>OX638411.1:7375000-9875000 GCA_951813805.1 Limnephilus auricula | reverse complement strand
TGAGCCATTTTTAAAGTTTTCATCCAAAATTTTTATATTTAAAAAATTAAAAGCTTATTTCTAATAATAAAATATGAAAGTCCATTTTATCACCTTTCGAAAACAGTTTTTAGTTTTCAGATACGTTAACCAACATTCCATTTATTTGGATTTTATTGCAAAGCGGGAATATTTTTAGGCTCTGACAAAATACGCCAAATTTTTAAGGATTAAACTATCTATATTACTGACATGGAGAATACTAGAATTGACAAAAAAAGCCCACAACCTTCTGAAATTTAGTGTAAAATACATAAGCCATGTTATTTTACATAATACAATGTTATTTTTTCAAAGCCAGCAGCGCGCGTACAGATCACTTAGGTCAGTCGATCAACTGTGACGAAGCGATGAAGAAATAAAATGACTTCTTAGTATGAGTGCCTACGCAGAAATGAAAGCAACCGGCAGTCGAGGACGCACGAAGAAGCCTTCTATATAGAACTAAAAAATAACTATATAGTTATGCAAAAGTTACCTCTCAAGCTATCTTTCTTTTTCTTCATCATTATAGCAAATAGCTCACTTTGTTATGGTTTGATATTTAGATCAATAATCCAACGTTAGATGACACATATAAAAAAAATCACCGATCACAATGCACCGACCACAATTCACCATCGGGAATTTTTTTTGCTATTATTATAATGGTGTTTTCTCATCTGAAAAATTTATTTATTATTTATTAACGCCCTTTCACGGCTTTGAATTAGAAACACTGAGGACGGGTTTTTTCAAGATATTTGAACAATTCATCAATTATCTTGTTTAAATTCTAGTTCTGTTATTATTTCATCAAAGTAAGAAATTAACCAGCCATACTAAGTAAGAAATTAACCCAAGATCTAACCTAACCTAACTTGTAGGCTGTGAACTTTCCCGTTGTGAATTGTGGTTGGCGAATTGCATCAGGAGATGAATTTAGCGGATTTAAAGATTGACAGAAGAAATTTTAAAAAAAGAAGAAAAAATTAAAATTTTAATTTACCATTTTAAAAAGCACTTATATTAAACGTGGTTAGCCAAAATGGGGGTCAAATGAAATCGAAACCGGTCGACAGATTAAATCAACTTTGCGGTTGAAACAAAATAAAGACTGATTCACAAATGATGATTCATCGCATGAATAAAGTGTTTCGATTTTATGCAAGTTGTAGTTGGTCCAGAAAAACATTGTCAACTAATAAATACTTAACGGATTTTGTGAACAGTAAACATGGTTCACCGTTGTGATTGACGGAATTACGAAGACGCTAAAATTCACATCATTTTCGAGACCTAATTGTTACGAAAGTAAAGAGGAGTCGCGACTACTTTCTAATGGAGAGGTCACGGGTTCAAAACCATAAAAAATATTTGTAATGATAATAATATTGGACGTTTTACATAATAATTTCTTGGATATTATGGTTATATTGTATAATCTATAAACTTTTATGTATAACTTTATTATGTTTTAACTGGATTCATATTCGGATTCGACAAATTAATATCATTAAAATATATTAATTTGCACACACACGGAAGAGGCTGCGATGAATTCGGTAGTGTTAACATTTAATGGTGTATTTTATGGAAATCAAATAGAAAGTATTTTTTGCAATTTTACACATTTAAAAACTCTCTAAAAGTTCTGGCGTCATGATTTTTGCAATGTTTCGTTTGTTCCAAATTTCTATAAACACCAAATTCTAAAAAGTATTACGAAATCGAAAAATCAAGTAAAAATGTTAGCTGTATACAAAACTTTAATCATTTAAGATAATATTAGCGACTGTCAATCGAAAATTATAAACAAAAAAATTTGGAAAAATCGATTGCATCTAGGAATTGACCCTAGGACCTTAGTTATTATAATATGAGGTTTTACTCTTTATATTATTCCTTCTTCTTCCTTGCACTGTCCCAACTCATTGCCTAGGTAGGCTGTTGGGGTCGGTTCTCCTCGTTCTCAGGTTGTAGCTTCTTCGGTTCTGGGTATCGCTCTCTTCCAGGCCGTTTCTACTTAGGATTTTGGAGCATCCAGGAGTTCTTTGGTCTTCCTCTGGATGACTGTCGATGAAGCTCCATAGACATTGCCTGCTTCACTGAGTGGTCTGGTGGTCTCCGTTTTATGTGACCATACCATCTCAACTGTCGTTCCTCTAGCTTATTGTTTATGTCCGTGACACCCAGGCTACCACGAATGCGTGAACTTTTAATTTTATCTTTTAGTGACACTCCTGCCGACCATCTAAGCATTCGCAGTTCTGCTGATTCAAGTTGCCTGGTGTAGGAGTTGTACATGGTCCAGCATTCGGAGCCATACATTATCGCGGGTCTAACAATAGTCTGGTATACCTTTCCTTCCTCTTTATATTATTCCAAAAGTAAAATAAATTATTAATCTGCATAAAAGTCAACAGATGTCGCACATTAAAATTAAAATTGATATATTTATCAAAGACACTATCTAGATTGCATTTAGTTCGGGAAGAATTCGCAGACATGCATAAAAAATGAAGGTAATGTTGACGGTTCTTAGTCGAAATATGTTACAGCTAAATATGACCGAAGGGTATTTATATATTAACCATAATATTTAAAAAAAATTAAAGTTATTTAATGAAAACATATTTTTTTAGTAATTTACGCTTTTATTTTTTAGATAGTAAATAACAAATTTATTTTAATTTTACTCAAGCGAAACCACAGGAAATGCTTCAATTTATCCAAAAATTATTTTGTTGTATTAATAATGTTAACAAATTCTTGGTAAAGATGAATCTAAAATAGTAATTTCACGTTAAGTTTTGTTTCAACGAACGAATGAATGTCAGTGTATCTGATACCGCGTAGCATACGCGTTTACCATACTATTGCAGCGTGAATGGCTAAGTTACTTTCTTCGATAAAAAACGGGTTATGCAGAGCTGGTTCCTTTGTGAGACGAACTTGCGTCACTTTGTGAGAAATTATTATATCTGCGTATGCCATTCATCTCTTACGTGTGTGGGTTCGACTCCGAACAACAAGCCGCTGATTACCGATAGCATCGTGCGGTAATCGTAATGGGTAGGTACCCGCGTAACAAATAAGTGCAAAAAAAAACTGCCGGAGGTTTTTAAGTTGCTGTAGGTAGGTACTCCGAAATAAAGAATGAGTTCATGATTGTCAGAAATGTTGTCTGTTAGGACATGTCGATTCAATGCTAATAATTCTCAAGCGCGACATATACTCGTACACGGAGAAGAGTGTAAGGCGCTCCGCCCACTGAGGCAACTGAAAACCAACTAAAACCGGCTGTTTTCTATGTCTTGATTGGTCAAAAAGCTTGTTTAACCATAGAAGAAGAACAATCAGCTGACAGCTCGACTCAGCAACGGCCGCCCAGGGCAATCAGGCGTGACAGTCGCAAGATGGTCGCAAGTCACCGCTTGCGTTACCATTGACAACGGAGTTTTGTGTGATTGTGTAGTATGCGGGCCATCACATTGTCATACAAAGACAGTTGGCAGTTGAGAGTCTTCAGTTGCCTGAGTTGGCGGAGGCGCTTATTCTGAAGTACGATCATTTTATTCGTGAAGACGGTTAAAAACGGGACTGAGGTTCTTACGAACGAATTAGCAGGGTTTCAATGTTTATTGGCGGGAACATGTAGGAGTGATTTGTTGGTATACGTAATTTCGTACTTATACCAACAAATTATTCTTGCATTTTCCCGCCAATGAACATTAAAACATTGTTGATTTGTTCGTAAGAACTTCAGTCCCGTTTTTAACCGTTTTTAGGAATAGAATGATCGTATTTCGGAATAACATTTTTCTCCGTGTACATACGGATAAGAGACATTATAAAAGCGCTAAACTAACGAAAATAATTGGGCCTATGTCATCTTTGAGGATGCTATGTAGGGATTGAAAATCGCCACTGGAGAAATGAACTGAATAGAAAATCACTACAAATGTGCATAAGAACTATAAACTCCTAGGCTAGAGACAGTTCAATGAAACGGTTTTTCTGCTCAAGAAACGATCTCGATTTGCATCAAAATAATTTGACGCTTTTCGCTAGAAGTAAAGAAAAATTGAACTCACTTCGGGAATACAGACACGTCCACAACGCACACGGTGTATCTCTTCAATGATTGGGACAGTCAATCTAAGTGTTCTTAATATTGCTATATCCTTTTGTTCTCCGCATAGGAGGCCCTGAGGGACAAAAATCCTTCATTACCTATATTAACTTTGGGGATGCTGTGTGGAGGTCCCTTTTTAGAGGTTATTACCAGAGAACACCGGAATATTTGTCCTTTTTAAATGAAATTCAAGACGTATTGACTCCTTTTTACCAAAAATCATATAACCATAAAGTAAAATAAATCAATACATTATCTAGTAAAGCCACTTTTCAGAATTTAAATTTTAGTTCAAATAAAATCATTAAAAAAATCCGAGTATGTGTTTTGTGATGAAAATACCCCAGTTTGTCCATTAATTAACGGTCTTAAAAACTAAAATATTTCAGATGTTTTTACACAATTAGTTTGCTTAAACATTATTGAAAAATCATAAATACTTATCATCAAAAAATACTTACAAGAAGTACACAATATTAATAAATTGATCATCACGCGTTGGAGCATTTTTTATTTCTTACTTGAATGCAGGTAAAGCAAACTTTGAATGAAATAAAGTGGGTAATGAGACTAATGAGTTATAGTTTAAAAATTGGTACAGAGAATAATCAATCTTTCTCATCGGAACCGCTCTGTACAGTTGCAAGGGCAGATCGCAAGTTGAAATTTGAATTCCCGGTCGCTGGTTAATGGGTCTCAAGGAAAGGAAGGAGTAAATTGTATATAAGGGGTGGGTAGGAATCTGAGGGTCAATGTTTTCAGGACGTATGGATGAATCCATCACAAACCAAACCTCACCCCATAAACCTGGGCAGTTTTACTAAATCAGCAATCTTGCCACTTGACCACTTGGTGTGACCTATGGCAGGGGTATTGGTTATACAAATTATATATAAATAAATACATTTAATTAAGTAGATAACATTCTAATCACCACATCAACAGCGGTATGAGACACTTCGCAGATCTGAGAATTTCACATCGTATACATATATTATGTTAACGCGTATAACGGCAACAGGTTGCCACAGATGTCCTTATGCAACAGAAGAGAGTATAATCTATATTCTATAATACAATATTACGTGGATTTTGTGCGAGCCAATAAAACCGGATATGCCGTTCGCATATCCAGTGAATTTGTTACATGCTTATGCTCGAGTATTTGTACAACCACCGTCGATTTTAGATTTCGATTTCACAATCGTAAGCAAGTAGTGATGCAAAAAAAATCGAAACATTTTGATAATTCATTACAAAATTTTCGTTTTCGAGTATTTTTTTGGTTAGTCTTTTTGTAAGCACGGAAAAAAATAAGTAGATGTAATAAGTAAGAGGCGGCTAAGCGGTGGCAAAACGAAGAATTCCATGTCACAAATCCGCAAAAACATCATTCGGAGACATTGAAGTTTGAAGTTTAGAATTGATATGTTATTGTAATAACAAATAAATTCTAAACTTCAAACCTCAATATCTCCGAATGATGTTTTTGCGGATTTTCAATTTGGTATTCTTCGTTTTGCGCCACCGCCTAGCCGCCTACTAGTAATAAGTAAGGCATATAAAAACTGCTTTAAAGTTCAACCCCTTTGGTTTATGGTTTTATTGTGTAATTTGAAAAACTAAATTTTTTAGAAAATTATCTTTAATTTTTTTAATTTTTGCCACTGAACTTCTTAAAATAAAATAACACACGCTTTTTGGCGATGCTTTTTTTTGAATATATCAAAATAAGCGGCTGGTGTTATGCAGGAATTTAAATATTATCGCCATCTACATGGAGTGTTTTTTATAAGCGGCCTGAGGCCCTAGCACACTTGCTCGATAACGATCGATAGGATAACTATTGGTAACTTCTCATCGTTCCCTAGCATGACTGCAGATCTCCAACAAATAAGTGACAGTTCACAATGATTAAGTGTCCTTAACATATTCGACATCAACTGTTGTTTGTACGTTAGCGATGTGCAGTTGTCCTAGGTAACTTCTCATCGTTCCCTACGACAACTGCAGATCGCAAACGAATAGGTGACAGTTCACAATGACTAAGTGTCCTTAATATATTCAATATCAACTGTCGTTTGTACGTTAGCGATCTGCAGTTGTCCTAGGGAACGATGAGAAGTTACCGACAATCGGTCAGTAACTTCATATCGATCAACCGTGCTAGCACACCTGGCCCCCTTGCACACTCCATCGATAAGGATTGTATCGATAACTTTCGGTAACTTTTCATCGTTCCCTAGGACAACTGCACATCGTTAATGTACAAACAACAATTTATTGATGTCGAATATAATAAGGACACTTAGTCATTATGAACTGTCACTTATTCGTTGGCGGTCTGCAGTCATGCTAGGAAACGATGAGAAGTTACCGAAAGTTATCCTATCAATCGTTATTGATCGAGTATGCTAGGGGCCCTGGTCCCGAATTTTGTTTGTTTGTTTCATTGCTGTATTCCATATAGATGGTGTTGTATTAAATATTTTCGTAACAGTCGTTACACCTATTTACTTTTCATTTTTTTTTATTAGAACATCTAACATTAGTTTATTTATTAGAACATAGAACAAGAGTTCCAACTGCTCCCAACCACCTGGAGCCAAGTGAGACTAGGGCATCCACAATTCAGGTATGTTGAGAGGCTGAAGGCAATGCGGAGGGGAAGGGAATTGGGAGGGAAAGGAGATGGGGAAGGAGAAGGTGGGGAAGTACCTGACTATTCAGATTTGATCACCAGACACTTCTGAAGCCATTTCAAGCAATATTTCTTACATCATTATGATCTTACATTACAGGGCGATACTGAGAGCATCATCTTCCTCATTATATATTTTATTATTTTTAATTATTAAGTTTTGAAATAATACAAACCAATCTGATCATATTTGGGGATTTGAACCCGCGACTCTGAATGCTAGTCGAGAGTCTTGCCCCTCTACCACAGAGGCGTATTCATTATAACTAGCAGTGAAAAACCGAAATGACTTGAAAAAAACTGAATGAAAGCGAAAAATGTTTCTTCTTCTTCACACTTTTTTCCTTAAATATAGCATTATAGATGGCGCCACTTCCGTTTGCAAATTGCATGTGAGCGAGTGATAAGTGTGCATATTACGGCAGCAGCTCCATGGAAAAATGCACGTTCACGGACGGGTCAGAACGGTTTCTACGCAGTGTGGCGTCGGAGATTTACTAGGAGTAGGGTTCCTTAATTTAAACCGTACGGGCATTAGCGTATTAATATACTTCGATAGTTTTTTTTATATTGGCGCGATCACTCTATCATTTACATATTATTATCTGCCTTTCAAACCATCTTAATTAATCTTCGTAATTTTGAAGAATTATATCGGAGCCATAAATAACCATACAAAATAAGAAAAACGTGGCGTATTTCTTCAATAACGATTCTCGAAATGAAAGAACAATACACTGTTTATTAATAATTATTAATAATTGTTATTATTTAACTAGATTAAAACTCAAGTATAATGTACAAGAACCATACTCAAGATTAATAGCTAATGTTTAACAGCCAGTAGCAAAATAGCGTATTATTTTTCCTACAGGTAATTGTGCAATTCTCGTAAGGCTTATTAAGAATTTTCACATACTTATTTCCTAATTCTATTGAATTCTTAGTATGGGAATTATCACAATAAAAAGGTGTCAAGGATTAAAATAATAAAAAAATAATATGCAGCTTGACACCTAAAATGATATTTATTAGTTTTATATTAACTTTGATGTGGCCGATAGGCTGGATGAGAACTAAATATGAATGAAAGTCATTTATTAATCTTTTAATAATTATTACTAGGCCTAGAATTATAAAACAATCTGCCCTGAATTTAAATTTCTTTTTCTGATATTTGGATCGTTAAGAGGGTATTATTACCAGAGAATACCGGAAATTAGTCATTTTAAAATTAAATTCTAGACGTATTGACTATTTTGAAAGATTGTTATTTTATCTGGTAAACGCACTTTTTAAATTTTGAAACACTAAGTTGATTTTTAATATACTAAGGTTATACCGTTGGTCGTTGGCAGATTTGTTCAATTTTCAAATGAAATATTGTATTTTACAACACAAATTTGAAATCATATAATCATACAGCAAAATAAATCAATACATAATATAGTCAAGACACTTTTCAGAATTTTAATTTTAGTTAAAATAAAATCATTTAAAAATAAATCCCAGAACGTGTTTGGTGACTAAAATACCTCAGTTATTCTATTTATTTAAGGTCTTACAAACTAAAATATAAAAAAAAAAATTATTCACTATAATATAATAATATATCACTTATTTTATTTAGACATTATTGAAAAATCATAAATACTTACAAGAAGTACACGATATTTAATAATTTATTATCGTGCGTTTTGGGCATTTTTATTGCTTATTTGAATGTAATATATTAAAGCAAGTTTTTAATGAAATAAATCGATATTAAATTTTTAATTTAAAAAATTTGATTCGGCGAATAATCGATCTTTGTCATCGGAACCTCCCTGTACAGTTGCCAGCATTTTGAAACGTTTATTGTCAGCCGCTGGTAAATGGCTCTTAAATGGATAATTTTTTTTTTGTTTTTTTGTTTTATTTTTTTATTTTTTTTTATTATTTCTATTTTTTTATTTATTTAATATTCAAAGGTTTTTTTTACAATAAATACACAATTTTTACATTTTATACAGTGGTAAATTAGTAGATAAGAATAGCTTTTCCTCACCATAAAGAGACGAGGCTCTTGTGTTTGGTGAGGGAATTTTAGTTCAATTATATAAAATCATGTGTGAAAGTAGATAATACAATATGGCATAAAACAAGGGATAATTAAGAAAATGCAAGATTTATCAATAAAGGATTTGAAAGAAAAATAATGATAGTGAGATATGGACTCTTATAGTAGTTTTAGGTATTTTTTTAATTTTTGCTGAAATTCCTGAATATTTTCGATAACTTTCAGATATAATGGTAATATAATATCGTCGGATAAACTGCGAAACTACTCGATTTTGCCAGAAGTGAAAAAGATGTTAAAAATGCCATTATAGAGAGAGTCTTTTGCCTCTTCGAAAGAGAAAGTTATTATTTATGTATTAGAACTCGTTATTTCAGGTAATGATAATAATATCCTAAACTGGCTGTCAGTAGTAATGGTCAAATAGTTTGTTGACTGTGCGTTGTTAGGCAATCCGCTCACTGAGGCAACTGAAAACTGTCAACTGGCAACTGTCTTTGTATGACAATGTGATGGACCGCACACTACACAAGCACTCAAAAACCTGTTGTCAATGGTAACGCAAGCGGTGATTCGCGACTCGCACTGCTGATTGCCGTGGCCGGCCGTTGCTAGTTGCTAGCTGTCAGCTGATTGTTCTTCGTCTATGGTTAAACAAGCTTTTTGACCAATCAAGACATAGAAACCAGCCGATTTTAGTTTGTTTTCAGTTGCCTCGTCAGCGGAGCGCCTTAGTCCTGCATGATTTCTATATCAATGGACACACTTTCAAAAAATTTCAATTGATTTTGTTAAGAATTCTGACAAGTGCCTACCTACAAATAATGGTGAATTTTTTAACAAGAAAATTATTTTAATTTTATATTCTATATTTGAAATGCATTTAATCTTTTGTTTATATTTCTTTGGGTTACTCTTGATAAGAAAAGTCTTCAAAAAAAATTTCAAGGGTCTGCGCTGTTGTCTACATAAAACCCAAATTAACAGGTCTCTTTGCAAGAAAATTCAGACAAGATCCCCGTTAAACGCCAAATCTAGGACAATTTCAGCTTTTGAACGTGTTGTTTGTTTGTCAGCTAAACACAAATTGATAAATATATAAGATACTAGCTTCTGCCCGCGACTTCGTCTGCGCAGATTAGTACTTCGAGTAGCCTATTTCCTTTTCCTAGGTCACATCTATGTTTATACCAAAATTCATCAAAAGTGATGATAACTGTCAATCCAATTCAAATAATAATAATTATTGTTTAATAGAAAATGTCAAATTTTAAGACTGACATTTTTCAAAAAAATTATTGTTAAATCAAAAATCTATTTTATAAAATATTTAAATTAGTGAATTTATTTGAAGTACTCGCCTAATATTTTGAAAGGAATCAAGATTTGTAGATATTTTAAATTTAAATAAATAGGTACCTATGTTAGGTACCAAATTTGATTGATTGTTCTCATAACATAAAAAAAATAATATTTGTAATATATGGAAAATAGCTAGCTTTATAAATTAAGGCCTATATGTTATATTGATCTATGAGCTACATTGTTGTAAATTTTCATTAAAATCTATTCAATTATTTTTGCGTGAAAGAGTAACAAACACACATACATCCATATAAACTTTCGCGTTTATAATATTAGTAAGATAAGATGGACTGAGAATCGGCGCTTAATTGGAACCTATCACTCATTTGATGACAATGTTACGCTTGAATTGAGTTCATGGACTATATTTGAATTGGCAATTCAAATATCTAGAGCACTTGCTCTCCCGACTGCACAGAAAAGTGTGTCGATCTGTGTACATTGCGAGGGTGGCTTTTCTTCCCGGATTGCACGCAATCAATCTTTCTCACTTGAGTATTTTGAAACGACCATCGCACCAAGAACCAATGAAGTAATGTGCCAATGTTAGTAGAGAGTAGGTAATATATAAGCGTTGCAAGAGGATGCATCACGACTGACGACTCATGCACTCTACGCTATACAGTCTGTCAACAAATGAATTTAGAAATATACTAAGATGGATATATATTTTTTTTCATGGCTATGGTAACACAAAAGCAAGGATTTTAGAACCAAATATAGTACGTAGACACCTAAAAATGTGAGATATTGTTCATAAAAATGGCATTAGTCAATTTTTCTTAACGTTAATATGTAAAACACAATCTAAACACGAGTCATCTTATACATATATTTACCATTATAAATAAAATAAAATAATACATAAAAAATTGTAAACAATGTGATATATGTATTATGTTAATATTTCTCTTTAAATAAAAATAAATAAATAACATTAAAAAAAAAGAAAACAATATACATATATACTTTTAATAGCTAAAAGTGCTATTTTCTTCCATAGTTTTTGGTTCCATAACAACTCAACAAAGTGGCATTTGGACACTCCTTTGAAAAGTCAATAAAAGTGATGTTTTTTTTTGAATAATCATAACCTAACGTAACCAAGTTTTTTTATTCGTCACTTTTATTGACCTTTTAAAGAAATGATGATGTTGCACATTGTTGTGTTGTCCGGTCACCATAGTTTTTATTATTATAATTTAACATCTAATAAATGGCTTCTTTGATTTGTAGATATTTAAAAAATGCAAATAAAAACATTTCATTCATCAAACATACTAATTTTGGTTGTCTGTGCGTCCCGTGAAATTTGATATAATAAACTCAAATTAGCTTTGAATTTGTTTCCTTTTTCAAAATTGAAACTTAGTACGTGATGGATTCAGAAAAGTGATAAAGTAGGTACCTACATCTAATAATAACTGAAAAAGAAAATTATTTTAAATGTCTTATAAGTTCAAAACTGAAAAAATTACCCGTTATTTTTCATGGGTCTAACTAAGCTAGTAAAAAACAACAATAATAGTTATCTTGTGTTCAAAATTACAGTTAGTTTGATTATTGAATTTCCGTATTTTTTGTAAAATAATCTTCTTTCGGGAATTGCTTACCTATCGAATTCTGTTTCGAACCTTTTGAACGGCGTTTTAAATCTTGGCTGTGCCATTGGCGGAGAACAGAACAAAGTCATCAGGAACCAATGGCATTATGAAATACCCATCAAAACTATAAAATAATACCTATTTTCAGCATGAAACGTCATTTCCAAAGAGTTATGCATCATTGGAAGATCCAAATGTTGAATAATATAAGACAAGACTTAATCAAACAATGACATGGAAAACTTTCACTGAAAACATAAAGATTTTAAGTAGTGTTCTTTTCTCCATTCTGTCTTTTTGTTGCCATTTAAAAGATACACGGAGAAAAATGTTATTCTAAAATACGATCATTTCATTCGTAAAAACGGTTAAAAACGGGACTGAAGTTCTTACGAACAAATTAACAGGGTTTCAATGTTTATTGGCGGGAACATGTAAGAATAATTTGTTGGTATACGTAATTTCGTACGTATACCAACAAATTATTCTTACATTCAATTTCAATAAACATTGAAACACTGTTAATGTGTTCGTCAGAACTTCAGTCCGTATTTTAGAATAACATTTTTCTCCGTGTTTCGTATTCTGTTTCGAACCTTTTGAACACTTGGCTGTGCCATTGGCGAAGAACAGAACAAAGTCATCAAGAATCAATGGCGTTTGAAAAATTCCTCAAAACGCCTAAGATTGTACCCATGCGTATATTTTTATATGTTTTATTTATATTTGCAGAAAATTAAGAAATCTCTCATATAGGATCTAGTACTAGGGTGCAGTAAAACGCACCTATTTTCAGCGTGGAACATAATTTCCAAAGAGATAGGAAGCATTGGAAAATCCAAATATTGAATAATATAAGACGAGATGTAATAAAACAATGATGTAGAAAACTTTCACTGGAATGTTAAAGATTTTAAGTAACGTTCTTTTCTCCATTCTGTCTTTATGTTGCCATTTAAAATATCGCAGCGCGCTCAGTTCTTGCCTACAATTTGTTGACAGACTGTACAGTGTACACACTACGAAGTCAGGAATCTGGTTAACGGTTAATTAAACATAATATTGTCAAAGAGGTGGGCGGAACTAACTTTCTACTCCTCAACCGTTCAGTGTTCTTCGCCATATCTACCTGCTACATACATACAAGTATAGCCATCGCGGTATATTACACCAGGTAGTTGATTGCAACCGGCTTGCACACAATATCATGTCTGGTTCTTCAGGTAATTACATTATTTAATAGATAGGAACGAACCATTTCTCTTCTTCTTATAAGAGATTTAATAATGCTTCAATATTCTCTTATGGGGTCAAAATGAGGAATGAGTTGAATGATCTAGTCTAACTTGATAGAAACTATCAATTTTTTTTAGCATTCAATTTGGGAGTGGATATAAAGCATTTATTGAAAAACCAACATTGCCATAGTTCACCCCAAATCGTTCACTACATTTATTTTTATTTTATTTTATTTATTTATTTACATTTGATACATTTAAAGCCAAAATAACAGAAATAATATTACATAATAAGAGAATATATTTAAAATGAATACAAGTGTTATTACTTATTACGTTGTTTTAGGTCGATATTAGTTCCTAGCTAGGCAGATTGCCTGTTCTAAGGAACCAAAGTTTGTAAAGTGCCAAATGCAATTTAAATTATTATTATTTTTTTAAATTAATACTTATTTATACTTAAGTTTTTACTAAATTTGCCATTCATAGGTAACCATGTATAGTTTTAAATCACATTACATATTAGTTTTTCAGACTCCTCCCTACCCAAGCCAATATATTATATACTCCTCCCTACTCACATGGGGTGAGGTTCGTCTAGGTCTTGGCGGCGGATGCGATTGTAAACCTATTTCGTGGCAGGTCGGATCTGGAGAGACTGGTTGAGGTCTTCTTCAACCCTTTTGACCTCTCCAGAAATACTCTTTCGGAACATCGCTCTGCACCCCAGTGGAAGGTCGGATTCAAATGACCCAGAGGGAAATTATTTTCCTCAGATGATGAAAATTTAAAAAAAAGTACGAGTGTGCTTTACACCACACGACTGAAGTAAATACTTCTTTAGAAATCTAATCTAATTTTCTTCCTGGCATCGAATAAAACCATTCCAATCATCAGTGTATAAGAATCTATATTGAAGATTTGTTTGGATTGTTACCAATCATGGTGATAAATCAGTCGTTTCAATGCACTGAGTTCGCACACTCTAAATGAAAATTTGATTAATTTTATTGTGGGAATTACGCTTAGAATGGGATTGTTGATTTAATTCTTACAAAGTTTAAAATAAATGCCAGCACCCATTCCAAACGTCATTACTATGGATTTGTGCACTGTTGTTACGATTAGATTGTGAGGAAAGAACCTCAAAATTAATTTTAATTTATTATCGTTCGCCACCGTAGCGTTCGTAACGCCCGATATTACGCCTCTCGTAACGCTGTAATTTCCGTAACGCATTCGCCAGTTTACCACTCAAGTCAAGCGTGCGTAAAGAAGTATTTACTTCAAAAAACGTCTAAACGCCACCGTTGAAATTATTGTGAACTTTCGCTAATTTCTGTTCACTTGAGCATTTGAAAAAATATATTTGTAAAATAATGAATTAATAATAATTTGTTGTTATTATCATTCACTGCGTATTTTTTCAGTAAACAGTTTATATGAAAAATCTATGGCTGTATATTTTTTCCTAAATAATTAATAACGATCTAACTTTTCTCCATCATTCGTGAAGTCATATTATAAGCGTGCCAGTATTAGGTCCGTTATTGTAATATCTCCCTCTTTCTTACAAATTGCGCATGTAGCAGAAAGAGATGTTACAACAAAGCTCTCAGCAGCAGGACAAAACTAGTACTTTCATAATATTTCCACGAATAAAACTGTTATACGTAGCCTACTTTAATCGTAGCTTATAAACCATTATGTAGCTAAATTCGCTGTTCATTCCGTGATTCCTTCTACACATTGTATTAAATAAAAAAAACAAAAAACAAAAACAAAAAACATGATATGTTTTTTTTTCTTTACATTATCTCCACACAGGCAGCCCTGGGGAAAATAATTTCCATCGGGGCCTATGACGATGGTCATCTTAGAGGATGCTGTGTGAAGGGTATTTTTAAGGAAAGGAAGGAAAGGAAATTCTGGTAAGGATAAATGTATGAGGGGTGGGTAGGAATCTGGGGGTCATGAGTGACAGACGTACGAATCCATCCTTATAACTGCGATGCAAGGCGATGGGTCGAGAGGGTCAAAAAGCCTTCCTAAACCAGCCTCTCTCGACCCGGCTCGCCACGCAGCAGATGGGCGGATGCATTCGCTGCCAAGACCTGGACAAACCTCACCCCAATAATCTGGGCACCCCTGCTAAGTCACAAAACGTAGCGAACCACTTGGGGCGATCTATGGCAGAGGTGTTGGTCATCCAATAAATGGCTACCGGGTCGGCGGTACCCATGCCTCCCAAGTTAGATTGGGGATGATACTGTAACTATATCTACGTATTAAACTTACACTCTTCTGTACCAAAACTTTGTGGCCATGTCATAACGTGATTTGTAAACTGGATACAGATTACGTTAAAAAACACAGATAATAACGTGGAGATGATTTTGTAATTCTTGTGTTACAAACTCAGGTCTACTTTCACATTGAGATTTAAATCAAAGAACATTGAAAAAACGGCCGGTAAAACAAACGCACTTCGTCGAAAAGTGAAATCGTTTATATAAACAATTCGCGCTTTTTCACGGATACGCTGTGACATTGGAGCTTATTGGCCTGCGTTGCAAGATGAATCTAAAATTAATTAATTTGTGAAGAACTGATCTTGTATAATCATAGTTGAATTTTTTTTTGTTTATTTATTTACGTGGGTACGTATTATTACTTTTTTATTTATGTCGGGACATAATTTTATTTTAAATTAATAATTTCTGTTGTATGTGCATCGGGCGTAACTCTGGTTCAATGAATGCATAAATAAACCAATAATCTAGTAACCGCGTTACAAAGGGCATTCAAGTAATTACTTAAGAATTAAATTAAAAAAAAAAAACATAACCCCTAACCTTGCAAACCATTTTCCTATCTGCAGTTTATTCACGAAAAAGATACGTTTACAATTCCGTGTTATATCAAGTAGGTTCCTTTATAATTTGTTTACCAACATTGCCTTTTGAGTTATTTAACTTTTTTTGTTTTGAGTTGGACGTTGGACTCAACATACAATTTTATCATTATTTAAAACGCAAGAAAAAAGCTGAATTTCTTGTTTTATTTATTACCTTCAGGTAAGCATTTTATTGTCGTAAACAATTAGCGTATTTTATACGAAGCGTTGAATGGCTACAGGAAGAAGTATTGTTTATAATGTTTCCAAGGTTAAAAAACATAAATATTAATCAGTATTTTTGTGATCGTCGAAATTTTTATGTAATTTTTTTCCAGTACTGATCACTGTACAGATAAACCGATAGATACATGTATTGTGGACGTTTCTCTAAGCCCCTAAGTAAGGTAATTTTGTTCTCACTTCTGGTGAGATTAATCAAATATTTCAGATAGGTCTTTTTTTCTTTCAAAACCGGTAAAGATAACTCTTCTAGTGATGACGTGTTCAGTGGTAGAAGCCTTTACTACTGCGACTGCGGAGGTCATTGTGCCCAACAATAACACTAGAAATTTAGTGTTCAACAAGGAGTTTATAGGAGGATCCGGACACGAAAAAATTAATGAACAAGTTTCAAACCGTCAATTCTTGAAATATAGACACGATAGAACACCTCGAAGTTTTCTGAAATAAAAATGATACTGGAAGAAATCTTGCTGTTAGAATACCGGAAATTAGTCCTTTTTAAATCAAATTCTATATTTATTGACACTATTGACACTTTTTTATAAAAAATAAATAAATTGATAAATAAAAAAAAGTATTGACACTTTTTTATAAAAAATAAATAAATTGGGTTTGAAAGATTTTTATTTTATCTGGTACACGCAGTTTTAAAATTTTGAAAAACTAAGTTGATTATTAATATACTAAGGTTATACCATTGGTCGTTGGCAGACTTGTTCAATTTTCAAACGATAGATTATATTAAACAACACAAATTTCAAATCATATAATCATACAACAAAATAAATCAATACATAATCTAGTCAACACAGTTTTCAAAATTGTAATTTTAGTTAAATAACATCATTAAAAAATAAATCCTAGAACGTGTTTTGTGACAAAAATACCTCAGTTTTTCTATTTATTTAAGGTCTTACAAACTAAAATATTTCAGATTTTTTTTACACACTTATTTTGTTTAGACATTATTGAAAAATCATAAATACTTTTGATCAAAAAATACTTACAAGAAGTATGCAATATTTAATAATTTATCATCGTGCGTTTTGAGCATTTTTATTTACTTACTTGAATGTAGGTAATTAAAGCAAGTTTTGAATTAAGTAAATCGATATTAAGAGGCTAGACTTTGAACCACACGCGGAATACCCGCGTCTGTCATTCTGTCCCGCTCATAATAAGCTCCGCACACTTACAATACATGCGAATGCGAAATGTGCGAATGAGACAACGCTCAAATTTACCTACAGAAATCGCTCGAAAAGGGGTTTATGGAGAATACACTTTTCTACACCGAAACTTTCACGAAATTGAAATTTAAAAAAAAATATATTTTTAGAAAGAAGAAGCTACGTCGGTAGCTTTTTATAATTTTATAATTCTTTATGAGAGTTGAGTTAAAAGCACTTTTTCCATAAATAATATTTTTTGATAAATCGTACATGTTTGACAGTGAATGTTTACGTTAATACGAAACGCATCGAAAATTCAAAAACATACCGACATAGTTTTCACCCTCCAGAAGGCAGTATAAAAAAAATTTATTCATTTTGTGCAATTTTCGATGTAGAAAAGTGTTTTTTCCCGGACGTCCTTTTTGTATGGGCCGAAAAGCGAAGTCTATCATCTTAATTTTTTAATTAAAAAAATTTTATACGGGGAATAATCGATCTTTCTCATTGGAACCTCCCTGTACAGTTGCAAACATTTTAAAAACGCTCTTCAATAATGCCCCGATCCATTGCTCTTATATACTTGCACATTATTATCGCTATTAGTTCCACGTACAACATTTATGACCTAGTCAAATACAACATTTGATTTGTTAAACAGCAATTCAACAAACAACCAAGACTTCATTATCAGGAAAACCATATAATCCAGTCGTATAAATTATATTTTCTCAAATGTTATTTCACGTTTAATTTATATATAACTAGCTGACCCGGCAAACTTCGTACCGCCTCAGAAACAATAAATGTTGTGTTTAATTTATTAGCTGAAATAAATTAAGTTTTTATTAAGTTAAAATAAATAGGTACCTACTCTAAGTTCAAAAAATGAAATTGAGCTGTTGACTAAGCACGAAATTTTCGGCATACTTCACCATTGACAGTTCGAATTGATTCAAATTAGGTCGACCAACGCACATTATTTGAAAAGCCGTTCCATACAAAATATATGAAAAAAAATATTTTCTTCATAATTATTTTTCCCGTGTTTTTTTCCGATGTTTTAATAGTTATTCTGTTAATCGGGACGGAGACAAATCCAACAAATCAAAGATCATAAAAATCGGTTCAGCCGTTCTTGAGTTATAAATGGTGTAACTAACCCGACTTTGTTTTATATATTAAGAAGATGATATAAAGAATAAGAACCTGCCACATTCCAGGGTAATAGATATTCTCAATATCACCCTGGTGAAATGCAATTACTGTTAATTAAATGTCACTTGAAATGGCTTTAGCAGTGTTTGGTGACACGGTTGTGATTAGCCAAGTACTTCAACCAATATTTTCCTTTCCCCAAACTCTTCCAGCCTCACGATACAATCCAATTGGGAAGCTATAGTTCCACTAAGTGTGATATTCACATTAAAATGAATAAATCGATGTATTTAGAAACCCTTATTAATTCGTTTACAAGGATTTTTGCTTGTTGAAGTGTGCACGCTTCAACAACTATACTGAATATTGATAATAACAAAGTCTTCGATCATCATCTGTTATAAAACTAGACATCACCACGTTTTCTTCTCCGGTACTAAACGTTCATTTCTACTTGGGATGCTTTCTTCGGAACGAAAGCGGAATACTTGCTGAGCACTCACCGTGAAAATACCGGTAAAACGTACTGCTCGGCGCGTCCGATCACCTAACGCCGAGGTGTAACTCATCCGTGGTTGAACCAATGTCTAGTGCACTATGGATTATATTGAGAATGGGGCTTTGACATGAAAGGTATTTTGATATTTCCGCGATAACGTGCATGATGGGTAAATCAAAACAGGTATTTCAAAACGGTTAGAGGACGGGATCGTGAGTCGTACACGAAAGGTTTTGTAATAAAAAATTGTTACGACGTTGTTAACCCAATTAATTTCATTGATAATATATTATCAGTTCGTGAAAATTTCATTATAATTGATCTTAGAAAAGTTATCAATTAACTAATGTTTGCCGTACATTCCGTCACACAGCTACAAATGGAAGTGCTGCCATCTTGTTCGTAAGAACTTCAGTCCCGTTTTTAACCATTTTTACGAATAAACCGATCGTATATTCGAATAACATTATTCTCCATGCAGGTAGGAACCTACTTTGAGAGTGCACTGTAACAATGTGAACCATATATAAATCATGGTTCATTATTAAATATTAAAATTGAAACAACATCAAAGCTAGATAAATGTACAAGATGTACAAGTGCATGCATGACATAGGTGGGGCCTAAGTGTAGGCTGTAGACGATGTACGAATGCCTGCTCGATTCATTCCGGCACATGGATGGATGAGGTTCACAGTGCGACACTTGGATACCTTGCATGGGTGATCGATAAAACCCCATATCCTATATTTATGGATAGTTATCAGTTTATCAGTCGACAATTGGTAAGAGATATTCCGACCGACGATTGATAAATTGTAGCGCGGCCTCCATAGCATCAGATACCTAAGTTTCGATTAACTATCAATATAAGCATATTTATGAATTATTTCGTTCATTATGCAAAATTACTAATGAACGAATTGAACTAACGAAGCTCTTAGAAATTAAAAAAAAGTTGTACAAGGGATCCGTAGACTTTAATATTGCATCTAAGAAGCAAACAATTTATTCTGTTCGAAAAGAAACGAATATTGTTAAAATGCGAATAAAGTCCTGATTAACTAATTAACTCCCATTTAGTGTCAAAATGCATATTTACGTTGGTATTTCAATTCGACATTGCCACCGTATATCGATTTCTTATTTTTTCTTTGTCAATTTCGGTTCGGCTATCAACGGTGAAACTGTGCTAGGGGTATCGATATGAAATCATCGGAAGTTATGCCTATCGATCCGATATTGTAAATTTATCGACTTTACCGTGCTAGAGCTCCTGGGGCCCTAGATTGGCTCGCAGACTTAAATGTCCCCCTCTGACCCCCGATCATACGAAAAAAGAAAAATATTTATCCCGGTTTGCCATATTTTGACTTATCCACTCGAGCGTTTTTGCCACATTATGGCACTATTTCCAAAACCATGGATTGCTTTGTTGCCAAAATGTGGCAAAAATTTTTAATAATTTTTTTATTAAAGCGACTATATAATAAATTGCACATTCAAAATTTACCAAAATAAATATTCTCTAGATTCTTTCAAATGTTTTAAAGTTGAAGATTTAATAATATTGTTTTTATAAATTCTACGAACATGTGATAAATTGCACATTCAAAATTTACCAAAATAAATATTCTCTAGATTCTTTCAAATGTTTTAAAGTTGAAGATTTAATAATATTGTTTTTATAAATTCTACGAACATGTGATAATAAATATACATGTGATAATAAACAAAAGATATGTGAAATAATTGGCTATATAGAACTCTAATCAGTTTGTATGTCTCCATATTCAAGTTCGAAGGTATATTTTTTTTTGATGTGGGCGGAAAATTTCCTTTGGCAATGCGAGAAAAAAGATTTATATTGCTCTGTCGCTCCAGTGGTAATAATGGCAGTACATACAGTTGCCGATGTAGTAAACGCAATCGTTACTATTATAATATAGTTGGTACTTAAATATGTATATTTTATAGGTTATAATAACATAGTCTTGTATTTCAAATGACTGCTCTAGACCCCGCAAGTACACCTCGAAGGGTGGTCACGCGTCTGTAGTCTGGTTGGATATGTATGTATGTCTATACGCATCGATGGACATTTGCAAGATACAAGATGAAACGGTTTACGATTTATTATTATACTCAGATACGATACTGTATCAAAACATTAACACCAAGAAATATAGCACAGAAATAGTTATGATGTACGTAAGTGTACAATCCAATTGGCAAATATAACTACCTAAGTCAATTGTGGCTTATCACGGAAGGTAAAGTCTTGAAATTAATAGAAAATTTATTTGTGTGATGTCTGAAGCAATCAAAACCTTCCAACGGTTTGCTCTGTAATATTTTTCTGTAATTCTTGGTCAACGCCGAATATTTTTTTAGTTCCATCTCGGTCTATGAAACCTGAAATAACTACCGCAACATAAAACGACATGTTTCGTATATTTAACGGGTCAGATCTCGGGTATATTCTGTCAGAAAGTCAGAAAACTCCCGCTTTGCAATAAAATCCCAATTAATGGAATATTTCTGAATGTATCCGAAAACTAAAAAATGGCTGTTAAAGATGATAGAATATGTTTTCTAATGTTATTATTATAAATATCTAAACATATAATTTCATCAGTATTAAAAATTTTAATACAAACATAAAAAGTTTTAAAAATGGCTCTTTCTATCTAAAATTACTAATAAAGGAAAGGAAAAAAAAAACAAACACATTTTTTATTAGGCAAATGTATTACAAAGTTATTTGCCACCTCATGATTATGTCGTTTAATGTAAAAATAATTAATAAAAAATTATCGAAATTTTATACATTTTTCGCAAATTGCTAAAGGAAACTTTGGTTTAATTGCACATTTAAGAACTACGTGAGCTGGGACAAATTTGGTCTCCTGTGATTATACGGGTTAAAAAATATTTTTCATTCGTTCAATAAGAAAAATGATTTTGAAAGAGCGCTACTGAATAACTTGTATCCATAAAAATACCCATTAATTAACCATGCTTCGCAGGCAAAACAACTTTCTCACATACTTTGAAAATGTTTGTATTATACTATTATCCAAAAGATTGTCTAGAAACTATCGATATATGTATTATACAACATACAGACACATAATAATTGAAGTCTACGTAAAAAAATCTTGTTCAATGAAGTATATACAGTTTTTTTTATTAATCGCACACTGGTTCATTTATAACATTTGGAACGACTGGAAAAAATGAGAGATTTTTTTGTGTTACAAAAATCAGTATCCCACACACATTCTGCTTGCTTTATTTGTTATACCGCAGACTGAATACACTACCAAGAACCACACACTCTCTGTACTTTCTTTGGATGACCTCAATGTTGTTTTTCTTGTTTATTGTAGTGAAACGAAGTTCGATACTACGGTTTGAATCAATTCTTATAGAATTTACTCACAAACGAAACAATTTGCCGTAATTTTTGTTTATAATAACCGACTAACCTTTTTATTATAATTATTAAACTCTTAATTTGATTGTGAACTCTTGCATTAAATCTACATGTACCTACACGAACTACTAGACAAACAGTAACATTTTATAAAAACACGTCTCATTCTATCTATAAATTGCATTCCCCAATACAACGATTACATAGTCTTGGTAACCAATATTTAAACAATATTGATGTATTTGACAATAATTTGAATTTGGCAAACTTTAAACGCCGTATGTGCGAACTATTTCTACATAATTCATAAACTATTGTAAATACTAATTTTGTACATTTTTATTAATACCTATTATTGTTGATTTTGAGAATATTGGCAGGCTATCTATTTTTACTTTATTTATATTCTGTATTACCTACATTTTGTCAACTCATATTTTATCTAACCTATATTATGTGTCTTTATATTTTCTGTGACTTACCTGTATTTTATTCACTTCTAACTCTTCGCTGTAATTAATCAAAACATGTATAGCTTTATGTATTTAAAAGCCCTATGACGTTTAAATGAAAATAAAATAAAATAAATAAATAATACTCAGTATCATAGTTAACGCAGTAAAAATGAAATATGCGCATTTAAATGCACCATAACTTGACAAAAATGCAAGGGTTTAGTAAAAAGCAATAAATATGCTGAAATCGCAAAAATAATCGAGAATTTTGTAGTTTGAATAAAAGGAAAAATTCATTTCTAGTGGTTTATTGATATTAAGGCTCCATAGTAAGCGTTGAAAAAAAGAGTGGTAGAGTGGCGAATGGAGTGTTGGTCAGATCGTGAATTTTACGCTTTTAGTTCGTCGTAATTGTTAGCATAAAATATAGAGTTTTCTGAAGATTTATACATTAGAATTATACATTATGATAACAATTTCAATAAGCAATTTTATAATAAATTACTTATAAATATGAAACACCGAATCGTCGGTAAGTTCAAATAATAATTATAACACGATATACATACTAAAGGTTTGTTCTGTTTGGTAAGGATTTGGTATGCTCGATTTAAGTCGATTTCAAAATCGATTTTTCATTTTATTAATTTGATCACCATGGAAGTGAAATTGGCCTGATCATAGCCTACCCCCATATAAGACAAGACAAGACACAATAGGAAGTTCAGAGGCCCTGAGCACACTCGCTCGATAACGATCGATAAGATAACTATCGGTAACTTCTCAACGTTCCTCGAAAACTCTCTCGAAAACTGCACATCGCTAACGTACAAACAACAGTTGATGTCGAATATGTTAAGGAGACTTACGCCCATCGTTCACGTAGCTATTTACAAGCGACGCTACCGCTACCTGTCATACAATTTTGCTAGTGTAGCGCCTAGCGGCGATTTAAAACACTAATAATAGTATTGAAAATACAGACGAGCGGCGATCGTCATTAGTCATTGTGAACGGCGTTAGTCATTGTGAACTGTCACTTATTCGTTGGCGATCTGTATTCATGCTAGGGAACGATGAGAAGTTACCGATAATTATCCAATTGATCGTTATCCTATCGATCGTTATCGAGCGAGTGTGCTAGGGCCTCAGGAGATAAAGTCGAGATTCGTAAAAATGTCGTCAAAGTGACCAATCGAATTTACTTGCCTAATTTTTATGATATTTTTCATAAAATATCAATTTTTCTCAACCATCTAACATGAAAAACAACGGAATATTTGATACTCGGTGAAAGTAATGCTTTTTATTATTATTATTTATTGAATTTAAAGAAACATGTATCCGATGCGACATGTCGATTAACAATCGTATTAAATATTTTGAATCTTGCATGTAAATTTACACATTAAGATGAAAATCAAAGATACATATTGACAATAATAATAATATTATTTACTAACACAGATCAAGAAACAATAGGCTATTTATAATCAAGTGACAATATTTTGAATCTCATTTGTGTAACGAGCATTTTTATGAGTATCTCTCAAGAGTTTCATTACAATCCCACCAACTGCCCATTGAACCAATTTGGTCGGTAGAAGGTACCAACCATCAATCTTGTTCGATGGATACCTAAAGTTTTAATTAAAGAGTTGATTCTGCTAAATGGGTTTCTTATTATCGGAGTATATTATTACGATAATGCCCGTACGGTTCAAATTAAGGAACCCTACTCCGTGTAAATCTCCACGCCACACTGTATGGACACCGTTCTGAGCCGTCCGTGAACGTGCATTTTTCCACGGAGCTGCTGTTACGCGTTTTGCAAACAGAAGTTTTCATATTATTTTTCCCTTGGAAATAAAATTGATATCATCATCGGAGTATATTAATATGGTAATGCCCGTACGGTTCAAATTAAGGAACCCGACTCCGAAAAAAATTTCCACGCCACACTGTATGGACATCGTTCTGAGCCGTCCGTGAACGTGCATATTTCCACGGAGCTGCTGCCGTAATATACACGGTTAGATCTCGCCCATACGCGTTTTGCAAACGGAAGTGGCACCATCTATAATACTACATTTAAGGAAAAAAGTATGAAGAAGAGGAAACATTTTTCGCTTTTATTCAATATTAAGAAGATTTATGTTCCTCTCATTATTCACGGTATTAATGTAAGAATGTCTACTATTATATATCTACCTATTAAATATAAGTATTCTGTAGTTTAATGTTAATAATAGTAGTTAGTTTTGCAAAAGAGTGATGCTTTATAAATAGTCACCAACACTTAAACTGGGCGAAGCAGAACGAAAAACCGCCCGCAGGGCCTAGCAGCAACCGCGGAGCGGGTTTTTCACTGCTAGTAATAATATATTATCGCACCTGGCCCCCTAGCACAATCGATCGATAAGCATTGATTGGATAACTTTCGGTAACTTCTCATCGTTCCCTAGGGCAAGAGCAGATCGCAGACGTACAAACAATAGTTGATGTCAAATATATAAAGGACACTTAGTCATTGTGAACTGTCACTTATTCGTTGGCGATCTGCAGTCATGCTAGGGAACGATGAGAAGTTACCGAAAGTTACGAGGGCCTGGAGTTCTTATCTTTTTTGCAGCATCTTTTGTTTTAGCGTAGTTGACCGTACATCCATCAAACTAGATCGAACAAAAATGACATAAAAAACATTCCAAGTTATAAAACCACATTTGGACAAAGAAACTACACTTACTTTGCAATAAAACTCCACAACATCCTTCCCAAGACATAAAACTAATTTAAAAAATTAATGAGTACAAATCAAGAATAAAAATATCGCTGAAAGAGGTCAATGAAAAATCACTAATAAAAACACTAAAAACTACATAAAAGAAAAATAAACTATAATTAAATAACCTTAGTTCACCTTGGCTCTGGAGTGAGAAGAAATACAATGAAATTCACGATTATATTTTGTGTGTGCAATTATTTTATATAAAGTTGAATATTTTTATTTCATAACTGTAGCATCTCAAAATTTAAAAGAATATTTGAATACTGTTGTTTTATTCAAAAACAAATATTATTTATGATTTGGTTCTTATTAAATAGCGATTATCTTAGGTAAATAGCGAAGATAAATTATTAGAAAGAATTCTTGGAAATTCAAAAAAAGTATTGCTTTTATTGAAGTCACTTGCAGACATCATGACGAGAAAAATGACCCTTGATTTCAATGACGCGTAATTCTATCGTCATATAAGTTTCAAAAACAAATATTATTTATGATTTGGTTCTTATTCAGACGGTTATCTGAGGTCGCTTATGCCTTAGGTAAATAGCAAAGATAAATTATTAGAAAGAATTCTTGGAAATTCAAAAAAAGTATTGCTTTTATTGAAGTCACTTGCAGACATCATGACGAGAAAAATGACCCTTGATTTCAATGACGCGTAATTCTATCGTCATATAAGTGATGAGTGTTCTGATGTGGTGAGTTTCTTGTGTGAAATATACCAATACTGCATCAACAAAATTCCACACTCTTACTAGTTAATGAACTTAAATACATATATGTATATATACAAATATGTACGTATTATTTGGGTCAATTTCCGATAGAAATTTTGTCGGAATTTCCGAAATTTTGAATTCATCGATGACTCTCGATTCAGTCAATGGTGGCGAAATTTTATTAATGTGATTAGAAAATGTCTTTGAAAGTGTAATTTTTTGTTTTTAGATCGTTTATTTTTTATTATTTAAATTTATTATTTAAAAATACTACTCGTTTACAGTTTCGGAATTTTTTGCTAACCAACCTATTTATTCTTAGTAGGAATAAAAGAAATATTTTATTGAAAATACACGATATTTTGCCACCCACAATTGTTATCTTACTAATATTATAAACGCGAAAGTTTGTATGTATGTATGTGTGTTTGTTACTCTTTCACGCAAAATTTACTGAATGGATTTTAATGAAACTTTACAATAATATAGGTCATACATCAGAATAACATATAGGCTATAATTTATAAAGCTAGCTATTTATTTTCAATATATTGAAAATGATAATTATTGTTTAATAGAAAATGTCAAAATTTGAGAATGAAATTTTGCACAATAATAATTCTACATTAGTGTACTTATTCAATTAAAATTAATATTTAAATTAGTGCATTTATTCAAAGTACTCGCCTAATACTTTGAATCGAATCAAGAATTATAGATATTTTAAATAAATAGGTTAAGAATTTTGGTATATACGTAGATGGGACCTAGGAAAAGAAAATAAATTTCTCGAAGTACTAATCCTATGCAGACGAAGTCGCTGGCAGAAGCTAGTTATTAAATATTTTCCTAATTAAACTGGTTCGAAACATATCATCAACGACTGCGACATCATAAAGCTATGTCAATATGGAAAATTGCTTAAAAGAATACATAAAGTACCTTAAAATAATAGGTAAATAAATTCCACACAAAAAAGTTGTGCAAATTTCCTGATTCTAGAGCTCACCTAATGTTTTTGCTTCTCCAATTCAGAGATCTTCTATATCTATTTCGAGTAAGCGGCGATATATTTCGGAGTATATTTTGTTAGAATTTTATGAATACAATAATTATTTAGCAATTTAGTTTAAATACATTAAAGTGATGAGTAATGAGTGCAATGAGAAATGATTTGCAATGAAAGACATTGAACAGAAACGCGTTTCTCCTTGATAAATTGACCTAATGAAAACGAAAACACACTCGAAATACCGTACGCCAAACTAACATACGGGATCGTGAAACCAAACTACCTGCTTCGTACAACGAGTAGTCAAAATAATTACTTGACCTACATTAATATGGCTTCAGACATATAACACTTATAATATACATAAAGTCGTTTCAACCATGAAATGTTTAAATTACTCCAAAAAAGTAATTAAACTAAATATTATTTTTGATAAAAACAAATGCTTTAATTTCTTATAAATGAAATGGTTGAACAGGTACCATACCTATCTTTTAATGGTTAACCGTCTACTCAGTGGCAACTTTTTCGTAATATGAATTTTCGTAATGTTGGTCTAAGAATACGGCTGTAGAAATTGTCATAATTCATCATGGTAATAAATAAGAACGATTGTGATTAAAACTTAAAACTCAGAATTGTAATTTTAAGAATATTAATATTTAACATACCTTTCCATTAACGTAAGGGCATATTATAACATTTGTAATATGAAATTACATAATGAAAAGTATATTCTGAGGTAGTTTCTTCTGAATCGTTGCTGAGATGCTGATGAATTATCATGTGAGGAAGTATCGTTTATGAGTCAATTTATTATGATAACTCAGATCGTGAGATCTCACATTACGACCAGACATGGGACCATTATTTAAAAAAACATACCCATCCTTTTCTCACACCTTAAAACAGAATTTTGATACTTCGCATTTTGCACACTTAAAAATAAGAGAAATAGGTAATTACTGTCTGAATTTAATTCCTGGGACTTCAGCGAGTATAAAATATAAATTAAATCATGCAAATTAGAAAAACGTATTTTTTTATATCGTAGAAGAGCTACATTTTGGTTTTTTGGTGATTTAAAGCATAGATCTTATATCCCATAACTGGTGTACTATATATGCTTCAATGATTACTACCCATCCCTTTATTAACTTCAGTCTACAATGCCATGGTACACTCTCACCTGTCCTATCTCTGCTGTATCTGGGGCTTTGCCTCAAAGAAATTGATAGCCAACCTGCAGGTAGTTCAAAACCGAGCTCTCAGAAATGTTCATGGACTTCCAGGGGACACTCATGTCAGGGACATCTATTCAGTTTCCGATATCCTTCCAATCACAATCCTTCCTAAACATGAAATCACACCAGCACCATCCTACAAATTACCCAACAATCAACTCATACTAACACCAAGCCAATTTACAATCAAGACATCCACAACCACAATACTCGAAATAACAATAAAATCCGCATTCCTCAAACACACACTAATAAATATGGGATAAAATCTCTGAACTATATTGCCTATACACTATATAATTCGCTTCCAGATATGTACAAAAACATCCAGCATAATAAAAAATTGCAAAGCAATGCTATAAAAGAATATTTTTTAACTACATTTAAAAATGAAAATATTTAATCGTCTTGTCATTTTCTTATATACTCGTATCAGTTTTTCCCTCTCTTTACTTGTTTTCTCTTGTTGTTTGTTCTACTTAACCTGTCTTTATTTTTATTTTTATGCTGTTTTGAATGTAAAACTTATATTATGATATCAAAATACCTTTGTAAAATTGTAACTACTACCTCCTACCTATGAATTGTAAGTTCCTCCTGTCCTAAAATGAGTTTTGTAACTCATCGGGATTGCTCTAGCAAGAAATAAAAACAATGAAACAAAAATCTTCGATTTATTCTTGGATTTGGTAACACTAACGTGAATTTAGTCGCCACTGTGGAGGTCCGATGACGCTAAAAAATCTAAGCGTCGAACATTTCACTGTAGTCTGAAAGACGTCTGAAGAGTTCACATGTGTCATGAAAATACAAATGTAAAGTGAACACAAAACGTGGAGCCTTTGTTGAAATCCATATTTATAAAAATACGTTGTTCAATTTCTTCAAACCCAAACATTTGTTCAAATAGAGCAAGAACTGTCGTCTTGTTTGCCATATTGTGTCAATATTAGGTTACATTTATTGTATTTTATAAAAGTAACATCATAATAAAATATATGCAGACAGCCAAAAATAATTGTGAAATTTTACTTGATTTAAAAATTTTAAAATTTCTAGTCTCGTGAAATATCTTATAACATCGAAAGTACTGACAAATAATATAGATTTACGGCGGTGATCCTTGTTAAACGTGTAATTTCTGAATTCAAAGCAAAAATAAGGTTATTTTTGAATATCTAAATACAATGAAAAAACATATTTTAACTTTACTAAAAATATATTTTTTACTCTCTGTAGGTATTCTTAGATCTATTGCCGTAAACGACCTCCGTGGTCGAGGGTTAAAAGGCTCTCGCCCAACAATCCGAAGGTTCTGGTTCAAATCCACAACTATTTAAAAAAAATAATTTGTGTTATTTCACAATTAGTTAATTAAACATAATATATTTAATTATTTTTTATGTCATCTAATTTAGTTGTATTTATTTTATATTAGAGGCACTGCTGAAAACCAGCTGTATTTCAGGAAAAATCCTGAATTGTAGCTGAGCAGTAACCTTTTCGTCAGTAGAATCGTCACGATTTCGTCACTAATAGATAAAAAAAAAAAACAATGTATAATATTGTAAAAAATCTATTGATGAATTATTATTTTTTTTTATTTATTTCGTTTTTATTTTTATTATATGATATATTTTTATTATTCCATAGTGAAAGAAAGGCTCAGTATCGCCCAGGTGCGTAAGACCAACATTCAGAAATGAAACGTTTCTTGAAATGGCTTAAGCCGTGTTAGATCTTTTTTTATATTTGAGTATCCAGAAACGTTTTTTCCAATTTCCTCCTCCCCATCTCCTTCTGCTGTCCACAACCTTCAGCCTCATAGCATACTCCAATTGGGGATGCTATAGTCTCACTGGCTCCAGGTGGAAGCTGGGATTCTTGTGCGGTATTCACATAAAAAATAAACGAACAGGTGGATATTTATGATTGAAGAAGAAGATTGTACTGATAAATTAAAAAGTTATCTATATATATCTACGTACGTTGTTTATTACTAGAATTTTTACCTTCTTTACAATGTTCAATTATAGGCGAAAGCAAGATCACTTTACAAAATCTGTTGTTGTTTATATAAGCTCTTATTGCTATGAACTATAAACAAAATAACACATGCACGTGTGAACTTGAGCGTCCGTTATGAAAAGCCCCTATGACAATGTTATATTTTTCTATAACTGTTGTAGATTATCGCATTTCCTGTTACATGTAATTTTTAAAAATTCCTAATCCAAAGTAACGTTGTTAATACATATAACATCAGTTTTCTGTTTAAAAAATCCAAGTTTTTCAAGGTTTCGCGACAACTCAGAATCATGCAATTTCAACACCCCTTTTAACAGTCATTAAAAGTTATGAAAAAATTATTGAAAAATAGCCCATAACCTAACCTTACGTAGCCTATTTTAATTAAATGAAATAAAGTACACCACTATATAACCACAATTATCCACATGTTTCGAAACCGATGGTTTCTTCGTCAGGATAATAAGAACAAGAATTCATTTTATTATCCATTTCATCCAAATTCAATTATCACAATTATCGACATGTTTCGAAACCGATGGTTTCTTCGTCAGGATAATAAGAACAAGAATTCATTTTATTATCCATTTCATCCAAATTCAATTATCACAATTATCGACATGTTTCGAAACCGATGGTTTCTTCGTCAGGATAATAAGAACAAGAATTCATTTTATTATCCATTTCATCCAAATTCAATTATCACAATTACCGACATGTTTCGAAACCGATGGTTTCTTCGTCAGGATAACAAGAACATGAATTCATTTTATTATCCATTTCATCCAAATTCAATTATCACAATTACCGACATGTTTCGAAACCGATGGTTTCTTCGTCAGGATAATAAGAACAAGAATTCATTTTATTATCCATTTCATCCAAATTCAATTATCACAATTATCGACATGTTTCGAAACCGATGGTTTCTTCGTCAGGATAATAAGAACAAGAATTCATTTTATTATCCATTTCATCCAAATTCAATTATCACAATTATCGACATGTTTCGAAACCGATGGTTTCTTCGTCAGGATAATAAGAACAAGAATTCATTTTATTATCCATTTCATCCAAATTCAATTATCACAATTATCGACATGTTTCGAAACCGATGGTTTCTTCGTCAGGATAATAAGAACAAGAATTCATTTTATTATCCATTTCATCCAAATTCAATTATCACAATTATCGACATGTTTCGAAACCGATGGTTTCTTCGTCAGGATAATAAGAACAAGAATTCATTTTATTATCCATTTCATCCAAATTCAATTATCACAATTACCGACATGTTTCGAAACCGATGGTTTCTTCGTCAGGATAATAAGAACAAGAATTCATTTTATTATCCATTTCATCCAAATTCAATTATCACAATTACCGACATGTTTCGAAACCGATGGTTTCTTCGTCAGGATAATAAGAACAAGAATTCATTTTATTATCCATTTCATCCAAATTCAATTATCACAATTACCGACATGTTTCGAAACCGATGGTTTCTTCGTCAGGATAATAAGAACAAGAATTCATTTTATTATCCATTTCATCCAAATTCAATTATCACAATTACCGACATGTTTCGAAACCGATGGTTTCTTCGTCAGGATAACAAGAACATGAATTCATTTTATTATCCATTTCATCCGAATTCATGTTCTTATTATCCTGACGAAGAAACCATCGGTTTCGAAACATGTCGATAATTGTGATTATATAGTGGTGTACACAAAGCTATCTGTTTCATTTAATTAAAAAAGACAACACAGTTATTTTGCGAAGATTTAAGAAGTAACCCATTATGAAAAATTATTACAATTAGACATTTTTCACGATCCATTGCGAACTTACAAAACAAAATTATTAATTTTCTTGTCGTTTTATTAAACTTTAGTGAGCAAATAATTTTTGACTTTAAAATGTAAAATTTTCTCCACCCATACTTTTTCATTTATGTTTTATTAGTCAACCAATGTTTGATTCTTTTCATTAGTTTCATCATAATTTAATTTTAAAACCCCGGCAAAATTACCTACAGACATTTTACAGATTTACGTAATAGGTACAAAACCATGTAATTTATTTAAAATACCATACAACTTATATTTAATGTACTGTGTAAATCTTTTAAACAAATAAATAAATAAATTAACCTATTTTAATAATTACATTTTTCATAATTTTACGACTTTTCTAAGGAGGTGTTAAAGCTGCATGATTCTGAGTTGTCCGGTCTCTGTTTTTCGACTACCACACAATTGGTTTTTATGAAAATGTTTTTTATAGGATCCAATGTTTATATAACCATACATTTTTATAAAAAACTTAAACAATTCCTGAAAAAAATATTCAAACATAAAAAAAATAATTAAATATTATTAAAAAATGGTTAGATATACTTACACCACTTTCTTAAAAAGGTACTCGTCAATTTGGCACATAATTTGTCCTTTCCTTGCATTTTGAACTGTTTTTATTCTGTTTGTTTAAAAAAGCACTGTTTTGAAAAACACAAAAAATTATTAGATACCATTCAAAAAATTCACAACCGGATAAAACTGAATAACTTATCGCTTGGGTTATGTTTGATATAGCACTGTTGCATACTAAGATAAGCTCTAATTTTACTCTCTCTAGAGACCAGTATCGCGTAACATTGCATAGTCAGGTGAATCCTTGCTATTTCAAATATCTTTAAGATTAAAGATTTTTAATTTTTATACGCCAAAAGGGTAGATAAAAAAAACTAGTTAAAAATATGATAATGCAGGTATTTTAAATTTATTTTTATGTTGACGAATAAATTTTCTATAAAAAATCGTGAATATGGCGGCGTTGACGTCACGACAGGCAACATTGGTGACAACCGTCTTACCAGCCAGTGGGTTTTCTACGTCATAATGACGTTGCAGCAAGTTGGAATCGTTTCGGAATATGCGATATTAGATAATATTTTTAAAACAATAATTACGAATGAAAATATTAAAATTACACATTTTTAGTACAGAATTTTTTTTTTTTAATCTTTTACATTTTTTTTAACGGTATTCATAGTTTGTGAAAGTACTCCACTGTGTAATGTTTCTAGGTTGAAAGAAGTGAAAAGTAAACGAGATCAGGCCCCTACCACACTCGATCGATAACAATTGATAGTATAACTTTCGGTTACTTCTCATCGTTCCCTAGCATAACTGCAGACCGCCAACGAATAAGTGACAGTTCACAATGACTAAGTGTCTTTAATATATTCGACATAAATTGTCGTTTGTACATTAGCGATCTGCATAGTTGTCCTAGGGAACGATGAGAAGTTACCGAAAGTTATAGATACAATCCTTATCGATCGAGTATGCGAGGGTCAGGAATGAGAGGTTGATAACTAGGTATCTGGCTATTCAGATCTATTCATTAAACATGTTTCTAGCCAATTTAAAAATCGGTGATTCCTATCTATTCAGTGTTAACAGTCTCCCTGCTGTTTGCCTATCAGAAATTGTCAGAAATTTTCAAGTTATTCGAAATCGTTAACAAACGTTCAGCTATAAACAAAGTATTTATGGGCGAAGGAATGTTTCGAGTCAGAATAGTGTCTGAGGCTGTTGTCAAGGTGTGCCAGGAATTTCAATGAGTCATAGGTTGGTACTTGGTTAACTATAAACCAACCAGTTTAACATTGCTTTCGCTATCCTCACGAGATGCTGTTTTTTTTTTTACATTAACTCCACACAGGAGGCCCTGAGGAAAATAATTTCCCTTGTGGGGATGCTGTGTGGAGGGTCTTTTTGAGAAAGGAAGAAGTAAGCCTGGGTCTAGATGAGACCCATGTTGTATGAGGGAGGAAACACAGAGACCGGAAATCATTCCACAGTCGATCTATTAAGATGATACCCGGTGGTGCAGAAATAGATTTTACTAAAATATTGCTGTCACTGTTGCTCTTACTCCACCGGATATTGAGCGAAAGGGACAATGCACTGACACCTAACTAAAATGGAGGTTTTGTATTCCCCACTTTTCTCCTCCAAAAGTAGACTGATTTTCAATTTTTTTTTTACCATCTACATAAGAAAAAACTATTCTATGTCTGTACGTTTTGCTTTTTTAAAAAAACATTGTCTGGTTTGTATACTGAACATCTTTTGACGGCGTTTAAACCAGTCAATTTTATTGATTTTTGGAAGGTCATAACTTCTATAAAAAGTAACTCATCAAAAAAAACAAAAAGTACCGACACGCTAGTAATTGATATCTATTTTATGCAAAAACAATATTTTCTCTAGGATTAAATTCCAGAGAGATAAATAGGGAATACGTTGTATGGAAAAATCACCGCCGGGTATCAATCAACAAATGTCAACAGCACGTTCCGAAGTACCGATAGAATAATGAACTCTAAAGTTTGCAATCCGTTTGTTAAATTAGGAAAATCTATCAAACGGACCGCCCAAAAAATTGGTGCTAGTCCAAAATTTACACGGAAATAAATTAAACATTATGACAAAAATTATAATTCGCGACTTTAAAACTAAAAATACTGAAGAAATTTTATGATATCCTGGTTAGATTAAAATGTATGGACCTTCCTTGTATTGTCTTTAGCTAAGTTTAGTGACTATATGTATTGATCCTAAGTGTATCGAGAAGTGCTACTACACGGAAAAAAAAGTTATTCTAAAATACGATAATTTTATTCGTAAGAACGGTTAAAAACGAGGCTGAAGTTCTTACGAATAAATTAACAGTGTTTCAATGTTTATTGGCGGGAAAATGTAAGAATAATTTATTGGTATACGAAAGTGGTACGAAATTACGTATAACAACAAATTATTCTTACATGTTCCCGTCAATAAACTTTGAACCCTCTTAATTTTTTTTATTTATTTATTTATTTTATTTTTATTTTTATTTTTATTTTTTTTTTTCACATCGACGGATCTGCCCTGATGATGGACACTGCAACGATGTCCGAAACGTCGGCTAAAGAAGGAGGTAGCACAACACGGCATAACACCCCAAAAACAAACAACGAAAATGCTTTTGGCCGTGAAAATCTAAAAAACGTATCCCCCTCTTAATTTGTTCGTGAGAACTTCAGTCCCGTTTTTAACCGCTTTTACGAATAAAATGATCGTATTTTAGAATAACATTTTTCTCCGTGTAAAATTTTACAGGCGAAATATTCGTCACAGATGCAGCAAGCTCCTTGATTTGATGTCTTAAATCTGAATATAATAAATAATAACTAAAGAATATACTACGTTGCTTCAGTTGGCTTAAGTGACCTGATCTGAACAGCCTGATGCTTCCCAACCTACTCCTTCTTCTTCTCATTCCCCTGCATTCAGTCACATAACATTCATTTATAGTGATGCCATAATCGGGCGCTAATTCAAAACTCGTGTGTTATCACATAAAAAATGAAATTACGTGTTTTACAAATTTAACTGATAAACCGATGTCACAATTTAACATGAAAACTAGCTCTTTTCTTCATTATTTTTAATTAAACCAGTAATTGGCATTACAAATTCCATCTAACATTGCTTAACACGAGGAAAATGCTGGTATTTTTGCAATAGACTGGGGTTTGAACCCATGACCTTCGCTTGAAATTGCAAACAACACTCCTTTCGAACCTTAGACTCTACACAGTTAAACCGAAGCTACATAAAGACAACATAAGACGGTTTTTTTTCAATTGCACATCAGACTCATTAAATTAATATTTATTTTATTTTTAACTTAATGAGTTAAATCTCAAATTATAATACAATTAATGAAGACAATATTACTGAAACTCAATCGAAAATCTGAAACAGAAAAATCAGAAAAAGATACGGATAAATCTGGGACTCGAACCCAGGACCTTCGGCTTTCCGGGCCACTGCGCTATCACTGCGCCAACGCATCCCTTTCCGATTCGTTAAAATTTAACTGTATCATACTTCGACTGAGAACCACCAAAATTATCTTCATTTTCTTAACGCATATTTTTATAGGCAGCTATCCTTATGTATGTAAAGATAAAACATACATAAATATAGCATAAAGATAAAACATACATAAAGATAGCAGTCAATAAAAATATGCTTCAGTCAATAAAATGATGATAATGATGGTGGTCAGTCGAATCGGAAAGGGATGCGTTGGCGCAGTGATAGCGCGGTGGCCCGGAAAGCCGAAGGTCCTGGGTTCGAGTCCCAGATGTATCCGTATCTTTTTCTGTTTCAGATTTTCGATTGAGTTTCGGTAATATTGTCTTCATTAATTGAAATCAATAAATTAAATTCAGATTTGTTTTTAATGAATTTATATGGTTGAATGTAATTTATATGGTTGAATGTAATTTATATGGTTGAATGTAATTTATATGGTTGAATGTAATTTATATGGTTGAATGTAATTTATATGGTTGAATGTAATTTATATGGTTGAATGTAATTTATATGGTTGAATGTAATTTATATGGTTGAATGTAATTTATATGGTTGAATGTAATTTATATGGTTGAATGTAATTTATATGGTTGAAATCCTATTAAAAAATATGTTTAACATTTTATTAATTTCATTGAAGAAGAAGACGTTAAAACTAAGAAAACTAAACAAAACATGAAAGAGCACAAGACACAGAAAATAAAAAGTTAAGAGTCCCAACTGGGGATCGAATATAGAATCTTTGTCTTACCGGGACAATGCCTCTGACCAACAAGCTAATCAGATCTCAATAGTGTTAATTGAGACCTCAATAGGTTAGTAGTTAAAAGCGTTGTCAAAAAGTTGGAGATCCTGGGTTCGATTCTCAGTTGCGACTGTTACCTTTTTCATTTTCTGTATCTTGTTCAATTTCATGTTTCGTTTAGATTTATTAGTAAGGACTATCATCTTGTTTGACTATTAAATATATTACATTAATATGTAGATGATGTCTTCAAAACATATAAAAAAATATCGCAATAATAACATGTAGGCATAGTTGTCTAAGTTCCTGATTTCAAAATATCTTTCCAGAACAGAGGAAAAATAAAAGGTATTTTGCAATTATTCATGAATTCATTCTCTTCTTATCGTTAAAATCCCAGCGAAAGAGATTTATACAACATAACTCGCAAAGCTATTAACATATTGTTAAGTTCCTAATATCATTATTTCATAAAGTATTAATATGAGAATTATTTTACTTGTAGCTATTAACCATAGAAAAATATCTGTGAAAGTTGTCAAAATTATTTTTATCTCAAGTTTGCCTGTAGCCTATGCTGGTAACACAGAATCGTAAAAGGAAAAGCTTCAACCTAGGGACATGTTTTGTTAGTTTATTCTAAGATTTATTACCTATTTTAAGATTTTGAAGTGATTGTAATATAAAAATAATAACAATATGCAAGTTTGCAATTCGATACACACAAATTGCTTGCTTATATACTCGAGAAAAATTTCTTATATTCAAAATTGTTATTAAGCGACTTTAAATAATTTCACCTAGAAAATAATTAACGTAAGTTAACACATAAGTTAACAGCGCGTAAATTAGAATGGGTACAACGGAGGGAACTGATTGAAAACAAATAATATACGAAAAAACAAGTATATCAGTTCTAAACAAAAGATTTTTAATCTAAAATATCTCCACTAGACAAAAGAAAAGGTAAGTGTCCACTTCTCAATGGATACATAAGAAAAGTTACAGATTTTAAAAAGAAAACGCTTTTATCGCCTGTTTCCAGGCGATTTTGAATGTAAATCAACGTGACAAATGTATTTAGAGCTATCAACAGACAAAACGTATGTTTCCGATTAAGTTTGCATCGCGAGAAGCACAGAATTACAAAACGTAAAGCTTAGACAAGCGAAAAACGAGTTTTATCAGTTTCATCCAGCCGTTGTCGTTATTATTTCAAAGCTATGTAAAAATATCACAACGATTTCACTAAATCCGACAGTTTAACTTCAAGACACACTGAAACACTGTAAAACACTTTTTAAACACTGATTTATTATTGATTTCTTGAAGATTTAGTTAAGTCTTAGTTTTGATTACACACCCAAATGAATGACGTAGAACCTCTTCTTCGCTCGGCGTCAACTGTTCAACTGAGGTGCGGAGGCGAGCCGTGGTTTAGTTGAGTTGGGTTGAATTGTGTACGGAGCCTTTGAACGTTTACTATACCGGTTTTGCATGGCGACTGTTTAGTATGCAGCGGTGTGCGTGTTAGGGGTCCCTCACACCGAGCTCTGCAGACTTGCGGCACTGTGCGACGGGCGAACGGTAAGGTCACGACGTTCATTAATAAAATTTAATAAAAAATTGCTAAAATTTTAAATGATGTATTTTTTTAAATAAAGACAAAGTAAATTCAATCAATTCATTTTTCAAAACTTTATCATTAAAACTTTGTAATCTTACGTTTCTCCGCTTTGTTGACACAAACTTTGTTCTATAAAAGGGATGTAGAATGATATATTAAAAAAATATCTTATATCTGTAAATAAAGAAAAATAATAAAAAAATATGGATACTATAAATTCTACTACAACAGAAAAATATTGTTTGTGCACCGATGGAAGAATTGACTAATAGAGGATTCACCCTCAACAGCTTCAGTAAAATAATTGGACGATTCGTTTTTCATTATAAATACCAAAAAATAATGTTTTGGTTAAATTGAAGCTTTTCCTACCGTTTTCATTAAGTACCTAGAAATAATTTTTTTTTTATTAATTTAAAAAAACATAAGAAACTACGAAAAAGGGATTTTTTTATTAGAAATGTATAAACACATATAGAACACTTTTTTTTTAAAAGTAAAGGTTCTTTTAATTATTTATTATCTTTCTTATAAAATTATTCATAAAATAAATCAAAAGCACTTTTGCTCTTGAATTCGTGACTTCTGGATTCGTGGCGATATAAGGCACACTAAGAAAAAAAAATTTGGCTTGTGGCTTCCTCTTTGTAATGAATTAATTAATTAATTTACACTTTCAATTACCTGCCTTTTATTGTATTGAACCTAAAATGTAATTAACCCTTATATTCAAATAACCATGTTTGTGTACAATTTATGTAACTCTACATCTGTCTCGACACAGGTTTACGCTAGTCAGGCAGGTATTGAAAAAAATTACATGTAATGATAATATATGTATAGATTAAATAATAAAAAAAAAATATAAAAAAAATTGTGATTAAAAGACCTATCTCTGTGTAAACTACTTTAAAATATATTATATATTACAGAAATCGGTTGGCATGTTGCTATAAAATGATATAGCGTTAACACACATTTGCTATTATGTATTTGATTATACCAATAATGCAATTAATACGTGTGACTAATATTTTTTTAATTTTAATAGCACTGCGTCAAAGGATATTGGTAGATTCAGACTGGGTCGACGTACGTATGTATCGCTACGCCTAACAATATCTGGGCTACTTAGCAACCATAGATTTTCAATGAAAATTTATGTTTTAAAATCACATTGGCCACACGCATCGCGACGTGCGATGTCTGTGGCCATTTTCATAGAAAATATATGGGTTGCTAAGCATTGTTTGGCGTAGCGATGCGTACGTACGTCGTCCAGTCTGAATCTACCTTAAATCGCAAAAAACGATCCGGTAGGAGACAAAACCTAGCAGAAAAACAATAGTATCATTAACATTTACAAACAAAATAGATTCCCTTATCCGTACTACCACCGTAGGTACATTGTGATGCCACACATTATCATCTTCTATTAAAAAAACTATTTGTCATCGACGAAATTTTGTGATGATGAACTGACTTTTAAAGTTTTTTTTATTCTATGATGGATTATCATCATAATAGTGAATATCAAAAAAAAGTTCGTTAAGTTATAAAAAAAAATGTTTCATTGGCATCCGTCCGACACTTTCCGTCGAAACGCTGACGGAAGCGCAACGCATCGGCGCTCAGTGTACATGCTCGCTAATATAATAAATATTTTAATCGTCAGCTCAAAGTTATTTCGTAATGATAGTGAGGAAATTTTGGCCATGTTAATAATATTATTAACTTGCTGCATAATACATAGGCACAGGACAGACAACCGGACGAACGTTAACAGGTTGCTTTTTCGATTTGAATCGGTTGAATTTATACAAGGTTAAGTTAGATTATATTCTTCTTCTTCGTCAGTTCCTCATTGGAGGATCGTGATCCCTACCCCAATTTTCCTGGTGGAAAAGGAAGAAGTGAGGGAGGAAACCAAATCATTCCAAAGAACGAGTCGTAGAAATGACCCGTTCTCAATTGTCAAAAACTATATACAATTCTTGGACGAGCGTTTGGCGTGTTTCCCGACTATGCACGGTGCCGAAAAATTAATAACGCTGGTTCCTCGAAACATCTTCTATTGAAATGCTGGTAGAATAAGGACATAATTTCCACCCGACGGCTGAGTTCAAAGATTGGAAACAGTTTATTATGATAGGATAATCTATCAAACGAACCGCCAGTTTCTGCAGAGTCGAGGATTTTTTCAGGTAATTTGGGGCTCCAGACCAGAGAAGTCTGCCAAATTCAATCATGGGGCTCACTTGCGATTTGTGCAGGGTCAGCAGTTGTGTACTAATGAAGTATCTGCGGGCCCTGTACAATACGCCCAGCTTCTGAGAGCCTTAACTCTGGCTTCGATGGAGTCCCGTGTGACTTCGATGGAGCCACGTGTCACTTCGATGGAGCCCTGTATGACTTCGATGGAGCCCCGTGTGACTTCGATGGAGTACCTGACACCGTTCCAGACATCTGTAATAATTGGTCACTCCAAGGCATTGGAGACATTTCTCTGCTTCTCCTGCCTTCCACTTTGCCAGTGACAATGATTTTTCTCCAGGTTTGAATTCTCGCATTTGGCAAGCAACGTGTCCAACAACATAATTGAACATAATTGCCAAATCGCGAGTTTGAAAAAGTGATGCTTTATAAATTCGTTGTAAAAAGGGGTGAAGGAGTGGATTTTTGTAATATCATATAAACAGTGACCTTCCTATAGTTTTGAAGGTCAAGTGTGCAAATTTTCACCGACCTCGGAATAAAACTGTAGTTTTGTGTTAAAAAACAAATCCAAGGACACTCTTTGCATATACATAATTTATAATCGGATGTACTTGACTTACCTAGTGACTCAAAGAAAATATTTGCAAGTAAAAAACGTAAATGAAATTTTGGGGTCCGGTGACTTTTTTGGTATTTTTATATATATTTTTTCATAAATAATTACTAGGTATTTTACAGTGACAAAATTTCAAAAAAAATTATTTGATGTTGAAAAAAATTTTTTTTTAAATACTTAAAAAAGCAACCGTAGATCAAAATTTCATTTAAATTTTTTACTCCAAAAAATATCTGGTGGAATAACTGGTTAAAGTAAGTCAAGTAGTGCCTTAATACCGTGTATATAATACTTATGTAGATAGATTGGTTGGTATCACCAAGGCGAACGGATTTTAAAGGTTGGAACCATTACACCAAGTGTTTCGTGCTTGATATCTATTATTGAAGGACTTAAGATGATACCCGGGTGGTGGCGAAATTTGATAATTAGATTTTACTAAATTGTTGCTGTCACTGTTGCTCTTACTCCACGGGATATTGAGCGAAAGGGACAATGCACCTCCACATACCTAACTAAAATCGAGGTTTTGTATTCCCCACTTTTCTCCTCCAAAAGTGGACTGATTTTCAATTATACAAAAATAACTATATAAAAAAAACTATTTTATGTCTGTACGTATTGGATTTTAAAAAAAAGTTTGTCTAGTTTGTATACTGAACGTCGTTTGACGGCGTTTAAACCAGTCAATTTTATTGATTTTTTGAAGGTCGTAACTTCTATAAAAAGTAACTTATCAAAAAAAAACAAGAAGTACCGACACGCTAGAAGTTGAAAAATATATTTTCTCTAGGGTTAAAATCCAGAGAGATTAATAGGGAATACGTTTGTATGGAAAAATCACCGCCGGGTATCTCCTCAATGGAGGGCACATGTAAAAATAATCATTAGCAATTTGTATTATTTTTGTAAAATCATATCAAGGGCGATTTACAAAACTAGAAAATATTTTTTGTTAAAATTATTAATACTGTGCCAGACTTAGATAAAAGTTGACTTAATTAAATAAACTAGGTACTTACTGTGTATTGTAATTATTTTACTTATTATTGTAACTTAATCTTTAAGGGATGAAAATGGAAAACGTAGTAGGGGAAGAAGTCGATCATAGTGGCTTTGATATTTTCGTTAGGTTAGGTTATTCTAGTTCTTGCGCAGTTCAATTGATTTTCAACCTGTGAAGTTACCCTTAATGAAAGACAACCTGCTATAAAGTAGGGGCGCATTGATTCATAGAATTCGTTAACACTTTTATGTGAACATTTATGTGATGTTCCTGGTAACTATGTTGCCAACAAATACGTTCTCAATTAAAATGTTCCCGGTTAAAATGTTCCCAGTAAAAATGTACCCGGTCAAAATATTCCCAGTAATAATGTTCCTTTCCAAAATGTTTATAAACCTATCCTAACTTAACCTAACCTTTTAATTATCCCTTTAATGTTGTTTTTCCTAAATAAAAATTCTTTTATATTTTGTTTTTTCGTCGATACATCCTCTCTACACAGGTCCCTAGGGAGTTACTTATATTTTGTGTAAGTATATTTTACGGGTTAGACCCACATTTTATTGGTTAACATTTCTTGTCATGTATTTTATAACCCCTTCCAAAAAGAGGCGGGGCTTCTTATTTCGAATTTTTCAAGGACTAGAGCAAGGCTGCCCAACCCCAGGCCCGTGGACCACAATGTGGCCCTCGAACACATTATAAATGGCTCGCGTGAGCAAGTTTAAAAATTCCAAATTCGTCTTGCTAATTTTTGTAAACAATCAGTTTGACTGAAATAATCAGTGTAGTGAACCTACCCCTGGCCTTACTAACTTCTATGGGTCTCGGGACCTCCTGTAATGTACCTGTGGGGTTACCCGGCACCCGTTGTAATGATCCGTAGTCGTCTACCCTTGGTTTTTCTATTCTTTCCCTTTAACACTAGCTGTCGGGATCTACTGGCTACGCTACCCTTATCTTTTGGCCTTCGATCAATATACCCTTGTATCTAGCTACACCTAACTTTTCCTTAAACCCCTGCGATTTTCTCACAGTAAATAAGATTTAAGATTTTATTGCACATTATTCCTATTCACCACGTTGTGTGATTTTTTGATTCGGTAATTACATTTGAATGTGTAAATTAATACACATACACATGTAGAGGAAATAATGTAGTGTGTGTGGTAACCTCAAATTCTTTTGGAGTAAAGTGTGAAAGAATCTCGTTTGATAAACTGACCCCGTTTTTTAGATTGTTTTATTTTATTTTCAAACCTATACTCGTATTACCCGCCTTTTCTCAACTTGAACGGAGTGTCATTGACGCTAATCCTACAGTGAATTGTCAGCCGGTTTATAAAATTCAAAGTCGTAGTTTTCTTACCCGATTTTTTTCTGTCTATAGGTTTACATTGGGTTATTTTAACATAACCTGGAAAGAGTGAATTTTGACATGCATGCTAGGTTCCTTGCGAAGCTCTCAATGTCGTCGTACTGCACCTAAATGGTCAAGTTATTATTGTTATTAGTATACACTACATGTACTGGGGAAGGGGAAGGTGAGGAGGGGTGATAGGAGGATCTGGGGAATGTTGTTTCCTGAATAAGTCGGCTCCTCCTCTAACCAAATAGATACTGGTGACCAACATTCCAGACAAAGACTCAATCATTACGTTTGCTAGGATGGTCCTTAAGTCCTGATTTTGTTCTCTTGCATGAACTTCATTGCTACGAAAGGGTCCCTTCACGCCAGATGAAAGAGCGCAGAGTCCTCATGTTACTTCCAGTATTATTCCGACTTCCTTTCCTCCAGATTTGATTTTAACTCGACTGATTCTAGAAGGGGTATGTCCATTTCTTCCCTTATCATGACTCTACTCGCGTTGAGTGCGTACGGAGCCGTTTGAGATGATCCTTTCGTCTCCTTCGTAGGATAATCATTGGCTTGCGTTCCTCGCCTCTGAGAGCTGACATAACTTCTACCTCGTAAAAACTATGTTTGCTTTCAGGTCGACATCGATGACAAATACGCAAATGGTCGATTGTTTGAATGCCGCGCCAGCGTGTCAAGTCAATACAAACTACACCTTCCTCCTCATGTGCAATTCGTATCTTTGACACCGTCGAAGGAATCAAAATCACTCCTCAAAAAAAACAGTTGTGGGCTGTTTAATTCAGAAAATGTTTACGTACCTCACCGAGGAAGTGTAATTTCGCAGGGCAAATATGGATTGGTGGACTGTCTGATCTTGTTGTTTGCAGTGGTTTTTTATTGAAGGTACTGACCCCTCGTGTAAGGAATTAGGTAAGGTTACCCATCTGTTCAGAAAGGTATGAAATGGGAAAAAGGGTTGAATTGCGTAATCTGAAGGTTGAAGACTATCTGTCTTATGATTGTGGGTCCAATGGAATCCTTTAAAATTGAAATTTAAATCTCTATAATATTAATAGCGTACTCGATTGAGGGTAAGTATATGTCTGTTGGAATCATAATACTAAACCGAAGTTGAATACATTATGCTGGTTCGTTAACCTCTGGCGGAATGTGATACCCGAGAAATGTTTATATAAGGCCCATTTAATTGTTTGTTTATAAAACACTTGGTTTGGCCTACTGCCCTAGATCGGAGGATTCTGATTTCAAGGTGAGGTACCTCTAATATATTCATGTTGGATCTCGATAGTGATAATATCAATAATAAGATGATTTACAGAGCGCCGTTTTAGGGAAACTCGTATATATTTGCATTGTATTTATTGAGGTGAAGGTCACAGGTGACGAAATGACGTTAGTGCTAGGTATTTGAGATGACCTAGTTCTGGCTGTTAAGTACCGTTGATAGGTAAAATCTATGGTTAGGTATTCCAAAATGACCTACTTCCTGTATAGGTACTTGGATGGATAACCTATATTCTCAGTTAGGCATTTTCGTTTTATTGGAAGGTGAAGGTCACAGGTGACGAAATGACGTTAGTGCTAGGTATATTTGAGATGACCTAGTTCTGGCTGTTAAATACCGTTGATAGGTAAATTCTATGGTTAGGTATTTCAAAATGACCTACTTCCTGTATAGGTACTTGGATGGATGACCTATATTCTCAGTTAGGTATTTTTGTTGACCCAATTTCTAGTTAGGTACTTCGTGATGCGGCTGAACATACATCACGCTAACCTGTGGAAAAACGATCTATAAAATGTTACATTTTGTTAGTGTCAATCATGCTATTTCGCAAAAAAAATCGTAGACACGTACAACTGCTGCAAAGCTCTCCGGGGTCTGGAAAATGTTTAATATTGAGCACTTACCGAGATCTCTCCAAATTACCAATTTTCCACTGGGAATACAACAGCTTGGCAATATTTCACTGTGTTTATCTTACCTTAAAATTACAAAATTTGTGAATTTAATTTCTCAATATTTCTCCCTGATCTAAGAAAATATAACTATTTCTAAGTGACTACCTCCTTTGATTACATTGTACTTAATGTTCAAATTCTAAAGTTTTCTAAATTGTGCAATATCCCTTTCCGTACTTTTTATGACATTATTTAAAGTTATCTAACGTGAAGGATTTATTTAAATTTTCGAACAAAAAATGGAGTCCGTTTTCCTCTCAAGTCCGTTGTAGTATATTTATTTAAATTTATTTAATTCGTGAACTTAATCCTCCTTCCTTTATTTTTATATCAATAATAATGCACGATGTTTACTGTTGATTTATTTTAATTATTTGGGATTTTTCTCTTTTCAATCACATTTAAATAATAACCGCGAATAATTTTTAATTTTCACATAATTTTATCAAATTAGATAATTATTATTTTCCCGAACGCCTTCCTATTTCACAATAATAACCGAACTCTGTCTATCAATACTTTGATTATTATTTTATTTAAACTTTAAAATAAACTTTTTCTACACTTAGATGTACGCACTTTAATTTAAACACTCGGATTTATTTTAAACTTTATTTTTAGGCACTGTTTAATATTTATAAAACTAATCACTTTTGTTATTTAATTTTTAATTTTTATATATTTTATAAACTTCACTGAAGTGTTGAACATTTTGGGGCACGATAATCTTTTTGTTTACACTCACAACACCCTTTATTTTTTTATTTATCACCATTTTTATAACTAAATTAATAAGGTAATTTTTTCCACTAAAACTTTTCCGTTTAAATGCAAGTCACTTTAATTGTTAGCACTAATAATTATTATTTAATTCAACTCTTTTACTTTCACTTGATAAGAATAAAACCAAATTCTAAAGAAAACTCTAAGTGTTGAAAATTATTTTGAACGAATTTATAACAACACTCTTCAATTATGTAACTGGACTTAGAACTTTTGATCTGTAAATTTCACTTTGAAAGTTAGCCGTACGTATGTCGCGTTATTGTAGATAATCCTTCCGTTGTCGAATCAACTGTCATTCTGAGCTCGTCATCAGCATTTATACCTCCCTCAATTCCAGAACATCTTAACTCCACTTGTCCTGGCATAAAATAATGATTCCTATCAACTCGTAATTTTTTGAAATGGACACATTATTATCGACTGTCTTGACTTAAGTCATTTTGTTTCGTGAAGAAATATTTTTTAGTTGCAACCCCCCTAGCTATTTCAGTCACTCGCGGAATTCGGATCCGGACTGGTAAATATAATCAACTATTCGCCCAACCTTTCTGAGAATACAGATCAAGTGGATATTTTATTTATACATATAAAATTTATTTTGTAAACGAATATGTCCATGATCGCGGACACAATGCGAGCCTGTCACTGGGTGCAAATACGCTATTTTCCCGTTGATTGAGTACATCTCTCTTCACTTTCAAATTTTTTGATCCAAATTTTAACTGAAATACCTTCAGACTCTTTCAACTTTATAATCGATCATTTAGTTGCACATTTTTCCTTCGTTTTTCGCTGAATTTTACAGCAAAAATGGCTTTCGCCATGCCCATCTATGTATGTATTAAATTTCTTTCTGAAACCGGTAGAATACCTATATTCGTCATTATGTGCATTCTATTCACCCTCGAATCGTGCTAATTTCGATGTGATTTAATTTTTTGGCACCATTTTCTGATTTTAAAAAGGGTTTCCGTTCTATAAAACATTTTTCCCTCTTTCCAAAGTGATTTGCCATGTATTCAAACGCTTTCCAATAATTTAAGGGGAACTTAATTTTGTCAAAGCATTTTTTCTTCCATTTTCTTGCACCTTCACTACAAACGTATCACCAATTCGACCCCGTTTAAATGTCATCTTTAATTGTTTTATTCAAAGTACGTAAGTATTTTGTTTCACTCACCCTGGGAAAAGCATTAATATCCATTAAATATCTATGTTTATCATTCGATTTGTTTATATCCCAGGACTCCGCTATCTCTGTTTACGTTACGTATTATTTTAATGTGTTTCCTCTGTTTAGATTATCTCATAAGACCAATGTATTTTTTTACGACCTCTAAAGCTATAAAAGGGTCCTTAATTGCTAGAAATCATGTTCAAATTTTGATGTGTTTATGTTTTGAATTCGTCGGCGGCCGATAACCTTTTATATCCGAGTTTCTCCCTTGTTAAATCACATGTCTATACTCTGGTTTTTCCTTTAAATTTCATGGTTCCGTACGTCCAACCATTTCCTTCTATTTTCCAACAAAATTGGCTGTCGGTTTTCAATAATATTATAACCCTCGCATTAAGATTAAAGCTGTTTTCAGTGTTTTAAGCTATCCGCCATCTGTCGATAAAGTACGAATTTTCCTTGATTTTCTTTTCGATTTGCCGTTCCTCTCGACTCACTATACCATATCAACTCTCATAATTGTATATTTCCCGTTTTCTGATTTATACAAATCTTAGTTCGGAATTCTCGTTCTGTCTCGCCTTTTACGTCAATTTTCACCAATGTTCGTAAGTTTTTTAACACCTCAATCATTGTGTGTAACTTTTCCTTTATCGTACTGACGCATTTTATACATCTGATTTTCATAATCATTTTACGTGAACTTTTTTTGTCATCTCGGAGGCAGTTTCTTCCCGTACTTCAATGGTTAATTATCCCTCTACTGCACTCGTATTGTAAACATTTGCTAGGGTCATCGTTCCGAATGCACTGATCGTGTGACTTTGTTTATTTCTCCGGGCATGAACCCTTATTCGATTTTAATAAATCTCAAGGTTGGATCCATTAGTTTCTTGAATTATGTCTCAAGTCCAAAGTTCAAAGTGGTCTTTCATATATTGTCACGCCTCCTGTTTCTTGATTGGATAAAACTTTTCTGTGAGACTCCACCCTTAAAGTTTTAAATATCACGTTTTTATTTATCGACATCTTTCGATGGAAGGAGAAATCACCATAATCTTGTTGTTTTACAGATCTCTCTAATAGTTTGTTGATTTATCGCAGGTGTCGCTATAGTGTCCGATTTGAACTTCGTTTGGGTGGGAAAAAAAAATTGTATGAGCTTTTCCGATGAAGAAAATCCTCCTTTTTTTTTCTCTTTCGAAAGTAATGTTGAAGTCGTCACAGCCCCCCTAGAGTTTTAAATCCAGCGGTAAACACGCCTCCTAGTGTTAGTCGGTGGAATTGGAACTCACCATAGGTCATTTAATTCCTTCAATTTTCTATTGATGTTCCGTACCCCTGATCCTCGCTATTAAATCTTGCATGGTTCCGTTCCATTTTCTTCATGTGTCATTCATTGAAGCTAGTTCCATTTTCCGTCCTACTACTCGTACGTTCCTACTTGTACAAATCTTTCTCTCCTTCTTGCTGTCCTACTTCCCCCCTATGACTCTACTCCCTCCTTCCTTTGTATCCTTTTCTCTCATTCTACTCTTTTTTTTTCTTCCATGTTCTCACTCCCTCTTCTCTCTCTCTTTTTTTTTCTTTGATTGTTTAACAGCCTCTGAATCTGAACCAAGTTTGTATAATTTTCAATTGTTTTCTTTTCCGCGTTGATTCTACCTCTATGTGTAATTATAAGACAATGTAGTCATACAATATATATATATATATATATATATGTTTTTTTTTTTGTGAATTCAATTAAAATTAATATTTTTTTTATAAGATACTAATGCGCCCCGCGCCCGCGCAATAGAAGTGTTCCTCAATCCATTTTGACCCGGAACTCCTGTACAATGGTTCAGTTCAAAAGATTGTTCCTCAATCTCGCGGTTTTCTTTTTTTTTTTTTTTTTTTTTTTCTTTTGATTTATTCATTTATCGCTCTTTCCCTTGCACACGTCTTCATTCGAATGTTGCTCCCTTTTTTGTTGTACTCCAAATTTCGTGAACAAATGACGCAGTCTTAATTTTGTATTTGTCTAACTTTAACATTTGATTTTTTTCCTTCTTTGCCTAAACCTACGTTATGAAATCTTTTTTTGTTTTCCTAATTCTACGTTACATGTTTAATCTAATAATTTTCTAACCCTACGTTTCGTTTTTTTTTTTTTTTTTTTGTTTCTTTTAATCTGCCTAACCCTAAGTTACATTTTTTTTCCATTCCTCCTAATTCTACATTATATTTGTTCCATTTCGTTAAAGACACGTAAAAAATTTTTTTTTTTTCATAAGCAACCTAAACTCTAACATATCTAAATCCAATAACCACTATATCTACCTCTATTTCTCCTCCCCCCCTCCTAAGCAAAAATATTCCCTTTTAACGGCTAAACTCCCCTTTATCTTATCATTCTTCCAGCATAACATGTTAATTTACGAACTATATCTATTTGAAATTCCTTATACCCTTTATTTTCCTATTTTTTAATATGCCTATATCTCTTGTCTACATAATTATATAGAACTCTAAGTTTTCGCAATAAACTATCCCCTAAATTTAACTTTCTCCTGTTCCCCTTTTTTTTCCTCAATCAATTTCCATCACCTATATCCTCTTCTGTTGTTTTTCAGTTTCATCGAAATAATATCTAGCTAGATGTATAGCACTATAATCGCCCCGTATTCCTTTTGTTTTCGGATCCACTAGTGTGTACGTGTTACAATATGGTATAGCCGCGACTACATAAGGACCCTCATACAATAAAGCAAATTTCTTTATTTCCTTTTTCAATAAACTAGACTGAGTGTGCCTCTTAAGTTTCACAAAAGTCCCTACTTCATAAGTGACTAACCTATTCCTTATATTGTAAAATTGCTGTCTTTTTCCGGCGCTCCTTACCAAATTTTTTTGTACCGCATTCCTAACCTCTTCTTCTGTTAATTTAGGTATGTTACTTTGACGCATAAATTTGTCTAAGCTGTACTTCGGTTGTTTCCCAAACACGACTTCATTCGGTGAAAAGCCAGTTGTACAATGTACGGTGTTATTATACGTTTCCTCAATGTCTTTTAGAAACATAGGCCACCTGGTATGTTTTTCATGGCAGTATATTCTAAAATTTCGTCCTAGCTCTTTGTTAACCCTTTCCGTGATGTTTGGCCCAGGATTTCGCACAGAGGTGTGCATAACTTTAATACCTAGCCTCTCCAAACCCTGGTTCCACCTCTTCGAAGAAAATTGGGACCCGTTGTCCGTTAACATCGCCTCAACCCTCACCTTTTTAACAAATAGTTCTACGCACTTTAATACTGTACCAGTGTTAGCTACCTTTAATTTATTTAACTGGATGAATCTACTGAAAGAGTCCTGAATCACAAAAATAAATCTCACTCCCCCTATACTCTTCGGAAGCGGTCCATATAGGTCCGCCATTGCTAACTCTCCCACTTTTTGTGTTATAATTGACCTGCCAGGCCCTACTGTCGGACGTATTTCGCGCTTCGCCAATTGACAAAGTCGGCAAGTTTTAACCATCCATTTAATTTGTTTACTCATTCCCGGCCAGAAATATCTACTCTTCAAAGCTTGACCCGTTTTCAATCCGCCTGCATGACCGATTTCCTGATGTACAAATTTGATTAGGTCTTTAGTTAAATCGCTAGGTATGGCTAATACAGTCCCATTTTTCACCGTTTTGTAATATAATGTCCTGCCTTTTAATTCGTAATTTTTCAAATACCTAGACGCCTTTTTTGTGATAGTCTTGCTAGGTTCCCCTTTTAAGTGCGCTATTAGCTCTCCCAGAAACTCGTCTAGAAGTTGTAGTTGATCTAAATTTTCTAAATGTGATTTTATCTGTCGCTTCCCATCCACCGCAAAAACTGCTACCTCGGGACATTGTACCTTTTCCTCCTGCACATTTATCGCATCCTGAGAATAACGTGATAAAATATCGGGTCCAATGTTTTCTTTGCCTTTCACGTACTCGACTTTGAAATTAAACTGATTTAGGTATAATATCCATCGTGTTACTCTTGCACTGTATAGCTTCCAAGTTTTTAAAAATGATAATGCTTGATGATCTGTTCGTATTATTAACCTCGCGCCTCGCAAATAAGTTTCAAATTTATGTAATGAGTAGATTATCGCATATAACTCCTGTTCAGATACGGTCCATTTCAACTCAGCGCCGGTGAGTGATTTGCTAACAAATCCGATCACATGATGATTTCCGTCATCATCTAATTGATATAATTCTGACCCAATGGCGAACCCGGAACTGTCAGTTTGTAAGTAATAAGTTTTGTGTGGGTCGTAGTGTGTTAGCATTACACTTTCCAAGAACAAAGATTTTACGTTGTCAAATGTCTCCTGCTCTACGGCGGTCCATCTCCAAGGTCTATTCTTTTGTAACAAGTCGCATAATATTTTTGTTGACCCCCCGTATTTATCTGCAAACCTTCGATAGTAATTGCACAACCCCAGAAAACCCCTTACTTGCTTCACCCTTTTTGGTGCCGGGAAATTCTTAATAGCTGAAACTTTCTCAGGGTCCATACGTATGCCATATGGTGTGATTATGTGACCCAACATCTTTACCTCCGTGAACAAAAATTGACATTTTTCCAATTTGCAAGTCATATTTGCCGCCTGCAATCTTCCTAAAACTGCGTCTAAATGTTTTAAATGTTCGTCAAAGTCCCCACACGTGAATACGACTAAATCATCCAAATAGTTCGTGCAATAATCCTTCATCTCGCCCCCCAGAATTTTATCCATCGCGCGTGAAAAACTTCCTACCGACGTCTTCAGCCCTTGTGGTAGTACGTTGTAAACGAAAGATTTCCCATTATAAATGAAGCCTGTATATTTTCGACTTTCCTCACTTAAAGGGATCTGAAAGTATGCCGAATTCAAATCCAGAGTTGTTACGTGTTTTACACCGTGAAACTGCTGCAATATTTCTGACGTAAGAGGAGGACGTTCGACGTCTCCGGACATGTGAGAGTTTAATGACCTAGCATCGAGTAAAATACGCACCCCTCCGTCCTTCTTCAACGTATAGGTCAAAGGACTCGCGAAAGGAGTCGCCATTCGACTGATTATACCTAGGTCTTCTAATTCTTTTATTTTGTTGTCAACCTTGTCCCTGTAAGCATATGGTACTGGATAAGATCGCTTGACGAAAGGCGCTTCATCTACCATCTTAATCTCGTGTACATATTTATCTGTTAAACCCGGTCGATCTACGAATACGCTACTGTGTTTATCCAAAACTATTTTCAATTTACTTTTCTTGACGTCATCTAGTCCTAGTCCGGCTACCATTGTCGCTATCCTTTGTTCCGCCTCTCCCTCTAGGTTTGACAAGTGGCTATGCTCAATTACATGTATTACCTTACTTGCGCAATCTATGGTTTTCGCGCACGACTGTTCTGCTGATTTACCTTTCGAAATTACTCCGGAATTTATGAGTTCAATCTCCCTCCTTCCCTGCTCTGTAAAAATTATTAATTCCCGCTTTTCTCCACATTTTACCTCCGCAGAATAATTATCCAACCAGTTTACCCCTAAAATTATAAATCTTATTAATTTTGGCACTATTAAACATGACGTATTTATTTGGAAATCTCCGAAACGCAAAGGTATTAAAACTAACCTCGATATTTTTAAGCTTTTCTGTCCCATTGCCCCTTTTAATTGCATAGTATTCACAGGTAGAATTGGGTATTTCATCTGATCACTCAAGTGACACTCCCAGAACTCCTGTGCAATACAAGTTATTTGACTGCCTGTATCTATTAAACAACTTACTTGTATCCCATCTATATACGCTTTGGCCTCGGGTAATTGCGATAACGTATTCCCCTTTCCTACCTCATCGTAATCATTGTCCTCGAATATCGTATTAAATCCCACTATATCTCTCCCCCCCTCGTGTTCCCGCACCTTTACCTCGTTCCATACGTCGCTAACCTGTTGTAGTGAGTTTACAAACGCATTCACTTCCTCTTTTGCAATCGATTCACTCTCAAATTCACTCTCTTTTCTACGTACCGCCTTACATGCCTTGATTGGAGTCGTTATTCCCTGTCCGTTTTTTCCCAAACCTTTCGTTATATCCCAATTATACTTTAACATGATTTTTAAAGCTACGTTATGCTTTGGCGTCGCTGCCCTTAGTTCTTCTGGAGTCGTAATCCTCAGAGCGTTTGGACCGACTCGCTCTCGTTTCCCGCTACTTCAATCATGCATAACTCCTTCCCATGGTCCGAGGTTGTAGCGCCACTGATGATTACCGGTACACCCGATCCACTGCATGCCCTGCATCCTGTCGTTTCCGGTGCCCCTCCGATGGCTGCCACCTTCGGTCGTACTGCATGTCGTCGATCTCTAAAATTTTCATGGCCACTCCTCTCTTCTCTACTTCTCTTGTCTATGTTCTTGTCCTGCGGGGCGCAAACCATGTTATCTAGTTTTCGCAAAAACTCTGCAGCATCCAATTCATCCCCTTGTTCGCGAGAGAACCACAAAGCTTGAGTTTCTTTCGGAAAATGTCTCATTATCTCGTTTATCACCCCTAAAGGTGTGTCAGTAATTTTCAATGCCTTGGCGAGCTCCCAGTATTTTGCAAAATGCGCCAACATAGTTATATCCTTTTTCGGTTCCCATACCGCGTCTGATAATCTCCTCCTCATGTTTTTCTGACATATGTCTCCCCAATAGTTGGCGATAAAATCTCTTTCAAAATCTTCTATTTTACTCCAGCGTTTAGAATAAAGCTTCATCCAGCTTTTAGCACCAGCCTTTAAGCTCTCTTTAACAACCATCATAATATCAGTGCGATTGGTACGTCTTGTATAATCTTTTAAGTCTTCCAAAAATGCGATTGGGTTCTGAGTTCCCCCGCTAAATGTTGGTTTTTCTTGTGTGGGTAACATTTCAACAAGCTGAAGTACGTTTCGCGCCGTATTCGTTGCCGTAGTCTCCGTCGTCACAACCGTTTCTTTTTGTTTTTCCATCTCTTGTATCCTGCTGACTAGAGGACTTAGAGCCTGCTGTATAATGAGGGTAATCTGCCCTACATCCATTTGAGAGCTTCCACTTGCTGTGCTTTCGACAGCGGCCACAAACTCTATTCTCTCCCTGTCCTGTCTGGTATTTCTAGGCATCTTTCTATTTCTCTCCGTTAAACTCGATGACAGTGAATGAACCCTTTTCTCTGCGTCTTCCCGTTTCTTCTCTTTTCCACACTCACTTGTTTTTTTTTTTTTTTTTTTTTTATAATATTATTTTTAATCTACTTTTAAAGCTATTTTAACTCTACGTTTCCTCTGTAAAATGGCTTAAATCATATAAAATTTCATCTCTCTCTTTTTTTTTTTCGCTTTATATTTTTTTTCTTTATTCGGTTTTTTTATTTTTTTATTTTTTATTTCTTTAGTGTTTTCTTTTTTTTCTTATTTTTCTTCTTCTTAATTCTTAATTCAATAAAAATTGATTTTCCCTGTAACGAAATTTCTTTTCGAGTTATTTCGGCTCCTTCTTCAAGTAAAATCTCGCATTGACTTTTTCCTGTACTTAACGAGCTGCATCCTTCCTCTTCTATCATATCTTCAACGCGTAACTCGGACTTACGAGAATTTTGAAAAATATCTCGCAAATCTTTTCCTATAGTCACCTCACTATTTTTTAATGTTTCTCCTTCCGTTTTTTGTTGTTCATCCATTCTCAATAAAATCTTTCTCTCAAAATTTTTTTTTTGTTTTTATTCTGTCAATAAAAGGTCACAAAACGCACGCTGTCCTCTAAATACACACACGTAACACGTTATTTTATTTTGTGTAAATAGTTGTGTACCATATTCAATAATACAATTCTTTTGTTTATTTTTTTCTCAAAACGTTAATGCTTCTTTTAAATAAACAATCAATTGTTTATACTTGACGTATCCACTCTTCTCGAGAATTGAAGCGATTTGTTTATCTTTAATTTTTTATCTAATGTTTGATCTTTTATCTGTGGTTTATCTATTTTTTTCCAACCTTAACAATGTTTTCTGTTTATATATTTTTTTTCGTGGATACGTAAAGAATGTTTCAAACACCCTCGGCCTTGCATTTGTTATTTAATTCAACAACATTAAAATTCCTGACCTATTTTTGATGTTTAAAGTACCGAGTCATTTATCAAAATACCAATGGGTCTTGTTGATAAACATTCAGCCGTGCATTTGTTTACGTATTGGGATTTATTGCATTTCATACTTCTTTACAGTACCAAGTTGTCAAATTAGCAAGCCCTTGAATATTTCGCTTTGTTATATGTATGTACAACATACATACACATATACATACATATATATATATATATATATATATATATATATATATATACACATACATACATATACACATATACATATTATTTCCTTTTCCCACAAGGAACAACCCTTTCTAAGTGCAATCAAATGTTTTCGAAAGCGGTGATCAAACAAATTTAACTATAAATTCTATGAACAATTTTGAACGGAAGGTGAAGCTTGATTTTTATTTTATTTTCAATGATTTCTAAAAATGATTTATTTTATTGTTTATTTAATCAAAAATTTATTTATTATTTTTTTTTTTTGTAATTAAACAAAAATCAATTTAAATCAATCAATTAATTAATTAGATCAATCAATTAATCAATTAAAACTTCTGCTAATTAAACGATTTTATTATTATTTTTATTTCGTTTTACGTCGACGTAGTAACACGATGTTATGAAATTATTATCATTTACATTGTTTACGTTTCAACCGCAATAGTAATGCAATTGTTTACATATATCCGCACTGTCATGTCTAATGTTTACAAAACATTTGAGGAGCCATCATTTGTTTATTTATTTTTTTTTTTAATCGTTCCGTATTCGATGTTTATTTAATAACACGACCGAGATACGATATTTTATTATTTCAAAGATGGGGTTATTTGTTTGTTTATTTAACGTTATCATTCGAGTATTTATGTATACGTGTTCATTTAAGGTTCGGTTTTTCAATTTTAGTTTTAAATTATTATTTATTTATTTCAATTTAATTTTAATTTCGAAAAGCTTATTATTTCCAATTTATTATTAGATTCGAAAATCTTCCACTTGTAAAACTTACTCCTTTGGTCACGGCACCAGCTGTAGTGAACCTACCCCTGGCCTTACTAACTTCTATGGGTCTCGGGACCTCCTGTAATGTACCTGTGGGGTTACCCGGCACCCGTTGTAATGATCCGTAGTCGTCTACCCTTGGTTTTTCTATTCTTTCCCTTTAACACTAGCTGTCGGGATCTACTGGCTACGCTACCCTTATCTTTTGGCCTTCGATCAATATACCCTTGTATCTAGCTACACCTAACTTTTCCTTAAACCCCTGCGATTTTCTCACAGTAAATAAGATTTAAGATTTTATTGCACATTATTCCTATTCACCACGTTGTGTGATTTTTTGATTCGGTAATTACATTTGAATGTGTAAATTAATACACATACACATGTAGAGGAAATAATGTAGTGTGTGTGGTAACCTCAAATTCTTTTGGAGTAAAGTGTGAAAGAATCTCGTTTGATAAACTGACCCCGTTTTTTAGATTGTTTTATTTTATTTTCAAACCTATACTCGTATTACCCGCCTTTTCTCAACTTGAACGGAGTGTCATTGACGCTAATCCTACAGTGAATTGTCAGCCGGTTTATAAAATTCAAAGTCGTAGTTTTCTTACCCGATTTTTTTCTGTCTATAGGTTTACATTGGGTTATTTTAACATAACCTGGAAAGAGTGAATTTTGACATGCATGCTAGGTTCCTTGCGAAGCTCTCAATGTCGTCGTACTGCACCTAAATGGTCAAGTTATTATTGTTATTAGTATACACTACATGTACTGGGGAAGGGGAAGGTGAGGAGGGGTGATAGGAGGATCTGGGGAATGTTGTTTCCTGAATAAGTCGGCTCCTCCTCTAACCAAATAGATACTGGTGACCAACATTCCAGACAAAGACTCAATCATTACGTTTGCTAGGATGGTCCTTAAGTCCTGATTTTGTTCTCTTGCATGAACTTCATTGCTACGAAAGGGTCCCTTCACGCCAGATGAAAGAGCGCAGAGTCCTCATGTTACTTCCAGTATTATTCCGACTTCCTTTCCTCCAGATTTGATTTTAACTCGACTGATTCTAGAAGGGGTATGTCCATTTCTTCCCTTATCATGACTCTACTCGCGTTGAGTGCGTACGGAGCCGTTTGAGATGATCCTTTCGTCTCCTTCGTAGGATAATCATTGGCTTGCGTTCCTCGCCTCTGAGAGCTGACATAACTTCTACCTCGTAAAAACTATGTTTGCTTTCAGGTCGACATCGATGACAAATACGCAAATGGTCGATTGTTTGAATGCCGCGCCAGCGTGTCAAGTCAATACAAACTACACCTTCCTCCTCATGTGCAATTCGTATCTTTGACACCGTCGAAGGAATCAAAATCACTCCTCAAAAAAAACAGTTGTGGGCTGTTTAATTCAGAAAATGTTTACGTACCTCACCGAGGAAGTGTAATTTCGCAGGGCAAATATGGATTGGTGGACTGTCTGATCTTGTTGTTTGCAGTGGTTTTTTATTGAAGGTACTGACCCCTCGTGTAAGGAATTAGGTAAGGTTACCCATCTGTTCAGAAAGGTATGAAATGGGAAAAAGGGTTGAATTGCGTAATCTGAAGGTTGAAGACTATCTGTCTTATGATTGTGGGTCCAATGGAATCCTTTAAAATTGAAATTTAAATCTCTATAATATTAATAGCGTACTCGATTGAGGGTAAGTATATGTCTGTTGGAATCATAATACTAAACCGAAGTTGAATACATTATGCTGGTTCGTTAACCTCTGGCGGAATGTGATACCCGAGAAATGTTTATATAAGGCCCATTTAATTGTTTGTTTATAAAACACTTGGTTTGGCCTACTGCCCTAGATCGGAGGATTCTGATTTCAAGGTGAGGTACCTCTAATATATTCATGTTGGATCTCGATAGTGATAATATCAATAATAAGATGATTTACAGAGCGCCGTTTTAGGGAAACTCGTATATATTTGCATTGTATTTATTGAGGTGAAGGTCACAGGTGACGAAATGACGTTAGTGCTAGGTATTTGAGATGACCTAGTTCTGGCTGTTAAGTACCGTTGATAGGTAAAATCTATGGTTAGGTATTCCAAAATGACCTACTTCCTGTATAGGTACTTGGATGGATAACCTATATTCTCAGTTAGGCATTTTCGTTTTATTGGAAGGTGAAGGTCACAGGTGACGAAATGACGTTAGTGCTAGGTATATTTGAGATGACCTAGTTCTGGCTGTTAAATACCGTTGATAGGTAAATTCTATGGTTAGGTATTTCAAAATGACCTACTTCCTGTATAGGTACTTGGATGGATGACCTATATTCTCAGTTAGGTATTTTTGTTGACCCAATTTCTAGTTAGGTACTTCGTGATGCGGCTGAACATACATCACGCTAACCTGTGGAAAAACGATCTATAAAATGTTACATTTTGTTAGTGTCAATCATGCTATTTCGCAAAAAAAATCGTAGACACGTACAACTGCTGCAAAGCTCTCCGGGGTCTGGAAAATGTTTAATATTGAGCACTTACCGAGATCTCTCCAAATTACCAATTTTCCACTGGGAATACAACAGCTTGGCAATATTTCACTGTGTTTATCTTACCTTAAAATTACAAAATTTGTGAATTTAATTTCTCAATATTTCTCCCTGATCTAAGAAAATATAACTATTTCTAAGTGACTACCTCCTTTGATTACATTGTACTTAATGTTCAAATTCTAAAGTTTTCTAAATTGTGCAATATCCCTTTCCGTACTTTTTATGACATTATTTAAAGTTATCTAACGTGAAGGATTTATTTAAATTTTCGAACAAAAAATGGAGTCCGTTTTCCTCTCAAGTCCGTTGTAGTATATTTATTTAAATTTATTTAATTCGTGAACTTAATCCTCCTTCCTTTATTTTTATATCAATAATAATGCACGATGTTTACTGTTGATTTATTTTAATTATTTGGGATTTTTCTCTTTTCAATCACATTTAAATAATAACCGCGAATAATTTTTAATTTTCACATAATTTTATCAAATTAGATAATTATTATTTTCCCGAACGCCTTCCTATTTCACAATAATAACCGAACTCTGTCTATCAATACTTTGATTATTATTTTATTTAAACTTTAAAATAAACTTTTTCTACACTTAGATGTACGCACTTTAATTTAAACACTCGGATTTATTTTAAACTTTATTTTTAGGCACTGTTTAATATTTATAAAACTAATCACTTTTGTTATTTAATTTTTAATTTTTATATATTTTATAAACTTCACTGAAGTGTTGAACATTTTGGGGCACGATAATCTTTTTGTTTACACTCACAACACCCTTTATTTTTTTATTTATCACCATTTTTATAACTAAATTAATAAGGTAATTTTTTCCACTAAAACTTTTCCGTTTAAATGCAAGTCACTTTAATTGTTAGCACTAATAATTATTATTTAATTCAACTCTTTTACTTTCACTTGATAAGAATAAAACCAAATTCTAAAGAAAACTCTAAGTGTTGAAAATTATTTTGAACGAATTTATAACAACACTCTTCAATTATGTAACTGGACTTAGAACTTTTGATCTGTAAATTTCACTTTGAAAGTTAGCCGTACGTATGTCGCGTTATTGTAGATAATCCTTCCGTTGTCGAATCAACTGTCATTCTGAGCTCGTCATCAGCATTTATACCTCCCTCAATTCCAGAACATCTTAACTCCACTTGTCCTGGCATAAAATAATGATTCCTATCAACTCGTAATTTTTTGAAATGGACACATTATTATCGACTGTCTTGACTTAAGTCATTTTGTTTCGTGAAGAAATATTTTTTAGTTGCAACCCCCCTAGCTATTTCAGTCACTCGCGGAATTCGGATCCGGACTGGTAAATATAATCAACTATTCGCCCAACCTTTCTGAGAATACAGATCAAGTGGATATTTTATTTATACATATAAAATTTATTTTGTAAACGAATATGTCCATGATCGCGGACACAATGCGAGCCTGTCACTGGGTGCAAATACGCTATTTTCCCGTTGATTGAGTACATCTCTCTTCACTTTCAAATTTTTTGATCCAAATTTTAACTGAAATACCTTCAGACTCTTTCAACTTTATAATCGATCATTTAGTTGCACATTTTTCCTTCGTTTTTCGCTGAATTTTACAGCAAAAATGGCTTTCGCCATGCCCATCTATGTATGTATTAAATTTCTTTCTGAAACCGGTAGAATACCTATATTCGTCATTATGTGCATTCTATTCACCCTCGAATCGTGCTAATTTCGATGTGATTTAATTTTTTGGCACCATTTTCTGATTTTAAAAAGGGTTTCCGTTCTATAAAACATTTTTCCCTCTTTCCAAAGTGATTTGCCATGTATTCAAACGCTTTCCAATAATTTAAGGGGAACTTAATTTTGTCAAAGCATTTTTTCTTCCATTTTCTTGCACCTTCACTACAAACGTATCACCAATTCGACCCCGTTTAAATGTCATCTTTAATTGTTTTATTCAAAGTACGTAAGTATTTTGTTTCACTCACCCTGGGAAAAGCATTAATATCCATTAAATATCTATGTTTATCATTCGATTTGTTTATATCCCAGGACTCCGCTATCTCTGTTTACGTTACGTATTATTTTAATGTGTTTCCTCTGTTTAGATTATCTCATAAGACCAATGTATTTTTTTACGACCTCTAAAGCTATAAAAGGGTCCTTAATTGCTAGAAATCATGTTCAAATTTTGATGTGTTTATGTTTTGAATTCGTCGGCGGCCGATAACCTTTTATATCCGAGTTTCTCCCTTGTTAAATCACATGTCTATACTCTGGTTTTTCCTTTAAATTTCATGGTTCCGTACGTCCAACCATTTCCTTCTATTTTCCAACAAAATTGGCTGTCGGTTTTCAATAATATTATAACCCTCGCATTAAGATTAAAGCTGTTTTCAGTGTTTTAAGCTATCCGCCATCTGTCGATAAAGTACGAATTTTCCTTGATTTTCTTTTCGATTTGCCGTTCCTCTCGACTCACTATACCATATCAACTCTCATAATTGTATATTTCCCGTTTTCTGATTTATACAAATCTTAGTTCGGAATTCTCGTTCTGTCTCGCCTTTTACGTCAATTTTCACCAATGTTCGTAAGTTTTTTAACACCTCAATCATTGTGTGTAACTTTTCCTTTATCGTACTGACGCATTTTATACATCTGATTTTCATAATCATTTTACGTGAACTTTTTTTGTCATCTCGGAGGCAGTTTCTTCCCGTACTTCAATGGTTAATTATCCCTCTACTGCACTCGTATTGTAAACATTTGCTAGGGTCATCGTTCCGAATGCACTGATCGTGTGACTTTGTTTATTTCTCCGGGCATGAACCCTTATTCGATTTTAATAAATCTCAAGGTTGGATCCATTAGTTTCTTGAATTATGTCTCAAGTCCAAAGTTCAAAGTGGTCTTTCATATATTGTCACGCCTCCTGTTTCTTGATTGGATAAAACTTTTCTGTGAGACTCCACCCTTAAAGTTTTAAATATCACGTTTTTATTTATCGACATCTTTCGATGGAAGGAGAAATCACCATAATCTTGTTGTTTTACAGATCTCTCTAATAGTTTGTTGATTTATCGCAGGTGTCGCTATAGTGTCCGATTTGAACTTCGTTTGGGTGGGAAAAAAAAATTGTATGAGCTTTTCCGATGAAGAAAATCCTCCTTTTTTTTTCTCTTTCGAAAGTAATGTTGAAGTCGTCACATCAGTCTGTAAATAATCAATTACAATTTTGTGTGTAACCAAAATTAGAGGATTATGGACTTCCTGTATCTAATAAAATGACCGAATCCAATAAAATGACAAAAGCTAAACAATTCTTATCTTGAAAGTCTCTCACCACGCCCAATTTTAGAAATTCTTTAGTTTAAGAGCGATTGACCAGCAGCTGAGAATAAAAGTTTAAAAATACTTGTACAGGGATGTTCCAATGAGAATTATCGATTATTCCCCGTATCAATTTTTTTAAATTAAAAATTTAATATCGATTTATTTCATACAATACTTGCTTTAATATATACCTACATTCAAATAAGCAATAAAAAGGCTCAAAACGCATGATGATAAATTATTAAAAATCGTGTATTTCTTGTAAGTATTTTTTGATCATAGGTATTTATGATTTTTCAATAATATCTAAACAAAATGTGTGTAAAAATTTTTTAAATTGTAAGACCTTAAATAAATAGAAAAACTGAGGTATTTTTGTCACAAAACACGTTCTCGGATTTATTTTTTAATGATTTTAATTTAACTAAAATTTAAGTTCAGAAAACTGTGTTGACTAGATTGTGTATTGATTTATTTTGTTGTGATTATATGATTTAAAATTTGTGTTGTTTAATAGAATTTATCGTTTGAAAATTGAACAAATCTGCCAACGACCAACGGTATAACCTTAGTATATTAAAAATACACTTAGTTTTTCAAAATTTTAAAACTGCGTGTACCAGGTAAAATAACAATCTTTCGAAATCAACTTATGATTTTTTTGTAAAAATGAGTCAATACGTCTAGAATTTGATTTAAAAAGGACTAATTTCCGATATTCTCTGGTAAAACCCTCTTAATCTGGTAACCTGTGATTTTGCCGCGTCAATTTGGCCCGACTGTCAAAAAGGTTGGGCAGCTTTGGTTCGCCGTTGTATATATATGGAAACAACTTTATTGTAATGAGTTTTTAAGTACCATATATTTTTCTTCTGTAAATCTGTCATATATATGTATTTTAAATAATATTAAAACCAAATATATATGTCTCTTGGCTTGTCTGGCTGGCAACTGCTTGAACCGTCCGGCGATATAGTTTTCGTTAGCTTGTCCAGAGGCCCTAGCACGCTTGCTCTATAACTATCGATAGGATAACTATCGTTCAACGTTATCAACTGTCGTTTGTACGTTTGAGATCTGCAGTTGTCCTAGAGAACGATGAGAAGTTACCGACAATCGGTCGGTAACTTCATATCGAGCGACCGTGCTAGCACACGAGGCCCTAGCAAGCTTGCTCTATAACGATCGATAGGATAACTATCGGTAACTTCTCATCGTTCCCTACGACAACTGCAGATCACAAACGAATAGGTGACAGTTCACAATGACTAAGTGTCCTTAATATATTCGATATCAACTATCGTTTGTACGTTTGAGATCTGCAGTTGTCCTAGGGAACGGTGAGAAGTTACCGACAATCGGTTGGTAACTTCATATCGAGCGACCGTGCTAGCACACGAGCTTGTATAGCGGAGCCTTGTGTCAACTTTGTAACATTAACGGCAGGTTGCTGATACCGGCTACCCGATAGCCGGTAGCTTTATTGGTAATCAAATACCTGATTACACAGTCACCGACAAGGTGTTCCCTGGTGAAAGGAGCTAAAGTAATTCGTTATGATTTAAAACGTTTAGGCCGCGGCAACCAGCCTTGCACATGCTTGATCTGATAATGCAATAATCCCGTTATCAAATTAATCAATGTTCGTCAAATGAAGTTATGCGTCGGTTTAGCATAAATATAATAAAATGGCACAGACCCAGATACATTTTTAGATTTTCTCGGCCAAAAGCATTTTCGTTGTTTGTTTTTGGGGTGTTATGCCGTGTTGTGCTACCTCCTTCTTTAGCCGACGTTTCGGACAGCGTTGCAGTGTCCATCATCAGGGCAGATCCGTCGATGCGAATTTGTTGTGTTAAGTGTGTGCTACTTGGAAGTGTTTTTACTTGGAAGCGATACCGTGTCGTCAGCTTCAATCCACTACGAGCTGGTAGGTATTTCAGAAGAAAGTGAACTACTTTGAAAGGGAAATTTTGTGAAAGCGCAGTATTTAACACAAAACTTAGTATTTTACTTAACACAACAAATTCACATCGACGGATCTGCCCAGATGATGGACACTGCAACGCTGTCCGAAACGTCGGCCAAAGAAGGAGGTAGCACAACACGGCATAACACCCCAAAAACAAACAACGAAAATGGCACAGACCCGTTGTAATCATTAGATTTACCTTTCAAAAACCAATAATGTCAATTTTCTGTATAATTGGTACCCCTGACTAACTTTAACCAGTGATTCCTGACAATATTTGGAGAAAAAAATGGAAAAGAAATTTTGGTCTTCGATGAAATTTTTGAAGTTTTTTTTTTCGATTTCAAACGCAAAAAAATAAGTAGGTATTGGAAAGTTAAAGTCGAGTTTTTGTTCTTTAGTTTTTAAGGAAAAATAATTGATGAAAAGAACAAAACACAGACATTTTTTGAAGCAAATACTTCTTTACGCACGCTTGACCTGGGGGGGTAAGCTGGCGAATGTGTAACGGAAATTGAAATGTGTTGCGAGGCGAACGGTCTCACTGTAGAAGCAAGAGAGAGCAGTGCACGCGCACATTTTCTTTCTCTCTTCCTCTCATAGCCAGTGCATAAAATATTTCAGTCAGTATTTTGAAATACCAGTGACGCGCCAAATGAATAAATTTAAATAAATATTTGTAGAAAATTAATATACATAATACATGTATATATTTTATACATATAAACATATATTTGGACATACATATAGATGGAGCTAAATAAGTATTTACTTCAGTCGTGTGGTCTAAAGCACACTCGTTTTTTTTTACTCCATACAATGTCTGAAATCACGGCCATTATTTTTATCAATAAATTGATAGCACAAATTAATCAAATAAAATTGAACCCGCGTCCTCCGGATTCGTAGAGAAGGTTCTTAACCGCTCACCCACGGAGGCCGCCAATTGTTTTTTTTCTGTAATTACCGCACAAGAGTCTCAACTGCTCGGAGCCAAGTTGTCGGTAAAAACTGTCTATTCCAAGTAGTAAAATTGTTTATGTATTTTGATTATGTATTAAACTCGTACAAATTGAATACATTTTTTGCTTTCCTCGGTTTTTACTCCCACGACCTTATCACCATGTAATTTTATTATTCAACGTTTAGATAAATGTTATTATTTTTAAAAAGCATGACAAAACACTTCAATGAACGCATTCAAGTCTTCATTTTGTTGTTATGCTCTAATAAATGAGTGTAGCCATTGAATAATTCTTTATTAAACAAATGATTTCAGCAAAAAATTTAATTCAAATAAATTTTAAATTTTGTTTAATTAATTTGTGTTATTTCACTATTAATTAATAAAAATAATATATACTATATTTCCGGCACGTTCCAGAGTGGAAGATACTCTCGATATCGCCCTGGTGTAAGACCGCTTTAGCCGTGTTTAGTGACTAGATCTGAATAGCCAAGTACTTCCCCACCTTCCTCTCCCCCATCTCTTTCCCTTCCCCACTTCCTTCAGCCTCACAACATACCCCAATTGGGGATGCCATAGTCTCACTGGCTCCAGACGGGAGCAGTTAAGACTCTTGTGAGGTATTCTCTATAAAAAAAAATCTTGGTTGGTAACATTTGTTTACTTATTTAATTTATTTATTTATTTAAAACATTTACCCGAAAGATTCGTAAGTGTTTTAAATAAATAAATAAAATGCCAGCGATTCCTCAGCATACTTGGAATAAAAAATGTAGAACTCATTTTGATGTCCGATATAATATTTTTTCACACGACTCCATTGATTACACTGTTGTACATCGCGACGGATCACGTGATACGCGCTCTTTTTTGTGTTGCTGTACCGAGACGGAGTGCGTATCACGTGACCCAGTGGTTTTATACTTTTAGTATCGCTCTTGTAAAATACCACCTTTCAGAATCGAAACGTAGCTTGAAATGGCTTTAGCCGTGTTTGGTGTTCAGATCTGAATATCAGATACTTTCCCTACTTCCTCTTTCCCATCTCCTACCCTTCCCCACTATCTCCTCTCACTCACTGGATCCTTGGAAGCCGTTGGGACTCTGGAAGGACTTTTAAGGAAGTATTCAATTATTTATTTCTTTGTACAATAATTAACATTTTATAATATGATTTAATAATGTTGGCCTCACTGGGTGGCTTACTCGTGCTGAGGCCCCCATTTTATAATAGAAATATTCAATAAACTGAAGTAATAATATTTTATAATAAAAAAATAATAAAAATCCGCATATATTATGAGTTGTGTGTGTGTGGATGATGTGTGTTTTTCAATGGTTTAGTATAGGTGGTTAAAATAAAAACTTAAATTAAGTTAAAATAAAAAAATAAACTAATAGTTTTTCTAGGTTAAGAATATTTTTTACCAGTCTGAAGATAGCTTTGACAAGCTGAAACCGGTTACGGTCAATAAATTAAAAGTGGAATTTTTTTTTAATGGAATTGTGTCTTACGTGTATATGTTTTATTCTTGTATGTTATAAAATGTTTGTAACATGGATTTTGATCTTCAATCTTTAATATATATCTATATATAAGTAAACATAAATAATATTTTTGTAATTTTAATAAAAATTCACAGAAATTCCTGTAAAATCAATCATCTATACCCACCCATATGTACTATATTTTTTTATTTTATTTTAACCACCACTGTTTAATATCCACTTATTATAATGCCCACACGGAGAAAAATGTTATTCTAAAATACGATAATTTTATTCGTAAAACGGTTAAAAACGGTACTGAAGTTCTTACGAACAAAACCCTGTTTATTGGCGGGAAAATGTAAGAATAATGGCGGGAAAATGTAAGAATAAATTATTATTATTAATTATTAGAACAAATTTTGTACGTATACCAACAAATTATTTTTACATTTTCCCGCCAATAAACATTGAAACCCTGTTTTATTTGTTCGTAAGAACTTCAGTCCCGTCTGTAACCGTTTTTACGATTAAAATGATCGTATTTTAGAATACACGTGCACGCACAGGCTTCGCCTATGTGGGACTTTTTGTTACTATCTTCATTTATGTTTCAAAAAAATTTGTCGATAAAAAATAAATAAAAAAAATTGTATTTGATTTTTTTTATTCCTCATTTTTTGTATCAAGTGATTCTTGAATGCTTTATTCCGTAATATCTATGGAGTCTTTGTCCAAAGCTTGTATGTACAGTCGGAGTTTTTATGTTTTCCTTGTACGCTTGTCTAACTTGTCTGTTAGTGATAGTTTATTTGTTTTTCATATTTACATCTCCGCTCTACATATGCAAACCATCTAAGCGTCCCTCTCTTTATCTTGTTCGCAATGAATTTCAATATAACTGACGTGAAGACAGGCTATGAAGCGCCAGTGTAAGGCATAAATTGTTCATAAATAATGACTGATGATTAATTTACAGATACGTGAAGATGAGAGAATTTGTATTCCTCACGCAGTCAACTTTCTACTGAATAACAAATAGGCACTGCACTAACTTGTTGGTTCAAAAATATCAACAATATCTTCTTGTGGCTTGAGCAAAAACATGTACGCTCTTGCTATAATATATAATATTTCAGGCCTTTAAATATTTTTAACCTATCTTATGTATGTCACGCCGGTAATCTGGCCTCATACAAAAAATGCATTGAACAAAATTTGTCTACTAGTACTATGTAAACATACCTAATACATCATCTTATCTTACTAATATTATAAACGCGAAAGTTTGTATGGATGTATGTATGTTTGTCACTCTTTAAATCGAAATTTAATGAATGGATTTTAATAAAACTTTTCAATAATACAGCTCATACATCAGAATAACATATAGGCTATAATTTATAAAGCTAGCTATTTATTTTCAATACATTGAAAATAATGATTATTGTTTAATAGAAAACGTCAAAATTTGAGAATGACATTTTGTAAAACAATGATTGTTAAATCAAAATTCTATTTTTGAAAATATTTAAATTAGTGAAGTAGTTTTTTATTATTATTTTATTCTCATTTTTAACTTAACTATTTTTGCTTAATAATTTATAGTTTGTACTTTATACTTTACACTTTATACTTATACTTTATACCATATTTTTCGCATTATTACCTTACTTACTATTTACTTTTTACCTTTTTTTTCTTATATTTAACTTACATTTATACTGTTATTCTTTATGTTGTTGTTCTATTTATATGTTATGTCAATTGTGTTAATGGCACATGTTATGCCATATATGTGTATGTGTAAATAAATAAATTTGTATATATGTAACAACGACGTTGAAATTGCGGGAATTATTTATAATCCACAGTGGAAGATACTCTCAGTATCGCCCTGGTAAGACCACCATTCAGAATTGAAAAGTGGTTAGAAATGACTTTAGCCGTGTTTGGTAACCAGATCTGAATAGCTAGGTACTTCCCTACATTCCTCTTCCCCATCTACTTCCCCTACCCACTCACAACATACCCCCCAAATGGGGATGTCATAGTTTCATTGGCTCCAGACGGGAGCAGTTGGGAGTCTTGTGCTCCAGAACTCACCAATATATTTCTAAATTGGTGAGTTCTGGAGTTATAAATATTTGTAAAATAAAAATTGCAATAGGGCATACGCGAGTTATTTGAAAAATGAGCGTATTTTATGGAGTTTAGTAGCAGGGGAAAAAGGCGAGAGGGGGAGTAGAATCCGGTAGAGGCGAAGGGGAATGATGGAGGTGTGGTTCGCGGGAGGGAGGATGAGGGAGAGGGGAGGCGGAGAAGGTGGAAGGGGAATTCGTGAGGGGAGAGGTTCGCGAGAAGGGTGACAGCGGGAGAGGGGAGGGTGAAAAGAGGGGAACGGGACGAGGGTGGGGAAGAGGTGGAAGACGGGGAAAGTGGAAGGATATAAATGGGAAAGTACACGCATGGAGAAACAATTTCTTTATTTAATGGCATTGCAACGCATGCCGGGTATCAGCTAGAAGAAAATAAACATGAAAAATCACGAAATCTATCAAAATTGTTGAATGAAAAATGAATCATAATTGTTTTATTATGTAATAAAAAGAAAATAATTTTCGGACTTACGATTATATTTTAAAGTTTATTAAAATTCGCACAATAAATATATTTTTTTAAATTTCAAAGCAAATTTAAGTTAGACGCACAAACAACCGAAAGTAGTATTTTTGATAATAATTTGCTTGCTGTTTTTTCCGATATTAATCGGAATGTCAACGTAAAATAATTTTGCATTAAAAAAAACATCACGGAACTAGACGCAGTATGCATGAATGTGCAATATTCTTCAAGGATGCATGGAAATGTTGTTAATTCGCGGAATCAGCTCAATTGCTTTGTTTGTTATACTTTCGAAAACAAAATAATAAAATCACTGACATTTCCGTGTAAACTCGTCTTGTGTGCGAACATAATATAATAAAATTAACCTTATTAATATATTTTATTCATCTATAAAAACCATGGACTTAAAATATTACATACGGGTTACAAGGCATCACAGATAAATAATTTAGAGATATTAGAAATTAGAAAAAATGTAAATAATAAAGCAGACATAATAAACAAGCAGCAAATTTTTATAAACCCTCTTTTGAACCTTTTCCCACTTAACCGGTCTTTCCCTGCTAATGACTTTGAAATTCCTAATTGTAATAAACTTCCTCCACCCTTAACCCTTCCCCTTCCTTCTAGCCTTTCCTCCCATATGTAATCTATATTTAATTTTTAAGTTTAGTATACATTTGTTCCTGATGAGGTGAACATCGTTCACGAAACATGTAGATTGTGTTTAAATAAAAGTGATGTAAACAAAGTTATTTTGTCTTTTAATTAAACAAAAAAAAACGATAAAACCATTGAATTTCGTAAGAATAACTTTATTGCAAGGTATAAGTGAATATTAAATAGGTGATAATAAAATGGAAGAACGATAAAACCTTATATCATTACGATATTGACTAAATCCGTCAGTTATCAAAATTTTCGAGCACGGTCAACAATTGTTGATAGATATTTCGACTGACGATTGATAGATTTTAGCGCAACCTCCAAAGTATCAGATACGTTTCAGTTAACTGTCAATATTCACATATAAAAAATTACTGACTTATTTATTGAAATGATTGAACTAACGACGCTCTTAGAATTGAAAGAAGTCGTGTACGCTATCCATAGATTTAAATAATGAATCTAAGACGCAAAATGACTAAGGCAACATTAACTAATTAATTTCCCATTATTTTTTAATTGATAAACTAATGTTTAAGACAGTATTTCACCAAAAAATGTAGACATAATAATGTCTCGACGCCACCTAGCGCGAGATTTAGCACTTAAAATGCATTTCTCATACAAAATAAAGTTGGTTGTTGGAAGGTGAAAAAATGTAATAAGCAGTAAATGTTGAATGAAACACGTACATATAGAATTATTTGGCAGGTAAGAGATAAGTAACTAATGTTTAAGACAGTATTTCACCAAAAAATGCAGACATAATATGTCTCGACGCCAGCTAGCGGGAGATTTAGCACTTACAATACCTTTCTCATACAAAATAAAGTTGGTTGTTGGCAGGTGAAAAAATGTAATAAGCAGTAAATGTTGAATGAAACACGTACATATAGAATTATTTGGAAGGTAAGAGATAAGTAACTAATGTTTAAGACAGTATTTCACCAAAAAATGTAGACATAATATGTCTCGACGTCACATAGCAGGAGATTTAGCACTTACAATGCCTTGCTCATACAAAATAAAGTTGGTTGTTGGCAGGTGAAAAAATGTAATAAGCAGTAAATGTTGAATGAAACACAGGGTGTTAAGGTACGTACTTGACTTACTTTAACCAGTGATTCCTGACATTATTTGGAGTTAAAAATGTAAATAAAAATTTTGGTCTCCAGTGGCATTTTTCATGACAATTTTTTTTTTCAAAATATATTTTTTTTCAAAATCAAACAAAAAAAAATTTCTTCCACATGAATTTCACTCAGCCGAGTTACCGCCCCATTACTTACCCCGCCCCCAACTACCTAACACCTACTATTTTTTAAGTTTTTGTAGATAAAAAAAAAATATAAGATAACATCAAAAATGTCACCGGAGACCAAAATTTCATTTACTTTTTTACTCCAAATAATGTCGGGAATCACTGGTTAAAGTAAGTCAAGTACGTACCTTAACAACCTGTATAAAATAGTCGGAAGTTACGCCTATTGATCCGATATTATCGATTTTAAGTAATCGATAAGTTACCGATTTTTCTGTGCTTGATCCCCTGGTAGAATTAATTATACCACTTGCATGTTTCTGCATATTGAATTAATGCAGGCATTTCCCAGAATACTTATATCCTAACACCTTCTCTTTATTTATTTACACCTAGTAAGGTTTTTACATATACATAACAATATTTTAGAAATTTTACTCGTAAACAATGTAGGAAACGACTGTTTAAAACACTTGCACAAAAATAAATATAAAGTAAAAATATATCGAATTTGATCCACACAGTAGTTATGTAGGTACAAAATATATAAAAATATAAAACAAATCCAAAATATTTTTTTTCTTTCAGCCGACAAAATACTATTAATGTGTTAGTCAATTTAAAAAGCTTTATCAAAAAAAAATTTACTACTAGATGGAAAAAATCTTCAATAAGGTATGCTTAAATATTAAAATTGATGTACCAAATATTAAATTATTCACGTAACACAGATAAATGTATTTACCTTGTATAATAAGTTTCCCTATCACAATGGTGACTAAATTATCGTTAAAGTTATTAAGCGCCCTTGAGGTGATTTTCTCACGAAAATGGCGCTATAAAAATCATCCAAACATTATTATTATTATTATTAAAGTTCTATGAAATCTATAGGTATTTCAATCGAAGATATTTACTTTAAATTGGGAGGGGGGTGTGGGCACCGCCGCTGCCCCGAGAACCATTTATTAGGTAACCGACACCTCTGCCGTAGGTCACCCCACGCGGAGAACAATGTTATTCTAAAATACGATCATTTTATTCGTAAAAACGGTTAAAAACGGGACTAAAGTTCTCACGAACAAATTAACAGGGTTTCAATGTTTATTGGCGGGAACATGTAAGAATAATTTATTGGTATACGTACGAAATTAGTATAATTTGGTATACGTTAGAAATTACGCATACCAACAAATTAGTATAATTTAGTATACGTTAGAAATTACGTATACCAACAAATTATTCTTACATTTTCCCGCCAATAAACATTGAAACACTGTTAATTTGTTCGTAAGAACTTCAGTCCCGTTTTTATGAATAAAATTATCGTATTTTAGAATAACATTTTTCTCCGTGGAAGTTGTTCGCTACTTTTGGTGATTTATCAGGGGTGCCTGGGTTTATGAGGTGAGGTTTGTATAGATCTTGGCGTCGGATGCGTTTGCCCACCAATTTCGTGGTGGAATGGATCGGGAGGGACTGGTTGAGGGAGACTGATTGACACGACCAGCAAAACTCTCTCGGAACATCGCCTTACACCGCAATGGATTCATACGTCTACCACTTCTGGGCACACTGACCCCTAGATCTTTCTCTTTCCCAGAACTTCCTCTTTTTCCTTTCCTAAAAAGGACACAACATTCCCGAAGATGACATTGGCTCTGAGGGGGTTTATTTTCCTCAGAGCCCCCTGTGTGGAGCTAACGTAAAAAAACAAATCTGCATAGAATGCGTTTCTTGTGTGTATTATTAATTCAATGTAATAATTATTGTAGAACATTGTATTAAATATGTATCTATTTTGCAATAAAAATGCCTTGACACGATATGATGGTTATAAAATGTAATAAGTGATGCTCGTAAGTGGAATGATTGGCTATAATTTACTTAAGTTATTTCAAAAGCAGGTTATATTATTAATAACCTTCTCATAATTATCCTGGAAATGTATCTACCTAAACAATTAAATCTAATCAACCGGATTTAAAAAACAAATACATAAGATAAGATGTTATTCTTCATTAATTGCAATAATATAAGGGTCCGGAGAAAGATTATTTTTGTAATGCAGTTTTTTTCCATCTTTTTTATCCAAACAGAATCGTACTTAATATGTATCTAATTATATTGTTAAATAATGTCACTTAAAATTGTACACAGGTTCCATTTCGAAGAGTCAGGACCTCAAGCCTCGAATGGACTGCCACATGATTTATGAATGATCACAAACTCGGCAGAATTTAGAGCTAAACTTAAAACCCACCTTTGACAGTCTTATCCATTAAAACCAAAACCTTCATCTTCACAGCCCGCGACATTGTAAATAACCAAATAAATAAGTTTTTAAATAAGCTTAAGAGTGATTGACCAGCAGCTGAGGATAAAAGTTTGAAAATGCTGGCAACTGTACAGGGAGGTTTCAATAAGAAAGATCGATTTAAATTTATAAAATTAAAATTTTTATATAGATATATTTCATTCAAAACCTGCATTAATATTATGTACCTACATTCAAGTAAGCAATAAAAATGCTCAAAACGCACGATGATAAATTATTAAATATAGTGTACTTCATGTAAGTATTTTTTCGATCGTAAGTATTTATGATTTGTGTTATTTTTAAAATTAAAGACAATTCCTTATCTTCAAGTAGAGCTGGAATCATCAGCGGCCTTTCATACAAAACTTAATGTTGGGTTTGAAGCCAAAATACCCAACATTAAGTTTTGTATGAAAAGCCGCAGAGGTCGCTAAGGGTCGATTCCAGCTCTACTTGAAGATAAGGAATTGTCTTTAATTTTAAAAAGAACAAATTTTTCGATAACTGCGATTCTTTGATTGGATAACAGCTGAAAAGCCGTTAATTTTAAGGACAATTTCTTGTCGTTAAATAGAACCGGAATCGTCCCTCCGGTTCATCAGGGCATATTTGGAAGGGGGCAGAATTCAAGCAGCAAAATTGAGTAATCAGTACAAAAATATGTCTAAGTTCATTATCCCATTTTGACATATTTTGACATTTGACATTGTCATTGCACGCTCACAAAATATCAGGTTTAATTTTCAGAAATCAATTCAAAGTCTCTCAGCCTTGGGGAAATATTTTGAGGTCTTAATTTAACATCTTTATCTTCGATAATAAAATATGGTAATATCCGTACATGCCTCTAGGGCTGTGCAAAGATTTTATTGAGCATCTTACTAATATTATAAACGCGAAAGTTTGTATGGATGTATGTATGTTTGTTACTCTTTCACGCAAAAACAACAGAATGGATTTTAATTAAACTTTACAATAATATAGCTTATACGTCAGAATAACACATAGGCCTTATAAAGCTAATTATTTTCAATATATTATAAATAATAATTATTGTTTAATAGAAAATGTCAAAATTTGAGAATAACATTTTGCAAAACAATCAAATTTTCATTTAAATCATTATTCTATTTTAGAAAATTAGTGAATTTATTTGAAGTACTCGCCTAATTCTTTCAATCGAATCAAGAATAATTATAGATATTTTAAATAAATAAGTTAAGAATCTTGCTATAAACATAGATGTGACCTAGGAAAAGAAAATAGGCTACTAGATAATAGCTAATCTGGCGCAAACGAAGTCGCGGGCAGAAGCTTGTTCGAAATAAAATGACAAATAATATTTTATTTGTTTTTGAATCTTTTAATTTTCACGGGGTATTGGGATTATGGCATTCTCGATTAGGAAAAGTTGTAAGAAATTAAGGAAAGTTTTTTTTTTATTTAAAGCAGGAAGAAATTAGGGATGTGAAGAAGATGGTGAAATCAGAATATTATGATGGTGTCGGTATATTATATACATGGTGAAACATTACGTACCCGAAGGATTTTAACCAGCGATATCTGAGCATATTTGGAGTAAAAAACATAGATATCTTTTGGTTGTACCGAGAGAGACTGATTGAGGAAGATCTATTCCAGACATCTCCAGCCGGACTCTCCCGATCCATCGCCTTGTACCGCAGTGGGAAAAACGTCCGTCACTTCTATAGGTGGCATATTGACCGCCAGATCCATACCCACCACTCATATTTTTTTCCTTCCCAGAACTTTCTAACCTTCCTTTCCCTGAAAAGATTCTCCACACAGCATCACCAACGATGAGGGAAAGGATGAGGGATTTTTTTTCCTCAGGGCCTCATGTGTGGTGATAATGTAAAAAAAAAACACCTTCATAATTACGACAAAAATGCATCTAAAACTGGACTAAAGTAGCACACGGAGAAAAATGTTATTTGAAAAAACGAACATTTTAATAGAAAAAACGAACATTTTAATAGAAAATACGATCATTTTATTCGTAGAACGGTTAAAAACGGGACTGAAGTTCTTACGAACAAATTAACAGGGTTTCGATGTTTATTGGCGGGAACATTAAGAATAATTTGTTGGTATACGTAATTTCGTACGTATTTTACCGCCAATAAACATTGAATCACTGTTAATTTGTTCGTAAGAACTTCTGTCCCGTTTTTAACAGTTCACTTTTCTCCGTGCATCGTCTGAAACGTGAATTAGTTCTGGTTTTCTGTAAAAAAGTTGTCACACAATATTTTTGAGAGAAATATTATTTATGAATGTTATTTAAGCAACCCTGTATTGAAGATGTATGAATATGTATGTTATTTATATTGTGTTTTATAAAGGCAAAGTATTTCTACAATTTGACGTTTCAAAGTCCACAGAACCGGCCTTGGAGCGCGCTGTCCAGTTCTACCTACAATTTACATGCAATCAATTAGTTGTGCAACACATCTATGAAATACTCGTACAACGGACACTTGTCGATATCCAATAGGCAGTAGGAGGAAATTAAATCATCTATCAAATATGAGACCGGAGACGTGTAAATATGATAAGAAATACGTGTATTAATGATAAATTATGAGAATTTTCAAGTAATGTAGGTATATAATCAAAAAATTATTATTATATAATTTTAAAATGATTTCTTTTCTAACCATGTTCACATTTGCGTTAAGAGGTAATATCCAGCAATCCATTATTCCGTTTATGTTAACAGCGCTGCGTGCGGATGTTTTTGAACATTGAAACCCTGTTAATTTGTTCGTAAGAACTTCAGTCCCGTTTTTAACCGTTTTTACGAATAAAATGACCGTATTTTAGAATAACGTTTTTCTCCGTGCAATATTTAAAAGTCTCCTTCTACCACCACAATAAGCGGAAAAAGTGCTTGAGTGGTGATGGAGGACTTATCCAGCCGAGGAATTGAACACTGGACGCCTGGGTGAGACCCAAACGCGATGCCAACTAGGCCACTGACCGGACTTTTCAAGCAAAGTTTCAAGTCTGAATGGCGATTCTGAGAGTATATTCCACTCTGGAACGTGCCGGAAATATTATATTAGTTTTTGCGAAATAACACAAATTAATCACCTAAAATTTATTTCGAGATCGTTCGCATTGGGAGTCGAAAGCCTTACCCCTCGACAACGCTAAGTATCTTTTTAAATTTTTTTATTTTATTTTTTTTTTTTTTTTAAAAGAAAGACAAACATTCCCGGGTTACGAATAACCCAACAACATTTGAAAATCTCCTACTACCACCACACTAAGCGGAAGATGTTGCTTGTGTTGTGATGGAGGACTTAGCCAGCCGAGGAATCGAACACGGAACGCCAGGGTGAGACCCAAACGCTATGCCCACTCAACCACTGACCGGTCAAAATCTATTTATATAGTTTTAAAAAAAATGCCTTGTTTTGCAAATTTTTGATCGATAGTCGCTAATATTGTTTTCAGTGATAAAATAAATAATTTTAACCTTCCTAAAGCCAGTCCGTCATGTCTGGCCGGTTCTCAGTGCGAAATGAGGTGTCGAAAGTTTTATCAACTTAGTGATAATAAAAAAACAATCCAATGGGTGAATGGCTATAGTCTGTTGACTGCTGAGGAATAGATCACGTCATTGCCTTTAATTGCCACCTCATTGCAATAATACTTTCTCACTTCATCTGTTGTAGCGATCTAATAACTATAGGTCGTGTATATTATTTTTTTTTTATTTTATATGCCGAAAAAATGCTTCTACATAAAAGTAATACATGTAATGATTTATTGTTATCAAGTTTAATTTGTAGAACTCCAATTTAATTTTTTTTTCTATTTATTTAATAACAAGCTTCTGCCCGCGACTTCGTCTGCCTAGGATTAGTACTTCGAGTAATCTATTTTCTTTTCCTAGGTCCCATCTACGTTTATACCAAAATTCTTAACCTATTTATTTAAAATATGTATAATTCTTGATTCGATTCAAAGTATTAGGTGTCGAAAATAAATTCAGTAATTTAAATATTTTCCAAAATAGAATTTTGATTTAACAATCATTGGTTTGCAAAATGTCAATCTCAAATTTTGACGTTTTCTATTTAACTATAATTATTATTTTCAATATATTGAAAATAAATACCTAGCTTCATAAATTATAGCCTATATGTTATTCTGATGTATGAGCTATATTATTGTAAAGTTTCGTTAAAATCCATTCATTAAATTTCGATTTAAAGATGAACAAACATACATACATCCATACAAACTTTCACATTTACAATATTAGTAAGATAGTAAGATATTATTACTTAATTTTTTTAAATAGTTTTTATTTATTTATAAACAAGTTCTGCTATGTAATTATTATTACGAGTGACAGCTGTTTCGCCTTCTGAAGGCATTATCAAACTCTGGGTAGCCCACTTACAGAAGATACATTTATACTATTTCTACATTACATGAAATGATTATTATTATTTTTTTAAATTTAGCTCCACCCAGGAGGCCCTGAGGAAAATAGTTCCCCTCAGAGACTATGTCATCTTTGGGGATGCTGTGTGGTTGGTATTTTGAGGAAAGCAAGGAGGGGTAGTTCTGGGAAGGAAAAGGGTAAAAGGGGTGGATAGGGTCGGTGCCTCTAGGAAAAATGACAAACATATGAATCCATCCCTCCCCTGTGGTGCAAGTCGATATTCCGGGAGAGTCCGGCTGGAGAAATCAAAAGGTTTAAGAAATATATAAAAAATATTTTTAAAAAAAAATTAAGAAAGAGAAATCAAAAGTTTCCCTCAACCAGTCTCTCCCGATCCGGCCTGCCACTCAGCTGGCGGGTCGATGCATACACCACCAAGAACCGGACAAACTACACCTCCATGAATCCCGGGACCATTGCTAAGTCACCAAACGTAGCGAACCACTTGAGGTGACCTATAGCAGAGGTGTTGGTTATCCAATAAATGGTCACATAAAAATAAATACTTTTAGTTATCTCTTGTGAGGTGTCCCATAAAAAAATAATTACTTTTAGTTATCTCTAGTGAGGTGTCACATAAAAAATAAATACTTTTGGTTATCTTTTGTGAGGTGTCACATAAAAACCAATACTTTTTGTTATCTATTCTGAGGTGTCACATAAAAAATAGATACTTTAAGTAACAGCATCCTCTTCTTTTATATAATCTCAGATTTGTACCGGTTAGCAATTTATTTTCAATCGAACAATTTGGTAAATTATTTTCTACAAAAACACTGAAAAATGGGCGATATTGACCTGAATGTTGAAGTTGTTAAAAACAAAGCATTTTAAAGTGTGCTAGAGAAAATAAATATCAGAAACGCTGGTATGATCAAGTATAAGCAAGCTGCATCTTCTTGAATGCCTAAATTATAAAAATATTATGTAAGACTTAAACTGTTTATTTGTCTCTGCAATAACTCTCGAATTGTGAACTCCGGTGTCATGAAACTTGCACATCTAGGAAAGGGAAAGCGTTTCTTATTTTTTTCATGAGCTGTGGAGGTTTTTAATAATTGAAATATTTGTGAAAAGTCTAGAAACATTTAAAAAGTCCCTATATTTGTAATAAAGAAGACTTTCAATAAAGAGTGTAAACTGAGTTGAAGCCGGATAGGTACTACTACTGGTAAATACCACAATTACATACTTAGTAAGGGAACGTACCCATACTACGTGAGCCGTTTCGGGGGGGGGGGGATCTTCAAAATACCACGCTAGGTCACAATGAGGGGCGGGGGGCTTAAGTTTTTATCACGTAGTCAATATCCTCTAGGGTAATCTCGCGTTTTTTTTTCGAGTTACATTCAAATATGGCGCGCAGCGTTTGGTGCTTTTTAAACTCGCAGGTGGCAACACTGACAATATGCCGAGACGTCAGCTGATTGAAAACTGATAGTTTGTAGTGCAGTGTAGTTGTCAAGCAAGAGTTTGTGCCAGTACAATAATGTCGTTGTACGATCGGCTGTACAATGCGTTTATTAAATGTCATAAGGATTTATTGTCAATGCAGGCAATACAGAAAAAGACGAATGAATTTTTTAAACTTTTTGTTAGCAAGCATTGATTCAAAACTATATTTATGAATTACTACGTGAAAACTGTAGGGGGAGGGGGGGGGTCTTGGAATATACTACACGTGGTCACTGAGTGGGGGGGGGGTTAAAAATTGCAAAAAGTGGGTCACGTAGTATGGTTACGTTCCCTAACTTGCAAATTCAGAGCTAAATTACATAGCTGAAGACCTACTCTCAGTATCACCCTGTTAAAAGATGCTTTTTGCGATCGACTGTAAAATAATGCACTCTCTTTTTTATAAAATGCTTTCGTTTACCCAATTTTTAGAATCAATAATTTTGGTTTCGGTGTCATTTTTAACATTCACAGGTTGAATTCTTTATTTTAATTTCCTTCTTGATTGACATATTTTGAATTCTGACATATTTTCTGTAATGAATAACTAATAAATTATATAAATTTAGGATGCCATACAATATTTCCATTAATTTAGCAGTTGTGACTCTTGTGAACATGAACGAACAAAAAATACGATCCAGGTACCTTGAAACTGAAATAGAAATCAATCAGGTAATACACCTTCCTCAGGCTGTCTATCCTCTCTGTACACGTACAAAGTCTGACGGTTATATCGGCTGGGAATGTGGTTTTTTAACTACCGAAACGTCAACTTTCACAAAAGTATTATTTTGTTCTAAACTTGTACAATATTGTAGAGAAAACTTTTTGGTAACAGAAAAACGGATTGTTGAATTTGAAAAATAAATGTTTTATTTAGTTAAAACACGTTTATAATGATTTATTTGTGATACTCTCAGTACCGCCATGGTGAGAGACAACCATTCAAAAAAACAATATGCACATCAGCACTCATGGTGCTGTAAGAATGTTAGCAACAGAAGTATATTTTTTTTTAAATAAAAGAAAAATATCGCCAGGTTACGAATATCCTGACAATATGTGAAGAAAATATTGCTTGTGCAGTGATGGTGTACTTAACCAGCAGATCACTGAACCCGCGATCCTTGGGCAAACCCGCCAGATGACCGGTCAGTGGTTGAGTGGGCATCGCGTTTGGATCCCACCCAGGGGTTCCGTGTTCGATTCCTCGGCTGGCTAAGTCCTCCATCACAACACGAGCAACATCTTTCGCTTAGTGTGGTGGTAGTCGGAGATTTTCAAATGTTGTTGGATTATTCGTAACCCGGGAATGTTTGTTTTTCTTTTAAAAAAAAAAAGATAAAATATATATTTATATATTCCTCCCTTTTCTAGATCCAACTTTTCGGACAGTCTTGCCCAGTCTTGTCAGTGCCCATCGTCAGGCAAATGTGTAATTTATCCACTCGAGCGCTTTTTGCCACAATATGGCACTATTTTCACAACCACGGATTGCTTTGTTGCCAAAATATGGCAAATTTATTATTTATTTATTTAATTAAAGCGAATATATAATACATTCAAAATATAACAAAATAAATATTCTCTAGATTTTTTAATGTTTTAAAGTTAACGATTTAATAATTATTTTTTATATATCCTACGAATATGTGATAATAGACAAAAGATAGGTGAATATATAGAACTATAATCAGTTTGCATGTCTACATATTCATATCCGGAGGTATGATTTTTTTAATGTGGGCGGAAAAATTTCCTTTAGCAATCCGAGAAAAATGATTTAAATTGCTCTGTCGTTCCAGTGGTTATAGACATACCTATGTTATTTATCTTTTTCTTTAGTTTTGAATGTTGTAGTAATTTATTATTTATTATCGCCCTAAATTACAGTATTTAAGTATAACATGATAAATAATATTGTACCAATAAAAAAAATATTAAAATTTACATAATAAATCTTCACATAAAAAAACAGTTTAATATATAATTGCTAGAATGTGGGTATATGGATACATTTATTTGTGTGTGTTTTAACACCAAATATATCTATACGTTCGCGACGTATACATATATATACAGGTACATATCTCGAGGGAGCGAAGTATTGCAGATTAGTGTTTTAAATAATACGAATGTAAATAAGTCCAAAGTCATCGTACTTGGACTTATTTACACAGACCATGAAGGGAGGTTACGAAAACACTGCATAATTATAGGTAGGTAGGTTCTACTGTAAATCCTTGGAGTGAGTTGATGAGTTTGTGTATTGGGGAAGAATGTTACGAGAGATTGAAATGCATGATGACATGCGGCGGTTGGGATCTAACTCGACCTCAAAGAATGAAAGTCAACCTATCTTCTTTATTAGATTATGGAAATCTCTTCTTTCAACGTGTACAAGTGTTTCGTCCATCGTAAACCTTTATTATAGCGCATCCAAATAACATAACATTCCCGTGTAACCGCCGACAGTTTTCGCCACCAACTTTCACCAAATTATAATGCTCAGTATACATCGCCACTTTGCTACCAATAATAATTCTGTTTGTATTGTGAAATGTGACAGTGTGCTGTTTGGACAGGAAGTTGCTACAGGAGAATAATGGTCAGGGGTCTGGGAGAAAAATGTTTTTTTTTCATTCTAACTACTGAAGCAGAAAACTACAGTCTGTAAAAAAAAATAGAGTGCAAGCTCTGACAAAGAATATTTGCACAGGAACGGGGGCTCCATCGAAGCCGCTCGAGTCAAGTTAGCCGCTCAGAAGGTGGGCGTGCTGGATAGGGCAGCAGATACTTTAATAGTACTGCTGACCCTGTACAAATCGCATATAGGTCCCAAGTGTCCACACTGTTGAATTTGGCGGCCACGTCTGGTCTGGAGCCCCAAAATGCAGGACTACAAAATACCCTTGACTCCGGTTGACGGACAGTCTGTTTGATAGATTCCTCTATCTTAACAATGGATTGAAATCTTTATAGCACCGCGTCATCCTTATGCCCCCTAGGTGAATTTATGTACCTACATGAGTTTTATAATTTAATAACATTTGATGCAATAGTTTCATAACAGAATGGCATCTTTTGAATATGAATGCACCGCCGACACATTTTAATAAATAATTAATATGAAATTATCATCATTAGCGCTACTGACAGCAGTGGTGCGGTGACAGCCTAATTGACCGCCCGAGGCGCAGACGACGCGTCGCGACGATTTGGTCTTCCCAACCAACTTAACGAAATTGTCTTATGCTGGGGCCGCATCTACGCTTATCGTCACCAAACTTCGATAGAGATAAGACATTCGTATTAATAACAATAAGTTTCCCAGTGTCTTCGTCAAATTTCCTTTGTCTCGTTCGATATATTATTTTAACCCTGTTATTAGTCTAAATAATACTTCTAACTACAGACTAGACAAAACAATATAACGACTTATGGCTAAATGATTGACTCCACCGGTTCATCGATCTTTAATACAAAATTATATGTACAATGCATTTGACCAATGAACGCGATGCTGCATAAAAATGAAATTATATTGTGTTATTATTTATACTCCGTATAGGCAAAAATTAAACAGGATCACACTTACCTGGATGGTCACTTGATACAGATATTATAACCGAGTTTTACCGAGCTACGACTATACTGCACGGACTATCCAAGCGGCAATCCAATGAAAGATATGCATAAATGCGACTTGCAGTAGTATGGGTGAACGACGTTGGCGACACGCGTTGTGTGCGCGTTTCGTGCTTATAATGGTTCTTGGCCCATCTCCCTTGTTTATATTATCTATGGTCATGCCAATGTCACGCTAACGTAACGTCGAGAATTTGGGATTATGGCATTCCCATATTTGGGGTGCGTTCTAAAGCTGCTGGAAGCGGAGAAGGGAAGGACATGGAGAAATGAAGGTCGGGAGGTACTTGGATAGTCAGATATGGTTACTACGCCATATCAATAGAAAGACAAACATCACTTCTACGTGTATACATTTTATTGTGATAGGTGCCTTTCTGAACCTGTGTCGTATGTACGTACAATTTATGACTAATAATGATAATTTTTCTTAAGTATTAAAAAACCGGCATTTAAGTTAGACGGTTAGGAGGAAGGGTTAGGGAGTTCAACCCCCCTCCCCTCCCCAATCGGCATCAGTATTGCGTAGGAAAAAAAGTATAGTATTCATTCCTTGAAAATGCAAAAATATATTTGCACCAACTCTTTTATCAATATGATGTGAATAATATATATAATTCCCGAAATAGTTTCTAATAAATTACCCCCCCCCCCCCCTCCTCCTTTATCCCTTATCCCCGACCCCCACAAGCATCGAACCCCCCCTTAGGGTCAATCCCCCCATTCTATAGCTATCCCCTTCGACCCCTCCCCTCCCCAATCGGCATCAGTATTGCGTAGGAAAAAAAGTATTGTATTCATTCCTTGAAAATGCAAAAATATATTTGCACCAACTCTTTTATCAATATGATGTGAATAATATATATAATTCCCGAAATAGTTTCTAATAAATTACCCCCCCCCCCCCCCCCTCCTCCTTTATCCCTTATCCCCGACCCCCACAAGCATCGAACCCCCCCTTAGGGTCAATCCCCCATTCTATAGCTATCCCCTTCGACCCCTCCCCTCCCCAATCGGCATCAGTATTGCGTAGGAAAAAAAGTATTGTATTCATTCCTTGAAAATGCAAAAATATATTTGCACCAACTCTTTTATCAATATGATGTGAATAATATATACAATTCCCGAAATAGTTTCTAATAAATTACCCCCCCCCCTCCTCCTTTATCCCTTATCCCCGACCCCCCACAAGCAACGAACCCCCCCTTAGGGTCAATCCCCCCATTCTATAGCTATCCCCTTCGACGGTTTCCAGTTTCCCGATGTTTGATAGAGACTTTCGGTAAGGGAATAAATTAACTTCCATGAACCGCCTAACCCTCTTATATTTTGTTTTAAGATCATATAATATATAAGTACTGCTCTGTATTTTTAAATTATAATATTATAGTCTATTCTATAATTATACTTTATTTAGTACGGTATTTAATTATATATTTTCTATGAAAAAAAAACAATCGCAAAACTAATACCACGGAGAATACTGCCATCTGTTGAATAATTCACGAACTACGTTGTAAATCTACGTAGAAAATTTAAAAGAAAAGGTTATGAGAAATTTTCCATGGCAATGCCAATGTTTTTTAACTTATTTTTCTGAGTGAGCTTGTAGATCTAGGCGACAGGTGGCACGATTCATTTTTTAACATTATTTGTTATTTATATGTTTATTTTGTATCACTGAATTGAAGAAATTATTGTAAACATTTAATTCTGCTTAGGGGGTTTCTCACCATCCTCCCAATAGCTTATCTACCCTAATAACGAATATTTTCGTTTTACGATTTACGGTTTATTTATTTATTAAGTTGGAGTTTATAATTCGCTACTCGAACCTACGAATAGTGGCTATATATTGGACAAGTTGGCCGAGTTTTCTAACCACTGCGAGTATTTTATTTTTAATTTTAATAATATTCGTTATTAGGGTAGATAAGCTAATGGGAGGATGGTGAGAAACCCTCTTAGTTACTGTGTGTGTTGAGTCACTCAAAACTTTCAAAACCAAAACAGAGTTTGTTGAGTAACATAAACATTCAAAACAACGAAATACCGCACATAATATTTCAAAAAATAAAAGCAAAGATTTATTTATTTTCATTTATTTGTTTCACCCGTCATATTTCTGTAGGGAAAAAACGGTTATTTTGAACCAACAAAATATACAAAGTAGCAAACTATATGACGGTCTGTATTACTTTTATTTGTTCAGATAAATTGGTAGTTCAAAGCTCCATAGCTCAGCACATTTATAGAAAAAATCTTGCTGGCTAAAAATACCTTTAGAAAGTTAACCGTTGTAGCACGTAGGTATACATTTTGAGCTTTATTTACAAATAAACACGTAGAAATCCGTCCCGATTGCCAATTTCAAAGTTCGATAATCAATGCTAAAAATTACTTTGCGAGAAAAAAATAACCGCATTGACCTAGACTTTCTAGACATTCAAGATGTTCAGTTTCTTTTGCTTGTAGAACTAAAAAAAATCTGCTTTTTATACAATAGCTCCACACAGGACTATGGGAAAAATCTCTCACGGGGATATTGTGTGGAGGGTCTTTTCTGGGAAAGGATGGAAAAAAGTTCTGGGTAGGAAAAGGTATGAAGGGTGGATAGAAATCTGGGGATCAACGTGTCCGGGAGTAATGCACACAACGCATTCGCCACCAAGACCTGCACGGAGATAAATGTTATTCGAAAAAACGATCATTTTAATAGTAAAAACGGTTAAAAACGGGACTGAAGTTCTTACGAACAAATTAACAATGGTTCAATGTTTATTGGTGGGAAAATGTAAGAATAATTTCTTGGTATACGTACGAAATTACGTTTATTCGTTTATCGTTTTATCGTTTTTTCGAATAACATTTTTCTTTTCCTTTAATTGGCCGTTGGCCCACCGGTGGCCACCAATGAAAATTTTTTTTTTTTTTTTTTCAATCATAATTTGTTTACGAGTTTCTATTACAAAATAATATTATTAGTAAGAACAGTTGTATAAACTACCAAAATTTTAAAGAATTGTTACTGTAAACTTATAAAATGCTACAGAAAAAAATTCTGAAGTGACGTTTGATTTTTTTGAAAAAAAAAACCTGGCCTGCCAAAGGTCAACCTATGAACCCGGGCACTCCTGCTAAGTCACCAAACGTAGCGAAGCACTTGAAGGGATCTATGAGATGGGTGTTGGTTGTCCCATAAATAGTTCCCGCGGCTGCGGTACCCATACCTGCCTCGAAATTAAAATTTAAAAAAAAGGAATTTTTCAAATAAATTTAAATTATTTTTGCTCTTGGTCGGAATTCTGCCTCCTAACATCCAAACCAAAACCACCAGACCACGGAGTTGATCGTCTCGCCAAGGATTCTAGCGGTAGAAGTAAAGGTATTCTAGCTACTAGAACGGGATTCCCGTGAATTTGGGTCTTTGAACTGCGGTGTCCCAGTTTCGGCTGAGTTTGACAGAAAGAATAATGGACCTCATGTGGTGAACTTCATTGTGAATACTCCCATTGTTGCCCATGGCTGGGCACGAAACTAACTTTACTATGTTCCGCACTAGAAATAAATGGAAGCCCACTCTAATAACGACGTAGAAGACTAAATAGGTTCCAATTTCCAATGTCACTTCTTGATGATGGAATCGGCCTCATTGTTGTTACAAAGTCAAATGTCAAGGTTAAAACCCGTTTAATCACAGGAGACCATATTTGTCCCAGCTCACATAGGTCTCACAGAAATCGTTGTTTCTCCCTTACTATCATAGTCAGAAATGTGATCTAAACGGTATTGGAAAGAGAATACAACAAACTATATATTCAAATCTAAAAGAGAACCACCAAAAAATTAAAATTTACCCCTTTCTGAAACCAAAGTTTCCGATAGCAATTTGAAAAAATATTATGGAACTTTGTGAATATTTTTAGATTTTTTTTTACATGAAACGAAAAAAAGTGAGGTGACAGTAAGGTTTATAATTCATTTATCTAATGAAATAAGTATGTGTTTTATTTTTTTTTTCATTATCAGTAATTTTAGTTAGAAAAAAAAGTAAAGTGAGCCATTTTTAACACATTTTTCAAGTTTCCGCAAAAAAAAAATTATTTAAAAAAATACATAGTATTTTTTAATATAGAAATTTGAAAGCCTATTTCATCACCTTTCGAAAACAGTTTTTAGTTTTCGAATACGTTAACAAATGTTCCATTTATTTGGATTTTATTGCAAAGCGGGAATATTTTTAGCCTCTGACAAAATACGCCAATTTTTTAAGGGTTAAGGAGATACTCGGCGGTGATTTTTCCATACAAACGTATCCCTATTTATCTCTCTGGATTTTAACCCTAGAGAAAATATTGTTTTTACGTAAAATAGATATCAACTACTAGCGTGTCGGTATTTTTTGTTTTTTTTTTGATAAGTTACTTTTTATAGAAGTTATGACCTTCCAAAAATCAATAAAATTGACTGGTTTAAACGCCGTCAAAAGACATTCAGTATACAAACTAGACAATGTTTTTTTAAAAAAAGCAAAACGTACAGACATAAAATAGTTTTTTCTTATGTAGTTGGTAAAAAAAAATGAAAATCAGTCCACTTTTGGAGGAGAAAAGTGGGTAATACAAAACCTCCATTTTAGTTATGTATTAGTAGCCCGAGGTGCATTGTCCCTTTCGCTCAATATCCGGTGGAGTAAGAGCAACAGTGATAGCAACAATTTAGTAAAATCTATTTTTCAAATTTCTCCACCACCCGGGTATCATATTAAAGTAACTAAAAAAAATGTGGTCGGATTTAGATGATACTTTAAAGGTTTCATTGAGAGGGGATGAGTGTGGGACGAGGGAAAGGCAGAGAGATTGCAAAAGAGTGGCATAGTAGCGGTAGAGGATTGCAAGGGGTAAATTTGGAAAATCCGTGCCTCTCACACAGACAGCTGTGAGAGGTGTTAGTATTTCAAATGGTTAAGTGGCGGGGAGGGAAGGAGGGACGGGGAGGTGAATCTGGGAAGGGGGAGGGAAACGAAGGAGGTGGGTTCGAGAGGGGACAGAATAGAAGATATATGTACACTAGATATAAATCTCTAATAGCTAAATAAATAATAAAAAAAGCGCTGGGAGTCTGTTGTGAGGCGTAATGTGATGGGGAGGAAGAAGGTGGGAAAGCACCTGGCTATTCAGATCTGGTTACCAAACACTGCTAAAGCAATGTTTAAATTCTGAAAGGTGCACGGAGAAAAATGTTATTCTAAAATACGATCATTTTATTCGTAAAACGGTTAAAAACGGGACTGAAGTTCTTACGAACAAATTAACAGGGTTTCAATGTTTATTGGCAATGTAATAATGATGAATATCAATGATGATTGCTGACAAAGCTGACCAAAGTCCTTCTTTCTCTCCTGCTTAGGCTCTCATCAGGCGCAATCAATCGTTTTGCCCAGAACCCAGAACAATCTCGTCAAAATAAAAATTCTTTGGCCTCTCAGAACTTGTATTTTCCGCAGGCTTCTAAACTATTCTCGCCTGTCTTGTTGCCACTCAAGAAATAACATTGAACAAAAATTGATAAGATACCTACTAATGACTCTTGTTTAATCTATTTATTAGCAAACAATATCATAATACACAACAGTACACATATCCATTGCAATATAATCAGTTTCATTATAATCGTAGTTTGGAGATAAAACGATCAGCAGTAACTGACGGTTTCCAGATAAATTGATAACGAATATATTATAATATCATTATTAGGCTGAAACGAAAATAAATTACATAGTTACCTTTTACTAACGTCTTTTTCGGTCTAGTTCGTTTTAAAATAATTTTAATAATCATCTTTATGTGCATCCCACAAATTTAAAAATTAAATAAATGCTAGGAATCTGCTTTATCGAACCGTTACATCGGCATAATATCATATTTTTTAAATCTTTTTGTGTGCCCTCCTTATAATCAGAGATATGCAAAATGGGTACCCAAAACCATTTTAAATGCAAAATTGAAATGGGTCAAAACTTTCCTATTTGAAAATACAAAATGTAAAATGGTTATTAGAAAAGTATTTCAAATGCAAAATGCAAAATAACTATTACAAAATGCATTGAAATTGCAAAATGGTTTCTAAGGTCAAACATTGAAGAGTGAAAACGAGAGACGTTATTAAAACACGTCTTATTGAGTTTTTAAAGAATTTAGTAATTTCCAAATACGGATTTATTTCAATAAGGAAGTTGAGTCCTTTTTTTATTTTATTTTATCAATTGCAAATGTTAACATGCAAACTTAAATATTAGTATTTTTATTTTTTGATTTCGTTTTCATAATTAAATTAATTTTACAAGTTTGAATTTTAGATATAATAATAGAGAGTATGTGACGTCATCTGGTCCCTTGTTTGTGTGAAATATAAGGGAAAATATTTACAAAACCGGGACACGCTTAATATGGACGAAAAAAATAAATTTAAAAAGTTGCACTAGTTAGATATTACTAGTACAACTTTATTAATTTATTTTTTTCGTCCATATTAAGCGTGTGCCAGTTTTGTAAATATTTTCCCTTATATTTCACACAAACAAGGGACCAGAGGCCCTAGCACGCTTGCTCTATATCGATCGGTAGGATAACTATCGGTAACTTCTCATCGTTCCCTAGGAAAACTGCACATCGCTAACGTACAAACAACAGTTGATATCGAATATGTTAAGGACACTTAGTCATTGTGAACTGTCACTTATTCGTTGGCGATCTGTAGTCATGCTAGGGAACGATGAGAAGTTACCGATAGTTATCCTACCGATCGATATAGAGCAAGCGTGCTAGGGCCTCTAGTAATTGTACTTGTAGCTAAAATATGACAAATAACCTTGCTTTTGATATCAAGAATTTTATCCTAGGTAAATACAATAAAATGTTAAAGCGTACCTATGTATGTATAGAATAATGCCTTTGTCAGACCCCGCTATATTCTCGCGGCTTCACCCGTTTCAGTTAGAGTATAGCTCGCCATTCATTCCCATTGGGAATGTATTTTTTTTACATACATGTATATACCCCAGGGGTGCTAGCATGGTCGATCGATATTAAGTCAGTAACTTCTCATCGTTCCCTAGGTCAACTGCAGATCGCAAACAAATAGGTGACAGGTCACAATGACTTAATATCTTCGATATCAACTGTCGTTTGTACGTTAGCGATCTCCAGTTGTCCTAATCGGTCGGTAACTTCATATCGATCGACCATGCTCATGGCCATGGCCCCCTAGCATACTCGATTGATAAGGATCGGTAGGACAATTGTCGGTAACTTCTCATCGTTCCCTAACGTCAACTGCAGATCGCAAAGGAATAGCGGCCAGAGTGTCCATGTCCATGAATCCATCCCTCCCACAGCGATGAAAGGCGATGGGTTGAGAGAGTCCTGCTGGAGAGGTCTAAGTTAGGTCTGCCTCAACCAGTCTCTCCCGATCCGGCCCGCCACGCAGTAGAAGGGCAAAAGCATTTGCCGCCAAGACCTAAACAAACATTACCCCATTACTCCGAGCACCCCTGCTAAGTCACCAAATGAACCGAACCACTTGGGATGACCTATGACAGGGGTATTAGCTATCCAATAAATGGTTCCTGGGGTGGCGGTACCCATACCCGCCTCCCAAATTGAAGGCGAATAAGTACGGCGAGCGATGTGCTTGAAATATGCCAAGCCGTGGGAGTACGGCGCAAGAGCGTAAACGCCATTACTCATTCTACTTATTTGAATACTCGTACAAAATGTATACATATGTAAATTTAGTGCATTAATAGAGTGTTTTAAAATCTTTGTTAAATTATTATTAAGTTACTTAGCGTAGGTAAGTGTTATGTTCTGCTTACTGTGTCGTGGCTCACTAGCCCACGATGTCTTCTAAGTAATAACAACGTAAGTTCGTTTTACAGTTTATTGTGAAGATCGCAAAGTTAATGTTATTGTGCGTAACGTCTGATCACAGGTATGTTCTATTTATGTCTGAGCGGCCGCGACGCTCTTCGAACGCGACTGCCTTCCAATGTGCTCATTTGGGAATCTTCGGCTGTACCGATCATTCCCGAATGAACGTGATCTATTAAGGTACACGCTAATGGCTATACACTACAGTAAGGCTATTAGCGTTTTTTACTGTTCACCGAATTTTTAATAATAAATTAGCAGGCGAAGCTTAACGTGCAACTACTACTTTAGATTAATGTGTACTACAAATCATTGTACATTAAGAATTTAAAAAAAAATTAACTTGAATAAATTAAAGCTTTTACTATCGTTTCGCTTGAGTAGAATTACAATAAAATTTGTAATTAAGTACTTTATAAGATGTATGCAATGCATACACCAGTTTTTTTAAAAATATTTGTTTGTTTTAATTTGTTATAATCCTCTGTTATTAAGAATATAAACCTAAATTTTTTTAATAATATTTTAATAACTAAACAAATAACAGTTATTATGTTTTAAACTTTTTAATTTATTTTTTTATTTTCTATCTTTTTATTTATCTTCTTTTTTATTTCCTCCATTTTTTTTGTTTGTACAAAAAACGTTCCATATATCATTCTAATTGCACTGTCCTAAGACGGGATTCTTCCTAGTTTAGCAGTTAAAACATTTTATAAATAATGTATAATATAAAAAATTTATAATATTATATTATACAAAGACTATCTATGGTTTCCCTCGATTAACTTTTTTTCTTATAAAATTATTTTCAAAATAAATAAAAGTCACTTAACCTCAAAATCGAGCGTTTCTAAACTCAGTTTGCCAAGCGATTTTTTTATGCCAATTATCTACCTATATTCGTGATGGCACTCTACGAATATAGACATTTTTGGCTTGTAGCTTCTTCTACTAGTTACCAAAAAAAATCATTATATATATATATATACATTAACCCCTTACTAATAACCTTGTTTTAAATTTGACTCAACTGATAAACAACCATTTGTGTTTTTTTTATATCAGATGTGTAAAATTTAAAACACGTTTCTTAGTAAACCCCTACATGTACGTTGTGAACTAAAACTCTATACATTATTTGCGTTAGTTTCAATAAAATACCTTATACATAGATCAATTAATTATTATAGATTATCGTTTTGTTTAAAGTGATTTTTTAAATTAACGGTATTGTATACTGGCTTATACCTTACTAACAATAGGGTATTTCCGCAAAAAAAAAATTATTGCTTAAAAAAATTAAGCAAAAAATTACGATTATTAAGGCATTTTTATTTTATTTTTATTTTGACGAATAAATTTTCTACAGAGAGTTTAAGTTGGCCATTTTTGTAATCCCGCCAAAACGGCATTTTCGACGTGTGACGTCATAATGGTCGCTCGTTCTTGAAAATTTTCCGACAGTACTACTTTGTTTGATGACATGCGTACGAAGCGACGTTGGCAATCACGGGCCGTTTTGGTTTCGTTGGTTTTTTAAGCGTTTTTAAAATGAATGAAAACGTAAAAAACAAACATTTTTAGTACGATGATTAAAATCAGAAAAATTACCTTTAAATAATCAATTATTTTTCAACAGAATCTCTCCTTTGTGAAAATACCCTGTTGGCAACAAGTGTTTTAAATGTTGATACATACCTACATGAATATATGTATTACACACAGAGATATACTTTATTTCAAAAGGAAATGCAAAATGCAAAAAGGGTATTTTGCATTTAAAATGTTTCTTTCACCCATTTCAATTTCCATTTTAAATGCTATTTTCAATGCATTTCGCATTTTAAATCCATTTTTGCAACAAGTTGCTCCCTGGCAAAGTAAGTGATACCATTAAACAAAATGGGCCATAGACGCTCTAATATTAAATTTTCGGTGGTAGTTTCTATTTCTTTAAGCTGGCAACATTAGTTCCGCGTAAAATTAGGCGTTTTTTTGTCAAACTGTTTATGTCTTTCTTCTGCTATTATGATGATGCTAATTGATTCCTATTTTATTTGTAACAAAACTTCACAAACATCAAATCCAAACCAAAAAAAAATGGCGGTAAAGGGATCGTTTTATACCAAGGTCCATAGTTTTATATGGGAAATTTAACTTTGATTGAATAAAAATGGAATTTTAATGCAATTTAACAATCTGTCTAAACATAATTACATAGTTTTTTCTTGAAGTAATTAATTTGAAACGTAGTGTAATTTTCAAAATCTGTTGAAAAGTCTATTAAAAGTACGGCAGTTGTCGAATATTTTTACCAAAACCGATATATGCTAGAATAGAATATGTTAGTTTATCCATTATTTGACTTTTTTGCTCTTTTTTTGTTTTTTGATCTGAGAAACCATTTTGCATTTTGAAAAATCTTTAAAAAAAAAGAAATGTTTTGACCCATTTCCATTCTGCATTTCAAATGGTTTTGGGTACTTATTATGCACATCTCTGATTGCTCATAACATAAGTTACAATGTTTATTGCACATTAGAAACAAATTAAGCATAACTCACCTATTTGCTGACCGCATTATAAGGTTCACTCTGATTATAATGATAAAATACAGCACACATGTTTTTAAATACATAAATTATAAACTTAAGGGGCTACCCGGCGGTGATTTTTCTTTTATTTATCTCTCTGGATTTTAATCCTAGAGAAAATATTGTTTTTTCATAAAATAGATATCAACTACTAGCGTGTCGGTACTTTTTATTTTCTTTTTTTTTTGATAAGTTACTTTTTATATAAGTCTTCCGAAAATCAATAAAATTGACTGGTTTAAACGCCGCCAAAAGATGTTCAGTTGTTCAAACTAGACAATTTTTTTTTAAAAAAAGCAAAACGTAATAGTTTTTTATTATGTAGTTTTTAAAATAAAATTGAAAATCAGTAAACTTTTGGAGGAGAAAAGTGGGGAATACAAAACCTCGATTTTAGTTAGGTATTAGTAGCCCGAGGTGCATTGCCCTTTCGCTCAATATCCGATGGAGTAAGAGCAACAGTGACAGCAACAATTTAGTAAAATCTATTTTTCAAATTTCTCCACCACCGGGTATTATCTTAATACTCCTATTGAAAATATCAACTATAACTCTCTAATGAAAAATCTAAAATTAATAAACCTGTTTGACAGAAGATTGGTATCATCTGTCAAATTATTAATTATTCCATTATTGAGAGCCCTGCTTTATTGCAATTGATTCCATTTCATGTTCCTAAAAAAGATACAAAATATCTTTAGATATAAACAAATATCTTTCACTGCAATAATCATGTCGTTATGGATTCGTTTATGTACTCCCTCATTCAACGCAAACACAGTTTAGTTAACAAATATTTATATATGTAAATGTTACTATATATTAACGTATCAAATATAAATACATATAACATAAATTAGGTACTTACGACATGCGTGGACTCTTGCCATTGTGAAGCTGATGATCCTGGACTCAAAGAAGGATGAAGCACAAATCCCAAACACTCACAAAAAGTCCAATTAAACTAACACTGGCTTGATGATATTATACGAGTATTTCGATTACTCCTTTTCGTAACTATGCGCTGAAAAATTAATTTTTAAAACAACACAAAAGTTTTATTACATTATTATGATTTCAATATATTAATAAAACAAATACATACACAGAGTGTCCGGCAGGATAGGCAGATAACTAATAGTTATACATATCCACAAATCACATTTAATTAATTTATTTTTCTATCATTGAAGAAGAAGTTAATGCTAATAAATTTAAACAAAACATGAAACAGAACAATACACAGAAAAATAAAAATAAAGAAACGGTCGCGAATGGGAATCGAAGACAGGATATCTTGTCTTACCGGAACAGCGCATTTTGGGTCCAATTTATTTAACATCATTTTAGTCGATCTTATATTTCAAATTTTGAATTAACAATATTATATTCAATTATTTTTTTCGTGAATTTTGGTGATTCGTTTGGTGTTCAACAAGATGTCAAAAATTTACCTTTCAATATTTTGTTATTAATCTTAGTTCAAAAAATAGTTCATACTTTACAGATTAAAAGAGCCATTGACCAGCGGCTGAGAATAAAATTTTTAAAATGCTTGCAACAGTACAGGGAGGTTCCAATGAGAAAGATCGTTACAGGGAATAAATACACGGTATCAATTTTTTTAAATTAAAAATTTAATATTGATTTATTTCATTCAAAACTTGCTTTAATATATACCTCTTCAACCAAGTATATACCTACATTCAAGTAAGCAATAAAAATGCTCAAAACGCACGATGATAAATTAATAAATATCGTGCACTTCTTGTAAGTAATTTTTGATCATTAGTATTTGTGATTTTTCAATAATGTCTAAACAAAATAAGTGTGTAAAAAAATCTGAAATATTTTAGTTTGTAAGACCTTAAATAAATAGAAAAACTGAGGTATTTTTGTCACAAAACAAGTTCTCGGATTTATTTTTAACTAAAATTAAAATTCTGAAAACTGTCTTTACTAGATTATGTATTGATTTATTTTGCTGTGTGATAATATGATTTCAAATTTGTGTTGTGTAATACAATATTTCGTTTGAAAATTGAACAAATCTGCCAACGACCAACGGTTTAAACCTAGTAAATTAAAAATAAACTTATTTTATCAAAATTAAAAACTGCGTTGACCAGATAAAATAACAATCTTTCAAAATCAATTCATGTTTTTTTTTGTAAAAAAGTGTCAATACGTTTAGAATTTGATTTAAAAATGACTAATTTCCTGTATTCTCTGGTACCCTCTTAACCTTTACCACTCTGTAGGCCAGACATTCTGGCCGAAACGATTTTGGTAGGGAGCTCCGTGGGCCAGAGGTTCTGGCCCGGCGCAGAAATAAGTTTAAGCACCGATTTCTATCTACCTAGGTATATTGTTCGATCCATTATTTCCGAGAAGTACAAAGAGATGTTGCGACATGTTGGATAAATTAAAATTTCTTCATTTTAATTTACCGTTAATTAGATATACTCTTGGAAACATAGATGTATCATTTTTACCTTATGGATTATTTGTCATATTCCAATATTTTCGGATCAGTCAGTTGTCCGTCCTACATTTATGACGGTTCTCCGAGGCTACTCCCACCTCCTGTGACCATAGTTTTTCGTTTTGTGGAACTATTACATTTCTTATCGCCCCAATATTGATATTAAGTACTTGAAAATAATAAAAATAGTAATCTGTAGAATTTTTTAATATGCATAGATAGTTAACCATCATGGAAAATAATGAAATTTTTACTTCTAAGTTCAATTATAATGACGAATGTAATTGTATAGATAAAAGTGATGATGAAGACCTTTTTGCATTAATAATATTGATTTCAATGACAATGATAGTGTGATAGTAAGTGATAGGGAAGAAGTCGTTAAAAATCCAAGTGATAGAGATAGTGGAAGTGACGTTATCCCGCCGAAAAGAAGGAGATTTGCTTATTTCAGCGAAGATGGTGATAATAGTGATGAAGAAAATATTGTGAAAAAAGTGGAGAGATTTGAAAGACAAAGTATTCAATGCATTTTATGGTGTTATTATTGATAATAAGACCTCATCCTCATCTACAAGATTTTTTTTCGACATACAATGGTGGCGCAGCTTTTTTTTAGTGGGTTTAGAAGTTTCGGTTGTAAATTCATATATTTTGTACAAGGAAAATAAGATTTAAAAAACAATGAAAATCCAATGAGTAATCTTCAATTTGTGGATAGGCTAATTATTTTGCTGGTTGGAAATCACAGAGAAGGTGTAAATACAAGAAAAGAAGACATTCGGTAGGCCCAGAACAGCGGTTGAATCATGTCATAACGCCTAATGCGTAGAAAATGTATAGGGATTGCGTCGTTTGTGGTTCTGATAGAGAAGGAAGGCAAAGAAAATGAACAATGCATCACTGCAAAAGTTGTGACAACAAACCGGCAATTCATGTGGGAGAATGCTTTGAAAAATATCACATTCTAAAAAACTGTAAGTGATAATACAATACATAAGTAAGACATAAATTTTTAATAAATAATTGGACCGAATCGTCAGCTTATTTATTGTGATAAAAATACCCAGAAAGTGTCATTGATGTGTACACAGTTTTGCACACCTTGTAAACGCCGTGTAGAATGTTATCGAAACTTATTATTTATTGCATGTCTTGTGGGCTGGTCTATCTTTTGTTTCCTGTATGAAGGTCGAAACCTAAAGTAAAGTCACCAATGCAAAATAAGATCCCGTTTACTGGCCATAAAACCTAAGCCAATCAATTGTTCACGAGTTCAGGTAGACACCGGTCATCCCCTATGCGGTACAGGACAATTAGAAAGGAATGAATACCAGGATTTACATTAGTTTGTTTGTGTATTTCACCTATATTATACAAATTAATGCTATGCAGCAGAAGGAATTATGCAAATAAAACACATTAAAAGCACATGTATTATCCTTTAGTTACTTTATGTGTGATTTTGCAAGTACTTTATGCAAAATATGTACCAAATTTATCAAACATCTTAATGGTCATACGAATTATCAGATAGGGTGCTCCGAAAATAAAGTATCGAAAATTTCATTTTTAAATAAAAAACATAACTTAAACCGTTCAAAATTTTAACCAGAGTAGCCAATTGGTTCTGAGAAAAAATGGTCAGAGTGGAAAAGGTTAAAATGCATGCCGTTGGATTTTTGTTACAGATAAGTAGAACGCCCGCATTCGTGTTCACAGCAATTTTTTTAATATGAGCGGCTAAGTTGCCGTGTACTTCAGCAATGAGCGACGATTTCGAGCTGAAAAAAATTATAAAGTGTGCTTACAATATGAATAAATATGTGGCGAAAAGTTCGCTCTTATATGTTTATTTAGTTAAAAAAAAATTCCACAAAATGCAAAAAAGGAGCATTCACACGGGATGACCCCTTAACTTGATTTTATGCCCATCTGACCCCCTAGCACACTCGATCGATAAGGATTGATAGGATAACTTTCGGCAACTTAGGACAACTGCAGATCGCTAACGTACAAAAAACAGTTGATGTCGAATATATTAAGGACACTTAGACGTTGTGAACTGTCACTTATTCGTTAGCGATCTGCAGTCATGCTAGATAACGAATACAAGTTACCGAAAGTTATCCTATCAATCCTTAGTGATCGAGTGTATTAGAGGGCCCGTGGGCTTTTATAAAATAGTAGGTACTCTTCTAGAAAGTTCTAAATAAAAAAAATAAGAATAAATATATATATCTATTTTTTTTTTATGAGAAAAACTCTCTTTTTAACTCTTGGAGGTTATTCCCATCAATGTAATATATCATTGAATAAGAAGATAATAATAATAAAAAAATATATATATATATGAAAATGAACAAGACACAGAAAAATAATAAAATATAATGGTCGCAACTAGGACTCGAACCCAGAACCTTACGTCTTACCTGGTAATGATCTTAGGTTCTGTGTTCGAGTCCCAGTTGCGACCATTATCTTTTATTATTTTTCTGTGTCTTGTTCATTTTCATATTTAAAAAAAATTGATTATTATTGTTATCTTCTTCTTCAATGATAAAAAATATATTTGTTTCGTGGCTTCTTTCTTCCTTAACATGCATAGAAAAATTAAGTATTTGATAAATATTATATTTTTATACGCCGGTTTTTTATGTTTCCATACGACTCATTTTGATTCGACCAAACCTGTAGGTAAGTACCTACTCAACAGACTGAGATTCAATTGTCAATAAGTATGATTTTTTTACTTTGTAGTAAAAACCGCACTTTGAACATGACTAATATAAATAATAAGAATTATTATTACTGCAAATAACAGATAGAAAAAAGTCGATGGAGATGATATAACATTCATGTTATGTATTTTCCAAAGATAAATTATTATGTAAAACAATATTCCTAAACATTATTTTCCGGTAGCGAATTACATAAACATTGGACTTTGTGACAAGTTGATTGATTGTTGACATTTCAAATTGGTCATATCATTGGTCCGTTTGATAGATTCTCCATTTGTTGGTGATTCTGAAAAAAAAATCATAATCAACTTTTCCGTAGATGACGCGTGTATAATTATTTGAAAGAAAAACGCTTTTTACAAGTTATGTATGTAAAGGAAAGTACCTACCTAGAAATATCTAGGATTCCTTTATATTTGAATTATGAATTTTATTTTATTCTATTGTTTTTTTTTCAAATGTCATTACTTTGGTTACACTATGTGGCTGACATTTTTAAAACATATAAAAACAATCTCTATATGACAAATAAACTTTAATTGTCGTTTCTTTATACTCCAGAGCAACACATTGTTTTATTTGTCATTTAAAACCTAAAGACATCAAACAGTCGTACATGTGTATTTATATATTTACGCTCGTAAATACGCAACAAATTGGATATTAATAAATATTTGTGTTCTTAAACAAGTATATAGTTAGTTAGTTCTTGCACGCGATTGAAGGTAGTCCTGATGAAAATGAATCTTCGATATTAGAGAATACCCGAAGAAGGAGAAAATAAAGAGGAAGAATCGAGATCTCTGGTGGTTTTTGTTGGCGAGTTGTTGTTCCGGTGGTTTTATCGAGATCTCTGGTTAAGAATAAGGCGCTCCGCTGACGAGGCAACTGAAACCAAACTAAAAACCGGCTGGTTTTTATGTCCTGATTGATCAAAAAGCTTGTTTAACTATAGACGAAGAACAATCAGCTGACAGCTGGCAACTAGCAACGGCCGCCCACGGCAATCAGCAGTGCGAGTCGCGAGTCACCGCTTGCGTTACCATTGACAACGGGTTTTTGAGTGATTGTGTAGTGTGCGGGCCATCACATTGTCATACAAATACAGTTGCCAAGTGACAGTTTTCAGTTGCCTCAGTGAGCGGATCGCCTAAGAATTATGTTTCGGCTAAAAACGTTGGCATTTGTTTTGTTACTTTGCAAAAATTCTACTTACCTCTATTATGGATTGTGTCAAAAAATGTTGAAACAGATAGATCTCTTACTTTTTCCGTGAAATAATAAACAATCATAAAATGTAATAATAATGTTGATTGTTATTGTCGCAATTCTCAAGTCAGTGTGGCAAATTGTAACAATAATAATCTACGGAAATATTGTCTTAATATTGTGTCAAATAACTACAGGCTACAAAAACTCATGCAGGACAAAGTATAATAAATTGTCAAAGGTGCCGACAATGCCGAGAATACGGAACAAATCGTCAATTTGTGTAGGTACTGACTGCCCAGTGTTTTTTTTTACTGTGGAACGCGCCGAAACGAACGTTTTTGTGGGTGAACCGACAATTGATCCACCGACAGTTGGCCCCCCGAAATGATATTAATTACAAAATTATAATTTTTGTGCATTATTCCATGAAAAGTCCCGAGAATGTGTAAATCTTATGGTGGAGTTATACTTGTAAGGCGTGTTGTGTCGAGACGTTCTCTGCCGTGATGGCTAGCGTTCACATACATAAGTTGTGTTCTGACGCCATAACCACTTGAGCGCTTTTTGCCATATATGGCACTATTTTCAAAACCCCGAATTGCTTTGTTGCCAAAAGCTTCTGTCGCATCTTGACACAACAGAACAGACAAATATAATCGTCACTATACTAAATGTATGAAACCGATACCGTTATGACGCGTCACATCACGTCACGACAGACACGTATAACTCCACCATAACTCCACCATTAGATTTCACCGGACAAATCTTAGATAACATTCAACAACAAGTCCTAAAATAAGCTATTGTTACATCCGAGCTTTCGGTCTGTCTAACCTAAGTATATGTGCAAAAGTGCTAAAAAATCTTGTAAACGTCGACTAATTTCAATAAATCGTTTCTCTTTGGTCTTAAACATATTCTTTTGTTATCCCGACTCTTGACATGTCCCGATTCAAGCATTTGATTCATTTGATCGTGCCGTGTCTTCCCCTGGCGTCACCGAGTCATACACATAATAAGCGTCAAATTTTAATGCCGACCTGACGTTGATACAGAAATCGTTGCGAGTTTAAGTTCCGAAAGACGGCATGCCTCCCCGCCCACGTCTTTATCCGTCGACCGTATGTTTTACGCATCTTTCTCTTTCGCTTACAGTCATTGTAAAGTCAGTAAAGTGACTGTACCTGCGTGAGAATGGATCGTATCACGTTCAGGTCGGCTTTTAAGTTTAGCGCGTACCATGTTTAATTTCTTAGTGCTTTCACGCAAAACAAGTGCTCGTAAGTACTTATTTAACGTAAACTTAAGATGATACCCGGTGGTGCAGAAATAGATTTTACTAAAATATTGCTGTCACTGTTGCTCTTACTCCACCGGATATTGATCGAAAGGGACAATACACTGACACCTAACTAAAATGGAGGTTTTGTATTCCCCACTTTTCTCCTCCAAAAGTGGGCTGATTTTCAATTTTTTTTTACCAACTACATAAGAAAAAACTATTCTATGTCTGTACGTTTTGCTTTTTTTAAAAAAACATTGTCTGGTTTGTATACTGAACATCTTTTGACGGCGTTTAAACCAGTCAATTTTATTGATTTTTGGAAAGTCATAACTTCTATAAAAAGTAACTTATCAAAAAAAACAAAAAGTACCGACACGCTAGTAGTTGATATCTATTTTATGCAAAAACAATATTTTCTCTAGGGTTAAAATCCAGAGAGATAAATAGGGAATACGTTTGTATGGAAAAAATCACCACCAAGTATCCTCTTAAACCATATGCTTAAGAGGGAGACCAGAGAATACCGGAAATGAGTCATTTTTAAATCAAATTCTAGACGTATTGACTCTTTTTTACAAAAAAACATAAATTGATTTTGATAGATTGTTGTTTTATCTGGTACATGCAGTTTTAAAATTTTGAAAAACTAAGTGTATTTTTAATATACTAAGGTTATACCGTTGGTCGTTGGCAGATTTGTTCAACTTTCAAACGATAGATTCTATTAAACAACACAAATTTCAAATCATAAAATTCAACAAGATAATTTAATACATAATTTAGTCAACACAGTTTTAAGAATATTAATTTTAGTTAAATTAAAATCATTAAAAAATAAATCCGAGAACGCGTTTTCTGATGAAAATACCTCAGTTTTTCTGTTTATTTAAGGTCTTACAAACTTAAGTATTTCAGTTTTTTTTTTACACACTTATTTTGTTTAGACATTATTGAAAAATCATAAATACTTATGATCAAAACATACTCACAAGACATGATATTTAATAATTTATCATCGTGCGTTTTGAGCATTTTTATTGCTGAATGTAGGTATATATTAAAACAAGTTTTGGATGAAATAATTTTTAATTTTAAAAATTTAATACGGGGAATGATCGATCTTTCTCATCGGAACCTCCCTGTACAGTTGCAAGCATTTTTAAACTTTTATTCTCGGCCGCTGGTCAATGGCTCTTAAATTATTAAAATTAAATCTGTCAATGTTACGAAACACACCAATCAGAATGTAACTATACCTACATACTGAAAGAGAAATGGTTGGTGGATAGTGGAAGAAAATTGGTACGAGAAAGACATGGCACGATTAAGTGAATCAAATATTTGAGAAGGGGCTTGTCAAGAGTTAAACAAAGCAGTATGCATGTATGATATTTCATAGATTGAAATGAAAGCTGAAAAATAAGTTATTCCTAGATAGAGATAGGTATTTTGAATATGCTTGGAATTCATTTTCGTGATTTTAATGTCGTTCTTAAGGCCGCGCTACCCCGCTCAAAAAGAAGAAGATGGAGACATACGACAATACAAACGAGCGAGCGCGCTAACATTAAAAACCACAAAATTCATGCGAAAAATGTGAAAATGTTTAATAAAAGACGACTTGTTTGAAAAAGAGCAAAAATCAAGGAAGGGGCTGTGTCAAGTAGCATTTAAAGAAACATTGTGAATTTTTTCATTCATATACCTTGTAAATTAACAGAAACAAACGTGTAAATAATAATTTATGGAGCATACTTTGCGATTTATTGCTGTCGAGGGAATTTCAAATAATGACCGTTTCGGCATTTTGAATGTATAGATACTATCTCAAAGAATAACATATATTTTTTAAGAACTTAAAACTTCAAACGTTTAAAGAAAACATGTAAGAAATCGAATGAAATTGGCAGAGCGGCCCCTTAATAAGAATTTCTTATGTCTCGTTGATATATTATATTTTAAGTTATTTATCTGTTTTTCTATAAAAATATTGTAGTAGGTATCCAATATTTTTTGTACATTTTGTCTATTGGGGGTGCATTGGAAGTTTGTCAAGATTATATTATTAAGGTTAGGTTGTATGTAAAGTCACTATAATAGTAGTTCTACAGAAGTTTGCAATAGTTACCTAGTTTGTTATTGAATTTGTGAAAATATAATCAAGGCTGATGTCGTAAGGAAGGTGAACTCATTTCATGGAAATTGCGTGATTTAAGTCATTATTTATAGTAAATTGATAATTATATACAAACAATTGTTAACCGTTTGGTATTAGACGGTGCACGCGTGTGGAAGAAATGACGGCTTTCGCAATAAACGGGTTTCGTAATAAACATTTTATTAAAGTTCATTATTAGTATAATTAATAATTACAGCATTATTAGCGTGAACAACGATAAAGAATGTATAGGTATGATACGACGTGTATTGAAACAACGTGTATTAAAGTATGTGTAATAATGTGTGTCGTAATTTGTGTAATAATGTGTATTGTATTATGCGTAATAATGTGTATTGTAATATGTGTGAAAATGTGTATTGTAATATGTGTAATAATGTGTATTGTTATATGTGTGATAATGTGTATTGTAATATGTGTAATAATGTGAATTGTAATTTGCGTAATAATGTGTATTGTAATGGGTATAATAATGTGTATCGTAGTACGTGTAATAATGTGTATTATTATGTGCGTAATAATGTATTGTAATATTAATAATAACGTATGTTGTAATATGTGTAATAATGTGTATTGTAATGTGTATAATAATGTGTATTGTGTTTCGTAATACGTGTAATAATATGTATTATTATGTGCGTAATAATGTATTGTAATATGAATAATAATTCGTATTGTAATATGTGTAATAATGTTTATTGTAATAAGCGTAATAATGTGTATTGTAATATGCGTAATAATATGCATTGTAATATGTATTGTAATATGTGTAATAATGTGTTTTGAAATATTTATAATAATAGGTACCTATTGTAATTTGTGTAATAATGTGTATTGTAACATTTGTAATAATGTGTATTGTAATATGCGTAAAAATGTGTGTTGTAATATGTGAACTGTAATACCCCAAAAATAAATCACAATAATACTTTTGGCAATGAAAATCGAAAATCATACCCGAAACAAAATTACTTACTAAGATTTTTTGATCGATACTTAGGATTTTAATGAATTTAATGTCGGTATTATACGTACCTACTTGCACTCTTGCCGGAGAAGCATAAACTCTTAGTCGGTGAGCTCTGGTATCATGAAATTTACACAACCTGTTTTATCTGGATATTATATATAATGAAATGACGCCCGACAGATGGCCCCCGGACAGTTAGCCCGGCGGACAATTGATCCATCTTGCAGATGATCCGTCGGACACTTTATCCTCCAAAGGATTATTTCTGCTGCACTCATTTTTCCTCACTTTAAGCGCAATCAATCAAACAATTACTGTAGCAGAAATTACATTTTCAGAAATCACATGACATTCGAACTTCACAAAGACCTCAGAAAACACAAAAAACCGCCAATAAACGAAATCAGAGCATTTTCCAGCAAGGAATTCGTTTACAAAATAATAGCATTAGATCTATTCCATTAACGCTGTGAACGAAACTACCTGAGAATATTAATTTCCGCGGTCCTTACGAAACACACGTTTTGAGCACCTTTCTACATTCAATACTCGAGAGATGAAGAGATGAAAACCTAACCTACAGCATTTAGCTTTCCTAAGAACTAACACCAGTTGACTGGCAAATCACTAATGCTTGACATAGTTAAATGTTGAATACTCTTGCTAAATAAATAATGTCACTACACCTTCTCTAACTTAAAGATAGACAAACATTCCCTGGTTGTATTTATTTCTTGGGTATCGGTTAAGGGGGTTTCTCACCATCCCCCTAATAGCTTATCCATACTTTAATGAACATTTTCGATTTACGATTTACTGTTTATTTATTCTTTACAGTTTACAAGTCGGTACTCAAACCTATGAATAGCGGCTATATGAGGGGCTTAAGGGGCCGCTCTGCCAATTTCAACCAATTTCTTACATGTTTTCCTTAAACGTTTTAAGTTTGTAAGTTCTTAAAAAAATATATGTTATTCTTTAAGATAGTATCTGTACATTCCCCACGCCGAAACGGTAATTATTTGAAATTCCCTCAATAGAGATAAATCGCAAAGTATGCTCCTAAAATTATTATTTACACGTTTGTTTCAATTCACAATGTTTCTTTAAATGCTACTTGACAAAGCCCCTACGAGATTTTTGCTCTTTTTCAAACGATTCGTCTTTTATTAAACATTTTCACAATTTTCGCATGAATTTTATGGTTTTTAATGTTAGTGCGCTCGCTCCCACGTTCATATTGTCGTATCTCTCCATCTTCTTCCTTTTGAGCGGGGTAGCGCGGCCTTAAAAACAAAAACGCCACAAAAAAATCACAAAAAACCGATCAAAGAATGCTTCGCAGATTTCGTGTGATTTTTGAGTAAAATCTTAAAAAGTATAATTCAAAGTGAAATATTATAATAAAAAATGTTGTAATAATGTCCATTGGCCATGTTGAATTTATTTTTAATTCAGGCTTTTGATTGGCTTTTGTGGAGAGTAGTGATTTTGCTTGTTATTCGCTGTGGGGAGTGGTGATTTTCATCTAAACCCTATTTTCATTTACATTTTTCTAACAATCTCAAAAACCATCTTGTAGCTACGGACATTGAGCATAGATTGGCATTTATAACTCAATTTCGTCATTTATTAAAAGTGGCGTTTTTGCTTTTAAACACCACATACATATATTAAATAAGTTGGCCGAGTTTTTTAACTGCTGCGAGTATTTTATTTTTATTTTTAATAATATTCGTTATAGTATGGATAAGCTATCAGTTATTAGCTCCTTGTGTGGAGCTAATATTAAAAAATGGGTTAAAAAACGAGGTAAGAGGGGACTTCTAACCAGTTTGAACCACTATCTGTGTGCATAAATACTTTCTTCTTTTTTCTTCTTTCTTCTTTTTGAAAAGAAAGACAAACATTCCCGGGTTACGAATAACCCAACAACATTTGAAAATCTACTACCACCACACTAAGCGGAAGATGTTGCTTGGAGGACTTAGCCAGCCGAGGAATCGAACACGGAACGCCTACACGGAGAAGAATATTATTCTAAAATACAATCATTTTATTCGTAAAAATGGTTAAAAACCGGACTGAAGTTCTTGCGAACAAATTTTCAGTGTTTCAATGTTTATTGGCGGGAAAATTTAAGAATAATTTGTTGGTATACGTACAAAATTACGTATACCAACAAATTATTCTTACACGTTCCCGTCAATAAACATTGAAACCCTGTTAATTTGTTCTTAAGAACTTTTCTTGTTCTTACAAATAAAATTATCATATTTTAGAATAAAAATATTCTCCGTGTAGGTGGGACCCAAGCGCGATGCCCACTCAACCACTGACCGGTCCTTTCAAACTTGATGCGCTCTACCTACCATTGTGTAATTACGTTAATAAATTACACATACAATACCAATGAAATATAGAATTATATTTTACTTACCACGGAGAGTAGCAAAAAATTGTATAATTGTTTTTAGTTCATTATTTGTGAAGTAAGTTTATTTGAAGTGACTTTTTGTAGAGCCCGTGAAAGGCTAAACTCGCCGTCATTAGTGAAATTGCTTCAACTGCGGAGTATATTATTCACTTTGGATTATGTGATCATTTAACAGATGTGAACTTTACCGATTTGAAAGAAATCTGATGTCACCAATGCGTATAGGACCTTTCGACTCCTGGGCCTGTGAAGTTAATTAGTTGGTCAAGAAAGAATTTCAATATTTGATAAATTTTTCAGAAAGTATGAAAAAATTAAGCTTACTTCGGGCACACTGACACACCCACTTAACAGTTCTTTTCGATTTATCTCTTTAACGGTGAAATAACCTTAATATTTTTTGTATTCTGATATTCCCAGGTTATATGAATAACTTGAATGTATTTTAATTTTTCTCACTTACCATCGTTAAAATCATAAATATTGCTTTGCAATGATGGAACACTCGATGGAGCTAGCTTTAAAATTGATCTCGCAAAGTCTGGATGTAAACCCGATGCCTGAACTACTCGATAAATATTGACGTTTTTTTATCTCCACACAGGAGGCCCAGAATGGGGCATGTCTTTTTTGGTGATGTTGTGTGTAGGGTATTTTTAGAAAGGAAGAAGAGAAATTTCTCGGAAGGAAAAAGGTATGAGAGGTGAATAGAAATCTGGGGGTCAGTGTGTCCAGGAATGACGGACGAATGAATCCATTCCGCCCACTGAGGTGCAAGGCGTTGTTCCGAGAGAGCTGCTGGTCAAAAGGTTTCCCTCAGCCAATCTCTCCTGATCCGGCCTACCATGCAGTTGGTGGGCAGGCGCCTCCGTCACCAAGACCTAGATAAACCTCAACCCATGAACCCGGGCACCACTGCTAAATCACCAAACGTAGCGAACCACTTGTGTTTAGAGGTGTTGATTACCCAATAAATGGTACCTGGGGCGGCGGTACCCATTCTCGCCTCTTAACTGAGCGTAGCGAAGACCTGTTTAGCATTTCGTCGGTCTGTAATTTTGTTTGTACCTACGTTCCATTTCTGTTTTACGATGGTAAAGATTCTTTTTTCAAATGTAAAGTCGTCTTATTGTGTCGTCTCTTTGGACAAATTATATAATTCCTTACATAAAATAATAAAAAAATTATATAAAATATATTGTTAATATGTTAGGTATTTAAGTACTAATTTAAAATCTTGTGATTTCAGAGGAAAATTTGGTTTTGATTTATTAAATTAGAGAAAAATGATTAGAAGCGAACTTTTTTGGACGCGATATCTACTATTTTTCCTAGTGAAAAGCCGTCGTTAAAATCCATTTTAAAATCATTGTAACTGTAACATATTCTCCACATTTATTTCAAATTAAATTTGTACAATCTAATATGAACGTTTTGGCAACAATGAGAGCAAACAATCTAAAAAGAGAGAGTTCGCCTAGAATATAGAATACAAACTAAAAGTAATACTTATGCAGATATAATATTCGCCCGTTTTACATCTACAAACTGCAGTTATCATGAAGTATAGTCTATTGCAGCACCACTGGATTAGCTATAATTGAAGTTAGGCAACGTTCAGCGAAAGATAATATTAATATTTGCCTCACAGCGCAGCGAATTCAAGATTTTTATGTCGGGTGATTGCCGCCATTTTGAATGTTGCCATGACTTGGTAAAATGATTTTACATTGAATTTAAAAATTATAAATTGACAATTTATTCGGTGCAGTTCTTATTGTAAAATTTTAACTCAAGGGCGCTTTGTGAAAATATAAATAATAACTAAATAATTACAACTTATGGCGGTGTGACTAACGGACCTGCCTCGAGTTTTGTAATTAGTAAGTAGTAACTTATATAAATGCTTGAAAATGTTAGATTCTATTAACCTTGGCTTGTATTTCTCACTTCTGTGTTTTCCGGATTACCACGCAATGTTATTATAAATTTCCATTCGTAATTAATCACATTGTGTAATTTATAATGAATAAGCATTCAAAGGGCAAAAAAAAGTGTTTGAAAACAGTTGTGGCTGTTCCCATCAATATTCAAGTATTTATTATCTTACTAGCGAGTACCCAGCATGCGTAGAATGCCACTCGCATTCCCCTTCCACCTTCACCGCCTTCCTTCTCCCTCCCCCCTCTCGGATACCCTTCATCCCTTTCCTTCTCTGCCGCTGAACTATATGAAATACACACATTTTCCAAACAACTCATGTGCCACCCTCATAACTCCAGAACTCAATATGATAAATTAAACCATTCCAGAGCGTGTTCACAACAAATCACTAAATTTTCATCGCAATCAAATGAATGGTATAGGAAATAATGTCATAATGCCAGAGCTCACCATTAGATATATATAAACCTTCGCGGGTGTGCACACAACAAATCACAAAAGTTTCATCGTAGTCCGATGAATGCCATAGGAAATAATTTCATAACGCCAGAGCTCACCATTATATATAGAAACCTTCGCGGGTGTGCGCACAACAAATCACAAAAGTTTCATCGCAATCGGATAAATGGTATAAGAACGCATACGGGACAAACAAATAAACATTCATTTTTATATACAGGGTATCCGTGGGTAAAGTGCATTAACTTCGGGAAGTGATTCTACACGATAGTATAAGTAAAAAAGATAAATAACTTTTTTTGAAATTCCAACTTTTAGGGGTACTTTTTTGGTAAAAAGTTAAAATTAGTACGGCGTGTGCGGCCTGCACTATTAGATATTTTCCGCCGTTACGATACGGGCCAATCAAAATCAACACAACGCACCCGGCTGACTTACAGAAAATTTATCGGGTAAGTTTGTACCTTACACTAAGGATTTTTAATAGGTATCTACTTTTTTTTGCATGGGATAAAAGTTCGAATTTCGAAAAAGTTGTTAATCTTTTTTACTCCTACCATCATGTAGAATCACCTCCCGATGTTAATGCACTTTACCCCCGGACACCCTGTATAAAGATTTGCTGGGAACGGCTCACGTGCGTTATGGTGTGGGGAGTGTCTAGACACAACTATTTACATTCATATATCGTTTGTTAGATACATGTCGCTGACGGGACTCAAACCCGCACCCCTCTGATTGCCGGTCAGGAGGTCTACCATTAAGCTACGGCGGGTTATCTCCTATCCGCTAAATGATTCAATATATACCTAGTGTTTCATTCAACAATTACCGCTTATTACATTTTTTCATCTCCAAAACAACCAATTTTTTTATATGAGAAAGGCATGTAAGTGCTAACTCTCCCACTAGGTGGCGTCGAGACATATCATGTATACATTTTTTGATGGAAATACTTTAACTCGTCAAATATTGATTTTTTTAAAAATTGATAAACTAATGTTTAAGACAAGATTTTTTATGCATAGCACAAAGGGTAACAATTATTATAAGCAATAATTATTAGCCTGAAACACTCATCCATATTGAAAAAGTCTCCCGAGAAAAGATACATGTCGCAAAAATGCCAGAAGGAGGTAAGGCATCGTAAACTTGGGACAGATTACTTCAGAGGCTGTGCGAAGAGAGTCTGGACATATTTCTCACAGGTTCCGCTGAAGTAGCCTAAAAAAGGGACGCTTGAAAGCACCTTGCCAAAGAGACAGACCCCAAGAATAATAATAATAAGATAGAAAATTGCTTTGTATGAAGTATTGTCACATTTCCTCTCTGCCTACTACTAGGGAGATACAGTAAGGTAGTCGATGATCTGCAAGATTCTATTTATATCTCCGAAGAGGTAAGCTGTGTTAACAAATCGAACCTCTCTATTTTTGGTACTTTATACGTGTTTGTAAGAGAACAACTCAGCACGAGCTCAAATCGTTGTGAACAAATCTTTTTATGCTGCATTAACATATTGTTTTACCCGGTTTTAGGTAATAATGTTCCCGGTAACAATGTCCTCAGTTAAAATATTCCCGGTCAAAATTTCCCCAGTTAAAATTTTCCCGGCCAAAATGTTCCCAGTAATAATGTTCCTTCCCAAAATGTTGCTAACCTAACATAACTTAACATATTAATTAATTTTTTTATTGTTATTGTGTTATCTATTCGAGTTCCTTCTACAGTTCTGCTATTAATTAGGAACATTTTGACCGGAGACATTTTAATATGGAACATTTTAACTAGGGATATTATTTCTGGGAACATTTTGACAGGGAATATTATTACCGGCTACGATTTTATACATACATCCCAGTTATCAGACGGTTCGCAAACTTTAAAACAAGGGCGTCAAGAATGCTATGTTGCTGTGTATGTTTGTGTATGTTCTACCAGAATTTCATCGGAAGGTGTCACGAAAAAATAGTGTCATTGACCTAATTATATACCTATCTCGCCATTGATGTACAGAATTAGAAACACGCCATATTCGTAATTTTAACGCACGTTTCCCACATGAGAACGGGCCGTTTTTATGACGGGTTTTTTTTACTCAAAAGCTCGGTGTGATTTGTTGGTTTTGTATTTTCTAACCCAGTTTAAATGAATGAAGCAATTTACTACAACACCCAGAGCAATATACAGAAAAAACTGCAAAAATAGCATTTTATCCAATAGCCTAAAATCAAAACCATTTCCGCTATTGTACAATGCTTCATTCATGCGATACATCCGTTACGCGTGGAGGTTTTCCTTCTCTGCCTACCCTCACAGACACTATATGGTTATTAAAATAAATTAGACATCTTAAAAAATAACACAAAAGCCCACTGTTTTTTAAAAATAATTATTTCACTTGTATATAACCGCATTAAATGTCGTTTACGAACAATTTTCTTTTTTGCAAACTGAGTTGTTAAGGTCTTTTAAAAAATATTATTATTTTTTGCTAGACAGTCACTAAATGTTTTTCTGTATCAAATTTTCTTGAAAAACTAAGCACAAAATATATTTTTTAAACTATTTAAAATGTATGTTTTACTTTTTTAAAAATACTAATTATATTTTATTAACTCATTTTCTTGGCGATTTTAGTTCTTTACATTTATATTACACTATTTTATATCACTTTATAACTTTTGGCTAGATCTCACCAAACCGATAGATGGATGCTGCAGAGGCACTGATCACTGTTTCGCGACCGCCGGACAACTGGCTGTTTGCTGCCTGACCGATATACGGCTTAATTCATTCTGATTCATTCGCTTTTTTCAACTCAGTTTTCGCCCGTTGAGACCGTCATTATTCTACACAGGGCTGACAAAAGTAGCAGAAGAAATTTTACGGAATGTTGTGTTTATGGGTATCGCAATTATATTTGATGCAAACACAAATACTTTGCTTGCATATATTGCTTTTTACATATACTTTTTATTCAGAAAGAAATGTTCATTTAATTCAAAAAGTGAAATTAAAAAAGCTTATTCTTAATTTATAAAACAAAGTCGGGTTAGTTACACCATTTATAACTCAAGAACGGCTGAACCGAATTTTACGATCTTTGATTTATTGGATTTGTCTCCGTCCCGATTAACAGAATAACTATTAAAACATCGGAAAAAATCACGGGAAAAATAATTATGAAGAAAATTAATCTTCTCATATATTTTGTATGGAACGGCTTTTCAAATAATGTGCGTTGGTCGACATAATTTGAATCAATTCGAACTGTCAATGGTGTAGTGTGCCGAACATTTCGTGCTTAGTCAACAGCTCAATTTAATTTTTTGAACTTAGAGTATTTATTTTAACTTAATAAAAACTTAATTTATTTCAGCTAATAAATTAAACACAACATTTATTGATTCTGAGGCGGTACGAAGTTTGTTGGGTCAGCTAGAATTTAAATAATAAAAAGAACACATTTAGGACCGTTTGTTTCACAGAATATATACAGTTTATCAAATTTATTAGTTAATATTCAAGTTATGTTTTTATTTTAGTTTTGTAAAGCAATTTGTTTATGGAAAAAAAAATTACAACAGAACTTTCACATGAAAATTAGCTTTTAAATTGGATGAATTGTTCTATTTTTGAAATATATATTTACGTTCTGTGAAAGTCCTGTTCAAGCTCTCTTATTGTCCAAGTACTATGTATCAATCGGTTAGTGTTTAAATAATAGCAGAACTTGAATATTAACTTAGAAATTTGATCGATTATTCAAACTCTGTGAAACAGCCCTTCCTGATCCTAAACTAACCTAACATAATTGTAAAACATTTTTAGATAATCAAATTAGGTGACTGTATAAACTTGTTATCCATTTCCAATTGTGATATAATAGAATCTCTAAACATTATCGCCCTAGTGTTTTACCTTCATGCAGAATTAAAACGTTGCTTGAAATAATGGTGTAGCCATTTTGGTGACCAGATTTGAATTATTGAAGTATTTCCTCGTCTTCCTTTTCCCTTCCTTACTCTCTCGGCCCCAATTGAGAATGCCATAGTCGCATGCTTAATTTGTATGACAAATATAAAAAAAGTTGGCCGGAGTTCACTGTACATAAATGTTTCTTATTGTGGACCTGTGTGACGCCCTTGCGGTAACCCTGTCCGAACATTGATTGCATTCAGCGGTTTTTGTAGTGCGGCCACATATTTCCCGCCGCCAGCCACCGGAACAGATATCCAACGCAATTTCTACATTTACAAATACATTATACAATAAATTACCTCTGCCCATTGCGCGTGCATATGTGCCAAGACAAAGCACCAAGACAGAGATGGAAGAGGAAAATGAGGGAGACAATGAGAGGCTGCCAAATCTATCTAATCATCATCAGTGTACCATGTACATTCCTGAGTGAGATTTGGCCTCTTCCACAACATTTCTCCACTAACCTTTCACCTCATCTTCGGTTCTTCCTGATCTGCTCCAATCCTCTTCCACGCAGTCTCTCCACTTCTTCCTCGATCTGCCTTTGTGTCTCTTTCACTGAGGCACCAACGAACTCTTCATTTTTGGTTTCCTGTCGTCTGACGTTTTTCATACATGCCTTCCGCACTTAATAATCTGACAATATTAACATGAAGATGAAAGAAGGATCTAGGCCCTGCATGCTGTACAATATTAGGGTATATAACGAAAAGATACTTTATTTATCCAAAATTTAATCATCAAAATACAATGTTTTCTCTCTGGACCTACAATTTGGTAGGCGGATATGGATACCGCTGCCCAGGGATCCATTTATTGGATAACAATTACTTCTGCCATACGTCACAGGGGTGCCCGAGTTCATGGGGTGAGGTTTGTCCGGGTCTTGGCGGCGGATGCGTCTGCCCACCAATTGCGTGGCAGGCCAGATCGGGAGAGACTTGTTGAGGGAGACCTATTCTAGACCTTTCCAGCCGGACTCTCGACCGATGGATTCGTTCGTCCATCACTCCTGGGCGCACTGACCCCCAGATTTTCACCCACCCCTCATACCTTCTTCCTTCCCAATACACCCCGTCCTTCCTTTCCTAAAAAGAACCCTCCACACAGCATCTCCAAAGATGACATAGGCCCTGAGGGGGATTATTTTCTTCAGGGCCTCCTGTGTGGAGCTATTGTAAAGAACAAAAAAACATATTAAAGACAATCTTAAAAAAAAAACGACTGTCACCTAAATTAATTCTTGCAAATATCTTTTATTCTCCATAACATTCTCTCTTTTTTCAAAATACATACATCGCAAATATATATATTTATTACATATAAAAAAAATATATATATATATTTATTACTATTCTTATTTTTAAATATTAAATTATCGGTGTTAAAATTGCCATCAATTGGTTCATCTTTGTCCTTTGTTGTTTTATCAATAGGTACCTAAATATTTTTTGTTCTATTTGTACTACTTTATAAACTTATTATCCTCAAAACAGGCTTGTCCTAGTGAGGTTAATATTGAAATGTGAACAATAATACCTACCATGTAAAGAAACAATAAATAAATAAATTTATATTTTCTACTAAATATAAATTCAACTTTATTACAAAAAAAATTTTATTGTATATCTTTATTATTTTCCATCATAACATGTACCTACTATAGCACGCATATACATATATGCGCATAGCATGTAAAATGAAATATCTAAGTAATAATTAATAACAGCACTTATGTACACTCCTCTTCCATACACAAGCAAATGCTTTAAATGGAAGAGTAGTAATTTAATATAAGATGTTAAATAAAATATATTTTTAATGTCATAATTACAATTTTCACAAATAAATAATTAAATATATAACATAAAAATTGGCCAATTAAAAAAACTTTTAGGCCTGCCAAGAGACTCTTTTTTTGTATTCCACAAGTAGGCTGTGGAATGCTGTGTCGGCCTGTCCTCTCTCCTACAACATGGGTCTCCCAGGACCCTAGCTAACTCCTTCCTTTCCACAAAAAGACCCACCATAAATAATAACTGGGAAATAATTTCTCTCACGGCGCCAATTTAATAAACTTGGAAAAATAATATTTTTCGACAAATAATATAACATAGCATAACATAAAAATCTGAGAATCAGGAAGAGAGAATGAAAGGCCAATCAAATCCGTGATCTCTTCTGTTTTGTCAACCATTGACATAAAACATGACTTTTTTTTAAACTTCTTTATTTTTTTTCCAAACCTTTTAACTAAAGATAGCATTAGGTATTAATCGTTTGAATTTGTTTTGGTAAAAAATTAAACATCGAGAATCAATAAAACTGCGATGTGTTTGTATTTATTTGAGGTGTTTAAAATACATTATTTAAGAGGGTATTACCACAGAATACCGGAAATTAGTCCTTTTTAAGTCAAATTCTAGACGTATTAACTCTTTTTTACAAAAAAACATAAATTGATTTTGAAAGATTGTTAATTTATCTGGTACACGCAGTTTTAAAAATTTGAAAAACTAATTTTATTTTTAATATACTAAGATTGTCCCGTTTGTCGTTGGCAGATTTGTTCAATTTTCAAAAGATAGATTCTACTAAACAACACAAATTTCAAATCATACTACCTAGCAAACACAGTTTTCAGAATTTTAATTTTAGTTTAATTAAAATCATTAAAAAAAATCCGAAAACGTGTTTTGTGACAAAAATACCTCAGTTTTTCTATTTATGGTTTTACAAACTAAAATATTTCTAAAATTTTTTTACACACTTATTTTGTTTAGACATTATTAAAAAATCATAAATACTTGTGATCAAAAAATACTTACTTCTTGTACACGATATTTAATAATTTATCATCGTGCGTTTTGAGCATTTTTATATAGCTTACTTGAATGTAGATATATATTAAAGCAAGTTTTGAATGAAATATATCGATATTAATTAAAAAAATTTATACGGGGAATAATCGATCTTTCTCATTGGAACCTTCCTGTACAGTTGCAAGCATTTTTAAACTTTTACTTTCAGCCGCTGGTCAATCGCTCTTAATCGTTTAAGGGGGTTTCTCACCATCCTCCCAATAGCTTATCTGCACTAATAACGAATATATTCGATTTACGATTTACGGTTTATTCATTTATTAAGTTGGAGTTTATAATTCGGTACTCGAACCTATGAATAGTGGCTATATATTGGATAAGTTGGCCAAGTTTTCTAACCACTGCGAGTATTTTATTTGTATTTTTAATAATATTCGTGATTAGGGTAGACAAGCTATTGGGAGGATGGTGAGAAACCTCCTAAGACATTATTAGCGACTCTTAAACGAAAATTTGTTACAAAAATTTTAAACATTTTTAGTCTTTTTGCTTACTCTTCTTTCGTTCTTTTGAAAATTTTTTTTTTGTATTTAAAACATATATTTCAGAATGTAGTGAATGGTTCTTGTTCATAAAAATCCTTCTCAGCAAAACACTGTGTCTATATTTAAACTAAAACTCTTATAATCAGGGACGAGCATGTAGGACGCCAGGTTCCATGTCTAATCGGACTATGAGATCTCAGCGTCTGAATTACCATAGTAAATTTATTTAGACGCGATACTTCCTCACATGATAATTCATCACATCATAACTCATATTAACCTACCCTTCCATCCCCCCCCCTTACCTAACCTAACCTAACCTAAGGTTAAAAACCCCAATTATCAGTTTTCGACGCTTCGAGACATGATGAATTATCATGTGAGGAATTAACATCCGATGAAAAGTTTGTACTCAATATTCATACACTTAAAAAGTTTCCACCGAGTAGACCGGTCACCAGGACGGCCACAATACCTCGGTACTAACATGGAAGAGTGACCTTATATATTACCAACATCTGTCGGATAAGTCTTTAACCTCTATGAACAATTTACACTAGATTAGATTATGTCTCGTAACTATGTCTCTATGTCTCGTAACTCGAACTAACGTACAGAGTTTTTGAATAAATAATTTATTAATATATGATAATTTTAATTCTTTGTTACATAAAAGTATGAGTAGGAAGGTGTGTGCACCCTTTCATACAAACCATATTTATGGTTTCGGTGTGTGGCACCTCCAGTACTTACACAGTGCTTATTATGATTGGTTAGATTGCCAGCCCTGGATTAATTTGGAGTTAAAACTGTTGTCAAACCCGCAGGCACAATTCAAAATTCGAATTTGAATAAAAGCTCGCTCATTCCCTAATTTGTACCTTATTTGTACTATAAAATTTGTATGTACTTGTATCTCTTGCTCATATCTCAAATGTCATTTCACAATCAAATGCCACAATCAATTGTGATTCCTAATATTTTCTTTTGGTTTAATAACTCAGGTACGGGGCATACGCCATTCCTATGTCTACCTACGTTAAATTGTCGTGAAAACAAGCTAATGTGCCCAAGCGGTTTCTGATATGTAAATATTGTTTATGGTATGTTTATACCTTTATACCGTTGAAATTAAAAAAATAAAATTCTTTCTCGGTCAGCGCTGAGCATTGGACGCGAACCTAACCTAACCTAACCTAACCTAACCTAACCTCGGGACTGCCTTACGACTGAATATTTTAATAATCGCTACGATTGTGATTGGACAAATTGGCAATTAACTCTCGCCATCCTGGACCTTGACTGGAGGACACACCGGGCTGATGAGGACATCCATCGGAGGACATCCGCCTGCCCTGCTGAACCAACTCGTTTTTAAATCAGGTTTCGTTTATACCCGCTCGTTGAGTATTTTTACTATTTATTTTCTTTTCCCATAGTTTTTTGATTTCTTCATTTCGTACTTAGGGTAAGAATTATGAATATTATAGAAAATACGAATCCATATCATATATTGTAGAAATATAAACAAGTTAATTTTTTTTTTACATTAACTCTACACAGGAGGCCCTAAGGAAAATAATTTCCCTCGGGGCCTATGTCATCTTTGAAGATGCTGTGTGGAGGGTCTTTTTGAAGAGAGGAAGTAGTGAACATGAGTCTTGAAGAGACCCATGTTGAAGAAAGGAGGAAACACAGAGGCCGTCAAATCGTTCCACAGCCGAGCTGTTGAACACAAGAACGAGTCGTAGAAGCGACCCGTTCTCATGTCACAAATTTCAACCGTGTACATATGTTGGGTGCGCGTTTGGCGTGTTTCTCGACTATACACCGGTGCTGAGTGGAACAATGACGCTATTTCCTCGGAGCATCTTCCATTGAAGTACCGGTAGAACAAGGATAGCATTCTATGCTAGCATCTTCCATTGAAGTACCGGTAGAACAAGGATAGCATTCTATGCTATGCTCTAAAGATTGCAATCCGTTTGTTAATCTGATTATTTTGTAAAAAGAAAGAAACACTCCCATGTTACGAATAATATGACAATATTTTATTTCTCCTACTAGGTAGGTACCTAGTACCTATTATTATAAACAAAGTGTCATTATAAACACAAGATTTATTTTATTAACATGTTATTTTTTATTTTATTAACAGGTTATTTCACCTTCTTCTTTATAGATTATCCATATGATAATGTCTCGAAGGCCAGGTGTATTTGGAAAAAATCGCGCGAAATTATCTTCCCGGCTTTTGCTCAAATATCGTATAAAAACAAAGGAATTGTTTTTTTTTTGTAATTGTTTTCTGTTTGCCAGATAATGTACCTTATTATTCATATATATTTCATGATAATATCGTTACAAGTTTTCCCAGAATAGCTAACAAATGTATGAAAATATTTCCCATTCGACAAAAAAATGTAAATAATATATTCATACGAAAATTATCAATTTTTTTTATTTCTCTACAAACCTGAATAGCACCTTACATGAAAAAACCAATTCAAAGGTGTTTTCGAAGAAGTAATGATATAAATACTTGTTTGAAAATGAAATGACAGTTGAAAACCGTTTGTAAAAGTGACGCCAAGTTGACCATAGATATTTATTATAAATTATTCAGATGGGTTGGCGCTATGCGGATTTTTGCTATGCCAAGACCGAGAACGGCGCAAGCGATTCTGACCTTGTTCTTCATACAACTTATATACATAAGGAACAAAATCGCTTAAAAATATTTTTTTTTTTAATTTCGACCCGCGGCCACCGGTGGGCGAACGGCAGTCGAGAGGTTTAGATAAACAAAAAAATACTCGCAATAGCCACTATTCATAGGTTCGAGTACCGAGTAGTAAACTAGGACTTTATATATGTTTCTTAATAAATCGTAATTCGAAAATATCCCCTTTTGTCTATGTTCCCGTGGATATAGTTATTATTTTTTATAATGAATACCTCACAAGAGTCCCAACTACTCCCATCTGGAGCCTGTGAGACTATGGCATCCCCAATTGGGGTATGTTATGAGGCTGAAGGTAAATGGGGAAGGGAAGTAGACGAGGAAGGGGAATGTGGGGAAGTACTTGGCTATTCAGATCTAGTCACTAAACACGGCTAAAGCCATTTCAAGCAACGTTTCAATTCTGAATGGTGGTCTTACACCAGGGCGATACTAAGAGTATCTTCCACTCTGGAACGTGCCGCAAATATGCTATACATCATTTTAAATAATTAATTATTAAATAACACAAATCAACTAAATAAAAATTATTTAGTTGATTCGGACCCGGCGCGATGAAAAAGAACAAGACAAAGAAAAATAAAAGATAAGTTTTGCAACTGGGACTCGAACCCAGAACCTCTCGTCTTACCGGCACGAACTTTTTTTGGTTATTTATTAATAAAATTGTTCTTTTTCATATTTTCGTTTAGATTATTAGTGTTATCTTTGTCTTCAAATTAATGATATGTTCAACTTTTTATTTCCATTGGGTATATATAAGTTTTTTAATCAGTATTTAAAAAAACCCGAAAGTCGATGTTAATGAAAAAAAATAACTACGACCATATATTATATAATTTTTTAAATTTCTTTTCGGTGTTTTAAAGAACAACCCTCGAGATATTTTTTGAGGTTAAAATAGATTTAAAAATATTTTGTAAAACATACAAGGGAGGTTTTGAAAAAGATAATATTTCCGATTTGATTTTGGCCTATGTTAATTTAAAAAATGTATATTAAATATTTTTCATGTTAAAAACATAATGTTTATCGATTTGCAAAATAATATTGTCATTATTTCAAATTAATAAACAGTTACACTTGGCCTTAACACCCTTTATGTGATTAACAATTATTTAGTTTTAAATAATCAAGCCGCGTTATTACCAAAGTCCCATTATTGTTTTACAATCTGCAAAAAAGTCAATATACACTTTTACGAAATCTTTTTATTCACTGGGCGGTACATTATCACTACAGTAACAATACAGTTTCAAATGGAATTCATCTATACACAAGCTCTGATTTTTGTATAGATTAATTCTACTCACAGCTCCGGTCACTTTTAGTCCATAAATTGTACTACTGGTCACAGTTGCTTCAAACATACCGTTTCCCGGCAAAGTTTCGAACACAATCGTATAATCCAGTACATTTGGTATAACTTCACTCAATACTTCCGGAGACGTTTCTTCGACACTGAAATCCAGTATTTTATTGACCTTGAGTTCAGCACATTGCTCGAGGTTTGATAGTAAACTGTTCATATGTTCCACAACCAAACCGGCCACATTAAAGGAAAGGGAACTGGCCACGTATAACTTCCTGGTCTGGTGGCAGGTACACCAGTGAGGATCAATGCTGGCAGAATCACAAGTCCGGTTCTCATGAATGGGAAGAAACAGACTGATACCCCTGTTTTTCAAATAATTTTTATTAACTGTCTTTTGGTGTATGTTTTCGTCTATTATTAAATCTGTGTTTATTAAATCTATCAATGTTTCATGTAGATCAAATGGCGTTGTAAGTTTTCTCGTGTTGGTCTTCATGTTGTATACGGCAAGCTGATAGGATTCTTTGAAACTTTTAGGGAAGAGGAAGTATAGAAATGGAAGACGTTCTTCCATCCGGCCTTGCTGGGTTGATCTAATTGAACCCCATCTGATTCCGTGATCACTCATTACCACCACGATGGTGTTGTCCAGTAAACCATCAAAGGTCAAAGATTGTAACAGAGTCTCGTAGCTGTCATCGCAGAGCATGGGGTAGTTTAAAAAATCATGCGTCGTGGAAGTTTGCCAGAAGAAACCAAAGTACGGGCTGTCGAGCATTGTTGCAGCAAACTTCTTCACATATGACAGTAGAACATCTACGCATTTCCTTGGACCGAGACACAGGTTTGCGTTCAATCTTTTGTCGTGTCCTATCTCATTACCTGCTAGCCTCGCGAACGTTCTCCAGTAATAATCAGTAGGTTTCTCGATGAATCCACGTTTCATGTAGTTGAATAAACTAATGGGAGCTGCATCTTCAGCGAACGCCGTGTAGTAACCGACATCACTATAGTCATCCCAAATAAAGTGGCATTTATCAAAACGAGGGCTCTTTCCCGTATAGCATGTTTCTGCTAATTCGGTTTCGCTAAGACCAGCCAACACAGGTATCAGGTTTGGATAAGTATTGTCCCCGACTTTATTGTATCCTTTAAATTCTACAGCGCCAGAATTGAGCAAGAATTTCAAAGTTTTTGGCATCGTCCTGTGAAAGTTCAGTCTTGACACTGCATCAATTCCAAGCATGAGAACATTATATTTTTCAGTTTTCGAAGCCTTTTTAGTTGGTTTCTTTGGATTATCTTTGATAACAAAAGAGTGAAAGTCTTTATAGATGACTTTTGTTGTGTCTTTACATTCCACTCGAATAAACTCGTATTTAATATCTGTTCTTTCGTTGAATTCGAAGCTTTCTTTGAGATACTCATACCGATCATCACTAGAATCTTCTTTGGAGGATTGTCTATAAAATGGCGTGTATCTGCACTTCAGTTCATTTCTGTTGGTTATGTTATAGTTAGAGATGTTTTCTTCAAGTATCCAGATGCTATTATAATCAGACTCCACCAAGGGAGGATTATTTTCATTGTAACAAATAATGGGGTTTTCCTTTTCATAGAACTTAGCGACAGACGGATCGAATGGTTCGAACGCTGGAATAGTGCATCCTTTTGTCTTTATGAAATATCCCTTATCAGTCTTATCAATGTACGCAAGGTCGTGAATTTCTGAATTCCACGAGAAATCTATGATTTTGTCTACGTGTGAATTAGTTTGAAAAGTAACGTCAAAGTCTACGTTAACAATAATGAGCAGCAGTGTGGCTATCACGACAGGGACTAAGAGGAAGTAGTATTTGATTTTGTGGAAATAGCCTGGTTGTTTCTTTTCTTGATCTAATAGCATGTATTCGATCGGCATCCTGCAACAACAATACATAACATTAATAGTTCCCGACCGACGATTTTGGCGATTTTGAAGAATTGAAATAAGCTGTATCAAAATTTACTGATTTTTGTTATGAATCAGAAACAGAAGTCCTTTTATAAATACCAACGTTCAGAAGACATTTCAAAGCGGCCAATGCTATAGTTTCTAACTGCGTGTCTAGATTTTTTTTAAATTTATCGTGGAATGGGATTTTACAGAATCACTTCCAAATCTTATGGTCACATTAAGTTATTTATAGTGATTTATCAAACTAAAATGTATTAAGAATTACTTGCGGGCAACACTGACCCAAACGAGACTTAACAATCTTGGAATATTAACAATTGAGCTCGAGGCAACCCAAAATATAAATTTTAATGATGTAATTTTTGAGATTGCAGCTGTCAAAACTAGAAAGAAAAGATTTTAAGTGTTACATCTTACAAATACGTACCAAACTTTTGTTTATGGGGGTAATATTAATTTTACTTTCATTCTTCTTTTATAAAAATCCAACTTTTAATTTTATACATCAATATGAAAGAATTTATGATAAAACAATACTATTGGTATCATTTGTCACTTGAGACTCTTCTTTTTATTACTTATTAAATGTAATCCTACTTTGTGGGATTTAATCCTTCTACAGATTTTTATTAATTTTAATAGTTTTATTTCTTGGGGTGACATTACATCCGCACCGGGTGCCACCCTTGCTATCTTCGCCACTGTACCACACCATCAAAATAATCGACATGTTTCGAAATCAATGGTTTATTCGTCAGCTTGATTATTTCGATTAAATAGTGTCGTATATAAAGTGATTTACTTTCGATTATTGTGTATTCATTAAACGCCCTACCTTCGGGTAATTTCCGCAAAATTCTCATACCTGCTAAGATTTTGTCAAAATATATGCATTTACAATAGGTTTATTAAAATAAAAGTATATAACATTAAAAAAAGAAAAAAAACGTACGTGATTGCGTACGTGATACGGGATAGCGCAGAATGGTACAATCAACATGGACGTATCACTTACGTTCGTAGGCCTGGGGCAGTTAATCACCTTTGTAGGTGACCTTTTAATCCTTTAATGTAATAAAACGTCATTTATCAGCTTAAAAACGTGATCAACGTCATAAATTTACTACTTGATCGACAAACAAAAGATAATCCTTTTAAATCAACAGTAAGCTATGAATATTCAAAAATATTTCCTAATTTAAAATTTCCACGTAAGGCAAACACTTTATGGTAAAAATATTTTAATAATCGAAGCCGATATTAGCGACTCTCAAACGTAAATTTGATTCAGAAAAAAAGATAAGGTCACACTAAGCCCATTCGTTCACGGAGCAACTTACAAGTGACTCGAGCTTCATGCGCATAGCACACGCACCGCTCGTGAGTACCCGCCATACTATTTTGCTGATGTTACTCACGAGCGGCGCGGTGCTAAGCTCAGGTCGCTTGTAAGTAGCTCCGTGAAAGAATGGGCCAAGTAATTAAACCCGGAACCTTAGCCTGTTGGCCTTACGCCATTCGATCACGGAGATTCTTACAAGCGACTCGTGAGTACCCGCCATACTGTTTTGCTGGTGTTAATACCAGAACTGTTGCGGATGCAAAAATTTTTTACATTCACGGATGCGGAAACGGATTTCAGGTTTTTTTAATGATTTTTCAATTTTTCATTATAAGCTTAGAGTTTCGTAATGAAAAATATTTACATCAAAATATTAAAAATCAACCACGCAAAAAACTTGGATAAACACAGTAAACAAACACTATAATTGATTCACAATAAGAATCACGCCGATAACTAAAATAAAATAAATAAAACCTGTAGGATATTGTCACCATTGTGTACTTTCTTATCGGTAAGTTAGAGAACGAAGATAGCAACTAGCAAACACGCGCGATGCAGATATGCAAAGATATGCAAAAGCTCCGCATTAATTGATGCGGATGTGAATGAAGTGTGTGAAAAAATGCGAATATTCCGCATTTGCGGATGCAGATGCGAATATCTGTAACAACTACGGGTTTGACGTCAGTTGCACGATTTAAGGTAGATTCAGACTGGACGACGTACGTACGCATCGCTACGCCAAACAATGCTTAGCAATCCATACATTTTCTATGAAAATGGCCACGGACATCGCACGTCGCTATTCAAAAACATAAATTTTCATTGAAAATCTATGGTTGCTAAGTAGCCCAGATATTGTTAGGTGTAGCGATGCATACGTACGTCGACCCAGTCTGAATCTACCATTATGGTTGCACGCTATCGACAGTACTAGTAGCGCGCTACGGAGTTGCATTTGTATCCACGACTCGTTTGATGTTTTACAGAAATGACGACCGAACTGAATGGAATTTTAAATTTGTTCTGAAAGTGGAAAAAATTGCTTTTTTATATTTATTTATACCAGAATACGAAAGAAAGGATTTAGTGAAGAAGGCTTGGATTGATGTTTGAAAAGGGTGTATTTTTCTTAGAAATACTAGGAGTGGACAACTGTCCCAAATTTAAATAAGAATTCATTGACATTATGTAGAAAGAATGACACCTGTTAACATCATTCGCATGCAGTTCCCTGGCTGAAACTATCGCCGGCAAATGCTGAAAAAAGTCGGTCGCGAATGTGTGTGTGATTAAAATGATTTTTTCGTTAATGATTTCAATCCTTGACTAATTCGCACTTATATTCATGTACTCAATATATTTACTATTAATTTGTGTTGTTTTTCGTTAGTTTAAGTCAAATTGTGACACAAAAATCGTGTGTTCTAAATTGAACTGTCAGAAAATGGTTCTATAGGTTATATTCAGAATTAATTTGCATTTTAAGATCTTTATTTTATTATAAATTTTTGAAAGTGATGTTTTTTGGTGACTAAAATGTCTAATACATATTTTAGTAAACGTATCAAAGAAATTAATGTCTTAGGATGTGCAAGCAATGTATTCAAACGTGAGTTTTTTTATTGTAAATTTTTGGGAATGAAAAGCGAATTTCAAGATTTTTTTATATTTTTTTATTGTGTGAAGGAGTAAATAGTGAGGTGACAGTTTTATTTCAAAATCATTAAATAAAAGGACTGTGTTTTTTGAATTTTGAATTTTTCCAAATATTTCAATGTTTTAATAGAAAGTGTTTGGGGTAAGTGAGTTTTTTTTTTCAACTTAAAATACTACAGTTTTTAAACACTTAAGTATATTTTAGATATGAAAATCGTAAAGGTAATTAAATTTTAGTTCTAGAATGGTATTTGTTTTTACGACATCTCAAAAAATAATAAATATATAGGACATTAAAAAAAAATTCGAAATTCGTTGAAAATTACAAATGGAACAAATATATACAACAGATAAACTACCCTCCTTGGCCGTGTAAGCAATGTACATATCTTTCCATGAACAATTTTTTGTCAGTTCTTAATAAGTAAGGATTCTTCATACATGGTTGTTTGACCATTGTACAAATTTTTCAGAAAGTGATGTTTAGTAAGAATTTGAAAAACGAAATGTACAGACTTTTTTTTTTTTAGTAAGGCTGTTAATGTTTATCGATTGGCACAATAATATTATCATTATTTCAAATTAATAAACAGTCACACTTGGCCTTAACACCCTTTATGTGATTAACAGTTATTCAGTTATTACCAAGCCGCGTTATTACCAAAGTCCCATTATTGTTTTACAATCTGCGAAAAACTCAATGTACACTTTTACGAAATCTTTTTATTCACTAGGCGGTAAATTATCACTACAGTAACAATACAGTTTCAAATGGAATTCATCTATACACAAGCTCTGATTTCCGTATAGATTAATTCTACTCACAGCTCCGGTCACTTTTAGTCCATAAATTGTACTACTGGTCACAGTTGCTTCAAACATACCGTTTCCCGGCAAAGTTTCGAACACAATCGTATAATCCAGTACACTTGGTATAACTTCACTCAATACTTCCGGAGACGTTTCTTCGACACCGAAATCCAGTATTTTATTGACCTTGAGTTCAGCACATTGCTCTAGGTTTGATAGTAAACTGTTTATATGTTCCACAACCATACCGGCCACATTAAAGGAAAGGGAACTGGCCACGTCTAACTTCCTGGTCTGGTGGCAGGTACACCAGTGAGGATCAATGCTGGCAGAATCACAAGTCCGGTTTTCATGAATGGGAAGAAACAGACTGATACCCCTGTTTTTCAAATATTTTTTATTAACTGTCTTTTGGTGTATGTTTTCGTCTATTATTAAATCTGTGTTTATTAAATCTATCAATGTTTCATGTAGATCAAATGGCGTTGTAAGTTTTCTCGTGTTGGTCTTCATGTTGTATACGGCAAGCTGATAGGATTCTTTGAAACTTTTAGGGAAGAGGAAGTATAGAAATGGAAGACGTTCTTCCATCCGGCCTTGCTGGGTTGATCTAATTGAACCCCATCTGATTCCGTGATCACTCATTACCACCACGATGGTGTTGTCCAGTAAGCCATCAAAGGTCAAAGATTGTAACAGAGACTCGTAGCTGTCATCGCAGAGCATGGGGTAGTTTAAAAAATCATGCGTCGTGGAAGTTTGCCAGAAGAAACCAAAGTACGGGCTGTCGAGCATTGTTGCAGCAAACTTCTTCACATATGACAGTAGAACATCTACGTATTTCCTTGGACCGAGACACAGGTTTGCGTTCAATCTTTTGTCGTGTCCTATCTCCTTACCTGCTAGCTTCGCGAACGTTCTCCAGTAATAATCAGTAGGTTTCTCGATGAATCCACGTTTCATGTAGTTGAATAAACTAATGGGAGCTGCATCTTCAGCGAACGCCGTGTAGTAACCGACATCACCATAGTCATCCCAAATAAAGTGGCATTTATCAAAACGAGGGCTCTTTCCCGTATAGCATGTTTCTGCTAATTCGGTTTCGCTAAGACCAGCCAACACAGGTATCAGGTTTGGATAAGTATTGTCCCCGACTTTATTGTATCCTTTAAATTCTACAGCGCCAGAATTGAGCAAGAAATTCAAAGTTTTTGGCATCGTCCTGTGAAAGTTCAGTCTTGACACTGCATCAATTCCAAGAATGAGAACGTTATATTTTTCATTTTTCGAAGTCTTTTTAGTTGGTTTCTTTGGATTATCTTTGATAACAAAAGAGTGAAAGTCTTTATAGATGACTTTTGTTGTGTCTTTACATTCCACTCGAATAAACTCGTATTTAATATCTGTTCTTTCGTTGAATTCGAAGCTTTCTTTGAGATACTCATACCGATCATCACTAGAATCTTCTTTGGAGGATTGTCTATAAAATGGCGTGTATCTGCACTTCAGTTCATCTCTGTTGGTTATGTTATAGTTAGAGATGTTTTCTTCAAGTATCCAGATGCTATTATAATCAGACTCCACCAAGGGAGGATTATTTTCATTGTAACAAATAATGGGGTTTTCCTTTTCATAGAACTTAGCGACAGATGGATCGAATGGTTCGAACGCTGGAATAGTGCATCCTTTTGTCTTTATAAAATACCCCTTGTCAGTCTTATCAATGTACGCAAGGTCGTGAATTTCTGAATTCCACGAGAAATCTATGATTTTGTCTACCTGTGAATTCGTTTGAAAAGTAACGTCAAAGTCTACGTTAACAATAATGAGCAGCAGTGTGGCTATCACGACAGGGACTAAGAGGAAGTAGTATTTGATTTTGTGGAAATAGCCAGGTTGTTTCTTTTCTTGATTTAATAGCATGTATTCGATCGGCATCCTGCAACAATAATACATCACATTAATAGTTATCTAAATATACATTTTACTTCGTAAAGTTCACGAACTCACGCTTTGCTCGACTGACCTTGTTTTTCCTGTCATTTGTACATCTTACAAATATTATTTCATAGAGAAAGTACCCCCTTGCTCCACATATCAAGCAAGCATCGCCTTGTATCACAATGGGAGGAATGGATTCATACGTTCATAACTCTTGGACACATTGACCCCCAGAACTTCCTATCCTTCCTTTCCTTAAAAAGACCCTCCACACATCTTCAACAATGACATAGAACCCGTCATCAGTTATATCGTGTTATCCTAAGGGCCTAAAAAAATCACGCATCTGGAAATATTTTAAGTAAGTAACAAAGAAAATTAAAACAGAGTAGGTATGTTGTTAATGAGTGTCATATAAATAATTAACCGAGGAAAAAATATAGCAATATATTGGTAAAATATATTAATGTTTGTATTTTAATGAAAATAAATCACGTTTTGTATATCACACGAGTGGCGTAGCTGGAGGCCCGCACCGGATGCAAAAATATGGGGGGTGACACCCAACTGACGATTTTGGCGAATTTTGAAGAATTGAAATAAGCTGTATCAAAATTTACTGAATTTTGTGATGAGGTATCAGAAACAGAAGTCCTTTTAGAAATACCAACGTTGAGAAGACATTTCAAAGCGGCAAATGCTGTTTCTAATTGCTTGTCTCTAGATTTTTTGAAATTTATCGTGTAATGGGATTTTGCAGAATCTCTTCCAAATCTTATGGTCGCACTAAAGTTATTTATGGTGATTTATCAAACTAAAATGTATTAAGAATTACTTGCGGGCAACACTGACCCAAACGAGACTTAACAATCTTGGAATATTAACAATTGAGCACGATACAACCCAAACTATAAATTTTAATGATGTAATTTTAATTTGTAAAATTGCAGCTATCAAAACCAGATAGAAAAGATTTTAATTGTTACATCTTACAAATACGTACCAAAATTTTGTTTATGGGGGTAATATTAATTCTACTCTCATTCTTCTTTTGTCAAATCCAACTTTTAATTTTATACAACAAAATTAAAGAATGTACGATAAAACAATACTATTTCCACCATACTATTGTTACTTGAGACTCTCCTTTTTATTACTTATTAAATTTAGTCCTACTTTGTGGGATTTAATCGTACTACAGATTTTTATTAATTTTAATAGTTTTATTTCTTGGGGTGACATTACATCCGCACCGGGTGCCACCCATGCTAGCTACGCCACTGTACCACACCATCAAAATAATCGACATGTTTCGAAATCAATGGTTTATTCGTCAGCTTGATTATTTCGATTAAATAGTGTCGTATATAAAGTGATTTACTTTCGATTATTGTGTATTCATTAACTCATTCATACCTGATAAGATTTTGTCAAAATATATGCATTTACAATAGGTTTATTAAAATAAAGGTTTTTATAACATTAAAAAAAGAAAAGAAAAATAAATAAATTAAAAAGTAAATTTGAATCAGAAAAATATAAAAAAGATAAGGTCACACTAAGCCCATTCGTTCACGCCTTACGCCATTCGAACACGGAGATTCTTACAATCGACTCGTGAGTACCCGCCATACTGTTTTGCTGGTGTTTATGCCAGGGTTATTGCGGATGCAAAAAATTTTAACATTGGCGGATGCGGAAACGTATTCCAATATTTTTTAAAGATATTTCAATTTTAAATATATAAATCATATTTTGAGAACAAAACTAAAACAGTTTTTAGTCTTACTTATTCGCATTATAAGCTCAGAACTTTATAATGAAAAAAATTTACATCGAAATATTCATCAACCACACAAAAAAACTTGGATAAACACAGTAAAAAAACACTGTAATTGATTCACAATAAGAAACGCCGATAACTAAAATAAAATAAACAAAACCTGTAATATATTATCACCATTGTGTGGTCAGTTAGCGAACGAACTTCGTGCTAGTTGCTATCTTTGTTCAACGAAAATAGCAACTAGCAAACACGCGCGATGCAGATATGCAAAGATATGCAAAAGCTCCGCATTAAGTGATGCGGATGCCGATGAAGATGTGTGAAAAAAGGCGAATATTCCGCATTTGCGGATGCGGATGCGAATATTTGTAACAACTACGGGTTTGACGTCAGTTGCACGGTTGCACGATTTATGGTTGCATGCTACCGACAGTACTAGTAGGGCGCTACGGAGTTGCATTCGTATCTACTACTCGTTTGACGTTTTACAGAAATGACAACCGAACTGAATGGAATGTTAAATTTGTTCTGAAAGTGGAAAAAAATGATTTTATATATGTATAACTGTACCAGAATACGAAAGAAAGGATTTAGTGAAGAAGGCATGGATTGATGTTTGAAAAGGGTGAATTTTTCTTATGAATACTAGGAGTTGACAACTGCACCAAATTTAAATAAGAATTAATTGACATTATGTAGAAAGAATGAAACCTGTTAAGAGAGTATCACCAGAGAATACCCGAAATTAGTCATTTTTAAATCAAATTCTAGATGTATTGACTCGTTTTTACAAAAAAAACATAAATTGATTTTGAAAGATGGTTATTTTATCTGGTACACGCAGTTTTAAAATTTTGAAAAACTTACGCCGTTCTTCCGTGGAGCCACCTTCAAGAGACGCGATCGCCGCTCGTCTGTGTTTTCCATACTATTATTAGTGTTTGAAAACGCCGCTAGGTGCTACACTAGCAAATTTGTTTGACAGCTAGCGGTAGCGTCGCTTGTGAATAGCTACGTGGAAGAACGGCGTAAGTGTATTTTTAATATACTAAGGTTATACCGTTGGTCGTTGGCAGATTTGTTCAATTTTCAAACTACATAAATTTCAAATCATATAATCACACAACAAAATAAATCAATACATAATCTAGTCAATACAGTTTTAATTTTAGTTAAATTAAAATCATTAATAAATATATCCAATAACGTGTTTTGTGACAAAAATACCTCAGTTTTTCTATTTATTTAAGGTCTTACAAACTAAAATATTTAAAAAAAATATAAACACTTATTTTGTTTAGACATTATTGAAAAATCATAAATACTTATGATCAAAAAATACTTACAAGAAGTACACGATATTTAATAATTTATCATCGTGTGTTTTGAGCATTTTTATTGCTTACTTCAATGTAGGTATATATTAAAGCAAGTTTTGAATGAAATAAGAAGATATTAAATTTTCAATTTAAAAAATTTGATACGGGGAACATTCGATCTTTCTCTTTGGAACCTCCCTGTACAGTTGCAAGCATTTTTAAGCTTTCATTCTCAGCCGCTGGTCAATCACTCTTTAAATCATTCGCATGCAGTTCCCTGGCTGCAACGATCGCCCTAGAGCTAATATTTCTTTCGATATATGGTTGAAGCCAACATCTTCAATTAGATCTTTTTTTATTCTTACAATAAATATAATCATTGATAAACAATGATTGTCTTCATTGCTAGTCATTGACATCTTATTAACTTCACGGCTGCACGTGAAAAAATTATTTAGTTTAGTATTTTCGGGTAGCGCCGTGCACGTAAACTAGCATTAACGCCGTCCATTCAGAAGCTACTTACAAGCGACTCGAGCATAACATTTTGCTAGTGTTCGTACACGCCGCTACGCGCTGCAAACAAAATTGTATGGCGGGTACTGGCGGGTGCTATGCACATGATGCTCGAGTGGCGTGTAAGTAGCTTTATGAATGAACGGCGTAAAGAGGAACATATCTGTAGGCTACTTTTTTATTTTATTTTTTTATTTATTTACTTTTTTTATACATATATTATACATTATTTATTGAATGTTTTGGCTGCCCAACTAGGAAGAATCCTGTTTTAGGGTAGTCAAATTAGGATGATATATGGAACACAGATACTTAAATAATAATAAAAAGACCAATATAAATGTGTTGAATAAAATAAGAAGAACTTGCGGTTGCATCACAGTCACGTAGTTTGTTAGTATCTCCATGTACGAAGGCTCTTAGATTATCCATTCAGAGAGTATTCGTGTATTCGGAATTAAATCATATCTTCATATAAGTGTTGTTTATGATGTTGATGTAAAAAAATGCTTCTTAATGAAAAAGATAAAAAATCTGATAAGTTTAAATTGTTCACAAAGATTAAAAATTTTGTTAATGACTTGTGTTTTTTTTAAAAAGTTATTTATAAAATACATTTATACAGGGTGCACATGGTTAAAAAATGGTTAAGTACCTACCTAATTAAAAAAGATTTGTTTACTTTTTGTTCAAGTCTTTTAGTTCCCTGTTAAAAATTCTGGTACCAACACGAATGTACGGAGCTGGCATACATACTCGTGTATTTAACTAAAGTAATGTATTGAAAATTTCCCGGAGCAGGAACTCACTATTCGAGCGTTTTTGCATTTTCCGTTAAAATGTAGTTAAATTGTAGTTAAAATGTAATTAAAATGTAGTTAAAGTGTAGTTAAAATGCAGTTAAAATGTAGTTAAAATGATTATTATAAGCAATAATTATGAGCCTGAAACACACATCCATATTGAAAAAATCTTCCGAGAAAAGATACATATCGCCGACGGGACTCGAACCCTCAGGCTAATAATTATTGCTTATAATAATTGTTACCCTTTGTGCTATGCATAAAAAATCTTGTCTTAAGCATTAGTTTATCAATTAAAAAAATAATAATAATTAGTTAAAATGAAGTTAAAATGTAGTTAAAGTGTAGTTAAAGTGTAGTTAAAATGCAGTTAAATTTTAATTGAAATGTAGTTAAAATTTAGTTAAAATTTAGTTAAAATGTAATTATAATGTAGTTAAAATGTAAAAAGAAAGACTAGAGACGAATGACGAGAGCCTTTGATGAGGATACCACTCGCAGATGTACCTACATAGTGATGATGAAGTTAAACAATAATTGCCTGAACCAGAAGTTTCCATAACCTTATCTGTCTGACCGCTTCCTTCGAAGTATATTTTTCATTATTTTTTTTATTGTTAAAAAAATATACACATCGCACATAGTGTCATAAGTCAAAATTTTCTTTTTCACGTTTCATGTCTGAGAAGTAAAGTGATTGTTATTATGTTATTATCTATGTTAGATCACTCCATCCCCGCAAGATATCGCTAGTATCTATCTTTTTCGACGGGACCGCTTGTTCACCATTCATTAATTTGTTTTCCTGTAAAATTAACTTTTTTGACTTAAGACACTTTTCTATGGGATGTACAATATTTCGCTCTCTAACTGCGTATTTCAGTTTATTTATTTACTATTTTTTTCGCCCAGGGGGTTTTTACACTAGGTAGATACATAATATAAACAGTTTTTTACACAAGGGTATAAACAATAGGTTAATAAAAAAAAATTTTTACATTATCTTTATTTGATAAGTTGGAAGAAAAAAAAATGATAACAATAATAACCTGAAATTATCAGAAATAATACCTACGTTGACAAAACAAGAGGGTATTACCAGTGAATAATACTGGAAATTAGTCTTTTTTGAATCAATTTCCAGACTCTTTTTTACAAAAAAACATAAATTGATTTTGAAAGATTGTTATTTTATCTGGTACACGCAGTTTAAAAAAAAAACTAAGTGTATTTTTAATTTACTAAGGTTATACCGTTGGTCGTTGAGAGATTTGTTCAATTTTCAAACGATAGATTCGATTAAACCACACAATTTGCAAATCATATAATCATACAATAAAATACATCAATACATTATCTAGTCAACACAGTTTTCAGAATTTTAATTTTAGTTAAATTAAAATCATTAAAAAATAAATCCGAGAACGTGTTTTGTGACAAAAATACCGCAATCATAAATACTTATGATCAAAATATACTTAAAAGAAGTACACGATATTTAATAATTTATCATCGTGCGTTTTGAGCATTTTATTGCTTACTTGATTGTAGGTTTATATTAAAGCAAGTTTTTAATTAATTTTTTTTTTTTTAATTTGATACGTGGAATAATCGATCTTTCTCATTGGAACCTCCCTGTACAGTTGCAAGTATTTTAAAACTTTTTTTCTCAGCCGCTGGTCAACCGCTCTTAAGCATGTCTTAAACATAGAAATTATTATATTAAAAATATCGATATCATTTGAATATTTGTTTGCAACTATGTAACCTAGGAATTTGCGAGTTTGCTACACAATTTGTTTGTGAATGGTGACATTGAAATATGTCCTTAAGCCTAGTGAGTCGAGTAGGTACTCTTAAATTGAATACGCCCAAGAGTTTGCACAGTCGAGCTTCGAAACAGAAACACAAATCGCTTATCCTTCGCCGATCTTTAAGAGTATGTATTTTTAAGGTATTTAATAAAAAAACGTAATTAAGGGTATTTATAAAAATCGCAAAAACTTTCGACATTATTTATGTGAATTTTATGGTGAGGTGACCAAATTACGGATTCATACTCAAATTAGCTACGAACTTATGAAACAAATAAAATTTTCATGACATGAAGTGAATTATTTTTTTTAACGGTATTCAGTAAATATCCTAATGATTTTATGTTATTGTTTGTAATGTGATAAATGTGATGTAGAAATTCTAGTTTTTCATCGAATATAACTGTTAATGCCATTATCATAATGGTACACGGAGAAAAATGTTATTATAAAATACGATCATTTTATTCGTAAAAACGGTTAAAAACGGGACTGAAGTTCTTAAGAACAAATTAACAGGTTTTTATTTTCAATGTGTATTGGCGGAAATATGTAAGAATAATTGGTATACGTAATTTCGTACGTATACCAACCAATTATTCTTACATTTTCCCGCCAATAAACATTGAAACACTGTTAATTGGTTCGTAAGAAGTTCAGTCTTTAACCGTTTTTACGAATAAAATGATCGGATTTTAGAATAAAAATTTTCTCAGTGTATACTTGGTGTTAAGGGTGTACTTGACTTACTTTAACCAGTGATTAAAGTAAAAAAAAAAATTGGTTTTCGGTAACTTTTTTTATGTTTTTTTTTCAAAAATTTCTTCTACATGTGGTCACTGGTCAATCAGCCGAGTAACTAAACACACCCTTACTCTAACTGTCTAATAATACCTAAAGATTTTTTTTAATGTTCTGAGTTAAAAAATGCCAGCGGAGATCAAAATTTCATTAACATTTGTTAATCCAAATAATGTCATGAATTACTAGGTAAGTCAAGTACGTTACTTATACCCTGAATAATATAATTCTTATCTCACAATTATGTTAGGTACTACTTAATATAAAATATTAAAAATTATTCCAATTAAGACGATAGACTTCGCTTTTCGGCCCATATAAAAAGGACGCCCGGGAAAAAACACTTTTCTACATCGAAAATTGCACAAAATAAATATATATTTTTTATACTGCCTTCTAGAGGGTGAAAACTATGTCGGTATGTTTTCGAATTTTCGATGCTTTCGTATTAACGTAAAAATTCACTGTCAAACATGTACGATTTATCAAAAGATATTATTTAAGGAAAAAGTGCTGCTAACTCAACTCTCATAAAGAATTATAAAATTATAAAAAGCTGCCGACGTAGCTTCTTCTTTCTAAAAAAAATATATTTTTTAAAATTTCAATTTCGTGAAAGTTTTGGTGTAGAAAAGTGTATTCTCCATAAACCCCCTTTCGAGCGATTTCTGTAGGTAAATTTGAGCGTTGTCTCATTCGCACATTTCGCATTCGCATGTATTGTAAGTGTGCGTGAGCTTATTGTAAGTGGGACAGAATGACAGACGCGGGTGTTCCGCGTGTCGTTCAAAGTCTAGCCTCTTAACAGTTCATACATTATAATTTTGTTCACTTATCTTCAGATTAAACAGAATTTTCGTGGAATACCGAAACGCTCTATATGCAAGTGACTATATAAAAATTGATAATGCAGGCAATCGATCAATTTTTTTTAATAATACGATAAGGTAATATAGTTTCCTATCGTTAAATTTTGCCATTTTATCTAATTATAAAGAATCCCAAATGATAACCGATAAAATGTTAATTGTTCAGGAGAGCGAAATGAAACTTTTTATTGTTTTAAAAAAACATAGCTACTGTTTTTGTAGACCTATAATTGTCAATTTTTTATATAAAATTTTAAGAAATCTTTCAAGATTGTAAATGTAAATTTATTAAATTTATTTAAATGCACGTCGTAAAAGACGCACTTATTTTCCTAGAAATATATCAACGACCCAGAGCGAAAGAGAAAAATGACATATTTAACTTGTTGAAACTTTCACGAAATTGAATTTAAAAAAAATATATTTTTAGAAAGAAGAAGCTACGTAGGTAGCTTTTTATAATTTTATAATTCTTGATGAGATTTGAGTTAGCAGCACTTTTTCCTTGAATAATATTTTTTGATAAATCGTACATGTTTGACAGTGAATGTTTACGTTAATACGAAACGCATCGAAAATTCGAAAACATACCGACATAGTTTTCACCCTCTAGAAGGCAGTATAAAAAAATATATATTCATTTTGTGCAATTTTCGATGTAGAAAAGTGTTTTTTCCCGGGCGTCCTTTATGTATGGGCCGAAAAGCGAAGTCTATCATCTTAAACATACAACTTCTTGAACAAAAATTGAAATTGGAAAACTGGGAAGAAACATTAAATACCGAAGATGCCGAAAAATCTTCAATTTTATTCGAAAATACACTTCGCAAACACATAATAAATGCAACTATACATAAAAACGTATAAACTAAAATCAAAACATATAAAAATTAAGCCCTGGATCACCCATGGAATAGTTACCTCAATTAGTAATAAATAAAAACTGTTTTATCAAACCCTAAAACAACCTAATGACTTAACTTTATTACAATTATATAAAAAATAAAGAAACAATCTTACAAATTTGATTAAAAAAACAAAAGAAAATTACTCCAAGGTAAAAATTGAAGATAGTGGTAAAGATAACAAAAAAGTCTGGGCTACAATTAATAACATTATTGGCAAGGGTTATAAAAATAAACAAATAAATAAAATAACTTATGACAACGAAACAATAGAGTCAATAAAAGAACCAACTAAAATTGCAAACATTTTCAACAAACTACTTCGCTAAAGTCGGAGAGAATCTAGCCAAAAAAATCGACTCTTCCCGATATAAAAATACTTCCAATACATGCACACAAACTTGCCTAAATATTTTCGAAAAGTTTGAAAAAAGCACCCAAATAGACATAGAAAAAATTATAATGAACCTACGAGTGTCCGCGAGCCCTGGTTTTGTTAATATCACAGTAAATGTATTAAAACAAATGATACAATTAATATCAAAACCAATTGCTCATATCATTAATAACAGCGTACAACAAGGAATTTACCCAAATATATATAAAAATACAATAATAACCCCGATTTTCAAATCAGGAATTACATCTGACATCTCGAACTACCGTCCCATATCTAATGTATCAAACGTGGCAAAAATATTTGAAAAAGTCGTAAAGTCACAATTAACTAAACATATATCACTTCAAATAAAAATTATTAATGATAACCAATTCGGCTTCAGAGAAAATTTAGCTACGCAAGATGCAATCGCAAAAATAACATCTATTAATATATAATGCTTTTTACTCGGGAAATAAATGTTTAAGTATATTCATCGATCTCAGAAAAGCATTTGACAGTATAAGCCACATGTAGCAAATCAAAAAATTAGAAAATATTGGAATTCAAGGAACAGTTAAAGAATGGTTTAAAAGTTATCTTCATAAAAGACACCAACACGTAAAAATTAACAATATATTGAGTGAACCCACCTTTTCCGAATTTGGAATTCCTCAAGGGACAGTTCTAGGTCCAATATTGTTTATCATTTACGTGAATGAAATGCTTACAGTACCAAAAAATGGAAAAATATATCTTTCGCCGACGACACAGTTTTAATCATAGAAAAAAGCCTGGGAAGAAGCCTATCGAACTGCGAATATAGAAATAAACAACCTAAAGCAATGGTTGGATGACAACAACCTTTCCTTAAACTCTGACAAAACCTATTTCATGACTTTTACATTATCAGACAAAATCCATCCAACAATAAATTCCAATATTGGTATTCATAACTCTGGTAATAACTTAGGCAACTGCAATTCATCTAAATGCTCAAAAATTTCAAAAAAAAAATAATATTATATATTTAGGCATAATTGTAGATATTATATGTTAAGTGGACAGAACATATTGCACAAACTGTAAATATAAAACGTAAACTTTATTACGTATTCCTCAAACTAAGAAATATTCTACATAAAGCTATGTTACTAAAAGTTTACTATGCATTAGCCCAATCAGTTCTAGAATACGGAATAATAGGCTGGGGAGGAGCGTATAAAACCAACTTAACCCCACTTGAAATAGTACATAGAAGACTAATCAAAATTATTCTAAAGAAACCATTAGACAATTCAACCCAAAAATTATTCAAAGAATTCAAAGTATTACCACTAAATAAAATTTATCAAAAAAATGCATTACTTCAAATCCACAAAGATAAACTAACAACAAAGTCTTGTAGCACCAGGCCGAGAACCTTAGGACAAATAATAATCCTTAAACTTAATACTACAACAGCCCAACATCATTACACATACTCAGCCATAAAATGCTTTAACGAACTCCCAAAGAAATCCAATCCGAGAGGAATTAAGAAATTTTTAAACAAAAACTTAAAAAACATTTTACTATTAAGTATCTGTTACGATGTGCCATCTTATATTTTTATTATGTACAAAAAAAATGCCAACTTATATTTTCTCTATGTATAAGAATTTTCATTGTGTTCCATTATGTACAAAAAAAAATAAAATACCAACTTAAATAAATAAATAAAATAAATATTTATGTATAAAATAGTAGTTCTACATGCGTGCAAATTATATCTAACAACTGTTAAATATGTATAGTACTGTCAACTCTGAAAGTGCTCCCTATCTAATACGAGATTTTCTCAATTAGAGAGGTATTTGTATATATATATATAAATTATGGAATACATAAAGAAAATAAAAATAAAAATAAAATAATTTTTAAAAAAGTCAATTTTTACTTATAAGTTTACAGTTTTTGCTTTATATGCCCACCGTTTGTTTTTTTTTGAAGTAGACAAATTAATTTTATATGATTACATTAGGTTGCATTATTCATATCATTTCATTGTTTGTATATATCAAATGTAAAAAAATTAATAAAAGGAGCTTTAAAACGGAGTTCTACAATTATAGTTCATAAATGGAGTTCTACAAATTATACTAAATAACAATTAATAATTTATAATATTTTAATTAATGAAGATAATATTAGCGAAAGTCAATCGAAAATCCGAAACAGAAAAATCAGAAAAAGATACGGATACATCTGGGACTCGAACCCAGGACCTCTGGCAATCCGGGCCAACGCGCTAACCACTGCGCTAACATATCCCTATCCGATTCGGTCATTTTTTACTGTATCATACTTTGACTGAGAACCACCAACATTATTTTTATTTTCTTAACGCATATTTTTATTGGCTGCTATCTTTATGTATGATTGCAAGATTCAACTCGAACTAAATGCCATTTAGATAGTGTCAGGATAAATTTTTATCACTTTTTTATTAATATGCGACATCTATTGACTTTTTCTGCAAGTCTAGGATGAAATATTTTTATTTTTATTTTTAACTTAATGAGTTGAACCACAAATTATAATATTTTAATTAATGAAGATAATATTAGCGAAAGTGAATCAAGTCCCAGGAGTCTTAGGTACCTGATTTATCCTGGGTTCGAGTCCCAGATGTATCCGTATCTTTTTCTGATTTTTCTGTTTCGGATTTTCGATTGACTTTCGCTAATATTATCTTAATTAATTAAAATATTATACAATAAAATATATACAAATTTAAATTTAAACAAATTTATATATTTTATTGTAAATTGTGGCGAGCCACAAAGTTAATGCTTATTACGAAAATGTAAATTATTATAATTTGAGGTTTAACTCGTTAAATTAAAAATAAAAATAAAATTAATTAATAATTTTTTAATGTTACGATTAACATAATGTCGCTCACCTGTATATATTTACTCCTGTTCTGGAACAGCCTTAAAAATAATCCAAATTATGAAAGGTGTAGAGGGCATTTCTTCAATTTGACTACATTCATAATATTAAAGTGGCGACATTTTCGTAGAAGTAATGCACGATAATTAATATCCAAGAGATGTTGTTCTGTTCAGTATAGTAGAATATTTTATTCTATTGTGGGTTTTGCCCTTATAAAATTAGATATCACAACTAAAACTTTAAACAAAAATATTTATAAATTCCAAATAAATTTTCCAATAGTCAAATAATATTATATTATAATAATATATGAGTACTTAAGGAGAGGTTTAGTAATACTGTTCTACATTCACTGGATTTCGGGTAAATGTGATTTATTGAGCCATAACCATTCTTATCTATTCTGTTTTGTATTTTTTTTGTCGTGAATGATTAAGAATTAAATATAAGGCACACTTATATGATATATTGCTGTAAGTACCTCAGAGGCGTAGCGCACTATGTCAATTATTGCCACTTTAGGAATATACACCGCGAAGGGATTGCCGCTTTAGGAATATACACCGTGAAGGAATTGCCACTTTAGGAATATACACCATGAATGAATTGCCACTTTAGGAATATACACCATAAATGAATTGCCACTTTAGGAATATACACCATGAATGAATTTCCACTTTAGGAATATACACCGTAAAGGAATTGCCACTTTAGGAATTTACACCGTGAAGGAATTGCCACTTTAGGAATATACACCATGAAGGAATTGCCACTTTAGAAATATACACCATGAATGAATTGCCACTTTAGGAATATACACCATGAATGAATTATATAAAATATACACCGTGAATGAATTGCCACTTTAGAAATATACACCGTGAAGGAATTGCCACTTTAGGAATATACACCGTGAAGGAATTGCCACTTTAGGAATATACACCGTGAAGGAATTGCCACTTTAGGAATTTACACCGTTGAGGAATTGCCACTTTAGGAATATAAGCCGCTACAAATTACGGGGTGAATTCATTAAAAAAAATGTGAAAAACAAAAAAGTTATAACAAATTTCTTCTTTTTGTGCTGTCTACAAAACGTCTATAAACTAATAATTATTTTTTTGCGCTCAGGTGTTCTATAAATAACATTGATTTTGACCTCATTTCTTTGTTTAACGATAATTGGAACATTTTTTACAGTGAATAACCTAATGTTACTAGGCCTCTCGGGCTGCGTACACACACGCGAGCCGAACCTGTTTTTTTTTATTTATATGAATACCGCACAAGAATCCCAACTGCTCCCGTCTGGAGCCAGAGAGACTATGGCATCCCCAATTGGGGTATGTTGTGAGACTAAAGGTCATGGGACGGGAAAGTTTTTTTATATTAACTCCATCCAAGGAGGCCCTGAGGAAAATAATTTCCCTCAGGGCCTATGTCATCTTTGAAGATGCTGTGTGGAGGGTCTTTTTGAGGAGAGGAAGGATTGAACGTGGGTCTTGAAGAGACCCATGTTGTAGTAAGGAGGAAACGCAGAGGCCGGCAAATCGTTCCACAGCCGAGCTGTTGAACACAAAAACGAGTCGTAGAAGCGACTCAAGCGACAAAGAGTCAATTTGAAGAGTCTAAGACTGCGTATATACTCGCGAGCTGAACCTGCGCGCTGAATGAATTTTTTGAATTTATTATTAGAGAGCACAAAAATACTTTAAAATACTGTAGGAAAAAGGAAACCCTTGATTTATCGTTTGAAAACACCTCACTTAAGAGTGTTTTACCAGAGAATATCGGAAATTAGTCATTTTTAAATAAAATTCTAGAAATATTGACTCTTTTTTACAAAAAAACATAATTTGATTTTAAAAGATTGTTATTTTATCTGGGACAAGCAGTTTTAAAATTTTGAAAAACTAAGTCTATTTATAATATACTCGTACTAAGGTTATACCGTTGGTCGATGGCAGATTTGTTCAATTTTCAAACGATAGATTCTATTTAACAACACAAATTTCAAATCATATAATCATACAACAAAATAAATCAATATATAATGTAGTCAACACAGTTTTCAAAATTATAATTTTAGACAAATTAAAATCATTAAAAAATAAATCCGAGAACGTGTTTTGTGACAAAAATACCTCCGTTTTTCTATTTATTTAAGGTCTTACAAACTAAAATATTTCAGATTTTTTTACACACTTATTTTGTTTAGACATTATTGAAAAATTATAAATTATTTTGATCAATTAATTTAATTTACCCTCTCCCTTTTGATCATTTTTCAAGGCAGTTCGAGACATAAATTATCACGATCATTAGCCGCCGAGACGCGGCCGTGAGAGGTCCTGTGTTCGCGCCGGTCTTAATGACAACATTTTGCATAAATTTAAAACTAATACCGTTTAGCTTCATGGCTGTAAAAACATCCGCGCGCAGCGCTGTTAACAAAAACGGAATAATGGATTGCTGGATATTACCTCTTAATGACCTTTAGTCCAATTTAAACCATGCAGTAATTAAGGAAACTAAAAAGTAATTAATAACCATTAATAATTTTCAACATTTTACTTTGAAATCAATACGAGCACAGGTAATAAAAAATATAAGAATAGTTTTAATAGTTTTTCAGTATGAAGTACCCATATAGAAGACTACAGTTCGATAATGCCTTCAGAAAGTGAAACAGCTGTCACTCGAAATAATAGTGAAACGGCAGAACTTGTTTATAAATAAAGATTTTTTATAAATCAAAAAATCTCGCGTCACGATGTTTCTCCGAAACTACTCAACCGATTTTGACGAAATTTGGCTTACTGTGTGTAATTTGGTCCAACTTAAAAGATATGATAGTTTTTTTTATCTAGATTATTTATATTATATTATTTATAGAATAAAATAATATAGACCTAAAACTGAGAATACTCCTCATCAAGACCTATGTATGGAGTATCTTGATGTACGGCTGCGAAACATGGTGCCTATCCGAAAGAGATAAACGGAGACTAGAGGCTTTTGAGATGTGGTCCTATAGAAGACTATTAGGAATTTCCTGGAGAGACCACATTACAAATGAGGAGGCTTCCAAAGAATTGAAGGAGGAAGACACTTGCTTAGGACCTTGTCCGAAAGGCGTGCAGGATGGATCGGCCATATAATACGACAAGAAGGCCTCTTGCATGCCATAATGGAGAGTATGACCGAGGGGACAAACTCTAGGGGACGCCCACGCCGAGAGTACCTGGAGGACCTGCTGGTGGACATGCGCTGCTCATCATATGCAGACTTCAAAAGAGCCGCACAAGACAGGGAAGAATGGAAGAGAAAAATAGAGGAAACTGCTGCAAACCAATCCCAGGATTGAAACCAGAGAGAGAGATTTATTATTGGGAATTAAATGTTCATTAAAATGTTGGTTATGGGACAATGATTTGATATTTTTTGTAAGTTCATTTTATTTTATTTCATCATTTTAGCTGATTCAATAAAGGTTATTTGAATTATTCATCTTTATTAATTAAATTACATTAGATTCATGTGCTGTGCTCGTCACACTAGGAACTCCCATGTTGAGAGCAGGTGCAGTTTAACATAAGCAGTTTACAACAAAAATAAAAATAACAACAACAATATTTCATTTTCAATTAGGTAGGCGGATATGGGTACCGCCTCGGGAATCATTTATTGGATAACCACACATCTGCCATAGGTCATCCCAAGTAGTTCGGTACGTTTGATGACTTAGCAGGGATGTCCGGGTTCAGGGGGTGAGGTTTGTCCGGATCAAAAGAGAAATTCTTTCGATTCTTGGAAGACTCTCTCCACATTGACGAAATCATCACCACTGCCTGCATTTTTTTTATTTTTTGAAATTGCTACATTCTTTGAAATTTCTTTTACACATAAACTATTTTTTGTAATATATTTATATGACATTATTTCTTACATGTAATACATTTTAATTTGTAATTGTGTAAGAAATCAATAAAAAATGATTATTATTATTATTATCATTATCTTGGCAGCGGATGGGTCTGCCCATCAATTGCGTGACCAGATCGGAAAGAGACTGGTGGAGGGAGATCTTTTGACTTTTCCAGCATGGCTCTCATGGGAACAGACCTTACCTAGACCTCTCCAGCCGGACTCTTTCGACCCATCGGCTTGCTCCGCAGTGGAAGGGATTAATTCATTCGTCCGTCACTCCTGGACACACTGACCCCCAGATTCCTACCCCCCCTCATACCTTTTTCCTTCCCAGAACATCTTCCCCCTCTTTTCCTAAATAGAACCCTCCACACAGCATCCCAAAAGATGACATGATGCCATTATTTTCTTCAGGGCCTATTGTAAAAAAAAATTACATTAAAAGACAATCAGTTACGAACCATTAGGTATGCGAACTAATAAATGGGTTTTAATAAAACCGTTGATGATATGTCTAGGCTTTGTGTCTGATTTAAATAAAAAATAATTTGTGTTTTGAATGGCCAGTGGAAGTGAATTGTATAGCTTTGTAAAGTGTCCGAAATTTCTTTGGCCAAAAATAGTTTTAGCAAAAGATACGTAAGAGATTATGCCTTTTGGTTTTAGTATCACGAGCAGTTTGAATATTGTCGAAAATTGTTGTCAGCAAACTCTAAGCGACCAGCTCAGGTACGGGGGCCCCATCCAAGCCAGAGTTAGCCTCTCAGAAACTGGGCGTACTGTACAGATACTGTATAGTATAGGGCTACTCAACTGCTAACCCTGTACAAATCGGAAATGCGCCTCACGGTTTAATTTGGCAACCTTCTCTGGAGCGGTGCAGAAACGGGCGGCTCGTATGATAGATTCTTCTATATATCTTAAAACAAACGGATTGCAGTCCTTAGAGCACGGACGTCCAGTGGGAATGCTGTCCTTGTTCTGCCGGTATTTCAATGGAAGATGATCCGAGGAACTAGCGTCATTGATTCCCTCGGCATCGGTGAAAGTCGGGAAACATATGTACATGGTTGACATTATTTTTCAACATTTGTTCTGTATTTGAAGAGGTATGCTAGTATGTTTTTCGCGTACAGTTGCCTAATGTCCAGAACACGATTCTCCTAGAGATTTTAACCGAACTGTTTGTGTCCGGTAGTTTTAGAATAATCTTTATAATTTGTTTCTGAGCTTTAAAAATCGGATCAATGGCGGCAGCGTTTAATCCTCCCCAGGCTATAATACCATACTCGGGTAAAGATTGACATAGTGCATTGTAAATTGTTTTGAGTGAAATAATAATAAGTACGTCAAATTTTAATAATTTAATAACACATATCTGCTCTACTATAAAGTTATCTAAATGGACTTGTTGCCCCGTGACTACCGTTACAATTTTTTGTCAGGTGTAGATTATAGGTAGATAAGTATTATAATAATTTTTGAGATACGGAATCGAGAGATAACACACCAAACTTTTCACCTACACGTTGGTGAAATCATTATTAACCCGCAGATATCAGATTAGATATAATTTCAGATTATCATGGCCAAAAGTATTAATAATGATAAATTTTTAGGCAATTTTTTTATTTATTTTGGAAGCCAACAGAACAATATTATTTTATTTGTGAAGAATGGTAAATATATACCTACTAGTTCGGGACGTATTTGAGTTACGTATCAGTGATTCCTAATATTATTTGGAGTAAAGAATGTAAAAGCCATTTTGGTGTCTGGAATTTTTATTTATTTTGTTAAATAATATTTGTTTAAATTCAACAGCCATAAAAAAATTCCGTGTTGTCACTGGTCACTCAGCTGAGTAACCGCCAAACCTTCGCCTGACCCTAACTGTCCAATAGCTACTAATTTTAAATGTTTTTATTCGAAAAATTAAACATAAAAATTTCACCGGAGACAAAAAGGAGAAAAAAAAGGAGATAGGGCAGGGGAGAGAAAGGGGAACATGAGGGGGAAATTAAGCGGTGGGGAAAGGGGAAGGAAGTGGTGGGGGGGGGATGGAAGGGAGAAGGGGTGGGGAGGTTGGGAGGGCGGGGAGGGCGGGAAGGTAGGACGGGAGAAGGGGAAAGAAGATAAACCGGGGAAGGAAGGGGGAGCGGGAGGGGGAGGTTGGAGTGTTAGGAAGGGGTGGGGTAAAGCAAGGGTGAGGTTAGGAGGGGAGGTAGTAGGGGGAGGGGAAGGTAGGGAGAGGAGAGGGGAGTGATGCGAGGGGTTGGGAGAGTAAAGATGGGAGTAAGTAGGAAGAGGCCAACACGCGGAGTAGGGGGCGGATAAGGTAGGGGACGATCAGTGACCAGTGGCAGCAGTTTTCATGGAAATAAAAACGAGATGATAGGTGACGCAAGGCAATGCCAGGCTGTCAGGCGGGAATTCAGCTGAAAAGAAAACAGAAAAAAATATATAGATATTAGTAAGTTTTTCTTTTATGTATTCGATTGTATGAAATATACTCACTTTTCCAAAAACTCGCGTGCCACCTTTTGCATTTTTTTGTACAAATTTCATAACGTCAAAGCTCACCAGTATATACATATATATATACGCCCTTCGCGGGCGTGCACACGACTCGTCAAAGTTTCATCGCAATCGGAAGAAATTATGATATGATTATGATCGTGAAGGAAATAATGTCATAAAGTCAGAGCTCACTATCATATGTGGAACCATCCCGGGCAAGCACACGACAATGATACTCTCGTTTTGGTATATTTAATTTAAGGGTATGAGAGCCTAAAAGGGTAGGTTTATAATCTGGACAGAGTGAATCCTGGTCTTGAAGAGACCCTGGTTGTATGCAGTGACATCATTCTTATGTTTAAGAGTTCGGCTGTGGAATGATTTGCAGGTCTCTGTCATTTCTCCCTCCTACAACCTGTGGCGGCTCGTGACTGGAAAATACCCTTGGAATTTCGAAAAAAGGTTATTATCTTTTGTACTTATATTATCATGTAGAATCACCTCCCGAAGTTAATGCACTTTACCCCCGTAAACAATAAGAATAACTTTTTATAAATACCCCTTTATGGCTAAGATTATTTTTGATTTAATTGATTGACTAACTTTTTTCGTTCTTGTAAAATTATTCATAAAAAAAAATAACTTTAGCGCGAGTGGAAGATACTGTCAGTATCGCTCTGGTGTAAGACCACCATTCAGAATTGAGACGTTGCTTAATAATGGCTTTAGCCGTGTTTAGTGACTAGATCTGAATAGCCAGGTACTTTCCTACCCTCCTCTTCCCCATCTCCTTCCCTTCCCCACTTTCCTTCAGCCTCACAACATACCCCAATTGGGGATGCCATAGTCTCACTGGCTCCAGACGGGAGCAGTTGGGACTCTTGTGAGGTATTCTCTATAAAAAAAAAAAAAAACTTTCTTTGCGCAGATAATTCCAAAAATACGCGGAGATTTTTTAAAGGGTAAGAAGTCGAATATTTCTGGCGTTTATATTCCTCTTAAGGAGTATTTTCGAGTAGGCAATTGAAAGCATTACATAATATTTTATCCTGAAAGAGAGTAGGTACCCTATTTTGGTGTTTTCTTAATGAATGAATACAGCCAAAGAGTCCCGACGCTCTAGAATCAGTGGGACTATGGCATCTCCAGAATTTGGGGTATGTTGTGAGGAAGGCAGTGGGGAGTGGAAGGAGATGGGAAAAGGGAAGGTTGGGAAGTTGCCTCGATCCACAGGATGATTAATCTGTTTATTTTGCTTACAGGGAAATCCAGCATGTAATCGGGAATCCAGCAAGGATCTTCTGCAGGTGGGTCTGAAGACAATATATTTACTTTTCTGGTTTGCTACATTTGGTGTCTTAGCAGGGGTGACCGGGTCCATGGGGTGAAATCTAGGCGGCGAACGCGTCTATTTACTTACTGCATGGTGTGCCAGATCGGGAGAGACTGGTTGAGAGACATATCCTTGACCTGTCCAGCAGGACTCTCTAGACTTATCGCCTTTCACCGCAGTGGGATGGATGGATTCATACGTCCGTTACTTCTGGACACATTAACCCCCAGATTCCCACCCACCCCTCATACCTTTTTCCTCCCCAGAACTTCCTCTCCTTCCTTTTCCGAAAAGACCCACCACCACAGAAGCCCTGAAGGATTTGTTTTTCTTTGGGCCACCTGTGTAGAGCTAATTAAAAAAAAAAAAAACATGCACACGCACATGACAATTTGTATTTTTAATGATTGCTGATCATTCAAATTACAAATTGTTGTGTGTGTGTATTTTTTTTTATGGCTAAGCTATCTACCTAAATTAGATGATGCGTTAAGAAATGCTTATCTTAATTTTTTTTTTACATTAGGTCCACACTGGAGGCCCTGAGGAAAATAATTTCCCTCAGGGCCTATGTCATCTTTGGGGATGCTGTGTGGGGGGTATTTTTAAGGAAATGAAGAAGAGGAAGTTCTGGGAAGGAAAAAGGTACGAGGGTTGGGTAGGAATCTAGGGTTCAGTGTGTCTAGATCATCCGCCGCCAAGACCTAGATAAACCTCACCCCATGAACCCGGGCACCCCTGCTAAGTCATCAAACGTAGCGAACCACTTGGGATGACCTATGGCAGAGGTGTTGGTTATCCAATAAATGGTTCCCGGGCGGCGGTATCCATTCCCGCCTCCCAAATTGAAATACTAGAAGAGGGGCATGAAATAATCACATTCGTCTGATTGGTTCCTAAAACGGCAGACCCATGGAACATCCATATCAACGAGTACACCAAATAAGCATCCAAGTCAGTGATAACTCTTTATGTTTCTACATTTATTTTATACTTACTCAAGTTCCCGGCGTTATCCGGGATTTTTGCATAGTTTTTCGAAATTTCGTGTAAGTTTTTCTCATAGACAGACACAAATAACAGAATAAATGTAAAATAAAAGTATTGCTTGAAAAAAATTTAATTTATTATTCATTGTATTTGACAATATATAATTCTTATCAAACATAAAATTAATAAGCAACAAATCTCGACAATATAATTTTACAATAATAATTACACATTTTAAAATTATCACCTATTTTTTTTAGTATAAAATACACAGCTATCATAAAAAACAAAAATTATTTATTTATTTACATTAAATTAATTTTAGAGTCAATTTTACATGATTTACAGTAAATTATACAGGTGCCCAAAAAATCCGAGAAAATACATAAAATATTGTAACACAACCTCTTTAAGAGGCTAGACTTTGAACGACACGCGGAACACCCGCGTCTGTCATTCTGTCCCGCTCACGCACACTTACAATACATGCGAATGCGAAATGTGCGAATGAGACAACGCTCAAATTTACCTACAGAAATCGCTCGAAAAGGGGCTTTTGGAGAATACACTTTTCTACACCGAAACTTTCACGAAATTGAAATTTTAAAAAATATATAGTTTTTAGAAAGAAGAAGCTACGTCGGTAGCTTTTTATAATTTTATAATTCTTTATGAGAGTTGAGTTAGCAGCACTTTTTCCTTAAATAATATTTTTTGATTAATCGTACATGTTTGACAGTGAATGTTTACGTTAATACGAAACACATCGAAAATTCGAAAACATACCGACATAGTTTTTATCTACTAGAAGGCAGTATAAAAAAAATATATTCATTTTGTGCAATTTTCGATGTAGAAAAGTGTTTTTTCCCGGGCGTCCTTTTTGTATGGGCCGAAAAGCAAAGTCTATCGTCTTAAGTAGTGTTGACTGACTTTAGCAATGTTTACCAGATTCCAAAAAAAAAAAGAAGAAACTTCAATATCTTGTTTGCTTGCTTAAGATCGTAACAAACGTAATCCAGAGAAAGATTGATGGAAGATGTGGAGGGGGAAGAGGCAGAACCTAAAACTTACAGGACTGGTACGACTGCTGTTCCGCTGAGTTGTTCAGGATTCAGGACTGCAGTCTACAAGGTGAAAATTTCCTTGACGAAAGTTAACCTCCGACACGAGAGGGCACACCAAAATTACAGGGAGATGTCCTCCGTGGTCGAGGGGCAAAGCTCTCGACTAGCAATCCTGGACACGGGTTCAAATCACGATATGCACAAATAAATCTTATTTGATGTGTTATTTCACGATTTTATTCATTTGTAAGAATATATAGCATATTTGCTGCACGATTCAGAGTGGAAAATACTATCACCCTGGTGTAAGTCCAATATTCAGAATTTAAACATTTTTAGAAATGGCTTTAGCCGTGTTTGGTGACCAGATCTGAATAGTCAGGAACTTCCCAACCTTACTCTTCCCCTCCCCACTACCTCCAGCCTCACAACATTCGAAAAGCCATACGCCCTTCGTTCACGCAGCTACTTACAAGCGACTCAATCGCCGCTACCCGCTACCTGTCATACTATTTTGCTAGTGCAGTGCGTAGCGGCGTTTATAAACACTAATAATAGTATGGAAGACACGAGACGAGCGGCGTCGCGTTGCTTGAAAGTAGCTTCATGGAAGAACAGCGATACTCTCACTGGCTCCAGACGGGAACAGTTGGGACTTGAGGTATTCACATAAAAAATGGGTCATCAAAACGTCCATTTTATTCTAATCTTTCATTTTTTATCTTCCTCTTCCCTTTTCGAATACTTTATTGTGTATAACAATATTGGCGTGCAATCCGCCTGACAATTATTCAAACGCATTTATTACCATAGTACAGGCAACAATGGAGAAGATTTTACCCGTATTTCAATAGGTTCATTCCCCATGAAAAGATGGTCTGAGGTGAACTGTGCGCATTCCCCCAATATTGGGAGTGCCATTATCCCGTTTATTGGGACTCTTGCACGGCCAACAAAAAAATATATTATAATGATATTGTACAGATATTTTGAACACCACTTTTTAACATTTATATATTTAAAATTAATTTAAAACACTCTTTTTTTAAATTTGTCATTACAGTCACAACATTCATTTTTATACACACATCAATTGTCCGGCTGACATAATATAGTCAGACATCTCAGAAAAATCTAAATTTAAGTTCAGTATTCAGTTACATAATATGTAAAAGTGTACCCTCTATCTGGTACAATACTCAGATTACTCATAAAAACCATCAAATCTATATTATAATGCCCAAAAACTTGAAGTAAATTAACCATTTGGGCACATAAGCTTGTTTTCACTACAATTTAACGTAGGTAGACATAGGAATGATGTATGTCCCGGACATGAGTTTTTAAACAAAATGTTGATGTTTTCTGGGTCACTAGTAGGATATTTCAAAAGGTCTTACTAATGTACCGAACGTTAAGCCTACCGTTATTATTTTACAGCATATCGTCGTTGCATATAATATATAAAGCATGTGATACTGAATACATTCTGAAAAAATCGATAAAACTGTTTAAAAAAATAACGAAACGGAAAATAACAATTCTATTTATGGACAAAATAGGAAAAATATATTTCGTTCATTATAAGAATATATTTATGACAAATTTTTATTATTTTACGCCAGAAAATTGAATTTTAACGCGTTTTTCTCACTTGCTTCATATTCTATGCACAGTTTTTCTCACATGGTTCATATTCTATATACAGTTTTCGTCATAATTTTAAATACCATAATAATGTCAAAATATTTCATTTAAATTTGACAGCTAGGTATCACAAAATGATGTTAATATTATGTACATACCAAGGCAATTGAATTATGTAGTGGTATGCAGAGGATATTATGTACTTTTTTTTATTATGTACTATTTTGATTGTCCTCATTTTATGGTTTATTTTCTATCGCCTTAAATATTTGATATTTTTACATGGCTCAAATTGTAGAAGATGGAGAAAAAAAGAAGAAAAATAACTGTATATTTAACTAATTTTCGTCAAAATCGTCACATTGTTCATATTTTAAATATGCAACGACGATATTTAATATATAATAATATTTGAATTATGGCAAGTATTTGAATATTTCTTTCCTCATTATGTCAAAACTTAGTGTTTGGAGATTTCTGACTAATCAACTAGACGATAATATTTACTGTACGGTGTCAGTTCAAGTGGTTTGGCCAGTCTACTGTAGAGCTGTTCCGGGCCGCAGTAAACAAAGTCCGCATAGCCAACATGATAGCCAACGTCCGTTGAACGGACAGGGCACGAGAAGCCAGTTGAATCGTTGAGTTCCAAAACCATCCCTAATGGATTTTCATACTTTCGAGTAAATCAAGAAAAACATGTGGGCTGATGAGTTTTCAAGATTCCAGTTTTTTTTTGTTTTATTGAGAAATTAATAGAATAAGCACGAAAAAAAACAACCAAACGACCAAAATTTGTATGGAAAGAAACTGGTGACCATTTTGAGTTTGTTGAAATACTGACTTCTGATTCAAAATACTCCATAATTCATCGGAATATTCGTCTCAATTACGGAGTATTTTGGAAGGTTGATATTTAACCTGTCATTGGCCGTACGTATTCCGGTGCACCATCGATTTTGGAAGAGATTTTGTCCCTTATGTATAAAGAAATTGTGTCAAGAACAAGGTCAGAATCACTTGGGCCATTCTCGTTCTTGACGTAACGAAATACTGCATAGCTTCTAGCCTCTCGGAATAATTTTAATAAATTGTCTACGATGCGGCGGGCATGAAAGACGGCCGACAAATGGCCGCCGCGTCAAAATATGGGCGGAGTTGGTTTAGAAACTCTATATTCTTTCATTGTTTTTGATATAAATTCATTGTGGAGGGAATAGATTTCAGGTATTATCAGAAAGATCGTTTTATCTACATTATTTTCATGTAATTTTTTAAATATACCACAAAAGAAATGTTATAAATATTGGATTCGCAAGAAATGTCAAATTTCTTATGCCGTATGCCGTAATAGTTTTCCTATGCTGGCTTTCAAAAGGTTAAACACGATTTATAAAGAAGCTAGGAGGAATTTGGAAATTATAACAACAGCATTACATTCCTGATTAGAAAACACAACACATTTTCAACAAAAATTCATTAGGGAGGATATTGGAACTCAACGATTCAGTTCAAGTGTCAAGCCTGTTGGATGGATCCACTGAAGAGATAAGCCAATAGAAGTGTGTTGTGGACGTGTCCTTATGCCCCAAGTAAGCCCAATTATTCCCTAGTTCTAGAGAAATCCATGTAAATTTGTGATTTATTTTGGTTTCCTTTCAAATTGGTATACATATATCACACTTCTGGGAATTATCTCTTCACTGGTTTTTAATGAGTATCGTTAAAAAAATAACCAACAATTACTAAACTCATATTATAGGCAATAACTTAAGTACCTACCTATCGAAACATATTAACATTTGTTAAATTGTAATTTAATCATTTTCCATTTTAGAGTGGAAGATACTCTCAGTATCGCCCTGGTGAAAGACCACCATTCGGAATTGAAACATTGCTTTTTTTATTTATTTTTTAATGTAATACCTCACAAGAGTCCCAAATGCTCCCGTCTGGAGCTAGTGAGACTATGACATCCCCAATTGGGGTATGTTGTGAGGTAAGAGGGGAGGGGAACGAGATGGGGAAGAGGAAGGTCGGGAAGTATGTGGCTATTCAAATCTCACCAAATACGATTAAGGCCATTTCAAGCGACATTTCAATTCTGAATAGTGGTCTTACACTAGGGTGATACTGAGATTATCTTCCACTCTGGAACATGCCGCAAATATTCCTTATGTTATTTTAATTGATTAAATTTAAAAATAGGATACGACAAGCACCGAAATTCCAATAGATTTATAAGAAATTTCATATTCTAAGAATAATGCAATAATAAATGCTGAAGAAAAATCACTTTTACAAACTAATTTGACATTTTGGAAGAAATTCTCTTGTCAAGGAAAGGGGAATATTTTATGAACGAAAAGAATAAACACCAATAAAATTAACAAGTTAAATACATCAATAATAATTTTAGATTATATTAATATACATTATATACGAGAATTCAAGATAGAGAAACAAATTATATTCGAGCGATGAAAGTAAATACGTACAGAATATTTTTTTATTTTAACCTTCCCGCACCGAAGGGGGGTAATAGATATCAATCAAACGAGAGTTTTGTGGAAAGTTGTGCTCATTTAGGTAATCCTAGAAAACTATTCGGTAATAGATTTGCATTAAAAAAAATATCCAAAAGGAAACTATTTTTTATTGTAAGTTATAAAATATGTATAATGTGCATTTTACTGAAAAGGGCTACGTACATAATTGAGTTACTTCTGATTTTCTCTTTTACTATTTTGCATTACCTAATGATTGATCGCTGGGCGAAGATGGGCGACATCCAAATAAACAGTAAGTAAAAAAAAATAACTAGTAAAAAAATAATAAGTAAAAAAAATAACAATTAATATCTGAATTTTACTGGAAAGGACAAAAGGAATATAAAGAGACACGATTGCTCTGCAATCTATTTTTTGTTTTTCAAATCTATGGGGGACCCTAGTGACCCCCTTCGGATAATAAGTGATTTTTACCTTCAGGTTTATTTTTTGTTTTTCGAATCTATGGGGGACTCTAGTGACCCCCTTCGGATAATAAGTGATTTTTACCTTCAGGTACGTAGAGGTTAAGAAAGACAAACATTCCCGGGTTATGAATACTTATAATATTTTAATTCTTCCTACTACCCTCATTAAAATCAGGAAAATGCTACTTGAACAATGATGGAGAACTCGTTAGCAGAGGATTGCATTAATGTACATATAGTTTCTTATGTGGCAATCTTTGACCAAGTATATCAAAACAAGCCAAAAAATGAGACCGGAACAAAAAATATTGGTTTACGAAAACATTTACCAAAAAGAAAGTGCACTATCTCAGAGTCAAAAGATCGCACAAAGCATTGGTTTGTACCTTTTGTTGGTCTGCATGGAGCAAATTTGTTTTCCAGCAAGTTCGAAGCAACGGAATGACCAGCTTTGTGAAGATCATTTTTGAAACACAACATTGAGGCAGCCAGAAATATTTTAGGTACGGGCTGTCGCAGACTTTATTATTAACAATTTAGTCAGTTAACCGCTCGGGCACATAAGCTTGTTTTCACAATAATTTAACGTAGGTAGACATAGGAATGACGTATGCCCCGCACCTGAGTTATTAATAAGAATACTTTTAAAAAAATTACGAGTGTGCTTTAGACCACACGACTAAAGTAAAACTGGTGCGCGTGCACTGCTCTCTCTTGCTCCTACAGTGTGATACAGACAATAGGCCTGCACTGTGTCTTAGATATACGAAACCTAACTGGCTATGAGAGAATGAGAGAAATAAAATGTGTGCTCGCACCTCTCTCTCTTGCCCCTACAGTAATATACGAAACGTAACTCTCTCTCTTTCTATCTTCACTAACTTATATCTCCCTCTCAACTTCCGTTCGCCTTGCCCGAACACACTTTTCGTAACGCATTCGCCAGCTTACTCCCCAAGTCAAGGGTGTGTTAAGAACTTTTACTTCAAAAATATGTACGTGACATATAGATTCGAGGTATCGTATAAAAAAAAAGTAACATTCGATAAAAATGTTTAATTTCTTCCTAGCAAAACAAGAGACGCAACGGAATTCAATGGGTAGTTTGTATTATGAAATTACGCATAGGTGGTGTTACTTTTGGATTGAAATAAGGTATGGGAGGGCCAATCTATAGTTATTATCTCGATGGCGGCAATAAATCTTTGTGCAACAACTCAATAATGTCCATTATTATTGGTGCTTATTCTATTCACGCATAGTATTGTAGAGCTGCAAAACCGTTGAGACATATAATATTGACATTCTGAAATGCTATTTGATAAAAGACAGACTATTAAATAATTTTTCTAAGGCCAGTTATTTCGCAGAAATTCAAATGTAACATTGTCATCAAATAGCCATTCAGCGCCATTTTGTTTTTTTGACATTTGAAAGGTTCGTTCAGCTTTCTACAAAATTGTAATAAGCTGACAAGCAAGTCAGACCTCTAAGCTTGTTTTCACGACAATATAACGATGGCAGTCAAGTACAATAAGCTTGTTTTCAAGCTAACGCGTGTTCTCCCACAGAAATCGTTATAACTCCGCTGTTGTTCTAGTTACAACCCTAAAACAAAAAGGAGAATATCTAGAATAAATCACACACCACTTTCTGTTCAAAGTTGTCCATAGAAATAGATAATACATACTTATTTTGTAGATGCAATTTCACCCGCCAAATCGCATGACTTTTTGTTAGACTTAGTTAATTTTTAATTAAATATTTTTGTATGAAATAGTAAAAAAGTGAGGTGATAAAATTATTTATTATGCATACATTCGTATGATAAAATAAGTTTTTTTTGCGTTATCCGTGATTTTAGTACTGTTTTCACATAAAAACATCACAGGTGTGTCATTTTTACATTTTTTTTATGTTTGCATTCTAAATTTTCATATTTATTTGTAATAATTAATACCTACCTTTTGAGAGCGTATTTTATCACCTTTAAAAATAGTTTTTAGTATTCGACTGCGTTCAGAAATATTTTATTTATTGAGCTTTAATTGCAAAGCAAAAATAACACAAAAATTTTATTTTACCAAAAACCTACAGTTGACTGAAAAACCTAGTGGTTAACAACATGATAGTAGTCCTCTTCTACTGATCACAAATTGTTAAAAAAAACTTAGAATCAGCATTTAATCACTTGAAAGCCAGCATAGGAAAAATATATTTATTCAATACGACGTAAAATATTTGACATTTCTCACCTTTTTTACGAACTCAATTTTTATAACATTTATTTTGTGATATATTACAAAAATTACATCAAAATAATGTACATAAAACGATCTTCCTAATAATCACTCAAATCTATGCTTTCCACAATGGATTTATATAAAATAAAACAATGAAAAATATAGACTTCGAATACGACTCATTTCATATTATCAAGTGGCAGCCATTTTGTCGGCCATCTTTGATGCCCGGCGCGTCATCGTGAATTAATTTGAATTATTCGGAGGCTAGACGCTATCCAGTATTTCGTTACGTCAAGAACGAGAATGGCCCAAGCGATTCTGACCTTGTTCTTCATACAATTTCTTTATACATAAGGAACAAAATCGCTTCTAAAATCGATGGTACACCGGAGTACGTACGGCCAACGACAGGTTAACGGTAACTTTTCAACTGTTAAAAAAACAGAATGGTGCTGAATGGTTATTTGATGACAATGTTACATTTGAATTTCTGCAAAACAACTAGGCCATAACTTCTTTTAAAAAAGGTCTTCTATGATATTGCTCCAACTGCAGAAAAATCTATTTAGTGGTTGTCTGTCAATTTTACGATAAAAACAGTGGTTTCTAATAAAATCGGAGGTTTTCGTCCATAGAGGCTGTAAAATTATGTATAACCCAAAATAAGAAATTTCGATAATTACATGAAAAACAGTGTTAATTTATAGAAAATTAATATGTTGTTTCACAAAATAGGAATTTATCTTCATTCATCTTTTTTGGGGCCCCGTTGAAAATCCATCATTTTAGTGTTTAGGACTAGATCTGAATAGCCAGATACTTGCCAAAATTCCTCTTTCCCCTCTCGTCATTCTCACGATATACCCAAATTGGGGATGCCGTAGATCCCCTGCCTTCGGACAGTTGGAGATTGGGGCTGATCTTGTGTGGTAATCACATAAAATAAGAAAAAAAAATTACAGTTTTACCACGTCAATGGACCGAATACCCCGGTATAGTAAGCGCTAAACTTTAATGCTGACGTGACATTGATACAGAAATCGTCGCAATATGCGAGTTTAAGGTGTGAAAACCGGCATGCCCACGCTTTTCTCTGTCACACATATGTTTTAAGCATCTTTCTCTTCCGCTTGCGGTCATTATAAAGTCAGTGACTGTACCTGCGTGAGAATGGATCGTATCAAATTCAGGTCAGCATTTAAGTTTGGCGCGTATTGTAATTGTAATAATTAACATTATTTTCCAACAATAGTAACTCAAATTTCTTCAAAAAGTACTTTCATAATATGATATTCGCAGATGTACAACACAATCTCATTTCAGACTAAATTGCCCTGGAAATGGTCAATATAAATTGTAAATAACCTTGTCCAGGCAAGACACACGAGCTAAACGAGTCCATTTGATTATTCAGACATCTCTGAAAAATCAAAATTTGAGATAAGAATGCAGTTATAGATATGTAATATAAAAGTATACCCTCTATCTGGTACAATACTCAGATATTCATAAACACCACCAAATCACTTGTAGTGAATTGAACAAAATGTTAATGTTTTCTTGTGTAGAATATTTCTGTGGGATTCAAAATATCATGGAAAATGTACCAGACTGTTATGCCTCCTGGTGTTATTTTATAGCATAATTAATATGCAAAATACAGACACGAGTAAAAAATATTTGATTTATGGCGAGCATTCGAATTTTCCTCACTGCATTATTTAAAAACATAGTATTTGGAGAATTCTGACTAATCAACTAGATGATCAGTGTAAAGCAATAGTTGAACATTAATGGAAATGTCTGAATATATTATTATAGTCACAAATGATTTCATAGACTTTATTTATCCCTTTTGAAGGCTTAATTATTTATTTGCTAGTTGGGAATGTGTTTACGCGTTGCGATATTCACAATTTATATTGAACGTCTCCGGGCTCTTAACACATTCACCAAACAAAATGTTTATTGACTTAAAGATTTAGAGAGGATGTGATATGACACAGTGGACTGGGAAGTCAAATTTTGTATTGCAGTAGTATGTAACTTGTCTTTTGTGTTTAATACTATCGTACGCAAAGACAGGAAAAACACAAAATTTATGCTGAACACAAATTCTCTTCAAAATACAGCATGTGTCTTATCACAAATCTTCGTTTGCCGGCGAGTGTCCATCAATGTTTTAATAATAAAAAAAAGTTCAATTATGATTTTATTGCATCAGTCGGCGATCACCAGACTAAAATGGTGTCCGACCAGACTAACAATGATGTCCGACCAGACGAATGAAGGTGTCCGACCCGACTAACAATGATGTCCCACCAGACTAATGATGGTGTCCGACCCGACTAATGATGGTGGCCAACGGCCAGCAGCAGCGGCAGACATGCGCCGGCCACCAGCGCTAGGATCTGGCCGTGCGTAAGTCGGCCGTGTGACGAGGAGTGGCCGGGCGGGCTGGCAAGGTCAGCGCCACTGACCGTGGTGGGCAGTGGTCTCCACTGCGGTGAAGGTGTCTGACTGTTCATCAGCTCCGGCAGGACGTGGACCGTGGCCACGTAGAGGAAAGTGCCAGCCGAGAACAGCATGGCGATGCCTGGAAAAATACAAAAGTTGCAATTAATTTTAAAGAACTTGTAGATGATGTATAGTTACCATGAAATGTTAATATATTAATATGTGTGAAGGATGTATGGTGATTAACCTGTTGAAAGCCAGCATAGGAAAAATATATTTTTTCAATACGACGTAAAATATTTGACAGTTCTCACCTTTCTTACAAACTCAATTTTTATAACATTTATTTTGTGATATATTACAAAAATTACATCAAAATAATGTAGATAAAACGATCTTCCTAATAATTACTCAAATCTATGCTTTCCACAATGGATTTATATCAAAAACAATGAAAAAATATAGACTTCGAATACGATTCCATTCATATTATCAAGCGGCAGCCATTTTGTCCGCCATCTTTGATGCCCGGTGCTTCATCGTGAATTAATTTGAATTATTCGGAGAGGCTAGACGCTATCCAGTATTTCGTTACATCAAGAACGAGAATGGCCCAAGCAATTCTGACCTTGTTCTTAATACATTTATACATAAGGGACAAAATTGCTTCCAAAATCGATGGTACACCGGAGTACGTACGGCCAAATACAGGGTAAAAGAACTCCATACAACTCTTTGTGAGGAGAGGATAGACGCTATCCAGTATTTCGTTACATCAAGAACGAGAATGGCCCAAGCGATTCTGACCTTTCTCGTTGTTTGTTTTTGGGGTGTTATGCCGTGTTGTGCTACCTCCTTCTTTAGCCGACGTTTCGGACAGCGTTGCAGTGTCCATCCAACGGATCTGCCGGATCTGCCCTGATGATGGACACTGCAACGCTGTCCGAAACGTCGGCTAAAGAAGGAGGTAGCACAACATGGCATAACACCCCAAAAACAAACAACGAGAATGCTTTTGGCCGTGAATATCTAAAAACGTATCCGATTCTGACCTTGTTCTTAATACAATTTTTTTATACATAAGGGACAAAATTGCTTCCAAAATCAATGGTACACCGGAGTACTTACGGCCAATGACAGGGTAAAAGAACTCCATACAACTCTCCGTGAGGTTAGACTCTCAACTAGCAATTCGGAGGTCGTGGGTTCAAATCCCGGTATGCTTAAGTAAATTTTATTTAATTAATGTCTTGTTTCACAATTAATTCATTAAAATGAAAATATAGCATATTTACGGCACATTTAAAGAGTGGAAGATACTCTCAGTATAGCCCTGTTGAAAGATCACTAATCAGAATTGAAACATCGGTTGAATGGCTTTACATAAAAATAGACAATTAAAAGGGACTGTGTTACTGTCAACAGAATAACGCAAACATGGGAGATTGCATAATTGGTGTTTAGTTTTAAAAGTTCTGTACTAATGGTTTGAAGGTTTGAAGCTATGATTTTGCTCACTAATAATGCAACAGATTGTCAATAGATGTCTCTATGGTAACATCGACATATCAATAAAGCATAACTAACTAACTAACCATCATGCCATTTCTCAGCAGGGGTAGGCAGAGAGGATGGACCGCCAAACAACTCGGTCTTGGCACACACACTCGTTGCTTCATTCACATTCATACATCTTCTCATACAAGCTCTTCTATTATTCTGACTCCTGACATGGCCCGACTCAAGTATCTGGTACACTTGATCAAGCCATGTCTTCCTCGGGCATCCATAACTTCTTCTTCCATTCACTTTTGCGTCATATCTACATGCCCAAACCATCTGATGGTCCCTTTCTTAATCTTACTCATTACGCTTACATCAGCCTTGCATTCTTTGCGGATGTCCACATTTCTCACATAATATCACCAATCATACATGGTTTTACCACACATACACCTCAGGGATCTCATTTCTACAGCATTCAGTCTACTTTCATCCTTCCTCTGCCAGTTCCAAGCGTCACTACCATACATCAGGGTAAGTACCAGCACTCCATGGTGGACTGCTAGCTTCGCTTCTTTGGACAGCTTTTTGCTAGCATTTGGAACCATTTTCTACTTTTTGATACAGAACCAAATTTTCTCTCTTATAAATTTAAAACTCTCAACAATCAATAGCTTGGGACCAAGGCATCTCCTTTCTGTATTATTTATTATATTGAAATTGATTGGAATAATAACAGTTACCTATTACAACAGTGTCGTTATTTAACAACGGGTAAATAAATATCACCTATGTCCATGTCGACAGATCTCCATGCAGCAAAGGACCGCAAAGAGTGGAGGAACCTTATTCACCGGAGTCATGAACCTCGGCAATGAGGCCATGACTAAAAAAGAAGAAATGAATTTATAATTTAGGTTAGGTTATGTTTATTTACCGGTAGCATTGACGGAGCTCAGCGTTTCCTTGCCCTCCTGGCCGATACCAAAGTAGGTGGCCAGCGTCAGCAGCGGGGCGGAGCACGAGAAGATGAGCAAGTGCTTCCTTATCCTGTTCCTGAAATCACAAGCAAACACTATTTTAGAGCGTGCGTTAATGAATCATTATAAAAAAAAATACAACTGTCATGGGGGGGGGGGGTTGCGAGAAAGGGGGGGGGGAGCGGGAGAGGGAACGCGGGAAGGGGAAAAGGGGACGCGGGAGGGGAAGGGGACGTGGGAGGGGAAGAGGAAGAGAAGTCGGAAGGGGAACGGGGACGAATGGGAAATGACACAAAGGGAGAAACAATATTAGCATTGCGATGCGTGCCGGGTATCTGCTAGTCTTCAATAAAAATTGGATAAATCGTTTTAATAAATCATTATAATGTAATTCCACCACGAATTGACAGTATCAAAAATAGAAATATAAAAAAATTGACTGATTACCGTGGCCTAGTTGTGTTTAAATCAGGCTTACAGCTGGCTTTACTATACCAACGCTGAACCGGCGTGCAAGATTCTAATAAGTAAGAGGAATGGTATATAGGGCGAGTGTACCTCTCAATGCCCTCGTGCAGAAGAAAGGTGACCAGGCCGAAGGCGGCCGGCGCCTTGTGCAGCATGATGGCCACAAACACTATAATCTCCACGTCGGCGTGAGAGGTGGTGGCTGCGGCTCCTAGCGCAATGCCGTCAGCTGAAAACAAAACAACAACGCAAATCAATAACATTGTCAACACAAGAATAGATTGTACACTTTGTCAAATAAGAGTAGAAAATATAAAAACCGGAATTAAAAAATTTGTAGGCTAGCAACACCAATTTTACTGTCAAAATGACAGTAAAATGACAATGACACTGTTTATGTAGAATACTGTAAGTAACGTTTTAAAAAAAAAAATTTAAATACAAATATTTTCAGTTTTATTTTAATAATAACAATTTTAATGCGCTTTGTATAAATATTTTCAAACACGGATACATGTTTTAAGTATGATTTTATTTTATTTACGTAGTTATACAATATTATTAGCTATCATAGTTGTATTTTTTTTTTGCAGTTAATTTATAAAGTACCGTCAGGCAAATTGTCAATGATCTAAAGCCCAGGCAACGCTGGGTACTTTAGCTAGTATTAAATAAATGTGAGCAAATTCAAAACTGCTTTTTTTATTTTATTACAATATCGTTATTCTTCATTGTGTTAACACAAAATTGCAAAGGGATAATATACATATATGCAATTCTAATTTTGAAATCAGTGGGTTGCAATGAAAAAATATTTTTCCCACTTTTATGTGTTTTTGTTTTTTTACAAAATTGTAGGTTACACAGCTTTGCATTTCCACCGTGTGTTATAATTTTAGTATTGCCATTTGAAGAACAGTGGCGCCCTCCTATGTTTTCTACTCTTATTTGATAGGTAACATATTTCCGCATCATTCTATAATAGATGGACTTTGGTGATGGTCAACTGTTGAACATAACCAATGGAAATAATAAAAAACCTAATAATAGTAGGACAACCGAAACTTACGGCCGTTGTTCCCTGCTTTTCGATCGATTAATCTGAGTCTCCGATCAGCTAAGTGATTTGTTTAGTAATGTTCGATTCGCCTATTGGTCGTAGAGTTGCATTGGGGTTAGCGTATTTGAGCATTAGAGGAGTGTTGAGCTAAAATTTGGGCTCAACAGTTGATCAGTAGGATTGGGAACAACGACAGTTAGAGAGTTTCAACCGTTATATTTTACTTGCAACTGTCAGAATCGTTTGACGCTAGGTGATATGCATAACCAAAGATCATTCGAAATCAGGCAGTAACATACTGTTACCAGTTACCAGTTATAAAAGTTTATACTAATACTGTTACCAATTTTTATTAACCTTTAAGTACTGACGCGGTTAAGTCATATCATAAATGGTGACGTGACGTATCTCAGATGGCTTCATAAATAATCAAAATGGAATATTTATATTTACTGACTTGCACATTATTTACTTGTATTATGATTCGTTTATTACTATTTTACTAAGTACAAAAAACAACAACATTTAATATGAGATCAATATTTATTTGATACAAATTATATAACCTATATTTCGCTAAACTAGACAAATATTCGTTATAATCTTAGCTATAATAAAATTATTTGGACATTTTTTGGATTTATTTTTATTTTTTAAACATCAGTATTCATCATAGTATAACTTAGGTAGTGATTGCTTTTGAAATCACGTAAATATTTTTGAATAAATCACTTGTTGTCTACACAGTCCACGCATACTGTTTTTGAACACCCAAAAATAGGCTTGCGACATTCAATGCAATTGTACTTAGTACGTCTTTTTGATCGCCGTGTTCGATACTGAAGCTAAGGGGAAGGGCGCGGGGAACTGGTAAGATTACTGACGGGACACCGCCACCTCACCAGAGAGAGAGTGGAAAACACAAAAAGATGCAGGAAATAGGAATAAGATAAAGATGCTCCAATTCACCTATGGTGCCAATGTCCCGCCCTGTTGGGAACAAGGCTCAGATACCTGGGAAGACGCTTTGTGGAACCGGAAGACATTAGCAATATATCCAATGACAACCCTGGTGAAATTTATCAAAGGGACTGGGTTACTGTCAAATGAATGAGATGAAATGGGAGATAGCACAATGTTCCCACCTACTCGAGAGCTATTCGAGAGACGGCATGTGAAGTGTGCCCGCGTACTCCAAGTGTGCCTTTTCGAAAATTTTGCCCACACGGCTGACATTGGCTGTCACCATTTATTTATTTATTAAAGAATTTTATACATAGTGTACATATTGTGTTATTTCGCCCGCCATGCTAGGGATGTCCCTGTGTTATGGCGGGTGAAGTATGCAGATTATATAATTTAAGGTAATGAAGTACGTTTACTGATAATATAATAATTATGATAATGAGGTTTACAGTTAATGCAGCAATGAATTTATGATAATGAAATTTACATATAATATAGTAATTGATTATAATGATGCTACTGAAAATAGCTGGTGTCGTAAAAATTTCGGAATGTATTAAACAGTCAAAACCAGCAGCCAATGTCAGCCTTGTAAGTAAAAATCTCGAAAAGGCACACTTTGAGCGCGCGGGCACACTTCACATGCCGTCTCTGTAATATCCATACTCTTAGGGGCCCACGGTCTGAGCGCTCACGAGAACTATAATATTATAATAATTTACACTTATATTTATTAGCGCCAAGACTGCTTAAACAATACATACTCCCAGACTGTGTTGTGTTGTGTAGAATAATATTATTTGCAAGTCGTTACTGTAATAGCGTTGTGAGTTGACGGCAATTGGCTTTTATTTTCAATTGCTATATATATTTCAATACAAAATTAGTGGACAGGTACTCTTAGTATCGTCCTAGTGAAAGACCGATCGAAACGTTGCTTGAAACGGTTTTAGACCTCATCCCCTTTTTGGTCAGCCTTACAACATACTGCGAACTGGGAATGTCATAATCCCACCAGCTCAGGACAGTTGGGACTCTTGTACCATAACCACATAAAATATTATTTAAATCAACATGATTTGACAGTGCAGAACCAATTTAACAATATATGGTAGCATAAATTTGCCGATAGTATATTTTGACGATAAGAATTAACGGCAAATATTAACACGAATATTGAATTTAATGGTGTTTTAACTTGCAAATTAGAGTGCAATAAAAAGTTTACAACCGTGAAACGAAAAGGTTAACTTTATTTTATGTGAATTTTGTGAAGCTCGTAAACATATTATATATGGGTAACCGACATGTTATTGTTTCGAGATACTTAATATCGTGGTTTACGTTGTTTTGCAACGTGATAAGAGTTCCAAGGTAAATAAAATCTCTCGTGACATACAGATGGCATAACAGGCAACATAGGGTGCCATCGGATGGCATCCAATGTTGGGAAAATGAAGCAGAGACAGCCCACAGATAGGATAGGCTGATGGCTTGAAAAGAACCGCCGGCTTCGGATGGTTTTGTTATTTTCTTTCTTTTCTCGTCAATGGAAAACTTATTGAAAATAAGACAAACTTTTTATCGAGATGTCTTATATGAAAACAATCCATTTCAAACTACAGGGGGATGATGGAGGTTTTAGATAGTTGCGAATTAGGATCGACAATAATATTAGCTTATTATTGTAATACAAGCTTCTGCCCGCGACTTCGTCTGCGCAGTATCTATGTTTATACCAAAATTCGTAAACTATTTATTTAAAATATCTATAATTCTTGATTCAATTCAAAGTATTAGGCGAGTACTTCAAATAAATTCACTAATTTAGATATTTTCTAAAATAGAATTTTGATTTAACAATCATTGTTTTGCAAAATGTCATTCTCAAATTTTGACATTTTCTATCAAACAATTATTATTATTTTCAATACATTGAAAATAAAAAGCTAGCTTTATAAATTATAGCCTATATGTTCTTCTGATGTATGAGCTGTATTGTTGTAAAGTTTCATTAAAATCCATTCTGTAAATTTTGCGTGATAGAGTAACAAACATACATACATCCATACAAACTTTCGCGTTTAAGTTTGAGTGATTTTTTTTTTAATATGAAATCCTCTTTTTTAAGGAATGTACCCTCAATATTCAAGGACAATGTTTGATATTTCAGAAAATATTTCTGTTTCATTTAAGTAAACTCGATATCCTCTGTCGGATTGGGGGGTAAGGCTCTTGACTAGCAATCTGGTAGTCGCGGGTCCGAATTCCAGCGTGCACGAGTACATTTTATTTGAGTAATTTGGTTTATTTTCACAATTTAATTTAGTGGGTAACAAAGAATGGGCAAAACTGGAGACATTTGAAGTAGGTGTGGGCCTAAAGTTGGACTATGGCATCCACAATTTAATCTTGCGAGACTGAAGAAAGTAGGGAGTGGCAAAGGAACGTAAGGAATAGGAATTATGAAACAAATTATGCCGTAGATCCACAGGCTCCAGGAATAATAACAAATAAAACATTATGGGTGTACCTGCTGCGTGCACCACCAGTCCAATGGTGGCTGTGACATTCCTTTCGGCAGGCACGGCCGAGTCATTCATACTGGAGGAGATGTGGTCCACCAACAACATGAATACAAACCCTGCAAATAGAAACAAACTCATTAAATTTAAAGTCAATTAAGAATTTTTCGTTTAGTCTTTTTATAAGCCCAGAAAAAAATAAAGTATCAGGCCTATAAATAACTGTTTTAAATTTCAAAATCTCCTACTTACGAACCCCTTTTCGGTTATGGTTTTATTGTATAGTGTAGAAAATTAAATTCTTTAGAAAATGATCGTAAAACATTTAAACATTTGTGCCTGAGCTTCGTAAAATAAAATAAAACATTTTGACAAGGGTTTTTCTTTGTGAATGAATCAAGACAGGCGGCTGATGATGAACGGAAAATTAAACCTTATCGCCATCGACGTAAGCAGAGATATTGTTAGCGGACTGATTCCGAATTTTACACAACGTAGTGCATCAATCACCTTAACCATTTGTTTATTGAACGGGTCTATTCGATACACTTTCAAATGACTTCATTCATGTGAATAAATTTTCTACTGAGATTACGGAAATGCTAGAAAAAATTATATAATTATGATTTTTTTAAATAAATACATGTATCGTATAGTGAAACCTTCTTATAAGGGCTTCCAAGGAACTGAAAAAAAAAACCTTATAGGTATGGGGAAAGCCATATATGATGAATATGTTTATGAGGCCATTTTTCAAATTCAGTCTTCAAAAGACCGAAAACCAAAACTTCTCATGAGAAACAGCTGAACGGCTTTTTTCATAAAAAACTTAAATTTGAATTTGAGGCCAAAATATTCAATCACACTGAATAACTATTTTTAAGAGCGATTGACCAGCAGCTGAGAATAAAAGTTTAAAAATGCTTGCAACTGTACAGGGAGGTTCCAATGAGAAAGATCGCTTATTCCCCGTATCAAATATCTAAAATTAAAAATTTAATATCATAAATGTTTTACCTATTAGAGCTCTTTTTTGGCATAAAATTTGTATGCAACATATCTTAGATAGCCCATACAAAACAATGGTGGATCACGTGTACAATACTAGGCTTACACAAAATGAAGGGTTGATAGTACCTAGATTTTCTAATAAACATGGCCAGAGAACTTTTGAATACATTGTACCACTTATATTTAATATGCTGCCATATGATTTGAAAAAATGTTACTCGACACCTAAATTTGCGCTATTGTTAAAAACATGGCTATTGGAATCAGATTTTCTGTATTGAATGACTGTACCTCTTGCACTTCAAAATTTTTTAGACTTAGTATTCTATTATTTTTTATACTTATTTATGTTTTTATTATGTATTTTATTAAATTGCAATTTTTTTCTTATTGTATTATACTTGAGACATTTAAATTGTACAATGTTTTGTTCACACTGTTTTCCTGCAGACAAGCTACTTGCAGTAGCTTTGCAGGTATATTGTTAACATGAAAAAAAATCTGTTTTTCTGTAATAAAAAAAAAAAAAAAATAAAATAAAAATCGATTTATTTCATTCAAAACTTGCTTTAATATATACCTACATTCAAGTAAGCAATAAAAATGCTCAAAACGCACGATGATAAATTATTAAATATAGTGTACTCCTTGTAAGTATTTTTGGATCATAAGTATTTATGATTTTTCAATAATGTCTAAACAAAATAAGTGTGTAAAATTTTTTTTAAATATTTTAGTTTGTAAGACCTTAAATAAATAGAAAAACTGAGGTATTTTTGTCACAAAACACGTTCTCGGATTTATTTTTTAATGATTTTAATTTAACTAAAATTAAAAATTTTAAAACTGGGTTTACTAGATTATGTATTGATTTATTTTCTTGTAAGATTTATATGATTTGAAATTTGTCTTGTTAATAGAATCTATCATTTGAAAATTGAACAAATCTGCCAACGACCAACAGTATAACCTTAGTAAGTATATTAAAAATTAACTTAGTTTTTCAAAATTTTAAAACTGCGTGCACCAGATAAAATAACAATCTTTCAAAATCAATTTATGTTTTTTTGTAAAAAAAAGTGAATACGTCTAGAATTTTATTTAAAAAGGACTAATTTCCGGTATTCTCTGGTAATACCCTCTTAATCAAAAGATATCACATGTAGATACGGATATGATCTATTTTTTTATTTTTGTTTTAAAATACTATTTTTTTTCAAATTGAACGCCAGCACTGTTAGTGACCTTATTCATCAGTCCAATGAGCTCTCTATGCAAATGTGTTCTTGCAGCCAACGAAGCGTTACAGTCATTTACATTTAGAACTCCCTACTTCTCTCCAAGAGAAGTAAAGTTACCATTCAACAAAGATGCTGCATTATAATAAAGATAATATATTCTTAATGGAATTCTAACTGGAATCGGCCAAGAGATCAAAGAACTGCACTAGTATTTTAGCTATATAGGTTCAATAGTTCTAATGAAAAACCAAAGAACCAAATATCATTCTGGGCATATTTTGTCAGACGGCAAAAACATTTCCGCAATTTTTGAAGAGTCCCAACTGCTCCCGTCTGGAGCCAGTGAGACTATGGCATCCCTAATTGGGGTATGTTATGAGGCTGAAGGTAAGTGGGAAAGGGAAGGAGACGAGGAAGAGGAAGGTGGGGAAGTACCTGGCTATTCAGATCTAGTCACTAAACACGGCCAAAGCCATTTCAAGCAACGTTTCTATTCTGAATGGTGGTCTCTTACACCAGGGCGATACTAAGAGTGTCTTCCACTCTGGAACGTGCCGCAAATATACTATATATTATTTCAAATAATTAATTGTGAAATAACACAAATCAGATACGTTTTTAGATTTTCACGGCCAAAAGCATTTTCGTTGTTTGTTTTTGGGGTGTTATGCCATGTTGCGCTACCTCCTTCTTTAGCCGACGTTTCGGACAGCGTTGCAGTGTCCATCATCAGGGCAGATCCTGCAGATCTGCCGACCTTCGGAATGGCAGTCCAACGCCCTACCGCTGGACTACGCTGGCCGTCAATGCTCATTAACTTTTGAAGGTTATTCCCATCAATGTAATAATATATCATTGAAGAAGAACACAACAATAATAATCAAAATTAAAATATGAAAATGAACAAGACACAGAAAAATAATAAAACATAATGGTCGCAACCAGGTAAAATAACAATCTTTCAAAATCAATTTATGTTTTTTTGTAAAAAAAAGTGAATACGTCTAGAATTTTATTTAAAAAGGACTAATTTCCGGTATTCTCTGGTAATACCCTCTTAATCAAAAGATATCACATGTAGATACGGATATGATCTATTTTTTTATTTTTGTTTTAAAATACTATTTTTTTTCAAATTGAACGCCAGCACTGTTAGTGACCTTATTCATCAGTCCAATGAGCTCTCTATGCAAATGTGTTCTTGCAGCCAACGAAGCGTTACAGTCATTTACATTTAGAACTCCCTACTTCTCTCCAAGAGAAGTAAAGTTACCATTCAACAAAGATGCTGCATTATAATAAAGATAATATATTCTTAATGGAATTCTAACTGGAATCGGCCAAGAGATCAAAGAACTGCACTAGTATTTTAGCTATATAGGTTCAATAGTTCTAATGAAAAACCAAAGAACCAAATATCATTCTGGGCATATTTTGTCAGACGGCAAAAACATTTCCGCAATTTTTGAAGAGTCCCAACTGCTCCCGTCTGGAGCCAGTGAGACTATGGCATCCCTAATTGGGGTATGTTATGAGGCTGAAGGTAAGTGGGAAAGGGAAGGAGACGAGGAAGAGGAAGGTGGGGAAGTACCTGGCTATTCAGATCTAGTCACTAAACACGGCCAAAGCCATTTCAAGCAACGTTTCTATTCTGAATGGTGGTCTCTTACACCAGGGCGATACTAAGAGTGTCTTCCACTCTGGAACGTGCCGCAAATATACTATATATTATTTCAAATAATTAATTGTGAAATAACACAAATCAGATACGTTTTTAGATTTTCACGGCCAAAAGCATTTTCGTTGTTTGTTTTTGGGGTGTTATGCCATGTTGCGCTACCTCCTTCTTTAGCCGACGTTTCGGACAGCGTTGCAGTGTCCATCATCAGGGCAGATCCTGCAGATCTGCCGACCTTCGGAATGGCAGTCCAACGCCCTACCGCTGGACTACGCTGGCCGTCAATGCTCATTAACTTTTGAAGGTTATTCCCATCAATGTAATAATATATCATTGAAGAAGAACACAACAATAATAATCAAAATTAAAATATGAAAATGAACAAGACACAGAAAAATAATAAAACATAATGGTCGCAACCAGGTAAAATAACAATCTTTCAAAATCAATTTATGTTTTTTTGTAAAAAAAAGTGAATACGTCTAGAATTTTATTTAAAAAGGACTAATTTCCGGTATTCTCTGGTAATACCCTCTTAATCAAAAGATATCACATGTAGATACGGATATGATCTATTTTTTTATTTTTGTTTTAAAATACTATTTTTTTTCAAATTGAACGCCAGCACTGTTAGTGACCTTATTCATCAGTCCAATGAGCTCTCTATGCAAATGTGTTCTTGCAGCCAACGAAGCGTTACAGTCATTTACATTTAGAACTCCCTACTTCTCTCCAAGAGAAGTAAAGTTACCATTCAACAAAGATGCTGCATTATAATAAAGATAATATATTCTTAATGGAATTCTAACTGGAATCGGCCAAGAGATCAAAGAACTGCACTAGTATTTTAGCTATATAGGTTCAATAGTTCTAATGAAAAACCAAAGAACCAAATATCATTCTGGGCATATTTTGTCAGACGGCAAAAACATTTCCGCAATTTTTGAAGAGTCCCAACTGCTCCCGTCTGGAGCCAGTGAGACTATGGCATCCCTAATTGGGGTATGTTATGAGGCTGAAGGTAAGTGGGAAAGGGAAGGAGACGAGGAAGAGGAAGGTGGGGAAGTACCTGGCTATTCAGATCTAGTCACTAAACACGGCCAAAGCCATTTCAAGCAACGTTTCTATTCTGAATGGTGGTCTCTTACACCAGGGCGATACTAAGAGTGTCTTCCACTCTGGAACGTGCCGCAAATATACTATATATTATTTCAAATAATTAATTGTGAAATAACACAAATCAGATACGTTTTTAGATTTTCACGGCCAAAAGCATTTTCGTTGTTTGTTTTTGGGGTGTTATGCCATGTTGCGCTACCTCCTTCTTTAGCCGACGTTTCGGACAGCGTTGCAGTGTCCATCATCAGGGCAGATCCTGCAGATCTGCCGACCTTCGGAATGGCAGTCCAACGCCCTACCGCTGGACTACGCTGGCCGTCAATGCTCATTAACTTTTGAAGGTTATTCCCATCAATGTAATAATATATCATTGAAGAAGAACACAACAATAATAATCAAAATTAAAATATGAAAATGAACAAGACACAGAAAAATAATAAAACATAATGGTCGCAACTGAGAATAAAATCGAATATATTAATCCGAGACACTATCTAGGTAACAAATACATTCTTTGAAGACTTGTTTGAAAAAAGGTAGCTGCCAATAATATGGAAAAAACATTAATCGAAGATAATATTGTTAATTCTGAAATTTGAAATATGAAGTTGACAAATATGACAGTCTCGTATTAGATCGCAATGGCTGAATTGGTTAGAGCGCCCGTCCCGGTAAAATGTGACATCTGGGTTCGAGTCCTGGTTGCGACCATTATGTTTTATTATTTTTCTGTGTCTTGTTTATTTTCATATATTAATTTTGATTATTATTGTTGTCTTCTTCTTCAATGATATATTTCTGAATGCATCCGAAAACTAAAAACTGTTCTAAAAACTCAAATTGTATAATGCTAAATACACATATAATATTCGAAATATAAAAATTATTAATAGAAACGTAGAAGAGTTTTAAAGATGGATCACCTTAGGTTTTTTCTAACTATAATTAATAATTACTAATAATGAAAAATATATAAAAAAGTGACACACATTTGCATTATAAACATTATCATAACTTTTTTGTCGTTTCTTTAAAAAATTATTCTAAAACAATTCTCAAAGATTTATAATTTTTTTCAAGTTCAGTCAGATACCTCGGTTTCATAAAGGTATACACTTTAATTATTTTGGGGTTAACTTTAAAATTTGAATATAAAGCATCGTGTTTTCTCTTTCTAACACCGTTTAGATGATATTTCTAACAATGATAATACGGGGGACACAATAATTTCTATGAGACCTACCTATATGATATGTTCTGAAAACTAAACAAATTACCCTGAGGGGGTTTCTCACCATCCTCCCGTTAGCTTATCTACCCTAATAACGAATATTATTAAAAATAAAAATAAAATACTCGCAGTGGTTAGAAAACTCCGCCAACTTATCCAATATATAGCCACTATTCGTAGGTTCGAGTACCGAATTAAAAACTCCAACTTAATAAATAAATAAACCGTAAATCGAAAATATTCGTTATTAGGGTAGATAAGCTACTGGGAGGATGGTGAGAAACCCCCTGAGTGATGAAAAAAAAGGTTAAATAGATTATGTTAGGTTATGGGCTATTTTAAAAAAAAAAAATTTCATCACTTTTAATAACTTTTCAAAAGAGTGTGTTGAAATGCCGCTTTGTTGATTTGTCGTGGATCTGCCTCAGATATCTCATTTCTACGGCATTCAGTCCACTTTTATCATAAGATTAACATACACAGAGAAAGCAAACACCCTACTGCCCAACTCCTGTAAAATATTAGCAGTTTTTACTCCTATTGATTGGCAACTCTGACCGCTAGAGACGTTAGTGTGGCATGGCATAAAATCCATTAAAATGTAGGAAATAAAACCAAGCCGCACAACTCGTACCGCCAGGAGGCGCTACTGTAGGGAAATGTCAGAAGTTGGAAGTATTATAATATCCTATGGTATTTGTAGAAAGTTTGACGGCCGGCATGGCAAGGGGCAAGGCTTTCGACTCCCTATTCGAAGGTCGCGGGTTCGAACCCGGCGCTTGCAAATAATTTTTTTTTTAATTAACGCAGATAATATAAGCGTAACTCAATCAAAAATCTGAAACAGAAAAATCAGAAAAAGATACGGATACATCTGGGACTCTAACCCAGGACCTTCGGCTTTCCGGGCCGGTGCTCTACCAACTGGGCTAATGTATCCCTTTTCGATTCGGTCATATTTAACTGTATCATACTTCGACTGAGAACTACCAACATTATCTTCATTTTCTAAACGTATAGTTTAATTGGCTGCTATCTTTATGTATGAATCAAAGATTCAACTCGAACAAAATGCTCTAGATAGTGTCTTGGATAAATTTATCCATTTTTATTTAATATGCGACATAGGATGAATATTTATTTTTATTTTTAACTTAATGAGTTAAACCTCAAATTATAATATTTTAATTAATGAAGATAATATTAGCTTGATTTAGAAAAGGATACTCACCCAAGACCAGTGATATCCCGATGACAGCGTGCAGGTTGGAGTGCTGGTGCTCCGCTCCCTCGGTGGCCCCGAGTGTGTGGGCCCCCGGCGTGGGTAGCAAGGCGCTCACGCCCTCGGGGATGATGACGGCTAGGGCTGTGCCCACCAGGAGTCCCGCTCCCAGTACCGTCACCTTCTTCAGCTTCTCCTGGGGGCACAATCATTCAATTAATTTTATTTTATTTGAAATACATAGGTACATATATTTACAAAAGAAAATCATGGGTCTTAAAAGCTAATTACAATAAAATAATTTGTTAACAAATCTACCCAATTCAATAAAGAAAACATTTCTCATGTTTGAATTGGGGAATAGTGCAATAGTTAAGAAAAATTTTGAAGTAAGAAAATAAAGTATACATTGATAATGGAATTGAGTATCATATCAGTTACTAAATTGGATATACAGAATAGATAAGTAAAAGCAAGAATATAGACTAGCAGTAAAAAACCAGATCGGCTTTTCGTTTTGCTTTGCCCAGTTTAAGTGTTGGTGACTATTTATAAGGCATCACCCTTTTGCAAAACTAACTACTATTAACATTAAACTACAGAATACTTATATTTAATAGGTAGATGTATAATAGTAGACATTCTTACATTAAGACCGTGAATAATGAGAGAAACACTCTTCACCCTAACATAAATCTTCTTATTATTGAATGAAAGCGGAAAATTTTTCTTCTTCTTCATATGTTTTTTTCCTTAAATATAGTATTATAGATGGCGCCACTTCCGTTTTGCAAATCGCATGTGAGCGAGTTATAAGTGTGCATATTACGGCAGCAGCTCCGTGGAAAAAGGCACGTTCACGGACAGGTCAGAACGGTTTCCATACAGTGTGGCGTTGGAGATTTACTCGGAGTCGGGTTCCTTAATTTGAACCGTACGGGCATTACCGTATTAATATACTTCGATGTAGTGAAATAAAATAATATTATTACATTTCAATTTATAAGTAGGTATTATATAATTAACAAAGATTGCTATATGGTGGGGATTTTTAACCTTTAACCCCTTTGGCTTGTAGCATATTCTGTGAGAATTTGTGTGCATTTCCACTTAGTAATAAAATCTAAATAAATGGAATATTTCCGAAAACAAAAACTGTTTTTGAAAGGTGATGAAATTACATTTTCAATTTTAAATTCGAAATAAACATATAATTTTTTAACAAAAAAAATAAAAACACACATATTTTATTACGCAATGTATTATAAACGTTATTGTGAATTCATTTCTTGTCGTTTCATATAAAAATAATTACTTAGTATAAAATACCCAAAATTCATAATATTATTTTTTTTTATTGCAACGGAAACTTTGGATTCACAAAGGTGTACATTTGAATTATTTTGAGGTTTAATTTTAGATTTTCTCTTTCTAACACCATTTAAATCATATTTCTAACCATGATGGTAAGGGAGACACAACGATTTCTATTAAATGAGTTGTCCCATAAACCGAACAAATTAGCTAGGGAGATTCATAAATAAATAAAATAGAACAACTTGCAACAAACATTAAACTGATGTATGTATATTATTTGTTGTGTCCATAAAGCGTTTCACAATAATGTGAGCCTAGGTAAACATTTAAATATAGCGCACGGGTTGTTGATGTAGAATGACAATTCTGTTGATACAGCAGCTTAGAGTTAGGCTGCAAATTTGCAGGCAGGCACTTATGCCTTGTTCGCACCTGAAAAGTAGTAAGTCAAGTGAGTAACTCGCTACTTGACTCACCAAAAAGTGTTTGCACTACTGTCATAAATAAATATAATATACTTTATTTATAAATATACCTATTTTAACCTTATATAATACCTTTTTTTTTAAATCGATATTTTTAAGTAATTTATCTTAAGATGATCTACTAGTCCTTGACTCATTCGGAATCGGGCGGAGCGAACAATTTCTAGGCGTTTACCAATAAAAACCCTAATCTCTAGCAAACAACAGTGTTTTGTTATTCCGCAAGTATATTTTTAAAGATCGAAGCGCCGCTTAGACTAAGGCATGTCCGTTGGTTCCGGATTCTGGGCGTAGACTGAGCTAAAATCCTTCTGTACATGACAGAAGGGTGAAATTTGCAATTACAAATTCGTTGGATACCGCCTATTTTTATTCACTGAAAAGAAACGTCACCAAAATGCACGTTTTATTTTATTTTGTGAAGTTCAGATACAAATATTAAAATGTTTTCCGATCACTCTTTAAGAAACTTAATTAGCTACATTATTCAATAAAACAACACCAGAAAAAGGATTTGTAAGTAGGAGATTTTTCACTTTTAACCATTTTTTTATAGGTCAGACGCATAATTTTTTTCTAAGCTTATTAAAAAGCTTATCAAAAAAAATACTCGATTACTTCAAAGGCCAAGATGTGTTCTACTCACAGTATTTAATTGAAGCATCTATATTATTTCTAAGCGATCAAATTTTCAAAACTAAAACACAAGATTTTGTACGATTTTGCATTTTTTCGCATGTCTTCACCTTAATCTTATGTTTTTCATATATTTTTTTTCTTTCTTCACCAACATTATATACAAATTTTTAAATGTAATGTGTATAATTTTTTGTATATAAAATGGAGGCCTCAGCATGGGTAAACCACCTAGTGAGGCCAAGATTATTGGATTGTATTATAGAATGTAAAAATATTGTATCAAATAAAAAAAAATAAACAATCCGGGCACCCCTGCCAATTCACCACTTGGGGTGACCTAAGGCAGGGGTTTTGGTTATCCAATAAATGGTTCCCGGGACGGCGGTACCCTTACCCGCCTACCAAATTATTGTTTCAATTTACTGTAGATTATTTTTTATTTTTTAAAAGAAAGACAAACATTCCCGGGTTACGAATAACCCAACAACATTTGAAAATCTCCTACTACCACCACACTAAGCGGAACATGTTGGTTTTGTTGTGATGGAGGACTTAGCCAGCCGAGGAATCGAACACGGAACGCCCGGGTGGGACCCAAACGCGATGCCCACTTAACCACTGACCAGTCGAACCAGTTATGTTAGGTTACGGTCTCCATGGTAAGAAAAATTCCGTATTAACCGTGAGGCGGAGTATGACAAATTAATCCAAGAAACCGGTATTTATGTCGTGGGAGTTTATAAAAGGTGCATTTTAGTTTCAAATTTTTCATGTACTAATTAAGTCGAAACGAAATATTATTTCAATAATTGAAAGTTAAATTGGATACATTTTTAGATTTTCACGGCCAAAAGCATTTTCGTTGTTTGTTTTTGGGGTGTTATCGGTGTTCGTCGGATCTGCCCTGATGATGGACACTGCAACGCTGTCCGAAACGTCGGCTAAAGAAGGAGGTAGCACAACACGGCATAACAACCCAAAAACAAACAACGAGAAAGTTAAATTGATTTTAAGTTTAAAAAGAAGAGGAATTCTAGAATTTAAAAAAAGATCAAATGGAGGAGTTTGCGTCCTGCAGTGACAGGTAACATAACACCACAAAACATTGTCTAAAAGCCCAGAGAAGGAAGAACAGCCTACATCTTCAACTCATTAAAAAATGTTTACACTTTCAACATTCTTATAGTTTTTAAAACAATAACATGTTGTTTTGCGTTACTCTTTTTAGCCGACCCAAATTCACACCATAATAATAAAATAATAATGCTGAAAACATCTCCATGCAACTGCAGTTAAAAAATATGTCAAAAATGCATTGCGGATTTGTTCCTGTGTACGAAACTTTAAAGTCCTGTAACTCAGTTGATATTGACCTCCCCAACCTAATTCCTTCAGATTCGGATTTTCCAGCCCAAAGTTAGTATAAAAATAATTCAACTTATTTTTTCGGAGTGTTTCCCAAGAACCGAACTTTACCCAAATGTTTTATTGTAAAATGGTAATTTGACATGTTTTGTACTAACCTCTGACATGTTCACATTCAAAGGAATGCTGCCGGCGAGGTAGGATCCAACCAGCATAACCACCACCAGTAAGATCAAAATGAGAGTCTCGTCCATGTTTAGGCTTTGTTATTAAGCGTATAACTTCGATATTTTAAATTAACAATGATTTCACCTCATAGCATTTAACGGCCACTATATATTAGTTCAATCTGAGGTGAAAGCGGGGAGGGTGTAAATAAATTTAAGCCGAAAACAACGCGCTTTCCATTGATATCGGCAAACCGGGCAAACAAAACCAGCTTCACGGATTTACATTCTCTTTTGACAACTTGGCATGCGGTGTTGCCACTTGAAGCGGTACGTCAAAATAAACAAGTGGGTAAACAAATATTAGACAAGTTCCTACCCAACGATTTACAAAAACCGAAAAGGGGAGAGTTTGATATCTCTCTATTTTCGGCGAGGATTATATTATTCTATTTAAATAAGAAAAAAGGAGGAAGAAATTAAAAGAATCTGTGAAAGATATTAATTAGACATTTATTCTATATTAAATTAAAACAAATAACTTTGTTTAAACCACTAATATAATCACAATTACCTACATGTTTCAAAACCGATGGTTTCTTCGTCAGGGTAGTAATGACATTAGTAACAAAATAAACAAACAAGTATAGACTAAAAAGAACTATGGACAAAAATATTTTAGAGAGAAGTGATTAATTAATAAAAAAAAAAAAAAAAAAAAAAAAAAAATATCGTAAAAAACAATTATTTAAAATTAAATATAAAAATTATTTAAAAAATATGAAAAATTACATTATATAAATTATCAAAACATAATAAAGATGTTTAAACAACAAAAATAAATTATTTTAAATATAATTATTAATAAGAAAATAAATTTAAGAGATGGCTATTTTTAAAAAATATTTGGTTATTAATAATATTTAATTTGCTATTAACACTTATTTTATTCATTTATTCTATAATTACAATTAGCAGTGGTTACTTTTAAGTTAATGTTAGTCTTACCTGCTTAATTAGTTAAACCTTAAAATTATAATGTCAGTTTACTTTCTAATGAATTTTTTTTTCTATTCAAATAAAATTTAGTCAATTTCACTTACATATTATTATAATGTCAAATATTCAGTCACTTCCCTATGGTTGATTGCAGGTTGTTGATTTTCGAGTCCTCGCGCACCAACTAAATGTCCTGATTGGACTACCGACTGTGTCGGTCCTCGAGTCTTCACGCACACACTAAATATCCTGATTGGACTAATTAACGTTCGTAGCGTAATGAACAACTCGTAAACTAACTCAGAAGCACGGAGTCAGTTTCGATAGCCTGCTCAAATTTCCTAAGAGTGGATTCGACTGACTGCGCAATTCCTGATCGGAATTCTCACTTCCAAGTGGGGAGCGAGACAGATTGTTGGAAGGTAGTGACCTGGTCGGGAGCTAGGTGGTCACTGGACAGCGTACTAAACCCGAAGATCGGGTCAGTATGCTGGTAGGCAGAGTGTACATTTCTGAAGGGTGGAATGTACAGGGAAGAAACTCCCGAACGGGAGGCTGGGTGCTGACTGTCGAGATTGAAAAACCCGCCTCGTCTTTCCACTGGCTTCCTGTGTCGCCCCTACTGAGATTGTGCAGAACTATTTTAGTTCCTTCTTTTTCCACCTCTCAGACCGCAATACTTCATAGCGCTGGAGTCGTCCATCGACGTCTCGTCTGTTGTGAAATATGCAATATTCAATATTCGCGGTAACTTTTGAATTTTAAATGGTAACTCAATATAACTATGTTTCTTAAGCTAAGTTACAATACTATTCTTATCTCTAGATTAATTCTAATAATTTTACAAAAATGCATATTATAAATAAAACATGGATTAATTATAATAAGTTTAATTATCTATCGAAAGATCGCTAGCATCAGGATTAACCATTATTCTGTCCAACACAGACACATGGCCCGTCCATCAAACAGAGGGTTTAATTGCTTGCCTAGCATTCCCAGGGTCGTGTCGTCTTTGTTACTGCGGACTTTAAATCCTAGCTTTCTAAATTTTTTCTTACTGTTTCCGTAAGTCCAATCCACCGACACTGAACTTTTCTCAAAAATATGGGTGACATTTTGAACATTAGGTAAGATGCTTTAAAATACTTCTCAAATTTAGTTGCGCCACAACCACGTTTGTTCATGAAAAATAAAAATAAATAATTATTGTAGCCAAATACCCTATTAGCAGGGGTTTCCGGGTTCGTGGGGTTTGTCTAGAACTTGGCGGTGCATTGTTAACACGATTAGTTTATTTATGGTTGTACATTCACACAGGCGTTTGCCCGCCTACTGCGTGGCGGGCCGGAACGGGAGAGAGTGGTTAAGGAACACCTTTTTACCTCTCCTGCTGATCTCTCTCGACCCATTGCCTTATACCGCACTAAGGGATGCATTCATATGTCCGTCACTCCTGGACACATTGACCCCCAGATTCCTACCCACCATCACACCCTTTTCCTTTACAGAACTTCCTTTCCCTAAAAGACCCTTCACACAGCATCCCCAAATATTTATTTATTTATTTATTTCTTACCCCCAAGTTCTGAGATTTCATATTTCCACTACTTGAATGCCTGGAAAGGCGTTGCTGTCAAATATTTTTATATGATTATTGTACACCAATGTCTTTGTAAAGGTCCCAGCTATTCGTATATGTATAAAACATATAAGTAATAGGTATAAATATACATGTGATACAAGATGGGGAAATCTTCTTATCTCCTTGTCGTTTGTGTGGAAGAATATTTGATCAAAAGTAGTTTACTATTTGGCACTGGAGGTGCAAAAATTGTTATTTTTTTGTAATGATTTGTACTAAAGCAAAAAAGATTTTTTGTATCATTTTTTACACATGAAATGTCACTAAATGGCCCAACACTGACTTTAACTTTGGTTTATGGAGTCCAATTACAAAGTAGGTTATAATTTTGTAAAATACTTTTATATTATATAGAAAAAGCACAAAAGGCAACAATCAAACTAATTCTTCAAGTGGCGTATGATACAGACTCTGAAAAAATTTACAAGATGCTCGACGTATTGTCAATCAGACAACTCTATGCTAAATCGTCTATTCTTCACCTCCTCAAATTCAAACTACATATCCCTTTACTTTCTCAGTCCTCAATAACCAGCCGGTCTTCAACAAACCTAACACTTAACATCCCGCTAAAGCACACGACCCGCGGACAAAGATCCTTTAACTACTATTCCATTAAACTGTATAACTGCATGCCACCTTCTTTGAAACAATCTGCTGAAAATTCACCAACAAATAAACTAAAAAAACAGATCAGACTGGATAAAAACTAAATGAACACTATTTTTCCAAAACCTAAATAATTTACTCAAAATCAAACATAATAATTAACTTAGTATTTAAACTATACAACAAGATCTACAAAATAGATTAATATTGCATAACTATTTGGAAATATTTTAAAAATATTGGCACTAATATCATCTACTTTTGTTTTTTATTCTCTTTTCTACTAAGTTCACTTCATGTATATTCTTTATTTTTTCTTTTCACTATATTGTATCTACGTATCATTATTATGTTTAACTCGTGTTCTACACCTGTAAATCTTGTACAATGTATCTGCCCTCTTTTCCCTATAATGTATTACATTGCGTCTTTAGAATATTATGATGCTTAACTTACCTCAACTAACTACATTGTCTGTATAATATTATGATGACTATCTCAACACAGCTACCTACACTTACTATATGTACAATACAGCCACCATGGGTGGGTCTCAAGGGGGATACTGTGCTTCACTTATGACGGCATAATAATACATGCGAACACCTCAGCACAGGTTCTCCTAGTGAGGTGTTCACAAAACATAACCACATTCGTTTTAACTATTTACATGCAGTTGCCGAACATACTTCACTGCACTACCTACTATGTTTTATATTAAGAATATTTTTAGTTTTATTTTCACCTAATGTATTTATAAACTGTATGTAAGAGCATAGAAATGAATAAATAAATAAAATAAAATTTGGGTATGGCGACCACAACATAAAAAAAATCATTCAAAATGTACTTATTATTTTGGTTTAAAACAAATTTCATTTTCTCAAACGGGTACTTTGTTTTCGTCCGATTAAAGTGGGTTAACATACAACAATAAATTATTATCCTTGATTCTATTTATGTTTGTTTTAATGACAACATTTATTGACAGCTTCGGCATTCAACCACAGCCTGATAATGGCCGTGAACGCCAAAAACATGTAGCAAGTATGAAGAACATTTTAAAAACCACCAAAGAATTATCTTCACAAAAGTCAAGTGGATTTTGGTGAAAGGTATTTTGGGCGATTTTTAGGCCAATACTTACGTGGACTCCAGACACGTTACCAAAAGGATGGTCGGTGTATTTAAATGAATAATATAATAAACGTTTAACTCTCATTTATTAACTTCACAAACCGACACAGGTTATTACATTTATATCGGAAGGATTCAACATGTGTAGAAAAGGTAGCGTACGAACTGCGACTCGACGATCGGGCCGTGAAATCAGAATGAACAGGCAAGTTCGCCGTTCGTCTGGCGCGGGGTTTTTAGTGTTGCCCGTGCAATAAAATATTTAAAAGGCTATTCAATGCGTACGCTACACTCCGCTACAGGATGAAGAAGTGTACGAACTGGGAGACACTAGGAGGGAAGGTGTATTCAGGAGTTGGTTGATGATTGGCCCAAAATAATAGTCTTGATAATGTTAAAATCGTTTTATTTACATATCAAATCTCAATAATAGTTTGGATACTCATTAGTTGAACCAGTCAATATCAACAATAATATTTTTTAACATGCCTTACATAAATTTTTACTAATACAAAATTAGTTTTATGTTCATAAACTAATTGCTGTGTAGAATCAAAGGGTGCAAAGTTCGTAATACATAATAAAATATATTATTTATAATCAATACACAATATATAGTTAATTTGCTGAGAAAACGACATCTGTAGAATATATCTCATCCAAAGAAACGCTTCAAAGCTTCGTCCAGCCCGCAATTACCAAATAAATAATTTAGCAATAAAGTGCATTAAATCAATTATTGTGACTGTATTAATATATTTGAGCCTGTCCATTAAAGGTAGAGTTCCGAGCACAGCGACATTAGTGTCAGTGATGCTTAGTGTCACCACAACAGAGCGATAGTATTATCCGAATATTATAGAAATGTATTAGAGCATATCCAAGCACAGCGATTCTGAGTAAAGAAAGGCGCTCCGCTGACGAGGTAACTGAAAACCAACTAAAACCGGCTGTTTTCTCTGTCTTGATTGGTCAAAAAGTTTGTTTAACCATAGATGAAGAACAATCAGCTGACAGCTGGCAACTAGCAACGTCCGGCCAGGGCAATCAGCAGTGCAAGTGGCAAGTCACCGCTTGTGTTACCATTGGCAACGGGTGTTTGAGTGATTGTGTAGTGTGCGGGCCATCACATTGTCATACAAAGACAGTTGGCAGTTGAGAGTTTTCAGTTGCCTCAGTGGGCGGAGGCGCTAACATAGCATTACTGACGAGCAGCGGTAGCGACAGAGCTGCGCTCCTCTACCTTGCAGTGATTGATTTATAGTTTTACCTCATCGTTAATTAAAAAAAAATGAGGATTTTAAAGTTTTTACTGAGAAAGATGATAAGTTTCTTATAACTTTGGTTTCAAAGCCTCCATTATTGTATGATTTAAGTGCAAAATAATACCTTTTCTAAAAATGAATTTGGAGTGAAAATGCAAATTATTCACAAAAGATTGATTGAATTATAAAAATATATATATTTAAAAAAAGAAAGACAAACATTCCCAGGTTACGAATAACCTGACAATATTTGAAAATCTCCTACTACCACCACAGTAAGCTGAAGATGTTGCTTGTGTTGTTATGGTGGGCTTAGCCAGTCGAGGAATCCAACACGCGACGCTCGGGTGAGACCCAAACGCGACGCCCACTCAGCCACTGACCGGTAATATATATTAGTTTAACTAGATAAAATTTAAAGGAGCAAGACAAGGCAAGTAGGTCAGCGATCATTTAATGACTGGAGTCCTTCAGCGATAGTGTTACTGATGTTACCGTTGCTGAGCTCGGAACTCTACGATTATGTTCAACTATTGCTTGATGTTCACAATTGTCTAGCTTATTCGACACATTATGTTTTTTTGTGCTTTCTGGACGAAGCTTCCAATTTCATTTTCTTCAGAACTAAAGCAAATAATTAGGTGATCAGTTTGGATAAAAATGATAAAGTAACAAAATACATCTGGTTAAGTATAGATTTTACTTAATTAATTGCTCGCACAGCTTTGAATGGGATGCTGTGTGGCATAAGAAAAAGTAAGGGGGTCAGAGAAAGAAACAGAGGAAGGCTGGGAGTAACTGGGTATACAGATCCACTCACTGCTCAGCTAAAATAATTTTAAAGAGTCATTATTTGAACTGATCACCCAAATATTGAAAACAAGACGTAGACTCAATAAGTTTTAACCTTGGGAGGAATAATATGTATTTTAACAATAGTGCAGAAAAATAAATGCTCTTTTGTAGAATGTACAGAAATTTAGGAATGTAAGAAAAAATATGAATACATAATGCAGAATGATTAGATTTTTTTTTTTGAAGCAAACAAATGGAAGAAAATTAATTCGGCAGTCAGAACAAGCTTTATAACATCTCGCTACACCGCAAGCGAATTTCCACAAGGTAAGAAGCATAGATAGTAGAAACAAGGGGAGATATGGTACGGAGATCGCCAAGCTACGACAAAACTGCACGGAGAATTACAGCGGCAGAGCTATGCGTTTGGTTTATAGGTAGAAACAAAGGCAAGCGCCGCTATGTGAAGATGCAATGTATAATATGAGTGAAATATGTTGGGGACTCTTCAAGCGGTTTCTAACTAATGGTGTTTCAAGGCTCATCTCCCTTGTTTCTATTATCTATGGTAAGAAGTATGGCATTCTATGCTCTTTGTCTCCGCCTGTGAAGTGTTTTTAATAACAATAATTATTTTTATTTTTAACTTTTTTTAACTTAAAGAGTTAAACCTCAAATTATAATATTTTAATTAATGAAGATAATATGAGCGAAAGTCAATCGAAAATCGGAAACAGGAAAATCAGAAAAAGATACGGATACATCTGGGACTCGAACCCAGGACCTCTGGCAATCCGGGCCAACTCGCTGTCCACTGCGCCAACGTATCCCTATCCGATTCGGTCATTTTTAACTGTATCATACTTCGACTGAGAACCACCAACATTATTTTCATTTTTCTTATCACATATTTTTATTGGCTGCTACCTTTGGCCCGGATTGCCAGAGGTCCTGGGTTCGAGTCCCAGATGTGTCCGTATCTTTTTCTGATTTTCATGTTTCGGATTTTCGATTGACTTTCGCTAATATTATCTTCATTAATTAAAATATTACAATAATTATTGTTTGCTTGCATTACAATCCAAAACTAAGGAAAAATTACATTGGAAGTAGCTTTTTTTTTCATTAGATGTGAGATGACAAAATATAGAATGACATCTTGAACTAAATATTTTTGTTTCTCCCATATCGAAGGTTATATAACAGCATAACTAACATCTTTACAGAAATCATGATTCTTTTTTAAACAAATTGCTTACTTTATAAACCAAAAATAAGACAAAATTACTTTGGAAGAAGGTATTTTCATTTGATATTATGGCCTGTTTACAAAAGGACAGTGGTAAGTGGTAACCGTTAACTTCAATTTAAGTGATTTGTTTCATTGTGGTCACATTTTTTAAAGAAAGTTGTTTAGTTACCACTGTTCTAAACACTGTCATAATGTAAAACAACCATTAGTGATGATTTTTTTTTAATGTCTTCTGGTGGAATTAACGCTTCTTAATTCTTCGCTATCGTAGGGTAGGCAACATCATGACTACATTTGACAGAAATCAACAGAATCACAAGAAACTATTATATATCATTATCATTTGAAATAATAAAAATTTGGTCCCGAAAATAATGTGGGCTACATTACTGTAAATTAAAGCATATCTTAAAAGTAATCATTACACGTGAATATGATTGTGCACGTGTGACAGGGAAAGCATTGAAAAATATAAACATTTAAAAAAAATAAATATTCCTACAAAGGCGGCGGAGCGTAAATTGCTGTTTCATTGTGAAAATAATAATGCAACAAGAATATTACGCCCTTACATTATTATACAATACAAAAATAGAATGCTATCTCTTATCCTTTATATTATTTATAAATTTTTCTTAACAATTTTTAATTTTTATAATGACTGAAAAATGAACACTTGGTGTACATTTTGGTAAGTTAAGGAGTCAGTGTGCTTAGAAATTCTTTTTACTTGTTTTTACATCCATATCGACGCTGAAATGGAAAAAAATGGCTAAAGCACCATACAGCTGTGACGTTAAAGATGAATGTACACAAAATTGTTTGTAGCTATATTGTTTGTTTTGTGCTTGTGTTCATAACATCAAGTTGTTTGGAGTTTCCTTGGACATATGGGAAACTCTAGAAAACTAGATTCGATAAACCCAGACACAAACAAACAATTTTTTGTATTTCTTGGGCATTAACTATGTAACAATTTCTAGACATTTTGTTTTGAAGAGTTTTAATTTTCAATGTACTATCGTTACTTAAATTTTAATTTTTATGCTACCGGTTTCGACACATCCGTGTCATTCACTAGCAAACTTTTAGTTTAGTTTTAAGTTTGCTAGTGAATGACACGGATGTGTCGAAACCGGTAGCATAAAAATTAAAATTTAAGTAACGATAGTACATTGAAAATTAAAACTCTTCAAAACAAAACAAACAAACAAAATGGCTTCAAACAATATTGTGTAGGTTCATCTTTAATGTCTCTGCTTTAGCTATTTTTCCATTCCAGTGTCGATATAAATCAATGTAAAAGTATGCAGATTCTTAATTTTAGCAGACGGAATGAAATTTTTAAAAGCCAGGTGGTAACCGTGTTTGTTATTTTAATGGAAGGGTTTGTCCAAAATTTGTACACGATTAACATTAGTAGCATGAGAATACATAGATTGTTACGCCGTTCTTCCATGGAGCTACTTTCAAGGACGCTAGGCGCTACACTAACAAAATAGTATGACAGGTAGGGGTAGCGGCGATTAAGTCGCTTGTAAGTAGCTGCGTGAACGAAGGCCGTTAATCTTACACTCAATAGCTCAGCTGAGAAAAGATTTGATGACTTTTGTGTTTCCTTCCTCCTTTAATGTAGGATCTGTCTGCTCAAGACCAAGGTTCACATTTTATTTTCCTTAAAAATACCCTTCACACAGCACCACCAAATACGACGTAGGCCACCACTGTGTAGAGTTAATATTATCAACGCTGATCTCTTCAATGCAATCTATCCGATCACGCTACATGTTTTGACAAAGTTTTAAACATATATGAATCACATATGCGACATCCAAAAAAGGAAAGAGCCGCCAACAGATCACATACTGTGGATACATCACATCCATGTCAGCCATGTAGATTAGGTTAAATTTTTTTTACAGAAATCAACAAACAGATGCACAGGATGACTACACCATTAAAAGTTGCACAATACACACCAAGTGTCAGATTAATATGCCAAATTTATTGCCATAGCGTTATTACAATAAAAGGACGCAAGTCATTTCCTAAAACACCAATCTAAAGTCTTCTTTTTCTGAAGGCAAGTCGGTAAGAACAGGCACATACGTCAAAAAAATACAAATTTAAATCTTTTTTATCAAAGACTTTTGATGTCAAACAGTGATGTCAATAAATTATGTAATAATTTTTTTTTGTAAAAACTGGATGTAAAATTGTTGGTTTTAAGGTTAAACAGAACATACGTCATAATCTACGTGTTCATAGATGGAACTAATTTAATTATCGTACGAAAAAACACTTTTTGCAAGTTATGCTTTAAAATATTAAGATTTTTTTTTTTCAATGCCGGTAACCCGGGCGTTTATTAAAATTAAAGTATATTTACAGATCATGTGCGCTACCCGACTCACTAGACAATATCTGTTCCGAGCCGGGTAGCAGATGAATTGTTTATTTGTGCTAAATACTAAGATTTCAGATACGAGGAAAGCAATATTCAAATGCTCACTATAAATCAAATATTATTTACATGTATCTGTGTTTTACATATTAAATATGCTTTAAAATTACACCAGAGGCATAACGTTCCGGTACATTAGTATGAAATTTTGAAATATCCTACTAGTGACCCAGAAAACATCAACATTTTGTTTAATTTACTGCAAGTTTTTTTGCATTGTAATTGATTTGGTGGTGTTTATGAGTAATCTGAGTATTGTACCAAATAGAGATAATCTTTTACAAATATAACTGCAAACTGAATTAAATTTACATTTTTTGGAGATGTCTGACTAATCAACTGAACATTTGACATACAAAGTATAAATATTAATAAAAAGTTTTTTTCCGTTAAAAAACTTAATTTCTTTAAGAGAGGAATACAAATACAATATTGTATCGGTGATTAAAACCAATATTAGATAATTAAGTATATTCTGTTTAACTTTAAACAATTTTAACGCACTGTTTGCTAGTGTTTTAAAAACTGTGATGATCTTAGAATGGGTTGTTTCAAAAAATTTTAACAATTCATCAAATATTTGAAGTTAATTTTCTGTGTAAGTTCTGTTATTTTATTATAGTTAAAACTGAAATAATCACAGAACTTGAATAGAACTTGAAAATTAACTTAAAATATTTGATGAATTGTTCAAACATTTTGAAGCAACCCATTCTTAGTGTTTTAAAATGAAATATATCGCCAGGTTGCTTCTAGTTGAATTCGAATTGCTAAGTATGTTTTGGAGAAATCCTTATTAATATTAGATGCAATGTTGTAGTTAAAATTTATTATTAGGATCGGTGGTCCTAAAAACTTCTCACAGACATTACAAATAATATTTTAAGATCTTTTAGCAGTAACCCTATGGTTTATATTTAAAAAAAAAACAAAATACAATAAACTTTATCAAAATCACAAGAAAATTGATCAAACTCGAAAATTAACCATAAATGTACAAAATTAGTATAATTGGAACCAATGACTAACCAAAAGACTTGGCATACTGATCCAAATACATACCGAACATTCTGTCCAACGGTTATACAAAAATGGCGGCAATTTCCATGGTTATTATTCAGTATATGATAAGTAATAAATATTGGTTCCATCTTGACCGTCCGTTCCGTCGCAACATGACGGACTGCAACGCAATAATTCGCTAACTAACCACTGAAGCGATTGGTGTTCAGTTTTTGATTTGGCCAATCGATTTAATTAGTATCATTCCTCAAAATATTAATATGGAAACATATAAAATGTTCACTGCGGTTTAAAGCTAATGAATCCACCTATAAATCACCGTTTATCCCATATGTAGGTTCAATGTGGTCCAATCAATTGCAGAAAAATAAAAGCGGTCCAAAATTTGAACCTAAATCGCTTCAGTGGTTAAGCCGATTGTAATGCTTATTTTAGAAGAGGTGGAAGAATAAATAAGTGAGATGAAAATAAATAAACTAAGGACACAAAAATAGATTAATAGCGGCAAAAATAAAGAATTTTAGAGTATCATTTTCGCATATTGCAGGTGCCTGCGTCTACAAATGAACTGCGCAAATCAGTGCGCAGGGATCGTGGAGGGGGACTCCACTCGCCGAAAAAATAGAACCAAATGGATTCAATCTACTAAAGAGCTGACTAGCCAACTCTACTAAAATTGTGGTGTTCGGACATGTTTAGTTACTAAAATACTTGCCCAGTCAGAATGGGGCATTAGGGTATTTTATTTGATCATTGGATTGGAACAATGAATCACGTTTGGTTTTTAACTTGTGGTTTTGAGTTTATAGAATTACTGAAGATTGTTGTTAATTATTCATCATGGGGTTACTTGCTGCCTTAAGTTGAACTTTCAGTTTTTTTTCAACAATAATTGTTAATAAAAACACTCGATAGATTTTTTGTGGTAATAAGCCATGTTGTAATTCCTTCTACTTGACGCAACGTTTCAGATTGCATTGCAGTGTTCATCATAAGAGCAGATGTGTGAAGTGTAAAGAAATGTGGTTTTTTTTTCGTGTAGAAGTCATACCGTGTTGAATCAGTTTTTTTAAATGTGATTACTTAGGGGTAAGGCTTTTGACCAGCGATCCGGAGGTCACAGATTCAAATCACAGTCTGCTCAAGTAAATTTTATTTGGTGTTGTGTTATTTCAATACTTAATTAATTTAAAACAATATAGTATACATAGTATATTTGCGGCATGTTTCAGAGTGAAAGATACTCTCAATATCGCCCTGATATAAGACCACCATTACGAATTGAAATATTGCATAAAATGGCTTTAGCCATGTTTAGTGACCAGATCTGAATAGCCAGGTACTTACCCATTTCCTTTTCCTCCCCAATACTTTCAGTCTCATCGCCGCGCACCGCAGTGGGAGGGATGGATTCATACGTCCGTCATACATACTCTTGGACCCCCAGATTCCTACCCAACCCTCAAATGTTTTTCCTTCACTTCCGCTCCTTCCTTTCCTTTAAAAGACACTCCACATAGCTTCCCCAAAGATAACAAAGAATTATTTTCCTGAGGGCCTCCTGTGTGGAAATATAGTGAAATAAATCAATTGTCATAGTCTCACTGGCACCAAATGGTGAGAGCATTTGATAATCTTGTGTGATATTCACATTTTAAAAAAACCAATAGACTTTCACCAGGGCGATACTGAGAGCATCTACAACTCCTTAATGTGGTTTTTCTGCGGTGAGTTAACTTGTTAGTTGAGTCAAGAAGGAGAGGAAGAACAACACAGCTTAAAAATCTATCAACGTAATAGTTCTACCTTAATTTATACGGTAATATTAAAACCAATTTTTAGAAGCAACCTACGGTATGTGGATGTATGAAGTTCAATGACAGGTGATCTGAATGTATCTCGCCTCTGACAACGGATATTGCATTTGACAAGGCGCATTAAATTTTATACGGCTATGAACACGCCGCCATCTTCTCGCGGCCGGCCACAACTTTTCCAGCCGCGTGAGGTAGCGACTAAATCTGCGCCACTTCGACGTAGTTGGCGGGCAGCATACCCGTGTGACCGGTGCGCTCCACGCGTCCCGTCATCCAACCCTCGTCGATGGAGGACACGTTGGTGATCAGGTCACCCTCACAGAAGGATACCTGGAATAAGGATTGCAGCAAATATTAGACACACATTTTATAAAAGGGTTACTCCAACCGTAAAAAATAGGGATGTACAGTACATGCCAAACTTGATATGATCCATTTTCGCGCATGTACAGTCACTTTACTGATTTACAATGACCATAAGCGAAATAGAAAGATGCGTAAAACATACATGTGACAGAGGAAGGCATGCCGCTTTACAGACCTTAAAATCGCATATTTCGACGATTTCTGTATCACCGTCAGTTCGGCATTAAAGTTTGGCGCTTACTATAAAGTCTGGCAAACAAGAGAATGCACTTGAAGGTCGATGAGCAGAAATACATTTCGTCAAGAGGCAAGGTAAACTGTAAAATTCACCAATCGCATTCTGGATTCCTAAAAAATTTCAAATATCTTTGGCCAAGCGCATTCTTTAGCTTGCCAAGTTCTAACAATATTTGTTTTTGCCGATCTTTGACTGATTTTTACTGATACCGATTGTTGAATAAAGGGAACGAAAATATGAAGGAATTAAACTTGCCTCATCTGTATCAGTGGCTTCGTAATCGTACATGGCTATGTAAACCCTCTGAAACAAAATAAATACATTTTACAATCAAAATTAGGTGACACAGGTGAGTTATGCTTTTCCCGACATGTAAGTCATTTTTGGACGAGAATCTAGTTCCATTATAATATTATTAAATGTGAAAAATCACATTCAAAAATAAAAAAAAGTAAATATAAAACTGAAGAAGACGATAACCCTAATAAATCTAAACGAAACAGAACAAGACACAGAAAAATAAAAACGGTTGTAACTGAAACTCGAACCCAAGATCTCTTATCTTACCGGGACACAGCGCCTTAACCAACTCAGCCATTGGGATCTATATTTTATCTGTCATTTTTGTATACCTCATATTTCAAATTCAGAATTAACCTCTCGTAGGCCAGAGTCCTCCCGGCGGGTCCAGATTTTTGAAGCGATTTTGCCCCTTATGAATAAATAAATTTGTGTGAAGAACAAGGTCAGAATCGCTTGGGCCATTCTCCTTCTTGACATAACGAAATACTGGATAGCATTTAGCCACTCCGAAATATTAAAATTAATTGCCAATGACGCATCGGGCAGCAAAGATGGCGGACAAAATGGCTGCTGCTTGATAATATGAACGCTGTCGTATTCGAAGTGTATATTTTTTTTTTTTTTTAAATATAATAAATCCATTGTGGAAAGCATAGATTTGAGTGATTATTAGGAAGTTCGTTTTATCTACATTATTTTGATGTAATTTTTGTAATATATCACAAAAGAAATGTTATAAAAATTGAATTCGTAAGAAAGGTGAGAACTGTCAAATATTTTACGCCGTATTGAAATAATATATATTTAAATTAAAACAAAGTGATTTTGCGAAGTTTGAAGAAATAATATATATTTTGTATGCTGGCTTTCAACAAGTTAACAATATTATCCTCAACTAATTTTCCCCATAAAATAATATAATGACAGAAAAAATATAGGTCACAATGGCCGAGTTGGTTAAGGCACTGTGTACGACAAGAGATCTTGGGTTGGAGTCCCGGTTGCAACCATCAATGTTTTATTTTTCTGTTCTGCTTAATGTTTTGTTTACACACTTTGAAGATAGTTAAGTCCCATGGAAAACAACAAACGTTGTGGCCCTGCCCCATGTTCATGGTAATGTTTGAAGTATTGTTTGTGAAATTGGTCGCAAGAGACCGGCCTTTAGATTTATTAATATTATCTTCTTTTTCAATGACATATTACGTTGATGGGTATAATCTTCAAAAGTTATTACATATAAAGTAAATATAAAAAAATATTGCCATGGCTGAGAATCGAACACCAATCAACTGGTTGCTAGGAAACTATGCTGACCATTACATCACCACCCGTCGTAAGAATGGCGGTATAAATTCATTATATTTTTATTTTATTTTTTTATTTATCAATATTAATGTTTTTTTTCAATATAAATACATTTTTAACATTTTTATACAGAGTTATAATGGTAAGTAATAAAAGCTTTTCCTCACCATAAAGAGACGAGGCTCTTGTGTTTGGTGAGGGAATTCTAGCTCAATTATACAAAATTATATAATATTGCAAAACAAAGGGGTAAGTAATAAAAGATTTCAAGATTTGAAAGAAATAATGTGTATACATAACATCCTAAAATGTAAAACAACCGAAATTATATCGTTTTTATAATTTTATAAATTTGATACATTCTGATAATTTTGATACAGCATGATTCTCACTAAACCATAGTTCCCAAAAGGGTGCATGAAAAACCCAAGAAGAAAAAAAGAGGTAAACAATTTTAACAAAGGTCACAGAAAACTAACTACATCTCAGGCCAAAGCCAAAGTTCTAAACCAGTGAGGCCAGTCCCGGATTTGTCAACAGGCCGTGTAGGCTGTAATACATAATGGCCTATCTATAAATTCTAAAAAGACTGTTAGGAAAATGTTTAAAGATTCCAATGAATAAATTTCTTGAACTATATTCTTTTACTTCTATGAATTTATTATCATATTCATAAAAAAAAATATACTAAAATGTTTAATAGGTGCCATTTGAAAACCAATGACGGTATTTTCAAATGTTTTATCTCAATTTCTATTTTAGTTCTCCTAGTGAGGCGTTCACGAAACATACAACATTACCCAACCACAGTTTCACATTCACTAACCTACCTTACACACAATACACAATACAAAAAGTTCATAAATTATGTTATTAGCTATTATGTATAAATATTAATAACTTTATGTGAACGCTGTAATATTATATAGAAATAAAAAATAAAATAAAATTTCCAGTAGGACATTTTCCTATCTACCCGAATTGAATTTACAGATGGATCATTTGTATTTTTGAGTGCTGACCCTAAGGGTATTAAATTTGGGGGAATTAAATTCCATCATAAAAAGCTGAAATTGTTGCTTGTGCCATGCCCGGATGCAAACCGACAATTCAAGCTACTCAGCTGCAAAACAGTCAATTGATTAATATTTTTGTCTTTGCTCCTGAAATGGTTTTGTACAATTGCTGTCTTTATTTCTTGTTCATGTGTTAAGGCGAAGGTTTTACGGTAACATTTTGGAAATTTATTCAGTAATGAGTGGACATTTGAGGGGAGAGGTCGCACGCTCGCATTGCAGTTCCGTCAAGCAATTAATGGGGAAATGGGTGTTATACAAGCAAAGTAGAAATTAAATAATTAATTATTTTATCGTATAAAAATTAATGTTTCTTTGTTTGTTCCTCGTGCGGAACCTAAAGCATTTATCCGATAGCGATTTGTCGTGTATGAAATTATTTCCTATCTAGCGTTATGAAATTATTTCCTATACCATTTATCCGATTGTGATGAAACTCTGGTGAGTTGTTATGTGCACACCCGCCAATGTTTCTATAAATAATAGTGAGCTCTGGCGTCATGAAATTTGTTAAAAAAATACATAAAAAATTAATGTTTCTTTGTTTGTCCCTTATTCGGTACCTAAAGCATTCATCTGAGTGCGATGAAACTTTGGCGGATTTTTCGTGTACGTGTACATGCCCTTGAAGGTTTCTATATATATTATAGTGCAAGTGAGCTCTAGCGTTATGAATTTATTTCCTGTACTATTTATCCGATAGTGATGAAACTTTTGTAAGTTGTTAAATGCACACCTTCGTAATTCCTTATACGGTACCTAAAGCATTACTCCGATTGCAAAGAAACTTTGGTGATTTGTTGTGCACATACCTTTAATGGTTTCTATATGTAGTGCTGAGCTCTGGCGTTATAAAAAATTTCCTATACCATTCATTCGATTGCGCTGAAACAATAGGTGATTTGTTGTGCACACGCCCGCGAAGGATTCTATATACATATAGTGGTGAGCTCTGACGTCATGAGATTTGTAGAAATAATTACAATATCTCCTTCTCATCCCCATTCACCTTCAGCCACACAACATACCCCAATTGGGGATGCCATAGTCTCACTGACTCCAGACGGGAGCAGGTGGGACTTTTGTAAGGTATTCATATAAAAAAAGGAGTGGTGGACATATGAATCCATCTCTCCCACAGCGGGGCAAGGCGATGAGTCAAGAGAGTCAAATAAATTTTGGGTAATTTGTACACGAGCTGCCAATAAGAAGGAACAGCCTCAGGAGCACACGTGCTTCAAGAATTATTCAGGGTCGTCTACCGCGATGGAATCCTTGTTCTACCGTTATTTCAGACATGGAAGATGCTTCAGAGAGGAACTAGCGTCATTGATCCCTTCAGCACCGGTGCAAAGTCGGGAAACACGCCAAACGCGCGCCCAACATATATACACGGTCGAAATTTCTCACATGAGAACGGGTCGCTTCTACCACTCGTTCTTGAGTTCAACAGCTCAGCTGTGAAACGATTTGCCGGCCTCTGTGTTTCCTCCTTCATACAATATGGGTCTCTTAAAGACATTTTTTCTCCGGGCCTCCTGTGCGAAGTTATATATAAAAATAAAAAAAATATTCTACTATTATTGTTGAGAGGTTTAAAAATGCCGTACGACTAACACTGTTTAACACAAGTACTAAAGATAAAATTAATATCATTCTAAAATCCACAAGTCTTGGCAATTTTTGTAGGATATTATGCTGAATATTTGCATACCAAGTTTAGATTTAGTTGATTTTATATCAATTTGTATTAAATTTTGTGATTTTTCGTTTATGTGCGTCATTCTACTTTTTGTTTATCTGATCTAATATTTTGAAATATATTCTTTCTTGAGTACGAAAAAATTTGTCGAAATAAACTTTCAAAAACAAAACCACCTTTTGTCATTTCTATTGCACGTACTTAAAAATATTTATCCCAACTTTATTTTTTGATCTCCCTTTATTCACACCCATTATTTTCCCGTAATATTATAAATACAGTTATTACCATTTTATAAACCATACAATCTACGTCAAAACACCATTAGATTCAAAGTCTCATTGAGTAAAAAACGGAGACGTCAAAAAAGGTTCAGGGCGTACAAGATGTTTCTATCTATCCATTCCATTGCTAATATGATTTTTTGTCTGTCTAGCTGTATCCATTATCTAGTAAACAAATTAAAATTTTATAGAGCAAGTGTATTTTTTATTTCGTACTTTATCAAAATGCTAAATGGTTTACCAATTTGGTGTCAATCTTACCCGAGTCTGCCCCATAGACGGCTAAAATTGTAGTTCTCTAGCGGGCCGTACAAGTACCAAAAATACCTAACTGCAGTCAAGCCGAGTTTTGATATCCCCCCCTTAATGTTTATTTATTTATTTATTTACACATATACGGCACAACATGTGCCATTAACATAATTGACATAACATATAAATAGTACAACAACATGAAGAATAACTAACAGTATAAATGTAAGTTAAATATAAGGAAAAAAAATGTTAAAAGTAAGTAGTAAGGTAATAAGTAGTAGGAAAAGGGTAAAATATAAATGTAAAGTGAAAAATATGGTACAAAGTATAAGTATAAAGTACAAGCTTTAAATTATTAAGCAAAGATAAAAAAGTTAAAAGTGAGAATAAAATAATAATAATAAAAAAAGTTAAATGTAGAAATATAAGATGTCTTTAAAAGGAACAAAGATTTAAATATAAAATATAAAAAGTAAGAAGTCCTCACAGGAGCAAAGAAAAATAAAAATAAAATATTTAATAGGTAGATATTATAGATTACAAATATTAACCGATATGATGAATTTTACAAGTACCTATGATTTCTAATGAATTAATGTTTTGCAAGTTCTGGTATGCATATTATGTTTACATGATTATTATGTTGACATGGTACTAGAAGACAAATTTTGTTTAATGCATCTTTTGTATGAGGCCAGATTACCGGCGTGATCGATATTAGCATATTTATTGCCAAAAGTATGTAAGCGATTTATTGTTGCATTTTGTTCTGCGGTGGTCCCAGAGGTATTACAATGAAAAGGTGTTTGGAGTCGAGTAGGTCTAAAAGGCACGTGATAATTCACCAGTGAAACCAAGTCAGAGGAGTCAAACCAGTTGTTATTTATTTTAAATAAAAAAATTAGATCATTAAGTATTCTTCTATCTTTTAACGATAAGAGTCGCATTTTTTGTAATAGAGAATCATAGTTTATGTCATCCGCGGGAATTCCTAATTTGAAATTAATTGATCTGAGAAATTTGTGTTGGATTCTTTCAATGGAATTTGCATGGCTTTTGTAGACAGGGTTCCATATGGGGGAATTATATTCCAAATGACTTCTAACAAAAGTTGTGTATAGTATTTTAAATGTTTGGATATTTTTGAAATCTTTACATATTCTTATAATAAAGCCCAGCATTTTCATTGCTTTATTAGTAATGATATCAATGTGATTAGTAAATAGGAGTTTAGTATCGAAGGTTATTCCGAGGTCCCTTATTACAGGTACTGACAATAAACTGTGGTTGTTAAGTGAGTAACAATATTTAATAGGGTTTTTTATTCTGAAGAAACTCATGATTTGACATTTTTTAATGTTAAGTGTAAGTTTGTTGATGGTACACCATTCTGCGAATTTTAGAAAATTGGACTGTAGGGACAAGCAGTCATATATATTTTTGATGATTTTAAATATTTTCATGTCATCAGCAAATAATAATATGTTAACATCGGAGAATATGAAAGTGACATCATTTATAAATAATAAAAACAGTATTGGACCAAGGTGCGAACCCTGAGGCACGCCACTAGTGGCTTCAAATTCGTAAGACAAGTGTCCTTTAATAGATACAGTTAATACACGTTTTGATAAATAATTCTTAATCCAGCATAATAATTTACCACTAATTCCTAGTTTAGACAATTTATTTAGAAGAATTTTAATGCAAACCTTATCAAAAGCTTTACTGAAATCCGTATAAATCGAGTCAACTTGTTCTCTATTAGCTAAGGCACCTGAGATAAAATGTTCGTACAGTGTAAGGTTAGTTAAGGTATTTCGTCCAGAGATAAAACCATGTTGAAATGATGAGATATTAAATTTAATACAAGAACATATTTTTTGAAGAATTAACTTTTCAAAAATTTTCGGAATCGACGATTGTATGCATATTGGTCTGTAATTTTCAACTAAAGACTTGTCTCCACTCTTAAATATTGGAGTGAGAAAGCTATTTTTCCATATTTGCGGGAACTTGCCTGTTAAAAGTGATTGATTAAATAGTAGGTACAGTGGGTAAGAGACACTACCCTCACAGTTTTTAAGAAATACGGGGGGAATTTTATCTGGCCCTGAGCAAGATTTAGGTTCCAGTAGTTTAATACAAACTGCAATTTCCTTAATGTCAATATGTATCTGAGATAGTTGTAAGTTAATATCTGACTCGAAGTTTGGAATGTCTTTATCAGGGATATTTGTTTCATACACATCCTTAAAAAAGTCTGCAAACAAATTGACTATTTCTTTGATTTTACTAGAAGTTTTCACTTTGTAGTGCATAGTTTCAGGTATGCCAAGGTTGTTGTTATTTTGGGATTTACAATAGTTGAAAAAGTGTTTTACATTGTTAGCGATTGAAAATTCAACATTCTTAATATAATTATTATAACAAATCTTTGAAAATTTACTACAATCTTTTCGCAGCTTGCTGAAAACTGTGAAATCAGAAAGATTTTTTGTTTCTTTGTAAATTTTATGAGCTTTTTTCTTCTCGATTACAATGTTAATGAGGTCCTTGCTAAACCAGCTAGGGAAATTTGAAGATAATTTATAACTAATTGGAACAAAGTTTTCTATGGCTTTATATAGATGATCATAAAAGGCTTTAATATTATCATCGAGATTACCTCCTTCTAGTATAGACCAGTCAGTATTATATAGATAATCACGTATTGCAACATAATTGGCTTTATTAAAGTTGGGAAATTGCGTCTGGTTTTTAATTTGGTATTTTATAGGGTTACATAATATAGTAATGTCTAAAGGTGGATGATGAGAATCAGGGGCAAGAACTGAATCGAGTGACTTTTCAACCGCAGTTGCCATGTCGGTACAAAGAACAAGATCAAGTAATCTATTATTGTCATTTTTTACATTGTTTAATTGAACTAGGTTAAGGAAATCAAATAATTCAATTATTTCTTTTTCTGTTTCAGATAAGTTAGAGTTTTGTGATACTGTATAATTGTCGCGGGTGCCCCAATTGATTTTTGGTAAATTGTAGTCACCGATGATAGTGATTTTACTGTTTGGAAATTTGTACGATAGTTGTTCAATATCCTCAAAATGACTTTTGTATACACTTATATCTGATGATGGCGGAATATAAACACTGCCTATGATATTTTTTTGATTTTTACCGTTTAGTAAAATAAAAACTTGCTCCACATTACAATTTTTGGTTTTCAGAAGTTTTGAAGGATGATCCTTGTTGACAGCTATCATGACGCCACCGCCTCTAGATTTAGAGCTGGTATGTTGACTTCTGTCAGACCTGTAAATATGATGGTGGGGTAGACCGAGCTCAGCAGAGTAGATGGATGGTTCCAGCCAGGTTTCCGTTAGAATAATAATGTCATGTTGCAGTGTCGGGGCATGTATTTTAAAGTCCTTAAGTTTAGTTTTCATGCCTCTGACATTTTGGTAGTAGCATTTCAATTTATTTACATTGTGTCGTTTTTTGGAATGGTTGTAACAATAGTGGGTTTCGAGTTTATGTACTTTATGGTAATATTAGGTTCCCCATTCTCTTGGCGGTACAATAATTGCTTTCTCAGCTCCACCAATTGAGTCCGTTGGAGGATAGTTAAGTCATTACTCGCTTTGATGCCATCCTTAAATTTCATGCTATTTCGTAGGAGAGTTCTCGGTGCGATGGTGTTAGTAAATTCAATTTTAATTGGACGGTTTTTGTTGGCAATTTTTTTGGCACCCAGTCGGAATACTTTGACATTAAGCAAGTCTAATGTGGGGTCGATGTTTTTTATGGCCGAAGAAACTTTGTCTCTATCTTCCGTAATGGTGACAGCCTTTTCTTCGGAAAAGCTTTCGGGAACGTTATACAATATTATGTTTTTTGATCTAATTGCCCTCTCTTCCATTTCAGTAACAATTTCGCACATATTAATGTCAATTGGATTAGACCTGATAGGCGTCGTGAGTTGCGTAATATTTTTCAATGAATTCAATTCTCCTTGCATTACTCCGAAATCTACTACCAATTCTCCAATCGTAGCCATTAGTTCCGTGGTTTTTGGTATTATTTTTACGATATTTTCTTTAGAGAATTTATTGCTCGGATCATGAACAATTGAGATCAAACCACTGATTATCTGATTAACTTTGGTGATGTACTGCGATGCTTTGTCACTTAGAGCCATTTTTAATGAAAAATTTTTTTTTTTTTTTTTTAAATAAAACAAACACTTAGTATTTAACCACGTATATTTATTATTTGATATATCGACCGGTTTCGCTCCGACCGAGCTTCATCAGGATATAATAATAACTAAAAAAAATCTTTACATATTCTTATAATAAGTTATTATTATATCCTGATGAAGCTCGGTCGGAGCGAAACCGGTCGATATATCAAATAATAAATATACGTGGTTAAATACTAAGTGTTTGTTTTATTTAAAATATAATGCCTAACCACAAAGTGATTGCTTCTTACGAAAAAAAAAAAAAAAAAAAAAAAAAAAAGAAAAAAAAATTATTATTATACTTTTATTTTATTTTTTAAACAGTTGTATACCCCTGGATTTTTGGTAAGGCGTGTAAGTACTAACACCGGCGGCGGTGCAGGTAGCGGGCGCGGGGGGTTTATATGAACTGTCACTTGATTGCACTAAACGCTGTTTTATTCACTTTAAATGGACTATATACTTTTCTAGTGATTCATGTATTTTTAAACCGGTATTGATTTAATATAATTCAGTGAAACACTTTGATTTTTAATACTTTTTAAGACTGCTTTAGGTGATTTTGTTAGGATAAAAGTAATGCGTGTACACTCTCCGTGTGTTGTTGTTGTTGTTAGTGATTTCTGGAAGCTAGTCATGTGTTCAAAGCTGTATTACACATTTTCAACTTTTGCAGCCTGTTAACCATTCATTGCTTTACTCAATGCCGAATTTATACTTCATAAGTACAGGCCACTTCATTTGCGCCGCGCCGCCCCTTACTCCTTTTTAGAAGTTGCCCTTTATCATAATCATGCGGTGACCCCTAAAATTAACCACTTAAGGTGATTGTCAAAAGAACTCATATTCTACTCTTTCATAGATGTGGCGCGAATAATTATTTTACGGATACACGCTTTTTACAAGTTATGCTTTGAAATATTAAGAAAAATAAATTGTTTGCACGTGTATACAAGCAAAATGAATAAATAGTTTTGTCAATTAAAAAACTCAAATCTTTCAATAAAGGCTAAAAAATACAATATCGGAATGAATCACCGACTTTCGACAATCACCTTAAGGTTTGGACGAGGCTTTCCAAATCCGAAATCTTACCTAACCCAACTGTATCAACATACAATGCCCAAATGAACTCACCCCGGACACGCTGATGTTGTTCTTGGACTCTCTCTGCGCGTCCCTCTGCGCTTCCCTCTGCGCATCCCTTTGCGCGTCCCTCTGCGCTTCCCTCTGCACCTCCCTCTGTGCGTCTCTCTGCGCCAGCTGCTGTGCCTCTCGCTGCGCCCTCTGTGCTAGCTGCTGCTGCATGAGTTGCTGCGCTTGCTGCTGGGCGTGCTGACCGGTGGCCGGAGCCAAGGGCGGCCCGCCACCGGAGCTGCCGTACGGATCATTCAGAGGGTCCATGTCCGCAACGGAGCCGATCCGCCGGGACTGCGGGGATTGCTGGGATTGGTGGCCGCCTGCCAGAACAAAAGATTCATTCAACTTTGTCTTATTTTGCTAACATCTACATATAATGAAATAAAGAAAATAAAAGCTTAGGTTATTCCCTATAATTCTTAAAGCCCGGTCACATGGGGTGATTTTGTCGCTGCTACTAAACAGCGACATACAGAGCGATTTCGTCGCTGCTAAGTAGTAGCGATGAAATCGATTTGTGTGACAAGGTACTCACTGCGAGTGAATCAATTACAGTGAAACCCTCTTAAGAAGTTCTCGCTTAAGATGTTTTACTTCTTAAGAAGTTCTCGCTTAAGATGTTTTCCTTCTTAAGAAGTTTGGTTTTTTCGGTCCCTTGAAGACCAAATGGTCCAATTTTTCCCACTTATAAGGTTTTCCTGCCTAAGAAGTTTTTTTTTCCGGTCCCTTGGAAAACTTCTTAAGAGGGTTTCACTGTAGTAATTAATGATAGTATTGGCAACTCGATTAGAACATGCTCAATTCTAGTCGCAAGAAAAGCGCAAATTTTACGATCACATGCCACCGTCTCACGAGACTGTCTACTTCTAGTGACTACATGAAGTGGCAATCACGCGGCAACGTAGCAGTGGCAAATTCGCCTTGTGTGACCGAGCAGATTCTGGTGTTTCACAGAAATATAAACGTAACATTGTCATGAAATAGCCAATCAACGTTAAACACTGATTCTAGGTCCGTTTAAGCTTTTGAACAATCTTTGATGAGCAGAAAAGTGCAACTGTTGTGTTGTTTTGCTTGAAAGCTGATCACAATTTAATAGAAATCTGAAACCGACCTATATTTGGCGTATAACCACTAGAGCGACCACGTGAAATAAATAAATTTGCCTCGATTACTCGAGATTTCCAGATGATCATTTTTAAAATTTTTTGAAAACAAAATATCATACCTTTGAATTTTAACATGGAGACATAAAAAAACTTATTAAAGTGCTATATAGCCAACGAATTAACCTGTATTTTACCGTTAATCTCATATTTGTAGAATTTATAAAAAAAATATTTAAAAAATCGTAAAGTTTATAACCGCACGGATCCTGCATGCTTGATACTTTGAAACTGCTGTCAAAGGTACTCGAGTCAACATAGAATATTTTCGATTTCTGAATGTTGTCTGTGGTATACTTGATAATGAAAGGTACATGTCTTTGGAAAAAGGACTTAATTTTAACCGTAAACAGCTGATCAGAAATACTGCACGAACAAATATTTAAAAAATATATTTTTAACATCCGTTCTAAAATAGTCTATGAAGTTCGGATTTTCGACATCTATGGTTATACAGTGAAACCCTCTTAAGAAGTTCTCGCTTAAGAGGTTTTCCTACTTAAGAAGTTTGGTTTTTTCGGTCCCTTGAAGACCAAATGGCCTAATTTTTCCCACTTATAAGGTTTTCCCGCCTAAGAAGTGTTTTTTTTCTGGTCCCTTGGAAAACTTCTTAAGAGGGTTTCACTGTAATAGATAAAGCATTTCAATAGCTTACTTTTAAGACCAAAATAACAAGCGTGAGAGCTACAAATATTTTTTTGTCAAATCAAGAGGTAATCCGAAAAGCAATTGTAGATATTTAAAATGGCGCATATAAATATTAACAAAACAAAATGGCAGGGATTATTCATTGGATGATAATGTTACATTTGAATTTCAATGAAAAACCCCAACCTTAATAATAACAGTTAATTTACATAGCACAGTTTTGTGGTAGTTCACCTCAAGTGCGCTTTAAACTAAAAAACCTAAACTAATGTCTTCACAGTCAATGTAATACAGTGAAACCCTCTTAAGAAGTTCTCGCTTAAGATGTTTTCGTGCTTAAGAAGTTTGATTCTTTCGGTCCCTTGAAGACCAAATGGCCCAATTTTTCCCATTTATAAGGTGTTCCCGCCTAAGAAGTTTTTTCCGGTCCCTTGGAAAACTTCTTAAGAGAGTTTCACTGTAATAATAAATAAATAAAACTATTTATTCTACAGTATCATGCTGTTAGATTTGTTGATATTATTGGTTACAATACGATATTAGTAAATACATAATATTATTTTTACACCGGAAAACTGAAATAAATATTTTTGCATTATACAACTCCAATTTAAACACAGGCATCACAAAATCACAACATGCAACTTGTCATAATGTAAATATTAAAATATATTAATATATTAGCTCAAACAAACAACAATGTTAGCACACTCAAACAAACAACAATAAAGTGTAAAAATTAGTAATGTTAAACCAGCATACAAACAGTTATAAATAAAGCGTTACATCAATATATACTATGGAAATGTGAAAAGGATGAAGAAACACCGATTTATCTATGGTGATATTGTCTGACTTTGATGGAAAGGCTCAGATAGCCGCAGTTCATAAGAGGCCGTAAAACTGTGCATGTTCCAATTAAAAAACAAAAACAACTTCTTTTCCATGTGTATGTGTATCTATGGACTGCATACCCCTGTAGAGAAACCACACTGCGGAACCAGGAGACATCGAAAAACACCCATTGAAAACTCTGGTGAACTTATAATTGACTGACAGTGAAAAATTGGAGATATTAATTACAATGAGTGCTTACGGGAGGTACGCGGACCATTTCGGAATAAATAAATATAATATATAATGTTAGGTTAGGAATTAGTTCTGTTAATAACATCATGCTGATGTTGAGGTCATCATGCAAGCGAATGGTTCACTCCTCACCTATCCTGCCGTTGTTAGCCTGGTGGAGCATTTGTTGCTGTTGTTGCATTATCTTCTGCTGTTGGATCAACTGTTGGGTTTGCTGCTGCATGCTCTGATGCGTCTGTTGCATGTTCTGGTGAGACTGCTGAGCATTCGGGTGTCCGTGAGAGGCATTCTGATGTCCGTGTGATGCGTTTTGATGCCCGTGCGGCACGTTCGGATGTCCGTGCGACGCGTTTTGATGTCCGTGGGACGCATTCTGATGCTGCGGACTTTGGTTGGGTTGATTTTGAGTCAAGTTATGGTGGTGCTGCATGTTTTGGTGGGATTGCACAGTCTGATGCGGGGGTCCGCTGCTATAGACGATGGTCGCGCTGTGTTTAGGCATCAGCGGGGAGTTTCTGGGACCGTCGCTTATGGGATCGTAATCTGCAATTCTGCCTATTCTCTGTTGCTGCTGAGTCTGTTGAACGCTGCCTCCGCGGTCATAATATGAGTCAGCACCGTACGATTGGATGGCTGCCATCTGCGCAGAGTTCCGCTGATTGTTATAATCGGGCTCCGGCTTGTAATCATCGTAGATAGAACTAGGCTGCGAGTTCGACGCGTAGCTCGAAATCTGGACGTTTGGTAGAGAGGTTTGATTGTAATGCGACGGTGGATTCTGATACGCAGGTGTAATGTTGGCATTATAGTTGTTTGCGTATTCGGCTTGGCGTTGTTGGGATTGCAGCATCTGTTGAGTGGTCTGCTGCTGCTGCCTATACTGCGGCTGCGATTGGTTGGAGTTTTGTTGGTACTCCTGCTGGGCAGACTTCTGATTGGCCGGTTGGGCAGGAGCTGGGTAGATACTGGCCTGTGATTGGACAACGGCGGGCACAGCGGGAGGGGCCACAGTTGGTGGTAACATCTCGGCTGCGTAATTCTCCAGTTGGATATGATAGTTGTCTGTTGATTCTGCTTTAGAAGTGATAAAATGGTCAAAATTGTAATAATTAGTCACACTTGCTGTTGTTGGACTTACTATTGCAGTGTCAAGTGTGTGCGATGAGTGTTTCAACTCAGAACGGTTATATTTGGTGATCTCGTATTATGGACGTCGGTTATCCTCTGATTTATTCCCACTGTCAACAGGTTTCGAAGAACTTTTCAGTCGATAGGACGAACACATTGGAGTAGAAAGTAACACAAAGAAAAGTCTCGTCCTGACGAAGGCAAAGTTCCTCCTAATCAGTTGACAGGGGAAATAAATTACGCAGCTTAAAACAAGTATTTTTGTTTAATTTCTAATTATGGTAACCCACATTGCAACACACTTCTTATTTGTTTTAGATTGTATTTGGTATTTCCAAGAGAGAAATATTGTTTAATACCGTAGTAAAATAATATAAGTTGATAGCTTTTCGCATATATTATCCGTAAATCTGAATAATTTATCTTTCAGCCAAAAAAGGGATTATGTTATCAAAATGAATGAGATATCATACAAAATGTCAAAATTATCATGATTGTGTTTTGATATGAAATGAAATGATACTTGCCAAAAAGCATAGAAAACACACAAACATTTGTAAACATTGTACAGTGAATCCTGGAAAAACTTGCACATGCCATTATTGCTGACAAATTTAATAATAAACAATAATTTTTTTACATAATTAATCTGTAAAGCAACAATCAATATGATAACATCGATACCCATATTATAAAGTAAAGACTTGGTAGATAAATATTTTGCTAAGCAACGGGAATTGAACCAATAACCTCAAAGCACAAAGCCAAATGTGTTGACCATTTTATGGATTTTTTTGTGTTCTCTAGAGCAAGCTTTACAAGGGTTAAAACATTTTAAAACTTAAACATTTAACAAATAAAATCGTATTTATTTAACGCAGAACAACAAAATCCAATAATATTGCAATATTTTACAAAAAAATACCTATCTTTGGAAAGAGTAACCAAAAACATGTCTTATTATTTTTAAGGAATTAAACAAAATGTAAGAATGTTTTATTTAAATAACTTTGTTATGAATTTAACTGGGCGTTTTTTTCTGCCAGCAAAATTCTATTTGCAATTTTTATTAATGACATTCAACATGCAACCAGTTAGATTTGTGAATTAACATTTTGAAAATGGTTAAAACCAACGTGGAACCATTTGGGTTGTGGGGAACAAAAACCAGGGCTGTAAGTGGTTTTAAAACATTTAAACACAATCACGGTTCACCATTACCCTGTTGACGAAATGGAAAAAACCTGACGATAAACCATAGACATGTGGATTTGATGAGTAACTTTTCTTTTATAGCGCACAAGATTTCCTGCTTGGATTCAGTGAAACCATGGCATCACCACTTTATTTAGTTAAGCATTTCATTTCATTTACATTATTAAAAATGCTATCTGATAATTATGCATAACGAGCGTCTTATATTTTGAAATAAAAAGCAATGTCTGGAATGATATTGGCGTAAGCGATTTTGTACAGTTTCTATAAAAATAAGGATTGAAATCGCATTTTATTTTTTAACCTCTAATCTATCACCCAGACACTAGTGTCCGAAGGATGAATGAAGGTTTTGGCACACAAAGAGTTAAGAAATATAATGTTACACTGTTGATAATACATAACACTATTGACTCATTATCAATTTGTCAAAGGTCTGTCATAAAATTTATGCTGTTTATTTAATTGAGCGGTATCTTTTGATTATGATTTGATATTAATAAAATTAATTAAATAATAGCATCGATGTCAGGATATTTATACATGACCCTCTTTTTATTTGGAAAATATTTCAAATATTATTGGTCATTAAACCGTTTTGTTATCGATTGAAAACCATAATAATTCTGATTGCGCTGTTTTCAATCAACTTTAATGCAAATATTTAGCAAATTTTGTAAAACATGGATTGATTAAGTAAAAAACGATAGCAAATTCTGAGTTGCGCTTTGCAATTCTGAAAGAAGATAGATTGAGTGTCAAACAGTTACTCTATTAATCTTAAAAAAAATAATGTTGAGGGCAAAATAATTATGCTTGTAATCCTTTAAGATAGACTGACTGCTAAATAGTTATGCTTGCAATCATAAAATAAGGTAGACCGAGTGCTAAATAGTTATGCTTGCAATCCTCAAAATGGTAGACTGATTGCTGCTAAATAGTTATGCTTGCAATCCTTAAAAGGATAGACTGATTGCTAAATAGTTATACTTGGAATTTTTAAAAAGGTAGACTGATTGCTAAATAGTTATGCTTGCAATCCTTAAAATGGTAGACTGATTGCTAAATAGTTATGCTTGCACTCCTTAAAATGGTAGACTGATTGCTAAATAGTTATGCTTTCAATCATAAAATAAGGTGGACCGAGTGCTTAAATAGTTATGCTCATAACCTTTGAAAAGATAGACTGAGGGCTAAATAGTTATGCTTGCAATCCTAAAAGAAGGTAGACTGAGTGTGAAAATTAAAGTCTTAAAAAGATAAACTGAGTGCTAAAATGTAGTGCTTGTAAATTTTAAAAAGGTAAACTGAGTGCTACATAGTTATGCTTGTAAGTCTTAAAACGGTAAACTGAGTGCTAAATGGTTGCTTGTAAGTCTTAAAACAGTAAACTGAGTGCTAGATAGTTATGCTTGTAAGTCTTAAAACAGTAAACTGAGTGCTAAATAGTTAAGCCCAGTATTCATGGTAAACATTAGATTAGCAACTTTTGATCAACATTGTTGATGAGCGGAGAGAATGTTGCTGGAAACTTTGTTGAAATAAATACAGGTTGTCCACACACCAGTCTGCGTTAAAATGTTGCCGAGGAAGTAGTGTTGTTGTGTTTTGTTGTAGTGTTGTATAGGATTTCAATTAAAAAAAAGAGAAAAAGATGGTGGATTCGAAACTATCTTCTGCAAAGAGAAAATTTGATGAGTGACCTCAGAATGACTCTCTAGTAAACTGAGTACGCAGTACGGTACATTTAGGGCTTGAGAAATATCTTCGAATGCATCGTTCTTTTTGTTTCTATCTTTGTATATTTTTTTAGAAGATTCCCATAATAATGGTTTAGATTGAAACAATTTTATTAATTGCATTATTTTATCATTGCTCCACACTACTGCCATGTTTATAAACTGTTGCAAACACGTTCACACACGTCAACAGTTGTTGCTAAACTGATGTTTACGCTCGTCGGGCGAGAGCTTGTCAACATGCCGTTATCAACTCCGCAACACGCAGTGTTGCCAGCAACATGTTGACAGCAACACGTTGATTCAACTTTGTTGCTAAACTAATGTTTACCATGAATACGGGGCTTAATGCTTGTAAGTCTTAAGAAGGTAAACTGAGTGGTAAATAGTTATGCTTGTAAGTCTTAAAACAATAAACTGAGTGCAAAATAGTTATGCTTGTAAGTCTTAAAACAGTAAACTGAGTGCTAGATAGTTATGCTTGTAAGTCTTAAAACAGTAAACTGAGTGCTAGATAGTTATGCTTGTAAGTCTTAAAAAGGTAAACTTAGTGGTAAATAGTTATGCTTGTAAGCCTTAAATGGATAGATTGAGTGCTAAATATATAATACAAAAAAAACATTGATCGTAGCGTGATGGGAAAAGTGTATTACTGAGGGAAGATAACCAAATCTAATCAAATGATCAAAGCAAACATTGAAAACTTTGATATCAATTGATATCTAGTTATCGTAGCTAGTCCAAGATAAATTATTTGGAATTTTGTATTTGGGGAAAGATTACTGTGAACTAGAGTAATTGATAGCCGACGTGGTCGAGAGGTAAGGCTCTTGACTCATGAGTTGTTCACTCCTTCCTACACAGCCGCCTCAAAAATGACATAGGCTCTCAGGGAAGTTATTTTCCTCAAAGCCTCCAGTGTAGAGTTAATATATGTATAAAAATGAAATATAAAATAAACTACATTATCTCATTGAAATCATATCTTATCCAAATCATTATGGTGTCAACACAAGAAAAACCACTGACATAAATTTGTTGAACTTAAATTCAAAATCAGCAATAAAAAAAAATTAATCATCAAATCCACAAATTTAAAAAAAATATCACATCACAAAAGCTTCAAACATCAATTTATACATATTTTTGAAGAATTGAGAAAGTCCTGGAAAAAAAACACAAAAGGGTAACATGAAGTTATAATGACAGGATTCTAACGGGGTTAAATTAATTTTAATTTTGAACTACATAGTATTGTTCATATGGATTAATTTTGTTGGTGTAAGAGAATTTTTTGTGGAAAATTAATCAAATTATGATTTTGAATTACCGAAACAACAGAATGGCAATTTTTTTTTAAAGTTTCATCTAACAATGCGAGTCAACATCATAACACCCGAACCCACAATACATGTGAATACAAGATCACAGGAAAAACCCATCTAAATATTGTAACCTTACAAATAACCTTATAAAACCTTGTAAAGCAAAACAGTTTGAAAGATAAAATTAAATAAAAATAATATTTTTGGAAAGTCTGTGTCTTCACATCGATATTATTGTTTTCAACAGACTTTTTTTTTTTTTTTTATTTTTTTTTTTATTTTTTTTTTTTTAATAATAGTCATCTTTGGGGATGCTGTGTGGGTGGTCTTTTAAGGGAAAGGAAGGAGAGGAAGTTCTGGGAAGGAAAAGGTATAAGAAGTAGGTAGGAATCTGGGGTTCAATGTGTCTACGGATGTATAAATCCATCTCTCCCACTGCGGTGCAAGGCGATTGGGTTGAGAGATTCCGGCTGGAGAGGTCTAGGTTAAGTCTCCTTCAACCTGTCTCTCCCAATCCAGCCCGCCAAGCAGTAGGTGGGTGAATGCATTCAAAAACCCAGTCAAACCTCACCTCGTGATTCCGGGCATCAATGCTAAGTCACCAAACGTAGCGAACCACTTGGGGCTGTCATCTGGAGGCTGGGGCTTGGATGTTGGTCATCTAAGACTACCCGCCTCACAATAAAAGGTCTTTAAAGTTAGGTGATCATAATTATCAGAGTTGCAATTGGAAGCGAATCATTAACATTCCAACTTAATGTCAATTGTGTTTAAGACACATAACGCCTTAAAATCCAACATTTAAAAAAAAATTATATAAAAATTTTCGTAAATGATTTGACCTGTCATTATAACTTCGCCATTAATGAGCATTTTAAACCTTCAACCAGTCATGGGCGTCCAAGAAAGGTGACATACCGACTACTTCGCCATTGTCGTTGATGGTCCGCTGGCGCTCCATGGCCGCCTTGGTCTCCAGCGTGCCGTGGTACGCCACATTGCTGATGATCTTCGAGTTGGCCTTGATACGAAGCGTTTCTGGGTCATCTGCCACCTGAAACGGTTATTGTTGACGGTTATGATTAAAGATTCTTACGGACAAATAAATGTTTTGTCAAGAGAGATTTTTGGGGTATTATGTCATAACGTTTCGTCTCCCTTGAGCCTGTGTGTGTGTTTATTTTTTCATTATCAGTAATTTTAGTTAGAAAAAATGTAAAGTGAGCCATTTTTAAAACTTTTTAAAGTTTTCATCCAAAATTTTTATATTAAAAAAAATTACATAATTATTTCTAATAATAAAATTTGAAAGCCTATTTCATCACCTTTCGAAAACAGTTTTTAGTTTTCGGATATGTTAACAAATATTCCATTTATTTGGATTTTATTGTAAAGCGGGAATATTTTTAGCCTCTGACAAAAAATGCCAAATTTTTGAAGGGTTTAAATATTAGGATGAATTATTTGTTTGTGCCCATACGTATGCAATATGAATGAAGAGTTTGGTGCGTATACAAACTCAATTCTTTCTAGAAAAGCATACAAATACAATATTGGGTTGAATCACCGATACAATATAGAATTTGCATGCCTTTCTTGGAAGAATTGAGTTAGTGTACGTACAAAACTACTTATTCATATTCATATGGCATATGTATGGGCGCAAACAAATAATTCATCTTAATATTTAACCCCTCAGGATATTCGAAATATATATATATTAATTAAAAATATATATTAATTATATATATAATAATATATATAAATAATATATATATTTCGAAACAACTCATTCACATAGGTCTCATAGAAGTCGTTGTAACTCCCTAACTATCGTGGTTAGAAATATAATCTAAACAAGGGTTAGAAAGAGAAAACACAACGCTTTATATTCAAATCTAAAAGTTAACCACAAAATAATTCAAATGTACACCATTATGAAACCGAAGTTTCCAACTGCAATTTGAAAAAAATTAATTAAATTTTGGGAATTTTTTATTAATTATTTTTACAAGAAAAGATCAAAACTTTTATACATTAGCATAATAAAATTTAGGTGAGTTTATTATTTTTTTTTTTTTGTTATAATTTTAGTTAGAAAAAACATAAGGTGAGCCATTTTTTAGAACTTTTTTATGTTTGCATTCAAAATTATTGTACTTTAAAAATTACTTATTTATTTAGAGTGTATTTTTTCACCTTTCAAAAACAGTTTTTAGTTTTCGGATACGTACGTTCAGAAATTTTTCAATTATTTTGATTTTATTGCAAAGCGGAAATATGTAGGGGTTAAGGATGCGGCAAAACTTCTATCTTCAGTGAATGGCTTAACGAGTCATCTGTCGTAAGCCCGCCGGCGGGCGGATGACAGCTGAGAGGTTAAAAAATAAAATGCGATTTTAACCTTTATGTATACAGAAACTGTACAAGGACAAGATCAGAATCGCTTGCACCAATATCATTCCAGACTTTGCTTTTTACTAGAGCACCTTAGCTTCTCGGAATGCTCTGATATTAATTTTCTATGAAATATGGCCTTAACCGCTTAACTGTCATCCGACATTCAAGAGGTTAATAACACCCTACCACCGACAGCTTCTCTCTTTCTGTTTATTAGATATTATGTAATTCATGAGAAAGATTATAATGATCTATCAGCAGTATGTATTTTTCAGCAACAAGCACTAAGAGATTTAATATTGATTGAATTGTAGCGCGTACGAACCTGTGTAAATTTCCCTTTTGACTTTTCAAAATCTGCGTGGTATTTAACATTGGACTGCAGTTTGCTGTTCTCCGCTATCCTCTTCAGTTCTGGGGTGTCTGCCATTGTGGTGGGCTTCACCTTGGGTATGTGTCTGCAAAATTAATAACATTATCAATCATTTTAAAATTCCAAAAAGCAAAGTTCAAACATAAATATATTATCATAATAATAACCACTAGAGCGACAGAGCAATTTAAAACATTCTTCTCGGATTGCTAAAGGAAATTTCCGTCCACATTAAAAGAATCATACCTCCGAATTTGAATATGGAGACATACAAACTGATTATAGTTCTATATAGCCAATGAATTTACCTTTTATTTATTAAATCTTTTGTCTATTATCACATATTCGTAGGATTTATAAAAAAAAATATGATTAAATTGTTAACTTTAAAACATTTTAAAGAATCCAGAGAATATTTATTTCGTTATATTTTGAATGTACAATTTATTATATAATCGTTTTTAGAAGAAAAAAAAATTGCTACATTTTGGCAACAAAGCAATTAGTGGTTATGGGAATAGTGCCATATTGTGGCAAAAAGCGCTCGAGTAGATAATACACTGTTTGTGTTTATACATTGATCGTCCAGTTGATTAGTCAGACATCTCGAAATAACTAAGTATTGAGGAAAGCAATATTCTAATGCTCTCTTCACCAACATATGTAATTATACTGTAAAGATTTTTGTCTAAATCAAGGACTCTACCATAACCTTTGTCCAGTAACGTTATTTTTTTTTTGTAATGTTAGCTCCACACAGTAGGCCCTGAGAAAAATAATTCCCCTCAGAACCTATGTAATCTTTGGGGATGCTGTGTGGAGGTTTTTCTTTTAAAGGTTCTGGGAAGGAAAAAAGTATCAGGGGTGGGTAGGAAACTGACGGACGTATGAATCTATCCTTTTCGTTGTGGTGCAAGGCGATTTTCCGAAGAGTCCTGTTGTAGAGGTCAAAAGGTCTCCCTCACCTAGTAGCTCCCGATCTGGCCTGCCGTTTGTCGGCAGACACATCTGCTGCCAAGATCCAGACAAACCTCACCCCATGAACCCAGGCACCCCTCCTAAGTCACCAAACGAAGTGAACCACTTGGGGCGACCTATAGCAGAGGTGTTGGTAAACCAATAAATGGTTCCAGGGGCGGCCGTACGCATACTCACTGGCGCTTTTTAGGCACTTAGTGTTCTATTACGCAGGCGGAGGTTTTCTGGGCTACTCGCCTTTTGCATGTAAACATGTTTTATTATGCATCGGGTCATACTTTTTTATTTTATTCACTTGTACATAATTCCATTTGATATGCTTTACAATTGTGTTTTTTGATTGTTTGTTTTATATAGAAAACATTTTTTCTTACAAAAATCAAGTCAGTGGACTTCTTTTGTTTTAGAATGATTTGAAATAAAAAATGATAAATATTGGAATAAGATTTAAGTATTTACTCACTTGTAGGTACTTAAAAAATATGATATAAAATAGTACCTACCTATGACGGCATTATGAATATTAACCACCCACCTTTCAAATAGAAATGTTCAGGCTTCGACATGAATATTCTCTTAAGAGGCTAGACTTTGCACCACACTCAGGACACACGCGTCTGTCATTCTGTCCCGCTCACAATAAGCACACACACACTTACGATACATGCGAATGCGAAATGTGCGAATGGGACAACGCTCATATTTACCTACAGAAATCGCTCGAAAAAGGGTTTCGGGAGAAAACATTTTTCTTCACCCAAACTTTCACGAAATTGTAATTTAAAAAAAAAATTTTTTGTCAAAATAAAGAAGCTATGTCGGTATGTTTTTACAATTTTGTAATTCTTTATGAGAATTAAGTTAGCAGCACTTTTTCCTTAAGTCATATTTTCTGATAAATTATACCTGTTTGACAGTGAATGTTTACGTTACTACGAAACGCATCAAAAATTTAAAAACATACCGACATAGTTTTCACCTTCTAGAACGCAATTTTAAAAAAATATATTCATTTCGTGCAATTTTCGTTGTAGAAAAGTGTTTTTTCCCGGACGTCCTTTTTGTATGGGCTGAAAAGCGAAGTCTATCGTCTTAAATTTATGTCCCATTTTTGTCTTTGCTTCATTTATATTTCCATATTACGTTTACTACTTTTCCTTTTCTGTAACTCATATATTTCTCATTTCGTGTTTTATGTTTTGGATAATTGGACAATAGTCTGCTAGTATAAAATTTAGTATTTGGTTAATAACTTCTGCATCCGCGCAACCAACTTAATTCACTGGAAACATAAATCGATGCATAGTGCTTGCAAATATTTCTTGGTAATTTAAAATTAGACACAGTTGGTCAATATCATTTCTCGGTATTGAAGTATGTTATTACAAATTAAACTACAAAATAATAATATAATTTGATAACTTCAAAGGAAAAACGTTTTCACAGTGGAAATTATTGGAACGATTTGAGTAAAAAATAACTGTAGAATTTATATAAATAAAATATTAGATAACTAACACAGCATAAGCCTATAGGAAGCTCTCAATATAGCCCTGGTGAAAGACTACTATTCCGATTTGAAATATTGTTTGAAATGGCTGTATTTTGAATCACGTCGGGGTCACCAGTATAGGAAACGATCACGATCACGATTCTATAGGTTGATCTGTTTGTAATGAAGAACTCCGATGGTTTGTAACAACTTTAGATTTTATTTAAAAATATATAAAACACACAATCAAGTTAAATAATAATCTGAAGGATTTGCGGGAACAAGTATGCTGCAACGAGAATGGCACAAATTGGAATGACTTGTCGAAATGGTAAACGTCGCTGCTGGGGAACCAGTGTTGCCCGTGATTAAAATCCGCATAATTTATTTATTTATAGTTCTTATTCCCAGAGTTTGGTGACCAAAATGAATAGCCAGGTACTTCCACACCTTCCTCTTCCTCACCTCCTTCCCCACTAACTTCAGCATCACAACACAACCCAATTGGGGATGCCAAAGTCTCAATGGCTCCAGACGGTTGGGAGCAGTGGGGACTCTTGTGCGGTTTAATAATAAGTATCTACTGATACTGAGAAGATCCTTCAATGCTTTTTGTATATATTAACCAGCAATTGCTGAGCACATTTAGGGTAAAAAATTAAGATGTCATTATTTGCTGTTCGATTTTTTTTTTAATTGACATAAAAAAGGGGTAGAGGAAGATTGGGTGTTTCAAGCAATCTTTTCCTTGTGAATAGTGGTGTCTCACCATTGCGATACTGAGAGTATCTTCCTCTCTAAAATGAGGTGCAAATACATATCCGTCTATTCAATTTCATTTGTTCTCATTTCAATGGGTTTTGAACTTTTGACTTCTAAAAGTCAAGGCTACCAGAAGCTTAGCATACAAATAAGATAATTACAATATTTACACAAAAAACGCACTAACAGAATTTCTAAAATAAACATTTAAACAAAGATTAAGGCTCGGCTTTATGACAAAAATAATTTTTCAGTTTGGTTGGGTATTTTGGCCTATACTAACTTACCGTTATCCTTCGACTCCAAAAAGGTGGGCAAAGAAGATAAAAATAAACATAAAATTACTCATGAAAACAGGCCTACCTAATGTATTTTATATGGATGGTATTTGATAATTATTCCCCATTTACTTCCCCTCCCCGCTCTCTTCAATCACACTTCAGTACTCTGATTGAGGTTGTCATAATCCCACTGTCTGAGGTCAGTTGGGACTACGTGGTAATCACAGAAAAATATGTGGTTTAGGACTGATATCTCAAAATAGATACTTACAAAAAAAAACCATCTAATTTATAATTCATACACAAAACTATGTATAATTTGACTGTAGAAAGGGGTATCCCAGTAAGGTAAAAATGTTTTCGAATTTGTTAAAAAAAAATGTTTTGAAAAAAAACTTATAATATTTCTGTACTAAACACAAAAAAACAATACGAATAAATTAACGATTTCGCGAAAAATCAAAAATAAAGCAGATAGCAGCGGTTTCATGACAACTCAACAAAGTGGCATTTAAACATCCCGATAGCAGCACACGAACATGTGCAAAATGACCCCCCCATGCATATACTATTTTTACTATAATAAAACGTAAATAACATAATAATGATTGGTGTTGACAAATACTGAAACTAATTTGGAAATGTATTTATTACTTTTCTTCCAATCTGCCTCCATCATTTTTAATTTGGGAGGCGGGAATGGGTACCGCCGCCCCGGGAACCATTTATTGGATAACCAACACCTCTGCCATAGGTCACCCCAAGTGGTTCGCTACGTTTAGTGACTTAGCAGGGGTGCCCGCGTTCATGGGGTAAGGTTTATCTAGGTCTTGGCGGCGGATGATCTAGACACACTGAACCCCAGATTCCTACCCAACCCTCATACCTTTTTCCTTCCCAGAACGTCCTCTCCTTCCTTTCCTTAAAAATACTCTTCACACAGCATCCCCAAAGATGACATAGGCCCTGAGGGAAATTATTTTCCTCAGGGCCTCCTGTGTGGACCTTATGTAAAAAAAAAAAAAAATCAAAAAATGTTTGTTTGAGGAAAAATTACATAAATGTAAACTATGTAAAAGATTCAAGATGCATAGCAGTTTTCATAATAACGGCACTGATGAGTGCTCATGAAAGCTTGGAACACCTCAAAACATCCATCAATTTCAAACATTAATGGATTCATATGTCTGTCACTCCTGGACACACTGACTCCAAATTCCTACCCGCCCCTCAGAACCTATTCTTTATCAGAACGTCCTCTACTTCCTTTCCTCAAAAGATCCTCCGCACGACATCTTCATAGGTCCTGAGGGAAATTATTTTCTTCAGGGCCTCCTGTGTGGGGTAAACGTAAAAAAAAAAACCTCCCCGCCGCTAAACTATATGATATACACAGATTTTTCAACAAAACTCGATGGCCACCTATTGTGATTTTTACAAATCTAACGCCAGAGCTCACAACTATATATAGAAATCGTTTTATTTTATTTTACCTCACAAGAGTCCCAACTGCTCCCGTCTGGAGCCAGTGAGACTATGGCATCCCCAATGGGGTATGTTGTGAAGCTGATGGTAAGTGGGGAAGGGAAGGGAATGGGGAAGAGGAAAGTGGGGGAGTACCTGGCTATTCAGATCTGGTCACTAAACACAGCTAAAGCCATTTCAAGCAACATTTCAATTCTGAATGGTTGTCTTACACAAGGGCGATACTGAAAGTATCTTCCGCTCTTGAACGTGCCGCAAATATAGCATATATTATTTTTAATTAATTAATTGTGAAATAACACAAATTAATCAAATAAAATTTATTTTGCCGGGTTCGAACCCGTGTTGCGGGCGTGTGCACAAAAAATGGTTATTGCAACTAATTTCATAACGCCAGAGCCCTCAACTATACAGGGTGTTAAGGTACATACTTGACTTACTTTAACCAGTAATTCCCGACATTATTTGGAGTAAAAAATGTAAGTGAAATTTTGGTCTCCGGTGACTTTTTTGAGGAGATTTTTTTTCAAATTTTTTTTCTTCAAAATCAAACAAAAAAAAATCTTTCGCATGAAGTCACTGGTCGCTCCGCCGAGTAACCGTTCCACCACTTACCCCGCCCTCAACTGTCCAACACCTACAATTTTTTTATGTTTTTGTAAGAAGAAAAAAAAAACATCCAAAATTGTCATTGGAGACAAAAAAATTATTTACATTTTTTACTCCAAATAATGTCAGGAATCACTGGTTAAAGTAAGTCAAGTATGTACCTTAACACCCTGTATATAGAAACCTTCGCGGAAGTGCTCACAGCAAATCATCAAAGTTTCACCGCAATCTAACGAATGGTATTGCATACGGGAAAAACACAGAAACATTCATTTTTATATATAAAGATTGAGAAAAACATCTGTTTTACAACGTTATCAAGATGGCTAAAATTTCGAGAGGTCAAACATTTCACTTCCGCGTGTTATTATTTCAAAGATGTGGAGTATAAACATCCCGTGTTCATGATAGCAAAACTCATCAACATATTTTTTTTATATAAAAGAAGAGATACACAATTTATTATTAATGCTTGCCTTAGTTTTTTTATTGCCAGAAACTCTATTAGATACTCTCAGAAGCGCCCTGGTGAGAGACCGCCATTCATTATCGAAAAGGTGCTACAAACGACTGCAGTCAATTTTTTTTCATCAACTCCACACAGGAGACCCTGAGGAAAATAATTTCCCTCAGGGCCTATGTCATCTTTAGGGGGTGGCGTGAGGAGGGTGTTTTTGTGGAAAGGAAGGAGTGAACCTGGCTTGAAGAGACCCGTGTTGTACGAGGAAGGAAAGACAGAGGCCGGCAATCGTTTCACAGCCAAGTTGTCAACTGTTTACAAATGTTGGGCGCGCGTTTGTCGTGTTTCCCGACTATACACCGGTGCCGAAGGAATCAATGACGCTAGTTCCTCGGAGCATATTTCAATTAAATACCTGTAGAACAAGCACAGCATTCTCACCGACGCGACGCTTGTGCTCTAAAGATTGCAATCCGTTTGTTGATAGGAGAATCTATCAAACGGACCGTTTCTAGTTTAAAAGTCGAGGTTTTTTCAGGTATTCCATTTGTACAGGGTTCACAGTTGTGTACTATTAAAGTAACTTACGCCCAACTTCCGGGGGGTCAACTGAGCTGGTCACTTAGAGTTACACCAAGCATATCAATGCAGAGCAGCTCTGAATAGCCGGATACTTCTCAGTCTTCCTCTCCCTGTCTCCTTACTCACTCCCTTACCACTCCTTTCGGTCTCGAAAATTGGGGATGCCACAGTCCCATTGGCTCTTGTGTGGTGTTCATAAAAAAAGTGCATATAACACGCTTCATTGTGAAAAACCATAAAAGGTAACAAGGAATCGCTTGTATATTTTTTTTAAATATCGCGGAAATACAATAAATCCCCTCTGTCAAAACAAAGCAATAACTTCATAAATTCGTTACATAAAACATTAATTCATACCCAATTTTATAACACTTTTTATAAAATAAATTTATAAAAAAAAAAAATCAGAATCATGAATGCTAAGTTTGAATAATTGCAACATCTCTCGAAAATTTAAACAAAAGAAATACGCAATTCAAACATAGAATTATTAATGAATTAATTAAAATAAGAACATTTTTCGAACCTACTTTATTTATCGCATGTATGAATTGTTCCCGCGATCAGTTCCAATTTTGAAACACACTTAAAGCAAATCCAAGTTGGTGTTAAGAGTTCGTTGAAACTGAGATACACACATATGATACTCACAACCGAAATATTAACCCACATATACTTATACACCCCCCCCCCTCCAGGATGGATGATGTGCTAAGTTAGTTTTTTTTTACATTAGGTCCACGTAGGAGGCCCTGAGGAAAATAATTTCCCTCAGGGCCTATGTCATCTTTGGGGATGCTGTGTAGAGGGTATTTTTAAGGAAAGGAAGGAGAGGAAGTTCTGGGAAGGAAAAAAGTATGAGGGTCAGGTAGGAATCTGGGGTTCAGTGTGTCTAGATCATCCGCCACCAAGACCTAGACAATGAATCCCACGAACCCGGGCACCCCTGCTTAGTCACCAAACGTGGCGAACCACTTAAGGTGACCTATGGCAGAGGTGTTGGTTATCCAATAAATGGTTCTCGGGGCGGCGGTACCCATTCCCGCCCCCCAAATTGAGATTTATATTTTAATTTTTTTTTCAAGTTAGGTATGGAGTATGTAGTGAGGTTGAAAGGAGTGCGAAAGGTAACATTGGGGAAGAGGAAGGCTGGTTATTAAGATCTTATCGCAAAACTAAAGCCATTCCAAGCAAAGTTTCAACTGTTCTGAACGATGGCCTTTAAACGGGGAAACCTACCACTCTGTGTCAGATTGTTTGATGGACAATGATAGTCCACAGCAATAAGAATGAAAGAAGGTACTCACGCCTCGCAGTAAGGCAGCTTTCCGTAGCCTTTGTAGGTTCTCATGTTTAGTGTCATGCTGCATTCTTGACACTTGAAACACCCTTTGTGCCATATCTGAAACAATAATGAACACTTCATTAGTTACAATATCACGATAAGTGTCGATCTGAAACAGTAAAATACGCTTACTTACAATATCATGATAAGTGCCAGATCTAAAATAACATACATTTAGATAGTCACAATATCACGATAAGTGTCATATATGAAACAATAATAGACACTTATTTAATCACAATATCATGTTAAGTGAAGTACTAGATCTAAAACAATAATATACATTTGGTCACAATATCATGATAAGTGCTAAGTACGAGATCTAAAACAATAATAGACACTTGGTCACAATATCATGATAAATGCTAAGTACCAGATCTAAAACAATAATAGAAACTTGCTCACAATAACATGATAAGTGCTAACTAAGTACGAGATCTTAAACAATAATAGAAACTTGGTCACAATATCATGATAAATGCTAAGTACCAGATCTAAAACAATAATAGAAACTTGCTCACAATAACATGATAAGTGCTAACTAAGTACGAGATCTTAAACAATAATAGAAACTTGGTCACAATATCATGATAAATGCTAAGTACCAGATCTAAAACAATAATAGAAACTTGCTCACAATAACATCATAAGTGCTAACTAAGTACGAGATCTTAAACAATAATAGAAACTTGGTCACAATATCATGATAAATGCTAAGTACCAGATCTAAAACAATAATAGAAACTTGCTCACAATAACATGATAAGTGCTAACTAAGTACGAGATCTTAAACAATAATAGAAACTTGGTCACAATATCATGATAAATGCTAAGTACCAATCTAACCACGTAACCACCAAATGTCAAATTTTACAGGAGGCCCAAAAACTCCGTGGTGAAAAAAAATTAAAGATGGGTCATTGTTTTTATTTATGTTTCGAACATATAATATATTTCGAAATTTATTTTCAATCATTTAACTTTTGAAAGTTAAGGCTTTCAATATCAAATATTCTAATTCTATTTTAAATTTCGAAGTTTACATGGAAACCGAGAATGGAGATACGTATTTTACAAAAAAGATACATACTTTTCTGCGAACAGTTTTATGAACAACTAGCAGAAGACTTGGAAGATAGGAATTTACCAATTTAGGGCCAGGAGTTTCGAAGTATTCGCAAGTAAAATGGCACCATGGGCAGTTTCCTAATTTAAAAAGTTTTTTTTTTTTTTTAATTTGCGAGTTTTACTAGTCGATGCTGGACTAATTTTAACACCAGATGGCATTAAAAACGTATTTTTGAAAAAATTGGAGTTGCGCAGTCTACGAATTAATGCGACGAATAGATACTTGGTTACAATATCGTGATAAGTGTCAGACTTAAACAATAATACGCACTTAGTTACAATTTCAATGAAAAATGCCAGCTTAATTGTTTAAACATATCTCGAAAAATACTAAGTAATGGAAATTTCATTTTATTTATTTATGCATATTTAAACGCCCATAGGGCTTTTACATACATAAATCAATACATGTTTCGATTAATTACAGTGAAGAGTTAGAAGTGAATAAAATACAGGTAAGTAACAGAAAATATAAAGACACATAATATAGGTTAGATAAAATATGATTTGACAAAATGTAGGTAATACAGAATATAAATAAAGTAAAAATAGATAGCCTGACAATATCCTCCAAATCAATAATAATAGGTATTAATAAAAATGTATAAAATTGGTATTTACAATAGTTTATGAATTAAGTAAAAATAGTTCGCACATCCGGCGTTTAAAGTTTGCCAAATTCAAATTATTGTCAAATACATCAATATTGTTTAAATATTGGTTACCAAGACTATGTAATCGTTGTATTGGGGAATGCAATTTATAGTTAGAATGAGATGTGTGTATATAAAATGTTAATGTTTGTCTAGTAGTTCGTGTAGGTACATGTAGATTTATTAAATGCAAGAGTTCACAGCAATCAAATTTAGAGTTTAATAATTTTAATAAAAAGGTTAGGTCAGTTATTTTTCGTCTGTTTTCTAAAGTTGGAATATTTAAAATATTCATTAATGATAAGTAAGTTATGTGCTCTAAAGGGATGTTAAGTTTAAAATTTACAAATCTTAGAAATTTTCTTTGAATTCTTTCAATATTATGGATATGAATTTTGTAGAAGGGCGACCAGACTATTGAGTTATGTTCGATTAGGCTTCGTACTAGGGATATGTACAACAATTTTACGATATATATTTTTTTAATAGTAATAATTCTTAAAGTAATACTTTTAGTGACATAATATATTAATTTTTCACTTGTAGCAAACACTTTGTGGGAATACATAATTATAATAAACACAATATTATTTTGTTTTAATTCCACTTTATTAAATTTTTAATCCAACTAGTTTCGGTTCAACCTGAACCTTCCTCAGGGATGAATAAAAATATACTAAAAAATAATACAGATATACATGGCATTTAAAAGAAAATATATATTTGTTAATGGTGGTGTGAGTATTGATCATTGCGTGTAATCATTGTGTAAAAAAAATGAGACAAAATTGGACCAAAATAAGGCATTTCACACGAAACAAACAAACAAAAAAAAAGACAGTTGATAGGATAAGCAGAGTGCCACAGCTATAATAATGTATTTTATGTCACGCCATGCAATCATTTAGTTCCGCAAAGTAAACATAGTTTTTTTTTTAAATACATATTTATATAAAATCCCCATCACGCCGTGCAGCCCCCCACACGGAAAACAGAGCCGTGTGATTTAATTTACGCAAAGTCTATTTTTAATAATGTTTATATTATCACGTTGTTTAGCTACGCCATGGCTGAATGGTGAATGAAACTAGGAATTATTAATATATTTTTGGAATACACGTTTAAAACATCGAAATGGCAAAAGCCATGTTTAGTCATCAGATCTGGAATGGTTAGGTATTTTCCAGCCTCCCTTTTCCCCGTACCCCAATCCCTTTAACCAATTGGGGATGCCGTAGTCTGGAAAGTTGATAGCAGTTCGTACTAGAATATTTGAAGTAAAAAAAAAACAAAATATAATTTTTAAATTAAAAACGTTTTTCCATCTCACGTCACCACTGGGTACAACCTAGCGCATCGCGTGATGCGCACTCCGTCTCGGTCCAACATCACCGTAGAGACGAAACAGAAAGCGTATTCCGTGATCTGTTGCGAGGTGTGGCAGTGTGATCAGTGGCGACGTGAGTTAAATTTTTTTTTTTTTTAATTGATAGCAAAATGACATTTATTTATTTATTTATTTGTTTATAAGATTTACACAGTACATTAAATATAAGTTGTAAGGTATTTTAAATAAATTACATGGTTTTGTACCTATTACGTAAATCTGTAAAATATCAATAGGTAATTTCGCCTGGGTTTTAAAACTATATTATGATGAAACTAATGAAAAGAATCAAACATTGGTTGACTAATAAAACATAAATGAAAGAGTATGGGTGGAGAAAATTTTACATTTTAAAATCAAAAATTATTTGCTCACTAAAGTTTAATAAAATGATAAGAAATTTAATAATTTTGTTTTGTATGTTCGCAATGAATCGTGAAAAATGTCTAATTGTAATAATTTTTCATAATGGGTATAAGTTGTGATTGCGCGAGTGATTGGTGAGTTATTTGCTGCATTGGTGTTGTGGGCTTCTATATGAAGAAGAGAAGTGTGCCTGGTACGCCTCATTGGAGCATTTAAACCAATGACGGATAGCAATTCGGGACTATCAATATTATTATTAAGCAGGTTATACAGAAACAATAGATCCGACAATGTGCGTCTTTTTTGTAGTGTTAACATATTATTTGTAGTTTTGTTGTATTTTAAAAGTAAATGTTTCGAAAATTTATTTTGTATATTTTCTAATAAATCTATGTATACCTTATATTGAGGATTCCATATTGTGGACGCGTACTCCAGTGGACTTCTGACTAATGAACAAAACAACATTTCTAGTGTCTTAGCACTTTTGAAAGCTTTACATATTCTTAATAAAAAACCTAGCATCTTGTAGGATTTTGTGATAATTTTTTCGATATGCTTATCAAAAATTAATTTGGTACATGTAGGTACATTTTCTACTAAGCTCAAGAATCACAACTTTACTTTCGGGTACGTGCTGATACAACATTATAAAAAAGGAAAGTGCACGGCGGAACCAACGTTCAGGCAAAATCCAGGACTCCGCCTGGAAAAAAATACCCGAAGCCAAGGAGTTTACCAATTTTACGTAGTTACGTAAAATCATCGGCTGATAGATCGCCGTTATAAAAGAAATCACACGCGTATTATGTATTATGCGGAATCTACGTGAAACTACGTGGAATGGTCGCCGGTTGGTTACGTTGCGATGCCGACACCGAGAACAGAGTGAGAGAGAAAGAGAGAGACCATATGGAAGCTGGGAGCAGCGGCCCGAGCGTCTGCCCATAAACAAAATAAACGCGATCCGTAAATGTAGCGTGCCAGATATCATTGTAGCAGGGGTATTCAATTTCCGGCCATTTTTTAAAGTTGTTATATATGATAAAATAAAACGAAAATTAGTTTCGCCCCTGGTGAAGGACCACTATTCAGAAGACCTATAGTTATCTAGTTAGTTGGTGATCAGATCTGTACAGTTAGGTACTTCCCCAACTTCCTATTCCTTACGACTACCTTCAGCCTCACAACGAAGCGCAATTGTGGATGCCATAATCCCCTGGCTCCCTGCGTTTTAGGAGCACTTTGGACTATTGTGCGGTATTCACATCAAAATAAAATCCTACAGATAAATCAGCCGGCGATATATGTATATTTTTTTCATTTCGGGCCGGTCAAACATATGAACCCTCCTAATTTGTACAAAAATTCGTATCGAGGTGATTTTTCACAAAAACGGCGCTATATCATCCGAATATTATTATAATTAAAAGAGAAGAATATATTTTCTGGAGCCCTTTCACAATAATATATTATGAATATCGATCGTCTAGATCATTAATCAGACATCTCAGAAAAGGTTTTGAGTTGAGTATGCTATATGTAAAAGTGTACTCTCTAAATGGTACAGCAAATAAATTATAATGCAGACCTTGTAGTGAATTAAACAAAATGTTGATATTATTTAGGGCACCAATTAGTAGGATATATCAAAATGTCATAATTATGTACCGGACCGTTATGCCTCCCGGTGTTATTTTACAGGATATTTAATATGCAAAACACAGACGCGTGTAAATAATATTTGATTTATGGGGCCAACAGACCTATAAAAGCTCAAACGTTATTTGGTTTGGCGTATTTCGGCATATCGGTTGCCGTACATTCCCAATGGGAATGTATGACGAGCGATATGCTGAAGTAGGTCAAGCCAAATAACGCCTGAGCTTTTATAGCTAGGTCTGTTGGCCCCATTATGGTGAGTTTTCGAATATTGCTTTCCTCATTATCTTAAAACTTAGTTTTTGGAGATATCTGACTGTTCTACCGGACAATCGATATGTTAATTTTTTCTGATAGTTAAGTACCTTACACGCAATTTTTAACGATTTTATTACATAATAATTTTAGAGTTGCTGTGAATTTTCGCATTTCTTATCGTACGAATAAGGATCTGATAAAGTGGTGTATTGTTATAATTTTATTAACCGATAACAATTTTTCAAATTATCAGATAACAATGGCGAAATTTCAATCACAATTATCACATGATTATAATTACATAACTACGAAGGCTGTCCGTAAAATAAGGTCTCCAAAGTGCTGCGGTCGCGATGCACGATTTTACGCGCGATCCGGTAACACTGACCATGTAGTCTGGTTTTCCCACGCCAGATCCCCACCACGCTGCACTCTCTGCGACACTTAGTCTCGGCGTGGCAGCCGTTCGCGACGGAGCTTCCACTCATCGCACCCGCCAGGTGTTAATTACGCTTTGCAATTCGTTTTTAAACTTTCGCGGCTTATAAAATTACCTCTTTGTATAAAACAAGAAGTCTGCGGATTAGCTGAAGTCCCACCGGATCATTTCATGATCTATTACAAAGAACAAAGCGAACGATAATGGAAATTAATTGTCGCGCGTTCATAATTGCTCTATTTCGGTTCTAGTACTAATGGTTCACTAAGGTACCCGGTAATAACGTTCCTATATAAAGTACACGCCAAATTTTAATACCGACCTGATGTTTATACAGAATTCGTCACAATAATCGTAGAAGTTGCTGTGTGGAGTTACTGTTTGAGGAGAGGAAGGAGTGAACATGGGTCTTGAAGACACCCATGTTGTAGGAGGTAGGAAACACAAGCGAGTTGTTGAACTCAAGAACGAGTCGTAGAAGCGACCCGTTCTCATTTGTTTCACATCATCTCATATTGTTAAAGTCATAGACGAAAATAAGCCCAGGAATAATAGGTTTTACTCTTTACACAGCCTGTATACGAGTAAATTCATATCACTAAAAAAAACAAACAAATGTTGTTATGTATTTATAACGTTATAAGCCTTTTCACTAATTTATTTGATTTGATTGGCTCGCCCCAGCATTAAAAATGCCTGATGTTGATGTAATAAATGAATGGTGTACGACCGCAACGTACGGAACTACGGACACCCGTTCGATTCCACGAAATAGGAATCAGTGTTGATACGGATGCAAAAATGTTGACATCCGCGGATGCGGATCATTAGAGGTTCACCCCCGCGGATGCGGATTTCAGGATTTTTAAATGATGTTTTATTTAATCATATTTTGAGAACAAAACTAAAAAAGTTTTTAGTCTTACTAATTAGCATTTTTAGTATAGAACTTTATAATGAAAAAAAATGTTTAACAATTAAAATTAAAAAAATTGTAAATTATATTTAATAAATAGTAATACAAAGAAAGTCCAGATATTGCTTTTTATTAGTGGCGGCATTTTTATTTACTTTTTCACTTAATATTTACATAGAAATATACATCAACCACGGAAAAAACTTGGATAAACACAGCAAACAAACACCGTAATTGATTCACAATGGGAATCACGTCGATAACTAAAACAAAACAAACAAAACCTGTAGAACCTTGTCTCCAAAATGTGCCTCCCTATTGTTCAGTTAGCGAACAAACTTCGTGCTAGTTGCTATCTAATGGGCTCTATACAAGGTGCTGCGAACAGCCGGCTGTTAGCAGCTGGCTATTGTCTCCTGTCTCCCTTTTCCTCGTACATTCTGTTTCACGTTGTCTTCTGTCTCTTTTATTAACACAACAAATTCAATATCACCATCTCATTTCACTGCGGCGCATCGGTTGGTACTAACGGCAGACGGTTTCTTCCAATTTGCAGTCAATGTGAAACAGAGTGTTACGGGTTCGCATGGGAAAAAAAGAGACGGGAGACATCCTCCAACCTTCGATTTTTAGCCAGCTGCCAATAGCTGCTGTTAGCAGCATGGTGTGTAGATAGTATTAGTTCAACGAAGATGGCAACTAGCAAACACGCGCCACTCTGGCCCCGCCCACTTTCTTTACGCATGTCGTTACTTGTTGCAGATATGATTCCGCATCCATAAAAGCTCCGCATTAATTAATGGGACGCGGATGAAGATCTCTGAATTTATGCGAATATTCCACATTTGCGGATGCGGATGTTAACATTCGTAACACCCCTGATAGGAATGCAAAGAAAAATGCGAGACTTTCGACTGCCACATTTCTACACCAACTGACAGCAGTGGAAAACTCCCGAATTACCATTTTAATTTATTTCCGATTTCTTCGTGTTGCAAGATGTCGGTTACCCGGACCACAAGATGCGGGAAATAAATTATTTTAATAAATAATAAGCGGTTATCTATTATTGATCACTGCACCAAATCGATGATAGGCGCTAGTTTGATTATTTTTATTTATTTATTTATTTATTAAAGAATTTTATACATAGTGTACATATTGTGTTATTTCGCCCGCCATGCTAGGGATGTCCCTGTGTTATGGCGGGTGAAGTATGCAGATTATATGGGTAATGAAGTACATTTACTGATAATATAATAATTATGATAATGAGGTTTACAGTTAATGCAGCAATGAATTTATGATAATGAAATTTACATATAATATAGTAATTGATGATAATGATGTTTACAGGTAATAAATATAACAAGGAAGTTACTGGGACCTTTCATTTGAAAGGTCCCAGTAAATGCCGATTCATGGCCCGTTTCAGCTTTTGATCAAGCCGTCAGATCAAATTTAGCATGGACGATTTGACGGTCACCAAATGTGACGATCATTTTAAACAACCCAAACCTTCAACTTGAGGTGAGTTAATTGAGAAATTTTGGGACACTAACCAACCATCACGCCGTTTCCCAGCAGGGGTAGGGCAGAGAGGACGGACCGCCAAACAACTCGGTCTTGGCACACACACCTTGCCTAATTCACATTCATACATCTTCTCATACATACTCTTCTATTATTATGGCCCGACTCAATTATCTGATTCACTTGATCGTGCCACGCGTTCCTTGGGCGTCTTCGGCTTCTTTTACCATTCACATTCGCGTCATAAATTCTCTTCACTCCTTTCTTCATTCATTCACTCAACATGCCCAAACCATCTAAGCGTCCCATTCTTAATCTTAATTATTACGATCATACATAGTTTTACCACACATGCGCCTCAGGGATCGCATTTCTACAGCATTCAGTCTACTTTCATCCTTTCTCTGCCAGTTCCATGCTTCACTGCCATACATCAGAGTAGGTAACTTTTTGTTGGCTCCAACGGCGTTCAGTCCTCCATTAATGGAGTTACCTGCATTTGCCCTTCTTTCAATATCCCTATCAGCTTTCCCATCTCTCGTAAACATACTTCCCAAATATACAAACTCATCCACATGCTCCAAGTATTCATCGTTCACAACTGAACTAGGTTAAATCCAGCACAAACTTACTGAATTTAATTCCTGTAGTGTTTAAGATTAAATATGTACTTTCAATATCCTTCAGCAGATGTAATTAGAATAGGTAATTATATGTAGTTTCGAGGTTTTTCGATAGATGTCAGTTCATTTAGAAGAGTGGCGACTGTATTTTATTACTGAATTTAATTCCTGTAGTGTTTAAGATTAAATATGTACTTTCAATATCCTTCAGCAGATGTAATTAGAATAGGTAATTATATGTAGTTTCGAGGTTTTTCGATAGATGTCAGTTCATTTAGAAGAGTGGCGACTGTCGCCGTTCGTGTCTACTGAACGAACGGTTACGGAAATAGCCGATGATATGCGATCTAAAGATGGGCTCCCTCAGCGTCGAGTTCACTGTCTTTAGAATTACTTTTAGCATCCAAAAGAACGGACTTTGGTACAGTAAAACATTCTTCGTTAACGTAAATAGAGTAATTTGTAATCTAGACGAACCTCGATCTTTATTGATATTCATTGGCACTCATCACGTAATCTCAATCGCTGGGATTGAAGAACATTTTAAAGCTCAAAAACTAATTATAAAGATATGGACGAAATCATTTTGAGAATCTGTATTTTGAACATTAGGCAACTTTATGCCAAAAACCTATTCAAACACAAAACTGCTTTTGACAATGTACAAACTGCTCGAGATACGAGATACGAGAACCGAAGGGCACAATCTCATAATCCAACTTTTGGCCAAATAAATGTAGCTATAAAACTTATTTTAAATATAAATCAGACTGAAGCTTGGATCATCAACCAGATCTAACATCAAAGATTTTATCAAAATCACTCTACAATTATGCATTTCGAATAGTATAGTAATAGTATATATATATATATAGTAATAGTAATGGCATCCCCAATTAGGGTATGTTATTAGGCTGAAGGTATGGGGAGGGAAAGGAGGTGGACATGAGGGAGGTGGGGAAGTACCTGGCTATTCAGATCTGGTCACCAAATACGGCTGAAGCAATTTCCAGTAACTTTTCAATTTTGAATGGTGGTCTTACATACCAGGGAGCACAATCGATCGATAAGGATTGATAGGATAACTTTCGATAACTCATCGTTTCCTGGCATTACTGCAGATCGCCAACGAATAAGTGACAGTTTACAATGACTAAATGTCCTTAATATATTCGACATCAACTGTTGTTTGTACGTTAGTTTCTCTAAATGATGACAGTTTTTTGTTTGATGATTCCAATGTAAGATGCTGATTGACTTGTATTTTAAATGTAATATTGTGTTGTTATTTGTATAGGGTAATAAGGACGCTCGATTTTAAAATGTCAATAAAACAAGTTTTGTGTGAGATATCCACTATATTTTATTATATATTATGAAATATATTTTATGGCATTAAGTGTGGAATATCGTCGTTGCATATTTTATATGAACAATGTGATGATTTTGACGAAAATTAGTTAAATATACAGTTATTTTTCTTTTTTTCTCCATCTTCTACAATATGAGCCATGTAAAAATATCAAATATTTAAGGCGATAGAAAATAAATCATGCGGGGACAATCAAAATACTACAGAATTATTACCCAGGAAATCGGTTTAACCGATAATAAATCAATTTACTCACATTCAAAATTGACATTTACAATCGTACAAATAAGTAGTCTAATTGTGGAACAACCACAGTTTGAAAATGGCCTTGTAAGCCGAAACAGCTGTCACAATAATAAAAAAAAAACAAATGCAAAACTAAATGATAAACATTATTAAATTTGATTTAAATTAAATTTAAAACAAATTAAATGAAGTTCTACGAATTAAACACAAAAACAATAAATAAATAATTTAGAAATTAATAAAGATGAAAAACAAGAAAAAAAATCATTACATTGATTATTTTTAATTGATAAACTAATGTTTAAGACAAGATTTTTTATGCATAGCACAAAGGGTAACAATTATTATAAGCAATCATTATTAGCCTGAAACACTCATCCAACACGCGACATGTATCTTTTCTCGGAAGATTTTTTCAATATGCACAGAGAAAAAGGTTATTCTAAAATACGATCATTTTATTCGTAAAAACGGTTAAAAACGGGACTGAAGTTCTTACGAACAAATTATTAGGGTTTCAATGTTTATTGGCGGAAACATGTAAGAATAAACATTGAAACACTGTTCATTTGTTCGTAAGAACTTCAGTCCCGTTTTTAACCGTTTGTACGAATAAAATTATCGTATTTTAGAATAACATTTTTCCTCTGTGTGGACGAGTGTTTCAGGCTAATAATTATTTCTTATAATAATTATTACATTGATTGTCTATTATATATAAAAAACAATGGAGTAGCATGTTCGTCAGTGAGGCCACGGTGTGAGACAATATAGGGGTAGCTAGTAGCTATAATGATGGTATAAGGGTGGGTGTGTTACAGTTTCCAGGCCCCAGCATCCGAGAGAAAGTTGGCTTCATGTCGCGCGCCAGACAGCGGATAGCGGGAGCGGAACAACGGTCTCCATTGATTGTGCGGTGCCCGTTTCTGTAACTGCCCATTGGCCATCTCATTAACTTAAATCGAATTAGCAGACTGCATGTGGGTGACGTCATTTTATGGGGAGCAATGATACCGTGGGGGTCGCTAGTGAGACAATATTTTATTTATTCAATGAAAACAATATTCGATTTCAAATGTGATACACAAAAATACAGGAAAAGATTCAGTCGCATCTAGGAGTCGAACCCAGGACTTGTTCCTTGCCGTTTTATTATTATTCTTTTTTTATTAATTCGATCCGAGAACCTCGAGTTGTTTAGCGGTCCGTCCTCTCTGCCTACCTCTGCGGGGAAACGGCGTGATGGTTAGTTAGTTCATTCGATCCTGCCACATCATCTTGGGGCTCCCCGACTTCATCTATTCGACTAAACAACTTGAATAACAGAATTAGGCATTATATCTGTAGTGTTCTGTTATTCAACACACACTAACAGATTATTCAATAGGACATTGGATGGAGATTACTTCTTTGGAATAATACATTCTTGATATTTATCTGCTTTTATTATATATTTCGCGTATTACAAGATTGACCTCGTTAGTCGACCTAACTAGAAGCTGGCTAAATGGATTCTAAACAGAGGGTTCCAGTAAACACACTCAGAGCTGCTCGATCCTCTGTTGGTTCCCACAGATACTAGACTACCTACCATCTAGCGGAATCTAAGGACAGCTCTTACCACTGCCATCTATGTCTAAAAGCCCGAAGCTTTTAGATACACTACAAAATCCCTTTCTTGTGCAGACTAAAAAAGAACAGACAGTAAGTAGAAGTAGTAACTCGAACAAATTGATCGATCCATTTCTTTAAACCTTTCTCAAATGTGTACTCGAAAAACAAAACGACAATAGATATTATTTACAAAATGAAACAAATACTTTGTATTAAACCGCTTTATTTTGATTTATATTTGTCGACCGGTTTCGGTTGAACTCAACCTTCTTCAGGACAATAATATATAAACAGAATCATAATACAGAGAAATAATATCAGGTAAACAAAGTAGAGAGAGAAAGCACATAGGAGAGGGAGAGAACATCAGAGACTGGTTGGTGGAGGGGTAGGAAGAGGGGTAGGGAGAGGAATAAAGGAAGGGTGGGGGTTACACAGGGAGAAAGCTAATAACTTTAAAATTGGACAGTTGGTTAATTCTAGGTGTTTGTTTAAAATTTGGCAATTATTTGTCTTTGTTTTTAAATTCTAATGCTTCTAAATTATTCAGGCGTATTTCTGTTGTATTTTTATGGATTATTTGGACTCCAGTATTTTTATTAAACATGTGGTTAGTACCAATTAAATGGTCGGAAAATTCTGAGAAACCTGGGGTTGTTAAACACCACAAGATATTATTTAGTTGTAATCCACTTTCCGTTCGTCATCCATACAATACATGCAACTCGATTATATGCGGGCAATGCGAGATGGTTAAGGGAGAGATGGGAGACGTCAAGAGACAAGACTAGTGATGTGCACCCGGGAATATTTCCCGACCTGATATAAATTCCCAAAAGGCGGGAATTTATTATAAAACATATAAAATATTTAAAGTCAATACCGACAGTAAAATGAATATATCAGAATGTCAAAAAATGTCGGGGTTATGAGCTTTCTGTGAGATGAGATGTGTGACTAATAAACTGGACGATCGACGAATATAAGCGTAATTTTTTTTTCACTCCTGGTACGTATTTTATTTATCAAGAGGTTTTGGAAAAAACCTACATTGCAATACTCATTAACCCAATACGAAAGAAAAAAGTGTAATTTGTAACCGCAAAGTGATTCCATTCCATCTATCTATATACATATATAAAAATGAATCCCTGTTTGCCTTGGTCACGCCATAACTTCAGAAAGACTTTAGCTATTTCATTCCCCTTTTTTTAAAGTTATCTAATACTTTGTAGAAGGTTCTTACGGAAATAAAAAATAAGAAAATTGGATAATATAAGAAAACTTAAACGACTATTTTAAATTCGTACGTTTGACAATTCGCGAGTTTGATATTTAGAGATATTTCCTATACTGCGATAAAAATTTGGAGAGTTGTTGTGGACATGCCCGTGAAGGTTTCTATATAGCAATATTTATATATTGGTGAGTTCTGTAGTTATGAAATTTGCAAAAAAAAATTGCACACGCAAGTTGTTTGAAAAACGAGTGTATTTTATGGAGTTTAGCGGTAGGGAAAAAAGGCGGGAGGGGAATCCGGGAGGGGCAGAGGGGAATGAAAAAGGTGTGGTACGTGGGTGGGGGGACGAGGGAGGTTGGGAAGGCGGAGAAGGTGGAAGGGGAATTCATGAGGGAGGTTAGCGAGAAAAAGGCGAGAGGGGGAAGGGAAGGGGAATTCTTTATTTAAGTGGCATAGCAACGCATGCCGGGTATCAGCTAGTTAAAATATAAATTCATGAATAATATGTGAAATAAAAAAGCTTTCATTGTAAGCGCTCTTGGAAGGAAAATAATGAAATGATTTCTTATAAAACAGAATTAAAGAAGTGCAAATCTTATAATTAGTCTAGGTAGGTAAAGGAAGCTGGAAGAGTTGAGACATCGACAATAGGCTTTCTACTATCTGCCTACAACGTATCCTAAGATACTTTGAACACGTAACTCGCCAAACTGAGGAGTCCAACTTGAAGAAAATCATAGTCATTGGCAAAGTGGAAGGCAGAAGAAGCAGAGGAAGAATGCGCTGGAGTGTCCAAGTATCACTGGCGTACGTCGGTGTCCTTGGCTCTCAACGCAGCGCAGGACCGCGAGGAGTGGAGGAGCCTTCACAGCTTATGTCATCTTAGGGGACACTGTGTGGAGGTTTTTTTATAAAGAAAGTAAGGTGTAAACCTGGGTCTTGAGAAGTTCAAGTTGTAGGAGAGAGGAAAGAAACACAGATGTTGCCTAATATTAGTTTGTTAGTTTAGGTAACCACTCGATGACCCAATTCGGTGCTTGCGGCGACCATCTTGGACGCTTTGCCCATGAATTGATAACAATGGTTATAATGATTCCATTCAGTGTTTTATTCGTGTCCTTTCGGCAGTTACTTCTGCACAGTGGTACCATTGCACTATTCCGCCGCAATCGGAGTGACGCAAAAAAGTACTATTAAATACATAACTGATGACATCGCATTTCAATAATAGTGGCGATGATAATTTGCACTATTTGCAGCACAATAGGACACGTAGACTTGACCGCGTTTTTACATGCAGCCTTTATCAACAGGCACATTGCGTCACGCCAGGTGCAGAACTAACAAACCATTATACAACGAGGGCGCAGGTGCTTTACAATTCCCTCCATATCCATTCAAATGCTCGTACATACGATAATATTATGTACTAGCAGTGAAAAACCTGCTCCGCGGGTTTTTGCTGCTAGGCCCTGCGGGCGGCTTTTCGTTCTGCTTCGCCCAGTTTAAGTGTTGGTGACTATTTATAAGGCATCACCCTTTTGCAAAACTAACTACTATTAACATTAAACAACAGAATACTTATATTTAATAGGTAGATATATAATAGTAGACATTCTTACATTAAGACCGTGAATAATGAGAGGAACATAAATCTTCTTATTATTGAATGAAAGCGAAAAAAGTTTCTTCTTCTTCATACTTTTTTCGTTAAATATAGTATTATAGTATATTTGCCACTTCCGTTTGCAAAAAGCGTGTGAGTGAGTGCTAAGTGTGTATATTACGGCAGCAGCTCCGTGGAAAAAGGCACGTTCACGGATCACGGGTAGGAACGGTTTCCATACAGTGTGGCGTTGGAGATTTACTCGGAGTCGGGTTCCTTAATTTGAACCATACCTGTAAAAATGCACATTCACGGACGGCTCAGAACGGTGTCCATACAGTGTGGCGTTGGAGATTTACTCGGAGTCGGGTTCCTTAATTTGAACCTTACGGGCATTACAGCACGTTCACGGACGGCTCAGAACGGTGTCCATATAGTGTGGCGTTGGAGATTTACTCGGAGTCGGGTTTCTTAATTTGAACCGTACGGGCCTTACCATATTAATATACTTCGATTACCTTACTTAAATCGCCCAACATATGTACACTAATCTGCAGTGACAAAGATACGAACTGTAATGTATCATTATAGTCTACGATCTAGTATCTAGTACATGCTTTACTTTAGTAGTCTATGGGCTCTTTGGGTCATATGGTCGCATTGCCGAGTTGTGCCCGAAGTAGATTTCGAAGTCTTTAGGTTTTCAGGAGCTGTTCAGATCAAAACAAGCTTTCAGTCCGAAAGGAAGTTTGTTCTTAGAAGTATTATTATAATACGACAATAAACAGTCACTGTTTTATTAACCCTTAACATCACTCGTGGGGGAGTAGGGTCCCCCACCAAGCAGGTTCTTTTGTTTTAAGCCTTACGCGCTTGCGGATCCGTGTATTCTCACAGTGATGGTATGTCTAGGGAAATTTCCCTAGATCTAGGGGAGAAAAATATTTTTTAGGGAAAAGGAAAATCAGCACAAAATCAAGGGAAATTTTGAACTCTGGCAATTTTTTTTTTACGTACGACCATATTACTGGTATTGCTTGTCGCTAATTATTTTTTTGGAATTACCATGAATCTTATGTATCTATTGTTACATAAATCAATCAATGTTGTTTTTAACACGGACAACTCAAAATGGACTTTCCAAAAAAATAAAATAATTTAGGTTTCAAGTTACGTTTTTTAGAAATTTTCTTCAGTTTCGGTGATTGCGGTTGATTTTCATTATGCAAAGTGATTTTCATTAGGAATTCCGTTTCTAATTAGCAAAAAGTGTTTTATTTGGAAAAGCACAGTATTTTAAGCATATCCACTAAGTTCTGATATCTTTCCAATTAATAAACGTATAACAGGATTAGTGTTACACAATCAGAAAACAGGATTTTTCTAACAACATTAGGCATAAAATGTTCAGCTACTAAGTTCCAAATTTTTAAGCTAATTTCCAATATATTCGGTGTTTAACACAACTAATATTATTATGCGTTTATAAAATCCCACAATGCTGCAAAGTGGGACAACGGGCTAATTGTTTCACACAATTAAACTCTTACATAATCTCACTACATTATTATAATATTATTATGTTATGTTCGTCCTACTCTCGACTTTACCCGTAAGACGGTTAATTTTCTTATTCAGTCATTTTGCGTAGATAATATTAGGGGGCATACATTAATTACGTGAGCAAAAAATAGGGGGGTCCAGTAAAACTCACCAAATCTCATTACACCGAGGGGGGTGGAGGTCAATAAAAATCTTAAGTCAACTTTAAAAGAGTATATATTATTATAAAGACAATTAAAAAAAACTAAACTGTTTCACTTCTTTTGAAGTGTCCCATTGTGCACGCTGAAAATTGGCAATTATAAAAAACATTTATTTCGAGAGTGAGAAAAATATCTCACGTGAGGGGGGGGGGGTCCCACAAAATCTCACTTAAGGGGATACCCGGCGGTGATTTTTCCACACAACCGTATTCCCTATTTATCTCTCTGGATTTTAATCCCAGAGAAAATATTGTTTTACATAAAATAGATGCCAACTACTAGCGTGTCGGTACTTTTTTTTTTTTTTATAAGATGACATAGGCCCTGAGGGAAATTATTTTCCTCAGGGCCTCCTGTGTGGACCTAATGTAAAAAAAAGTTACTTTTTATAGAAGTTATGACCTTCCAAAAATCAATAAAATTGACTGGTTTAAACGCCGTCAAAAGACGTTCAGTATACAAACTAGACAATGTTTTTTTAAAAAAAGGCAAAACGTACAGACATAGAACAGTTTTTTCTTATGTAGTTGGTAAAAAAAAAAAATTGAAAATCATTTTTTGGAGAAGAAAAGTGGGGAATACAAAACCTCGAATTTAGTTAGGTATTAGTAGCCCGAGGTGCATTGTCCCTTTCGCTCAATATCCGGTGGAGTGAGAGCAACAATTTAGTAAAATCTATTTTTCAAATTTCTCCACCACCGGGTTTCATCTTAATCTCACCAAGGGGGGGGGGGTCTACAATTTTGAAAAAACTGCTCACGTAATTAATGTATGTCCCCTTAGGTACTTAGATCGCACGTACCCGAGAAAACAATCTTCATAGACAACATTTGTTATCTTCTATTAGTGAATTTTTGAACATAACCCGCTACCATCTTATCTTATCGGTTAACAATAGTAAAAAGTACAGCATAGTTGCACGTTTATATTTAAATATTTGATACGAGACTTCTACTTTTATTACAACATAAATTCTTATCTCGCACGAACGCCGAGATTGAAATATTTTGATTGTAATTTTTTTAAAACATCTCTTTATAATTAATTTGATCTTACAAACATTGTCAGAGTAAGTACGAGTTGAACATAATTATACTCTCAATGTCGCCATGACGAAAGACAATCATTCGGTAAAAATATTATATAGGTTATTACATAGTTTTTTGTTGTTGCTAAAACTACCTCTGGAGAAATACATTTTAAGGTAACAATTATTATAAGCAATAATTATTAGAATGAAATATTCATTCACATTGAAAAAAACTCCCGAGAAAAGATACATGCCGCCGACGGGACTCGAACCAGTGTCCTTCTGATTTCCGGTCAACTGCTCTTATCCACTGAGCTACGTCGGCTTATCTCTTACCCGCCAAATAATTCAATATATACTAGTGTTTCATTCAACAATTACCGCTTATTACCTTTTTTTCACCTGCAAACAACCAACTTTATTTTATATGAGAAAGGCATTGTAAGTGCTAAATCTCCCACTAGGTGGCGTCGAGACATATTATGTCTACATTATTTTTTGGTGAAATACTTTAACTCGTCAAATATTAATTATTATTTTTTAATTGCTAAACTAATGTTTAAGACAAGATTTTTATGCATAGCACAAAGGGTAACAATTATTATAAGCAATAATTATTACCCTGAAACACTCATTCACATTAAAAAAATCTCCCGAGAAAAGATACATGCCGCCGACGGGACTCGAAACTTCTGATTTTTTAAGGTGATACTTAAAAGAATTCATAATCTGCTCGTTCACAAATGGAGCGAGTTTTAATTATTTTGGAAAAAAATACTTTGTTAGTTATGCTTTAAAATATTGAGATAAATTAATTGTTTGCGCCCATACATACGCAAAATAATTTTCGTTGTTTGTTTTTGGGGTGTTATGCCGTGTTGTGCTACCTCCTTCTTTAGCCGACGTTTCGGACAGCGTTGCAGTGTCCATCATCAGGGCAGATCCGGCAGATCCGTCGACATCGACGCACTGCACTGCAACGCTGTCCGAAACGTCGGCTAAAGAAGGAGGTAGCACAACACGGCATAACACCCCAAAAGCAAACAACGAAAATGCTTTTGACCGTGAAAATCTAAAACGTATAAATAATTTTGTCCATAGATAAAATCAAATATTTCAAGAAACGCGTACAAATTACAATATTCGATTGAATCACCGATACAATATTGTATTGGTTATGGGCTATTAAAAAAATCACTTTTAATGACTTAATAACTGATTGAGGGAAACCTTTTGATCTCTCCAGCAGGACTCTCATGTTGAATTCATACGTCCGTTACTCCTAGACCCACTGACCCCGAGATTCCTACCCACTCCTCATATTTTTTGCCTTCGTTGGGGGGTGTTGAAATGCCACTTTGTCGAGTTGTCGTGGAAGCATTTTATCATGATAAATACATCATTTTAAAATAGAAATAGCTGAGTTTATCATTGAGTCATTACATAGGTTATTCCAATAACTTAACAAATCCAATTTTCTTCTATTCCACTGCAATGTTTCCCAATATGGCGTCAGATTTATTTCAGTGACCTAGGTTAATCCCTGCATTGGGTGAGGTCATCATGGTTCTATTTGCATAAATGAATCATAGAATCGCTGACATACTCTGGTGAACTCTCGTGAAAAATACATTGGTACGCATAAAAAATATAAGAAAATTACTGAAATAATGTGGGCAAACGCAAAATTGCAGTAAAATCACCTTGATTACAATTCTCACTAACTGAACTCACCATTGATGTTTCTACTCAGGAATAGAAATTGCAATAAAACCACCTTGATTACGAATGTAACTAACTGATCTCACCATTGCTGTTTTTTTCTCGAGGGTAGAAATTGCAGTAAAAACATGTTAATTACAAATCTAACTAACTTAACTAATCATTGCTGTTTCTTCTCATGAGTAGAAACTGCAGTAAAACCACTTCGATTATGATTGTAATTAACTGAACTCGCCATTGCTGTTTCTTCTCAGAGGTAGAAACTGCAGTAAAACCACCTTGATCACAATTCTAACTATTTGAACTCACCATTGATGTTTCTCCTCAGGGGTAGAAACTGCAGTAAAACCACTTTGATTATGATTATAACTAACTGAACTCGCCATTGGTGTTTCTCCTCAGGGCTAAAAACTGCAGTAAAACCACTTTGATTGTGATTCTAACTAACTGAACTCGCCATTGGTGTTTCTCCTCAGGGCTAAAAACTGCAGTAAAACCACTTTGATTGTGATTATAACTAACTGAACTCGCCATTGGTGTTTCTCCTCAGGGCTAAAAACTGCAGTAAAACCACTTTGATTGTGATTATAACTAACTGAACTCGCCATTGGTGTTTCTCCTCAGGGCTAAAAACTGCAGTAAAACCACTTTGATTGTGATTCTAACTAACTGAACTCGCCATTGGTGTTTCTCCTCAGGGCTAAAAACTGCAGTAAAACCACTTTGATTGTGATTATAACTAACTGAACTCGCCATTGGTGTTTCTCCTCAGGGCTAAAAACTGCAGTAAAACCACTTTGATTGTGATTATAACTAACTGAACTCGCCATTGGTGTTTCTCCTCAGGGCTAAAAACTGCAGTAAAACCACTTTGATTGTGATTATAACTAACTGAACTCGCCATTGGTGTTTCTCCTCAGGGCTAAAAACTGCAGTAAAACCACTTTGATTGTGATTCTAACTAACTGAACTCGCCATTGGTGTTTCTCCTCAGGGCTAAAAACTGCAGTAAAACCACTTTGATTGTGATTATAACTAACTGAACTCGCCATTGGTGTTTCTCCTCAGGGCTAAAAACTGCAGTAAAACCACTTTGATTGTGATTCTAACTAACTGAACTCGCCATTGGTGTTTCTCCTCAGGGCTAAAAACTGCAGTAAAACCACTTTGATTGTGATTCTAACTAACTGAACTCGCCATTGGTGTTTCTCCTCAGGGCTAGAAACTGCAGTAAAACCACATGGATTATGATTCTAACTAACTGAACTCGCCATTGGTGTTTCTCGTCAGGGCTAGAAACTGCAGTAAAACCACCTTGATCACGATTCTAACTAACTGAACTCACCATTGCTGTTTCTCTTCTGGGTCGAAATTGAAGTAAAACCACACTCCTTATGATTCTAACTGAATTCAACATTGGATGTTTCTCTTTAGCGATAGAAATTGCAGTAAAACCACCTTGATCACGATTCTAACTAACTGAACTCACCATTGATGTTTCTTCCCTGGGGTAGAAATTGAAGTAAAACCACATTCCTTACGGTTCTAACTAACTGAATTCAACATTGGATGTTTCTCTTTAGTGGTAGAAATTACAGTAAAATCACCTTCATTACGATTCTAAGTAACTGAACTCACCATTAGTAGGTAGTAGGCATACATACAATATTTCCTTGCCAAGCGATTAAAATACATTTTAGTATGCTAGAAGCATTTTTTAAGGTTCGAAACATTATAAAATCTAGGCAAGTGTGGTGAGATACTAGCAAATCCACGTTGGATTTCTTGGCGCACGATCAAGAAAATCGCCGATTTCGAACTGCGGATGGTAAGTAAGAACTGTGATGAAACTTTTTTGATGAAGACGATTGTCAAAAGTGGAAATCTAAAATTTGTAAAGATTAGGTATATTGGAATCTATCCGCATGAATTTGTATAGGTAATGCAACATTTGGGAACCGGAAAACCAAAAATTGTGTTTTCCTGCATCGCGCCAACAAAACTATCAGCACAATGAAACGACTGTTATTTTTAGTAGCATTTCGCAGGATGTTGCAAGTTAATTCTGACCAACGTACACCATACATCTGGACACTAGTCGGCATTTAGAGGAAACGGTGAATTTGCACAATTCGTCGGTCGGTGAACCGCGGCGGTGACTCCCACAAGTCACACTATAAAGATCGGGTACGTTTTCTCCAGTGTAGAATCATTGTGGATGAAGGAAGTCGATGTCAGCCACGTGATTATAACAGTACTTAATTTACCATCACGCAATTTCTATGCAGGGAAAAGCAAATAAGTTTTTGCCACATGAATCTGTATGGGCGCTCGGCTTTTAGAGGAAACGGTGAATTTCCACAATTTTCGGACGGCGAACCGTGATGACGATGACTGATGACTCTCACCCCCACTACATAACGGAACGGCTCCGTTTTCAGTCAAATTACTCAGCATTCTTCTAAATACTCAATTACAAATTATTGAAATAACACTTCGCTTCAACTTAATTACTACAAGAAACAACTGTTTGCGTCGGGGAGATGGAAAAACTTGCACAAAATACGCTATTTAAAAAATTTGTGCGTATTTCAATATAAGCGGAAGCTCTCGGCAAAAGTCACACCGTACTAACAAGAAAAAAACATGGAGTCAAAACACGGGAAATTTTGAACTTTGAAAACTCTCTCTCTCTGGTTTCAATCCTGGGATTGGTTTGCAGCAATTTCTTCTTTTCTTCTCTTCCATTCTTCCCTGTCTTGTGCGGCTCTTTTGAAGTCTGCATATGATGAGCAGCGCATGTCCACCAGCAGGTCCTCCAAGTACTCTCGGCGTGGGCGTCCCCTAGAGTTTGTTCCCTCGGTCATACCCTCCATTATGGCATGCAAGAGGCCTTCTTGTCGTATTATATGGCCGATCCATTTTGCACGCCTTTCGGTCAAGTTCCTGAGCAGGTGCCTTCCTCCTTCGATTCGTTGGAGAACCGACTCATTTGTAATGTGGTCTCTCCAGGAAATTCCTAATAGTCTTCTATATGACCACATCTCAAAAGCCTCTAGTCTCCGTTTATCTCTTGATAAACGATAACATATAAACGATAATATTTGGTTTGCTGACAATATTGCATTGAAAACAATGGACCTTTAATGCATTTTTAACAATCTACCCCGACTTAAATGTAATAACCCCTCATACTACTTTCGTTCCCAGAACATCCTCCACACAGCCGTAAGATGACATAGGCCCTGAGAAGAATTGTTTTCTTCAGGGACTCCTGTGTGGAACAATTATAAAAAAAGGTAGGTAAGGTGAAACGCCCTTCGGCACACACTCCTTGATTGACACACATTCGTTCTCTTATCTTATACTCGGTCAATTTTGTTTTGCCCGGCTGCCCTGACTTCTACCTTTACCCGTTTATCCGCTTTGCAGATCAGTATCACCAGAGCAGATAGCATCTTCCAATCTGAGACGAATAATCTGGAACCTCTAACAAGCGCTTAAAATATTTGAACACGGTCATTTCAGGAGTCAGAACAAAGGATGAGTATCAGAAACAAATGACTTTCGACTCTATACGCACGCCTACCACTGCGAAGAAACAGCATACACGGAGAAAAATGTGATTCTAAAATACGATAATTTTATTCGTAAAAACGGTTAAAAATGGGACTGAAGTTCTTACGAACAAATTAACAGTGTTTCAATGTTTATTGGCGGGAAAATGTAAGAATAATTGGTTGGTATACGCACGAAATTACGAATACCAAGAAATTATGCTTACATGTTCCCGCCAATAAACATCGAAACCCTGTTTATTTGTTCGTAAGAACTTCAGTCCCGTTTTTAACCGTTATTACGAATAAAATGATCGTATTTTAGAATAACATTTTTCTCCGTGTACAAACATGAGGGTGCATGCGGTTTCATTCTGGTTCATGGACCATCTCCCTTGTTTACTATCATCTACGTTGTTTTTTTTTTTTTTATAGGAAAATAATTTATCTTTAGGGCCTCTGTCACCTTTAATAAAGATGCTGTATGGAGGGTCATTTTGAGGAGAGGAAGGAGTGAATATGCGTCTTGAAGATACCCACGTAGGTTTGCGAGAGGCCGGCAAATCGTTCCAGAGCCGTACTGTTGAAGCGACCTGTTCTTATGTGACAAATGTGCATATGTGTTTCCCGAGTTTGCATCGTTGTCGAGGGGATCAAACTCGGAGCATCTTCCATTGAAATACCGGTAGATTAAGGATAGCATTCCCACCCGACGCCTATGCTCTAAAGATGCCAATCAGTTTGTTAAGACGGGAGAATCTATCAAACGGGCTGTCCATTTTTACCGAGTTGAGGGTTTTTTATTCAGGTATTTTGGAAGCTCCGGGCCAGAGGTGGATACCAAACTGCGATTTTTACAAGGTTAGCAGTTCTGCACTATTTATATATAGCCTACGTATACTTAGACATAACATACGCTCAATATTGAGCAATGTCGTGACCGAAACTTGTATCACAGTAGGTGATAGTGCGCGATGCCTTGTACGGAATGAGTACATTTCAAATCTAGTTTCGAGGTTGGGACACCATTCTTCTGGGCTCACAATAGAAATATTTTAATGTTCGGACCAAAATACATGTAATAATAATAATTTTCGTTGAAACATTAATTACAACATCAATAGTAATATATGAGTATGAGTATATAGCTTATAAATATATATATATATAGTGAGTCTCTGATGTTTCTGTTCATTTTACTCGTCATGATAATGGATGCTGCAACGCTGTCCGAAACGTCAGCTAAAATAAAAGAGGAGCACATGGCATAAAAACTCAAAAATTAACCACGAGTATAACCACTAGATTGTTGTCCCTTTGTCGCTAAAAACAATACGCTTTCATAAACAACACAAATAATTCTCTATACACCCACCTTTACTCACTTACTAATAAACGTGTTTTAAATTTGCTGCTAAACAAACATTTACTAAATAAATAAAAACTTAATCTTCATAAAAACACGTTTATTAGTAAGGCCCCCAGTATGCCGCTTAAATTATATATTTATTATTTAAATTTGGTGGGCGGGTATAGGTACCGCCGCTCCGGGAACCATTTATTGGATAATCAACACCTCTGCCCAGGATCGCTAGTTTGGTGACTTAGCAGGGGTGCCTGGGTTCACGGGGTGAGGTTTTTCCGGGTCTTGACAGGAGGATGAGTCTTACCACCAATTGCGTGTCAGGCCAGATCGGGAGACTGGTTGAGCGAAAGAAACGCTACTGGCTGATGTGACGGCTGTCACCGATGTTGGCCGGTGTGACGTCAACAACGCCATATTCACGAACAAAAACGAACATGTCGTTCTGGTGGCAAATCGAAAATGGCTCATTTTAAATTGATATAAAAAATGATTCGTTAAAATCAAAATGCCACAAATACCGTAATTTTAAAATACCCTACTGTGCACCTATAACTATTATCCACAGTTATTTTATTTTTAATGTGAATACCGCACAATATCCAGTGAGACTATGGCATCCCCAATTAAGGTGTGTGTGAGGCTGAGGGTATTGGAGGAAAGAAACCAGTTACCTGGCTATTCAGATCTGGTCACCAAACACAGCGAAAGCCAATTCATTGGTCGTACACCAGGGAGAGACACTGACAATATCTTCCACTATGGAACGTGTCGCAAATATACTGTACATTATTTGTAAATGAATAAATTGTGAAAAAACATAAATAAATAAAATTTACTTGCGCACGCCGGGATTTGAACCCGCGACCTCCGACCTTCACCACAGAGGCCGTCATTATAATAACAGTTTAATTGCCGGCAACTTGGGCGTTTGTCGAGATAACATAATCTTAAAAAAAGAAGACTAGACGATTTAAACATTGTATTACATATATATCACTGTATAATATACTTATTATGTAAAAGCCCATCAGGGCGTTGAAAATTAATAATAAATTAATAATAAATAAATGTCTGTTCTGAAACGGGTAAAATCACACAGATCGTCGGTTATAATAAGAAATAAATAATAATATTATATTATTATGCGGCCATACGTCACGTGACATAACGTAAGGCAAGAACGAGCTATGCAATATGACGTAATGTTATAATTTCTTTCCATTTTGTATGCAGAAACGATGGTGTCGCTCTGCAAAGCTCCGAGGCTCCGGTGAAAGTGAAAAATTTATGTTTTATGCAAAGTGGCTGGGGGCTAGGACGATAATAGCGAAGAGGCCACAGAGTTATGATGAAATGTGTGAATGAGACTGATAAAACAACACAATGGTAGCAATAATAACATTACGATTGTGGTAATTGAAAATATGTTAGGGAGATAAAATAAAAACTAAACTTAACCACTCGGGTCTATCGCCTTTGTGTTTGTGTTTTTTCAAGAAATACACGAAATATTTCCAAAGGTAGCCGAACACTGTTTTTGAAAGGTAACGAAATACCCTTTCAAATTATATTATTACAAATAAATATTGAAATTTGTAAATACGAAAATTTAAAAAATTGTAAAAATGACACACCTGTGATGTTTTTATGTGAAAACGATACTAGAATCATGGATAGCGAAAAAAAAACACGAATTCTACTATACAAATTAATGTATAATAAACAATTCTATCATCTCACTTTTTTACCATTTCATATTTTGGAAATGGCAGAGAAAGGATGAAAGTAGACTGAATGCTGTAGAAATGAGATCCCTGAGGCGTATGTGTGGTAAAACCATGTATGATCGTGTGAGGAATGTGGAGATCCGAAAAGAATGCAAGGCTGATGTGAGCGTAGTAAGTAAGATTAAGAAAGGGACGCTTAGATGGTTTGGGCATGTTGAGCGAATGAATGAAGAAAGGAGTGTAAAGAGAATTTATGACGCGAATGTGAACGGTATAAGAAGCCGAGGACGCCCAAGGAAGACGTGGCACGATCAAGTAAATCAGATACTTGAGTCGGGCCATGTCAAGAGTCAGAATAATAGAAGAGTATGTATGAGAAGATGTATGAATGTGAATGAGGCAAGGAGCGTGTGCCAAGACCGAGTTTTTTTGGCGGTCCGTCCTCTCTGCCTACCCCTGCGGGGAAACGGCGTGATGGTTAGTTAGTTAGTTACAAAAATATTTGATAAAAAAATAACTAAGTTTAACAAAAAGTCATGCGATTTGGCTGGTGAAACTGTATCTACAAAATAAGATAACTTTGAACAGAAATGTGAAGCGTGGTTTATTCTAGATATTCTCCGTATTGTTTTAGTGTTGTAACTAGAACAACGGAGTTACAATGATTTCTGTGGGAACACACGAGTTAGCTTGAAAACAAGCTTAGGGGTTGAGTGGTTAAAAATAAATAAAAAAATGTGATATTATAAACTACAACCCTCTACGTCTGCGAATTTATGACATCAGCGCACAAAACGACGTTTAGAAACAGAATACTGCCATGTGAATATGTAATACTCAGGAGGTGGAAAGATGGACGGATGGTAAGGGATGCAAATGCATATTATCAATCATCTTTAATAAATAAATATAAATTAAGAAAAACAACAAAAAAGTTTTTATGTATATGTACATTATTATTACATTTGCCTGCCCTCTCCGATATTATGAAACCCCGGATTAGGGAGTTTTCAATAAAATCAAAGGGTTTCTAATAAAATACAAACATAAAGGTAAGGTGGACTAAGGTGTTTAAAAAAAATCCAACTGCAGGTTTTAACGATCAAACTCATCTGGGCGTAGAAAAACTACACACGGGGATCTCCGTGAACTTAGGGGACATACATTAACTACGTGAGCAGTTTAAAAAAAAATTTAGACCCCTTCCCCCCTTGGTGAGATTAAGCGAGATTTAGTGGGACCCCCCCTCCCTTACGTGAGATTTTTTTCTCACTCTCGAAATAAATGTTTTTTATAATAGCCATTTTTTCAGCGGCCAAAATGGGACACTGCAAAAAAAGTGAAACAATTTAGTTTTTTTTTAAATTATCTTTATAATAATAAATACTCTTTTAAAGTTGACGTGAGATTTTTATTGACCACCCCCTCGGTATAATGAGATTTGGTGATATTTTACTGGACCCCCACCCCTATTTTTTGCTCACGTAATTATTGTATGGCCCCTTAGTTTAAAAAAACTCACCCATGAAATGGATCACATTCACACAAAATGTGCAATTATTATAAAAACAGGATCAGTGACTATTGTATTTTCGGTGACCGGACAATTCAACAACACTGTAACTTCATCACTAATTTGAAAAGTCATTAAAACGTGATGAAAAACAAAACTGACTATTGTATTTTCGGTGACTGGACAATTCAACAACACTGCAACTTCATCAAAGTCATTAAAACGTGATGAAAAAAAACTCGGTCAATAGTTATTAGGGCTATTTAAAAAAAAAAAAACATTTTCAAAGGGGTGTTGAAATGCGACATTGTCGAGTTGTCATGGAACCGTATTTTCATGTCGATGACAGCTCCATTGTAACCATAATATTGCTTCATTTATGAGAGATAAGGGCGGTAAAAATGAGATATCCAGAGGTATACCTATAGCCCTTTTATTTTTACAATATTTTTCTTAAAAATCTTGTATTTTCCATACAAGATAGATACTATTGCAGAAATTAAAAAAAAATACCCCAACCGCCTACTAACCCCAAACCCTACCTTTTCAGAAAACATAATCGCACGATATGTATCAAGCCGTGCTGAAAGGGCTAACAAAAGGGTAATGCTAGCAAAGTGGGTGTGGGATTCCTCATCAGCAAAAAACGTAAAACAATCAATCATAACGTAACCTCCGTGGTTCTTCCTTCGTGGGTTGGGCGCTTATGAATACTATAGTAATGTAGTCATGTAATAATTATGTATGGAGGAGACGGCGGAGGCTTGGAATGTTTTATGTATTTAGTATGACCGAGTGAGGAGCGAGGAATCAGGTCAGCCGAGGAATGTCGTCAACACTGGCATTATACCGGACCCAAGCGGCTGTACTGAAAGTGAAATGAACCGGCGAGGATTATGGAAGTTCATAACGACGAGGGTGCGTGTGAATGTGGATGGTACACGGTGGGTGGCAGGACAGAGCTGTGTGGTGTTACATCCTTTCTATCTCTAACCTGACACAGGAATGTCGTCAACGCAACACAAAACTGTCACAATAATATAGAGCTGTTAGATGGACCGTTACATCCTTTCCATCTCTAACCTGACACAGGAATGTCGTCAATGCAACACAAAACTGTCACAATAATAGAGCTTGTAGATGGACTGTAAATCAATTACAAACGAAGAGCATTAGATTGGTTTTTTTTTAAGTGAAACTTCTTTACGCACGCTTGACTTGGGGGGTAAGCTGGCGAATGCGTGACGAGAGCTTTACGAAAAGTGTAGTCGGGCGAGGCGATCGGGCTGTATCACCCTGTAGGAGCAAGAAAGAGCAGTGCGCGCGCACATTTTCTTTCTCTCTTCCTCTCATAGCCAGTGCATGAAGATTGTTCGTAATTTCATTTTGTTCTTGAACAATTTTATAAATATTGTAGGAGCAAGAAAGAGCAGTGCGCGCGCACATTTTCTTTCTCTCTTCCTCTCATAGCCAGTGCATGAAGATTGTTCGTAATTTCATTTTGTTCTTGAACAATTTTATAAATATTGTAGGAGCAAGAAAGAGCAGTGCGCGCGCACATTTTCTTTCTCTCTTCCTCTCATAGCCAGTGCATGAAGATTGTTCGTAATTTCATTTTGTTCTTGAACAATTTTATAAATATTGTAGGAGCAAGAAAGAGCAGTGCGCGCGCACATTTTCTTTCTCTCTGGAAGTTTTACTTCAGTCGTGTGGTCTAAAGCACACTCGTATTTTTTTATCACTAGGAACAAGGAGGACGGATGAAGATGATTGCTGAATTTGGCTCTCCATCAAAGATATAAGAGTCTCAGTTCACACTGCTGATTCACATTTAAAAAAGTCATATAAAAAACGCACATGAAAACCATGTTGTAAAACGATTTGTCAAGAGTTTCAATTACTGATCCGATCTCTCATTAGGGTACTTTTCACATGCATGTACAATAACATTTTATAACTGGGATCGGTGTGTAGTATTTAGTCATCTTCTTCTTCTGCTTCCCAGGTAAAGGCTTTGCGGAAAGGGGAGGAACAAAGGATAATATCAATATTTTGAACAGGACGTTGTGGGGTAGGTATTTGGAGTAGTACCAAAGCTGTTTCAAAATTAAAATTGGGCTGCTTCACTAAAAGTAAAATGAGCCAACGTGGATTATGGAAGTTAGATAGACAGTATGAGTGAATGTGGATAAAGCGAGACGTGCCAGAAGTTACATGTCCTCTATTAAGACGTTACATGTCCTCTATTAAGAGAGTATTCAAGATATGGGCGACAGAGAACAAGGAGGTTGTCGGGTCAGGAGTCAGGACAAAGCTACGTGGCGTTTAATCTATATTATACTACACACCTTTTAAAATATATTTTTAGACAACAAAGGTGGCCCTAGGCCTAACGGCCGGTGTTCCCTACTTTTCCATCGACCAATCTGAGTCTCCGATCAGCTAGTGATTTGTTTAGTAACGCTCGATTCGCCTGTTGGTCGGAGAGTTGCGTTTTTCTGCATTTGAGGAGTGTTGAGCCAAAATTTCTGCTCAACAATTGATCAGTAGGATTGGGAACAACGGCTGTTAGTCTTTTCTACAGATGAGCTGTGTGATGGTTTTTTTGTAATGAAAGGAAGAAGTGAACCTAGGTCTTGAGGATGTTCAAATTGTAGTTGGGAGGAAACGCAGAAACCGCTGAAGGAAGGGGCTATTTATTTTATTGTCATATCTATCAATGACGATTGTTCTTCGGAACATCATCAATTTAAATACTAGTGAAAACTCGTAATGAGTATATATATATTCAGGTATTTTTGGGGGTTCCGCACATCAGATTGCTGCCAAACTCAACAGTGAGATATGGGGTGCACTTACAGTACTGGAATCAATAACATTTGAATTCCTTGACTACTCGAATTCTGATAATCTACCGTTTGCCCATCTCTGTCTTATTATAGTCTATAATAATACTTTATGACGAATGAAGACACCACTTTTCTATTTCGGTAAACGTAGGCATTAAATGGCACATTCCAAACACATAAAATGTGTCTGATTAGGGCATGGTATTCGATCTCAAACAGAGATCCACCCACAACAGTGAAACGTTATACAAAATGTCCCACAAGTATCACAAAAAACGATTGGAAGATAATGAACAAAACGTTTTTCTCCTAAATTAAAATATAATTTCGGATTGTGAGGGCGTTTGAGAAGAGACCGGATCTGAATTTAATTTCTCACTTAACTCAACACAGGAAATATTTTTTATATGAACTCCAAAAAGTGAGTGTAGCACAACCACAGACATATTATTCATAGACTAGAGAATCAGGGAGAGGGGTAATAACCATCTGTAGCGGGGCGGAGAGGGATGAGTTGACGGTAACGATATGTGATTCGTTAAAACTTTAATATGACAGTATATAGGCATCACGCATTATAATATCACTATTTAGCTCTTAAAAGTAAAATCTGCTTTTGAATGAATAGACCTTTTTACATGGGAGCGCGAATTGTTCGCCCGGTTTGAACAAACTTGTGTAATCCATATAAAATGAAGAAAGGTTCGCTTGTTTTGAGAGTCGAATATTTTGTTACCGGGTTTAGTTAAGACACTTTTACAAATGTTTCATAATTTACTTATCACAGTAAACTGCAACGTGCACACGACGGGACCGGGAATTTCGGTTGCTTACGCTTCATGTCTAAAACTGATCATATTATATGATGTGAATAAGCTTAAAATAATGACAAATAATGCCTGCATATGGAAGGTAATACGACAATTGGGTTTATACTCTTTTTCACTTCAATTTTTACATGTTTTAATAGCACAAGTTACCATTTTTGCCGTGTTATTTCGTAAAATGTACCGATAAGAGCTCGACGCTAGTCCGCACAAGAATGATGACGTCACATTTTCTAGATTCACGCGAACCTATACGCCAGCCCGGCCGGTTCCATGGAACCCAGAATTAAGGAGGGGGAAATAATACGCTTTTATCACTTAGGGCAGGTCTATACATATTCATATGTCTATGAGCACAACCTATGTCATCTTAGCGATGCGGTGAGGAGGAACTCTTGAGGAAATAAATGAATTAACTGTGTTGAGGAAACAAAGGGACCAGCATTTTTTTTTCATTAGTTCCACACAGGAGGCCCTGAGGAAAATAATTTCCCTAAGGGACTGTGTCATCTTAGGGGACGCCACGTTGAAGGTCTTTTTAAGGATAGAAAAGAGAGAAAGTTCCGGGAAGGAAAAATGTATAAGGGGTTGGTAGGAATCTAGGGGTCAGTGTGTCCGTGAGTGACGGACGCATGAATTCATACCTCCAACTGCGGTGCAGATGGGTCGGAGAGGTCAAAAGGTCTCCCTCAACCAGATTCTCTCGATCTGGGCCAACACGCAGCAGATGGGTCGGCACATCCGTCGCCAAGATCTAGACAAACCTCACATTCTGCTAAGTCATCAAACGTAGTGAACCATTTGGGGTAACCTAAATCATTCCACAGTCGAGTTGTTTAACATAAGAACGATTTATAGAAGCGACCCGTTCTCGTGTGACAAATAAAGTAATATTTACACGGTATACAAATGTTGGGCGAGCGTTTTGCGTGTTTTCCCACTGTACTCCGATGCCGAAAGGATCAATGAATGAAATGGTCACATTTACGAAAATTATTCGTTTGGCAAAACAGTAAAGTACAAAATATAGTTTCCCAACATGCTGCTCAGTTCGTTGGTTTCAATTTATTTTTATGAGTCACAAAGGTGACAATCGAATACTCGCGAAATCGCAATGCCGGAGAATTTTGTCACCGGTATGACGTCATAATCTAACGACCATGGATTCTGTAACCGTTCTGATGCTAGGAAGGATTGTTTAACAAATAATAATATCTACTACAGAAATGTTATCTCGACGATCTGATAAACTGAACAATCTTGTGGAGACTTTGATCGTAATGATGATATAAAAATATTTCAGATGTACTATCGTGGCGTTAATGATTTTCATATTAAGCTTCGGGATATGAGTTTGAGTATATTTACTATAAAGTAGAGAATCTGTGCGCTTAAGAGGCTAGACTTTGAACCACACGCGGAACACCAGCGTCTGTCATTCTGTCTCGCTCACAATAAGCCCACGCACACTTACAATACATGCGAATGCGAAATGTGCGAACGCTCAAATTTACCTACAGAAATCGCTCGAAAAGGGGTTTATGAAGAATACACTTTTCTACACCGAAACTTTCACGAAATTGAAATTTTAAAAAATATATTTTTTTTAGAAAGAAGAAACTACGTCGACAGCTTTTTATAATTTTATAATTCTTTATGAGAGTTGAGTTAGCAGCACTTTTTCCTTAAATAATATTTTTTGATAAATCGTACATGTTTGTCAGTGAATGTTTACGTTAATACGAAACGCATCGAAAATTCGAAAACCGACATAGTTTTCACCCTCTAGAAGGCAGTATAAAAAAATATATATTCATTTTGTGCAATTTTCGATGTAGAAAAGTGTTTTTTCCCGGGCGTCCTTTTTGTATGGGCCGAAAAGCGAAGTCTATCATTTTAAGAAAAACCCGGTAAACAATAAGTATTTAACCAAATTGTTGCTGTCACTGTCGCTCTTACTCACCCGAATACTGAGCGAAAGAGACAACTGCACCCCAGGCAACGGTTTGGCTCTCATGAACATTTGCCTTTTTTGACTTGCATCCGTATGCTTCTCGGGTACAGAATATGTTCTATTATTTAAATAATTTCCAGTATAGAATAAAGGTAGATATATACTGGGTCGACGTAGCAACTAAGGCGATCCGCTCACTGAGGCAACTTAAAACTGTCAACTAGCAACTGTCTTTGTATGACAATGTGATGGCCAGCACACTACAGAATCACTCAAAAACCCGTTGTCAATGGTAACGCAAGCGGTGACTCGCGACTCGCACTGCTGATTGCCGTGGCTGGCCGTTGACAGTTGCCAGCTGTCAGCTGATTGTTCTTCGTCTATGGTTAAACAAGCTTTTTGACCAATCAAGACATAGAAACCAGCTGGTTTTAGTTTGTTTTCAGTTGCCTCGTCAGCGGAGCGCCTAAGCGCCTCCGCCCACTGAGGCAACTGAAAACTCTCAACTGCCAACTGTCTTTGTATGACAATGTGATGGCCCGCACACTTCACAATCACACAAAACCCCGTTGTCAATGGTAACGCAAGGGGTGACTTGCGACTGGCACTGCTCATCACCGTGGGCGGCCGTTGCTAGTTGCCAGCAGTCAGCTGATTGTTCTTCTTCTATGGTTAAACAAGCTTTTTGACCAATCAAGACAGAGAAAACAGCCGGTTTTAGTTAGTTTTCAGTTGCCTCGTCAGCGGAGCGCCTAACACGGCGAGTTTCGTTGTCATTGACGACGGGTTTTTGAGAAGCTGTGTAGTGTGCGGACCATCACATTGACATACACAGGATAGCGAGTTTAGTTGCAAACTGGTTCCAGCAATCGATAAATACCTAGGTACCGGGTTAGGTACCTACCGGATAAATGAAATTTCGGTAGGAACCAAGCACATCCTTCTTTCAAGACCAAATCCTAGGCTTTATCATTTGCCAGGACACATCATTACTGCGGGTTATTATTATTAGTCAACGTGTGGAATTACTTGGTAGATTGATCACCAAGGATGTGAGTCAATTTAGTAATAATTAATAATTTATTTTATACTGTAAGTAATGATGAGGTGTTCATCCAAACGGTAGATATAAATATATTTATAATGAATAATGATGCATCCTACTGACGAAGAAAACAACATATATGAGGAAATCCATAACTCGGTAAGGACTCACAATACGTATGCGATATATTCTATGAGTCGTCTATGACAGTCCAAGCAAATCCAATACCGAGAGAATGTTTTTCAATATTTCATTATAACATTACATTTATATTCACCCCTTAGGCTAATTTGCTCGCTTTTCGGAACAATTCATAAAGGTCTCATAGAAATCGTTATGTCTCCCTTACTACCATGGTTAGAAATATGATCTAAAGGTGTTAGAAAGAGAAAACACCATGTTTTATATTCAAATCCAAAAGTTAACCGAAAACTCATAAAGGTCTCATAGAAAGCATTGTCTCCATTAAAATCATGGTTAGAAATATGATCTAAAGGTGTTAGAAAGAGAAAACACCACGCTTTTTATTCAAATCCAAAAGTTAACCGAAAATTCATAAAGGTCTCATAGAAAGCATTGTCTCCATTAAAATCATGGTTAGAAATATGATCTAAAGGTGTTAGAAAGAGAAAACACCACGCTTTATATTCAAATCCTAATATACTATTATGTCGTATTATACCATGTTACTGCTCTCACTGTCTACTATGTACATATAAACTTTACATTTCTTTATAGCTAAATTACGTTTGTTAACCTTAGGAGTAGGCACATTCTTATTTTTGTACAACAGGTTTATACCTACAAATAATCATCTTATGCATTACTAGTTACTTGCTGTTATAATATGTTAAATAGATAGATTATACTATGTATTACTACTGTAACTGTGAACTTACAATTTTATGAATATTTTTTATAACTATGTATGTAAAAGCCTAATAGGCGTATAAATAAATAAATAAAAAAAAAAATAAAAAATAAAAATCCAAAAGTTAACCGAAAATTCATAAAGGTCTCATAGAAAGCGTTGTGTCTCCATTAATATCACGGTTAGAAATATGATATAAAGGTGTTAGAAAGAGAAAACACCACGCTTTATGATACGTTTTTAGATTTTCACGGCCAAAAGCATTTTCGTTGTTTGTTTTTAAGGTGTTATGCCGTGTTGCGCTGCCTCTTTCTTTAGCCGACGTTTTTGCCGGATCTGCCCTGATGATGGACACTGCAACGCTGTCGAAACGTCAGCTAAAGAAGGGGGTAGCGCAACACGGCATAACACCCCAAAAACAAACAACGAAAAACCACGCTTTATATTCAAATCCAAAAGTTAACCGAAAAATAATAAAAATGTACACTTTTATGAATCCATAGTTTCGACCACAATTTGAAAACAAAAATTAAATTTTGGGTTTTTTTTATTACTTAATTATTTTTACATGAAACAACAAAAAAGTGAGTTGGCGATAACGTTTGTAAAAAATATTTGCCTAATAAAATAAGTTGTAATACTTAATTGCCTAATAAAATAAGTGTGTTTTTTTTCTTTTTCTTTTACGTTATCAGTAATTTTAGTTAGAAAAAACCTAACGTGAGTCATTTTCAAAACTTTTTATGTTTGCATTAAAAAGTTCCAATTAAAAAAATTATGTTTATTTTGAATATTATAAAATTTGAAAGTGTATTTCAATACCTTTCAAAAACAGTTATTAATTTTCGGATGCGTTTAGAAATATTCCAAATATTTGGATTTTATTGCAAAGCCGATTATATAGGCCCGAGGGGTCAATAAAAAATCGTTTTAAATTAATTTAGTGGCGTTTACACTGAATATAACGTACACACAAATCTTTAGGAAACACATTTGATTGTTTTTTGCACACCGACAGACAGCATCGAAAGTTTATAAAAGTTTGGAACACCCGCTCACAGTTCTCTCTTATCCCGAAAATGTCCAAAGGTACTGGGTGCGCAGCGAGGAATACAAACGCTGGAAATATTCGACTTCTTACCCCTTGAAAACTCGGCGCATTTTTGGTATTATTTGCGCGAGGAAAGTAGCACCAAAGTTTTTTTTATTTTTTTTATGAATAATTTTACATGAAAGAAAAAAAGATAGTCAATCAATAAATCAAAAATAACCTTAGTCATAAAGGGGTATTTAAAAAAAGTTGTTTTTTATATAACTTCATTTTTATCTAATGAAAAAAAAATTATTTAGTACTTTGCGCTTATATTTTTTGTAATGTAATTAATAATTTTATTTTAATTCCATTCGTTGAAAAGATAGGAAAAGCTTCACTGTATCCAAAACATATTTTTTCATATTCATAATGTAAACCGATTCGTAGTAAAGATAAATCTAAATAGTGATTTGGCGTATAACTTCATCTTACAGCGCCCCCTTGAGGTGATTTTTCACAAAACCGGCGCTATACGAATCATCCAAATATTATTATTATACTTTCTGGTGTAATTTTTGTAATTACACCAGCAACTATGAAATTCAGAATAGCCTTCCAAGCAGTTGATCGGGGTTCGATTATCAGTGGTAGCAATAAAAAAATGCTTATATTTTTAAATTAAAAGTTACCTTTTTCTTGTATCCCGTATTTTTCAATGGTCTGCGCTAATTATATAATAAAAAATCTTAAAATTGTAAAACTACTTGGAAAATTCAATTTTTCAATATAATTTACGACTAAAGTATGCAAAATACAATAGTTGCCTCTAGTAACGTCACAGATTCCATAAAATTGATGAAAATACTTCAAGAATTGCATTAATTTTATCTCAGCATTCCGCAAATTCTTCCAAGTCAAATTTCCATAGAATATTCTCTCTAATTAGATAGAGTAGGTACCGTATCACCAGCAGGCAGCAGGCAAACACTTCATCTCCATTGTGACCATTCCTCGCGCTAAGAAAACTGTGGTCAACACTCCACTAAGTGGCTTTAATGGACGAGATAATTAATCTCAATTACTAGCTAATATGAATAATTCCCACACGCTCAAGAAACCGAATAATTTACAAAATATTTCCAACGCTATCATTTGAAGTTATGTCTTTGGCTGCTTTTGTAAGGCGATCCGCTCACTGAAGAGACTGAAACCAAACTAAAACTGGCTTGTTGCTATGGTATCCAACCAAACTTTATACTCAATTTTACGATTTCAATAATTATCTCAACTTGTTTAACCATAGACGAAGAACAATCAGCTGTCAGGTCACACAACTGGCATGTCGAGTCGCGAGTCACTGCCTGCGTTGCCATGGACAACGGGTTTTTGAGAAGTTGTGCAGTGTGCGGACGGACCATCATATTTACATAAAGAGGATAGCGAGTTTAGTTGCATTTAGTTGTAAACTGGTTTTTTTCAGTTGCCTCGTGAGCGAAGGCAGTAATTCCCACGGCAACGACACGGCGACGGCAACAGCACGCGGCATCTCATTTCTTTAATACGAGTGAGAGAGATGCTAATGATAGCATCTCTCTCACTCGTATCACAATAATGCTGCAGCCCTTTCTTACAAATTACATAATAGTGAGACAAAATATGAGATACACAATGTAAGTACGTACGTAGCTTTAAATTAATTTTGGTGTATTTTGTGGCCAAATATGAGGAACTCGCAACATACCCCATTTGGGTTTTCAACAGTCCCACTGGCTCCGGACAGTTTGGACTCTTGTGTGGTATTCACATAAAAATAAGAAAAAAGAGGTGAATGTCTTTAACGGCCTTCCACACTAACGACCAAATTCACAGAGCATTGTTAAAATTCATGTTTCAAGCTATAAATCGCAAAAAAAACCTAAAATGCAGCTCTGCTAGGCAATATGAATGATTTTTTCTATCGATTTACAATATGACATGTTCAAATGATTAATATTATCTTCTGCGGTAATCACATAAAATATCGGAACGTGTCTACAGTTAATTTAAAACTCATATCATTTTTTTATCATCAAGTGATTATAGATAGGTAACAACTATATAACATTGAAATAAATATTTAAAAAGGGCAAGGTAAAAGGATGCAAGTTTAAAAAAATAAATCACTAAGACCCACATACGCCTCAGGGACCTCATGTCTACAGCATTCAGTCTACTGTCATCCTTCCTCTGCCAGTTCCATGCCGTACATCAGGCATCAGAGTAGGTACCAGCACTCCATTGTGGCCCAATGTTATTCTAGATCTACGCCAGTTTAAAAGTAAAATAGACAAGCACTTTAAATCACTATAGTATGACATTTCGCAGCTGTTCAAATTGGCCTAAGGTCATCGGTCGTTCGGCGTGTGAAAGCGAATCTGTAGTGCGCCGAGATGGCGAAATGAGGTCAGGGGTTCGATATCTGGGTACGACTATCGTCTAGCGCCATTCGTCTAATGTCTAATGCACACCCGAATGCAATCACAATCACTATATATTAGGTATAATATATAATACCAGTCGTTGCAGTTTGTCGCGTGGCAGCTGCAGCCGGCGAGGATGGCATCGATTTAAAGCATCAAACAAATTATATATTTATGGCTATCGTTTAAATTAAGAGGATACCCGGCGGTGATTTTTCCATACAAACGTATTCCCTATTTATCTCTCTGGATTTTAACCCTAGAGAAAATATTGTTTTTGCATAAAATAGATATCAACTACTAGCGTGTCGGTACTTTTTGTTTTTTTTTGATAAGTTACTTTTTATAGAAGTTATGACCTTCCAAAAATCAATAAAATTGACTGGTTTAAACGCCGTCAAAAGATGTTCAGTATACAAACCAGACAATGTTTTTTTAAAAAAAGCAAAACGTACAGACATAGAATAGTTTTTTCTTATGTAGTTGGTAAAAAAAAAATTGAAAATCAGTCCACTTTTGGAGAAGAAAAGTGGGGAATACAAAACCTCCATTTTAGTTAGGTGTCAGTGCATTGTCCCTTTCGCTCAATATCCGGTGGATTAAGAGCAACAGTGACAGCAATATTTTAGTAAAATCTATTTCTGCACCACCGGGTATCATCTTAAATCATAGATTTCCAAAGTGGTCTATATGGACCCCCAGGGGGTCGATTTCGAGTTGTTAGGGGTCCACGTCGCACAGTGGGCTGAAAATCGCCTTTCATAGACATAGATACTTGAATTTTCAAGGCTATTTTTTTGGCTAGAAATGGATTCTGCTAATCATTACTATGAAATATTTTTTTTTCTTTAAAAAATGATAACTCTTTTTACACGCAATTGCTTTATACGAAATTTTATATCATAGTAATGATCAGCAGAATCCATTTCTAGCCAAAAAAGACCCTTGAAAATTCAAGTCTCTATGTCTATGAAAGGCGATTTTCAGCCCACTGTGCGTCGGTGAGAAAAAAAATGGTGGTCCACAATTCCAGATCATCAACTTTTTGATTTGGGAGGCGGATATGGGTACATACCTACCGCCGCCACCAGAACCTTTTATTGGACAACCATCACACACCCCTGTCATAGGTCACCCCAAGTGGATCTCTAAGTTTGGTGACTTAGCAGGGGTGCCTTGGTTAATGGGGTGAGGATGATGCTTTTACCCACCTACTGCGTGCCGGTCAGATTGGGAGACTGGTTGAGAGGGACTTTCTCAACCCTTGCACCGCAGTGGGAGGGATGGATTCGTACGTCCGTCACTCCTAGACACTGACCCACACCCACCCCTCAAAACCTTTTCCTTCCCTGAAATTCTCCATAAATCATCCCCAAAAATGACACAGTTAACTACGACTGTTTGGAGCTAATGTAAAAAAAAAGGTTGTACATTTGAAATTTTTTTTAATTTGTTATTTTTCCGCGTTCATTTGAATTATATTTAGGCTATCCAATATCAGGCATATAATAAAGAATGAAACAGTGTTATTCTGTTTCTATGATATCAGGGACAAGTTATTGGAATCGTTTTCCGAACGGCATTATCAACTATCAACGGTACCTACCTAGGTTAGTTTTTCATCTCAGTGGTGGTAGGTACCTAGAGAAAATTCCCTAGATTTAGGAGAGAAAAACATTTTTAGGGAAAATCACAAATACCTAGGGAAATTTTGACTACATATATTGAAATTGCAACCCCAATTTGAGATAGGTATGTTTTGAGGCTGAAAATGAAAAGAAAATTAGACTATTCAGATCTGGTCATCAAACACGACTAAAGCAATTTGAAGCAACGTTTCGATTCTCTTACGACAGGCAAATATACTACCTCTCTGCATCTCTCTTGACTGTCATATACCTACCTCGTCGCTTTAGTGAGATGTCGAATAATCTGATTAAAAAGGAAATAGGTAATATTATAACTATAAAAACATAATCGGTTTACCAAGAAAAATAATAGGCTTTCATGGGGTAATAAATATTATTTATAACAATGTTATCTGAAATGTAAATTATTGATTTATTTAACAGTTTAGTTGTTTATTTCAGATTTTATGTCCCTCGTAAATATTTAAAATAGATTCTAATTGAAAAAACTACGTTTATTTAAAATTATTGGGTCGAAAGTGTCATAAAATACATTGACTTCATTCATCTAAGATAAAATCTCAGTAATACCTAGGATGTGGGCAGCTTCTCCGCTTACCCATACGCGACACTGATGGCTGTGTACGTCCTATATAATAAGATATATTTATAGCATTGAAAATTGTAAAGGTATATTATTTTATCTTATCTCCAAACTCGAAGGTGAAAAATAAACTTATTCTCACGTATATCAGCCTCTATTGTACATTGTACGTGCATTCAAGGTATTTCGAACGTTTACGGAAAAACACATATAAAAATGTTATTCTCAATCGTTTTCTATTAAATAAACATAGAGTTGCCATTAGAATCACAGATTTTAAATTAGGTAATAGGTTAATTTATGTTCGAAGAATAAACTATTATATTATTATAGTCTGTGAACGGAAGTTCGAAATTCGAATGTTCACTATTTTTAACGAACATGACAGACATGGCCTTCCGTCGAGAGCAAAAGTGAAATATGTACTCGGAATCCAATTAACCCAGCCATAATATTATACGAGTTGTATAATCAATTACGACTATTATTTATATTCAAGAAACGTTTTACGTCTGTATAATATGATTACAACAGACTCGACTACTATTGTTCCTTATAAAAGACAATAATTTCGTAATGACATCACTCGCACTGACACATTTTTAATAATTCGCCAATTGTACAGAATAAGAACTCATTTCCTGGTTAAATTAACCCAGTAGACCGCAAAGTTCCCGCTGAATTTGTTGGAAACTCCCCGCAACCGCTGTCTTTTAGGACCTTTCAACAATGCGTTACCCTTAGTGCTCTAAAAGTTTCAAAAGGGATGGGCAACACAAAAAAAGTTTTACAACTACTTCGAAAGCGTGCATTTACACGATTTTATGTAGCCAACTTGTTGCAAAAGTGAACAAAACAAGTTTAAAATTCACCAGTTTACCTGAAAACATGCAAAAGTTGTACAAATAAACATAAATACTAGAAAAGCTGTCAGAATAAGATTCTAAAAAGGCGATTGTCATCTCTCTTACCTTGTCCAAACATTTTAACTCCTCTATCGGGTAAACTATTTTTTCACATCTGGCGCATGTTTTATTCATTTTCACGGTTCACTGTTTTCAGTACACTATTGAATATAATTGATTAAACATTAATTTCACTTATTTTTCAATAAACACGGCTTTTGGCACTCACACTAAACACATCTCCCCGCTTCGAGAAGTTAGCGACCGTACTCAAACTGCGCATGACAAAAAATGACAAATGGCGGCGGGCTGACGGTACCAACACAACAATAATTAAATAGCTGAGGTTTGGAATTTTCATGAAGTCTTCGTGTTTGAGGTTTGGAACTGTTGTGAAGTTAGCCACAAAAGTGCGGTCGATCTATCTGTCAAGTGATCATTGACGTTTTCCGCCGATGTGAAAAATATGTTGTAAATTGATAATAATTGTCAACAGCTAAAATTCACCCGAATTAAAGGTACGAAAACGACTTTTACACCTGTTTTAAAGCTTTTTATCACTCGCTTACTCCTTTACGCCACTTGACGTGTTATCTACAAGGGCATACAATTTTTGTGACAGGAGCTGATCTTGCAAAGATCTTTTGAATTGAAATAAAAATGTACAAAAAGCCATCCATTGTCACAGAATGTCGTAATTCGTTCACACTGAACTAATTTCGTGTTTGTTTACTAAATAATTACGCAAGATATGCATCCTTTTTATCATTTCCTTATCAAAACTAGAGCAAATCATTTTTTGTTTTGTTTACCGTGTCTCATGTGACCTTTTTAATTTGCATAGAGCTCCACAATCAATTGTAGTCATCTTCAAGGCGTATTTTGCCAGACGTTTTCATTTGTTCGGTGATTAAAACATTAGCTGGTGACATCATTCATTATTCGGATTATTTTAGCTTCAAGGCTCTCAACTGCCTTGTAAAATATTTTTGCAAACTAATTAGAATCCATTATTGAAGAAGAAGATAAGGTAATTATTGGATATAGATGGAAACGGTTAATACGCACCTTTTTTTGAAAAAATCTTTTGATTCACCTTAATTACATTAAAAGACAACAATTTGCATTGGGGGAAGTGAAAAATATTTCATTTTTAATTTCATTTACGTAAAATTAAAATTACCTTCGTCTTGTGAGATTTGGCCATATTTGTATCCATTTGCTCATTCGCTGTCACTTTGGTATGTTGGTATTTCTGATACATTTTTATGCATAACAAACGGCTAGATGATTTTGAAAATATCACGAAACTGGGCGTATTAGGTAAACACTAATTTACCGGTGTTTTGGAAATAAAATGACTTAAAAAAAACATGTTTTTTTTCGGTAATTATTTTTTTATAAACTTCTTCACTTTTGTATCACAAACCATGTTACACAAACCTAGCGTAGCCTTTACGTAAATGAAATTTAAAACGAAATATTTTCCACTTCCCCCAATGCAAATGTTGTCTTTTAATGTAATTAAGGTGAATCAAAAGATTTTTTCAAAAAAAGGTGCATATTAACCAATTCCATCTATATCCAATATTTACCGAAGATAACATTAATAATCTAAATTAATAACTCAGGTACGGGACATACGTCATTCCTATGTCTACCTACGTTAAATTATCGTGAAAACACGCTTATGGGTCCAAGCGGTTAAAATATTAAAATGAACAAGCACAGAAAAATATAAAAAATTAATAAAATTTTATTAGAATCTAATTGAAATAATTTTGCTCATGCAGAGAGTGAATAAAGTAACAGACTTGGGTTTTAACTTTATTATTCTTTTCCGATTATTTATTTAAAAAAATCAGATGACTTTTCTATTTCATAAAGTAATTTATTTGTTTGTTTAGAAGTTTGCAAAGACAATGTAAAACATACGGTGGAGACGATATCAGTTATAGTTATTTATTTATTTAATTAATATTTAAACTTATCGATGGTTTCCATCAATAATTACAAGCCTTCGCAATATCCTTTTTTTCTAATGGTCATTTGGTGTACATGGTTACAGCTGACACCGTCTTCACACATTTGAATATTCCCGAACTGTTAAATCCATGATTTATTGGCTTTCTGTGTAGTCTGTTCTTATTAATTTGGAAGGCAGATTTGGGTACCGCCGCCCCGGGAATCATTTATTGGATAACCAACACCCCTGCCATAGGTCACCCCAAGTGGTTCGATACGTTTAGCGATTTAGCAGGGGTGCCCGGGTTCATGGGGTGAGGTTTGTCTTGGTGGCGGATGCGTTTGTTCACCTACTGCGTGGCGGCCTGGATCGGGAGACTGGTTGAGGGAGACCTTTTACCTCTCTGGCTGGACTCTCCCGACCCATCGCCTTGCAGTGGGAGGAATGAATTCATACGCCCGTCACTCCTGAAGATTCCTACCCAACCCTTATACCTTTTTCCTTCACAGAACTTCTTCTCCTTCCTTTTCTTAAAAGTATCCTCCACACAGCATTCCCAAAGATGACATAGGCCTTGAGGGAAATTATTTTCATCAGGGCCTCGTGTTTGGAGCTAATGTAAAAAAAAGGTGTGAACTGAGCGTCCGACGTCCGGTTTTTTGTCATTCAATTTTTCAACAGAAGTGAGAACGGACATTGAGGTTTCAGTGTTCTGTTAATAGTCATATTGGCTCCCTTAGTGAGTTTCTACTCATTTTGAGTACGGCACATATTCAATATGACTTGTTATTTATCTTCTGTTTTATTTGGGTTAGTCTCTAGGCTCCATGTTTCACAATACTAAGTTATCATTTATCTTATCTACCTTTTATTATGCACAATAAAAACAGTTAACTTTTTGACGCAGTATATAGAAGCAATTTGTTTAAATTCCTGCATTTTTTATATTAATTAAACTTAATAACTCAGGTGCGGGGCATACGTCATTCCTATGTCTACCTACGTTAAATTATCGTGAAAACAAGCTTATGTTCCCAAGCGGTTAAAATAGATCAACTTCATATGATCTAATATAAACATACATACAATTTTACATTTAATTCACAATTAGCATATTTCTAAAACTTAGGGGACGTACATTAATTACGTGAGCAGTTTCAAAAAAAAAATTGTACCCCTCCCCCCCCCTTGATGAGATTTAGTGGGACCCCCCCCCCACACATGAGTTTTTTTTCTTACTCTCGAAATAAATGTTTTTCATAATAGCCATTTTTACAGCAGGCAAAATGGGATATTATATTATGTATCTCTATAATAATATATATATATTCTTTAAAGTTGACGTGAGATTTTTATTGACCACCCCCTTCGATGAGATTTGGTGAGATTTTACTGGACCCCCTCCCCAATTTTTGCTCACTTAATGAATGTATGCCCCCTTATTAAATTCATTATTTTTATATTTACTTTAAATATTCTTAATCTGTTTAATATCTCTACGAACTAAGCTCTACATTTGGATACCTTTATGCAGTAAACAGTTCTGTGTTTTTGATTCGTTCAATCTTTTTAGTCTAATGTTTTGTTTTGTTTTGATGTGTAAAAATCTTTATTTTAAAGTAGTTTGTCTCTAAAGTAGGTAATAAATTGTTAAGTTAAGTGCTTGTACCTACCCTGATGTATGGCAGTGAGGCATGGAACTGGCAGAGGAAGGATGAAAGTAGACTGAATGCTGTTGAAATGAGATCCCTGAGGCGTATGTGTGGTAAAACCATGTATGATCGTGTGAGAAATGTGGAGATTCGAAAAGGCTGATGTTAGCGTAATGAGTAAAATTAAGAAAGGAACCCTCAGATGGTTTGGGCATGTAGAGCGAATGAACAAAGAAAGGAGCGTAAGGAAAATATATGATGCAAGTGTGAATGGTATAAGAAGTAGGGGACGTCCAAGAAAGACATGGCACGATCAAGTGAATCAGATACTTGAGTCGGGCCATGTCAAGAGTCAGAAAAATAGAAGAGTATGTATGAGACGATGTATGAATGTGAATGAGGCAAAGAGTGTGTGCCAAGACCGAGGTGTTTGGCGGTCCGTCCTTTCTGCCTACCCCTGCGGAGAAACGGCGTGATGGTTAGTTAGTTAGTTAGTTAAATTGTTAAAAACATTATTGTGTTTAAACATTTTACCATAGTCAAGGTAGAACCCAGTTTTTTTAAACATTATCTGCACACAGATGCTGTGTGGAGGGTTTTTTAAGGAAAGGTAGGAAAGGAAGTTGTGGAAAGTAAAAGGTATGAGGGGTGGGTAGGAATCTGGTGGTCAATGTGTTCAGGAATGACGAACGTATGAACCCATCGCGGTGCAAGGAGATGGGTCAAAGAGACTCCGGCTGGAGAGGTCAAAAGGTCTCCTCCAACCAGTCTCTACCATCCATGCGCAGTAGGTGGGCATAAGTGTCTGCCGCCAAGACCTAGACAAACCTCACCCTATGAACCCGGACACCTCTGCTAAATCACCTATGGCAGGGGTGTTTGTTATCCAATAAATTCGCGGGGCGGCAGTACCCATACCCGCCTCCTACCTACCATAATTGGAAAGGTTGAACAATTGCCACTACGATGGGTCCCTGATTGTGTACTGATGTTGATATATTTTCGATTATCCTCTGTTTAGATTGCCTAATAACTGATATGTGTACATTTGTGTAATGTTTTATAGTCTACAAAGCTCCTTATATAATTTCAACACTAGATAATATGTTTGGCTTACTCCGGACTTGATTTAAAACTGCCTGTTGGTAGATTGTTTACATTTATGTCGGCTTTAGATTCCGATAGTATAATATTATCTATTAATTTATTTGACTAACTTTAAGATGTTACCCTGGTATATGATTATACACGGTATCCAAAAACTCACCAGTACAAACAGGAAACTTTGTCAGAGTCGATTTTCGTTGTATGTATGTTGTAGTACAACTTTTTATTTGTTTTTGTTTTCGAAGAGTCCGAAGTTAGAATTTTTCAGTCAAAATTTTAGTAAATAAATTTGAAAAAAATCAATTGCTACGCGGTGTTACTATTAGCGTTTATTGTCTTTTAACATCTGTTGAAGCTTGGTCCCAGGCCCTGAAAGCTTTTTAACCCTTTAGTCTCCAAATAAAAGTTATAAAGTATAGTACACATTAATACCGACCTGACGTTGATACAGAAATTGTCGCAAAAGTCGAGTTAACCACTCAGGTCTTTCGCCTTTGTGTAGGTTTTTTTAATGAACCTGTCAGATTGATAAAAATTTTGAGTTATTTCCTCTTTGCAATTACAGCTCAATAAACTAAATATTTCTAAATGTAGCCTAAAATTAAAAACTGTGTTTGAAAGGTGATGAAATAGGCTTTCAAATTATATTATTATAAATAAATATTAAAATTTGTAAATATTAAAATTTACAATGCAAACGTAAAAAATTGTAAAAATGACACACCTGTGATGTTTTTATGTGAAAACGGTACTGAAATCATGGATAATGCAAAAAACCACTTATTTTATCATACAAATGTATAATAATCAATTCTATCACCTCATTTTTTTTACCATTTCATACAAAAATATACAAAAAAAATTAACAAAAAGTCATGCGATTTGACATGTGAAACTGAATCTACAAAATAAGTATTTTTTATCTATTTCTATGCATAACTTTGAACAGAAATGTAAAGCGTGGTTTATTCTAGATATTCTCCTTTTTGTTTTAGGGTTGTAACTAGAACAACAACGGAGTTATAATTATTTCTGTGGGAACACATGCATTAGCTTGAAAACAAGCTTATTGGACTTGACTGCTATCGTTATATTGTCGTGAAAACAAGCTTAGGGTCTGAGTGGTTAAAGTTCGAAAAGTAGCATCCCTCTCCGCCCACTCCTTTCCCTGTCGCTCATATGTTTTTACGCATCTTTTTCTTTCGCTTACGGTCATTGTAAAGTCGGTAAAGTGACTGTACCTGCGCGAGAATAGATCATATCAAGTTCAGGTCGGCATTTAAGTTTCGGGCATACTGTTAAAATAAATTTAAAAAAATCAAAACGCTTAGATCAAAAAAAAATTAAGTTTTTGCTTTTTTGTATTTTTTTTTTTTACATTAGGTCCACACAGGAAGCCCTGAGGAAAATAATTTCCCTCAGGGCCTATTTCATCTTTGGGGATGCTGTGTGGAGGGTATTTTTAAGGAAAGGAAGGAGAGGAAGTTCTGGGAAGGAAAAAGGTATGAGGGTTGGGTAGGAATCTGGGGTTCAGTGTGTCTAGATCATCCGCCGCCAAGACCTAGACAATGAACCCCATAAACCCGGGCACCCCTGCTAAGTCACCAAACGTAGCGAACCACTTGGGGTGACCTATGGCAGAGGTGTTGGTTATCCAATAAATGGTTCCCGGGGCGGCGGTACCCATTCCCGCCTCCCAAATTATTATGATGTAGATTCACCAGTTTTTCGCTTGTACCACTTTTTTACGGACATTTTGTATAATACCTTTATCCACTGGAGCGACAGAGCAATTAAAATATTTTTTCTTGGATTGCTAAAGGAAATGTTTCCGCCCACATTAAAAAAAATCATACCTCTGAATTTGAATATGGAGACATACAAACTGATTATAGCATATATGTAGCCAATGAATTCCCCTATCTTTTGTCTATTATCACGTATTTGTAGGATTTATAAAAAAATATTATCAAATCTTTAACTTTAAAACATTTTAAAGAATCTAGAGAATATTTATTTTGTTATATTTTGAATGTACAATATATTATATAGTCGTAACGATAAATTTTTTTTTTTTGAAAATTTGACACATTTTAGCAACAAAGCAATTCGAGGTTTGGGAAATAGTGCCATAATGTGGCAAAAAGCGCTTGAGTGGATAAGATGTTATCTTTATTTACTCTATCTAAGCTAGTTAGAAGATAAACAGGCGCTACATTATATTGTACTGACATACTTGTTTCGTAGAATACAGTGTTTAAAATCTAACTTTTCTTGTTTGTTTTTATAATGAAGCGCTAATCAGTAATTTATTCCCTGAAGTCATAAAATCTCATTTTCTTTATATGTCTGACTGCTATTAGCTATGTACTATTCTCCTTTTTATAAGTGCACTACACATTCCTTAAATTCTCAAGCGCCAAAATTAGGTACCCATTGGATACAAAAAAAATTTATCCGTTGAGCTGTGGCATATACAAACTATAATATAAAAACTAACCTACTAATTTACAGATATATATAAATAAATTATTTTTTTTTTAGGTGTTTAAGTGGGAGGTTAACAAAGGGGAAGGGGTAATCCCGCAATAACAGACCGGTTTATTAAAAATATATCTAGAAGGGACAAAACGATAAATTAATTTGATTATTCAATATACTGGCGTAAAGTATATAGACCGGTCAGTGGTTGAGTGGGCATAGCGTTTGGGTGTCACCCAGGCGTTCCGTGTTCGATTCCTCGGCTGGCTAAGTCCTCCATCACAACACAAGCAACATCTTCCGCTTAGTGTGGTGGTAGTAGGAGATTTCCAAATGTTGTTGGGTTATTCGTAACCCGGGAATGTTGTCTTTCTTTTTAATTTAAAAAAAGTTACGTTAACGTTCTATTTAACGTTATTATTTAATTAATAACGCCATTATATATTGAATAACCAAATTAATTTATCATCCCATTCTAGATATATTTCCAATATACTGGTCTGTTATTGCCGGAATTCCCTCAATTATCCCTTCCCCTTCGTTAACCTCCCACTTAAACTGTCAATATTTTGTATCATAGGTTAGTTTTAATATTCCTCTGACGAAGGAAGGGTCCTTCTGAAACCGGTAGTTTAATTAAAATTTAAAGTGGTCTAAAAAAATGTATATATTTTTATGTTGAATATTATGTTTGTGATATTTTTGCCCTCGGCACACTACGGAGGTATTAGGTCGCGGGAGCGCGGCGTTCCAAAGGTTAATCATTTAATGGGATGAATGCACATGAACAAAAATAAATTTGTAGATTTTAAAATAAATATGCAGGGTGACCATGAAAAAAAAATACAGATTGTATTCAAATAAATGTTTATTTATAAGAACAAAAATAGCACCCTTCAGGTGATTTCTCACAAAAACGGCGCTCTACAAATTATCCAATTATTATTATACTGGAAAATCATTTCTTAAAAATATTATCGTCAAAATGGCCGCCATCTCACCGCTGGCATTCCTCAAATCTGGCCCTTAGATTTTCGAAAACCTTTCAACACAAAGCTCGGGGTATGTTGACCATTTCTTGACGCATGTTCTCTTTTAATTGGAGTATCGTCTGCTTTATTTTACGTAGGCTCGATTTTTAAGATAACCCCATAAAAAAATCTGTTAAAGTTTGATCCAGGATATGAGGAGGCCATGGAATATCTCCTCTGCGCGAGCAGCTTGTTAGGGAACATTTCTTTAACCACGGGTATACTCTCGTTAGATATATGGCAGTTTGCGCCATCTTGCTGCATTCAAGTCCTATTATTATAACCAACGAACTGCTGTGCATGAGTGGTCCCGTTCAGTATTAAAGTGCAAAAATTTATGGCCCCCCCTGTATCAATGTTTAACAATGATAATTAATGTTTATATTGACTAAACAGTCCCAATGTCATGTTTGGAGATATTTATTGTACCTATTTATTAGTGATGAACAGTCCATTTACATTCATTTTTGACAGTGTTAGGAGTTTTTAAATCAATGACCAATAAAATAACGTCAAAATTTAAGACTAAAAAACGAAGAAAAAATGGAATTGTGAATAAAATAATAAGTTAAAATTTTTTAATAAAACAATAACTTAGTAAACAATTCTTAATCTTAATGGCGACCGGGTTTTGCTGCAACCGTAGCTTCTTCAGGGCAGTACAATGCTCTATTAAAATCTAAAATCTACAGGTTTGGTAGCATGTGTTTTAAATATAATTTATTTTCACAGTGGGTTGCAAAAATTGGGCTGAGTTCCAGTGGAGGAGGGAGGATTCTAGCAGGGTAAGGATTGGGAAGAGAGTGCTCTTTGTAAATTCCCTATTGACAAAGAGCACTCTCTTCCTAATCCTCCACATGTCTCTCCTCTACTTCCTCTTCTGGAGCTCAGCCCATTTTGTGAATATATTTATGACACATGTTACTAAACTTGTAGATTTTATAGTACTGCCCGGAAGTAGCTACGGTTGAAGCGAAACCCGGTCGGCATTAAGTACATAAAAAATATATGCAATGCATTGCTGAAAACCAGCTGCATTCTGGGAGAAATCCTGAATTGTAGTTTAGCAGTGACCTTTTCGTCAATAGAATCAATGATAAAAGAACAAAATGTGTAATAATATTGTAAAAAATCTAGTGATGAATTAACGTTTTTATTATTATTATTATGTGTATAATATGTTACTAAGTTATTGTTTGTTTTAAATTATAATGTCAAATCACAAAGTATCTGCTTCATATGAACAAAAATAATCTGTTATACATACTTGATCGAATGTTATTTATCAAGGTTCTTTTTACGGAATGTAATTTTTTTTTCACAATTTTTTTTTTGTATGTGACATCAATTCTTAGAGATATAAAACTTTGCATGAAATACCGGTGGTACACACCGTATTTTGCAGTTTTTGTCTGTACACTTAATTCTGTTTTTCAAAGAAGAATACACACGGCGGTCAGTTTGATAGATTCTCCCGTCTTAACAAATGGATTGCAATCTTTAGAGCACAGGCGTCGGGTGGGAATGCTATCCTTGTTCTACCGGTATTTCAATGGAAGATGCTCCGAGGAACTAGCGTCATTGATCCCTTCGCCACCGGTGCATAGTCGGGAAACACGCCAAACGCTCGCCCAACATGTGTACGTGGTTGACATTTGTCACATGAGAACTGGTCGTTTTTACGACTCGTTCTTGAGTTCAACAGCTCGGCTGTGGAACGATTTGCCGGCCTCTGTGTTTCCTCCTTCCTACAACATGGGTCCCTTCAAGACCCATGTTCACTCCTTCCTCTCCTCAAAAAGACCCTCCACGCAACATCTTCAAAGATGACATAGGCCCCGAGGGAAATTATTTTCCTCAGGGCCTCCTGTATGGAGTTAATATAAAAAAATAAAAACACAGCAGACCGTGTAAAAAATACAGTACATAATAAATAGGAAAATGGGAGATTGATTCTATTGTAGGAAAATCACTCTGGTATGTTAAAAATTAAACAAAATTCGCCATTATTGAGTAGCATTGGGGTTGGAAAATGCAGGATTCTAATAAGAACGGATATTACTATTATACTTTGTTGACCATATAAAAACAGATTTGACTATATTCCATAGTTGTAAACCGTTGTATAGACTTTCAAATAAAGCAAAATTTCATTCTATAAACCATATTTTTTATTTCTGTTTTGTACAGCAAGATGCCGGGCACAAATCTGGTTGTGCCGGTGGTGCTGTGGGGCAAGAATGCGCCCACGCACTGCGTCAGCTCCGTGTTCCTGTCGCGAGACCAGCGCACGCTCGTCACGGGCTGCTACGACGGACAGATCTGCATCTGGCAGATGGACCCCGAGTCGCTGAAGATGACCCCGCGCTGTCTGCTCATTGGTCACACGGCGCCCGTGCTCTGTCTGAGTAGGGCTTCCATCATACAGGTAAATCCATAGACATTCCAAAATTAAATATTTTGTTACACTATTTAGTTAGACACTTTTACAAATATGTTATAATTTATCCGTTTCATTCATCTTTAGTATCGCAACTCGATTTGAAGGCGGTTCAATTTAAAACAAACATTTAGATCCTGCGCAAAAAGTCCCACAATGGACTGCGTTGCAAACTGTTGCCTTACTTGCAAAACTTAACTTTTTTGGACAAAGTCTGGTTTTTTTTTTAACCCACCTGGTGTCAAAAATATGGTCACTTAGCTTGCCTCCAGCTCATTGAAATGATACCCAGATTTCCTCTCTCTACCAGCACTGATACAATCTTCAATACTATCAATGTTATGGATATAAAATAGCTGCTTGCAAGATCCATCTTGATCTATTTACACAAAAACAACAAAACAACAAAGCATCACAAATGATACACAATACCCGAGCCAAATATAAACTACTTTTGCTAAAACATCCTTTGTTCAAAGGCATTTTCAAAACGTAGCTTGCAAAATATACAATACACTACCAGATACGATTAGACAAACAGAAACAATGACCAAATTCAAATACGAAATAAAGAAATGGATTACAAGTATAGGACGTCCCACTATTACAAACATCTGTAAATCAAACAGCACATAGACAAGAATCACAATTTACACATGACCAAACTAATTAAAATAGGAAAATGTTGTCAAACCTAACGTACATAATTATCATTTTAATATCAATTGTACATCATCTTTTCCCACATATAAGTAAGATCTTCTATGGATTAACCTACACTTCCAATTACCGTTCTTTTTGATTGAATAGAATCTAAAATGTATATTACCTTAATAATATCCGTGTAAATATATTTGTATACACTTATGTACCTCTATGCCTGTCTCGACACAGGTGAGACAGGCATCGAAAAACCGCATGTTTATAAACTTTATGTAGATAAATAATAAATAAATAAATAAAATTTCATGTTAGGGTAAATCTATCAATTTTAATGTCTATGAGTAAATACATAGATGTATATAATTAGATAAAGATAGAGAAGTCAAATCTGGAGAAACTCCTGGTGACTGGCAAAGTGGAAGTCAGAAGAAGCAGAGGAACATATCATAGGCGTCTGGAACCTCGAGGATTGGAGAAGCCTTTTCCACCAGAGAAATTAGAAAGGAGGTCACAATCCTTAGCAATGAGAAAACGACTAAAAAAAAGAAATGAATAAAGTGGCTCCACTTGGTCGATCCACCACCACGTTAGTCGACCTACAACCATTGATGCGGTTAACTTATGCCTATTTCGAAATGCCTTTGTGTTGCATTTTGTTCAAAAAGTTTGGTAACGTCTATACAGCAACTTTCCTAAGGAAGGTGTTTTTTTATATAACATTCTAATTATTATTAATTAAGCTAGGATATTGCGTTGCCGCGTCTAGTAAATTTAGCTAATGTTCAATAATGAAGAGATTTGTGTTGTTTGTTTTTGGGTTGTTATGCCGTGTTGCGCTACCTGCTTCTTTAGCCGACGTTTCATCAGGGCAGATCCGGCAGATCCGACGATCTGCCAGATTGCCGACACTGCATAACACCCCAAAAACAAACAACGAAAATGCTTTTGGCCATGAAAATCTAAAAACATATCCAATGAAGAGATTTGTTAAAGCCAGTGAGGCATCCCCAATTGAGGTGTATTGTGAGGCTGAGGGTTGTGAGGAAGGGAAGGAGATGGGGAAGAGGAAGGTGGGGAAGTACCTGGCTATTCAGATCTGGTCAACACGGCTAAGCCATTTCAAGCAACATTTCTTATGATTTATAATTATTTAATTTTGAAATAACACAAATTAATCAAATAAAGTTTATTTGCGGATGCCGGGTTCGAACCCGCGACCTTCAGATTGAGAGTCGAGAGCTTTACTCCTCGACCACGCCAGCTGTTAAAGCTCATATTCAACTGTTGGACGTAACTAAATACTGTTGAAAGAGTCTGCTGTTTCTATTCAGAATGTCATGTGAAAGCAAGATTTATTCAGACCTGCAAAATGGATCCCCGATACATCAGTCTGGGATACTCACTCCAACAATTTCAACAACCTGGAGAGGACGCTTCCATCAATGTGTACTAGACTGTCTTTGGTCTCTTTTTCTAATGATAACAAAATGTTTCATTTTTGGAGACACTGAAGCTGACCAGGCTGGCCCAAAAATTCTTGAGGTCGTAGTCAATTTGTCATCGCAAATCTTTTGAAGTTCTCAACTTATTCTTGAAATAAATGATGTAACTTTGGAAAGTATTCTGCTGTGGAACACAAATCCCACTTTTAGTGTTGCTATAGAACCAGTGACATGGCGTCCAGTCACTGGACACTTGTAGTTGGATGGTCACTGAGTGTCCAACCCTTAACCACTGGAGTGACAGAGAAATATAAAAAATCGCCTTGAGCGCTCGCGACTTTTGAAAATTAATTTTTAAAATTTTACGCCCACATTAAAAAACATCATTACTCTACATTTGTGTATATAAACATATTAAAAAAAATGGTAGTGCTATATAGCCAATGAACTCACCTATATTTTAATAATTATTATATATTTTTAAAATGGATAGAAAAATTACTAAAAAATCTTTAACTTTATAAGTATGCGAAATTTGTGCTTAAGTGCTTTGAAATTGCCGCCAGTGGATATTTCAAATATCTATATTGAATATGTTCTACGTTTTTATGTTCTCTATGGCCTGTTTAATAACCACGGATGCAAATATGTACTAGAAAACCAGTTTTTTATACGTGTATATCAAATCAAAAGTCAGAATTTAAAAAATATTTTGAAGTACCGATACTTTTGAATCGCCAAAACACATTCGAGAATAATTCAAAGACAATCGATAAGACAATAGACTTAAAGCATATTTTATCAACTATATGATAGAATAAATTTCTGGCCATGAAAATGTTTCAAATAATTACAATAAATGTTTTACGAATGGTACGAAAATCGGTCCATTTTTGGACCGAAAGCAATCCTAGAAAAATTAAAGTCCAGTGGTTAAAAGGTTCCATTTCTCATAGTTTTATTATAAAATATTATTTATCAATTGTGTGCTTGCTTATTTTGTCTTTTCCAGGATAACAACTTCATAGTAAGTTCCTCGGAAGCCGGAGAGATGTGCACCTGGGACCTGGTGGATGGCAAGTGCAGGGAGCATGTGAAGCTGACGCAGATTCATACGAGCATCCAGGTAAATTGTACTTCCTAAGTTTCTTTTTTTTATGTGAATACCGAACAAGAGTCCCAACACTCCCGCCTGAAGCCAGTGAGACTGTAGCATCCCCAATTGGAGTATGTTATGAGGCTGAAACTAGTGAGGAGGGGAAGGAGATGATTCATATTACTAATTATACTAACGACATCTAGAAGAATTCTGAAACTACATGATTAACATGTACACTACACATGTGAATAGAGATTTTTCTGTATTTTCAGGCTTACCATATGTGCAACTGTGATGATCTCCGCTTATTCTGCAACGGATATTACGCTGAGATCCTCATCATGGACCCCTTCTCCCTGGAGATCCTATTCTCCTTGAGCTCCAAGATGAACCCAGACTGGATATCCGCACTGCACGTGAGTAACAGTAACCATCATTAAAAACAAATCACTCTATTCCCACTGGAGCGAACACGCGAAATTTTTGTCTCGATTGCTCGAGATTTCCAGACGATCATTTTTTAAATTTTTCGCCAACATTAAAAAAATCATATCTTCGAATTTTAACATGGAGACATATAAACTTATTAAATTGCTATATAGCCAATGAATTAACCTCTATTATACCGTTTATCTCATATTTGTAGGTTTTATAAAAAAATATATATAAAAATCGTAAAATTTATAACCGCGCAGTCCCTGCGTGTTTGATACTTTGAATCTGCCTTCAGAGGTACTCATTCGAGTCGACATAGAATATTTTCGATTTCTGTATGTTGTCTGTGGTATGCTTGATAATAAAAAGTTACATATCTTTGGAAAAAGGACTTAATTTTAACCGTAAACAGTTGGTTATTATTTTTTAATGAAAATTCTTTTTAACATCATTCTAAAATAATCTATGAAGATCGGATTTGCAACATCTACGGTTTTAATAGATAAAGCATTTCAATAGCTTCGTTTTAAGACCAAAATATCAAACGCGGGAGCTACAAATATTTAAAAAAAAAAAAAAATGCCGAATCAAGAGATAATTGGCTTTTTAAAACCGAAAAGCAATCTTAGACATTTAAAATGGCGCATATATAAGCCAGAAATCGCTCCAGTTGTTAAGCGCTTGAGATATTTTTATGCTGAAATTTTTTGCATCTCACCTCTTATTATTATTATACCACTGTATGCCAACATTGTCAACCTTTTTAGTTGCTGTAAATGGCTATAAAAAGATATGAAAGCTACAACCATTGTACTCAGATTATAACTGTGTAGAAAGGGGGGGTTATTTTGTAAAATCAATTTTGATAGGGCAGATCTCTGATTCAACTAAGAAAACAAGAAGACTACTCTAAAACACATAATGCATTAAAAACGTGTTTCTGATTTGATTTTATATATCGCAATAATTTTTCTGTCGAATCATTAGTTTTATCCCTTTTAACTAGTTTTAGTTTAACCTCTTGCTTGTCGTAAGCCCGCCGGCGGATGCGACAAAAATATTTGCATTTTTTTTTAAATTGCGATTTTAACTCATATGTAAAAAGAAACTGTATAAATTACAAAGTCAGAATCGCTTGCGCCAATATTTTTTCTTGACGTAACAGTTAATTTGATTTCTAGCTAGTCTGAATATTTTTTTAAGTAATTTATCTGTAACATTCGGAAATCATGCTTTTTCCCGCTTTACCTGCTGTCAAGAGCCTCCTGTGTGGAGCTAATGTTAAAAAAAAAAAAAAATTGATATTCGTATAAATATATTATATTTCTTTGATATTTGTTTGCCGAATGGGAGAATTTTTTTTTTTTGCTGTTAGTAAGTTAGCTATTCTGGGATAACTTGTAACGATATTATCATATTATAATATATACGAATAATAAGATACATTATCTGGTAAACAGAAAACAATCGTAAAACAAAACAATTACTTTTTTTTATATGAATATTTGACCAGATAATATATAAATTTATCAAGATAATTACCGCGCGGATTTTCGAAATATCATCTGACATTCAACAGGTTAAACAATATAATAATTTAATACAATAACAATACAACTCATTACATATTAATTTATCTAAGTTTCTGCTCTCCTGAACTTTTACCTTTTTGTAAATTCGTTTTTGTGTTTTCACTCATCGATGTATACCTAACTGTTTATTTCCTAAATAAAGTGAAATTTCACAAACACATACACATTGTGTCAAAATATACCGTATGATGGGATAGATTGCATTGTTAAGGTTAATACTGTCTTCACACATCATAAAACTGTTTTAAATTTGCAGGTGTTGCGTCCATCGTCCCGCAAAGACGACGTAGTGCTAGCCATCTCCATAACGGGCACCGTGAAGGTGTGGTCCCTGCTCGGCCACGAGAACAAGCACTCCGAACCCATCTACGAGAACGAGTCCAAGCAGATTCGCTGCCTGAACGCGCTCTCCCTCATGTGCTGCGCCCACAACCAGAGGACGGTGCTGGTGGTGTGTGCCAAGTACTGCCAGATTTATGACGCGGGTATGAGTTTTTGCTGGATTATTACAGATTTTCAAACCTATCTGTTTGATATTCATCTCTTCTTTCTGATACTTCAACCCTTGTTATAGTGCACATGGTATTACTTAAACGAGGGTGTTTGAAATTTTCTTACTTATTCGTATATTGCTCTGTTCCGTCTCACCTTTATAAAATTAGATCGCATATTTTTTGGTTGCCCCTATCTAAAAAAATATCCTCTCTGCTAATAAGACTTATCCTAAAATTACCCCTCCCCCTTCGCCTTTCTGCGTTCCCCTTCCACCTTCCCCCCTCCCTTTTCCCCCCTCCTGCGACCCCCCCCTGCCTTCGTTCCCCTCTCCCCTCCCGGATTCCCCTTCCTCTCGCCTTCCCTCCCTGTTGCTAAACTATATGAAACACACACATTTAAAAAAAAAACTCAACTCGAAATTTTTTGATACAACTTTTATAATGACAGAGCTCACCTTTATATATTGAAGCCTTCGCAGACGTGCACACGCAACCAACCCACAAACAACCCACCAAAGTTTCATCACAATCAGATGAATGGTTTAGGACCGCATAAGATAGAGTGTGCTGAAGTAGATATTTTCGTCGATAGTTTGTACGCATTCAGAAAAAAAGTTCTGGCGCTGTTAAAAAATATCAACTAATTATATTGTGACAATTATCTCTCTATGCATGCCTCTCGTGTTTCTTTTGCCTCTTGCCACTCATTGTAATGTGTTACTTGAGTGAGCTTGTATATAATTTTGTATTTGTTTTTATTTGTTGATGTTTTTGTTTTTCTAATTGTATGTATTTTTATTTAATTGTAGATTTTTGTAATTGTTTAATAACTGAGTTTTTATAACTGGATTGTTCTCACGTAAGTGAGAACATCTGTAAAACCCAGTATAAATAAATAAGGAATAAACAAGGAAACATTCATTTTTATATATTAAGATGTACGAGTATATAAAGATAGTAGAATTTCTACAAACACCGCCGTACGCTATATGTCCATACTCCTTTACTTGTATTCTTTAACGGACGTTCGCAGTACGGACATATTCTCCTAAAGGTTAAATTTTATTGACTTTAATTTTATTGAAATTTTGTATAATTTTTAGGAGACTTCTCGGTGCTGTGCTCCATCAATGCACCCGTCGGCGAGCGCTGGATGTCCGGGGACTTTCTGTCCCCCGATAGAGTCCTTATCTGGTCCGACGAAGGGAAGGGCTACATGTTCAAGCTGCCAGCCAAGTGAGAAACATTAATTCATTATTACTCGTATAGTTTTTTAATCGCGGTACTATGATAATGTCACAGATCCAGTTCAGATGAAGCGTTTTCACTGGCTCATTTTCAAATTCTTGTTTACTAAAAATCTGAAAAACTTTGCATCGTCCTCACGCAATTGCTTCAATTGCCCAATTTTAGTGCACGAGAAACGGTTGTCAAATGAGTTCCACTTTCAATAAGAAATTCCAGTCATTAAAAAAATACATTATAATAAATATTCACCTTCTTACGGCAATGCACCACGTTGTGTAATACTCGTATTCGGATTCGGGCCACCAACAATAACACTTCTTATGTGGCTGGCGATAAGGTTGAAATTTCCACTTAACACCAGCCACCTGTCTTAATTTGTGCAAAAAAACTATATTGTCAAAAATAATGTTTTCTGAACATTTTCTAAAGAATTTAATTTGCCACATAATATAATAAAATCATTACCGAAAAGGTGTTCGTAAATAGGAGATTATGCCCTTTAAAGCAGTTTTAAAAAAAAAAATTTTGCTCCTATAAAAAATTGTGAAATAAATGCGTGATTGTTTTAAAGGTGCAGTTTTTTTTTTTTTTAATATTAACTACATTCAGGAGGCCCTGAGGAAAATAATTTCCCTCGGGGCCTATGTCATCTTTGAAGATGCTGCGTGGAGGGTCTTTTTGAGGAGAGGAAGAAGTGAACATGTAGGAAGGATGTTGTAGGAAGGAGGAAACACAGAGGCCGGCAAATCGTTCCACAACTGAGCTGTTGAACTCAAGAACGAGTCGTAAAAACGACCAGTTCTTATTTGACAAATTTCAACCGTGTATATATATATATATATATATATGTTGGGCGAGCGTTTGGCGTGTTTCCTGACTATGCACCGGTGCCGAGGGGATCAATGACGCTAGTATTGTATTCTAATCGGAGTATTTAATTGAAGCATCTATAATATATTTCTTAGCGATCAAATTTTCAAATTAAAACACAAGATTTGCATTACTTCGCAGTGCATCCGCCTGTACCAGTATTTTAAGAATTTTTTTTTTAAAATGTTGTTTTCATAGTTTTAATAATTTTCAAAGATAGAATTTTTCAAAGCCCGCCAAATCGATTCATTTCTGGTGAAGTATGTGATGTCATACGTACCTCGATTTTGTCTGTTAATAATATGGCAATTCCCACATATTCAATTTAGCAAGAATTCAAAATGCTTTTGAAATAAATTGTATACCACATTGGTGACCCGCGACATCATATAAAATGCAATTGCGTGAGTGTTGGTGTGTTAGCAGTGAGGTCACGCACACAGGCGCTAGGTGGCTTGAATTCGGTGTAGGTTGCGTGTGTGTGTGCGTGCACCGAACATTCGGATGTACGTCACTAGTCACTGGTAGCTAGCTAGCAGCTAGATAGCGAGCGCACGTGTCTCTCTACGTGGCAACCTTCGAACTATTTCGAACCAGAATCAATTTTACTGAACAGCTTCAATATATCAACACATGTAAATCGCTTCATCTGGATATCTAACCTAACCTAACCCAATTTTTTTTATTTGCTTATAACTATATGGAAGTAGTTGCTGATATTCGTTATTTCTGTATTTTATCAAGGGCCTCTTCTAGACCCCGTTAACAATTTCCTTCAAACCCTTATTTAGCCCGCCTCAAACATCGTCCAATCAAGAAATGACATACATTGTTTCACTGGCTCCACAACAAATACGCCCTAGGAAGACAATTTAACGTTTTATTGTGATAAAAAAACTTCGATGTTTTAATTAAATATTTTAAAGGTGGAGTAATACAGTGAAACCCACTTCAGAAGTTCTCGCTTAAGATGTTTTCCTGCTTAAGAAGTTTGGATTTTTTGGTCCCTTGAAGACCAAATGGCCCAATTTATCCCACTTATAAGGTTTTCCCGCCTAAGAAGTTTTTTTTTCCGGTCCCAAGGAAAACTTCTTATGAGGGTTTCACTGTATTACATTATTTTCTTTTGGATCTTTGCCATGAATACTCAATGATACAGCACTACTTATAATTAATTTAACCACTGGAGCGATTTAAATCCATATTTGGACCGCTTTTATTTTACTGCGATTGATATCGGTCCAAAATTGGACCACATTTAACGAACCTACAAATATGTGTTAAACAGTGAAATTTATGTGGATTTATTGGCTTGAAACCGCAGTAAACAGTTCGTATGTTTGCATATTGATATTTTAAGGAATTTATATCAATTAAAAAAGAATGGCTAAATCGAACACCCATCGCTCAAATGGTTAATAATTATTTTTTAACCGCTAATTTGTAGTAAAATTTCGTTCTAATCACTGAAAAGACGAACTTATAGAATTGTATTTTGGCCATATCAAGTTTCTCTATTTTCGATCGTTCAATTGATTAATCAGACATCTTTAAATACTAAGTTTTGATATAATAAGGAAAGCAATATTCGAATGCTCAAAAATCAAATATTATTTACACCTGTCTGTGTTTTACATATTAAATAATATGCTATAAAATAATACCGGAAAGCATAACGGTCCTGAACATTAGTATGATATTTTGAAATATCCTATTAGTGACCCAGAATACATATATTTTTTTAAATTTTGTTTCTATGCTTTAACATACAGTTTATAAATATAATGATATTAGGTGCAAGTAAAACAAAAATATGTTCTTAATATCAAACATAGTAGGTAGTAGAGTGAAATATGATCGGCAACTGTATGTAAATGGTTAAAACTAACATAGTTATGTTTTGTGAACACCTCACTAGAGAACCTGTGCTGAGGTGTTCGCATGTATTATTGTGCCGTCATAAGTGATACCACCAACATCAACATTTAGTTTAATTCACTACAAGTTTGAAAGATGTCTGATTAATCAAACTAACATAGTTATGTTTTGTGAACACCTCACTAGAGAACCTGTGCTGAGGTGTTCGCATGTATTATTGTGCCGTCATAAGTGATACCACCAACATCAACATTTAGTTTAATTCACTACAAGTTTGAAAGATGTCTGATTAATCAACTGAACAATCACTAGAGAACCTTATGTAAATTGGCAACTTCAGTTTAATTTCAAATCGGTGTAGATTACAATTCTTGGGATTGTTTGGTCAGTGTTTCTAGTAATAATATGTATGTAGTATGATTAAAAACACCATTCAATCATGTAGAGTGGTAAATACTCTCAGTATAGACCTGGTCTGATCTAAATACGCAGGTACTTCCCAACCTTCCTCTGCCTCATGCTCTCTCGATTCCATTCAGCCCGACAGCATACTAATTAATTATTATTAATTTGGGAGGCGGGCATGGGTACCTACCTACCACCGCCCCGGGAACCTTATATTGGATAGCCTACATCCCTGCCATAGGTCACCCCAAGTGATTCGGTACGCTTGGTGTCTTAACAGGGGTGCTCGGGTTCATGAGATGAAGCTTGTGCTTGTCTAGGTCTTGGCGGCGTAGGAGTTAGACCTTTTGACCTCTCCAGCCAAACTCTTTCAACCCATTGCTTAGATGCACCGCAGTGGGAGGGATGGATTCATACGTTTGTCACTCCTGGACACATTAACCCCCCCTATCCACCCTTCATGCCTTTTTCCTTCCCAGAACTTCCTCTCATTCCTTTCCCGAAAAGGACCCTCCACACAGCATCCCCAAAGATGATCCTGGGGACTTTTTTTTTCCCTCAGGGCCTCCTGTGTGGAGCTAATGCAATAAAAAAAGGAAAAAAACTGTATATGGTGTTTTTAATCATATAAATGATAATGATTATTGTACGTACTAAACTAACATGTCTAATCTTACAAATTGCTTTATGAAGATGCATACAATGATGAACTATGTTTAATTTAAACGTTTATTAACTTTTTGCACACTCATCCTCCATGTATGTAGGTAATATATTTTACTAATGAAAAAACTGTACTTTTGATAGGTGTCTCCTCATATAACATCATTTGAATTTATTCTGAAAAACTCCTATAGTTTTGTAATAAATGTATAAGCTCACTTTAAATTTTAAAAATGAATAAATTATTGTATTGCATAATTATTATTTAAAATAATAAATTCCTAATTGAGATGGTATAAGTATCGCAACCAGAGTTGATCCAATTACAGTACTCAAATAGTTATTGCTTGCATGCAACATATTTAAAATCTGTTTTTGATTTTTAATATAAAAAAAAGAACACTGGAAAACTTAACCTTTACGTACCCGAAGGTAAAAGTTCCGAATTGGGGTTATTAAGGTCCCCCACACATTGCGGAGCCATTGTTTTTCTTAACCACTCATCTGTCAATGGCCCGCCGGCCAGCTGCAGATAAGAGGTTAGATGCTTAAATGCGATTTTAAACCTTATGTATAAAGAAACTGTTCAAACACAAGGTCAGAATGGCTTGCACCAATATCATTCCAGACTTTTTTTAATTGCACGTTGCTTTTAATTTCAGAATTGTAGGTCCTCGAAATTCTTTGTAATTAATTTTCTATAGTACACGGCCACGGGCAAATGTCATCCAACATTCAAGAGGTTAACATTCCTTTTGCCCTTTCCAGTAACACATATTTTTTACAACCTACCATTTTAACTGGACTAATAACATATTTTTTACTATCTAAATTTTTTAAAACTTTAGCTCCACACAGGAGGCCCTGAGGAAAATATTTTCCTTCAGGGCCAATAGCATATTTGAGGATGCTGTGTGGAGGGGCTTTTTTTTAAGAAAGGAAGAAGAGGAAGTTCTGGGAAGGAAAAGGTTATTAGGGGTGGGTAGGAATCTGTGGGTCAGTGTGTCCAGGAGTGACAAGCGTATGAATCTATCCTTCCCGCTGCGGTGCAAGGCGATATTCCAAAAGAATCGTGCTGCAGAGGTAAAAAGCTCTCCCTCAACCAGTCTCTCCGATTCGGCCTGCCATGCAGTTGGTAGGCAAACGCATCCAACGCCAAGACGAATACAAACCTCACCCCATCTTCGCTCAGCAGTCAATATTAAGTAATGCAAAACAGTAAAACAGATTTCTTTCCAGAAAGAGAAGCCATTTCCAGAAAAATGTACCTATTACGACCGCACCCACAGATGTTTGCAATTAAGAATTTATTTTTATTAATGCGGATCGGGGGGGATTAGTTTCGTTGGAATTTAGATATTGTTTAATATCTTTAAATTTGATTACTGAATAATTACTGAATAATTATCGAATATGTGATGTAAAAACTATTTGCTATACATACACATATATCAAGATATCGCACAAAGCTCTAGTTTGGGGGAAGTGTATTACCCCATTTCGAAGCGGGAAGGTTAATATTACTGAAATGAAAAATTTGAAAGCTTTTTGTAAACTTTATGTGTGAAAATGTACACTTGTTGTCTCTTTCTCGCTAAAAATGATAAGCAGTCGTAATGGAGATTAAATTAAAAATGTTAGTGGCTTGGCAATGAATATGTACATTTAACCAATACACACAATACACTAAGTTTTTTCAATACACACAATACACTAAGTTTGTGTTGTTTGGGTCAATTCTAATTGCGTAACCATATTCTGTTTCATCTAATCACACTAGATTGCTAAATTCCTTTGTGGATTCAAGCGATTTACATGTATACGGGACACCTATCAAAACATAGATGTATTTTAAATGAAAATGTTGTTTCTATTGTGCTTGGGCTGAAAATAAAATGAATTTTTCTCATTCAATACATTCAAATTTGACTGTGTACCTACAGTACAGGACTACTTGTCCAGAATTTGCGTTTCTGTGTATTTTCATTTTATATTTAGTCAAATGTAACATTTATTTACTAATCAGTAATACTTTTTTCAAATTAACACCTTTGTTGTTACATAAATCTAATATATAATAAAATCAGTTATTTAGTCCAATGAAATACATACCTTCAAATATGTTGCTATTAGGTGTAACAGTCAAACAGACTCCAAATGATGCACGAAATTTCAATGATTAAAATTCTAAAAATAGTGAACCAAAACATCTAGATTTAGGTATCCACGAATGCAGTAAATAGACAGATGCTTTATTTGCAAAGCATGATTATAACTCGTTATTGAGACTTCAAAAAAAAAATTCCAGTATTGTTAAAACTATAAGTAAGCGTAAGCAGGACAGAAAGCTATTTCTCAGTGACACTTTACTATCTCATCTCATCTTCTTCCCTTTGTCCTATTCTGGTCGGAGACCCATCAACTCGACGCAGTGTCTCAATTCAATTAATTTTTTTTGTTTGAAAAACATTACAAAATTGTGCATTTTAAGGGGGCTTTTTAAATCAAATTCTAGACGTATTGACTCTTTTTTAAGCCCTGTTCAGACACAGCTATAAACCGTAAGCAGATATCTGTTGAACCGCGAGTGCTTATATTTTATACCGTTCACACGACGCTATCAAATATTTCTTCCTGTGGTAGGAGAGAGGGTCAGATGAAGCTCGATAATTGCGGCGAGATTCCATTTCTTTGTAGATTTTGTACTAGGTCTGAGAATTTGACAGCTGACATTCGCGCGTTTTCTATACTTGTCGATAATGGATGAAACTTCTCGCACGTTGCTACTAGATCATGGATAGCTCATCCTCAGATGACGACGCATCCATTATTACTCAGATAAGGATATATTAAAATGACCCCCCTTCCTGTTTTCGGCGCGAGAGGGGGGCGCTTATCTGTTCGTATATCGCCCCATCGGCAAGTTAGTCCTGCAGGCTGGGAGATAGAACAGTCTACCATCGAGAAAACCATCAGGAAAATAGAAATGAATGCTCTCCATGATAGCCGTTTTTTCAAACCATCCATCTGAAGAAATGTGTAGCAAAGTGTATATCTTTTCTGACTGCCTTAGATGGTTCTTTCTAAGCATACCTAAGAGACAGTCAGTTGGATAGAGCAACGGGTAGTAGCCATACTCCCTCATGTAGAGAAATCTCAGAAATAGGATATAATGCCTCCAAACATCCCTGACCTGCGCTACTGCGGCAGCCTCCATCCATACAAGGCTCTGCCTCTCCTCGGACAGTAACTATTCTTTTGTAGGTACTTAAATTTGTATCTGAGGTACCTATCTCTAGATGTTTTGGTGAAATAACACATTATCAGTTTGAACATAATCATGTTTTTAATAATATCACAACAATATTAATAGTGTAGAGTTTTAAAAAAGACATCATATATTTGTAATTTTTGCAACCATTTTCAATTTTACGTAGATATATTTTTATGAAAATTTGCAGAGTTATTTGGACAGAATTCTGACTAAAATCGCATTCGACATATTCATCTATTAAAAGCACATAATATTTATCATGGGCGTGCAAACAGAAGTTATTATCTTCAAAATCCCAGTTCTGATCACCGTTTTGTGTGCAATAGCTATAAAATTTGTAGGGAATATCTGATATTTAAAAAAAATCTGAATGCCAGTTTAACAGCTTTAATTTTTTTGTATATGTATATAATGCCATTAAATCTCATATTGGTCAAAAATGAAGTGATTTCTGCTTGAACGCCTGAAATATTATGTTTGATTAAGATTGGCGGCCATCTTGGATGTCTGTCTGTGCTTTTATATAGGAAGGTTTTGTTAGAACCCTTGTTGTAAGTAACTTTGCAAATTTACAGTGAAACCTCTTTATAAAGCACATACAGTGAATCTCTCTTATAAAGTTTTCCAAAACCTTAGATTTATGCAGAATAATTTATGCCATTTTTTTTATTTGGAGGCGAAAAAAGAACTTCGTCGGTCTTTTGTACACAGAGATACTTACAAGCGTCTCGCAGTTTTGCCGCGTAGCATACGCGTCACTCTGCTGAGTATTTGCCGTATCGTCGACTATGGGTTTGACATCAGTTGCCATCTACTGGCAGTGCTGGAAGCAGGCTACACTAGTTGTATCACATCTACGACTTGTTTGACAGAAATAGTGTCCGCGTGTGATTTGAATGGTGTATAAAGTGAATGATGTAGAACGATGTATAAAGAAAATATCGATGTTTATAATTTACCAAGGATGAAATTGTTTAAATTGTTTTTAATGGAGATGTACATAATTACGAAACCAGAAATATAAATAGAATTAGATTACCACATACGAAAAAATCACAGAACTGCCTAATGTATAGAGGACTAAAGATGTATGATCTGAAGTATGAAGGAAGAATGAATGTATTTAAAAAGAAATATTATGCTTACTGTAAAAATATTTAAATTTATAAAATGAACTATAATATAAACTAACTCAATAAATAATTTTTAAAAAAGAATACGTAAGAAAGGACTTAGAGGAGAAGGAATGGATTGAAACGTGTAGTGAATTTGACACTATTCTCATGTAGTTCTTTGGCGGCGACAAATGCCCTACGGTTAATATTTCTTTCGTTGTATGGGTGAACCCGAGATCTTCTTTCGGATTGTTTTTTACGCCTATGATAATGAAGAGCAATATTGTCTTCATCGCTAGAGTCACTTGGCATTGTATTAACTCTAAGTATAGCTGCACCTGAAAAAAAGTCAAATATATTTAGGGTAGCGCCATGCAAAGCAACCAGTAGGCGACTTGTTGGTTGCATTGCAGTCACATACCTTGTAAGTATCTCTGTGTATGACGGGCTTTAAGGGGAACGACTGTACAGCCCTTTTCACACAAAACTTAATTTTGGATTTGATGCCAAAATATTTAACTAAACTGAAAAATTATTACTTTAATCAAAGGTATAGCAAATATGTAGTACGGATGTGTGCTACTTTATGTATTTGTGTTTTAAATTATAAAATATTGGTAATTAAAGAAATCAATATTTCATGATTTTAGAGGCAACTTTGGCAATAGGGAAGTTGAGTCCTTTTTTTATTTTTTTTATCAATGTTCACATGCAAATTTAAATACTAGTATTTTTTTTTTTATAGTTCGTTTTCATAATTAAATTAATTCTACAAGTTTGAATTTTATTAAGCCTGCGAAAACGTCCGGTACGGTACTGAGTGTATGACGACGTCATCTGGTCCCCGTTTGTGTGAAAAATAAGGGTAAATATTTACAAAACCGGGAAAAGCTTAATACGGACTAAAAAAATAAATTTAAAAAGTTGTAGTAGTTATATACTAACTAGTACTAATCAATTCAGTTAGTTTAATTTAAAAACATGAAATGTCAATTTTCATCAAAACTTGCAATAATTCCTAACATAGCGGTCGGTGAAAAATGACATTTCGCATTTTTAAATTTTAAAAATAACCATTTCAATGCACTTTTTTCGAATTTCCGGTAACTGAATTGATTAGTACTAGTTAATATCTAACTACTACAACTTTTTAAATTTATTTTTTTAGTCCGTATTAAGCTTTTCCCGGTTTTGTAAATATTTATCCTTATTTTTCACACAAACCCGGACCAGATGACGTCACACACTCTCTCGCCTCGTACCGGGCGTTTTCGCGGGCTTTAATAAAATTCAAACTTGTAGAATTAATTTAATTATATTAAAAAAAAAAATACTGGTAAGTATTTAAATTTGCATGTCATCTACATGAATATATTCTTCACAAAATCAAGTATTCAAAGTCAAAATATTTTTCACTCAACTTTCTTATTATTTGTGAGTTTTGTTATTTAATTACCTATATTTTATATTTTAAAACACAAATAAATAAAGTAGTACACATCCATACTAGATATATGCTATAACTGTTGATTAAAAAAGTAATATATCTGTTTGGTTGTGTATTTTGGCCTCAAATCCAAAATTAAGATTTCTATAAAAAGGGCCGTGCAGCCGTTCGCCTTGATTGGGATTCTTATAAGCCGGTTTCACTGTGGTCAGTTTTCAGGGGGTTTCCTTGTCCATCTCTAGTATTAAGTGCAATCATATGAATGTTTTGGCTCACAATTCTATATTATTTATATTTTATTTCCATTTTATAGCAAGCTGCGCGGTCGTGCCATGAGTAGGTCAGAAGAAACACTCTCAATTAACTTCCGCCTTATGTTTGCTTTTTATTCTTTCAGATTTCCTTAGTTACAGGTTATGTTTGTTTCTATGTTTCTTTCAGATCTCTTTATTATTCTTTTTTTATGTTTTTATTAGTTCACTCTTGTTTCTGGTGGTGGCAATGGATTAATTTTTATCATAAAAAAATATATATTATAATAATATGAAAGATTATGGTTTTACCAATTATGTTTTGATGGGATTTAATTTTTTTTTTTAAAGTGTAATTTTATTATAAAAAAACTATTGGAGACCTGTAATTGTAATTGCACGGGACTGTGAATCTGAAAGTATTTACAAAATATTTGCCTCAGCCTAAAGCGAATAAAGTGAAACCCCCTTAAGAAGTTTTCCAAGGGACCGGAAAAAACTACTTAAGCGGAAAAACCTTAATTATAAGATAAATTGGGCCAATTTTGGGCCAAGGGACCGAACAAACCTAACTTCTTATGTATGAAAACTTCTTAAGAGGGTTTCACTGTATTGTCAGTTTTTCACCAGATTCAATTATAAATTTGCATTTCGAATGAACACTGTTAGTAAACCTGAAAAATCAAGAAAAAAACATGAAATACGCATTTCAAATATTGAATTATTATTTTTTTAATTACAATAACGAAATAATTTTTTGGTTAATAGGTAGGTACCTAGTTTATCGCTTGTTCGAATTCAAACAATTAGTTCCAATCTTAAAAAATTTCATATCAAATTTGAGTTCATTGAATGTGAATAATTTCTCCTAGGAATATTTCACTTCACGCACTGACAACCAAAATTAGTATTTTCCATGATCTCCAAATAAATTATCGCTACGATAGCTTGCAATCTACCCATGTCTAGTGTCGTGTGAAGTGTTGGATGCATTTGAGTTTAAGTCATGACAAGTGACTCAATTAATGCTTTATTGATATTCAATAGATGTCACTAGGTACTTTGCTACATAATTTTAATTAAGTTTTATTAATTTATCAGAGCGGCTCAGTGTGGCACGGTCCAACTATTAGGAGAATGTGATTGGTAAGGATATTGATTGCAGTTTTTTTTTTTAAATAATGATGAATAACCGAATTAATCTCCTGGTGCTAATTAGGCGTGAGCGTTATTTTTCTAACTTTTTGATTAATGTGTATTTTAAAGATTTAAAAATAATAATTTAACCCATTGCTTCCTAACACTGTCTCTGTTGTGTTAGAGCAGTAATATTTTTCCAACTTGTCGGCTAACATCAAATTTTAAATACTTCTTCTTAAGTCGGTTTTTCATTACTGACGATCATGATCCCTACATCAATTTCCATGGTGGACAAGGCTCCTCCACTCCTCGCGGTCCTGCGCTGCGTGGAGTGCCAAGGACACCGACGTACCAGATGCCAGTAATAACTGGTCACTCCAGTACATTGGTGACCTTTCTCTGCCTTCCACTTTGCCAGTGTCTGTGAGTTTCTCAGTTTGGCAAGCAATGTGTCCAATTTATCTTGGAATATGTTTTAGACAGATAGTTGAAAGCCCATTGTGGATGCCTAGCTCTTTCAGAATGGATACATTTGTGCGTCTGGCTGTCCATGGAATCCTGAGCATTTTTCTTTAGCACCACATTTCGAGGGCGTCTATCATACACACATTGTGTATAGACCTGCCCTAAGTGATAAAGGCGTATTATTTCCCCCTCCCTAATACTGGTTCCATGGAACCGGCTGGCTGGGCTGGCGTATAGGTTCGCGTGAATCTAGAAAATGAGACGTCATCATTCTTGTGCGGACTAGCGTCGAGCTCTCATCGGTACATTTTACGAAATAACACGGCAAAATTGGTAATTTGTGCTATTAAAACGTGTAAAAATTGAAGTGAAAAAGAGTATAAACCCAATTGTCGTATTACATTCCATAGGTAGGCATTATTTGTCTTTATTTTAAGCTTATTCACATCATATAATATGATCAGTTTTATCACACCGAGAAACATGTAGCGTTGCCAACCGAAATTCCCGGTCCCGTCGTGTGCACGTTGCTGTTTACTGGGGTAAGTAAATTATGAAACATTTGTAAAAGTGTCTTAACTAAATACGGAAACAAAATATTAGACTCTCAAAAGAAGCGAACCTTTCTTCGCTTTATATGGATTACGCAAGTTTGTTCAAACCGGGCGAACAATTCGCGCTCCCATGTAAAAAGGTCTATTCATTCAAAAGCAGATTTTACTTTTAAGAACTAAATGGTGATATTATAATGCGAGATGCCTATATACTGTCAGCTTGAATTAGTAACGAATCACATATCGTTACAGTCAACTCATCCCTCTGCGTCCCGCTACGGTTGGTGTTTACCCCTCTCCCTTATTTTCTGCTCTATGAATATTCGTATGTCTATGGTGTCTATCCACTTTTTTTCGCTGGCACTAAGTGTCATTGTTTCCACACTGTATAAAAATATTGGTAAAATCAATGATGAGTCTTATCTTGGTGGTCTTCATTATGCCTCTCTCATTCCATATCTCTTGTGTTTTACATACAATAGTTAACATTAACATCACGGTAATTTAAAAATTCTTAACTATATTTTTATGACATCTAACAAGAAAATTTATTCTCTAATAAATAGGTAAAATTTTTTTATAATATACTGCTCCTTTGTTCTGGTAAGTTTGGAAAGTAAAATTGTTTAGATTTATTTACATACATTCTTTTGACAGATTGTAAATTTTGGTATAATTTTTTTTTTATATCCAATGCCAAGGTAGACAGGTATGCCCTAGAAATGCATTGCACAATCAAGTGAATCAAATAAAGTAGTCCCAGTTTGTACGTCATTAAAGATCGTCCTCTTTCTTCTCGCAAGTCTTGTATGAACAAGACAAAAGATACTCGAATGATGACGTCACCTACAACATCTCTCCAGGACTACTATACTTGAGTCTGGCCATGTCAAGATTCAGAATAACAGAAGGGTATGTACCGGACAATGTTTGAACGGGAATGAAGCACGAAGTGTGTGCCAAGACAGATTTGTTTTTCGGTCCATCATCTCTGCCCTATCCTTGCGAAGAAACGTCATGCGTTATGGCTAGTTAGTTGTGCCACAATCAGTTACAGGCATTTCAGTGCTCAGTAGGTTAATGAGGTGAATTTTAATGTATATGTGAATCACAGTAAAAATAACATCCCAATCCCCTCTTTCTTTTACTAACGATATAATTGGTTTAACCATAATTTTTTACAAAGCTTTTTAAAGTGGTTTTCTTCTCTAAGCTTTGTATGCTTTACTTTTTTTTATGTTTACAATATCAAATTTCTGAATAATTTTATTTTTATCTATTTCTAAAGGAGTCTGTTTCCGTGTGGCGTTCAGTGTAGTCTAATTGTTTTTTTTAAATAATATAATTGTTTAAAAAATAAATAAATAACAATTTCGGACTACCTATGTCACAAAGTATTGTGATTAGGCAATCCCAAGATGAAAATATGATTTTTTTGTCTGAAGGCAAATATTTATTGATAATTTGATATCACTCATATGAACATATTAGGAATATATTACGTGTGTTCCTTAACATAGTGAAAAAACCTTCTCCCTGTAGGCTGCACAGCTCTTTTATAGTTGAAGCATTCTTGCTGATGCCATTCCACTTCGAAAATTTGTTTTTTTATTTCTTAAGTAAGTATTTTATTATTTTTGATTTTTCAATTTTTATCTGCTTGAATTGTCTATTTTTTTTCTTTTGTATGTTATGTATGTCATCCATTTTGTCTCACGTGCACAATATTATGTTTTCTTCTCTTTTTTATTTTCTATTTAGTAAACAAATAATATCTTTTGGACCTCATGGTCACAGCTTTATAAATTCTATTAACCAGAATATATTCCACAACTGTAAATAAAAGCCTAATTTTTCAAATACAAACTTACTATTTTTCTCTAATTGTTTTCTTTTTAACCAGACAGTTAAAAAAAGCCGCCTGGCTTTGTCTTAAATTTCAACAATATTTTAACTTATTGGACATTAAAACAAAATTTAAATCTATTTATGGAAATTACTTTAAGAGCTGAAAAAGCTGTCCATTTTGTTTTACTTTTAGAGTTTTTGCTTCTTTATACAATCAATTTTTGAAATATTTTGGAACATAATTTTTCTGGTTTTTGGATAAAAAGCTTAGAGGTTTATCCAGTTGTGAGACGGGCTATTTAAAATATATTTTTGTTTTGGTCATAACAGTAGCATTGCGGACAATAAGGGATTCCACGGACCCACCATTGACTCTGACAATCCAATCCTGTATGGACTATTGGCCCAACCTGGAGACAAAGTAAGTTATTATCTATTAAACATATATGGTGAAAAACGCTGGGTGTTCTATTGCAAAAGCAACATCAATAACATAACAATGACAACATCAATAATTGCATCAACTACATTTATTGTATCTGCAAGATCAATTATTGCAACAAAAAAGTTTATTGCGTCAGTAAAATCAATTAATGCAACAACGTCAGCTATTGTATCAGCAAGATCAATTATTGCATCAGCCAAATCAATTATTGCGATAACATAAATTATTGCAACAATATCACTTATTGTATCAGCAAGACCAATTATTGCAACATAATCAACTATTGTGTTAGCAAAACCAATTATTGTGCTAGCAAAATCAATTATTGCAACAATATCAGATATTGTATCAGCAAGATCAATTATTGTGTCAGCAAAATCAATTATTGCGATAACATCAATTATTGTATCAGCAAGACCAATATTGCGACAAAATCAACTATTGAGTTAGCAAAATCATTAATTGTGTTAGCAAAATCAATTATTGCAATAACATCAGCTATTCTATCAGCAATTATTATGTCAGCAAAATCAATTATTGCGATAACATCAATTATTGTAACAGCAACATCAATTATTGCAACAATATCAGTTATTGTTTCAGCAAGATCATTTATTGCAATAATAACAGTTATTAATCAATTATCGCAAGAACATTAATTATTGCCACAGCAAAATCAATTATTGAATTAACATTAATTATTTTAACAGTTATATCAATTATTATTTTAATAATTCAATTATTGCAACCACATCATTTATTGCAAAAACAACATCAGTTATTGCAATGACAACTTCAGTTATATTATTAGAAAGGTCAATTTATTATTAAAACATCATGAATTATTGCAAAATCAACGTCAATTATTACAACGGCAACATCAATTTTGCTTGTGCAACGATGCAGGATTTAGCTGGCAGAGAGTTGAACCCGCCTGAGTGGGAACCCGACGCATTTGTCCACTCAACTACTAATCGGCCTATTATTATTGCAGCATCAACATTATTCTGTTAAATTTGTTCCCATCGTAAATTACTCTATTACTCCCTTTAACCCCCCCCCCCCCCCTCCCCACCACTTCCCTTCCTTTTCCTGCTCATCCATCTACATCTTTAAGTCTATATTCCTATTTTAGTTTTAAATAAACTCTGAAGATGTAACAATTGTTTTATTTCACATGTATCTGTTACCGGTTTCGATACATCCGTATCATTTAACCTCTCATTTGCCGTAAGCCCGCCAACGGGCGGGTGACAGATGACAGATGAAAAAATTAAATGTGATTTTAACCCTTATGTATAAAGAAACTGTACAAGGACAAGGTCAGAATCGCTTGCGCCAATATCATTCCAGACGTTTCTTTTTATTTGAGCACTCTAGCCTCTCTTAATGCTCTGATATTAATTTTCTTGGAATTTGGCCATATGTGGGGAAATGTCATCCGACATTCAAGTGGTTAATAGCAATCTTAAAACTAACTTGAAAATTATACAAGTACAGAAATGATTAAATTTTATTAGGTGAGGGTGGTAGGAGGGGTGATTTTGGGGTAGAGGGAGAACGTCTGCATAATATGGGAACATTATCAATAACCACTGGAGCGACAGAGCAATTTAAATCTTTTTTCTGGGATTGCTAAAGGAATTTTTTCCGCCCACATTAAATAAATCATACTATAGGGTATTATTGTTTTGTTAACTAAATTAATTTTTGATTCAATTTTTTTGTTTATTTACAAGGTTTCTAAAGTGCACAAATGAAAGTATGTATTAGTATTTGAATGTTTAAACCTCTCCCCAAAAATTAACCCCCCCCCCCCACTAAATACATAAAATCTAATCATTTCTGGACTTGTATAATTTTTAAGTTAGTTTGAGATTGCTATTGAACGAAAGTATGTAACAAATGTAATGTGAAATTAAACTCTTCAAAAACAAAATGTCTATAAATTGTGACTTGTTACATAGTTTATGCCCAAGAAATACAAAAAAAGTAACGATTGCTTACGAAACATGTTAATTTTTTAAACTATAAAAGTGGTTACCAAGCGTCGATAATTATTAATTAAAATGGTGCCGCAAAACACATTTGCTGTTTTTAAAGAAATAATTTTGTTCATCAGACCCTGTCCTGCCCCCCAGCGATGAGAATGTGTGGAGGGGGAGCCACCCCCGCCACGAGGGGCAAGAGACTCCTGCTGCTGAGGGGAGACTCCGAGGGGGTGATATCCGTGTGGTCGGTGCCAGAGGGGGCTCCCGCTAATATAGTGACCACCCAGCGCCCTCCAGGTATAATACTTGTTGTACACTCTACATATTACAAAGATTGAAATTTTGTGCATATCGTGTTAAGATTTTTCCCCTTGAAAATATTTGTGGCGCCTCCCAAGAGCAAATATTTTCATAAATAACATGTTTTTCTACGTAAATTTTCGCCATGAAATAATATGTTTATTTTGAATGTCATATTTAATTGAATTCCATCCAGCTTTGTGAAAAGTGGGTGATTTGGGCCGAAGGTGGCAATCTTCGCATTCAACCCTCAATGTGCCAGTTTAATACGACAATAAAAATGTATATTAAATACATATTTTCCACCTTGATGAAAGCACAAAGCTCAATTGTATTATTTATGTGACAAAAATCTCATCAGTTCGAAAATACTGCCAACTTGCTGGTTTTGTGTCTTAAATAGGGGGGAGGGGAGGGGGGATCCAGTAAAATCTAACCAAATCTCATTATACCGATGGAGGAGATCAACAAAAATCTCACATCATCTTTAAAAGAGCATATATTATTATGGAGATAATAATTTTATTTTTAATTGTTTCACTTCTTTCAGTGTCCTATTTTGCTCGTTGAAAAAATGGCCATTATGAAAAACATTTATTTCAAGAGTAAGAAAAAATCTCACGTGATGGGAGGGGGGGGGGGGGGGGTTCCCACTAAATCTCACTTAATCTCACCAAGGGGGGGAGGCATCTAAATTTTTTAAATAACTGCTCACGTAATTAATGTATGTCTCCTTATTTAAAAAATATTAAAGTTTAGAAGAATATAATACTAATAAATCTAAACTAAAATATGAAAAATAACAAGACACAGCAAAATAAAACTGGGGACACACTAAGCAAGAAGACATGGTCTAATATTTTGTATTTGTTGTTTTTCCAGCCATAGCTCCGACTGTGAGCACCAGCCTCAGCATGGCCTGGGCAGAGATGAACCCAGGACCAGTTGGAATACTGGATCAGCTCAATCATCCCGAGGAACCAGGTACAAATATATTCTAATTGATATTGCCATAACAATTGCCACTCATGCTTGTTTTGCTGTAATAATATGCTAATTTCTTCAGAACACTGACAAAGATTTAATTTGCATTGTTATCGATAAACTGCCATCTCGGTCTGAAAAAGCATCATTCCGCATCGGGATCTCGAAATCTATATTCTCTACTAAAGAACTTCCATTTTGTTAAAACAGCTTTAACAATAATTTTTCATCTCATTCTAGAAATAAAGTTGACGGCATCAGTCTATCTGGCGGGGCAGAGCAGGCTCGTTGTGGGAAGGGAAGACGGTTCTATTGTGATCGTTCCGGCCACCCACACAGTGATGCTACAGCTTTTACACGGAACCCATCAACAGTACCATGGTAAGGAAGACAATAATTCTATTTGAAAATATCTTACAATTACTTTCAAATTGTTTTTCAAGGGACCGGAATAAAAAAACTTCTTAGGCAGGAAAACCTTATAAGTGGGATAAATTGGGCCATTTGATCTTCAAGGGACCGAAAAAACAAAACTTCTTAAGCAGGAAAACTTCTTAACCACTGGAGGGACAGAGCAATTTAAATCTTTTTCCTCGGATTTCTAAAGGAAATTTTTCCGCCCACGTTAAAAAAATCATACCTCCGAATTTGAATATGGAGACATACAAACTGATTACAGTTATATATAGCCAATGAATTTACATATCTTTTGTCTATTATCACATATTCGTGGGATTTATAAAAAAAAAATGGTTAAATCTTTAACCTTAAAACATTTTAAAGAATCTAGAGAATAGTTATTTTGTTATATTTTGAATGTACAATGTATTATATAATCGCATTAATAAATTTTTTTTTTTTTTAAATTTGCCACATTTTGGCAACAAAGGAATTTGTGGTTTCGGAAATAGTGCCATAGTGTGGCAAAAAGCGCTCGAGTGGTTAAGAGAGAACTTCTTAAGAGGGTTTCACTGTATTGTGAACAGTATATTTTGGTAACGCTATATTCTCAAATGTGAATAATGCTTACAAACCTGCCCTTGTTCTATTGGTATTTCAATGAAAGATTCTCCGTGGAACTAGCATCATTGATGCCTTCGGCACCTGTGCATAGTCAGGAAACATGCCAAAACTTGCCCAACATTATCTGTGCATGCTTGATATTTGTCACATGAGAATGAGTCATTGCTACGACTCTTACCTGAGTTCAACAGCTTGGTGACTTAGCGGGGGTGCCCGGGTTCATGCGGTGAGGTTTGTCCGGGTCTTGACAGATGCTTCTGCTCACCAATTGCATGGCAGGCCAGAACGGGAGATGCTAGTTGTGGGAGACCTTTGATCTCTCCGGCAGGACTCCTTGGGAACATTGCCTTGCACCGTAATGGGAGGGTTGAATTATTAACAAAGTATCAGTTTCAATAAGGTATTTTTAAGATGTTTCTGAAGAGCAAGCACTTAATTGAAGATTTGTTACACTTATACTTGTGCACACTAAATTATTATCTAAATGCTTTATTATTTTGTATTTGAATTTTTTTTTAGATTGGCCTCCCCACCAACTTCTTCTAGGCCACAGCGGAAGAGTGAATTGCCTGCTCTATCCACATCATGTTCATCAGAGGTGATCTTTTCTTTGGCTTAGTCCTTTTGCAGTTATTCACGTGCGACAAATGGCCATCCTGTGCCGTTTTTTTTTTTTTACATTTGAAAGGTCCCGCCGATTTGTGGTGCGTCATAGTTGTCCTCTTCTGCTGATCACAATTTGTTCAACAGCTGAAACAGACTTAGAATTGGCTTTTAACGGGGACCTTTCATCTGTCAAAAAACAAAATGACACTGAATGGCCATTTGATGACAATTTTACATTTGAATTTCTCTGAAACAATATTAACAATTTTTTTTAAATAATATTAATAATATTCAAACAATAAGAATTTAAAAATACCAAAAACGCTTAATGGCTGCGTGGTTAATATTTTGCAGTAGCCTGAATCCTCTATGATTGCACAAGCAATATTTGTAACGATAGGAGTAAGGAGAATTCAAATATTGTCAGGTTGTTTGTAACCCAGGAATGTTTAATTTTCAAAAAAAAAAATTGACTTGGCATTAAGGTTATCGCATACATATCAGCTCGGCATCGGATCGGCACCGCTTTGCCTCTTCGTCTTGCCGTCAACCATCTGTCAACGCAATTCAGGAACGTCTATGCAGCGGCTCAGCAGCAGATGGCGCGGTTACAACGGGCGATAGCTCGTTGGGCTTATTCCGTTATCTGGGGGATGCCACTATGCACTGCGCGCTATCCTAAGATGTAAGTGCGGTAACTGCGATTTGAACACGAACCACATGCCATTCACTAGCTTCTCCTGAGGCGAAGCGATGCCGATAGTATGTTGATTCATGTGCATTGCAGAATTGAGTTTCATACAAAGATTTCTGAATGACTCGAGATGAGGTAATGCTGATTTGGTACTATGGTGGTATGTGTGCGACAACCTTTAAGTTGATTTTAAGAAAAAAATCCTATTTTTTTAATTATATTTGTTTTAATTTCCAGATACGACAAGTCGCATTTATTGAGTGGTGGAGTTGATTTTGCCGTCTGTCTCTGGGATCTGTACGCCGGCACCCTGCTTAACCGCTTCTGCGTCCACGCCGGAGAGATCCAACAGCTGTTGGTGCCCCCTGATGCCTGCAGCGTGAGTATATTTGATTCTTGTACATACATAAACTGTGCCACTGTGCTACTGTTTTTTTTTTATATGAATACTGCACAAGAGTCCCAACTGCTCCTGTCTGGAGCCAGTGAGACTATGGCATCCCCAATCGGGGTATGTTGTGAGGCTGAAGGTAGTGGGCAGGAGAAGGAGATGGGGAAGAGGAAGGTGGGGAAGTACCTGGCTATTCAGATCTGGTCACGAAACACGGCTAAGCCATTTTTTTTTTTTTTTAAAGAAAAACAAACATTCCCGGGTTACGAATAACCCAACAACATTTGAAAATCTCCTACTACCACCACACTAAGCGGAAGATGCTGCTTGTGTTGTGGGACCCAAACGCGATGCCCACTCAACCACTGACCGGTCATTTTCCATTCCGATTCCGTCAATTTCAATTCCGAATGTTGATTTTCTTACACCAGAGAGTATCTTCCACTCTGGAACGTGCTGCAAATATATAATATATTTGTTTTAATTAATCAAATAAAATGTATTTGAGCATGCCGGGTTCGAAACCTGCGACTATGAAGGCCATCAAAATCATTCTTAAGAATAAATACGAAGAATACCTCCACTACTTTTGCCATGATGGAGCTTAACTCCTTGGGAATTTTTGTGCCTTTTAGTACACGGTACATCGATAGCGGTATAATACTTTTGTGTACTTTACGGCATAAACTGTAACAGACTCATAAAAGTCATTCTATCTCCTTTTGTATTACGGTAGATATCTTTATATACAAAAATCTCATCTCACGATAATCACGTTCGTCCAAGATAAACTCCGAAACTACTAAACCGATTTTGATGAAATTTGGCTTTCTGTGTGTAATTAGGTCTGATTTAAAAAATATGATAGTTTTTATCTCGATTTATAATGAGAATTAAATGTTTGTTTCATGCTTTGTAATTATTTGTAACTTCTATAAGTTTCTAACAGATGGCGGTGTGAGTTAATTTATTGACACAACACTTGGTTATCTAGTTTAGGTAACCATCCAGTAGATGGTGTTGCGTTTCGTTAGCCACACCAACTCAAGGGTGGGTCAGCTGTATGATATAAATTTTTATTGATTCTCCGCATTATTTATTTGTTTTTATATTGAAATGTTTCAGCCTCGCATCCAGAAATGCATCTGCTCAGTTGCATCGGATCACAGCGTCTGCTTGCTGAGTGAGTATGATTAAAATTATTTTTTTAACATTGCTTTATTATCATTGAGAAGGTCTGCAACTTCCGTATATACTTGGGACACGACTCACAAGGATGTCTCCATAAAATAAAGAATAACACAAGAAGTGCCTTGGGGGCGTGTGTCTTGAACCAATTATGGGCCTAATTTCTACCTATATTTCCATAGAAAACTGTGTTTATCCCTTTCCGACTGAAGTTACTTCTTTATACCACAACTACTGCTTTCAGGTTTAACGGAGAAGAAGTGCATCACCCTGGCATCTCGCCATCTCTTCCCCGTGGTGTCCATAAAGTGGCGCCCGCTGGACGACTTCATGATTGTGGGTTGTTCGGACGGAACCGTCTATGTGTGGCAGATGGACACTGGCCATTTGGACCGGGTACTGCATGGTGAGTAATATGCACAAACGTACATAATATTTAAATTATATTCTGTGAGTTGTAAAATAGTGAATTATTGAGTTGTATGTATACCAGTGAGCAAGCTTTTCAATGTAAAGAACTTGATTTCGCAATTTGTTTTTGTCATCTTCTGAAGTGCGGATATTGAGAGTGTAATTCCAACACCTTACTTTTATTCTAGGCATGGGGGCGGAAGAAGTGGTGTTTGCCTGTGACGAAGCGGCCAACGAGTCAGGACAAATATCCGGCAGCAGCGGCGATGTTCAAGGAATGGCAAACCCCGCTGTACATTTGTTCAGGTGTGTTATATATATCAATTAATATAATTTAGATTCCTCATTTTAAGACACTTGTATCTTAACAAATTTTGAGAATTGGTACTATGTTCGCGTGTCTAACTTTGTGGTTTGCTAATTAATGTCTTTAGAATCAATAAATACTATGACTTCTGCTACGATACGTAGTGGTGTTTAATTTTAACAAATCTCTACAAACGATTATGGTGAAAAGGGTTTGAAGTTGTGATGAAAAGATTTGCTCACTAAAATAATGCAGCATTTTGTCAAAAGATGTCTCTATTATCATTTTGATTTATCAATAGAACGATAATAGTAACTCCCTGTTTTATTTTTTCAGTACAGAACCATTTTGTATTTTTTCAGTACAGAATCAAATTTACAACATAAGCCCCTTGAGACCAAGGCATCCTTCTGTATTATTATTATATTGGAATAATAAATGTGATTGATCTGTTATAAGAGTGGGTATTTTTTTGTAATTACAGTGAAACCCTATTAAGAAGTTCTCGCTTAAGATTTTTTCCTGCGAAGTTTGGTTTTTTCAGTCGCTTGAAGACCAAATGGCCCAATTTTTCCAGTTTAAAAGGTTTTCACGCCTAAGAAGTTTTTTTTTCCGGTCCCTTGGAAAACTTCTTAAGAGGTTTTCACTGTATTTTACTGAATATGGTTTTTTTCTCAGGGGTCTGCGCCACCGCAACCTGTCGGCTATCCGCCATGCTACACAGCGGGGCTTGCACCAACTGCAGCAGCTGCAGCAGGGGGGCAAGGGCCTGGGGGGCGCCGGCCTGACCATGCGCAACCGCCGTGCCCCGCTGGCCATACAGCCCCACAAGTCCAACCCCAAAGGTGAGATTGAAAACCTTTGTCTTTTATACGTAGACCCCAAGCAAAAGAAGGGGTGCAAATTCACATATCTTGCCATACGCAGAAAGGACGTAATTTATTAATAGTTCGCTAGCTCTTACTGGTGGCTAGCCTCTGCACCACATTTCATTCTGAAATGCTGAGGAACGGTCTTTTGTTTTTGGTCCAACTACAGCTACGACAAACTGTGCGTTATCGGCAATTCCACGCAGTATTTCAATTTGGGAGGTCCGTATGGGTACTGCTGCCCCGGGAACCATTTGTTGGATAACCAACATATCCCCGCTACGTTTGGCGATTTAGCAGGATTCATAGGGATGAGGATTGTTCAGGTCTTGGCAGCCGATGGGTGGCGGGCCTGATTGGTAGAGGTCAGCTTAAGGAGATCATTTGACCAATTCGGCTGCTCTCTCTCGACCCATCGCCTTGCACCACGGTTGGAAGGATGGATTCACACGGCCGTCACTGCTGAACATACTGACTAAGATGGCATAGGCCTGTGAACGGTGCGGAGCTAATATAAAAAAAAATGTATTCTGTCAAAAATTTGTTTTGTTTAAATTTTGTATACACTTCAAACATTGCACAAGTCTCATGATTTTATTATTTTTTTCTGCTTAGGACAGTTGTTTATAAGGGAGTGAGAAAATGTAGAAAATCTGATTATCTACCTCAGACTAATTTTTGTTTCAGATCCCGAAAGCCACATTCTGTTCTTCGACATCGAGGGTCTGATTGTTGAACTCCTCAGTGAAGAGTATTCAGCCATGAGCCCAGCCAGTTTGGAGGTAATGATTATTTTTTACACCAAAAAACCTGTATAATACGTACCCATCTCACCCAAGATTTTTTAATCATATTTCACTCACAAATGCTATATGTAATAAAATTATGCTTTCAGAAGTCACATTCTATCAGAAAGACAGATTATTTCCACTTTGCAATAAATTCTAAACTAATGGAATATTTCTGAATGTATCCGAAAACTAAAAACTGGTTTTGAAAGGTGATAAAATATTTTATTAGACAAATGTTATTTTCACCTGTTTTGTGTAAAAATAATTAATAAAAAATTCCCAAAGTTTCATAATTTTTTTTCAAATGACACGACGGTCGGACTCTTTGATTACGTAAAGGTGTATACATACTTTAATTATATTGTGGTTAACTTTTAGATTTGAATGTAAAGCGTGGTGTTTTCTCTTTCTAACATCGTTTATATCATCTCACTATGATAGTAAAGGAGACACAACGATTTCTCTGAGTCCTATAATATGAATTGTTCTGAAAAGCAAACATATTAGTCTGAGGGGATAAAAAGATTTAATTTCATCTTCTTTAAGATATCAACATTATTTTTTGACAATCTTTTTCTTATTACTTATGACAATGTAGCGCCTTGTCTTATAGCTTATGACAATATAGTTTCTTGTCTTATTTCTTATTGCTTATGACAACATAGTGTCTTGTCTTATTTCTTATTGCTTATGACAACATAGTGTCTTGCCTTATTTCTTATTGCTTATGACAACATAGTGTCTTACCTTATTTCTTATTGCTTATGCCAACATAGTGTCTTGTCTTATTTCTTATGACAACATAGTGTCTTGTCTTATTTCTTATTGCTTATGACAACGGCCGGCGGCCGGCGTAGTCCAGCGGTAGGGCGTTGGACTACTATTCCGAAGGTCGCGGGTTCGAACCCGGCGTGCGCATAAATTTTATTTAATTGATTTTTGTAATTTCGCAATTAATTATTTAAAATAATATATTTATTTTTGCGGCATGTTCCAAAGTGGAAGATACTCTTAGTATCGCCCTGGTGTAAGACCACCATTCAAAATTGAAACGTTGCTTGAAATGGCTTTAGCCGTATTTAGTGACTAGATCTGAATAGCCAGGTACTTCCCCACCTTCCTCTTCCTCGTCTCTTTCCCTTCCCCACTTACCTTCAGCCTCAATCCCCAATTGGGGATGCCATAGTCTCACTGGCTTCAGACGGGAGCAGTTAGCAGGACTCTTGTGAGGTATTAACTATAAAAAAAAAAAAACATAGTGTCTAGTCTTATTTCTTATTGCTTATGACAACATAGTGTCTAGTCTTATTTCTTATTCCTTATGACAACATAGCGTCTTCTTATTTCTTATTGCTTATGACAACATAGTGTCTTGTTTTATTACTTATTGCTTATGACAACATAGCATCTTGTCTTATTTTTGTTTTTGTTGTTTTTTTTATAGGCTGCCGGTCTCTTAACCAGTGCGGAATACAACAAGGCTGCTGCTCTGACACAGTCAGCCAGTCCTGATGCAGCTAAAAAGATATCAGGTATGTTAAAAATGGCACAACATTAATACAATACTAACTGTGTATGTATGTACATGTAAGATGTAACAAAAAGATTATAGCTGTAAAAATTGAGATCGTCTGAAAAATTCATGGCACCATCAAGTAAAATACTTGAGAGTGGTCACATCAAGAGTTCTAAACATGAAGTGTGCCTGAAAAAATGTTGAATGTAGATAAAGCAAAGAGTGTATGTTCTTTGAAATATAATATCATCTCTGCCAATACCTATAGATTAATTATTTTGAAAATCCAACTGCGTTTTTAAAATTTGATTGAGTTAATTTTTGAATTTCAAGTGTATAATAAATAAATTATCGCCAATCGTAATGTATCAATAAAGATTTCCTTGCCGGAAAACCAACTTTAAGAATCTGATGTTTACTACAGTGACATGTTTAACTTTGCTGTTTGTGGCATTGCCTTTGTAGATATTTTGGATACCAAAAAATCAATGGATTTTAAAAATATTCTGTTCATTCATTCCTCTTTTGGCCGCCTGCAAAGTTAAGTATGTCAAGCCACACATTTGAATTTCAAATGTTCATTCAATGATGAATATCTGTAAAGACTGATGTTCATCAGAACTATCATAAATCTCAATCTGTTTTGTCTTATGCATTTTTTAAAAAGTTATCTATGTTTCGACATTATCTAGCTTATTGTATTAATCTGTTCCCAATGCCTACCTAAGACTTATTATCTTAATCTGTTTCCAAAGCCTTCCCAAAACTTATTGTACTAATCTGTTCCCAATGCCTACCTAATATTTATTGTCTTATCTGTTTCCATAGCCTTTCCAAAACTTATTGTATTAATCTGTTCCCAATGGCTACCTAAGACTTATTGTATTAATCTTTTCCCAATGCCTTCCCAAAACTTATTGTATTAATCTGTTCCCAATGCCTACCTAAGACTTATTGTATTAATCTTTTCACAATGCCTTCCCAAAACTTATTGTATTAATCTTTTCCCAAATCTTATTGTATTAACGTATTATATTATTATTCCCAATGCCTTCCCAAAACTTATTGTATTAATCTGTTTCCAATTTCTACATAAGTCTTATTGTATTCATTTGTTCCCAATGCCTTCCCAAAACTCATTGTATTAATCTTTTCCCAAAACTTATTGTATTAATCTGTTTCCAATTTCTAACTAAGACTTATTTTATTAATCTTTTTCCAATGCCTTCCCAAAACTTATTATATTAATCTTTTCCCAAAACTTATTGTATTAACTTATTATATTATTATTCCCAATGTCTTCCCAAAACTTATTGTATTAATCTGTGTCTACCTAAGACTTATTGTATTAATCTTTTCCCAAAACTTATTGTATTAATCTGTGTCCTACCTAAGACTTATTGTATTAATCTTTTCCCAAAACTTATTGTATTAATCTGTTTCCAATTTCTACCTAAGACTTATTGTATTAATCTGTTTCCAATGCCTACCTAAGACTTTTTCGGCCGTGTAAAGGACAAAGCTGGAGACATGGAGAGGATCCTTAAGGAAAAGGACAAACACGGTCGGTCCTTTGCAATTGGAATTCATCTAAACCATACAGTACAACTTTACTAAAGTTACATTTTACATTGAAAGAACCAAGCCATTATTATTTACATACTTATTTGGCTTAAATTAAATATTAAAGAATTCATGATCTGCTCTTTCGTTTTAGGAAAAAACATTTTTGCAAGCTATGCTTTAAAGTATTGAGATGAATTATTTGTTTGCGCCCGTAGAAACGCAATATTAATATACAAACTCAATTCTTTCAAAAACAATATTGGATTGAATCACCGATACAGTATTGTATTTGTATGCCTTTCTTTAACTTGTTGAAAGCCAGGATACAAAAAATATATTTTTTCAATACGACTTTCTCACCTTTCTTACGAATTTATTTTTTATAACATTTCTTTTGTGATATAATACAAAAATTACATCAACATAATGTCGATAAAACGAACTTCCTAATAATCACTCAAATCTACGCTTTCCACAATGGATTTATATAAAAAACAATGAATAAATATAGACTTCGAATATGACAGCGTTCATATTGTCAAGCGGCAGCTATTTTGTCTGCCATCTTTGGTACCCGGCGCGTCATTAGCAATTAATATGAATTATTCGGAGTGGCTAAATGCTATCCAGTAATTCGTAATGTCAAGAACGAGAATGACCCAAGCGATTTTGACCTTATTCTTCATACAATTTCTTTATACATAAGGGGCAAAATCGCTTCAAAAATCCGGACCCGCCGGTGGACTATTGTATTAAACACATCTTTTTTTATCAAATTTTAATTTTTAATAATACATACTATAAATACAATTTTTGTTTTTGGTAAAAACATCTTACTCCTTTGAACGCTTTTTCTCTCAGAAACTCACTCTCTTAGACGTTAATATTTTAAACTTGCAAAAATGTTTTTCCAAAGAGAATTAAATTAGTGCCATCTATTAAAGAGCAGATTATGAATATTCTATGTTTATCCTTATGAAATTTTGTAGGGTTGAAGTTCATAATTTTCGTATTTTTAATTGAAATGCAACAAATAATAATGGATTTTGAGAAGATATTTGACATCTTTGGCCTATTTTTCAGATTAGAATAACTTATTTTTACGTTATAAAAGATTATGTATTGCTTATTTTGTATTAGATTTATTTCTGAAAGACTTAAAAATTCATCTGTTTTTATTATGTAGTAAAACAGTTTCGAATTTCCGCCACGGTCCTACGCATCCAACAACACAACCTGGTTTCGCCATCATTTCATCCAATTTCAGAGAAATGCGTGTGTGTACGTGAGTAAATTAACTCACACCACCATCTGTCAGAAACTTATGGAACTTACAAATAATTTCAAGTCATTGTCCCATAACAAACATTTTATGAATATTAAATTCACAATAATAAATATTGAAGTCAATAATCGAGATTAAAACTATCTTACTTTTTCACTTGGACCAAATTACACATAGTAAGCCAAATTTCATCAAAATCGGCTAAGTAGTTTTGAAGTTTATCTTGGACAAACATCATGACGCTGTTTTTCTGAAAAATCACCTCAGGGGCGCTAGTACAAATAAATGTAATTTATCTGGCTTATAACTAAGGTTTTCCACTGGAGCGACAGAGCAATTTAAATATTTTTTCTGGGATTGCTAAAGGAAATTTTTCCGTCCACATTAAAAAAATCATACCTCCGAATTTGAATATGGAGATATACAAACTGATTATAGTTCTATGTAGCCAATGAATTCCCCTATCTTTTGTCTATTATCATATATTTGTAGGATTTATAAAAAATATATAATTAAATCTTTAACCTTAAAATATTTTAAACAATCTAGAGAATATTTATTTTGTTATATTTTGAACGTACAATATATTATATAGTCGTTTTAATAAAAAAAAAAATTTTCAAAATTTGCCACATTTTGGCAACAAAGCAATCCGTGGTTTTGAAAATAGTGCCATAATATTACAAAAAGCGCTCGAGTGGTTATATTATATGATGGTTCTACCTAATGTATGTATATTCTTATGTTGCTTCATAAAAAAATTTATTTTTTCTCTATTTTTTTTTTTTAACTGGCCAAATATCAAATAGTTACAGAATATCCGTTGCATCTCTAATTATTTATGTGAATGATAATTTTAAACAAGTTGTTCTGTATGAATTTTTTTGAATTTGAAAAATATGGTTTTCGCTTTAACACAATAAGCTTTTTTAAATTATTTACAGTGATGTGAACTTAAATGAAGAAAAAGTAGTTACTTTAGAGCAGAGGTTCCCAATTTTTTTGTTTCTCGTAGACCATTTTCAAAGTTTTACTTGTTTTGGAGGACCCCCTGCTGCTACATTTCTACCATATTTACGCCAACGTAGACCATTTATCACACCAACATAGACCCCCATTGAGTCTCCCGTGGACCCCTGGGGCTCCACCTGGACCACTTTGGGAATCACTGCTTTAGAGTTACCTTTGAATCACATTTAGTCTGTTTTTTGCATCACTGTAACAACAGTTAGTGTGTTTTATTTTGCTTCGAATAATTAAAAAGGTATAATCTGGTTAGTATGATTGCAAAAGTGTTCATTTTTATTTTATTTTAACACGTAAGTGAACTATGCTCACTGAATTAATCTTTACCAATAACAAAATACTTTACCAGCTGTCAACTTTTTAAAGAAGCATAAATGTAATTAATTCTTCGAAAACACCTTTGAATTGTTGGTTTTCATGTAGAATGTATATTCAGGTTTGTGTAGAAACAATAAGATCAGTTCAAATTCGTATAAATATATATTTTTTTGATATTTGATTGACGAATGGGAGAATTATTTTTTTTTTCGCTAAAGTTAGCTATTCTGGGATAACTTGTAACGATATTATCATGTTATATATATATGAATAATAAGATACATTATCTGATAAACGGAAAACAATCGCAAAAAAAACAATTCCTTTTTCTTTATACGAAAATTTGACAAAAAGTCAGGAAGGTAATTTCCGTGCAGTTTTTCCAAATACGCCTGGCACGTGACAGGTTAACAGTCACATTTTTATTATTTGACTATCTTGAGTTTGGATAGTTCAATTCTTATTCAAATTTAATTCTTAACTACTATATTTCATTGTTTCTTCCTCAAGATCAATGTGTTCCCGGGTAAATTATTTGTTTATTTATTAATCAATTAGAGCTTTCTACACACTTCCATTTCCATCAAATTCATTTATATGCACCACAAAATTTGTGCCCAAATATTCATGTCTCTCACATGGCACCAATTTCGTGCCGCCGTATCTGTGTCACCATTTTTCTGCCACTAATTCATCCAACCAAATTTGTGCCATCAAGAGTACCACGAAATTCGTGTGACCGTTTTCGAGCCACCAAATTTCTAGATCCGAAAATGTGCACAACATGGTAAACGATTTGCTTCAATTTAAGTTTGTTTCGACATCAGTATGTCGCAACAATTTCGTGCCAACGTATTTTTGTCACCATTTTTCTGTCACTAATTCATCCAACCAAATTGTGCCATCAAGAGTACTACGAAATTCGTGTGACCGTTTTCGAGCCAACAAATTTCTAGAACTGATAATGTGCACAACATGGTAAAGGACTTGCTTCAGTTTAAGTTTCTTCCGACATCAGTATGTCGCACCAATTTCGTGCCATCAGGAGTACCACGAAATTCGTGTGACTAATTTCGAACCACCAAATTTCTACAACCCAAAATTTGCGCAATATGATAAAGGATTTGCTTCAATTTAAGTTTTTTTCGACATCAGTATGCCTCACCTAATTTTATATTATAATTCTAATATTTTATAACTATGTAGGTTTCATCGCCAAGGTCAAGGAGGGCGCTGAAAACGTTCAGACCAAATTGCAGGCCAAGGCTGAGATCATCGGCTTGAAGGGACCACACTCCGACTCGGGCAGACGTGAGTTTATTTATATTTTTTTGAATTTGCTTTTATTTAATAGGTGCATAACTGGATACTGATGTGACTAATGGAAAAGCTTCAAAAAAATTATCTCCATATATTTATTTATTTATTTGGGTACATATTATTTATTTATTTTATTTATTTATTTATATTTAAACGCCCAAAGGGCTTTTACATACATAAAGCAATACATGTTTCGATTAATTACAGTGAAGAGTTAGAAGTGAATAAAATAAAGGTAAGTAACAGAAAATATAAAGACACATAATATAGGTTAGATAAAATATGAGTTGACAAAATGTAGGTTATACAGAATTTAAATAAAGTAAAAATAGATAGGCTGCCAATATCCTCCAAATCAATATTAATGGGAATTAATAAAAATGTATAAAATTGGTATTTACAATAGTTTATGAATTAAGTAAAAATAGTTCGCACATACGGCGTTATTATGTTTCATAGTCTCCATCAAACAGTTACATATGGACCAATATATTACAGAGAAGTTTACAAATTTAGAGCTCGCAAATTTACAGTAAATTAAACATTTTTTATGCACATTTAATAACTGATGCTGAAAAAAGGGCCATTGCAACACCGAAAACATACTGATTATGTACGGCAATAAAACGGCCATAAAGACAAAAGACATTGAATTTTTTTTTTGTGCTTCTGCATTTTTTAATTTTATTTTTAATTATTGTACATAATATAAGTAGGTACAGCATAAAGATACTAATTTTAAATTTCAGATAAAATTTTACAAATTTCAAATTACACTTCACGTAATATTTTGAATATAAAATATTTTTTATTACCGGTCAGTGGTTCGATTCCTCGGCTAGCTAAGTCCATCATTACACAAGCAATATCTTCTGCTTATTGTGGTGGTAGTAGAGAATTTTTAAATATATTGTCAGATTATTCGTAACCCGGGAATGTTTGTCTTTCTTTAAAAAAAAAACACATTCAGTTATGTGTGAAATATGTATAGTTTTTTTTAGAATATTAAAGATTTATGTGTACCTTTTTTTCCATTTCCCGCATTCATCGTTTAAAGTGCGTTAGGAAATCTGAGAGAAAAAAAAGAGGAGGGACGGCAGACAAATTCTATCTATAAAAATCTGACGGAATCTAGACACGACACCACTTGAGATGCGATTTACTACTCAAATGCTTGGAGTCCCGTATAGACGGTTGAATTAGAGTCACTTTCACATGTAACAATGTGGATACAGCTTTATATTTCATGTACATAGTCCATGGTTAAGTTAACTAAATAAAATTGTATGATTTCCAATATTTTTTCATATAAATAATTTCGATCGATCGCGGCGATCCCATCTCTATCCGAAATTCTTGAAATATGAGTGACACCCTATCTATCGTATCCATATTATAATGTATGTTTAAAAATTATATTTGCAATAACTGTTTTTAAGATATGATATAGATGGTAAGGGGACATACATTAATTACGTGAGCTGTTTTTAAAATAATTTAAACCCCCCACTTGGTGAGATTAAGTGAGATTTAGTGGGACCCCCCCCCCCCCCCCCCCCCCCCCCTCACGTGAGATTTTTTTCTTACTCTCGAAATAAATGTTTTTCATAATAGCCATTTTTTCAGTGGGCAAAAATGGGACACTTTGAAACATTTTATTTTTATTATCTCTATGATCACATATGCTCTTTTAATGTTGAGATTTTTATTGACCCTCCCCCCCGGGTTTAATGAGATTTGGTAAGTTTTTACTGGACCCGCTCCCATTTTTTGCTTACGTAATTAATGTATGCCCCCTAATTAATGTAAAAAGATAAGTTAACATTGTGACCGGTACGCTCTACCATTTACAATATGCATCATGGTCTGGACCGGAGAGCATTGTGGCTTCACCGCTGCAACTTTTTTACAAAACGGCCGTTCTGTCATCGTGACGCAGAGAATGTTTCAACATTCCGTGCAACGTTTCGGTCCCTGATGGAATCAGACGTTGGGTTCAAACTTTGGAAGAAACTGGATCCACATCAGTGCCTCATGTAGTGAGAAGAACCAGAACTGCAACAACACCCGAAAATTTGGCATTGGTGAGGACAGCAGTCGAATGGTCATCTAGGCGCTCTGCTCGGGGGCACGCAGTTGCATTGGGAATGTCTAATCGTTGTGTAAGGAGGAATTTGCATAATGATTTGTCGTTCCACCCCCACAAGATCATGCTCGCCCAGAAAATTACACCCCTGGATGGCAAAATTGAGACACATGTTCCCTGCTCATCTCATCTCTCTGAGAGGTGGCGTTGGGTGGCTCGCATGCTTGCCTGGTTAAAGCATGTGTGACTTTTTCCTGTGGGGGTACCTAAAGAAAAAAGTTTTCAAGCACCGCCCCCATACCATGCAAGAACTGAAGACCAGAATTATCGAGGAGGTGAATGCCATTCCGCTTGAGATGTGCCAAAATACTGCCAGACGCTTCGGAAATCGACTACAGCATTGTATCGCTGCTGAAGGCCGCCATCTTGCAGAAATCATTTTCAAAACTATACGAAAAAAACTGTTCGAACTAACGAATCTAATAAAAAAAATTCATGTCTATAGGCTCAGTAGTTTTTTTTTTAATTGCTCCCCAAAACTCGGGCATACCTTTGTCCCATCCTGTATTTGTAATGGTTCTTGTCCACAGAGTAAAAGTAAAAGATTCACATTACACCATTCACAAGAGGTATTTTTGAAAACACAATCCTTTTTTCGCTATCCCCATTTATCGCATACCAGAAGATATACAGGGGTAGTGCAAGAGTAAAAAAAAACCATCATAAAATAAATAAAAATAAAAGTGAAAAATATTCATTAGAAATTATGCAAATAGTTCTGTTGTTTATGGGCTATCGGGTGGACTCCATTCTGGCAGTGATGATGGTATTCTTGGATTGGTGTAGTCTGCGCCATAAGCTTCCCATGCGGTGGCGGAGAAGTGCTCTGAAAGAGTGCAGTTGTTCCTACTGGAACATTTCCGTAGCGCTGCAGTATCTCGGTAGACAGAATATTTTGCAATAAACATTATTTTAGGTGACTTTTAGCTTATGCCATTGGGATGCATTGAAATCTACCCACAGTTCTGACGTATACAGCGATGTGCAGAATGCGTTAAATGTTTTTGACGTTTGTGCTTTTTTTGTATGTGAAAAAGCCTTGATAGCATACCGGCTCTAACTGATATCACTCTTCTTTGTCTGTTCATATCCTCAATGACCTTCATTTCATGTTAGTTAACTCTTGTTATCTAACATGCCATGTTATGTAAGAGCCATTCAAAGGCGCATTGTGAATTATCTTTTAATTTTGGCAGTTTTCCAAAATAACAAGATTTCATTTAAAATAAAACAATAACTTTGTATACACCACTTTTATTTTTTTATACTTAATGCCGACCGGGTTTCGCTACAACCGTAGCTTCTTCAGGGCAGTATAATCTCTACTAATATCTAACATGTGTTATAATATATTCAGGGGATTGAAGAAATGGGCTGGGTCCCGCCGGTGCAGGACGTAATTTGAGTAAGGGATTGGGGGTTGGAAAGCGAATGTTCTTTGTCAATGGGGAACAACCTAAGTATGGGACTTTTATTTAAATTTATTTGATTGTTAATTACTTTTCTATTAGTGTTTATGGCTTTTCTTAGCTCTGTGGCTTCTAAATTATCCAATCTGTCCCAGTCCCAGTCCCTTACTACAATTACTAAAAAAAAAATTATTCTGGAAATGGCGAATTCACCAATTAACTAAGCGCATTCTCTCAAGTTAGATACATAGTTGTAATTGAGCTGTTATCCAATTAGTGTTATCCTATAAATAATAGATTGTACTGATTTAATTTTGCGTGTTACTAATTTTGACAAATTTTTTTATAATTAAGTTTCATGCAACACTAACTTCGGTTGGGCATCAAAGATATTTATTTGCCTTTCAGGAGAAATTTTATAAGATACATTCGTGATTGAAATTATATTAATGAATCTTTTTTTAATGATAAAAAATAATAATGACAGTTTTTCATTATAAAGTTAAAACAAAATGACATTAAGTACAAGAGTTTGATAGGAAATTAAGGTAGGAACATACTGGGTCGACGTACACTACCTAGGCGACACATTTCGATATCTGGACTACTTACAATCCATAAATTTTCTGCGGAAATAGATGCTTCAGAATCACACTGACCACATGCATCGCAACGTTTGGCCAGTGTGATTCTGAAGCAACCATTTTCATGGAAAATGTGTGATTTGTAAGTAGTCCAGATATTGAAATGTGTCGCCTACATAGCATATGTCGACCCAGTATGTTCCTACCTTAACACTTCCATCCAAAATACTATAATTATTTTTATTTGCCTATAAAGAATACCTTTTTGTATCTTATGTTAATGGCACAAATTTCAGGAATTTTTTTGAGCTCTGTAAAAAAAACGAAGAATATTGTTACTGTCTTTTTTTATAATTTGTTTATTTATAATTTAAGGATACATAAAATTTAAAAAAAAAAACATCAAAACTCGAAAAGTAATCGGTTGGTAAAGTTGGTGATGAAAAAAATAAGGATGCAAGCCAGTGCTGAATCTGAAAAAAAAAATCGAAAGGAATCTCAATCAGTAAAGATGTCGCTATCGCCGGAACCTCGGAGGAGTAAAAAAAAATATTTTTCACAAAATGGCAGCCCTTTGAAAAAAAAAACATGTTTTTTACCTTTCAATTTTAAATAAATCGGTTCAGTAGAACTCTATTATAGATATCATGCACGCTTGCTTGATAAAGGTAGTTTAGTGAAAAACGTGTTTAAAGTTTTAAATAAAGTTTCAGGCAGTTTTATTCATATAATGGTACGGTATACTTACGTTACGTTACTAGGACCTTAGTTAAAAAAATATATTATATATATAGGTATAGAATATAAGAAAGGTTTTTTGGGGTAATCCATCCGCAGGTAGTCGGGCAACATCTTCCGTTTATTGTTCAATTTGTTCCGGCCAGACCGGTTTAGTTGGCGCGCCACAAAAATAGCTATAACTGCGAAAATAATTCGAATTTCGAAAAATCCTTTTAAGGACACATTTTTAAAGATCTAAACTTTTAAAATATGTAAAAAAAAATAAAGAAGTGTTTTCGAAATTCTAGACTAGAATACCCTATTATTACCACCATTTTATATACCTACACAAGAATGGGAGAGGGCACCCGGAATGAGACAATCCAAAGTTCTCATAAAAGGACCGGACCCTAGACGAACCAGGAAACTACTCGATATGGACAGAAACTCGCTGAGGGAACTGGTAGGACTATTAACAGGACACTGCCATCTCAGGAGACACATGCAAATATTAGGGGGTGGAAAACACCAATATATGCAGAAAATGTGAAGAGGATGAAGAGACTCTAATTCACCTGTGGTGCCAATGTCCTGCCCTGGTGGGAACTAGGCTCAGATACCTGGGGAGACATACAGTAGAACCAGAAGACATAGCCACATATCCAATGACAACCCTGGTGAACTTTATTAAAGGGACTGGGTTGTTATTAAAGGATTGAGGTAAAATGGGAGATAGCACAATGGGCCTTTGGCCTAAGTGCTCACAGGAACTGCTTGTAAACCGTCTCCGCCTTAAAAATAAAATAAAAATATATATATATATATATGTTATGATTAAATTTTCGTTGTTTGTTTTTGTGGTGTTATGCCGTGTTGTGCTACCTCCTTCTTTAGCCGACGTTTCGGACAGCGATGCAGTGTCCATCATCAGGGCAGATCCGGCAGATCAGATCGTCGGATCTGCCCTGATGACGGACACTGCAACGCTGTCCGAAACGTCGGCTAAAGAAGGAGGTAGCACAACACGGCATAACACCCCAAAAACAAACAACGAAAATGCTTTTGGCCGTGAAAATCTAAAAACATTATGATTAAGGTTTATATATATATATACCTACACACGTTAGGTCAAAATGAAAACATTTTTATTTTTATTTCTAAGTTATTTAATACAATACAAGAAAAATAACATCCACATTGTAATTTGGAATTTTTATAATACAGATAAGGGTGGGTATATTATAGTATACAATATGCTGTCATCAATCAATCTGAGCAAAGTTAATATTTAGACTCAAATGTACAACTTCGATTCAATTTCATTGCCGGCAACCCGGGCGTTTATTGAGGTATTGTCACCAACTAGGCTAAACATAATTTTAAGTTGACTTTGCGGTAAAGTTTTTAGATTATTTTTTATGAAAACGAATCAGAATGAAAAATTATGAAAGCTCTTCAAATAATCTGTAATTGTAAAAATATGTATTTTTTTTTACGTTTGATTTTTTTTTAAATGCATATATATTATATTACACCAAATAGTTGTGTAAGGCAGCCATCTTAGTATTTGGAGATGTTTGATCAATCAACTGGATTGTTCTGCAATTATTATTCTAACAAAATTTTTTATTTTTTTTTTTTTTATTTGTGAAAATTTTAATTATAACATTATAAATATATTTTATTTAACATTTATATTAAATTACTACTCTTCCATTTAAAGCATTTGCTTGTGTATGGAAGAGGAGTGTACATAGGTGCTGTTATTAATTATTACTTAGATATTTAATTTTACATGCTGTGCGCATATATGTATATGCGTGCTATAGTTGGTACATGTTATGATGGAAAATAATAAAGATATACAATAATTTATTTTTTTTTTTGTTATAAAGTTGAATTTATATTTAATAGAAAATATTAATTAAAAATAATAAATATATATATATTTTTTTATATGTAATAAATATATATATTTGTGATGTGTGTATTTTGAAAAAAGAGAGAATGTTATGGAGAATAAAAGATATTTGCAAGAATTAATTTAATTTAGGTTTTTTTTTTTTTTTTAAGATTGTCTTTAAAATGTTTCTTGATAGAGTGCAACATTTGAATTTTATCATTAATGCTTCTGATTTCTTCCGGTAGTTGATTGAAATAGGTTCTTCCCTGGTAAGTATAATGGTGTTGTGCAAATGTGGTATTTAATTTTGGGCATAAAAAAATATATTTAAGACGAGTTCGGTTTTCAGTTAAAAATTGATATTTGTGTTTTTCTTTTATAATTTGAATTAATGAATTTTTAATATATAAATCTTTAAATGTAGGTACTTGAAATTCGTCAAACAATCGTTCCGTTGGGTAGTCCAAAGGTTTTTTTAATATAATTTTAATTATTGTTCTTTGTACAATTTCTATTGGAAGAAGGTTAGATTTATATGCGGATCCCCAACTTATAATGGCGTATTGTAAAGTTGACGTTTATATTTGGCTATGTTATGTCGTTCCTCCATTTACAAAAATAGTGTGTACATTTCTTAAAATCTAAATCTTTTATTACAAACTAATTTTTCACATATCATGAGTAAATCTTTCTTTTTTATTATTTTACCCATTTTAGAGTTTTATGAGCATAATATTATCACATCTAGTCTTTTCTACATATTTAACCTTTTCAAGTATTAAAATATTTCCTTTAGCGGATTTAAATGTTGCCACACCGTGGGACAACAAAAACATTTCACAATATTTTATAATTAATATCTTCATGATCATTTCATACACAATAAATCTATTTAATTTGTCGATAATCAGGATTTCAACATTTCAAACTCTAAAAACGTATCTCAAACTATGTTCCGTAATACTTGCATAATGTTAATACTTATTTACAAAATTTCATGAGTTCTACTATAAAAATGCTTGTACTTACAGCTTGGTATAAATACTCTAGAAATTTATTCAAAAAATTTTCATCACTTTGGCAACACCTCAAGCTACTCACTTTGTACTTCATATTCAAATATCGTCACATTCGAGTTTGACAATTCGTTTTAAGTCGGGTCTCCTGCTACCAAATGTTTTCAAAACATCAGACAAAAACAAAAACATGGGTTAGGGTAACAGGGTTTTTTGTTTTCCATCGGCCACGGAAAACAAAAACATTGTATGCTTCATTTTTGCACAAACATTTGGTTCAATGTGGTAAAATTGTCGCTGGAGATGTGGCTTTAATTAAACATCAACTTTCAAAGGGAAAAACCACATAATTCAATTCATTTTCCTTTTTTTAAATTCATCTGTAAATTAGATATTGTTTTATCTCCATTTAACATGTAGGTATTAGTAAATGGCTATTTTGATACATACATTTCAGAAATACAAAAAACTTCCTTTCCATGTAAATTACCTTCATTTCAAAGAATTAAATAATAAAAAAAAGTTTTTACATAAAATTGTCCCCACTTAATTAAACTTAATTAGAACACAATTTAATTGAAGTCAAAAATAGGCACTTGGACCATTGTGCTTTTCAAACTTACATTCAATTTCTTAGATTCATCTTGGTGTTGCCATTTAAAACCTTTGTAAACGATCGTAACACCCTCAATTTTTGTCTACTATTAATGTTAGACTGTATATATCACATTTCATATTAAATTTCATAGTTCTATTATTTAAGGAGCGGCTCCCAAACCTCCCCATTCATTGAAACCATAACCGTGGTTCGGTCTGAAGTACGCCGGGTTGAATGCGATCGGTTCCCCGTAGTCACGTGTCTGCCTCACGATCGACTGATAGTCAAATCTGTGCGCTTCTATTGGATGGCGGTAATATCGCATCCACGCGATTGGTCCGTTGCTATCGGCGTCGCTGATTGGCTGGCGGTTCCTCGGTCTGTTTGGTCCTTCAAATCGGTAGTCTGGATTCGGATAGTTTGATTTTTGACGTCTGCTGCTTTCAAGGTGGTTTGGATTTTGGCGCCTGTCATTGGAAAGTGCACGCGCTTTTCTGCGAGTCCGCCGGTCGACCTGAAAGTGAAAAAAAATTGTTGATAAACATATTTAATTAAAACATTTGAAAACACATTTTAGTTTGTTAATAAAAATATTCAAATTGTCATTAGATGTATCATTCACAAATCTTATGTATCATCTGTTGGATAGGAGCGGAAATTTTAATATCAGAAGGTCAAGATTTAAAGAAGGAAAGGGCCTAAAAACTCCTCGAGTCTTACTTCTTACTAATATTATAAACGCGAAAGTTTGTATGGATGTATGTGTGTTTGTTACGCTTTCACGCAAAAACTACTGAATGGATTTTAATGAAACTTTACAGTAATATAGCTCATACGTCAGAATAACATATAGGCTTTATAAAGCTAGGTATTTTCAATATATTATAAATAAAAATTATTGTTTAATAGAAAATGTCAAAATTTGATAATGACATTTTGTAAAACAATCAAATTTTATTTAAATCAAAGTTCTATTTTAGAAAATTAGTGAATTTATTTGAAGTACTCGCCTAATACTTTGAATTGAATCAAGAATTATAGATATTTTAATAAATCGGTTAATAATTTTGGTATAAACAAAGAAGGGACCTAGGAAAAGAAAATAGGCTAATAGAAGTACTAATCCAGCGTAGACGAAGTCGCGGGCAGAAGCTTGTATTAAATAAATATGGAAGCCGTACTCTTGAATACCTAATACCAGTGATTTTCAATAAAATCAATAAAAGCTTAAAATTTGAAAAAAATGAGAGACCATGCCCTAAAATGATAAAGCTGTGGTTAACTAACAAAAACTTCATGTATCTTTGAATATCTTAATGTAGCTGCCTAAATATCGTTTTATTAGGCAGGCATACATACTCTTCTATTATTCTGACTCTTGACATGGCCTGACTCAAGTATCTGATTCACTTGATCGTGCCATGTCTTCCTCGGGCGTCCCCGACTTCTTCTACCATTCACATTTGCATCATATATTATCCTTACACTCCTTTCTTTGTTCATTCGCTCTACCAGAACTAACATGAATTTTTAAGGTTTTTTCTCGCTAGAATTTGATCTCTTCACGTCTCCACGTCTCTACGGCCGGTGTGGTCTAGAGGCAAGGCTCTAAACTCCCAATCCGAAGGTTGCGGGTCCAAACCCGGCTTGCGCAAATAAATATTATTTGATTAATTTGTGTTATTTCACAATTAATTATTTACAAATAATATATAGTATATTTGCGGCACGTTCCAGAGTTGAAAATACTCTCAGTATCGCCCGGGTGTAAGACCACCATTCAGAATTGAAACGTTACTTGAAATGCCGTTTTTAGTGACCAGATCTGAATAGCCAGGTACTTACCCACCTTCCTCTTTCCCGTATCCTTCCCCTCCCCACCACCTTCAGCCTCACAACATACCCCAATTGGGGATGCCATAGTCTCGCTGGCTCCAGACTGTAGCAGTTGGGACTATTGTGCGGTATTCATTAAAAAAAAAAATTAAAAATACCCGGTGTTGTATTTGATCTTAATCTGTTGGACTATGGATCATTCACCCTATTTTTTAATCTCCTCCCAATTCCATTCTTGTCATTTTGAAAAAGAACTTATTGGAGACAGGAATGGAACTAGAAGACAAGAATGTTGAAAGCCAGACAATATTTGAAAATCATTAGAGAAAAATGTTCCACTAGCCCAGGAGAGGAGTTGAACCCACGACGTGACGCTTGGATGGTAAACCGACGCATTTGTCAACTCAGCCACTAACCGTTTGATAACATAACTACCAGGTAAAAACCCGCTTCCGCAGGAAAACTATAATATGAAAACTTAAATAGTTCTATTTGAATATTATAGATGGCAGCACTTTCATCTGTATCTAGTACGTGGAGCGAGTGTGCACGACAGACGTTAGCATATTAATAATGTAGATGGCAGCACTTTCGTCTGTATCTAATGCGTGGAGCGAGTGTGCACGACAGACGATAGCGTGTTAATAATGTAGATGGCAACACTTTCGTCTGTATCTAGTACTTGGAGCAAGTGTGCACGACAGACGTTAGTGTATTAATAATGTAGATGGCAGCACTTTCGTCTGTATCTAGCATATGGAGCGAGTGTGCACGACAGACGTTAGCGTATTAATAATGTAGATGGCAGCACTTTCGTCTGTATCTAGTACATGGAGCGAGTGTGCACGACAGACGTTAGCGTATTAATAATGTAGATGGCAGCACTTTCGTCTGTATCTAGCATATGGAGCGAGTGTGCACGACAGACGTTAGCGTATTAATAATGTAGATGGCAGCACTTTCGTCTGTATCTAGTACATGGAGCGAGTGTGCACGACAGACGTTAGCATATTAGTAATGTAGATGACAGCACTTTTGTCTGTATCTAGTGCGTGGAGCGAGTGCGCACGACAGACGTTAGCGTGTTAATAATGTAGACGGCAGCACTTTCGTGTGTATCTAGCATGTGGAGCGAGTGTGCACGACAGACGTTAGCGTATTAATAATGTAGATGGCAGCACTTTCGTCTGTATCTAGTACTTGTAGCAAGTGTGCATAACAGACGTTAGTGTATTAATAATGTAGATGGCAGCACTTTCGTCTGTATCTAGCATATGGAGCGAGTGTGCACGACAGACGTTAGCGTATTAATAATGTAGATGGCAGCACTTTCTTCTGTATCTAGTACATGGAGCGAGTGTGCACGACAGACGTTAGCGTATTAATAATGTAGATGGCAGCACTTTCGTCTGTATCTAGCATATGGAGCGAGTGTGCACGACAGACGTTAGCGTATTAATAATGTAGATGGCAGCACTTTCGTCTGTATCTAGTACATGGAGCGAGTGTGCACGACAGACGTTAGCATATTAGTAATGTAGATGACAGCACTTTTGTCTGTATCTAGTGCGTGGAGCGAGTGCGCACGACAGACGTTAGCGTGTTAATAATGTAGACGGCAGCACTTTCGTGTGTATCTAGCATGTGGAGCGAGTGTGCACGACAGACGTTAGCGTATTAATAATGTAGATGGCAGCACTTTCGTCTGTATCTAGTACTTGTAGCAAGTGTGCATAACAGACGTTAGTGTATTAATAATGTAGATGGCAGCACTTTCGTCTGTATCTAGTGCGTGGAGCGAGTGTGCACGACAGACGTTAGCATATAAATAATGTAGATGGCAGCACTTTCGTCTGTATCTAGTGCGTGGAGCGAGTGTGCACGACAGACGTTAGCGTATTAATAATGTAGATGGCAGCACTTTCGTCTGTATGTAGTACGTGGAGCAAGTGTGCATGACAGACGTTAGGGTATTAATAATGTAGATGGCAGCACTTTTGTCTGTATCTAGTACGTGGAACGAGTGTGCACGACAGACGTTAGCGTATTAATAATATAGTTGTTTACATAATAATGTTTTATTTTTTAATTGCGACACAAAAAGTTTGTGACACATTTAATTCGGTGTTTTTTTATTAGAATTTAAAGTAGTGTATAATCCAATAAAATTAACATTTTTCCATTTCCTCACTGCTTATACATAAATGCCGGGATGTAAGACAGTTTATAAAATATACAAATCTTCTCGAATGACTGGTTTTAGTCGACCTTGCCTGGCTATAATATCGGCTACCATTATCGTCCAAGTAGTTTCATCACAATACAAGGTGGCCGGGGTCAAGGCCCGCTAGTAAGCGTTCAAAAAGAAGAAGAAAGGAAAAAGTATAAATACGAATGTAAGAGTGTGCGTGGTAATATTAAAAACCGATTATAATTTAGCGAAAATAGTTAAATTCTTAATATATAGGGTGTCAGGGGGTAAAGTGCATTAACTTCGGGTGGTCATTCTACATGATGATAGGAGTAAAAAAGATTTACAACTTCTTCAGAAATTCATACTTTTTTTTTCATACAAAAAGACATACCTTTTTTTTATTATTTTTTTTTTGTTAAATACATATGCATAACAGATTTAGAAAATAAATACAGTTGGTTCTTAAAAGCAATTTCCAAATAGATTTTTTTTTAACAAACTACTCAACTCAATGGAGATGTTAACCTATTAAAAATCCTTAGTGTAAGGTACAAACTTACCCAATAAATTTGCTGTGAGTCAGCCGGACGCGATTGTGGCGACGTTGGATGGTTGATTGTGATTCAGCCGTATGGTAACAGCGTGAAATAATAGTGCTGGCCGCACACGCCGGACTAATTTATTGGATAATAAATGGCCATTGGTCATTCCAAAATCCTAAGTGGTTTGCTACGTTTGGTGATACAGCAGAGGTGCCCGGGTTAATGGGATGAGGTTTATCTAGCGATTAAGCGCGTGGCGGGCCGGATCAGGAATGACTGGACGAGGGAGACCTAACCTAGACCTCTCCAGCCGGACTCTCTCGACCTATCGCCTTGCGTCGCTGTTGGAGGGGTCGATTCATACGTCCGTCCCTCCTGGAGACACTGACCCCCAGATTCCTATCCACCCCTCATACCTTACCTTACGATTCATATCCGCCTCAGAATTTCCTCGCCTTCCTTTCGCTAAAAATACCCTCCACACAGCATCCCCAAAGATGACACAGGCCCTGAGAGAAAACAATTTCCATTCTCTTCCTGATCCGGCCCGCCACGCAACGGGCGTGCAGACGCATCCGGCGCAAAGACCTAGTCGAACCTCACCACATGAACCCGGGTACCCCTGCTAAATCACCAAACGTAGCGAACCACTTGGGGTAACTTCTCAATTATTGAGAAGTTGTGAAGGGCCTGTTTGTAGGTAATCGAAAAAGATTTACCCCTGAGTCACCACAAGTTAACGTATTTTCGGTGACCGGTCTACTCAGCGGAAACTTTTTAAGTGTATGAATATTGAGTAAAAACTTTTCATCAGATATTAATTCGTCACATGATAATTCATCATGTCTCGAAGCATCGAAAACTGAAAATTGGGGTTTTTAACCTTAGGTTAGGTTAGGTTAGATTAGGTTAGGTGAGGGGGGTTGGGAAATGGATGGGTAGGTTAATGTGAGTTATGATGTGATGAATTATCATGTGAGGAAGTATCGTGTCTGAATAAATTTACTATGGGAATTCAAACGCTGAGATCTCATAGTCCGATTAGACATTGAACCCGTATTTTCGTACCCTTCAGTCGATATTTAATATATTACCACATCTACGTGAATGCGGTTACCTCCCGTTTACAATTGTTTATTTCCGTATATGTATCACTTTTGAATTGTAACGAATTTCGCATTTTCTACGTGATCTCGCAAAGACGGAAGCGTCCATATTCGAAAGTGACCAGATACAAACAATTTCAATTGTGTAAAAATAATTATGTCATAAAAATTCAAGATCACGCGTGATAAGACTAGTTCTCTAGTACGTGATGATTTATGATTATAGTGCTACATAGGATGCAGAAAATGTTTGGCAATTTGGTTCCAAGATGGCCGCACGTACATTATTATTTTTTTCAATTTTTTTAAAAACTTAAAATTGCACAAAATTATATGGGTGTAATGATAGTAGTGTCATATTGTGTATGATATAAAAGTCTTTTCGTATATAAAAGCCGCTGGCCCTCGCTGACAAGCTTTTTTTTAATTTTGTTTTAGGGATGTCAACATTTTACAGTGTGGTTAATTTATACATAATACGTGTACAATTTAACTTAGAACCCTATTATAGATTTCCTCATTATACTAATGTTTTATGCATTTAAAAAATATACAGTATACACGGAGAAAAATGTTATTCGAAAAAACGATCATTTTAATAGTAAAAAAGGTTAAAAACGGGACGGGTGAAGTTCTTACGAACAAATTAACAGTGTTTCAATGTTTATTGGCGGGAACATGTAAGAATAATTTGTAGGTATATGTAATTTCGTATGTATACCAACAAATAATTCTTACATTTTCCCGCCAATAAACATTGAAACAATGTCAATTTGTTCGTAAGAACTTCAGTCCCGTTTTTAACCATTTTTCTCCGTGTACTTATAACAACTAACAGATATTACATAATTATATGTATAATTGTAGCGAATGACATGTAGTTTCAGTTATTTTTTATAGATGTCGATAGGCTTAAAGCTTACGTCAGATTCCAACGGCTGTCGGGCCATTACAGTGGATTCACCTGGCGAGTACTCCCGCTCAAGGAGAGCTCTTGCTGTTAGATTCATTTTCTAGCCATTTGTAGTCGGTCGTAACATCCAGAACTATAATATATTGTATCACGTAAATATCACTAATAAACCAGTTTGTAACTAGGACCTATTATTCACCAATGACACTACAATAATTATATCAGGAGAGTCTCCATAATATATGTATGTCGTTACATAGTATATCATTACATTTTAGGCAGTTTGATACACATTTAATTCATTTTTATATTTCTATCGGTCGCGCAATTAGCGTTCACCAAAACAACACACACTTGTGATTGTGTTTATTTGTTTGTCTTGCTCAAAGTTGATATCCTAAACTTCATATCATAAATTATCATACGATTCTGCTTGCTTTTTACAAATGATACATGTTCAAAACACCGGACAAAAGCAAAAACATCGGGCGGGGCCACAACTTTGTTTTGTTTTCCATCGACTACGAAAAACAAAAGCATTGTGACCCTGCACCAATGTTTCTTTCATGTTTGCACAATTATTTGGCTCAATGTTTGTGGCAAATGTCGCTGGAGACCCGATTTTACGCGCCCTTGTTGTTTTTTAGCGAAAAAGTTATTGAATTTGTATAATTGAAAAGCTTTATTTAGTTTTTTTATCACATTAAAAATTAACTTTGTTCGATTTTACTGGAGTTTTATTTTCTGAAGTCGAATTAACAAACTTGAAACATGATGTATACAAGCAATGTATTTGTATGTACTTTTTTATTTGTACGTTCGTATCAACACTGACTTCGATATCCATACGATTCAGCTTGCTTTTTACAAATGATACATGTTCTCTATGAGTTTTCTGTCGTAGGATACAATGCAGATAATTTAACGAAAAATGTCTCGTAATATTTTGTTTTTGTATTGAAAATGATTAGGTCCGATTGAATGATGACCCTTGAAAATTGTTGCTTCCTTTCATTGCCGTGTTTCCGTCCTTTCCTTCAATGTCCATAACATCTGTGATGTATTAATTGCACGGAGAAAAATGTTATTCTAAAATATGATCATTTTATTCGTAAAAACGGTTAAAAACGGGACTGAAGTTTTTACAAACAAATTAACAGGGTTTCAATCCACAAGCGCTACCATACTCGCTTATTTCTGACTTTTGTACCGGTTCGGTGAATTCAATTTTTCGTTCCTTGTTTTTAATTTTTTTATCACCAGATTTACAGGAACGGGTTTAGTTTTTTCCCATAGGAAAAACTAAACCCTTTCATACACTTTTCCATATAAATGATCATCTAGTAAATCCACGTTATGCAAGTGTATTATATAAGTATAATTAATACAAAACAATACAAGAACAACACGTTAATCTACCAAACTATTAAATGGGAATAAAATTCACCGTCTCCAGATATTTTCATATCAGAGGGTTCGGCTTTTTAATGGTTACAATAAAATTATTTCTCACAATCCTTTTTTTCTTATCGTAATAATATGAAGCAAGACAAGTTAAGTGAAAAAGTTAAAAAAAAAAAAAATTGTAATATAATATTACAAACTGCATTTTAAAATTAGTACCGAAAGTTTGAACGTAAAAAAAAATCAAACAATTTTTTATAATGTATTACAACTGAAATGAATTTTTGAAAGGTACTTTTTAAATTCATATATTTTGGGGATGGCAACCCCGGGGTTGCCGTTTCGTTCGACGGTTGACCGCTTTCGGTAGGGCCGCAACTTGCAACTTGACATGATCATACAGCAAAATAAATAAATACATAATCTAGTAAACACAATTTTCACAATTTTAATTTTAGTTTAATTTAAATCTAGTTTTTCTATTTATTTAAGGTCTTACAAACTAAAATACTTCAGTTTTTTTACACACTTATTTTGTTTAGACATTATTGAAAAATCATAAATACTTCTTCTTCTTCTTCCTTGCACTGTCCCAACTCATTGCCTGGGTAGGCTGTTGGGGTCGGCTCTCCTCGTTCTCAGGTTGTAGCTTCTTCGGTTCTGGGTATCGCTCTCTTCCAGGCCGTTTCTACTTAGAATTTTAGAGCATTGAGTCATCCAGGAGTTCTTTGGTCTTCCTCTGGATGACTGTCGATGAAGCTCCATAGACATTGCCTGCTTCACTGTGTGGTCTGGTGGTCTCCGTTTTATGTGACCATACCATCTCAACTGTCGTTCCTCTAGCTTATTGTTTATGTCTGTGACACCCAGGCTACCACGAATGCGTGAACTTTTAATTTTATCTTTTAGTGACACTCCTGCCGACCATCTAAGCATTCGCATTTCTGCTGATTCAAGTTGCCTGGTGTAGGAGTTGTACATGGTCCAGCATTCGGAGCCATACATTATCGCGGGTCTAAGAATAGTCTGGTATACCTTTCCCTTTAGTTTTATAGGCATTTTTGTGTCACACAGGATTCCTGTTACGGATCTAAATTTACTCCATCCCACACCTATTCTGTGGTTAACATCTGCTGCACATCCTCCATCTTTGTGGATGAGTGAGCCGAGATACTTGAATGTGTCACAGTTAGCTAATGTTACTCCCTCCAGTTGCATCGAAGGAGTTACAGCATTTGTGTTTTCAAATGGCAAGTACAAATATTCGGTCTTTTTCCTGCTAATTTTTAGGCCATTATCCTCTAGGATTATTCTCCACCTTTCCAGGCTATTTTGTAAGTCACAATGATTATCTGCTATCAGTATGATCAAAAAATATTTACAAGAAGGACACGATATGTAATAATTTGTCATCGTGCGTCTTGTGCACTTATATAGCTTACTTTAATGTAGGTATTTATTAAAGCAAGTTTTTAATGAAATAAATCGATATTAAATTTTTAATTTAAAAAATTTGATACGGGAAATAATCGATCTTTCTCATCGGAACCTCCTTGTACAGTTACAAGCATTTTAAAACTTTTATTCTCAGCCTCTGGTCAATAGCTCTTAATAATAAAAAAGCATTTAGTTAACTTTATTCTAGTGTAGGTGACCATGACATTATCCCAGAGTGTTTATGTATAATTAATATTTAGTGAACATATGCTATTTATTTCTTTTATGTTTGACATAAACCAGCGCGATGTATTTTTGGGCTCGTAGACATTATTAGTAGAAAGGACGTACAGTTTAACCTGAAGCGACATTGCAAAATTCAAATGTCAGTATTGTATTAGCAGAATATTTTTTTTTTATGTGAATACCTTACTAGTGTCCCTGCTGGTCCCGTCTGGAGCCAGTGGGACTGTGTCATCGCCAATCGGGGTGTGTTGTGAGGCTGATGGTAGTGGGGATGGGAATCGGCTATTGATATCTGGTAATCAAACGCGGCTAAAGCCCCTTCAAGCAACGTTTCAATCCTGAATGGTATTCTTACACCAGCGCGGTACTGAGAGTATCTTATATTCTATGCCTTGTATCATCCATATTTTCGTAAAAATACTTGTAGACAAACTAACCTTCGAATTTATGTAGTTGAGACATTAGAAATTTAATTATCATTAATTTGTTGACCAGCTTTTGCTGTGTTAATTTGTTTGTGGAAAAATACACCTTGCTCCCACCATTATTTTTCTTGATGGTTTTTGAACTTAAATTGAATGAATGAATGAAATTTTTTGGTAGTTGCAAATTGCGCCATTTTTTTCACAGCTAAACGTGTTGAATATTTAGCACTTGGAAAGCAGTGTCGGATAATTTGTATTCGATTTCCATTCTAAAATAATTAAACTTGAAATAAAAAATAAAAAAATTTCAATTTTTTTTTTCCAATATATATTTTATTTAACATTTATATTAAATTACTATTGTTTTCTTAATGATCCCGAAATCCGTAAGTTACATTTTAAAAGAGAGTAAACCCTGTGGTTATCTTTTAGATTATATATTTTTACATTCGTGTCGTAAAACGGTACGTTTGTCCACTATTAAGATGAAACCCAGTGGTGGAGAAATTTGAAAAATAGATTTTACTAAATTGTTGCTGTCACTCCACCGGGTATTGAGCGAAAGGGACAATGCACCTCGGGCTACTAATACCTAACAAAAATCGAGATTTTGTATTCCCCACTTTTCTCCTCCAAAAGTGGACTGATTTTTATTTTTTTTTTACCAACTACATAAGAAAAAACTATTCTATGTCTATACGTTTTGCTTTTTTTTTAAAAAACATTGTCTAGTTTGTATACTGAACGTCTTTTGACGGCGTTTAAACCAGTCAATTTTATTTATTTTTGGAAGGTCATAACTTCTATAAAAAGTAACTTATCAAAAAAAAAAAAAAAAGTACCTACACGCTAGTAGTTGATATCTATTTTATGTAAAAACAATATTTTCTCTAGGGTTAAAATCCAGAGAGATAAATAGGGAATTCGTTTGTATGGAAAAATCACCGCCGGGTATTTCCTTAAAGATTATTTCAGAAGGAGCTCCGAAAATTGAACAATTTTTTTTTCGTATGATTTACACTCAATATAATCTGTCGATTATAAACATCTATAAAAAAAAGTTATACATATAAAATAATCACTTATAGGTTTGCTTCAGCGAAAATTGTGTGGGAAAACATTATAAGAACAGGTCGCTTCTACGACTCGTTCTTATGTCGATACAGCTTGGCTGTGGAATGATTTACCAGCCTTTGTGTTTCCGACAAAAATGGTCTCTTCTAGTCAGTTCTTCTTCATGGACATCTTGGAGGTTTCTCAAAAAGATCCTCCACACCAGTGAATATAAATATATTAAAAAATTGGCTGCTAAAAAATCTCTTAGATTAGAAGACATTGTGAATTAAAATTAGGATCACGTCGACTTTTTGTTCCGTATTCAAAAGACGGGAGCAAATTTTAAACTGCGCTGTTCGCTGCCCTCAAAATCAAAATTCATAAAAATAACGTTTCTTTTTCTATGCAAAATTTAATTTCTATAGAATGCGTGGTTGGGTACTTCTCTCGCATTCTTTTGATGCAATAGATTTTCAATGTTTGACACGTTCTTTCGGATTTCTATTCCCAATGACCAATTTGATATCCTGGTCAGAGAAATGAGAAATGTTAACTACAAGGATAATTCAAATGAAGTGAGAAGACTTACAAAAGAATTTGCAAGTGATTGGTCTCTCAATATTTTTTTGATTTTATTTTGAAAATTTTGAAAAACTAAGTGCATTTTTAATATACTAAGGTTATACCGTTGGTCGTTGGCAGATTTGTTCAGTTTTCAAACGATAGATTCTATTAAACAACACAAATTTCAAATCATATCATACAACAAAATAAACAAATACATAATCTAATAAGCACAGTTTTCAGAATTTTATTTTAGTTTAATTAAAATCATTTAAAAATAAATCCGAGAACGTGTTTTGTGACAAAAATTCCTCGGTTTTTCTATTTGGTCTCAAACTAAAATATATATATTTTTTTTTTACTCACTTATTTTGTTTAGACATTAATGAAAAATCATAAATACTTATGATCAAAAAATACTTACAAGAAGTACACGATATTTAATAATTTATCATCGCGCGTTTTGAGCATTTTTATTGCTTACTTGAATGTAGTTACATATTAAAGTAAGTTTTGAATTAAATAAATCGATATTAAATTTTTAATTTTAAAAAATTGACACGGAGAATAATCGATCTTTCTCATTTTAACCTCAACTGTACAGTTGCACGCGTTTTTAAACTTTTATTCTCAGCCGCTGGTCAATCGCTCTTAATGTAGTTAGTTGAAGAATGTTTCATAAATACATTTAGAAATATATACAAGAATTACGTATATCAGGCTAAAGATGGCTAAATATATGTTGACACATTGAATTACCGAACAAAACTAATCACATAATTATAGAATTTAGAAAAGAAAGCCTAGACATGTCGTTTGAGATAATATGTCTGAGCTTTGTTGTTTTGGCATTTCGTCTCTCTGAAAATTTGTTTGTGCGTTCCGTTTCTGGTTTGAAAAAACCTGCTGCATCCGTTTTATTATTCAAGCAAGCTTTACTTTGACCAGAGGATGGCTAATTTTTACAAGTTGTCTTAAGTTTGGCTAGGCTTTTCAATTTCATGGTACCTACCTGTCTGAGGAAAGTTTGGAAAAAAGATTTGTCATTGAGACAGTGTTACGTTTCTGTGGACAAATTGTATAATTTCTTATTTGAAATTTAAAAAAATGTTTGGTAACATATTTTTTGGTTTATAATTTAGTAGGTAAGTATTTATGTATTCACTTAAAAAATCTTATGATTTCAAAGAAAATATTGATATTTTAACACTTTTTTGGATGCGCGATCTACTGTTTACAGAATTATTAGTTACATTGGTTTTAATTTATTATATTTATTTATTTATTATAGAGAGATTATATTATCTGTAAACTTCATTTTCATAATTCATTATATTATATGTAAACTTAATTATCATAAATTCATTGCTGCATTAACTGTAAACATAATTATCATCAATTATTATATTATCCGTAAACTTCATTATCATCAATTATTATATTATCTGTAAACTTCGTTATCATAAATTCATTGTTTCATTATCTGTATACTTCATTACTATCAATTATTATTTTATCTGTAAACTTCATTGTCATAAATTCATATTTATATTATCTGTAAACTTCATTACTATCAATTATTATTTTATCCGTAAACTTCATCACCATCAATTATTATTTTATCTTTCAATTATATTTATCTTTAAACTTCATTGACGTAAACTCATTGTTATATTATCTGTAAACTTCATTATCATCAATAATTATACTATAAGTAAACTTAATTATTATAAATACATAGCTATATTATCTGTAAACTTCATTATCATTAACTTAATTATTATAAATTCATCGCTGCGTTAACTGTAAACTTCAATATCATCAATTATTATACTTCATCACCATAAATTATATTATCTGTAAAGTTCACCCGCCATAACACAGGGACATCCCTAGGGGCATAGCGGATGAAATAACACACTAAAGCAAGTGAACACAATATAAAAACAGTAAACACATATTATTTGGATAACAAAATTAACATAAAATGCCTGCATATTGTACAAAATTCATTTAATAAATAAATAAATTTGGGAATGTTACAAAACGCAAGCAAAGAAAATAGGCTAAAAACATTCTATCATTTTTACGGAAGTGATTACTTCTAAACGAGAGCGTTATCCGTTTGATAAATTGGCATACATCACCGGTCAATTAGTTCCACTGCGCTTTCAATATGGTAAATTATTATATGTTGATGATTTTGGAAATTTGTGGGAAAGTGTTACAAACTACACAATTACGGTGATTGCAACACGGGGCCGATCCTTCCGGAGTAATTATTTATTCGGGTTTTTTGTATTTGGTTTGACGAGGCTAATTTTATAATCTATCTTCTATAAAAAGATTCTGCGAGACTTGTATAAATATATCTATATAATTGAGAAATTCTTATCAACTTTGAGGCTCCCACGGTCGAACGCTTGACTGTATTTTGAAATATGCATTTATAATCATTTGTGGCATTCGGAGTAGTCTTCCCAGATGACACCAATCGATAGTTAGTAGATCGTAGGTGGTAATTTTGATGTTATTTATGCAGACGGCGACAAAAGTAGTTATATTATAGTATATAAGAGGGAATTACCAGAGAATACCGGAAATTAGTCATTTTTAAATCAAATTCTAGACGTATTGACTCGTTTTTACAAAAAAACATGAATTGATTTTGAAAGATTGTTATTTTATCTGGGACACGCAGTTTTAAAATTTTGAAAAACTAACTTTATTTTTAATATACTAAGGTTATACCGTTGGTCGTTGGCAGATTTGTTCAATTTTCAAACGATAAATTATATTCTATTAAACCACAAAAAAATTCAAATCATATAATCACACAGAAAAATAAATCAATACATAATCTAGTAAACACAGTTTTCAAAATTTTAATTTTACTTAAATTAAAATCATTAAAAAATAAATCCTAGAACGTGTTTTGTGACAAAAATACCGCTGTTTTTCTATTTATTTAAGGTCTCAAAAGTAAAATATTTCAAATTACTTTGTTTAGACATTATTAAAAAATCATAAATACTTATGATCAAAAAATACTTACACGATATTTAATAATTTATCATCGTGCGTTTTGAGCATTTTTATTGCTTACTTGAATGTAGGTATATACTAAAGTAAGTTTTGAATAAAATAAATCGATATTATATTTTTGATTTAAAAAATTTGATATGGGGAATAATCGATCTTTCTCATTGGAACCTCCATTTACAGTTGCAAGCACTTTAAAACTTTTATTCTCAACCGCTGGTGATTCGCTCTTAACAGTTTTCAACATAGGTATGCGATGTCTGGATAGGCACACAATAACTGATTAATGTGTGGGCAAACGTTTACTGTAAGAAGTTGCGTATTTACATATCTATGAACAAAGCCAAATAACATTTCCTAAATAAGGTTTAACATACTGTCCCTTTATCCTAAGAATGGTTCGTTGGGAAAGTATTGTTCGTATTAGTTTGTAAAGTGGACGATAGATCTATTGTACAATGTTAATTTAGTGGAAACTCACCTGTGTCTTTGTCCGTGTGACTTGGTCAATCCCTTTCACTGTGTCCTTTTTATCCCAACTTGTTGCAACCATGTGTTTCTGCTCGAAGTTCACGGCTGCTTCTATCAATTTTTCTTCATCCTCAGCTTCTGGGTCTGTCACTGTCACTCCCAATTCTTTCATGATGTTGCCATAGGATTGTTGAGCTTTCGGAGCGGTCTCTTTAACTGTTTTAGCTCTCAAAGCATTATTTCTGTAAGTTAGTGCTTTTAGAGAATCTTCCTCAATTTTTTGGACTCTCGCAGCAGTTTCCCCATATGTTTGGTATTTAGCAGCAACTTTTTTATCTTGTTGGGTTTTCACAGAATCTGCCTTATCATTTTGAGATTTTACGACATCGTGATTTTCTTTTTGAGCTTCTTCCGCATCTTCTTCAATTTTCCTAGCATCTTCATTTATCTTTGGTGGTTGTAAAATTAAAATTGCTGGAAATCCGGATGTTTCTGCTGTAAACATATCTTGGTTTTCCTTGACTATTTCTGGTTCATCTGCTCCCTCGTAATTGGGTTTTGTTGAGTACTTCGTTTTGAAGAAGAGTGCCTTATGTACGCCATCACTGTTTATATTTTTAATGTCGAATCGATCCTTTTGGGATTCTGTTGGAACAAATCTCTCTTCTTCTTGATTTTGTGGTGAGGTGAAATCTTCAACTGAAAGCGAGTCTGTTCCATCCTGACTGGTATTTTCTAGCCACTGATCCATATCAGATGATGATTCATCTACATCATTTGTTACATTGTTTGGCAGCTGTAGAACACTTTCCGGGTAATCAATTTCTTTCAAAGGTTTGGCATTCGTGTTTCTGGTATTTGAGTCTATATGCTCTTCTCTATTAATTGAACTCGCAGCCCCGATCTTGTCAATTTTTTTGACACCAATTATAATTTTCTTGAAATTCTCTTTTTGATTTAATTTTACTCGATCAGTGTTAACTGATCCACTATTCACTAATTTTGTTTCTTCCGATTTTTCATTTGAAGATTTTTTCAGATTTTCTGTATTTTGGTTTATTGATGGACTGACTAAACTATTAGACCTTCTTTTCTGTAATTTCCCCCCCTGTAAATTTGTAATTTTACTATCATTTTCTGATGGGTGTGTTTCGTGTCGTTTACCGTTTTGAGGTTTTAAAATTTGTACAGTTGTTTTTGTGATATTCTCAAAATTAAACCAATCGCGTGCTACGTCTGAGCTTTCGATAGGCTGTTCATATTTTATAATATTTTTCAGCCTTTCATTGTCTATGACTTCTACTTGCCAATCCTTTTTAAGGTCTTGCGAATCCTTCAGAATTGTGAATTTGGTGTTTTTCCTTAATTCTGATTCGCCCATTTGTAAAACAGTTTGAATAAACGCTTCTGTTTCTGGTTCGCCTAAGTAAAGCACTTGCACTTTCACATCTTGCTCTGATCCATTACTATCAGCCACTACGAATCCATCTTTATGTTCCGCGATTTTTCCCCCTTTAATGTCTATTGATGAAGATTTATCACTTGAAAGAACATTGTTGTCTTTCACTTCATCTGCAGACGATTTCGAGAACGTTTTAACACTTGCAGTATTTTTACGTCTTCTATTTTTATCTGATTTAGAATTAATGGTTCTTATGACATCCAAAACTACTCTTGCTTTTGGTTTTTCGTTTGGACTAAGAGTCATGGTCGAAATCGCGCTTTCGACCTCTTGCAGACTCGGCGTACGCATCTGACAGGGTCCGTCACCCAATTTTTTAGCCATCTTCGCAGTCTGTTCTAACACTTTCCCTTTTGTTACATCTGGTTTGGAAGATGAAATCGTTGCACTAGATTTGGAAGAAACAAGCGTGGCACTAGGTTTAGACGATACTAATTTTGGAGCACTTTGAAAGATGTCTGGTGAAAATTTCGATTTTTCGTTTTTGGGATCTATCAAATTATGCGTAAGGTTTATACTATTTTTAACCAGAGATGCCCATGGACTATCATCCCCTTCAAGTTTCAAAAAGTCTTGCTCTTCGTTGAAAGCCTCAGGTTTCTGTGATTTCAATATTTTTTCGATGATATCTTGTTCTGAGTCTTCGTTTTCGATGTCTATAAACTTAATGAAGACAGGTTCCTCCTTGTGGTCAATTTCCGCCGCTGACCCTTCACCGTTAATGGTTTCTGAACCATTTGAAAAATAGTTTGATTGGAGTTTTGGTTGTTTGTTTTGTTCTCCTGGTTTCTTTTTGGTTTGTCCATTCTCTCTCAACACTTTTCTGATGAATTCTTCCGTGGCGGGGTCATCCGAGTCCAGCACTTTGATTTGAATGCCTTCCTGTCCATCTTTTCCGAGTTCCTGCGCAAACCCGTTATCGCCCAGCGAAGGGCTGATATCCTTTACTTTGAATTGATTCAGAAGACTCCTGAACGCTATGTCCTTTTGTAGTTGAGAAATATCGATTTGTTTCTGATTGAAAGTGTCGGTTTTCTGAAAACAAAGACTGCTATTAGATTTTTTGCAATGCTTGATAATATTTACGCTCTTTTAATACTACTCGTCTTTTGTGAGAATTTGTGGGTAGATTATTATTAGCCATAACATTATTTAGGTCCGTTGGAAAATAGTTAGTGGGAAGGCGTGTGCGATAACAAACATAAGGTTGTGCCGGATAGGGCAATGCCTACACCTGTTATTGAGTATTACGTACGTGTTGTTATTAGTTTTGTAGATAGAGTAACATTTTTTTAACTTCCTTACCTCATTCTCTTTCTCCAAATTCTTCCCCTCAGTGACAAGTCGCGAACCTTCTACGGGATTGAGTGCACCGAGCGCCCCGCAGAGTAGGGCGCAGTATATGACCTGGAAAATTTAATAAAGTAAATATTTGTGTTTAAGGAGATATTATTCAAGCATTTCTTTTTCCAACAATTGATCTAAGACTTGCTTTTAATTAAATAGAAAAATCAGTATGGCCATAAACTTACAATAAACAATTAAACATCATGTTGTTACAGAGGGCAAATAATGATTAATAAAGCGTCTTCCCTGATGTTTTCTTTTATATAGATAAGTCGCGTAATACTTGCAACAAATATTGCAGCACCCCTAGTCAAAAAATTGCGTTCCTATTTACATTTATAGATACTCTAAACGTCACCCTGGTGAAAGATCACCATTCAGGATCGAATCGTTGCTTACAATGGCTTTAGCCGTATTTGATGACCAGATATATGTAGCCAGGCACTTCCCAACCTTCCACTACCCCATCTCCTCCTCTTCCCCATTCCCTTCAGCCCCACAACATTTCACATTGGGGATGGCACGATTTTACTCACTGTGTATAATTGGAAGCAATTTGGACTCTTTTGCGTTTAATTCATTGCAAAAAAAAATTAACTTTGTACACAACCTTTACATTTATTATGAACTCGCGCAGACTTGTTAAAAATCACGGGATATTGATAATAGAATTGTAGGATTTTTTAGTATTAAAACTATAATTTTATTTGCCTCGGGATCATTTTCCTATCAAAAAAATAATTAGAGACGGTCAAAAATTTACCATTCGAACGAACACAGTAAACTTTAAAAATCATTATTCAATATTCAGTAGATCTGTCCAAAATGTTAAACATATCAAACAAAAGAAATACACATATCAAATATTTATGGAAATACTATTTTTAATTATAAAAATAATGTTATTTTCGTACCTACCTACATTGCTTGTCCGATACGATTGAATACTTATCAGTTTTAATTGAGAAAATTAAAAGTTCAGCTATTGCTGCTCTCGAGTCGCCGCGTAGCTAGTGGCATGTTCCCCGGTCCGGTTTACTTCATACCTCTCCCCCCCGAAATATGATTTCGGTCATCGCAAATTCCCCCTTAAATAATTTTACGCTTTACGCAGGATTACAATTCACATCACGCATGCACCGACAACCGAAGTTAATGTGTTCAATTAGTGTTTTCGACCTCTGACCTACAAGTTTTAAATTTCCTAGCATAAATTGTACCGTTTTTTTGTATTTCTTGAGTATTGACGACTATGTAACAATTCCTAGACATTTGGTTTTGAACAACTGTTTTTATTAAGATTGCTAGTAAATGTCACGGATGACCGGAATACCGGTAGCATATCTTATCTTATCTTACTAATATTATAAACGCGAAAGTTTGTATGGATGTATGTATGTTTGTTACTCTTTCACGCGAAAACCACTGAATGGACTTTAATGAAACTTTACAATTATATAGCTCATACATCAGAATAATATATAGGCTATAATTTATACCCAAAGCTTGCTATTTTCCATGTATTACAAATAATAATTATTGTTTAATAGAAAATGTCAAAATTTGAAAATGACATTTTGAAAAACAATGATTGTAAAACCAAAATTCTATTTTAGAAAATATTTAAATTAGTGAATTTATTTGAAGTACTCGTCTAATACTTTGAATCGAATCAAGAATTATATATTTTAAATAAATAGTTAAGAATTTTGGTGTAAACGTAGACGGGACCTAGGAAAAGAAAATAGGCTAATCGAATTACTAATCCTGCACAGACGAAGTCGCGGGCAGAAGCTAGTAACTAAGTAAAAATGTACAATATGAAATAAAACTCTTCAAAACAAAATCAATTCTACCAGTCTGAGGAGGTCCGTAAAAATATATTAGTCCAAAATAAGCAAGATATGATTTTAGATTTCCACGGCCAAAACTATTTTCATTGTTTATTTTTGGGTTGCTATGCCGTGTTGCGCTACCTATTCTTTATCCAGGCTAAAGATAAAAAGAAGGCGGTAGCGCAACACGGCATAACACCCCAAAAATAAATAACAAAAAAAATGCACAAAAAAAAAAACAAAACAAAATTAGTTGAGAACAAATTTAACAAAATAATAAACGGTGTTGCAATAATACCTAATGTTTGAGAATTGCATTTTTATGTAAATATATATCCCATTTTGTAACTGGATTTCTCAAGATCATCGACCAGGTGTGTTAAAATTAATTTAATAATAAAAAAATATTTTAATAAAATTCTTCAATTCGTTAACATGCATAAACAGTAATATGAATTGTTTTGCTTTCTGTAGACACGGTGTCCGTAAGCTCGTGGTATAAGCAAGAAATTGTGGAATCAATATCACTCGATGAACCCATAAAAACATGTTTTTTGATTTGAGCATCTTATTTTACTTGTCCGCGTTGAGCAATGTTTTTGGCGTGCTCAATGTTTTAACGATTTATTACCTGTATTTCTGGTCAAATGTCAAAAAGGCGCTTCTGACATTCTAAAATTGGTGTCAACTTGCTTACATTACAAGCAGTGGCGCACCAGTGCGACCGTACGCCTTTTATAATCGGCATCTATGACACAATCTTACTAATATTATAAACGCGAAAGTTTGTATGGAAGTATGTGTGTTTGTTAATCTTTCACGCAAAATTTACTGAATGGATTTTAATTAAACTTTACAATAATATAGCTGATTCATCAGAATAACATATAGGCCATAATTTATAAAGCTAGCTATTAATTTTTAATATATTGAAAATAATAATTAACCATAGACATATGAATATGTATAGACCTGCTCTAAGTGATTAAAGCGTATTCTTTCCCCCTCCTTAATTCTGGGTTCCATGGAACCGGCCGGGCTGGCGTATAGGTTCGCGTGAATCTAGAAAATGTGACGTCATCATTCTTGTGCGGACTAGCGTCGAGCTCTTATCGGTACATTTTACGAAATAACACGGCAAAAATGGTAACTTGTGCTATTAAAACATGTAAAAATAGAAGTGAAAAAGAGTATAAACCCAATTGTCGTATTACCTTCCATATGAAGGCATTATTTGTCATTATTTTAAGCTTATTCACATCATATAATATGATCAGTTTTATCACACCGAGAGACTGAAGCGTAAGCAACCGAAATTCCCGGTCCCGTCGTGTGCACGTTGCAGTTTACTGGGATAAGTAAATTATTAAACATTTGTAAAAGTGTCTTAACTAAACACGGTAACAAAATATTCGACTCTCAAAACAAGCGAACCTTTCTTCATTGTATATAGATTACACAAGTTTGTTCAAACCGGGCGAACAATTCGCGCTCCCATGTAAAAAGGTCTATTCATTCAAAAGCAGATTTTACTTTTAAGAGCTAAATGGTGATATTATAATGCGTGATGCCTATATACTGTCATATTGAAGTATTAACGAATCACATATCGTTACCGTCAACTCATCCCTCTCCGCCCCGTTACAGTTGGTTATTACCCCTCTCCCTGATTCTCTAGTCTATGTTATATTCATATGTCTGTGTAATTAATGTTAGAAAATGTCAAAATTTGAGAATGACATTTTGCAAAACAATGATTGTTAAATCAAAATTCTATTTTAGATAATATTTAAATTAGTGAATTTATTTGAAGTACTCGCCTAATACTTTGAATCGAATCAAGAATTTATTATAGATATTTTTAAAAAATAGGTTAAGAATTTTGATATAGACGTAGATGGGACCTAGGAAAAGAAAATAGATTACTCGAAGTACTTATCCTACGCAGACGAAGTCTCGGGCAGGAGCTAGTCCTTTTATAATCGGCATCTATGACACAATCATGGAAATATTATTACAAGGAAGCGCCATAACAATTTTGGAACGGTTATAACGGCCAAAACCAGTGTAGCTCTGACCATTTTTCGCCTGCGGGAGGTGGGGATAGGGTGAGCGCTCTATAGTGAAGGGCCGAACTGTTTGTTTTTTCATATTTTAGACACAAAACATAATAGCCCATTACTCATTATTTGTCGAAAAAAATCTTTCTATCTATTAGGGTATTTTGATAATAAATCATTTTATTTATGTATATGTTTACTAGTTATTATTTTTAATTGATAAACTAATGTTTAAGACAAGATTTTATGCATAGCACAAAGGGTAACAATTATTATAAGCAAAAATTGTTATCCTAAAATACTCATCCACATTGAAACAATCTTCCGAGAAAAGATACGTGCCGCTGACGAGTCTCGAACCCGCGCCCTTCTGATGTCCGGTCAGGTGCTCTTAATCCACTGAGCTACGGCGGGTTACCTCTTATCCGCCAAATTATTCAATATATACTAATGTTTAATTCAACAACTACCGCTTATTACCTTTAAAAATGTTAAATTTAAAATTTATTTACAAAAAATGTAATAAGCGGTAGTTGTTGAATGAAACATTAGTATATGGTATATAGTATGAGGTAACCCGCCGTAGCTCAGGGGATTAAGAGCACCTGACCGGACATCAGAAGGGCGCGGGTTCGAGTCCCGTCGGCGGCACGTATCTTTTCTCGGAAGATTGTTTCAATGTGGATGAGTGTTTCAGGCTGACAATTATTGCTTATACTAATTGTATATGTTTACAAACGCCAACGGGTCATTTACATAACAGTGGAGTGAGTGTATACTTTGCACTATCACTGTAAACATACGTAAAAATAGAGATAAATTAGTAGGAAAAGAGATAAAACTAACAGTAAAAAGAAATAAAATAAAAATGATAAAAGACGTGTACCTGTGACACGTGTAAACCACAAGTTTGTACCTACTTTGTGATTTCGAAGTTTCATACAAAACGTAATTTTCGATTTGATGCCAAAATACCCAACCAAACTGAAATATTATTTTTGTAAAAATAAGGTATGTCAAATATCTAGCTCGGCCAGGAGCTACTTTTTTGCTTATAAATGATGACGTATAGGGTATAGGTAATTAAAGATATCAGTTTTGGTTCATTTTAGAAGCCACTTTGGAATTTTTTTGTGAGTTTATAATTATTTTAAAAAAAAACTGCCTATTCCTTGGTTTTAATATAATGAAATATAAAATAAAAAATGTTAAAAATACGTTTCTTTGGTTAGTAATTTTATTATATAAACGACAAGTTTTTGTTCCGATGTAAATAGGTAATTTATTTAAATTTAGGCGATCCGTTCACTGAGGCAACTGAAAACTGCCAACTGGCAACTGAAAACTGCCAACTGGCAACTGTCTTTGTATGAAAATGTGATGGCCCGCACACTTCCCAAACACACAAACACCCGTTGTCAATGGTGACGCAAGCGGTGACTCGCGACTCGCACTGCTTATTGTCCTGGCCGGCCGTTGCTAGTTGCCAGCTGTCAGCTGATTTTTCTTCGTCTATGGTTAAACAAGCTTTTTGACCAATCAATACATAGAAACCAGCTGGTTTTAGTTTGTTTTCAATTGCCTCGTCAGCGGAGCGCCTTACACCCATAAAAATTGTCTATAAAAAAATATATATCTTAAATTTTATAATTCTTCGTATTTCAAAAAAAATATAGTAAAATAATTTTTTAAAATGTTTACATTTTATTCGCAAAAAATTGTCCAAGTAGCCTCTAAAATCATAAAATATTAAAATATTTAATAGCCTATATTTTATAATTTAAAGCAAAAATAATTAAAATAGCTCTTGTTTGAGCTAGATACTTGACACACCTTTTAATTACAAAAAATATTTTTCAGTTTGGTTGGGTGTTTTGGCCTCAAATCCAAAACTACGTTTCGTATGAAGCCGGCCGCGCAGCCGCTTCTCTTAACCCCCTTACAAGACAAATCCTTGTTGCGCCACTGTTGCGAAGAATGCATTTTGATATTAAACAATAATAACATGTGGAGAAATCATTATGACTTCAGAATTAGAAAGGAAATTATAAATTAAATTGTATTACTGCGCCAGCGAACAGTACACTTTCTTCCTTTCTTTTTTGAAGAAAGACAATCATTCCCGTGTTACGGTAATTTGACAATAATTCGAATTCCTCCTACTTACGTCATAATAAACGGAAGATATTGTTTGTGCAATGAAGGGCATGCCTAGCAGAGGATTGTACCGGCGACGACTGGGTGGGAATCCGACACATTCAAAAAGACAAACGTTCCCAGGTTAACCTAACATTGTTTAAAAAAAATACGAGTGTGCTTGACCACACGACTGAAGTAAATACTTCTTTAGCTCCATCTATATGTATGTCTATGTATATTTTTATATTTATAATATATATACATATATTAATTTTCTACAAATATTTATTTAAATTTATTATCATTCGCCTCGCCCGATCAAGCCGTGCGCATCGACGTCCGCTCCCACCGCGTTTAGCGCGTCACTGGTATTTCAAAATACTCACTGAAATATTTCATGCACTGGCTATGAGAGGAAGAGAGAATGAAAATGTGCGCGCAATATCTTACATATATTTTTTGTCGTAATTGAAGAAAAATTATTTTATTTTACTTATTTACACAAGTAAGTAAGTTTCCAAATTACTGATTAATTAAGTTCATTGATTTTCTCTTAATTAATAATATTCGGGTGGCGTGACACAAATGATCACGTATTGTGAATGCTCTCTCTTGCTTCTACAATGTGATACAGCCCGTTCGCCTCGCAACGCATTTCACTTTTTGTAACGCTGTAATGTCTACGCGTACGTTTTTTAGACAGTTCATTGCTTAGTGAGGTTATTAATCAGTTCAAATAGATGGCTTATCTGTAAGAGTTCCCGTGAGCGAAAATTCCGCTCAACACCGCATAGGTAGATACTCGGAGAAAAATGTTATTCGAAAAAACGATCATTTTAATAGTAAAAACGGGACTGAAGTTCTTACGAACAAATTAACAGTGTTTCAATGTTTATTGGCGGGAAAATGTAAGAATAAGTTGTTGGTATTCGTACGAAATTACGTATACCAACAAATTATTCTTACATGTTCCCATTGTAATAAACATTGAAACCCTTTTAATTTGTTCGTAAGAACTTCAGTCCCGTTTTTAACCGTTTTTACTATTAAAATGATCGTTTTTTCGAATAACATTTTTCTCCGTGTAATCGAAAGGTTGAGCGTTTGACCGGTGACCAATTATTCTGATTAGCCATGTGCCTCACTACCTCCCCCTCACCCTTCCCCTCTTTTCCCCCTGACACCTCACAACATTTCTCAAAATAAAGATGTCTTAGCTAAACTGCTTCCGAGAAATGTAATTCTCTTGTGCTTAAATATATCGCATAAATAATAACAAAACTAGCAAAATCTATGATCCAACCACACGGTGAATGAAAAAATTACTGAAATCATTATTTTTGGTACAAAATGGGTCTATGGCATCCCCAAAAATTGGTGTTTCTTGTGGAGCTGATTGGAGTGGGGAGGGGAAGGATGTAGGTTAGGTAGGGAAGAGTAAGAAGTGCCTGGCTTTTCAGATTTGATCAAAAAACACGGCTAAAACCAAACGCAATGTTTCGGTACCGATTGGGTCTTTCACGAAGGCGATACTCTTATATCGATTGTTAAATTATTTGTTCAATATTAAAAATTATTATTTTACTGTACTTATTATAAAAATATGATTAAATATAAAATAAAAATGATTTAAAAAAGCATTTTGATCGGCGATAATTTGAATTTTATAATTGACTTATTACGCCGAAACACAAATTTGTCGTATTTAAATTAAATTTACCACTGTAAAAAACATTTTTTACTATGTTTTATTTTCTACTTTATATGTTTCATTACATTTATATAACACAGTAGATAAGGCAACATATATTATTTAACTCACAAAAAAATTTCAAAGTTTCCTCCAAAATGAAGCAAAATTGATTACATTAATTTCCTATTATAATAAAAATAAATAAAACAGCACATAACCCTACTAGATCTTATCTTATCTTACTAATATTATAAACGCGAAAGTTTCTATGGATGTATGTATGATTGTTACTCTTTAAATCGAAATTTAATGAAAATTTACTATAATATAGCTCATACATCAGAATAACATATAGGCTATAATTTATAAAGCCAGCTATTTATTTTCAATATATTGAAAATAATAATTATTGTTTAATAGAAAACGTCAAAATTTGAGAATAACATTTTGCAAAACAATGATTGTTAAATCAAAATTCTATTTTGAAAAATATTTAAATTAGTGAATTTATTTGAAGTACCCGCCTAATACTTTGAATCGAATCAAGAATTATACATATTTTAAATAAATAGGTTAAGAATTTTGGTATAAACGTAGATGGGACTTAGGAATAGAAAATAGATTACTCGAAGTACTAATCCCATGCAGACGAAGTCGCGGGCAGAAGCTTGTATTTTATATAACTTTTGTAAAAAAAAAAATATATATATTCAATTAGGTTGGGAATTTTGGCCTCAAATCCAAAATTAAGTATTCTATTAAAAAAGTTCCTTTTGATTATTCTGTATCGAGTTATAAATTATTGTAATAACCGCATAAAACAGAACAACGATAAAAGAGAACATGATAAAATGATGGGTTTATTAAATTCAGATTAGGTTAGGTTTGTTGTTCGTTTGTCATGTTTCTATTGTCACTATCTAACTATTGCCACTTTAATTTCAAAATGAAACCAACTATTTATTATTATTAGTATTTTTTAAAAATATTATACATATATTATTATACATAAATTTATTAATTTATTATTATTATTATAACTAGCACTCCACCGGGGAATGAACCGTCAAACTTAAAGACCGCCGCGGAAGATGTCAAATCAATGCTATCAACATTTCGTCCTGATATTTTATTTTTAAATTATCCTCGTAAATATATGAATATTTAATTTATAAGTAGTTCGCAACTCACCGCATGGGCACTCATGGCGGATGATGAAGGCCGACTGACCGGGGAATAAAAACTCACTTGAATTTATAGATTTTTTTGCCATTTAAAACCAATTTATATACACTTTATGGTTGCGTAGGTACCTGGTGAGTCCTTTCAGAATTTTCCCAATGATACGATTACTAATCTTTTGTATTAGTACATTGTATTGTTTTAATTTTGGTCTCTTTTTTCAACAATTTATTTATTTTATTTATGAAATACATGATAACACATTAAATCGTTTACATATGTATATTTTTAAAATTTTTTTATTTATTTACTTTTTTTATACATATATTATACATTATTCATAAAATGTTTTGGCTGCCCAACTAGGAAGAATCCCGTTTTAGGGCAGTCAAATTAGGATCATATATGGAACATATGGAACGTGTCTGGTACAAACAAAAATAAATGGAAGAAATAAAAAGAAGAAAAAGAATAATAATAATAAAACATAAAAAATAACAATTAAAAAAAAAATTTAAAAATAGTAATAAAAGAAAATAAAAAGTTTTAAATATAATAACTGTTGTTTGTTTAGCACAGATGGAAATAATATATTTTTAAAAATAATTATATGATACATTAAATCACCATACTGGTAGACCGCTTGTTTTATCTAACTAGTGCTTCTGTGATCAGTGTAGATTTCGCCCAATAAGTTTGTTTTTAATTTTATCTTATTTATGATGCGGTGTTTTAATTTTTTTTTGACAATTCATTAAATATTTTAAGTTCATTTTCACGTTCTGTGGAAGTTCTGTTGAAGTTCTGTGATTATTTCTGTTTTATGACGCAACTATTATGATATAACGCCTATAATGATATAACAACTGAATTTAAATAGAACTTACATAGAACGTGAAAATAAACTTAATATATTTGCTGAATTGTTAAAGTTTTTTTAAACAACCCGTCCTTAATAAATCAATATCAAAATGTCTTCTGAAATCACAGATTTGCAAGTAGGTACCGTAAACCGTGGTTACTTTGCATCACAAAAAAAAATCTTTTAAGTGAATGAGTAGTATTTTTCAAATTTAATCGTCAGATATATATATTGTCTTTATTACTAAAATATTTTTGTACATATACAGTTTTTTTTACATACTTTTCGACTACCACGCTAGACACATGCCCGTATTAAGTAGGTAGGTAGTCGAAATTTGTATGTATAATTATATAAATGTAATATCTGTTAATTCGTTAAATATATTGTTTTGTTAAGTGCAATGCAATTGTAATAAATAATATGAGATAAGTATGAACATCATATTTTTTGTAGTTTTAAATTTATTTATTAATTCTATAAATTAGTTATAGTTTTGTTAAAAAAAGTAAAGTTCTGTTAACTTTAATTAATAATAGTTAAAAGTAATTTATTAAAATTAACTATCCGTAAAATAAGGTCTCCGAGGAACTCCGGCTGCGAGGAACGATTTTACGCGCGATCTGGCAATACCGGGATGTAGCCTGGTCCCCCCACGCCAAATCTTTACCACACTGCACTCTCTCCGACGCTTAGTCTTGGCGTTGCAGCCGTTCGCACCGTTCCGCCTTAATTCACACCTCGCGGGTGCGGCGAGTGGAAGCTCCATCGCGAACGGCTGCCATGCCGAGACTAAGCTTCGGAGAGAGTGAAATGTGGTTGGGATTTGGCGTGGGGGAACCAGGCTATACGCCAGTGTTTTTTTTTTTTTAAGAAAAAAAACACTAAAAAGTCACCGGACACTTCTTCTCTTTCGGGGACATCCAGGTCTGCGAGCCAGTCCAGGACCTCAGGCGTCGCCCTGTGGACCTCATCAATCCCGCCGGGGAATGAATGTAGCGGGCATTCGTTGACCACATGTACGGTGGTCTGCACCGCACCGCATTCGCACATCGCCGACTCTTTAAGGCCCCATCTATGCATCATATGGGCACAACGGCTATGGGAGCACCTTATCCTGTTGATGGCGGACCAGAGTTTGCGAGGCAATGAGAACCTAGAGGGCCTCCGACTACAAATTATGCCGCTACGTAAGGGGCCGAAGACCACCAAGTCTCCCGGCCAAGGGGAATCACGAAATATAGGGGAACCGGACACTAAAATTTCATTTACTTTTTTTACTCCAACAGTGTTACGATCACTCAAAGACAGACTCACAACCGAAATTAATATTTTTGTTGTTTGATAGTGATAATTTCTGTAGTTCGAAAAAGTTTACAGTCATAACAAAGACTTTTCGACTAAATGACGTTTAAAAATAGTTTGCGTGAATAAATTATTTGTTTATTCATCCTATTATTTCCCATGAGGTCATACTAATGATTGCAGTGGATCTAAAAAATGTATAGTTTTATAATCCCACTAGACCTACAAATAATAAGAAAACATGTTTTGGGTTAATCATGACGTATACTGCGTACCTACTTTTATTATTCGCGATTCACGCGAGATTCTGTTCCAGTGTCTATCACGACGGCCTCCGTGGTTCAGGGGTAAAGCTCTCGACTAGCGATCCGGAGGTTGCGGGTAGAAATCCCGACCAGCGCAAGTAAATTTCACAATTTATTAATTTATTTATTTATTTATTAAACGCCCTCATGGGCTTTTACATTTTAGTTAAATAGATGAGTATAACAGTTATTTCAAAAAAATCTAAATTAAAACAATAAAGAAAGCATAATACAGTGAAAATAAAAGTAAAACAAAAGCATATACCTACAACAAAATTTAACAATAAATGCATATAATAAAATTAGATACATAGGTAAAAAATATAGTTGTAGTTTCACAAAAAAAAGATATTCAATATAGACAAAAATTGTAGAGATTATAGACGTCTATTTATGTCTAAATATAAGAAAGAATTGAAATATTGTACTGATTGTTTTTAATGTGAAATATATCTCCCAGATCAGAATATTTATTTCCGAGACTGTGAAGTCTCGGTATCAGGGAATTTTGATAATAGAGTGTCCTGGTGTTATTAAAATAAAAGGGTAGTAAATTTCGGCAAGATCTTTTAGGTATGAGGATATTGATTAATTGAAGCAATTCAGGGGGCCTAGTCTATATCTCTCACAGCGCCCGTAACGCGGGTTTTGCTACGTCACGAATCCGTATTAACCCTCCTCTGACCGTGCTAAAAACTTTCTCGCGCTCCGATGCTGTACACTCAGTAAATATTAGTGTAATGTATTTATTTAATCCAATACATAAATGTATTGTGGAGGAATACCTAAAATGTTAACTCTATGTTTAGTATATTTACAAAGATATTTCAGTAAATACAAACCGTGACCGCTTAGTTGACAGCACCGTCAAGAAAGGTTAAACGGCAAACGTGCTTGTTTGTGAAACCGAAAGATAGAGACTAGGCCCCCAGGACAGTCAATTTTGTAATGCAGTATTTTATGTAATAGTATTAAATCGCGTGTTTATTCTTCTTTCTGAAAGTTCTAATAGGAACATTTTATCTAGTAGGTAGTTAAAATCAATGTTTTCTACAGGAATGTGCAATTTATAGTTTATATAAGGTATATTTGCTGCACGTTCCAGAGTGGAAGACAGTATCGCCCTAGTGTAAGACCACCATTCAGAATTGAGATGTTGCTTAAAATAGCTTTAGACGTGTTTAGTGACTAGATCTGAATAGTCAGGTACTTCCCCACCTTTCTCTTACCCATCTCCTTCCTCTGCCCACTTACCTTCATTCTCACGACATACCCAAATTGGGGATGCCAAATTCTCACTGCTGGCTCCAGGTGGTTGGGATCATTTGGGACTCTCGTGCGGTATTTACATATTTTTTTTTTTTTAAATCACAGAAGGAAAAAAATATATTAGGGAATTATATTATAATATATATAATAATATATATATAATTATATCAAAAAAATGCATCAGGGAATTATATTCATTCTTAAACATTTTACTTGTTGTTACAAAAACTGCATATTTATAATGTATTATATTTTTTGTGAACACCGTACAAGATTCCCAACTGTTCGGAACCAGTGGGACTACGGTAATCCCAAATAGGGTATGCTGTGAGTAGGGTTAGGAAGTATTTGGTTTTCTGATCTGGTATTTATTATATCACTAGATGACCCGCAAACTTCGTACCGCCTCAGAATCAATAAATGTTTTGTTTAATTTATTAGCTGAAATAAATAAAGTTTTTATTAAGTTAAAATAAATAGGTACCTACTCTAAGTTCAAAAAATGAAATTGAGCTGTTGACTAAGCACGAAATGTTCGGCACACTACACCATTGACAGTTCGAATTGATTCAAATTATCGTTGTTTGTTTTTGGGGTGTTATGCCGTGTTGTGCTACCTCCTTCTTTAGCCGACGTTTCGGACAGCGTTGCAGTGTCCATCATCAGGGCAGATCCGGCAGATCCGTCGATCTGCCCTGATGATGGACACTGCAACGCTGTCCGAAACGTCGGCTAAAGAAGGAGGTAGCACAACACGGCATAACACCCCAAAAACAAACAACGAAAATGCTTTTGGCCGTGAAAATCTAAAAACGTATCTGATTCAAATTATGTCGACCAACGCACATTATTTGAAAAGCCGTTCCATACAAAATATATGAAAAAAATTATTTTCTTTTTATTTATATATTTATTATGGAACGGCTTTTCAAATAATGTGCGTTGGTCGACAAAATTTCAATCAATTCGAACTGTCAATGGTATAGTGTGCCGAACATTTCGTGCTTAGTCAACAGCTCAATTTCATTTTTTGAACTTAGAGTAGATACCTATTTATCTTAACTTAATAAAAACTTTATTTATTTCAGCTAATAAATTAAATACAACATTTATTGATTCTGAGGCGGTACGAAGTTTGCCGGGTCAGCTAGTATATAAAAAAAAAATTGCCCCCTTTTTAGGGGATTTTACATAAAAATTGTTTATAAAATTATAAACAATTATTTTACTCTGGTCCATCCACATTAACCCTCCATTCGTATTCTCGTCAATGAGGAAGGAGTACATATTATATGGTAGTTGTTCCCAGAATTTGTGGGCTGAAAAAAAAACGATTTATAGTACTATATGGTATTGGTGGAGACTTATAAAAAACAAAATATAGAACTAAGGCGAACCGCTCACTGAGGCAACTGAAAACTGTCAACTGGCAACTATCTTTGTATGACAATGTGATGGCCCGCACACGACATAATCACTCAAAAAACCGTTGTCAATGGTAATGCAATCAGTGACTCGCGACTCGCACTGCTGATTGCCGTGGCCGGCCGTTGCTAGTTACCAGCTGTCAGTTGATTGTTCTTCGTCTATGGTTAACCACTCGAGCGCTTTTTGCCACATTATGGCACTATTTCCAAAACCACGGATTGCTTTGTTGCCAAAATGTGACAAATTTAAAAAATTATATATATTAAAACGACTATATAATATATTGCACATTCAAAATATAACAAAATAATGATTCTTTAAAATGTTTTAAGGTTAGAGATTTAATTTTTTTTTATAAATCCTATAAATATGTGATATAGACAAAAGATAGGGGAATTCATTGGCTACATAGAACTATAATCAGTTTGTATGTCACCATATTCAAATTCCGAGGTATGATTTTTTTTTAATGCGGGCGTAAATTTTATTTTAGCAATCCGAGAAAAAATATTTAAATTGCTCTGTCGCTCCAGTTACTAAATAAGCTTTTTGACCAATCAAGACACAGAAACCAGCCGGTTGTAGTTTGGTTTCAGTTGCCTCGTCAGCGGACCGCCTAACGGACTGGAAAGCAGAAAATAGGATAAAAACGAGTACGAACTTTGGCAAAAATGTCCTTTTACCATTCTGGAAATGTGTTAACCTTTACGCTACGTAGGTCATCTATTTTATAATATGAACGGTCACCTTTAATACCTATGTAATATTTAAGGTGTATAGAATCAAATACAGCAATCTCTACTTTTTGCTAATAAGGTGTAGGTACTAATAATGTAACTTCGTTAATGATTCACTCATTTACCTAGAAAAGCAGGTATTGGGCGTTATAACCAGTTCTGTGTGCCCAAATTTATAGATCGAGTTGCATCCTATTTTAAGGTAAAAACCCCGAAAACGGGTACTTATTCCAAACATACAAAAATTTTCCATTATCCTTTTTTATTATCTTAATATATAAAACAAGTCGGGTTAGTTACACCATTTAAAACTCAAGAACGGCTGAACCGATTTTTATGATCTTTGATTTTTTGGATTTGTCTCCGTCGCGATTAACAGAATAACTTTTTACTTACGCAAAAAGTAGCTCCTATCCGAGATCGGAGGACCTACCTTTTGATTACAAAAATAATTTTTCAGTTTGGTTGGGTATTTTGGCCTAAAATCCAAAACTACGTTTTGTATGAAACTTGCCGCGCACCAATGGCCATAACAGGTGTTTGTTAACATTTTGTTACGACGTTGTCTAGACCAGCGTCCTTCAACCTTTTTGCACCTGTGGATCGACAAAAATTTGATATTTTTGTTTTGAAAATATATATATATATATATATATATTTTTTTTTTTTTTTTTTTTTTTTTATTACGCTTACGGACTTACGACTAGGCGACTCTATCATGGGTCGGTAGTCGGTATGTAATCGACATAAGTTGGGTGCAGCAAAAATGCGGATCTCGCTGCGTAAACTCGCACACAGGTCTCCATCTCTGCATGTTTGATGTCAGTTGGTATAATTTGTAACCAGTATACTGACGGTATTACGGATTTCTGTTTTACCGCACGGAGAAAAATGTTATTCAGAAATGTGGATATCCGCAAAGAATTCAAGGCTGATGTAAGCGTAATGAGTAAGATCAAGATGGTGTGGACATGTAGAGCGAATGAACGAAGAAAGAGTGTAAGGAGAATATATGACGCAAATGTGAATGAAAGAAGAAGTTGTGGACGTCCGAGGAAGACATGGCACGATCAAGTGAACCAGATACTTGAGTCGGGCCATGTCGGGAGTCGGAATAATAGAAGAGCATGTATGAGAAGATGTATGAATGCGAATGAAGCAAGGAGTGTGTGCCAAGACCGAGTTGTTTGGCGGTCCGTCCTCTCTGCCTACCCCTACAAAAACGCCGTGGTGGTTAGTTAGTTAGTTAGGAAAAAAGTTATAGACCTTCAAACATTTAGTTCACAAACACAAAAATCGCTTTCCTGAACAAAATCCAAAGTGGACTCCCGTGGTTTATTTAATTTAATTTTAATTTTATTTATTTGCGTTATAAACAGTCTATACATTTATATATGACAGTAAATAATATGTTTATGTCATTGACCAATAAAATAACGACATTTAAATATAGGACCATAATAAAAAAAAAATATGCAACAATATACCTAATACAAACAATTCTGATTAAGTGCATCTTCAATTTACAAAGTGATACATAAAATATATACACATTTCTAAGGTTTACACTTAAATTTTAAAGGATATAGGATATATTTTATATATATAGAGTAAGTTCGGGTAATATGGCACACCGTAAGCCTTTTTGGAAATAAAATACGAAATTTTTTAGATTAATTAGCTTTTATTGGTTAAATCAGTCCTTTGAACTTAACAGTGTTAAAAATATATAAATTTATGGTTATATTGGCTTCGAAACATAACTAAAATAATTTTTTTCTTAATCTTGAATAATCTTAAAAAATAAATGTGGTAGGGCAATATGGCCCAGGGCCATATTGGCCACAAATGAAGTGTGCCATATTGCCCACCGTAACAAATAAAATAAAAAATCAAAAGAAATAAACTTTGTGTTACTTTGCAGAACAAAATTCGCAGAATAAAACGTCCGTTTCCACTCCTGAGCATTCTTCGTGAGCCCATAATTTACAACATAGGTATTGAACCTATATTTCACCTCTATAATTCATAGAATAGAGATCGTCGCAATACAAACACTTGGCATCATAAACATTGCTCCTATCTGGACTTTCGTCAGAACTGTCTTCGTACAATGGTTCGTTTTCTTCCTCCGAGCTAGGCATTTATATCTCCTAAAGGCCTCTATACAGTACTCGTGAAGTTGATCGAGGTTAATTGAATACGATAGTGAAGAAACGAACTTCACTTCGCTTCGTGCAACCTCACCTCGCTTCGTCCGATTTCCGACCGTTGTCGGTTTTTGCGCCGAGTCAAAGGACTCGAAGCGTTTCGAAGTCCGAACAAGATGCGTCTCACTACACTACTTGGCTCACTTCTTCATTAACTTCGGTCAACTTCGCGAGTAGTGTATTGGGGCTTTTAGGTTTTGACTTTGTCTTTTTACCTTTCCCTTTCGTTTTTTGCTTTAATGCATAGCCTTTTCGATTTTATCATAGCACCAAGTTTGGCGTTTTCTTTGTGAAATTGGTTTTCGTGGAGCCATTTCCCAGTAGGAAAAAAATATTAACATGTTAGAAAGATTTACTCTATGTGAGGCCAATATGGCCCGGTAGACCATATTGGCCACCTACCTAGTGAGCCATATTGGCCGTAAAGACGTTTGTGACAAATAAAAAGTCTAACCTAAAAACTAGTAAACAATGTCCTTAAAAAATGTCACCACACTATTAAATAAAAGTTTACCTACAAAAATGTGCATTAGCAATATAAAAAACAATGATTATTTGAGGAACAGGAATGAGTGAAACTTAACCAAAAAATAACATCAAATCAGATAATTTTCGATCGTCGCACGCGCTGCACACATACACACTCAACGCAACGCAGGGATCGACTGAGGGGGACGAGGGAAAGGGTTTGACAATATGACGGATATATAAACCGCTAGTGTTGGATGGTGTCGGAAAAAACAATACTGGCCATATTGGCCCACTAGGCCATAATACCCGAAACTACTCTATATATATATAAGTTAAGTCTTGACTTCTGGACTGAACAGACATGCGCAAGCTGTCAGTTTAATACAAAACTCAAGACATAAGGCCTCTGAAGATGGACAGTGAGATCTGTCCGAAACGTCAGGAGTTAAAAAGTCCTTCTAAGGACTACGTTACGCGGGTAAACCGAGAAAATTATTCTATATCTTACACCCGTGAAATATATATATATATATATATATATATATATATATATATCCTTAAGGTACAGAAATAATACAGGCACCTACATTCCTTTGACCCTGATACATATGTTTTCCGTAACAGATTTCTGATTCATAATTTTTTTGTTGTTCTATAAATATTTGCGGTTTAGCTTTTGTCAATTTTACGTGATACTCATGCAAGAATGTGCGTATTGATATATAAGCATGAATTAATTTTACAGTTTCTTACGTGATATAGGCACGGAAGTGAATGTTAAAAGAAGTCGGTGACGCCAGAGGAAGACATGGCTCGATCAAGGGAATCAAATAATTGGGCCATGTCAAGAATCAGAATAACAGAAGAGCATGTGTGATACGTGATACGATGTATGAATGTCAATGAAGCAAGGTGTGTGTATCGCTGCAGAAATCTGTGGCGGTCTATCCTCTTTACATACCTTTACGGGAAAATGGCATGAAAATTTATACTATAACTAGCTGACCCGCCCACGCGTTGCCGTGGCTAAAGAAACACAACGCCATCTACTTTATGGTTACCTAACCAAGTGTTTTGTCAATAAATTAACTCACACCGCCATCTGTCAGAAACTTATGGTACTTACAAATAATCGTCCCATTAAAAATATTTAATTCGCAATAATAAATATTGAGGTCAATAATCCACATAAAAACTATCCTATCTTTTAAGTTGGACCAAATAATACACAGTAAGCCAAATTTCATCAAATTCGGTTAAGTAGTTTCGGAGTTTACCTCGGACGAATATTGTGACACGAGATTTTTATGTATAAAGATAAGGGTAATGCATTGTGAATTAATGCAAAATCGTGGATTTTGGTTTAAAAATTTTATCGCTTAGAAATATTATAGATGCTTTGATTAAAAACTGCGAATATACCACATCTTGACCTTTGCTATACAGAGTGTCCGGGGGTAAAGTGCATATAAAAATGCTTTGAAGTGTTAAATCTCATATTTACGAACCCTTTTTCGTATACAGTTTTATTGTGTAATGTGGAAAATTAAGTTATTTAGATTATGATCGGAAAAAAATAATAAAACGTGGAATTAGGCGATGTGGTTTTTGCACAAATAGAAGCAGATGGTAGGAAACGCGGGCGGCGTTTTGTCCATACAAAATACAAACGTATTTCACTATTTCCTCTCTGATTTTTGATACTAACTAGTGCAAATATTTATTAATAAAATATGTTGATATCATATGATTTGTTTTTGCGTTTAATTCGTACGACTCCACTTTTTAAAAAATTGAATATAAATCAAATTTAACAAGTTATTACGATTTTATAAGTATTTTAGTTTTTTTTTATTATTGTGACAGCTGTTTCGATTTTCAAAACCACTTTTAAACGATCAGATTTTCAAAATTTCCGTCTCTAAAAAAAAAAAAATCAAAAAATTCACCGGAGTCCACAGTTTTATTTACAGTTTTTACTCCAAATATTTCAAGAATCACTGGTTAAAGTAAGTCAATTATGTCCCTTAACACCCTTTATATATATAATAATTGGAATTAAATAAAAATCAAAACAAATAATCATAATTGAAACAAATAAAATTTAAATTTTTAAAAAAATCTAATCACAAACTCACAAATTACGTACGTACCTATCTTGTTTTGTCGGTAAATATATTCACATGTTATGTACATTTTCGATCTGTAATAATATTGTTACGTTTTACCTGGTAATGCTAAAAGTAAATAGGCACTAAATAGGTTCTAAAATTATCCTACAACTCACTGTACCTCCAATATCGATTAAGTAATATTATACTTTTTCTTCCGGTAATATTGCCTTTTACTTTTGGTCAAAAGCACGTTTAAAACGTTTTCCTTAATTCATTATATTTCTGAAAACAGTCCTTCGAATGCCACCACGCAAAGAATGTATTATTGTCGACATTTCTCATGTTCCAATCTTATTTTCATCATATTTTAATTATAATATCGCTTCCTATTTACTGATAGATTTTATAACAATGTTTATTTTACAACATGGAGTTTGTAAATGGATAGAATACGGTATTTTCACTGTTTTTTTTTATTCTCGAATAAAAAATACGGTAATAAAGGTATTTTATTGTTGATGAAAAAATTTCTGTGACGTGTTTTGTTCGTTTTTATTCGTGAAATCGGCGGCGTTGACGTCACGCCGGGCAACGTTGGTGACGGCCGTCTTACCAGCCAGTAGCGGTGTCTACGTCATAATGACGTTGTAATTATGAATGAAAATATTAAAATTACACATTTTTAGTACAATGATCAGATTCAGAAAAATAAACTTTAAATCTTCCACATTTTTAATAATATTCATAGTTTGTGAAAATACCCCATTACCACGCATAGATCTATCATAATAATATTTTTTACTCTCCTGTGAATATCAAAACCTAGACACATAAGGTATCTGGATTTTATGGAGTTTTTTTAAATTTATTTAACAACCACACATTAGTTAAAACTGCTCCCAACCGTCCGGAGAGCCAGTGGGACTATAGCATCCCCATGTGGGGTGCTAGCCAAGTGGCATGGTCGATCGATAAGGATCGGTAGGATAATTGTCGGTAACTTCTCATCGTTCCCTAGGACAAGTGCAGATCGCAAACGTACAAACAACAGTTGATATCGAATATATTAAGGACACTTGGTCATTGTGAACTGTCACCTATTCGTTTGCGATCTGCAATTGTCCTAGGGAACGATGATAAGTTACCGACAATTATCCTACCGATCCTAATCGATCGACAATACTAGCACGCGTGGTCTTAGTTGTGAAGGTGAGGGTAGCGATGAGAGGAAGGAGATGGGGAAGAGGAAGTTTGCATGTTGTTTGAAGCACCTGGCTATTCGGATCTGGTCACCAAAAAAAGTTAAAGCCATTTCAAGCAGCGTTTCTATAACCACTCTGGATCAATTTGTACTGTTTTTTTCGGCTTTTTTGTCCAGAATTATTAGTCAAATCTCGCGAGTTTTAGCTTATTAATAAATAAATAAATTTATTCAACGTTTTTCGCTGTGTTTTGCGTAGATAACGTATTTACGTATTAACGAATGTAACACGTCCTCTGTATTATTTGTTTCAGTACCTAAGAACTGCAAACCTTGACAATGTTCGAAGCGGAAAATGATTGTTTCCTGAATTCCCATTTTATGTTTTTTTGAAACGAGTTCTTTAGAAATGCGTTTTTCCGCAGAAATTAGAATAATATAATATGTGACAAAGGTGGCAAATATTATAGTTAAATGACTTTTAACAGTGGTAATATTGCCGAATTCCGATGGACGCGCGTATTCAAAAAATAACTTTATTACTGGAAACAATTATTTTAACTCTAGGGAGATCGAAAAACATGCACAAAAGGTTATTGGGTTTGCACATAGTTTGGGTTATTTAAATCATTTATGCGTAGTTCATAACCTTTAACCCTTTAAAAATTTGACGTATTTTGTCAGAGGCTAAAAATATTCCCGCTTTGCAATAAAATCCAAATAAATGGAACATTTGTTAACGTATTCGAAAACTAAAAACTGTTTTCGAAAGGCGATGAAAGGCTTTCAAATTTCTATATTAAAAATTACTACGTATTTTTTTGCGAAAACTTAAAAAAGTGTTGTGGCTCACTTTACTTTTTTTTCTAACTAAAATTACTGATAATGAAAAAAATAAAACACATACTTATTTCATTAGATAAACCGTACTGTCACCTCACTTTTTTTCGTTTCATGTAAAAAAAAATCACAAAGTTATGCTATCGGAAACTTTGGTTTCAGAAAGGGGTAAATTTTAATTTTTTGTGGTTTTCTTTTAGATTTGAATATATAGTTTGTTGTATTCTCTTTCCAATACCGTTTAGATCACATTTCTGACTATGATAGTAAGGGAGAAACAACGATTTCTGTGAGACCTATGTGAGCTGGGACAAATATTGTCTCCTGTGATTAAACGGGTTAAATTTAACTTCACGGAGAAAAATACGATCATTTTATTCGTAAAAACGGTTAAAAACGGGACTGAAGTTCTTACGAACAATTTAATTTCACGACAATTTAACGTGGGTAGACATAGGAATGACGTATGCCCCGCACCTGAGTTATTAACAGTGTTTTAATGTTTATTGGCGGGAAAATGTAAGAATAATTTGTTGGTATACGTACGAAATTACGTATACCAACAAATTATTCTTATCTACATGTTCGCGCCGATAAACATTGAAACCCTGTTAATTTGTTCGTAAGAACTTCAGTCCCGTTTTTAACCGTTTTTATGAATAAAATGATCGTATTTTAGAATAACATTTTTCTCCGTGTTCGATTGAGAAAAGAATTACCATCTCCCCCGACATAAATAGTTGTGTTGTTGTTATTTTTTAAAAATGCGTAGAGGAACAGTTGCGCTGTCTTTTTCGAACACAACTTTAATTTGGATTTGACGCCAAAATACTCAACCAAACTGAATAATTATTTTTTCCACAAATCAAAATATAGTTCAAAGTAGGATAATTGACTTAGGGGATCCATTCGTAAAATTCGAACGAAATTGCGCCCTCCTTAAAAAGGTGACAACAAGCGTGAAATTCTGGCTTTTTGGATTTATTCACGAAAACATAGCCAAAATGCGCGTTTCATTTTATTTTATAAAATTCAAGCAAATATTAAAATGTTTTCCGTTCAGTGTAAAAAACACAATTTACCAAATCATATAGGTTAATTCGAAAAAAGTACCTAAGTAGGAGATTTGACATTTTTAATTTTTTTATATAAATTACTCACTAAAAATGCCCCAATTCGGTGAAACCACGCGCGTTGTCTTAGTAATATATCTTTACTGCATTAATTCATCTAAGCATCTGTCAAGCATTTGAACATAATAAATACGCGTTTTGAATAAAAAAAAATTATTATTCATAAAATAATGTTGCTACCTACTCTTGTCGCTTATTTGACACAAGCTTCTGCCCGCGACTTCGCCTGCTTAGGATTAGTACTTCGAGTAATCTATTTTCTTTTCCTAGGTCCCATCTACGTTTATACCAAAAATCTTAACCTATTTATTTAAAATATTTATAATTCTTGATTCGATTCAAAGTATTAGGCGAGTACTTCAAATAAATTCACTAATTTAAATATATTCCAAAATAGAATTTTGATCTAACAATCATTGTTTTGCAAAATGTCATTCTAAAATTTTGACGTTTTCTATTAAACTATAATTATTATTTTCAATATATTGAAAATAAATAGCTAGCTTTATAAATTATAGCCTATATGTTATTCTGATGTATGAGCTATATTATTGTAAAGTTTCATTAAAATCCATTCAGTAAATTTTGCGTGAAAGAGTAACAAACATACATACATCCATACAACTTTCGCGTTTATAATATTAGTAAGATGATAAGTATTCCAATTTTTTAAATTAACAGTTCGTTAACCTTGAATAATGTTACGCATTATGCAGGAATATTTCACATTACTTATTTACCCATGCACCAGCAAAAGAAATGATTATGTTTAATTATGTATTTGTTTTTATTTTAGCGAGCTCCCTGGAGTCAGGGTCCAACTGCAGCGGCAGCACGCGCAGGACCGGCGGGGCCACGGAGCCCTCGCACTCCATGGAGATAGCCCAGGTGCTCCTGTCCCTGTTGCACGCCTGGGGGCTCGACCCCGACCTGGACAGAGTGTGCGAGGCCAAGCTAGGGCTACTCAGACCCATGGTACGTATCGCTGCGGAGATTGATATCTAATGTCGTTAGCGGGGTCTTCCATGGATATTGCTTATGTATATCCATGTCAGGGTATTCCATGTATATTGCTTATAGTTAACCTTGTGTCCTGTTTGTTGACAGTTGTGGGAACCCTCCGCTTTCCCTGTTGTAAGTAACAAATGGTTTCTTCTGCGAGGCGCACTTCAAAGACAAAATTACAGCAGGAATTAGTAACATGTATGTGGTTGATGGATTAGTATTTATTTACACACTAAAATTTCAACAGAAAACAAACAATAACTTTGGACATAAACACATTAATAGTTGGAATAATTTATATATATAAAAATGAATCCCTGTTTCCCTTGGTCACGCCACAACTTCAGAACGACTTTATCTATTTCATTCATCTGTTTTTTATAGTTTTCTATTACTTTGTAGAAGGTTCAGACGGAAAGAAAAATTAAGAACATTGCGCAGGAAATTGGAAAATTTCAGAAAACTTAAAGACTATTTAAAATTTGTAAGTTTGAAAGTTAGCACGTTTGATAAATTTAGAGATATTATTTAGCAATTTTTCTATATTGGTAAGTTCTGGAGTTTGAGTTTGAAATTTGCAAAAAAAAATTTGCAACAACTAGGGCACACGCGAGTTGTTTGAAAATTGAGTCTATTTTATTGAGTTTATAGGAGGAAGGGGAGGGAACCCGGGAGGGGCAAAGGGGAATGAAGGATGGATGGTCCTCGGGAAGGAGGACGAGTGAGGGGGAAGGCGGAGAAAGTGAAAGGGAAATTCGTGCGGGGAGGTTTCGCGAGAAGGAGTACAGCGGGAGAGGGGAGGGGCAACGCGGAGAAGGTGAAAAGGGAACACGGAAGGGGAAGGGGGCGAGGGTGGGGAAGAGGTGGAGGAAGGGGAACGGGGACAAATGGGAAAGGACACACAGGGAGAAACAATTTCTTTATTTAAGTGGCATTTCAACGCAAGCCAGGTATCAGCTAGTATGGTATAAAAACAAAAGCGTCAATATTCTTAACATGAAAGGAAACATAATGATGATCAAAAGTCACCTGTTTTGAAGTAGGGACAAGGATCTACTGGGCTTCGTTTTGTCCATACTAACATATTCCCCAAATTCCTCTCTGGATTTGACTCAGTGCAAATATTTTTTAATATGTATAATATAGATGTCGACCCTTCGACCAATATCAACCACTAGAATGTTGATATTTTTTGCTGTTTTTGATAAGTTACTTCTTATAGGAGTTAGCTCCAAAAATCGCCATCAACAGACATTCAGTATACAACTAAACAATGAATTTTAAAAAAAAATTAAGTCCAGTTTTGGAGGAGAAAAATGTAGAAAACAAAACTTCGATTTAACAATTTTATTTAGGTACTAGATGGGGTACCCGGCTACGCTGATATGAGATTGTGTGGTAGCCCTCTATTACTCACCCTTACAAAAAAGGCTTTGAATGGTCCACAATGTTCGAGAATATTCCACAATATTCTAGAGTGTTCTTGAATGTTCCACAATGATTTGGGATTTTCCGCCAATGTTCCCGAACATTCCACAACATTCTAGAGTGTTCTGGAATGTTCCACAATGATTTGGGATTTTTCGCCAATGTTCCCGAACATTCCACAACATTCGAGAGTTTTCTGGAATGTTCCACAATGATTTGGGATTTTCCGCCAATGTTCCCGAACATTCCACAACATTCGAGAGTGTTCTGGAATGTTCCACAATGATTTGGGATTTTCCGCCAATGTTCCCGAACATTCCACAACATTCCGAAATGTTTCGGGATGTTCTGGAATATTCTAGAAATTTCTAGAGCGTGAAACTTCCAGCTCTTATATCTTCAAAAGCACGCCCTCCAGGTAAACACGGGAACCGTCTTCATGGATGAGGCATAGAGGGCTACCACACCATATAACTCTCTTGATCGTACCGGTACTCATTTCTGAGTTTTAACGGCACGCACATTGTACCCTTACTTTTTTAATATATATTGATGATTATTAGCCTGAGTTGCAGTTGTCCCTTTCGCTCAGTATTCGGGGAAGTAACAGCGACCGTGACAGCAACAATTTGTCAAAATCCTTACCAACAATACCTATTAACCTACTGCCTATTTGTCGGTAGGTGCCCGTCAGCTTTGGTGTGCTGTCCAAGGGCGGGCAGATGTCCGTTCAGCTGCCCACATGGCAGAACGCTCTCCCTTCCAGCGCCATTCCGCAGGCGCCCCTGCACCCACCGCCCACCCTGCCCCCGCAGCTGCTGCGCCAGGAGATGCTTACCAGGTACTGCTCCAGGCTGACAGGCCTTCTACTTGTTCGTACTTCTCATATCACAGGGTGGACTACATCTCTGACACCCAGATCCCTTGACCCTACATATCGGCGCCTCAACCGTTAGAGAGTCTTAATTCCACTTCTGCCAGTCTACTGTTATTTCCATCCAGTCCCTTATGCCTGAGGCTGCAGTGTGTACGTCCACGCCATCGAGCTATGGGTAAAATAGATAAAGATTGCCCACTTTGGTGACTTAGCAGGGGTGCCCAAGTTCATGGGGTGAGGTTTGTCTATGACTGCGTCGACCTTCTGCATGGCGAGTTAGATTGGGAGGGTCTGATTGAGGGAGACCTTTTCACCTCTTCATCCGGACTCTCTCGACCCATCCCCTTGCACCGCAGTGTGAGGAATGGATTCACACGTCTGTCACTCCCGGATACATTGACTCCCAGATTCCTACCCTCCCCTCATACCTTTTTCCTTCCCAGAACTTTTTTCATTTTCCTTATAAAACCCCCCACACAGCTTTCCCAATGATGACATGGGCCTTGAGAGATTTTCTGGAATCAATGTAAAAAAAAATTTAAATAATACTTCTTTCTTCATGTTAATACCACACAAGACTCCCAACTTTCCAGAGCCAGTGGGACTATGACATCCTATGTACGTTGTGAGGCTGAAGGTAGTGGGGTGGGCAAAGAAATGCAGTGGAGGAAGGTGGGAAAGTATCTTACTCTTTAGATCTGATTACCAAACACGAGTAAAGCCATTTCAAGCCTTTCAATTCTAGTATTCACCAGTCTGTGCATTGATCTCTGGGACCCCTACGGTAATATCACACCAAATCTTCAAATCTACTAAACATTCCAAAATTAAATACAGCTTTCGGCCAGAAAAACCATTATTTCCATGCTACAAAATTATATAATGCCCTTCCGATTGAAATTAAAAATACCATGGATATACAAAAGTTTAAAAAGGACATCAAATTGTGGCTAACTAAACATGAAGATGAGGAACTAATTAAAATTATTAAGTAACCCAAATGCAACCTACAGATAATGAACATAAACACTTTTTAAAAACAATGCAAAATAATAAACATGATCACTTTTTGCTTTATTTATTTATATTTCGTGGAAACCAACAAAAACGAACAACATTGATGAGGAAATCATGATCAACACCATACGACAACCTGCAGTCCACCTCGGAACAGGAATACCTAGTGAGGAGGACTGAGGATAAAATATTTCACTTTCTATTCTTAATTTATTTAAAATTGTATTTTAATTTTAATTTGTATTGTTATTAAATAAAAAATAAAAATAAATTTAAAAAAATGGAATTTCCGCTAGATCTCTCCCATATTTTTGTCTGATTTATTTTCTGTTTCCAGGATGTTCACTGCCCGTCTCCATTGGGAGCTCAGCACCACACTGACGTCCAATCATCTCCTGGCCATCATTGCTCTGGCCAACACACTGATGTCCATGAACAATGCCACCTTCGTTCCTGAGCAGGAATTCAATAGGAAATTGCACAGGTAACTTTTAAACTGACTCACGAATTCTGTCTGTGACTGAATCAAACTGTCTTCCACCAAATCAATTTTTATTCAAACATACTCTTCCGTTGTTCAGACTTGACATGACCAGACTCAAATATTTAATTCACTTTGTTGTGGCTTGTCTTCCTCGGAGATCTCTGACTTCTTCTACAAAGTTCACTTTCGTTTCTGATATTCTCCTTACATTCATTTCTCTGTTCATTCGCTGCATTTGTCCAAACCATCCAAGCATCCCTTTTTTATCTCTTTCACTACGCTTTCTTTAGCTTTGCAATCTTTCCGAATTTCCGCAACTACAGTACAATCTCACTATTCCGGCACTATTAAAAACCAGAGGGTGCTGGATTATTGGAATGTTCGGATTACTGCATTATATAGAGAAAAAATCACAATAAATAAAACAAAGCATTTCATAAAGAGAATATAATGTATGTAATGTATGTACATATTTGTGTTCTTGTTTGACAGGTTTTATTGTAACTGTAGCATATCTCAAAATTACATAGTTTTAAAATACTCCTTAATTGAGGTCTGCTTTTAACATCTTTAAAATGTCCATTTTATCTTTCAAATCTAGTGTCTTGTGTTTCCGTTTACTTGACATTTTTAATTACACGTGCACACGAGATAAGTATTGAGGTTAGACTGACGGCGATGGAGAGCAGATCATTATTACTAAATACAGTTTAAAAAAACTACAGGCCGGCTCAACAGGACACCCTAGTGAGGACTGTGAAACAAGACAAAAAAATTATACTTATATTATACTTTATACCTACATAATGTACAAACTTTGCTATTGAAACTAATAAAAAATAAAAAATAAATAGGCGTAGATGGGCGAGGGAGGCGCGGGTGGAGGGTGCCGGATTATTGAACGTATCGGTCTAGTGAAGTGCCGGATTAGTGAGATTGTACTGTATTGTAATACTGTCAAACATGGTTTTACCACTCGTCTACATCAGGGATTTAATTCCTACAGCATTCAGTGTGCTTTCATCATTCGATGACTCACTGCCATACATCAGGGCTTGAATCAGCACTCCATTGTGGACTGCTAACCTCGCTTCTTTAGATCGCTTTTTGTTATCTTTTAATCAATGGAAATTATATGTCGTCCACTGATGCAAACATTTTCTACTGAATCAGTCTGTTTTGGACTGAATCAATTCATATTAATGTCTGGGTGACATATTAAACGCCCTACTCACCATCCGATTTAAAGAACTGCTTGCACGACAGCATATCGAACCGCCAACTGAATTATTATTATTCCAAAGGTCCGACAAAGGGAATACATGCTGTCCTGCAAGCAGTTCTGCAAATCGGATAGTGATTAAGGCCTATTATCAGATCTGTTGGCAATAGAATCGATCATACATCTACTGAATCAATCTGTTTCCAATAATTTGAAATTTGTTAATATTGTTGTAGGGCTTCTGGGAGATCTTCCGTGTCCTCGTGGTCCAAGGGCGAGGAGGAGAGAGAAGAGGCTTATGGTCAACAGCAAGCTCATATCAAGCAGGGCTGGTCCCTGCTGGCCACCCTCCACTGCGTGCTGCTGCCGGACAAACTTATTGCTGCAGGTCAGTCTTTATTGATGGTTGGTGTTTAACCCCTGATTTTATGGAATTTAGAACCTTAAAAACTGGTGATGGATGATGGATGATGGATGGACGGATGGAAGGATGGACGGTGGACAGTGGATATTGGATGATGAGTGATGGATGATTCTGGCTAGTCGTCTTTATGATTGATGATTGACGATTAATTAAAGATGATTGAAGATTGTTTATTAGAATAAGTTAATTTTTTTGTCTGTTTTATGGACTTTGAGCGATTTTTCTTAACTTTATTTCCAGGATCCAAGAACTTTAAGCGGCCGCAGGTTGAGATGATGGCCCGCAGGTGGCAGCACCAGTGCCTGGAGGTGAGGGAGGCCGCGCAAGCTCTACTGCTGGCCGAGTTGGGCAGGTGAGCAAACTTGCACCATCACATCATCCTACCTTACTTTTTAATGCGGTCTTGCCTATAGCTGAATGGTTGAGACTATTATCCACTCAAGCGATAGCGTATTTAAAAATACCTACAATTATAAAACAGAAACACATAATAAGTCAATGAATCCACTTACATTGTCAATTTTTTCACCTATTTTTAGATTTTATATAAAAATAATAAAAAACATAAAATTTATAAACACGTGAATTCTGTCCCTACGTTAGTTACAGATTTTGTCCTACCTTATACTTATTTCGAACAATATTGAATATGTCTGTGTGTTGTCTTTTGTCTACTGTAAATGTAAACACAGTAATAGACACAGACATTAAAAATAAGCAGTTTTTAACAATATGTAAACAGATGTTGAATTTTTAGAAAACGTTTTCAAATAGCATCTAGACATATTTCACAATATAAAACATTATCTAGAATGTTCAATGAAAGGAGCATTAGTGACATCGTTTGATATTCGATAGAAGCTTAATCAAGCGAGTGACTAAACACATTGGCTGATTGCGGGAAGTTAAAAATAAATCCATAAAAATCCCCTAACTTCAGGCCACCCAAATTTGGGTAGCTATCGCTCGAGTAATAATAGACACATAATTTAATTGGTGTTGATTCTGTACCAATTTGTTGTGATTTGTTTAGGCTTGGCCCCAAGGGAAGAAAAGCCCTGGTTGATAGTTGGGCGCAGTACCTGCCCCTGTATACCCAGACAGAGAGCATCAACACCCAGGCACCCCCACCACAGCAAGTCCAGCCGGACAAGGTAATATACACCCAAATGATAATGGCCGCTTTTATAATTCCTACGGCTAGGGCACAGCTACGACATTTAATTTCTTTATAATATGTGTGAGGGAGATGTATGATAATAATTACATTATTCCTTTAGGGAAAGCAGACATACGTACATCGTTTGTCTCATTTTCAACAGCTCTTTCTTTCACGTTATTATTTAGTGTGTAAGAAAGAGATGCTGCATTTTTGTGAAAAAGAATGTTTTTTTTTTTAAATTGAAAGTGGAGACTTACTTATAGTTCCCGTGAGCACTTGTGTTATCTTCTATTTTACCTCATTCCTTTAATTTGTTGAAATCCAGCATACAAAAAATATATTTTTTCAATACGACGTAAAATATTTGACAGATCTCACCTTTCTTACGAATTCAATTTTTATAACATTTCTTTTGTGATATATTACAAAAATTACATCAAAATAATGTAGATAAAACGAACTTCCTAATAATCACTCAAATCTATGCTTTCCACAATGGATTTACATAAAAAACAATGAATAAATATAGACTTCAAATATGACAGAGTTCATATTATCAAGCGGCAGCCATTTTGTCCGCCATCTTTGGTGCCCGGCGCGTCATTAGCAATTAATTTGAATTATTCGGAGTGGCTAAATGCTATCCAGTATTTCGTTATGTCAAAAACAAGAATGGCCCAAGCGATTCTGACCTTGTCCTTGCACAGTTTCTGTATACATAAGGGTTAAAATCGCATTTTATTTTTTAACCACTCAGCTGTCACCCGCCCGCCAGCGGGCTTACGACAGATGACTCTTTAATAAAAGTTTAATGAAAAATTAAGTGTAAGTAATTTAAAAATAATTTTCATCATGCTAAAAAAATCAATAAATTTTATTTATTTTTAGTTTCTTCACATGTTGGGTATTACAGTTAATAATACAATTTTTAACGTCACTAGGACAAGCCTGTGTTGAGGTTAACAATTATTCAAAGTGACAAAATAACACAAAATAATATAGGTAATATACAATAATAACTTTAAAAAAATAATATTGTTACATTAACATTTCTTATGGTGGGGTCTTATTACTAATGCACTAAGCTAAACCTAGCCCATTTCAATGTAAACCATAGTTGATTTGAAGAAAAAAATGCTATTAATTTAATAAATACTAAATTTGGAAAAAAAAGCTATCAATTTATAAAGGACTGAGATGAAAGAATAAATATACTCGTATGTATATAATATATTATCCACTGGAGCGACAGAGTAATTTAAATATTTTTTCTCGGATTGCTAAAGGAAATTTTTCCGCCCACATTAAAAAAATCATACCTCTGAATTTGAATATGGAGACATACAAACTGATTATAGTTCTATGTAGCTAATGAATTCCCCTATCTTTTGTCTATTATCATATTATATTTGTAGGATTTATAAAAAAAAATGTAATTAAATCTTTAACCTTAAAACATTTTAAAGAACCTAGAGAATAGTTATTTTGTTATATTTTGAATGTACAATTTATTATGTAGTCATTTTAATCGGAAAAAAAATTTCAAAATATTCCACATTTTGGCAACAAAGCAATCCGTGGTTTTGGAAATAGTGCCATAATGTGGCAAAAAGCACTCGAGTGGTTAAGCTATTAATTTAGCAGGAGAATGAAGAAAAAATGATTTAGACAATATAATAAACTATTAATTTATAAAGGACAAAGATGAAATAAAATTATCGGTAATCTTCGGCTAATTTATTACTTTTGTATGTAAGCAAGGAATCATTAAAGTGTAGTAATTTTTCATAGTGGGTATATGTTGTGATTTCGTGAGTAATTGGTGAGTTATTTGCTGCGCTAGTGTTGTTGACTTCTGTGTGAAGAAGCATAGTATGCCTGGTACGCCTTGCTGGAATATTTAAACCAATGACAGATATTTAACAGGACGAAGAAATGGAGGAGGAAGAAGAAGAGGAAGCCATGCGGAAGCCGTCTTCAATGGCAGAGCTGAAGCGCAAACAAACTACAGCAGTTGTTTTACTGGGAGTCATTGGTGCAGAGTTTGGCCAGGACATCAGCAGCGAAGGTACGATTAAGTTATTTTTTCTCTTTTTGATTGCTACTTCTATGGGATTTACATCATTTTTTAAATGTTTGTTTCAATTACATATTGATATCAATTGTATAAAGAGATGAAGGGACTAACCTTTATTTATGAAATTTAAGTTATTATTAATAGGATATCCATTTCCGACCGAGAAAAATTGTCCAAAATTTGATTGGCCAAACTTACTGTTTGAAACACGCGCGCTTAAAGGTACCCTACATAAGCAGCTCCCGCACGTTCGATCGACTCCAGTTCCGTTCCCAAAAAACAGATTTATTTTCTGTCGGGATTTTTTTTCAAATCAAACTCGCAATCGTATGAAGCCGATGGGAAAGGGATAAGTGAAAAAAAAACGATTCCATGACAACTCAACAAAGTGACATTTCCACGCCTTTTAGAAATTGTTAAAATGATCAAAAAAAACCCTAATCTAACGCAACATATGTAACCTAGTTTTTTTTTTTAATAATTATTAATGACTTTTCAAACGAGTGATGAAGTTGCACATTGTTGACTTGTCACCAAAAATACTTATTGTATGAAAAAATTAAGATTAATTTTGATTTGAAATAAATTAACATGGTATTTTCCTGTGGAAAAGTTTTTCTCACAAGTGTTTAATTGATGTAAATATGAGAAATCTTTTTTTTTTAATTCTTGATGTTCTTTGAAGTTAATTTTCTTTTACGCGGGATGCATCTTTTTCCCAAGAGTATGTACAATAGAAAAAAAACTTATCGTTTTTGCCCGATTTGAGGGATTATTCCCATCTCTCTTTTAACAGTTGATATAATGTTTTTCTTTCTCCCTTTTGGTATATTACGTAATGGATTTTATAAAAACCATAATACACTAACTTTGTACTCAATGCTTTTGGATTTGAAACTTGTGTTATAAGCTGAAGACAGCTCGCTTGAATAAAAAAAGCATGCAATTTCTTTTATAAGTCAAATCATTAAATTCTTACATAAAACACTACAAATCTGTAACTTCATTCATAGTCCTTTTTCATATTTGTCATAAATTATTTTATTTAACCACTAATCTGTCGCTCGGACACTGGTGTCCGAAAAAAAAAAAACGCACACATATTTTATTAGACAAATGTTTTATAAACATTATTATCACCTCACTTCTTTGTCATTTTATGTAAAAATAATTAATAAAAAATTGTCAAAGTTTCATAATTTTTTTTTTAAATTGTTGTCAGAAACTTTGGTTTCATAAAGGTGTACATTTTAATTCTTCCGAGGTAAACTTTTAGATTTGAATATAGTCTTCTCTTTCTAACACAGTTTAGATCATATTTTTCACCATGACAGCAAGGGAGACACAATGATTTTTATGAGACCATACGAGCTGTTCCCAGAAGCAAACAAATTAGCCTGAGGTGTTAAGAAAAGTGTTATTTTCCGCTTCTACCACTTCTTTTTGTACTAAAATTTCTTCATGATATTATTATATGTATGTATATATATTTCATGATAATTTTTTTATCCTCATTCGGGCATAACCATTTAATCCTTATAAGATAAAAAGCATATTAACAAACCCCATAAAGCATAATCTAATTTAATTTGCGACCAGCATGTTGTTTTATTTGTTTATTTGCATGGTTGCCATTATTAATATAGCGTATATTTCGCCATAATTTGTTGAAACAGGCGCTGCCAACAATAAGAGAAGGCAAGGGGACGATGTTAGAAGGAAGAACTCTGTTGTGGAAGGTATGTTTTATCATGAATACGCTTCGTTTGCTGTTTATATTTTGCTTTCTGTATTATTTTAGGACAAACTTTATGATGATGCCAAGAAACAAAACTAAACTTATGATACCATGCGGGGTCACCCCACCCGTTCCATCATTATAATCACTAGGACAATTGCGTACTAATCGTAAGAATAATAAAAATTTGTTGAGCTATCGATATTCCAGGGCATACGAAGGATAAACTTGTAAACACAAATATCCTTTTTTTAATTTTCTAAAGTTCGTAAATAATAAAATTTGTGTTTTATAGATAATATTTATGTACAAGAAATTAATTACCTCAAAAAAAATTTATGTTGCATGGTTAAATGTCATCGGTGCATGCCATATAATTAAAAATAGTTTGTAATTTATAAAGACCAACTTGACGTTTATTTATCTTTTCAAAAATGTTCAATTACATTGAAGTGGTGTATTATATATATTTTTTGTTACATTTTATTATTTTTCCCTACTTTCTAAGCTAGTTTGAGCCTTGCTGTAGCAAATAGTCTACGACTTACTTTGAGTACGATGAAAATAAAGATAAAAAAATTTTTTTATATAAAATTTTTTTTTTGCTGGAAATTTATTTGTCCAAGTATAAACATAATTGATATCAGAGTAATAAATACATGTATAATATATGAAACATTTCATTTTCAACACAAATAAATAAAACTGCACATATCCATACTAGATTTGCTCTACATAATTCTTATTTTTGCTATATATATATATAATTTTTCAGTTATATTTGTTATTTTGGCCTAAAAATCCAAATTTTAGTATTGTATAAAAAATAGGCCTGCAGCCGTTCCTCTTAAAAACATAATTTATATGCCCTAAAAAAAAATGAAGTCAAAAGGTTTTTAATTTCCAACAAAATACACCAAAATACCGAAATGGTCTTCTTTAATAAAATTTCCAACAAAATACCTACACCAAAATACCGAAGTGGTCTTCTTTAATTAAATTTACAACAAAATACACCAAAATACCGAAGTGGTCTTCTTCTTTGGTGCTGTTCTTGTTCTTGTGACCAATATATTTTTTCCTTTCCAGGTTTCGGAGTGGGCCATGGCAGCCTATCACGCCTCACAGCTCTGGCTCTGGCTCATCTGGTGTTGGCCCCCGGTACTGCCAAACTGCCTGCACACACCCCCCTGCGTAGGGCTGCCGTGGACCTACTGGGCAGGGGCTTCACTGTCTGGGAGCCTTACCTAGACGTCAGCAAGGTGCTACTGGGTGAGTCACTGACGATTTTACCAAGCTTGACTTGCCCTTGATGTGACGTTATTATTATTATTTTTAAATCTTTACTTAGATATAGATTCATAAAATAACACTGGACTTATAACTAATTCCTGTGGGATACCTGAACAAAGTGCTACTGGTCAAACCACTTATGATTGTACCAAGTTGACCATTTATCTAATCTTACCGTTGGTCTTTCTCGTGGTCGTGACAACCCAAGATAATAGATTCACAAAATTAAAGTAGACCTGTAACTAATCCTTATGGTATACCTGAGTCACTTTATCATGAAATACATATTGGCTGTGTTGTCTATCCGCTGTTCTTGGCTCAACAAATTACCAGTTGTATGTAACCTGTTGTATTTATTAAAACAATATGATACTTCCAGAAGTTCCAAAAAGTTACTATCTACATTTTGGATAAAATACCTGTGCGATACTTTTTTTATAAAAACGTTTTGGCTCTGGGCACTCACCTTTTCTTATTCTACAAATTACCAGTTATATTTTGTCATTTATATATTAGTCAAATTTATAATTCAGAAGTTCCAAAAAGTTATTATCCGGAAATTGGATTTGGAAAATGAACTTGTAACTGATCCTTGTGGGATACCTGAATCATGTTAAGAAATCACGAAAGATTACCAGCGAAAAAAAAGTCAGGAAAGATTACCAGCTAGTAATTTTTTGCATATACATATTGTGTGTGATCTTTTGCATATATTCATGTTATGTGATTTTCGTATCCAACAATCACCCAATGTATGAATTCATAAAATTAAAGTGGACTTATAACTGTTCCTTGTGGGACACCTGAAACACTTTATCATGAAAGAAACTATTGTTTACACAGGTCTTTTGGATATGTGCTGCGACGCAGACAAGCTGGTGCCCTCCATGACCTATGGCCTCCCTCTAACCCCCCAGGCAGACTCCTGCCGTACTGCTAGACATGCTCTGACACTCATCGCCACAGCCAGGTAAACATTTACGTGTTTATTATTTTTTCATCTTACCCAACGTTGAACATTCCATACCAAACACGATTCATAAGCCTCAATTCACAAATCATTGGAATTTTGGTGCCTTTATGTCCAGTTTTAAATTTCCATCACATTTAACATCGTCACCAACATTCAGGTTTTTTTTTTACCTTTACCGTTTCTGTTAACTGCTGATTCTCAGTCTCATCAGCGGTTTGTCAAAATTTGAGTTCTTTGGGGTTTAATTAGGGGTCATTTCAATTGTCCAAAGGCTGTCGTGCCAAGGCAGTAAAAATGTAAAAAATTCAAAATTGTGCTAATTCTTATTTGATGTTTGTCTTCTTTTTTTCTCTCTCTTATCTTTTTCTTCTTGTCCTATTCGGGTCAGTGACCCATCACCTTGACAACAAGTAGCTGTCCTGCTTTACTTTGGCGACCTCCATAGTAGGACCAGTCTCTCCTCGCACAGCCTCTAGATTTACTTCTTTCAACTTTGCCTGGAGCAGCCTACTGGGCGTCTTTCCTCTGAAATCGCTGTTAGAATTTTTTGTGGAATTCAGTCTTCTGGCATTATTAATGCGTGACTTAGCCAATTGAGCTTTTTATTAGATACCATTTTGTAACTCCTGTCATTCTTAAAAATTTTATTTCGCCAGCTTGAACCTTGTAATGTATTTTCTCGTTCATCATCCAGATTATTTTCTTACATGTTCTTTTATTCTAACGTCTATTCTCTCTCCCCAGACCGGCAGCATTCATCACGACCATGGCTCGCGAGGTGGCTCGGTCGGCTGTGCAGCAAGCGGCAGGCGGCAATCAGCCCCCTGCAGCGGGTGGAGGCGACAAGAGCGCTGGGGCGCAGAGCGGTGCGCAGGGAGGCGCCCAGGGTCCCGGGGGTGCGCTCTACCGCTCCCGAGCGGAGGTGCTGCGGGGGATAGAGCTGCTTGTGGACAGGCAACTGCCCGAGGTCCAGGAGCTGTTGGTCGAGGTAAAAATCTTTATCTATTTAAGGCAATCACTTCTTACAAGAATCCCAACTGCCCAGAGCCAGTTGGACTATGATATGTTGCGAAGCTGTAAGAAGCAGACAGAGAAAAGATATTGTGAAAAGGAAAGATGGGAAATACGTTACTACATATTCAAATTCAGTTGTTAGTCTGGTTGAATCCATCTCAAGGACTTTTTCGATTCTAAATGGTGGTCTCTCAGCAGGATGATAATGAAAACATCTGAGTTTCCCCAAGCTCGGTAGGAGTGGTAAAGAGTATGAAGCTTCAGAAATGGTGATCCTTTTATGTAAGCAATATCTAATTTTTCTGTAGACTTGGAATGAGGGAAGCAGAATCCTAGGTTCTCTAAACTCCTAAAAGCTCTTGAACGAATACTTGTGATGTGTAAAGGGTTAGAGTCAATAATTCATTTCCCATAATGAATATCTTGATTTAAGCATTTATTCATGTTTTTCTTTCAGGTCATGGACATTGTGCTTCACTGTGTCGACCAGTCCCATCTGAAGTCCAAGGGCTTGAACGAGGTCTTCCCGGCCATCTGCCGTTACAACCAGGTCTCTCACTGCCCCGCCACCAGAAGGATTGCCGGTATGTATAGTCCATTGTACACTCACTCTCCTTATGTTCTAGTGTGTTCCAATATGTTCCAGTGAGTTCAATATGCTCCACACTATTCTAATATGTTTTCTCTATATCTTCTTCCAAATGACCTAAGGGTCAGCCTCCATGCTTCGCATAATGGTTCCCTTGTTTCTATTATGCATGGTCCTAACTAAACAAGTAAGCTTATTTGAGTATGTGTATTTTGCAGTGGGCAGTCACAGCGGGCAGGTGGCCATATACGAGCTGCGCCAGGGCCGCTGCCAGCTGCTGTCGGCACACTCGGCACCGCTCAGTGCCTGCGCATTCTCCCCCGACGGCAAGTTCCTCGTCACCTACTCCTGCAACGAGAACCGCCTCATCTTTTGGCAGACCACCACAGGTAAACCACCGTAACACACGCCTCACCACTGAATAAGCACCACCTACTTTTGGAAATACTCCTTCAGTAATCCGCCTCTCAATTATACAACAACTACTGTAATCCGCCGTTATTTCTACAAGTTGAAAAAATCAAGCCCTTTAATTTGTCAGTTTTTGTATGTGATATTCAGTAATTGGCCCGTGACCCGTGCCTAGACTTGAACTCCAGGCTTTGTGAACCGACACGACGGATTGGGCTATCTTACTCTTACATATTCAGTCCTACACCACGTCTAGCTTGGTAGAGCTGATCATTTTACCACTGGGGTTAATAATTATTTTTCTTATTTTAGGACATTTCAGTCTGCCCTCTGTGCATTTTGTCAACTGCTGTATGTGTTTCATTCTGCCACGTTTTTAGTTTAAACCAAAACGACAGCAATTGAAACATTGAGTGATTGGATAAGTGTACATGTAATGAGTCGAAGAATAAGTGTGTATGAGAGGGAAGAGATAATCCTTCAAAGGTGATGACGACAGATTGGGAGGGTTTTCGGGAAATGTTGCCCTCAGAGAAGTCCTTGTAATATTAGCCTCCTGGCTTTTATAGAATTGCTGATATGTTGGGGGTTGAGAGTGAAGTTAAGGTTTTCACGATGGACAGGTCAGTCGAGATATCTCTGGCCAGGCCCTTGCGAGTGACATTAAAAGTTGGAATATAAGCCTAGACGTATGCGTATCTGGGACTAAGCCTTAGACGTATGCGTATCTGGGACCGAAATTATACAGACTTAAATATTAAAAATTGCAAAATGTCCTGCATTGGTTCAATAATAACTAAATGGTTGATTGGCTTGGGTAGGGAGGGAGTCTGAAAAACTATTATATAATGTCACTTAAAAGTATACATGGTTACCTATGAATGGCACATTTAGTATATAGGTATTAATTAAAAAAAATAATAATAATTTAAATTGCATTTGGCACTTCACAAACATTTGATTCCTTAGAACAGGTAATCTGCCTAGCTAGGAACTAATATCCACCTAAAACAGCGTAAAAACACTTTTATTCATTTTAAATATTTTGACCGGTCAGTGGTTCAGTGGGCATCGCGTTTGGGTCCCACCCAGGCATTCCGTGTTCGATTTCTCGGCTGGCTAAGTCCTCCACCACAACACAAGCAACATCTTCCGCTTAGTGTGGTGGTAGTAGGAGATTTTCAAATGTTGTTGGGTTATTCGTAACCCGGGAATGTTTGTCTTTCTTTTAAAAAAAAAAATGTATTTTCTTATTATGTAATATTGTTTCTGTTATTTTGGCTTTAAATGAATCAAATTTAAATAAATTAAAAATTAAAAAAGCCTTGAATTTTGAATTTGATGAAACGCAGATATTTTCTAAGATTCTTGCTGTTTGATAGGAATTTACGAAATTAAAGAGTGTGGATAGTTTTACCTTGCTTGGTTTTTTGGACGTAAACTATACATGGGCCACAGGAATAAGGAGAGTAACATTTTGTTGGAGAAGGTTGTGGAAGTGCAGATGGGGACTGTGATGTCAAAGGCGAGTCAAATTTTTTTGGGGAAGAGGGACTAAACTTAATTTTTTAGATGAATTTCGAATGGCAGATTCACAGTCTGAAGTTTGAGGTATTTTCACCATCTGAGGGGTCGGAAGAGCGACCTGGGGTTTTGTACAGGGTTCCAGGAGGGTGTGGAGTGTCGATACTCCCACCACCATTGAAACGAGAGGTGGGGAGAGACGCGGCACGGCTCGTCACTCCGTGACAATAGGTGTATCAAGCAACAGCTCTGTTAATTGTTATTTGGTCATTGTCATTAATCAATAAACCAAGTGAGTACCATACTTCTAATTTTATTTTAACAGAACCCTACATATTAGATTAAATGTTATGAGAGCTTGTAAACTCTCCATAAATTTGGTGACCCCGACGTGATCTGAACACGCAACCTTCTTGCAAGCTTGTAAACTCTCCATAAGGGATTTTTTTATCAAAACCTCCTCCATTATTCACACATTCACAAACAACAAGAGTAGTATGGAAAGTGACATAAGTATGAAAGTTTATAAATATCTGGAAATCAGCGGCGAAAAGTGGCGAAAAATTGGCTCCTGAAAAATCAGGGAGGACAAGAATCCTCGAGGGACAACACACTTCACTTTTTTTGACCAGAAATCAAAAAAATATTGGTTTTGGATTATTTACAGTCAAATGTTATTGTTGCCACCAAAATAGAGTCTTCTTGCAAACATTAACATGACACCTTAACTTTAAACCAAAATATGAATATTTTCGGAAAAGATAGATGGCGACATTTTTCTTTTCAGTCGCTCCACACAGGAGGCCCTGAGGAAAATAATTCCCCTCAGGGCCTGTGTCATCTTTGGGGATGCTGTGGGTCTTTTTGGAAAAGGAAAGAGAGGAAGTTTTGGGAAGGAAAAAGGTATGAGGAGTGAGTAGGAATCTGGGGGTCCGTATATCCAGGAGTAATAAATGTATGAATCCAACCCTCCACTCCGGTGTAAATCTATGCTCCGAGAGAGTCCTGCTGGAGAACAAAATGTCTCCCTCAACCAGTCTCTCCCGATCCAGCCTGCCACACAGTTGATGGGCAGACGCATGCGCAGCGGACAATCCTCACCCCAGGACAAACCTCATCCCAGGACAAACCTTACCCCATGCACCCCTGCTAATTCACCAAACATAGCGAACCACTTGGGTTAACCTGTGGCAAAGGTGTTGGCTATCCAATAATTGGTTCCCGGGGCGGCTTCACCTGCTTCCCAAATGTTAAATTGTTTGTTTATTTTAACGATATACATGTTTTAATTTTTAATGTATTTTGTATGTATGCACTATAATCCGCCACTTTCACTAATCGTACATTTGGGGGGTTTTTGGGATGGCGGATTAGTGAGAGAGTAGTTACTATAAAATATCCATAATTCCAGGTATGTTTGGTCTGGGTGCCCCTCAGACCCGCAGCGTCAAGTGCTACAGCACGGCCCCGCTGGCTGACGCGGCCCGCCTGTCCCCCGCGCGCCTCGCCCGCTTGACTTGGTCGGGCCAGCGCCAGGCCACGCTCACACTGGCCGACGGCTCCGAGACCAGGTTCAACGTCTAACGCGTCTATGTTAGAAACCAAATATTAAATAAATTATATATTATTATACTGTCGTACCCTGATTAAGGGTATGATTACTACATTTGATAATATTTAAAATGTTATATTGGCTATGTTGATCATTCATAAACCCGTTCCAACACTGAGCAGAAAAACTGTAAATTCACCCAAAGTAAGGTAAGACTTACCTTACTTTGAGCATACCAACACACTTCTATCGGTTTATCTCTTCGGTGCGTTCCGATGAAATTTTGTGTATTATAATAATTATTATTAATATTGTAGTCATCACAAAATGTTCTTGTTTATATGTATTATTTTTATTGTTAAATGTTGAGAATAAGAAGTTTTTACTAGAAGGAACAGCGGATTCTAAGGACATGTTTTCAAAGCATCGGTTCCAAATCCTCTGAATCTGGAGTCAGTTATCTTAACCACAGCACTATCTGATTGTAGTGCCAAAAACTTTTAGTATCACTGTGGTGAAAATCCACTGTTCAAAATCAAAATGTTGCTTGAAATGGGTTTTGCCACATTTGGTGACTAGATCTGAATAATCATACTTTCTCTACCCCATCTCCTCTCAATTCATTGAACCTCACAAAATACCCCAATTGGGGACGCCATGGTCTCACTAGCTCCAGGCAGTTGGGACTCTTATGCAGCATTATCATCAAAGAATCTGATTTTGCTACCGACCCTTTCATCCGGTTCCTTCTTTTATATATCCTCAAACAAACTTCTATGTATATAATATTACTATTAAAATTAGGTTTTATACAGAGCGACTCGTATTTAATGGGAAAAATTGAAAACATTATACTTTCTACTTGTTATCAACTCTACTGTAATTACTATGTACACACGCAATATTCATGCTTCACAGTTTGGCTCAATCGAACATGTTGACTTGGAACTGTTGAAACTATGCTCGTCGTTGCGTCCACACGCTCGAAACACGGCACCTTCAAATGTTGTTGGTGGCGTAAACATGAACTAACGTTGTATCTTTATATTTTAATCTTGTAACCACTCCTACCATTATGTCATAGACGATAGCGCCCTCCTTTTTTGCCAACTTATGCTTGTGGCACGGTAAATTTCTCTCAAACATCGATCAAGAATTTCTTTTTCGCATTGAACAAAAAAGCATTGAGCAAAACGGTACCACGTTGAGACATGTTCGGATGAGCATAAAACCATTGAGCATGATCATGAACGAGCGTGGGTACAGTCCTTTTCTCTCGACTGTTTGTATTAAATATTTCATAATATATTTTTATTTATTCAGAATAATTTAGGTTGTAAACATGTCTAAAAAAAAAACTCAATATGAATGCTACCGCTGTTGTATTACTAATAAAATGTCTTCACATACATAATAAGCCAAATTTCGAGACTAAGACAGTTTTCTCCAATGTCAAATTTATTTCTGTAATTTGTTGTTATTTTTTTATAAGTAACTAGATATATAAGTAGGCAGAGAGGACGGACCGCCAAACAACTGGGTCTTGGCACACACTCCTTGCCTCATTCACATTCATACATCTTCTCATACATACTCTTCTATTATTCTGACTCTTGACATGGCCCGACTCAAGTATCTGATTAACTTGATCGTGCCACGTCTTCTTTGGGCGTCCTCGGCTTCTTCTAACGTTCACATTCGCGTCACAAATTCTCTTTACACTCCTTTCTTCATTCATTCGCTCAACATGCCCAAACCATCTAAGCGTCCCTTTCTTAATCTTACTTACTACGCTCACATCAGCCTTGCATTCTTTTCGGATCTCCACATTCCTCACACGATCGTACATGGTTTTACCACACATACGCCTCAGGGATCTCATTTCTACAGCATTCAGTCTACTTTCATCCTTTCTCTGCCATTTCCACGCTTCACTGCCATACATCAGGGTAGGTTAAGTTAGGGTAGGTTAAGTTAAGGTTAAACAGTACTCCATTGTGGACTGCTAGCTTCGCTTCTGTGGACAACTTTTTGTTGGCTCCAACGGCGTTCAATCCTCCATTAATGGAGTTACCCGCATTCACCCTTCTTTCGATATCCCTATCAGCCTTCCCATCTCTCGTAAACATACTTCCCAAATATACAAACTCATCCACCTGCTCCAAGTATTCATCATTCACAACTATATTGCACATCGTTTTCTGACTCTCTTTCAAACACCATGACTTTAGACTTACTTACATTCATCATTAATTCATTCTTCATATATACTTCGTTCATCCTAGACACGAGAGACTGCAGATCTTCTATACTGTTAGCAATCAGCACCGCATCATCAGCATACAACAGGCAACATACTATCAGATTATTCAATTTCACGCCCAATCCCGCCTCTTTCAATTCTTGCATACAATTGTCCATATATAGATTGAATAACCACGGTGACATTACGCAACCTTGCTTAACACCTTTTATGATGTCAAACCACCCCGTAAAACCACCGTTTACCCTTATGCAAGCAACGCTTCCCTCGTATAGAGACGCTATTGCCTGTACAAGATTTGTATTCACTCCATACTTGGACAATACCTTCCATAGCTTTTTCCTGTCGACACACATTTGGTAAAATATAACAAAATTTGACTATTTGTGTATCGCACATCCTGTAGAAAAATTTTTCTATTTTACGTTTTATATCTGAAAAGTAAAGTGATTGTGATTATCTATGCCCCACGAAAACTGTATTTAAGTTAGATGACTCCATCTCCGCAAGATGTCGCTAGTGTCTCTTTTCGACGGGAACGCTTGTTCATCATTCATTCATTGGTTTTGGGCTCTCCTGTAAAATTAACTTTTTTGACTTGCAACACATTTCTACGGGACATGCGATATCTTCTTCTTCTTTTATATATTCGCGTCTCAATGTTCATCCAAGGTAAACTGCGAAACTACTTAACCGATTTTGATGAAATTTGGCTTACTGTGTGTAATTTGGTCCAACTTAAAAGAAAGGATAGTTTTTTATCTCGATTATTGACCTTAATATTTATTATTGCGAATTAAATGTTTTTTATGGGACGATTGGAATTATTTGTAAGTTCCATAAGTTTCTGACAGATGGCGGTGTGAGTTAATTTATTGACACAACACTTGTTTATCCAGGTTAGGTAACCATTGTTGTGTTTCGTTAGCCACAGCAACGCAGGGCTGCTAGTATTATATAAGTTATTATTAAATTACTTGTTATCATCTCTGTAATGTTACAAAATAACTATGCTCAGTTGAGTTTTTTTCCTCATACAATTCTTGTTAATATTCTTAATATCTTGCATGAAGTACCAGTCGCCCTGTATAATTTATATAACCTTGTATTGGTATCAAATTATATAAAATTGCTTTTCAAAATGCCATTTCTTATATACTAGCGTCCTTTAAGTTTAAATAAAAATAGAATTAATTAAAGTTGGTTTAATACATGATATATTTATAATATGACGTTGCGCCGTGTCCCGTATGGGTGGGCAGAGTAGATGGAGAATCACACGGTCATTAAATATTATACGAGTTATTTAAATATTTATAATATAATATAATATATAAAAATTTGTAAAGAAAATAAATGTTACATAAAAATGTGTCCTACGAAATGTGCACTTCATAATTCATAGGACACATTTTTATGTAACATTTATTTTCTTTACAAATTTTTATATATTATTATAAAAATATTTATAATAATATATAATATAATATATAAACATTTGTAAAGAAAATAAATGTTACATAAAAATGTGTCCTATGAAATGTGCACTTCATAATAATATTAAAATTCATATATCGTGTAAAAGCTCTCCGTGTGCTCTGGCGTCATGAAATTTGCACAAATTTCTCTTGTCTCGAATTTATTTGCTTATTACATCATTTACACCAAGAGCTTTTAAATATTCATTCATCAAAAATTAACATGTCACATATTGATTGTTCCATTTAATTGTTCTATGAAAATTGGTTTTAATTTTTTGAGAATTGATTGCATATTTAAAATGTTAGGATAAATTTAAACAAATTGAATAATGGATTTGAAAAAATAAATTTTGATAATCTCAGATTTATGACAAAATGGGGGAGAGATTTTTTGTTTTTAACCCCTCAGGCTTTTCGGAACAGCTCATATAGGTCCCATAGAAATAGTTGTGTCTTCCTTACTATCATAGTGAGAAATACGATGTAACGGTGTTAGAAAGAAAAAACTCTACGCTTTATATTCAAATCTAAAAGTTGACCACAAAAAGTAAAATGTATATCTTTATGAAACCAAAGTTTCGTACCGCAATATGAAAAAAAATTATGAAACTTTGGGAATTTACATGGAACTACAAACAAGTGTGACAGTAACGCCGTTCTTCCATGTAGCTAGTATGTGTTTTTTTCAATTTATAAAATTTAAGGTGTATTTATTATCACCTTTCAAAAACAGTTTTTAGTTTTTGCATATGTTCAGAAATATTATATAGAATTAAGGCAGAAATATTTTGAACCCTGACAAAATACACGGTGTCCGGAAACTCGTAGTACAAGCAAGAAACTGGTGAGTCTATATCATATAGGGAATCCAAAAAAAACTTAATTTTTTCGATGCTTCTAAACACTTTAAAATACATTAAACAGCTGATATTAACCCCGTAACAACCATTCGACATTCAGAATTTACGTAAAAGAATTCCAACTTTGGTCTTGATTTATTCGAAAACGAAAGCTCAAATTAAAAAAAGTTGTACCACAAAACAAACTCTTTAAAATACATTAAACAGCTGATATTAACCCCGTAACAACCGTTTTGACCATTCGACATTCGAAAACGAAAGCTCAAATCAAAAAAAGTTGTACCACAAAATCGACACTAAATGTGATGTAGATTCACCAGTTTCCTGCTTGTACTACGAGTTTCCGGACACCCTGTTAGTCAAGGCCTGAGGGGTTAACAAAAATGATTTCTTAGAATTCATAACATTGTGTTTCTCCCTAAGGGCATTCAGAGAGCAGTTTGTTAGAATTTTTTTTTTTTTGTAGCAACTTTATTGTTGTTGTTAAAATATACAAAGATTATACTGTCTCTATATATTGTGTCAGTAGTATATAAATTTAACAATATCGTGGCCTAAATTTTCTCTTTGTGTTTGGAATATATTTTATCTGTGGATTTGCAATATGTTTTTTCTCGTTTGAAAGTGACCTCTGGGAAAAATAAGTTATCACGATGTTAGAAATATAATTATTTATTGTTATTATGTTGTCAGTATTTTTATGTAAATTTTCTGAATGCTACTAAATATTATTTTTGTTGGTTTATCGGAAAATATTAAATTATATTGTCTTGTAAAAATAATTGTTCAAAATAAAAATGTTGAAAATAACAGTGGCTTTTTATGATTTATGCCTGAAGAGATTCAACTGCTATGGAGAATATTTGGTGGTGGTAGAGTTTTTAACCATGGATGTGGTTCCTCGTGAATAAAAGTTATTGCAAGGGAAAGGAAGGAGAGGAAGTTCTGGGAAGGAAGAAGAAGGGGTGGATAGGAATCTGAGGGTCAATGTGTCCAGGAGTTACGGATGTATGAATCCATCCTTCCCACTGCAGTGCAAAGCAATGGGTCCAGAGAGTCCAGCTGGAGAGGACAAAAGATCTCCCTCAACCAGTCTCTCCCGATCCAGCCCGCCACGCAGTAGGTGCACTACGCATCCACTGCTAAAACCTAAACACCCTGCTAAGTCACCAAACATGGGGTGACCTATGGTAGGGCTGTTGGTTACCCAATAAATGGTTCCCGGGGCGGCGGTATCGATACCCGCCTCCCAAATATATATTTTTTTATTTTTAAAGAAAGACATGACAATATTTGAAAATCTCCTACTACCACCACAGTAAGTGGAAAATGTTCCTTGTGTCATGATGGAGGACTTAGCCAGCAGAGGAATTGGACATGCAACTCCTGGGTGGGACCCAAAAGAGATGCCAACTCAACCACCGACCGGTCAAAATTGAAGATCAAAATTTTTAGTATGAGAAAAACGTAGAAAAAAAAAATAATGACATTTTTCCCATGAATCAACTTTTATTTACCATTTTTTAACACTGTTTCCAAAAAATCGGTTTATTCAATGTCAGTTTAACTGCTGCGTTGATTCCGCATCGAACGTCGGTAGTGAGTGGTTGTGTTTACCGGTGCTCTGTGTTTGACGATCTACCTACTTACCTCCTGATTCTACTGCAGATAAGAATTCATTTATTGTTACACTTTTGTTTTGATTATAATTTATTTGTATTATTTTGTTTACGATAAATTCGTGTGTACAGTCAATCAAATAGACTGTTTATTATTTTTAAATTATTATTTTTTTTGTGTTTAAATAATTTGTAAAAATGGAGGAAGACGAAAATAGACCCCCTGATCCCGAATCCATATTCAACAATGCAGATGGATGTGACTCTGATGATAGCCATATTTCTATAACTTTCCCTTCCCGTAAAAGAAGACCTTCGCTTTCTCTTAATGTACCTCCCAAAATTAAATCTCTTTCTCATACCAATCAAACCTCAAGCTCTCAGGGAAATCATAAAGACACCATTCTACCTGAAACTAAAAGTGCTGATCTAATGTATTCTCTTTCCTCATCTGCCCCTTTCATTGTTAATGTTCAAAGAACTGAACATGGGAAGATTATTCATCCGCTGGATTTTGGGAAATTTATTTTCAGTTCAAATAATAAAAACCTTGGAATAGTTAATGGATCAATCAAACCGGAAGGCCGCTACAAATTATCCATGGAGTTTAAATCCGCCACCCTTGCAAATGAATTTGTAAAAAAAATTGATTCACTTTCAAACCAAAAATTTAAATCATTTATTCCTACATATAACCTTACAAGGATGGGGCGGGTCAGGGGTATTCCACCTGATCTCTCAGAATCAGAAATCGTTGATGCTCTTAATGATTCTCAAGTGACTCCTAAAGTATTAAAAGTACGTCGATTAAATTACAAGGATACATCTACTGGAACCACCATATGGAAACCTTCGCAATCTGTTGTAATGACATTTGAAGGTCAAACTTTGCCATCCCGTGTGTTCATCTATTACAACTCACTTCCTGTAGAAGTATATAAATTTCCGACGATTCAATGTTTCAACTGTTGCCGGTTTGGACATTCGAAACCCGTATGTCGTTCCCCTCCACGTTGTCTTCATTGCGGAGAAGATCACGCTTTTGATAATTGTCAAAATTCATCTAATGATCCAATTTGTATTCATTGTAAGGGCAATCATACCGCGGTTAGTTTGGCCTGTCCAGAATTAACTAGACAAAAGAATATTAAGCAAGCAATGGCTTCAGACAATATTTCTTACTTCCAGGCGTCAAAAATATTCCCCACTGCGAAAAAATCTTTTGCAGAGATAACTTCTACCTCATCTCCCTTTCAATTCACTTCCTCTAATCCTCCACTATCATCTTCTCACAGAGAAACGTTTTTTAAACCGTTAAAACCGAAACCTAAATTTATTCCCTCTTTTGACAAAAAGCAACACAATGAACTTTTGTTTTACCCAAATGGGAACAATAAAACTCAGGAACCCAATGGGAGTGTTTTAAAAAATAATTCTGCTTCACCTATTTTCCCTAAAGTTGTTAATGAAAATTCTTCTTTCATTCAGACATTAATTACCCTCTTAATTTCAATTCTTTCAAACAACAATAATGTACCGTCCAACGCTGCTGATTATATTAAACCATTACTCTCTTGTCTTCCCAATGTCTCTGAAACTGAACAGAATACTTCAGTGGAATAGTAGAAGTCTATTCTCTAACAAATCTGAGCTTATTCAATTACTCAATGTACATGATATTTCAGTCGCCGCCATCTCCGAAACATGGTTAAAACCCTTGTATCAATTTAAGATTCCTGGATATCATTGTCTTAGACATGATAGATTGGATGGTAAAGGTGGCACAGCTCTTATTATTCATGACTCTATCCCTTTTAAACAAATCATTTTTCATACTCTCCCCATCAATTTTCAGATAGTAGCAGCTGTTGTATCTGACATTACAATATTATCAATATATATCCCTCCCTCTACTATTTTTGACGAAAACGAATGGTCATTATTAATATCTCAGATTCGTCCCCCTTATATGATATTGGGCGATTTTAACGCTCATTCTCCCTCTTGGGGTAGCGAATTAACAAACCGTTCGGGTCGTAATCTGTTAGATTTTATTGATAATTTTAATCTTTGTATTTTAAACGACGGATCCCCAACTAGATTCACCCCCCCTCAACAAAGGAAAAGTGCCGTTGATTTGTCCCTTTGCTCATCTTCAATGATTCCTAAATGTTCTTGGGACATACTTAAAGACCCCCTTTCCAGTGACCATTTTCCTATCATTATTCTCTTCCACCAACTAACTACCTTGCGTTCCTTTACTGTAAACAATAATTTTAAATTCAAAACTAAAGACGCAGATTGGAGAACTTTCTCTAATGAACTAGACTCCCTTGTTCACTCGACAAAGTCATCCCTTGGGAACATCACAAGAGAATGCGAATTGTTTCCTAGTCTAGTAATAAAAGCAGCAGAAAAATCCATTCCGAAACGTAATGCTACTATTAAGATAAAACATTCGACTCCATGGTGGGATGAAGAATGTACTAGGTCTGTTAACTCTAGAAAAGAAGCAATTTCCATTTTCCGCAAGTGTATGTCGTTCGAAAATTACTTATTAGTGAAACGCGCCCAGGCAGAAACTAAACGTATATTGAAAAATAAAAAGCGTTCTGGATGGCGAAAATTTTGTGAAAGTTTGTCTCCTGAATCTTCCCAGTCATCTGTTTGGACCAGTTTAAAAAAGTTCGGTTCATCATTTGCTCCGCAGCGTACAAAGCATATTCCAGAAGAAATTTTAAATAGTTTTGCTGACAAGATAGCCCCTCCATCAGTTGCCAGATATGAAGAAATGCCTACTTTTATTTCCTATCCTTCTCACTCTAACTGGCTAGACTCTCCTTTCTCAGTTAATGAATTAAAACGAGTAACTAATTCCCTTTCAGACTCTTCTCCTGGTCCTGATGGAATATTATATAGCTTTATTAAAGCATTCTCTGACACGTCGTTAGAATACTTCTTATCTTTAATTAATAACATGTTTGAAACCGGATTTATTCCGGATATCTGGAAAATTCAAAAAATCCTCCCGATTTTAAAACCAGGGAAAAATCCTTCCGAAGTCTCTTCCTATCGTCCTATCGCTCTTTCGTCGTGTTTAACGAAAGTAGCGGAGCACTTGATAAAGAACAGATTGGAGTGGTTTGTTGAAAATCACAGTATTATCTCTCAAAATCAATATGGCTTCCGGAAAAAGAAATCAACTATGGATAATTTAAGTATATTTACAACAGAAATTCGTATTTCCCAATCCCTTAATTCTTGCACACTGGCCACATTTCTTGATCTTTCGTCAGCTTATGACGATGTATTAATTAATATTTTAAAAGAAAAATTGATAAAAATAAAAATTCCTATGAAATTGGTTCAATTTATTATCAACTTGCTATCAGACAGATCCATTATAATCCACTCTTCCACAAAAATTTTAAAACGTAAATTATGGAAAGGGTTACCTCAGGGGTCTGTAATTAGTCCATTGTTATTTAATATTTATATAAGCGATTTAGACATTTTAATCCCTTTTTATATCAAGCGACTTTATTTTGCGGACGATTTTCTTATATATATATAACACACAAAAATTTATCCCATGCTGCTAAGGAGTTAAATTTGGCTTTGCATTATATTAAAGTTTGGTTATTGTCAAATGGAATGAATTTAGCGACTTCTAAAACTAAGGTAGTGGCTTTTACGCGCAAAAGAAAATTGCCCCCTTTTTCTGTCTCATTTGATAATGTTCATCTCCAAACTGTTAAGCAAGTAAAATTTCTTGGTATACTTTTGGACCATAAGCTTTCCTGGCTCCCACATATTCAACACATTTCTGCTAAGTGTGAAAAGGGGCTTAATATGATGCGAGCAGTTTCCAGAGTATGGTGGGGATCTCATCCTACTACCCTGAAACTAATGTATAACTCCCTAGTTCGTAGCCACTTGGATTATGGCACATTTCTTTTCGACCCCCTTCCTAAATATTTGGATAAAAAACTTGAAAGAATTCAATCCAAGGCGCTCAGAATGATTATTGGGGCGATGAAATCTTCTCCTATTAACGCGCTCCAGGTGGAATGCGTAGAACCACCCTTATTTTTGAGAAGACAATTCCTTGCTGATAAGTTTATTTTCAAATCTTTATCTCTGTCTCGTCATCCTTTAGAAGAAAGTCTCGATCATTTGTTTAATAACTTAAACAACAGCAAAAGATTGACAGATAAAAATCGACAGTCTTTCCTTCTAAAAAGTTTTCTTTCATACAGATCTCTCTCTTCTTCTCTCCAAAACGTACAAAAAGATCCAATCCTTCCTATTTATAAAATCCCGTTTGATACTATTAATTTTATCCCCAATGTAATAACTTCCGACTTTCGGAAGAACATTTTAACATCATCTAATAACTTTCAAAATGTGGACGATCATTTTAAAAGCATTACGTCTTCTAAGTTTCCTGGGTTTTCCCTAATTTACACAGATGGTTCCAAGTCCGAGCTCAAAGATTGTGGCGCATCAGTGTATATTCCTGAATTCAATCTAAATCTTTCTTATAAATTGCCTAGAGAAATTTCTATATTTACCGCAGAATGCTTCGCAATTGAACAAGCTTTAATTCAAATCCAGCTTCTCAATATTCGTCAAGCCATACTATGCACTGACTCTCTAAGTGCTGTATTAAAAATTTCCTCTAATATCGTTCGATGTCCAGAAGACTACATTATTTGTAATATTAAAAACATCCTCAACTCTCTACACGAATCACAATTTGAGACAATATTGGTTTGGGTCCCTGGCGTCCCTGGCCATCTAGGAATTGAGGGTAACGAGAAAGCCGATTCTCTCGCTAAACTTGGAACGATCTCTGGTTCTATCCCTTTAGATTTTAGAATTCCTATCTCTGACGTCTTCTCTATTCTTAAATCCAATATGTCTCGTTCCTGGGAAGAAAATTGGACAAGTACGAAAACCCGAACTGGATCTTTCTATGCTGGAATACAAAGGCATATTCCGAGTAAACCTTGGTTCCACGGCAAAAAAAAATCCAAAAGATTTATTTCCTGCATTTCGAGAATGAGAATTGGTCACTGCTCTATTGCAACTCATTTGTTTAAGATCCGAGTCCTCGATAGTCCACTCTGCGAGTGCGGTGTGGAGGAGGAGACTCTTAACCATATATTCTTTAATTGTAAAAATCATTCTTCCTTCAAAAACATTTATCGTTTGCTTATTAAAATTACCCACAATTCTCCCCTTAGTATTCCGTATTTGCTGTCTCTCAATAATTCTCGCGTTTTTTCAGTTTTATACAAGTTCATAGACTTAAATGAGTTCAATGTTTGATTTGTCCTGTCCCCTCGTAGATTAACCTAAAAAATTTAACTATCTTTCTTAACTTTAATGGCACAAAGCACTCTTCTTAGGGTGAATTGCCTATTCCATAAAAAAAAATAAAAAAAAACTGCTGCGTTTTATCGTGTAGATTTTCATTAGTGATTGGACGAAAACTGCCATAAATTTTTCAGCCAATCCGCATTTATGGGCATCACAGAAATATTCCAAGTGCGCCCGCACAAACCAACAGTTTCGGCCGAGTAACACAACATCGCAATCTGCGGTTCGGTCGGGAATAATATAACTACGATTGTAAATACTCTACATTTGTAAATAGTGCATTATGTAAATTATGTAAATACATCATCTCATCATCATCATCATCCTCGTGTTATTTTCCCGACCAGCACGCGCGGAGATAATCACGACACACCGGTATCTCCTCTTCCAACCGGAGGCCCAAAATTTCCTCTTTCAACCTGAGGCACACACATCCCCTCACATAGGAGACACACACTTGTGTTCTAAACCCTTCACCCAAAAATCTAAAGAATGCGTTGATATAATAATGTCACATAATGTCGCTTAAGACGTATTGCAACTAAGCAATTTTAACCCAAGTGGGACAATACTTGTAATCGTAAAAACAGAGATAAATGTTTGTTCTAGGTAATGACATTTTGAAAGACAATGTATTAACACTGGAAAAATAATAAAATAACATTTTTGCATATGAGGTGGTTTACGACATATTACAGTTGCACAGACCATATACAGGGTGTTAAGGAACGTACTTGAATACTTTACCCAGTGATTCCTGACACTATTTGGAGTAAAAAATGTAAACGAAATTTTGGTCTCCGGTGACATTTTTGGAGTTTTTTTTTCTATAAAAACATTAAAAAAAAGGTTTTGGGAAGTTAGGGGCGGGGAGAGGTGTTGGTCGGTTACTCGGCTGAGTGACCAGTGACGACATGTGGGAGAATTTTTTTTGTTGTTGAATTTTGAAGAAAAAGTTTTTGAAAAAAAAAAATGACACCTGAAAAGTCACCGTACATCAAAATTTCATTTACTTTTTTGTATTCCAAATAATGTCAGGAATCACTGGTTAAAGTAAATTAAATACGATCCTTAACACCCTGTAAATTATTATGCATTTATAATACATACATACATTTTTAAAAATAACATTTCAGTAAGAAAATCTTTCCCCCTGTATGTTTATTTCCAAGGCAATAAAATATCTATGCATCAGGAGACCTTTTGAACCTGAAATCTCCAGATCATAAGTTAGGATGTTACATAATATAAAAATTTTAACAAGAGTGTATCGGTGTGTCAAAAGATTAATACTAAAAGACCGCTCAGTGGTTGTGCGGGCATCGCGTTTGGCTCCCACCCAGGCGTTCCGTGTTCGATCCCTCGGCTGGCTAAGTCCTCCATCACAACACAAGCAATATCTTCCGCTTAGTGTGGTGGTAGTAGGAGATTTTCAAATGTTGTTGGGTTATTCGTAACCTGGGAATGTTTGTCTTTCTTTAAAAAAAAAAAAACGAGTGTGCTTTAGATCACACGACTGAAGTAAAACACACTGCTCTCTCTTGCTCCTACAGTGTGATACAGACAATAGGCCTGCCCTGCGTCTTAGATATACGAAACGTAACTGGCTATGAGAGAAAGAGAGAAAGAAAATGTGTGCTCGCACCTCTTGCACCTACAGTAGCATAAGAAACGTAACTCTCTCTTTCTATCTTCACTAACTTATATCTCCCTCTCAACTTCTGTTGGCCTCGCCCCATCACACTTTTCGTAACGCTCTCGTCACACATTCGCCAGCTTACCGTCAAGCGTGCGTAAAGAAGTTTTGCTTCAATAAAGAAGCAACATTCTCGGCTTGATTGTGTTGGTACCCCCATTTTGTCAGCTGGGCTCGGTTCGTCGCCTGAAGTGCTTAATTGTCCAATCTCCATTTTAGTTTTGGTTCAATCTTCATTTTAAAATTTAAAATAAAGTTTGAAGAAGAAGATAACAATAATAATCTAAATTAAAATATGAACATGAACAAGACACGGAAAAATAATAAAAGATAATGGTCGCAACTGGGCAATGTTTGCGTCCCAGTTTTGAGGAGAGGAAGGAATGAACATGGGTCATGAAGATATCCATGTTGTAGGAAGGAGGAAACATAGAGGCCGGCAAATCGTTCCACAGCCGAGATGTTGAACTCAAGAACGAGTCGTAGAAGCGACCCGTTCTCATGTGAAAAACCATGTACACATGTTGGGCGCGCGTTAAGCGTGTTTCCCGACTATACACCGGTGCCGAGCGGATCAATGACGCTAGTTCCTCGGTAAGTGTACTTGTTACTGTGCGAAGTTTGAAAGGGAAAATTTAATGAAAAAAACCATTAACATAGGTATACTTTTATTTGGACTAAAAGTAACAAAATATTCTTATAAAATATATCATATTTTGAATACATTCCCATATCTTTATACATTACATTTGGCTATTCCTTAAAAACTACATTCAAAATACAGGCTAATTAAAAATACTCTGCACTTTATCGTATCTCAATGTATAGAAAAAATATAATACATATTGATTGATCTTTTTGCTAGCACTGTCTCGAAAATTGGACCCGCGAACCTTCCATCTAAGTCAGCCTTCTTCAGGCACGAGATGTCCCATAATTATAATTGAAGAGAGTGTGAATATTATAAGGCAAGGCTATGCAAAAAATATGCATTTTTTTTAAATTGACAGTACCTTACCTATCTAAAATTATTCCCTTTTTCAATTTATTGTTTTTTAAATCACATTATGGTAATGTAATCATTTTTTTTCCAGCAATTTTTAAAAGCTTGTGCAAACTTTGACTTTTTTCCATGACTTTGCCACCTTTTAATGATTTAAATCAGTTAAATTTGAACTAATACAAAGCATGTGTCCATTTTTAAACTCTTAACAATATGATGTCTTTTTTATTTAATTTTTCTATTTTAACATATTTGCATATATAGACATATCAAATGGAATAATATAGGATTTTAAGTTGGTCCTCATTACAATATCAAATGCTTGCAAAATTGCAAGTTAAACAATAAAAATGGGTACTTCTATGTAAATCATTTTGTATTTCGTACTTTTCAAGTAAATAAATGACCAAAATTTATGGTGTCCCACAGTGATATACATATTTGCTCTAAATCCATCTGCTCACAGGGCAAATGAAAAAAAAACAGTTGGCAACTCAAGTCGCTATCCTGTGTATTGGAATAAGGCGCTCCGCCCACTGAGGCAACTGAAAACCAACTAAAACCGGCTGTTTCTCTGTCTTGATTGGTCAAAAAGCTTGGTTAACCATAGAAGAAGAACAATCAGCTGACAGTTGGCAACTATCAATGGCCGCCCAGGGCAACCAGTAGAGCAAGTCGCAAGTCACCGCTTGCGTTACCATTGACAAAGGGGTTTTGTGTGATTGTGAAGTGTGCGGGCCATCACATTGTCATACAAAGACAGTTGGCAGTTGAGAGTTTTCAGTTGCCTGAGTGGGCGGAGGCGCTAATAGTCCACACAGTAGACTACTTCTCAAAGACCAGATGTCAACGGCGACACAACCAGTCACTCGCAACTCTTTCAGTTGCCATGGTTGCGCCTCACGACCTGTCAGTTTCGCAATATGTCTGACACAGTTACCAACCAGTTTTAGTTTGGTTTCGGTTTCTCCATGAGAGAAGGGCCTAAGATGGTAGACATTAATTTTAGCAATTCGATTGACAGCCATTTGTAATTTCGATTTAGCCCTTTTTTCAACACTATTTTAAAATGTCAGTAACTATTTCTATAGATAAATAATTCATAGATAAAGTATATTTAAAGATAGGATATTATTAATTGGCTATGTCTTTTATATTTTCAAAAATCTTTAATGCTTATCTTATAAAATAGATACATTATTTATAATACATAATAATATTGGTTTTACATTACACTTATATGATTTAATAATAATAATAATTACTAATACGCACACTATATATAAATTGATCTATTGTTTAATCATCATTCTCTTTACGAAGTAGGTAAAATGATAATTTTCTTCGTATTTATTATTTTCATAGAAGTTTCAAATAGTGAATTAAAAAAATTGTAATGCAGTTGAAATTTTCATTGAAAAATTATACTTTGATCTTTTTAATTCATTTTAAATCTTTTTTAAATTTATTGGTACAATATTAATATTATTATAGACTCCAAAAGCATTGACATTAGCACTTTTATTTAGAAATATATATTGCAATGTTTATGTGCTGTGTAATAAATGATAATTTTATTGTGGATAAAAATCAAATTGAGATTCTTTAACAATATCTGTTATATGTATGTAATTGTTTGAAAATATTTTAGCACCATTTTTATATTTTCAGATTCATAATAATATTCGTAAAACATAAACTTTTATATCTAAAACAGTTTGCAACTAAACAATTAAATATTTTACTAATTAAAAAATATTCAATACATTTGCCATCTGTATTCTCTGGCATTTTTATTTATTTAACTGTCAGCACTCAAAAATGCAAACTTATCTGCTAAAACATCAAAATATGTACTACGAATGACAAAATGATTCATTCACTCGAGCGATAGCTACCCAAATATCGATAGGGGATTTTTATAATTTGAAATGGATTTTAAATTTAAAGATTTTTATAAAGTCTAAAAAATGAGATTCATTTCCCCTTACTCATAATTGCGGTATCCGCTGACTTATCCTTGGTTTTGTAAAGTTGGCCTTAAACCTGGTTTAAAGCCGTTTTAACCATGCACACGCAGTGATAATAAGTCAAGTTTTTCACTATTACGTCGTAATACGACGCGTATTAATTATACTACGATTATGAGTAAGAGGGTAAGGTTTTAAACTGTAGTAAACAGATCATATTAACATTTGGTCCTTCGAGCCAGATTTAAACCAGCGATCTATGGATTAATTCAAGATGTGTTGTAGGGAGCCATATTAAGCGAGAGAAAATATAGTATACAAGTTATAATTAATTATTCATTTGTAAACTCTATAAATATGTACAAATTACTAAAATAAAAATACATATGTTTCTGCGTTAATTTTGGAGGTACGATATTAATTATATCGAATGACCGAATATCGAATGACTCAAAAACCGAATACCCGGAAATCTCCATCGCTCGAGTGGTTGTCCATGAATTCTATATGGGTAGTTAGTAAAATGTAAGATGTCTAATAAAAAAAGTTCTTAGAGTGTAAAACTTGTTCTACATGAAATACATACTGAAATTTTAGGTAAAACTTTCGAAAACGCCTTCACTCAGTTTAATAGTTTTCAAACTGCACACTTTCTTACATGTTTTTCATATAATTTAAAAGTTTACAGTTTGGGAAACCTGATGCATTTTCCTAATTATAAGATTTACAGATCATTTTTAGTACTTCTTGAGTTAGTTGTATCACTAGAGAGTGATTGTTCAGGTGCATTTTTCAGTGCTTAACCTTAAAAATTGGAAGCAGTACTCTTTTAATATTTAATTTATGCTTCATTTTTTATAAGGAACAAAAAGAATTATTAGTATATTTTATTAAAGCGGGTATAAATTTATTTACAAATCCAAAAAAGCTTAGAAAATAGACTAGCAAAGATGGAAAAACATTCCCAATTTTTTTTTTAAAGAATATTGTTTTGGAATGATTTCAAAATAAAAATGGAATGTTTTTAACATTTTTTTACTGTTTTCGTTTATTGTTCCTTATTCTAAGATAGTTAAAATATTACATTATTTACGTTCTCGTGTTTCAGTTTTTTCTAAGAGGGTCGAAACTTTCAATAAAAAAATCATCTGCTCTACTGAAGCCACCCTGAAAGGAAAAATAAAAATATTAATAAAGTTATCATGACAAATTTCTTTTTGCACTACAGAGTTGCGTCACTAAAGAAAGTGTGGCAAGTTGATTAAAATGGAAAATAAGGGAATAATAAACACACGCGAAACGCAAATAAAAAGAGCTAAAGAGCTAGCTCTCTTTTATTTTATATATTTTTTTTTATAGTGAATACCTCACAAGAGTCCAACTGCTCCCGTCTGGAGCCAGTGAGACTATGGCAACCCCATGGTATGTTATGAGGCTGAAGGTAAGTGGGAAAGGGAAGGAGACGAGGGAGAGGAAGGTGGGGAAGTACCTGGCTATTCAGATCTAGTCACTAAACATGGCTAAAGCCATTTCAAGCAACGTTTCAATTCTGAATGGTGGTCTTACACCAGGGCGATACTAAGAGTATCTTCCACTCTGGAACGTGCCGCAAATATTATACTATATATTATTTTAAATAATTAATTGTGAAATAACACAAATTAAATTTTTAAAATTGCGCACGCCAGGTTCGAACCCGCGACCTTCGGAATGGCATTGATAATGGATTCCAGGCATCGATACGGAACACAAAATATAAATTTTATTGGATATGAAAAATTCTCTTATTTTATCGATATACGATGAGAGGTTATAAGGGTAGCTCTCTAGAGAAGAGAGAATTTCTGATTAAATGCTCCGTGTGAATCCAAAGTGAATAGAAAGTTATCTTATTAAAATCATTTTATTTAATAAACAATATCTTTCTTTGGTTAACCTTTTGAAGGCCAGCATAGAAAAAATATATTTTTCAATACGAAGTAAAATATTTGACAGTTCTCACCTTTCTTACGAATTCAATTTTTATAACATTTCTTTTGTGATATAATACAAAAATTACATCAAAATAATGTAGATAAAACAAACTTCTTAATAATCACTCAAATCTATGCTCTCCACAATGGATTTATATAAAAAAAAAACAATGAATAAATATAGACTTCGAATATGACAGCGTTCATATTATCAAGCGGCAGATATTTTATCCGCCATCTTTGGTGCCCGGTGCGTCATTGGCAATTAATTTGAATTATTCGGAGTGGCTAAATGCTATCCAGTATTTCGTTATGTCAAGAACGAGAATGGCCCAAGCGATTCTGACCTTGTTCTTCATACAATTTCTTTATACATAAGGAGCAAATCACTTAAAAAATCTGCGGCCAATTAGAGGTTAATGTTTATGTTTTGAAGATTATTGTACTTGATGGCTGATCAAACAAACATCACTTTACTTCAAATTTTTAGAAGCTGTGACTGTCCATGAAACAGTGATTAAGGGGGAGTCCTGTCCACCCGATCCAAAAAATCCTCTTTTTTTGTAATCTAAAAATCTTCCTATACATGTGGAGAATACATTCAAAAAGTTAGGGCATCAAATGAATCGTTGAGTTTCAAAACCCTCCTTAATTGATTTTCATACTTTTGAGTGAATCAAGAAAAACGTGTGGGCTGATGAGTTTTCAAGATTCCAGTTTTTTTTGTTTTATTGAAAAAATTAATAGAATAAGCATGACAAAAATCGACCAAACGACCAAAATTTGTCTGGAAAGAAGCTGGTGATCATTTTGAGTTTGTTGAAATACTGACTTCTGATTCAAAATAATCCGTAATTCGTCTAAATTACGGAGTATTTCGAAAATGAAAATTTTGGAAGGTCGATATTTAAACACGATTTATAAAGAAACTAGGAGGAATTTGGAAATAATAACAATAGCATTACATTCCTGGTTAGAAAACACAAAATATGGCATTCACAACTCATTTTCAACAAAAATTCGTTAGGAAGGATATTGGAACTCAACAATTCAAATTAACTTGTAGCTCTTTGAAGTTTCATCTGACTATCGTCCATTTGAGACAATTACAATTATGACAAAGGTATAAAGACCTGGGATCAGTACAATGCTTTATATTTAAAAATGTTTAGTAACCAAACTCTACGGTGGGTTAATCCAAAATAGAAAAAAAATGTAACTTACTAAAAATTACCAACCTTCATCTCCGACACTCGCTTGTCCAAAAATCCACTAAAGCTGCTGTCCAGAGCCGCCGAGCTGTTCTTGCTCTCTCCAAAAGGGAATGTGTTCCCAAACCCGTTAGAAACCCCGTTGTTCCCCATGGAGAAACCGTTGCCCATGGGATTACTGAACCCATTGGAGATTCCATTGTAATTGTTCCCGTTCATAACGGAAAACTTTCCCGTGTCGAAGGGATCAAACCCGACCATCCCCGATGTCCCGTTTGTGAAAGCGTTGTTTAACGTTGTTGTGCTTCCGTTTGTCGGGAACACGCCGGCCATTTGCGTGTTGAAATCGTTGAGGTTATAATTAGGCGTGTTGATGGGGCTCACACCCGCGATAATTTGTGAGGATGGCGCAATGATGGGGTTGGCCACAGGGTTCGGGGGCGGGATAGCGAAGGGAGCCGAGCCAAACAGATCGCTACTGACACCGTTGGAGAGCGACGAGCCGTTTGTTGTGGCCGCCGCTTGGTGGGGCGACCTTTTGTTGGCCTTTGGAGGGGGAGCCACTGAAATCGGAAAATACAAAGTTTTAAAATTACCATTATTTTAAATTTGTTTATTTCTGCTAACTCAAGTTAGCCCAGAATCTGCAGTTAACGAGGGCTGTTATTTGAAATGGAAAATGTCAAATAATTAAAAATGGCACTTATTGGCAATTTGTTTTATAATATAGAGTGTTAAAACAAATAGGCCTAATTTTTTTGAATAATCTGTTTATATAAAGAAGAATGTCCGTGGCGTAGATTTGATTTTTGTACAAATCTACAGTTTTATTCCGAGATTGATGAAATTTTGCACATTTACTTTCAAAACGAGAGTAAGTTTACTATCTACAGTAAGAGGGGAAAAAAAGATAGCCGACAAAATGGCCGCCGCGTCAAAATATGGACGAAGTTCGTTTAGAAACTCTATATTCTTTCATTGTTTTTGATATAACCTCATTGTGGAAAGAATAGATTTCAGGTATTATCAGAAAGATCGTTTTATCTACATTTGATTATTCTGTTTAATAGAAATTACTAAAAACATTACTAAATTTGATTTAATTTAAAATAAATAAGTATTTTTAATGTATATGATAATCATAGGAATAATTGCAACAATGTATGAACCCATCGCGTGAACGCTAATAGTAACACGAAAAGGGGCACACTCACATAAGGGTGGGGGTGTAGCCCCATTCTGGTCAGGCGAGGAGGGAGTGGGCTGCGCTCGGGGGCGACTGGCCGACAGCTGCACCATCGGGGGATCACTCTCCAGCGCTCGAGGATCGAAATCTACAATGAACAAACAAATAACACATGACACAACGATGGACAATCTTATGTCATTGATGAACTGACCTATGAACAATCAGATGTCAGTTGATGAACTGATCAATGGACAATCTGGTGTCAGTTGATGAACTGATCAATAGACAAACTGATGTCAGTTGTTGAACTGATCAATTAACGAACTGATGTCAGTTGACGAACTGATCAATTAACGAACTGATGTCAGTTGACGAACTGATCAATTAGCAAACTGATGTCAGTTGATGAACTGATCAATGAACAATCTGGTGTCAGTTGATGAACTGATCAATGAACAATCTGGTGTCAGTTGATGAACTGATCAATGAACAAACTGATGTCAGTTGATGATCTTATTAATGGACAAACTGATGTCAGTTGAGAAAATGATCTGATCAATGAATAATCTGATGTCAGTTGATGAACTGATCAATGGACAAACTGATGTCAGTTGATGAACTGATCAATGAAGAAACTGATGTCAGTTGACGAACTGACCAATTAACGAACTGTTGTCAGTTGACGAACTGATAATTTAACAAACCGATGTCAGTTGATGAACTGACCAATGAACAATCAGATGTCAGTTGATGAACTGATCAATGGACAAACTGATGTCAGTTGTTGAACTCATCAATTAACGAACTAATGTCAGTTGACGAACTGATCAATAAACACACTGATGTCAGTTGTTGCTGAACTGATCAATGAACAAACTGGTGTCAGCTTGATGGACTGATGTCTCTTTGAACCTCTGGTATCAGTTTGTTGAACTGGTGTCAGTTTGATGGACTGATGGTGTGATGTGATTTATTTAATTTAAATTGCAATACAATGGAGATTGGTGCTCTGAAGCTGCAAAGGGGTTAAGTCACGCCAAATTCCACTTACCACTGTCAGAATCTGAATTCAGAAGGAGTCCCTCCAGTTTGGTTCCCACGGAGGGATTTTTGCTCGGTGTCGACATGTCTATACTTGTGTTCATTAGGTCTAGGATATGATTGCTGGAAAAAAAATTCATCATTTAAAATAGGAGTTGTAATTATTATTAGGACTGGAGTAGTCACAAGAGTCCCAGCTGCTCCGAATGGTCTAGAGCCAGTGAGACTATGGCATCTCCAATTAAGGCATGTTGTGATACTGAAGGTACTGGGGAAGGGAAGGACATGGGTAAGATGAAGGTGAAGAAGTAGAATGAATTTATACATTTTTGATTAAAACTAAATAAAATTACACTCTTAATACTCTTCATTTACATATAACCACTCAAGCGCTTTTTGCCACATTATGGCACTATTTCCAAAACCACGGATTGCTTTGTTGTCAAAATGTGTCAATTTTTGAAAAAAAATTTTTTATTAAAACGGCTATATAATATATTGTACTTTCAAAATATAATAAAATAAATATTCTCTAGATTCTTTAAAATGTTTTAAGGTTAAATATTTAATTATATATTTTTTATAAATCCTACAAATAAATGATAATAAACAAACGATAGGGGAATTCATTAGCTACATAGAACTATAATCAGTTTGTATGTCTCCATATTCAAATTTGGAGGTATGATTTTTTTAATGTGGGCGGAAAAATTTCCTTTAGCAATCTGAGAAAAAATATTTTAATTGCTCTGTCGCTCCAGTGGTTATATTAATCTAATCTTCATTTACTTTATTTTAAAGGTTTAAATCGCTATAGAAGAAAAATGTAAAACAATAATATTTTGATATTTAAAAGATAAGATATAACCTAGTAAGGTCTACATACATGTGCAACAAAAGAAAAATTTTAATGTTTTTTAATAACTCAGGTGCGGGGCATACGTCATTCCTATGTCTACCTAAGTTAAATTGTCGTGAAAATAAGCTTATGTGCCCAAGCGGTTAAAGTAGTCAATAAAAAAAATTATAAAATTAAAATAAAAACTCATTTTGCTCGCTTTTGGCCCATGAAACGCGCCCACATCGCATTTCTTGCTTTCTTCTTAATTTTATGTTCAATGTTAATATTTACAAAGATAAGAGAAAAAAATAGGCCGAAGTCATACTTTGACTTTGATAAAGCAGAGCTAGTGCATAGCTTCATAATAAGAACACAATTTCGACATTTATATATAGTTTTTTATGTCCTATATTTGAGATGTTTATGGAAACCTTGACTCAGTGTGACTCAGTAGTAAATAAAATGATTCAGTTTTTTCAATGTCACTCTACATAAATTTTAATCATACACCAGTTTACTGATTAAATTTTTACTTACTTATTTGAAAATACAGGCGGTGTTGATGGTAGCATGTTCTCCTGCCCAGGAGACTTATCCAAAGCTGAAATTTTAAAGAAAAATCATATTATTTTCATGACATAATGAACTATTGTGAAGGTAGGGCGATCCGCTCACTGAAGAGACTGAAACTAAACTAAAACTGGCTTGGTGGTTATTTCCAACCAAACTTTCTACTCAATTTTACGATTTCAATAATTATCTCAACTTGTTTAACCATAGACGAAGAACGACAGCTGTCATGTCACGCAACTGGCATGTCGAGTCGCGAGTCACTGCCTGCGTTGCCATGGACAATGGGTTTATGAGAAGTTGTGTAGTGTGCGGACCATCATATTTACATTACTCAATTTTACGATTTCTGTAATTATCTCAGCTTGTTTAACCATAGACGAAGAACAATCACTGTCAAATTGAAAAAACTAGAAAACTGACAATAAAACTGGCGCAACCATGACAGCAAGGGCGAGTCGCAAGTCACTGCTTGCGTTGCCATTGACAATGGGTCTTTGAGAAATTGTGTAGTGTGCGGGCCATCACATTGACATACACAGGATAGCGAGTTTAGTTGCAAACTGTTTTTTTTTTTCAGTTGCCTCGTTAGCGGAGGCACTAAAGTGTTCTTGTAGTTTTCTCTTGTTTTGTTCCAAAATTTGAATTAATAACTCAGGTCCGGGGCATACGTCATTCCTATGTCTACCTACGTTAAATTGTCGTGAAAACAAGCTTATGTGCCCAAGCGGTTAAGTTTGAATTTCTGAAGGTAGGTACATAATTGTCAGAAGGTAGGTAATTACCAGTAGGTAGCTACAGAACTGTTAGTCCTGGTGCAAATAAATCATTTTGCACAGGAATCTCACACAACAAGTCACACAAATCTACGTGTACATATATCCATCGTACAGTTGATTAGTCAGACATCTCCAAATTCCAAGTTGGATAATGAGGAATACAACATTCTAATGCTTGCCATAAATCAAATATTATTTACATGTTGTTTAAGAGGCTAGACTTTGAACCACACGCGGAACACCCGCGTCTGTCATTCTGTCCCGCTCACAATAAGCTCACGCACATTTACAATACATGCGAATGCGAAATGTGCGAATCAGACAACGCTCAAATTTACCTACAGAAATCGCTCGAAAAGGGGTTTATGGAGAATACACTTTTCTACACCAAAACTTTCACAAAATTGAAATTTAAAAAAATATTTATTTTTTAGAAAGAAGAAGCTACGTCGGTAGCTTTTTATAATTTTATAATTCTTTATGAGAGTTGAGTTAGCAGCACTTTTTCCTTAAATAATATTTTTTGATAAATCGTACATGTTTGACAGTGAATGTTTACGTTAATACGAAACGCATCGAAAATTCGAAAACATACCGACATAGTTTTCACCCTCTAGAAAGCAGTAAAAAAAAATATATTCATTTTGTGCAATTTTCGATGTAGAAAAGTGTTTTTTCCCGGGCGTCCTTTTTGTAAGGGCCGAAAAGCGAAGTCTATCATCTTAAGTGTCATACATAACATAACGATCCGGTATGTTATGTATGACATTTTGAAACATCTTACTAGTGACACAGACAACATCAATATTTTGTTTGTCACTACAATTTTTGGAAGCTTTTATGAGTAATCCGAGTATTGTACCATATAGATGGTACACTTTTAGATATAACTGCATACTTACAAAATCTAAAATTTAAAATCCCAGCTGAATAAATCATATTTAGAAATCGTGAAAATACACGATATAAATAAAATATATGTATTAAAAACATTAACAAAGTGTGAACGGGTTAATATCCTGTTGTTGTTTTGTTTGTTAAACTGATAGTTGTGATTATGCTTTTTGCTGCTTGACTTAACAATAAAAAGAGCGTGCAGAAACAAGTTGAAATTGTTTTGCTGTGTTTTTTTTACATATGATTGACAGCAAACACTTGATCTCACGAAGGCAAAGCACACACGAATACATGCAGTGGTCTATTTGTACAAAGAAGCAAAGAACAAGGATTCTCAGTACTTCAGAGGTCGACACATAGGTTATCTATTCGCGGTACCAATTGACAAAGGTACGAGACGTATAAATAAAATTTCTCAAGAAATTTATAATGGTTATTTTCCACTAAAGGAAGATATCTTAGAATTTATTTTACATCGATAATAAAAACAAAGTTATGAGTATTTGTTGCAGAACTAGCCACTTTGTGAGCTTACTTAGTTCACACATTGTGATTATGTTCTGTGTCAAAAATTGGCAAACATTCTTTCACAAGCAGATAAACAATCCATTGGCCTGTTTGGGGCCTAGGATACCAGTTTTCTTTCAAATCGGTAGATTAGAAGTCGAAAGGTGTTGTAATTTGGTGACACAAGTTTTCTTTCAAATCGGTAGATAGGATGATCTGTGTTATATGGAAATCTTACTGTATTGTAATTTATTATTATTAATGTTAACAGGATAAAATAGAACAGTGACAAAAATAACACAATGAAAGAATAGATTAGGTTAGTTGTTTGTTTGATCTTTGTCTTCACTTTTCTTGAATGTCCTGGAATCGTAGGAAACATTTATATGAGGGTTTCACTGTGTTAAATTATCACTATATTACCCTAGTGGGTAAGCCATCTTACAATGCTAATACTGGTTGACAAGCCTCGTGGCTAGAGTTCACACTGTACATTTGGTTCGGTGTCCCTACTGGTATTCCGGTTAAATAAGACCCTTAAGTTATTACTAATGTATATTTTTATGGATAAGTTTTGGTACCGAAATCAGGCTCAGGGTTCCACTCCGTAGCGTGTGAGATGCCCTTCCTGCTAAGCCAGGCCTTGAGGTCGGCAGCGGGCAGCAGAGAAGCCAGCTCTCGGGTCCGGGCCGCCATCTCTGTGGCCTGCGAGCGGGCCCGGGCAGCTTCTTGGCCCACGGCTTCGGCTCCTGCCCCGCGCTCCATCAGGAATCTCCTGCAAAGGAGAGCAAACATCATTTTATATTAATTACATCAGTGAGGCATGGAACTGATAGAAGAAGGATGAAAGTAAACTGAACAATACCGTGCAAATTAGTTCCATGAGCCGTTCGTCTGATAAAACGTTTGTCATGTTACAAACGCAGAGATCTGGAAAGAATGCAAGGCTGAACCCGGCCTGCTTCTCAGCATTTGTTAGGCCTGTCAATAGCCGAGCCGATATTGACAAAGAAACCTATAAGAAATCATTTTACGACGGTAAAACTGGCGATTATTGTCTATGGATCCAAAGACTACAATGTCGAGTTGAAATACTCACTTTAATATATGTTGGCAGTCCGCATGTACTTTTTGACACCAAAAAGGTAGTTAATTGGATAATGAAGTCTTAGTTGATATTTGAACAACTTTCTGAATTCAATTTCTCCAAGCTCGTTCAATTGATCGCGTATTTGACGTCTTTCAATTTTAAGAGCTTCGTTAGTTTGCCTCCATTAACCTCTCGAAGGCCAGGTATATTTGGAAAAAATCGCGCGAAATTATCTTCCCGGCTTTTGCTCAAATATCGTATAAAAACAAAGGAATTGTTTTTTTTGTGATTGTTTTCTGTTTGCCAGATAATGTACCTTATTATTCATATATATTTCATGATAATATCGTTTCAAGTTTTCCCAGAATAGCTATTTTTAACAAAAAAATGTGAAAATATTTCCCATTCGACAAAAAAATGTAAATAAAATATATTCATACGAAAATGATCATTTTTTTTTATTTCTCTACAGACCTGAATAGACACCCTACATGAAAAAAACCAATTCAAAGGTGTTTTCGAAGAAGTAATGACATAAATACTTGTTTGAAAATGAAATGACAGTTGAAAACCGTTTGTAAAAGTGACGCCAAGTTGACCATAGATATTTATTATAAATTATTCAGATGGGTTGGCGCTATGCGGATTTTTGCTATGTCAAGACCGAGAACGGCGCAAGCGATTCTGACCTTGTTCTTCATACAACTTCTTTATACATAAGGAACAAAATCGCTTCAAAAAAAAATTTTTTTTAAATTTCCATTCGCGGCCACTGGTGGGCGAACGGCAGTCGAGAGGTTAAGTAAACCAATAATTTTGCATAAAGAATGACATTATTCAAAAAGTCCTGCGTAACAGTTAACCGAAGCTCAGTAACAGTCAGGATCCGTGTTTAATCAGGCGTAATTATATGCTGTAAATACCGTCTAATGCCTAATAACCATAGATGACAGATTTAGTGAATATCGTATTTATATAGAGTTTTATCGATCAAACGTGCTAGATACTGTGGTGCTGTTTCACCGATCGCTTAATAACTCAGGTACGGGGCATACGTCATTCCTATGTCTACCTACGTTAAATTGTCGTGAAAACAAGCTTATGTGCCCAAGCGGTTAATGCAATTTGACACAAAGTGAAAAGCCGTGTTAAAACTGAATATTAAAAACCGGTTGTAATTATTTTCAAAGAACAAAAGCGAATTGCTAATCATTACTAAATAGTTGCAGAATTAGGTCGCTGATAAGAAATGTAGAAACAAGAGATCTCTCCAATCTACTTAGACATGCAATTATTTAACTGTTAAACAGCTTAAAATGATTGTAATACAGAAACTAACCTAACTTAATAACAATATTCGGATGACTTGTGTAGCGACGTTTTTGTGGACAATCACCTCAAGGGTGCTGTGCAAATTTATTATGTATTTCTACAATCTTATTTCTAACTACATGCTAGACAAACCATTATAACAACTTATGGCTAAAAGATTGCATCCACCGGTTCGTCGATCACCAATAAAAAACTATACTTAAAATGCATTTGACCAATTAACTAAATGCTGCGCTAAAATATGCACACATTGTTTTATTTATACTCTGTACAGACAGAAAATATACAGGACTACACTAACCCGGAAAGTTAATTAAGATGTGAATATAATTTTTGATGAGACAGAGGTAGAAAACCAATTATTACAACCCTGGTCAACTTTATTATGGGTCTATTATAATAATTACAATAGCAAAGCGCACGTGAGGTAAAAGTTAAAACTAAAGCAATGCTTCCGTGGCGGTTCTTCACAGGGGGACAGTAGGGACAGTCCCCACCAGTTATACTGGAAACCTACTAAAAGAAATAACAGACTTCACCGAAATTAATGAAATCTTTAAACATAATAGCAATTAACATTGTGCAGAAATAAAATACAACAAATTAAAGCGAACCGGCGACCACCCAGCGGACGGCCGATCAGCGCACGAACCATAAGAAGAGTGCATTTCTCGGTGCGCAGAACTTACTGCGCACTGGGGGGACCATCCGTATTGTCCCTTTAAGCATTTTCGTTCATTCCTTGCGTTTCACTCACAATCGTACGGAATCCGAGACCCGCGCATGTGCACTAGTATGTGAATTTCAAATACCGTGGGGACAGTCCGATAAATCCCCACATAACAAAAGTTGCGTAGTTTCAGGCGGGAATTGCCCGCGTACAAATTAACTTCGATGATAATCTAGCAAATAAAGCATTTTTGTTATGCTGTAAATAAATTGCATATCTATAGACATTTTAATTTATTTTATGTTTAGACATCTGATTAGCATGATTTGACCATGAAAATTTTTGTTTGAGAAATTTTATATTATATTCTCCAGGTAGTGAGATTACATTGTAGTAGATATATGTAAAAAATGTCAGTCCCCACCACCAAAGAAGTGCTCGAGCCGCCACTGCAATGCATTATAAATTATAATGTATTATAAACATATTTATTAATGGCAAATAGTTTCCATTTATGCTATGTTAATAATAATATATAATTTAAATGAATCGAGAGTAATGTAAATTTCACATTATACAATTTACTAATAATAAAATCATCTTGAGAGATGACAAATAATGCGATACCTACATAATTGAATTTACATAAAATTCCACTTTAAAACATTTTTATACATTATTCCACCGATAAATAAGGAAATGGAATGCTGTTTGTTCATTTCTCTGCTCATATTTAACACTAATGATCGCTGCATCCAATCTTCCTCTAGGGGCGGCTAAGGAAAGTAAAATATACATCTTTTTGGAATGTTTTGATGTGTATCTTGAACATTTAAATACAATAGTAAAACATTGACAGCATTCCCACCTGAAGTATGTGCATCAAAGATAGAAATCTGTTAAGATGATCCACTAGTCCTTGACTCATTCGGAATTGGGCGGAACGAACGATTTTTGGGCGTTTACCAATAAAAACCCTAATCTCTAGCAAACAACAGTGTTTTGTTATTCCGCAAGTATATTTTTAAAGATCGAAGCGCCGCGTAGACTAAGGCATGTCCGTTTGCCCCGGGCTCTGGGCGTAGAATGAGCGACGGGCTAAAATCCTTCCGTGCATGGCATAAGGATGAAATTCGCAGTTACAAATTCGTTGGGTACCGCCTATTTTTATTCACTGAAAAGAAACGTCGCCAAAATGCACGTTTTATTTTATTTTGTGAAGTTCAGATACAAATATTAAAATGTTTTCCGATCACTCTATAAGAAACTTAATTAGCTACATTATTCAATAAAACAACACCAGAAAAAGGATTTGTAAGTAGGAGATTTTTCACTTTTAACCATTTTTTATAGGTCAGACGCATAATTTTTTTCTAAGCGTATTAAAAAGCTTATCAAAAAAATACTCGATCACTTCAAAGGCCAAGATGTGTTCTACTCACAGTATTTAATTAAGGCATCTATATTATTTCTAAGCGATCAAATTTTCAAAACTAATACACAAGATTTTATACGATTTTGCATTTTTCCGCCTGTCTTCACCTTAAGATAGGGGAGTCTATCACACAGACCACCCGTTTCTTCAAAAAGTCAATAGAGATTTCTTGTCAGGTATTTCGAGGCTTCAGAACATATGTAGGTAGCCGCTAAACTAAACAGTGGGGCATATTTGCGATTTAAAATGGGTCAGAATTTCCATATTATACTTTCAATTCCTTTAAGTTTTTAACTGACTAAATGAAGACTTTTGCAATTCAAAACCGTAATACCATACAGTTAAATTCTGCTTTTACACGATTTTGATATAAAATGGTCAACAAAGCCAAACGGTAATGTCCTTTCTTATTAAAATTCTAGATTTTTCCTAGAAAGGAATAAACAATAACAAGAAAAATCTTATCCTACCAAATTTTTAACAGGTTTTTTTATTGCGTGATGTTATGTGGAATGGTAAAGGGATGAAACAGAATTGTGATAAAACAGACTTTAATAAAACAATGGTTTGGTTAGATTAGGTTAGGTTAGGTTAGGTTTTTTGTTTTCTTATCTTCTCTTCAATGTCCCATTTCGTCACTATTATCCACGATGTAAATAATTGGGTATTCTTGGGCAACATACCTGTTTTATGCACTTAAATTTTAAAAAATAAACAAATAAAACAGAATTAAGTGTTATTATCACAGAATAAAGAATAACACAAGACATGCCTTCCGTACAAATTTGAATGAAAACAAATATTCCATTTAGCCCAGCGTTCCATCTCACTTACACTCGTCTGAAATCGTATATCCCCATCTCATTTGAATATCGTATATACAGTTTTTTTAAGCCTTGATCAGGCCAATATTTGGAGCACGAAACAGACCCAAAAGGCACTTCTTGTTATTCTATATTCTTGTGTAGTAAGAAGTGTGTATGTTACCTGTAAGCCAGATCAAACGCCTGTCCAATGGTCAGAGTGATCTCCGAGGCGAGCTTATTGCTCACAAATACAAAGCACTCATGCTGCTCGGCATTGCCGTTGGTGGCGGGGGCGGGGGAGGGCACCGGGGCAGGAGCCGCGTCCCCGTTGGGGGTTACCGTGTCCCCCTTGGCGATGAATGAGAAGTATTTCTTGGCCTCCTTGTCGTCTGCACAGTACGAGATGCGGTGCAGCGGGAACTGGTGAAGGATGTTATTGGTTCGAGGTTCCTAGAAGCAATAATCAAACATTTAGTAATAGTAGATTAATAACTAACTAAGAGTCGAATCATTTTTAAAGTTTTATCGCCACTTCTTCAATTCGCAATTAATTATTTTGCTACAATTCATCAGTCGAATATTTAGTTCTTCTTATTTTTTTATTATTTAGAAAAACAAACAAAATATTTACATAAAAGCGTGAAAACAAACTACATAATAAACAATCTGCATATAAATATTAAACAATGTGTTTACAACATGTTCACAATAAAGTTACCGATTTATTTAGCTATGAAAAAACCGGTTCATTTTTGCTCTGAAACTCGATGCATGCAAACAAATGGAGATGTCATTGGCAAATCGACTTTTTCAACTATTTGGACAGTAAGATGTCCATTTTAGCTATCGGTATCATTACTTTTGTCTAAACCAGTGGTTCCCAAAGTCTTTTAGCCCACGGACCACTATTCATAGTGAAAACTTGCCCGGAAAACGGACAAGTAGGGAACACAGGAAATGCGTGATCCTGCCAAAATTCCTGACTTAGCAATAAAACCATCCATTCTGGAGGGAGGTGGCTAGAGAATTTCAGGAATCATTAACTTAATAACTCAGGTACGCGGCATACGTCATTCCTTTGTCTATCTACGTTAAATTATCGTGAAAACAAGCTTATGTGTCCAAGCGGTTAAAGGATCATCGGTCAGAATTCATTGACACCCGGTGTTAACCATCTACTCTGGGGAGGTTGGGGGGAGGTGGCTAGAGAATTTCAGGTTATGAATTCTATATTTTGGGACGTAAAATTCGCAAATAGTTTATGCATTGATATTTAAACCAAGACAACAATTTTGGTCTCTACTAGCGAAATCAGATAAATTTTCGTGGACCCCGGACATACAATTTGTGAACCCCCATTTTTTTATCACGCCAACTTAGACCCCCATCGAGTCTCCCGTGGACCCCTGAGGGTCCACTGGACCACTTTGGGAATCACTGGTCTAAATAATTTAAATTAGGCATTTTTAGAAAGTAAATTGATTAAGTTATAGCAATTCCTCCCCAAGATTAAAAGTAAAGTTGAGAAAAATACTGTTAGAACAATAAGCACTAAGCCAACATATAGTATTATCTTGCGCTGGGCACCATAGATAACGGAATGACCGTGTCCAGTTAGATACACCATAGATAATAGAAACCAGAGTAGATGGGTCACTAACTATTATTAGTGTGAAACCGCGCACACAAGTGTTGCCAACATCGTTCACCCATGCTACTGCAAATCGCATCTAGGCACAGCGACGGTCGGCACGCTGCTATGCCATATCTTCCTTTGTTTCTATTAACCATGCTTAGCACACACTCTTATACATTTTTATTATTGTGACTCTTACTTGACATTGCCTGAGCCAAAGTTTTCTAATCACTTTATCGTGCCATGTTGTCTGGTAAAACGTAATACTCTCTTGTAAATTTTACAAGAGAGTGAAAAAACTGATTTTTAAGCAGGAAAATGATGGAAGATTATTTATTTTATACATTATAAAATAAATAGTCTTCCATCATTCCATCCAGCATAATAGTCTATAATCTCTACAATTTTTGTCTATATTGAATTTTTTTTTTTTTGTGAAACTTCTTATATTTTTTACCTATGTATCTAATTTTATTATATGCATTTATTGTTATATTTTGTTGTATGTATATGCTTTTGTTTTACTTTTATTTTCACTGTATTATGCTTTCTTTATTGTTTTAATTTAGAATTTTTATAAATAACTGTTATACTCATTTATTTAACTGAAATGTAAAAGCCCATAAGGGCGTTTAATAAATAAATAAATAAATTAATTAATAACCATTATTAACCGCTTGGACACATAAGCTTGTTTTCACGATAATTTAACGTACGTAGGCATAGGAATGACGTATGTCCCGTACCTGAATTATTAATATAAATAAATTTTTCACTTACCTGCAAAAAAATTTTTCACATTGCGAAAAGTAAAATTTTTGCTGCTTCGTAAAATTTTTACTTTGTAGTTAAGATTTTACAAAAAATTGTAAAAGGACTTCGCTAACTACTAGCTAAAGCATAATGAATCCCTGCTACTGGCTTCCCTCTATTTACTTTATGACAAAGGAATGGTATTCTAAGATTTGCACATAAAATTTACACTGCTGAGTTATTCTGGCTTGCCGCTCACATAAAACAAGTCTTGAAGAGACTAGGAATACTAATCAAGTAAATATTTATTAGCCTTATGTGTGGACTCAAAGCAGCATTGTTTATAAACAATAAACATAATATATGGTAAGCGCTGTACGTTAATTTCAATGTCGTATTACTTATGCTGAATTGCGTAAAATAGTAGTAAGTGAGCACAAGTTATTAGGGAACAAAGGACTTAGTATGCACTAAGGAAGCATTTAAAATGGCTGAGTTAGTAATATGAGAGTTTGAGGAAGTGTTAGAAGTAAGAGAGTAGAATACTAATTGTTATCGAGTTGACAGTTGGGCATACTGCAACAATATTGAGTAATCACTAAATGATGTCAAACTGCATTAGTTGCAGTTACATTGACAGATAATGCAACTAATTTGGAATCACAATTAAATGCTTTAATGAGGTATAATGAAATGAGTCAATGATGATCGGAAAAGTATCAGAGGGAAGATGTTTGAATAGTTGATGTCTGCTAGGTATATTGGTAGAGTATTTTCACCATACGATACGATTGTACCACCCCAGCCAGGAGCAATCCTGTTCCGGTGAGACCGGTACACCAGAGGGCATTGATTTGTTAGGACTGGAACACGTGCTCTAAGGATGGGTTGGAGTTTAATCGACCGGTAAACATGGTAACCTAATAAGCCAATATTGGAATGTAGGATGGGCAGGAATAAAGAAATGGATTGAGCATAATGATTGTTTTTTTCCATTCTTCTTCTTGCCTTCCCGCCACTCTTTGGCACTTCTTGTCTCTTCTTGCCTCTTCTTGAATCTTCTCATCTATTCTTGAATCTTCTTGCATCTTCTCATCTCTTTTTGACTCCACTTGCTTCTTCAAGGCTCTTCTTAGATCTTTTTGCCTCTTCTCGGCTCTTCTGGCGTCTTCTAGTCTCTTCTTGCCTCTTCTCATCTCTTCTTGGCTCTTCTTGCACCTTCTCCTCTCTTCATGCTTCTTCTTAGCTCTCGTAAGCCTATTTTTGCTTCGTCTTCGGTCTTCCTGGCCTTTCTGTCTTCTTCTTGAAAATTCGAATCAGACTATAAAAAGGGAACAAAGACACTCCTCCGAAGTGTAATAAACACCTGAAGTAACATAAACAATGTTTTTGAGATTATAAAATCCTCAGATATAGGATGGTTCATATTGACCTTGCTCAAAAATATTTTTATTTATTTAAGGGTACCAATTTATAACAATGAGAAAAGCTATAGCCATCCAGATGCGGAACGAGAATGAAAAGTAGCCGCCCAGTGATCAGCATACTTGTTCAAATCACAAAGTTGTGTGAATTAAATAACATTCTCTTATCACGCTCTCGTTCGAACAGAAATTACCAAATTATAACAGGTATAATGTTAAATTAAAAAAACATTATTTGGAAGGAAAACGAACAAATACAATTACTAAAATTAATTTCCATCCGAAGAGTCATCTTGCAAATTAAAAACTTGTCCATGATCTTCTACGCTGTCCAAAGCTGGTTCGATTTGCCTGTATCTTTTCTTCGACCTCCGATGCCATAATAACAATTAAAGAAAAATTTTTACTTTTTTAAACAACCTGTCCTAAGAAAGGGACGCTTAAATGGTTTAGGCATGTAGAGTGAATGAACAAAGGAAGGAGTGTAAGGAAAATATATGACGCCAATGTGAATGGTAGAAGAAGTCGGGGAGGCCCGAGGAAGACATGGCACGATCAAGCTTACTTAATATATACTTGGGTCGGGCATCATGTCAAGAGTCAGAACAAAAGAATAGTATGTACGAGACGATGAATGAATGTGAATGAGGCAAGGAGTGTGTGCTAAGACTGTGTTGTTTGGCAGTCCATCCACTCTGCCTACCCCTGCAGCGAAACGGCTGTGATAATAACTAACTATCCCTGGTGGACAAGGATCCTACACTCCTCACAGTGCTGCGCTGCACGGAAGAACTCCATCAGAGCATCGGTGAATTTTCTTGTATAGACAATGTATTAATGAGACGAACCTGTATGGCGACTCCATCGACGGAGATGGTGATCTCCACCTTTCTGGTTTTGGCCCCTGTCTCCGACTTGCGCAGCTGCTGAGTGAACTGCAGCCGGCGGATGGCGTCCTTCACCACCTCGATACCCTTTGGCTGATCCACCGTGGTCGATCCAAGGAACTGGAAATATAAACACAATATTTTAATGCGTGCAGATAAAAGATATTTTACAAAATATTTTGGTTAAAGTGTTGGATTTAGTAAGACCAAAAACTAAAGACGCGTAGAGGCGACTGCACCGTGGCAAGCTACTGAAGAAATACTATTAAAATTTTCATCATTTACCAAGTATTTTCAGCTTCATGACAACACTTTCGTCATGAGCTATGGCGCTTTTAAATATTCATCCATGTGTTTAAAAGTGATAAAATACATTGTACAAATTCCATATTTATAAAATGAGGATAAAACTTTGAGTAATCGTAGTCACTAACATTTATTCAAACCGTTTATTTTTATTTGCAGCAGATACCAAAACTTGTTTGAAATTCCCAGGATGTCAATTAGTATTGTTTTTTTCAAAAAAACAAAAATATTGTTTAAGATTTTCCTTCAGTAAGTGATAAAAGTAAAAAATTTATGTTTATAAATTTAATCGATTGTCTGAGTGTTGTTATACGTGACTTTTTATCAACTTTCTGAGAAAACAATGTTACATTTGTTTAATGTTATTTTTTAATGTGGAAACCGCACAATAGTTATTTTTTTTTATATGAATACCGCAATGATATATGAATATCCCAACTGCTCCCGTCTGGAGCCAGTGAGACAATGGTATCCCATATGATATGAGGGGGTAGGAGACGGGGAAGAGGAATGTGGGGAAGTACCTGGCTGTTCAGATCTGGTCACCAAACACGGCTAAAACCATTTCAAGCAACGTTTCAATTCTGAATGGTGGTCTTACATCAGGGCCATACTGATTCCACTCTGGAATGTGCCGAAAATATACTAAACTAGCTGACCCCCCTATGCGTTGCTGTGGCTAACGAAACACAGCGCCATCTACTGGATGGTTACATAATCTAGATAACCAAGTGTTGTATCGACAAATTAACTCTCACTGCCATCTGTCAGAAACTTATAGAACTTACAAATAATTGTCCCATATTTTTTTTAAAATTAAATAATAAATATTGAGGTCAATAATCGAAATAAAAACCATCCTATCTTTTAAGTTGGACCAAATTACACACAGTAAGCCAAATTCCATCAAAATCGGTTAAGTAGTTTCGGAGTTTACCTCGGACGAACATTGTGACACGAGATTTTTACATATAAAGATACTTTTAATTTAATTAATTGTGAAATAACACAAATAAATCAAATATAATTTATTTGCGCACGCCGGGTTCGAACCCGCGACCTTCGGATTGGAAGCCGAGAGCCTTACCCCTCAACCACGCCGGCCGTCAAAGAGTCAAGAGTCCCAACCATTGCCAAAATTGGTCGAAGGTCCCAACTGATTCCGACTGTCTTGAGCAAGTAAGACTATAGAATCCCCAATCAGGGTAATGTGGTGGCTAGAGGGAGTGGGAAAAGGAAGGATATGGAGAAGAGGAAGGGTGGGAAGTAGCTGGCTATTCAGATCTGGTCACCAAAAATGGCTAAATCTATTTTTTTATGTGAATACCGTACAAGAGTCCCAAATGTTCCCGTCTGGAACCAGTGAGACTATGGCATCCCCCATTGGGTATGTTGTGAGGCTGAAGGTAGTAGGGAGGGAAAGGAGATGAGAAAGAGGAAGGTGGAGAAATATCTGGCTATTCAAATCTGTTCACAAAACACGGTTAAAGCCAATTCAAGCAACTTTTCAATTCTGAATGGTGGTCTTACACCGGAGCGAAACTGATAGTAAAAAATAAAATAAAAAATTAATAGTAAAATATAAACTCTTGGAACGTGCCTCAATTATATTCTATAATATTTTAAATAAATAAATTGTTAAATAAAAATAAAAAATAAAAATATTTGTTCACCCCGGGATTTGAACCCGCGACATTCGTTTCTTTCGACAACGTTTTTTTCAAACAATGTTTCGATCCTCAATGGACTTTCACCAGGGAATAAGGGATCACTTATCAAGAAATATTGTTTCTTCTGTCTCTTTTATTAACACAACAAATTCAATATCACCATCTCATTTCACTGCGGCGCATCGGTTGGTACTAGCGGCAGACGGTTTCTTCCAATTTGCAGTCAACGTGAAACAGAGCGTTACCGGTTCGCATGAGGAAAAAAGAGACATGAGATAACCTCCAACCTTCGATTTTTAGCCAGCTGCTAACAGCTGCTGTTCGTAGCATGGTGTGTAGACCGCTATATTTCGAAGCTCCATAGCTCACGACAGAAACGACATAGCATGTTTTAAATAGTTGCATTGACCTATAAATTATAGAGAGAAAGAGTTATGCAATTTTCATGACGCCAAGCTCACCGTTTGAGTGTTGCTGCTCCAACCGAATTTCTGTTTCCGACTAAAAATAACGATTCGTAATGTAATGTTAATGTGATGATAATCGTATTTTAAAAATATAACGTTTTGACCACATCTAAGGAATGCTGACCGCGTAACCACAGAGATGCACTGGGGTAGGCAGAGAGCATAGACCACCACACAACTCGGTCAAGACACAAATTCCTTGATTCATTCATAATTATTCTTCTCATACAATGAATGCTCTTCTGATATTTTGATTCTTGACTCGGTCCGACTCAAGTATTTGATTCACTTGATCGTGCCATGTCTTCTTCGAGCGTCCCCGACTTCTACCATTTACATCCGCGTCTTAAGAGGGTTTTACCAGAGAATACCGGAAATTAGTCATTTTTAAATCAAATTCTAGATTTATTGACTCCTTTTTACAAAAAAAACATAAATTGATTTTGAAAGATTGTTATTTTATCTGGTACACGCAGTTTTAAAATTTTGAAAAACTAAGTGTATTTTTAATATACTAAGGTTATACCGTTGGTCGTTGGCAGATTTGTTCAATTTTCAAACTATAGATTCTATTAAACAATTACAAATTTCAAATCATATAACAAAATAAATCAATATAATATAATCTAGTCAACACAGTTCTCAGAATTTTAATTTAAGTTAAATTAAAATCATTAAAACATAAATCCGAGAACGTGTTTTATGACAAATATACCTTAGTTTTTCTATTTATTTAAGGTCTTACAAACTAAAATATTTTAAAAAAAAATTTTTACACACTTATTTTTTTTAGACATTATTGAAAAATCTTAAATACTTATGATCAAAAAATACCTACAAGAAATACAGGATATTTAATAATTTATCATCGTGCGTTTTGAGCATTTTTATTGCTTACTTGAATGATTGTAGGTATATATTAAAGCAAGTTTTGAATGAAATAAATCGATTTTAAATTTTGAATTTCAAAAATTTGATACGGGGAATAATCGATCTTTCTCATTGGAACCTCCCTGTACAGTTGCAAGCGTTTTTAATCTTTTATTCTCAGCCGCTGGTCAATCGCTCTTAATATATTCTCCTTACACGCTTTTCTTCGTTCATAAATAAAAATCATTATTATAAATATTACACAATTGAAAAAACTAAGTAAAGGCAAAGAAAAACATTTTTCAATATCCACCCCTTACCCCTTGACAGCCTCCGTGGTAGAGAAGTAGAGTGCTCGGCTAGCAATCTGAAGGTCGCGGGTTCAAATCCCACAGTTTAATAATTTAAAAACAATGGTATATTTGCGGCACGTTCCAGAGTGGAAGATTCTCTCAGTATCGCTCTGGTGTAAGACCACCATTCAGAATTAAAACGTTGCTTTGTATAAACTGCCTCTAGCCGTGTTTGGTGACCAGATCTGAATAGCCAGGTACTCCCCACTTTCCTCTTCCCCATCTCCTTTCCCTCTCCATTACATTCAGCCTCACAACATACCTTAACTGGGGATGCCATAGTTTCACTGGATCCGGGCAGATGGGAACAGTTGGGACTGGGCGGTATGACATAAAAAAGAATCGATTCACAACTGAGCATTTTCAAATCTTTGAAGTAATCTCAATTTTTACTTACTTTAGGTGAAATTTATCAAACAATGTCATTGAACTTTATGGGGCCTAGGAGTCGAAGGGTCTTATGCAAATTGGTGACATCGGTTTTGTAAAATATGTGGGTTATAATTTGTTATCTTGTACCAGCGTGCATTCAAACAATGAATGCATTTTAGGTCTTGTGTACTTAGAGATAACTTAGCGATAGCAACATGGTAATTTTATTAATACGGTCGTACCACTAATAGCTCCATTGTAACCTCTCTTTCCGTTGCACGCGTCGTCCATTTAGTTGGCCTGCTGATGGTTTAACAATATCCTCAAATTTGTATATTTTTAAATACTGGCGTCCCACCGGGATCTGACATGAATGTGAATATTCTATCTAACTTCTATCTACCTAGGAGCGGCCCGCGGGCATTATTATTTCACCACCTACTGGAAAGGTCTAGAACTGCAATCAATAATTTACAGTACCGCGCCAAACCTTCGCGAAGGATCTCGTGTATATTTTGCTTGCCTTTCCAGTAGCTACTAAACAAGTCGGCTATATAAGGCGTCGGCGGTCCCGTGCGATACATAATATCACTAAAAATGAATGACCTCTTGTCATGTGCACCAGAATGTCAGGATTCTGTGCATGGGTGCATATGCGTATTCTTCCGACAGAAACGTTATTGCTAAACGTCACTGAAAAACAGATACTGTCTTGCCTAAGGTACCTATGAGAAATTAACTTTTTTTATAGTTTTACAGGAATGTTCATTTCTGTAGTCAAATAACAAATTTACAAATGCTGTACAGAAGTAATGGTGACCCGAAAGTTGATCTCCCGACAGTTGGCCCCCCGAAATTATAATCATTATAAAATAATATTTTTTTTGTTCATTATTTACCTTTTCAAACCTAAAACCGACTTAAAATACGTGTGTATAGAAAAGTAGTTATTTTCCTTGATGCATTTGACCGAAAATGTGTTTTATACTTTTGTTATTTGTTGGTACGTCTGTTCTACACTTCTCTTCGGGGACACTTGGTTGTATTTTGTATAAGTAGGTATACTGTATTTTCACGGGAAGGGCAACCGTCGGTTGATCAGCTGTCATGGAATCAATTTTTTCACTAAGCCCTTCGGTTTGTTTAGGTTGAGACGCGTATTTTGTACAACTCGGGTTCCTTACTGTTACAATTATGTGTAAAGATAAATCTACAACACCTATGTACTGCTATGTACTTACAGTACCTACGCAGTTATTCACCAATCTATTCTGTTACAAAGAGTCCTACATATACCTACATATATATTGGAATGTATCTTTGAGAGTTATTATGTTGGCATCAACCCCCCTGCGATACCTATTTCAAAGCATAACATGAATGCCTCAAAAGAGTTTATTCTTGAGGTAAGAATAACCTTGTCGAATGTAATGATGTTTCAATGACCCAATCGTATCTGATTAAGACTAAAAGGGACACAATATTATTTCTGTTAAATGCGTTATTAAGAAAGAGGTTACAACGAAGCCATCAGCTTTAATTCATGGTGATGATATCGATGGGAAAAAAACTCCTAGTCTAGGATTACCAACGCCCCCATGTTGCACTGAAATACAACTGCACGCCACTGTTTCTAGTTATTTGCTGTAATCTGTGCTGTAATCTCTGCTGTAATCTCTGCTGTTATCGTCGTCCCTGTTGTTGGGATAGAGTTCGGCTGTAGGCGTTAGGGGCGGTAACTTAGCACGGTTCTTATCAGCCATTAACACGAGTATTTTATTGTTTAATTACTCAAAATGAACAATCAGCGAGACTACTACGCATCATTTATGTGATTTTTTTCATTATTTATTTATTACGTGTTGTGTTTTGCGTCACTTTTCGCATTGGGTTGTTTGTTTTCCAGTGCGATCAATTTATTGCGAGTTTAAATAAATATATTATGTTAATAGGATAGCAGATACCTGCGCTCGCTGCCACGTGCGAGTGACAAAACAAAAGAGGTGTAATGTATTATTATGCTACTGCCTTATATACCCACTGGAGCGACAAAGCAATTTAAAACTGTTTTCTCGGATTGCACGAGATTTTTTGGTGATCATTTTGAAAATTTACCGCCCAAATTAAAAAAATCATCCCTCCGAATTTTAATATAGAGACATATAATTCGAATAAAGTGCTTTGTAGCCAATGAATCTTATCTTCTTATGCTGGGGTCGCATCTGCGCCTATCGTCACGAAGCTTCGCTCAAACGTATTCTTTTAATTTGAAAAAGAATACGTTTACGCGAAGCTTCGTGACGATAGGCGCAGATGCGACCCCAGCATTACTATTACTATTACTATAATATTATACACGCGAAAGTTTGTATGGATGTATGTGTGTTTGTTACTCTTTCACGCAAGAACTACTGAATGGATTTTAATAAAACTTTACAATAATATAGCTTATACATCAGAATAACATAGAGGTTATAATTTATAAAGCTTGCCATTTTCCATATATTACAAATAATAATTATTTTTTAATAGAACATTACAAAATTTTAGAATGACATTTTGCAAAACAATGTTTGTTAAATCAAAATTCTATTTTAGAAAATATTTAAATTAGTGCATATTTGAAGTACTCGCCTAGTACTTTGAATCGAATCAAGAATTATAGATATTTTAAATAAATAGGTTAAGAATTTTGGTATAAACGTAGATGGAACCTAGGAAAATAAAATAGGCTACTCGAAGTACTTACTAATCCTGCGCGGACGAAGTCCCGGGCATAATTTAGTTTACCTATATTTAAATAATAATCCCATATTTTTAGGATTTATAAAAAAATTATTAAAAATTCATAAAGCATTAAAAAGTTTGACGAATGGTAGGAAAATGTGGTTTAATTTTGGACCGCTGTCAATCCCAGAAAAATAAAAACGGTCCATATTTTGCCCATAGTCGCCCCGCCCCAGTGGTTAAAGAAGATAACCCAAAAAGACGGACAGCGTTGCAGGGAGCAAATGACCGCAACAGGTTGATTACCTTAGCCGGACTTCAAGCAGGTCAACAAGTTCGGTGCCTAGAGCCCCATCCTCGGAGGGGAGCCAGGATAATTTTCAGTAACCCACATAGGATGCCCCGATGGAAATAATTTCTGTCAGGCCACACCGATGACATCTTCGGGAATGATGTGAAAATGGTACACATCGGGGATAATAATAGATCCAACATGAGTGGTATTAAGATTATGGCAGAGTGGTGTGAAGATTATGGCAGAGAGGTCTAAGATTATGGCAGAGTGGTGTGAAGATTATGGCAGAGTGATCTAAGGTTATAGCAAATTGGTATGAAGATATGGCAGATTGGTCTGCAAATTATGGCAGAGTGGTATGAAGATTATGGCAGAGTGATCTAAGATTATAGCAGAGTGGCATGAAGATATGACAGATTGGTCTGCAAATTATGGCAGACTGGTATGAAGATTATGGCAGAGTGGTATGAAGATTATGGTGGGGTGGGCTGAAGATTATAGCAGAGTGGTCTGATTATTATGATAGTGTTGGTGTGAAGATTATGGTAGTGAAGCAGTGTTTCTTACCTTGACGAGGTAGGCCACGTGTCCTTTGAGCAGCAGGTCAGGGGCGTGAAGCCAGGAGCGCCCCGCGGTTCCGCCCTGCGTCGTGGCCCCCGCAGTTGCCGCTCCGTTGCTGCGCCCCCCGCGCCCCTGCCAGAACAGCAGAGTCGACATCGCGCCCTGGAAGAAAATAAAAACAAACATTTTAAAAATCTTTTAAAAAGTGGTAACTCGTAATTTTTAGATATTTTTTAAATAATAGTTATAATGTGAATAATAGGTACGTTATTTATCAGATTTGCCTTCATTCTTCAAGGTTTTTATCGGCATTTTTCTTTCAATATTTCTCAATAATTTTTTTATATTAACCCATTCATGACGAACTATTTTTTTCTCGAATTTCGTGCTGAAATTTCACAGGGGGGTTGGTTTTAGAGGTAGAAAACCGACATATTTTTCAGAATTTTAAAAAATTGTTTCTTCACCCCCCAGGTAGTCAGAGAAGGGTGAGATCCATATGGCACTTTCGGCAAATAACTAGTCGGAAATTTATTTTTTTCAACTTTATTGTACAGAAAGTAAAATTTTCAACAGCATTATTTAGTGTGGTAACTCTCGAAGCATTTTGCGCGTAGTCCAACCTTACATACGCTGCTTGCTTTTACAAGATGCATAAGACATTTTCCATACTTATTAGTTTCAGTAAGTAATTGCATTTACCCAGGATAATGCGGGACGGAGGTGTCATACTGCTTCGCCCTTTTTTTATATTTTGGTAAGTTTGTCGGGTGCCTTGAAGTATTTCTTGATAGCATACTTGATAACATACCATACAGTAATGTTTTGATATCTCTTCACTGAATTCTAACTGTCGCAATTAAAAATAATCCATGGCTTTGCGTTTCAGAAGCCAGAAATTCTGAATTGTTACATCGATGGCCCAGCTAAAAATGGACCACCACTACTATTTCTGTTGACGAACAGTAATTTGATAACATGCAACGTTTTCATCCATTCTATCAGTTCCGCCCATATATGTGTTGTGCAGATGAATTCATTTGGCCTCTGAATACTTATCTTTTTTTTGCTCCTTGATGGAGTCCTTGCACTTTCAGTATGTCCTCGAGGAAGTACACCATTGTTGTACTTTGACATTGTTGCCTTCTTATCGGAGATAGGAGATGAGTTGGGAACCCGATTGTCTCGAATTGTACCAGTGTCATTGTATCCATAAAAATACAAGTAGAGTTCAGCAATGGCATATGGCAACGGCGCGAGCTGCTCCAGTACATTCGAGTTGTTGGAACCAGACATAACCCTAATATTATAAGTATACCCATGTACGCTTTTATATCCCCAACAGTCAAAGGCGATACTTTATGGCTATTTTCAGGATCTTGCTTGGTCTGATATTTGTTGGATTCTGAAATGATGAATTTATACATTTTGCTGTCAAAGATTTTTTCAAATAATTCCTCCAGTGATAAAGCAGCTACGTCAGTATAATTTCCCTCGGGAAATATGCTACAAGCAATTGGTGTGACATCGTTAGACTTCCCTTGATATGTAGTTCTTGGACCAGGCATACGTTTTGGAAAGCGATAAAGTGGTTCAGCGGAATCATTTACTCTGTCTGCAGTACTAGTACGGCATCGTTTCAAATGAGGCTCGGAAGAAGTGTTTGCAGACGCTTGACCATGTGATGCTGAAGCGTCAAATAAATGTCGAGGTCACTGCAAGCTAAGTCCAAGTGCACATCTCCTAAATGTTCAGATCAGGGTTCTCTGGATCTGAATCAGAATCGGAAGTACATTTTCCCGTTTTGTGTCAGCAACGCCTAACAATTTTTCAATTAGAAAATAATTGCGCTCGATAGATATTGGCAATTATTCCGTCGTCATCTTCATCAGCTGAATCTGCTCCGGACAAATCACTATCTTTTGGCGGCTCCACATACACATCCACTACTTCATCATCATCCATATATTCTTATCTGATTGTTCTTAAAGCAGTAACATCACTTCTTCAACAGTCAAACCCCTAAAAACGCGAAAAAACAATGAAATCTTTGAAAAATTACATTTTATGTATAGTGCGATCTGTCGAAAGATCCATATGGAACCAAAAATCAAAACCTTCAATTCACAGTCCTCGTTTAGATACAATAATGATTATTTTTGTAACAAAGTGTGTGTAAATAGGCAGAGAATTTCATTATCTACAAATCATTTTCCGTTTTGGGGAAAAAAATCAAATCTACTACATAAATTTAATAGATTACTTACTTCACGTATTTTGAAATCTTGAAAAAATTGCACTTTTTTTCTAACTCAGTAAAGACACATCCGTTTACGTCGGCACACATAAATAAACTGAACCCAACCAAGACAAAGGTGTTCGTACATGCCTGTAGACTATATCAAACTGTATTTGGCACCGCTATTTCAACATATCGGCATTTTGTGACTAAATGAGTGCCAATACTTTTTCGAGATCCATATGGCACCTTCGTCATGAATGGGTTAATTATTATTTTTATTATGAACAATTAGCACTTTTCGTTTTTAAAATTCTGTGGAAAACAACATCCAGATACTTTTTTTAATCGATAAACTAATGTTTTAGACAAGATTTTATGCATAGCACAAAGGGTAACAATTATTATAAGAAATAATTATTATCCTGAAACACTCATCCATATTGAAAAAACCTCCCGAGAAAAGATACATGCCGCCGACTCGACTCGAACCCGCGCCCCTCCGATTGCCGGCAATCTGAGAGCTCCTGACCGGCAATCAGAGGAGCGCGGGTTCGAGTACCGTCGGCGGCATGTATCTTTTCTCAGGAGGTTTTTTTCAATATGGATGAGTGTTTCAGGCTAATAATTATTGCTTATAATAATTGTTATCCAGAGACTCGTTGTATCAAAACGAAATGGTTGAAAAAACATATTTAGATTTCAACCCAAAAACCCAAGAACCCCAAAAAACTTGATTTTTTAAAACATTTTTCATTAACTAAAGTGTTAATAAAATCTTTTGGAGTAGGGTCCACGCTTTGGTCCATTTAAAAATATTCAGCAGCTGATAACCCTAGCGACAGATATATCTATTTACTCGCTTATTCTCGATTTGCTAGAAAAAAAGTATAAATCCAAAAAAGTTATACCACAAAACTGATTCCAAATGTGACTTAGATTAATAGCTGATAAACTAAACGACTGATGTATTACTCGATTATTCTTGATTTGCTAGATAAACAAAGTTCAATTAAAAATAAGTTATTCCACAAAATCGACTCCAAATGTGACTTAGATTTACAGCGATTTGCTCGACAAAGAAAATTCAAATCAAAAATAGCTATACCACAAAATCGACTCCAAAAGTGACAGTGACAGTAAGTAGGTTAACAGCTGATAACCCAAGCAACCGATTCATTACTCGATTTTTCTCGATTTGCTCGAAAAAGAAAGTTCAAATAAAAAAAAGCTATACGACAAAATCGACTCCAAAAGTGACAGTGACAGTAGGTTAACAGCTGACAACCCAAGCAATAGATTCATTACTCGATTTTTCTCGATTTGCTCGAAAAAGAGAGTTCAAATCAAAAAAAGCTATACCACAAAATCGACTCCAAATGTGACGTAGATTCACCAGTTTCCCGCTTGTACTATAAATTTTCAATAATATAAAATAAATAATTATTAAAAATACATCTTACTAGTATTATAAATGCGAAAGTTTGTATGGATGCATGTATGTTTGTTACTCTTTAACGCAAAATTTACTGAATGGATTTTAATGAAAACTTACAATAATATAGCTCATACATCAGAATAACATATAGGGTAATTATACCCTTATTATTATAAAGCCAGCTATTTATTTTCAATATATTGAAAATAATAATATTATTGTTTAATAGAAAATGTCAAAATTTGAGAATGGCATTTTGCAAAACAATGATTGTTAAATCAAAATTCTAATTAATAAAAAATTTAATTAATGAATTTATTTGAAGTACTCGCCTAAAACTTTGATTCCAATAAAGAATTATATATATTTTTTAAATAAATAGGTTAAGAATTTTGGTATAAACGTAGATGAGACCTTGGAAAAGAAAATAGATTACTCGAAGTTCTAATCCTAACGCAGACGAAGTCGCGGGCAGAAGCTAGTTAGTATTATAAAATAAATAATTATTTCCAAGTAATATTTTGTTTTTATTGTGGTTTGCTCAAACGTCGGGTCGTTCTTGTGAAATGACCGTATCAGGCCGTGCTAAGGACGGAAGTTGTCCGTTATTCCGCACTAACTCGTGTCAAAACGCCAAGCAATAGACTGCCACACGTCACATTACCACAGAGGCGTCTATCGCTTGAATTAACACCGTCACTTGAGCGGATTTGAAAATTAAATTTCATTAGACATGATAATAATCACCATGCAATGAGAATTTCAAAAGCAAAATGAGCTGTTTGAACTATAATACGTGTTTTTTTTTACCTTATCGAAGGTAAGATGACATCATCATGTATTTCTAAAACGAAGTGGTAACTAAACTGAACCATTGTCGGTTTTAAAAATATATTTATTTCAAATATAAAAGAGTTTGTTATTACCGATAAAGAAAATGTATAATTATTTAAAACATCACGATGGTGTAGTGGTTGTAACGATTGACCTTGTATCCTGAGGCTGCGGGTTAGTTTCATGTGAGATCAAAAGTACCGCAACCCAGGCCAGTACACTAAATCAAGTTGGCCTGCTATTCGAAGCATGCAGGTATGTATATAGGAAATAATTTCTCTCAAGGCTAATGTCATATTTGGGAATGCTGTGTGGAGAACGTTTTATTGAAGTATGTAGTTATATAAGTTAGAATGGCTTTAAAAACATAATCATTCAGAAGAATCTTATAAAACTAACAGGCCAACTTGATTCATTGTCTTGGCCTTGGTTGAGATGGTTTTTATTGGACGCAAAAGAAAACTGCATTTTTGTGATATCGGTTGTAAAAATTGTAAAGTAAAAACAAAGTATAAACCAAGTATAAACAAAGTTTAAACAAAGTGATAAAAGTAAGTATTTAAAATTTATGAACAAAGTAGTATAAACAAAGTTGACCGGTCAGTGACTGAGTTGGCATCGTGTCTGTTCCCACCCAGGCGTCGTGAGTTCAATTCCTCAACCGACTAAATCTTTCATCACGACACAATCAATATTTTCCGCTTAGTAGTTATGGTAGTAGGAGATTTTCAATTATTGTCAAGTTATTCGGGGTCTTTCGTTTTAAAAAAAATAATTATAATTAACGTATAAACAAAGTATACAAAATTATTATAAACAAAACACCTACCTACCACCCACATATACGCGAATGGATGGATAATGCGGTCCAAAACATTCAATACTGTCAAAAATGTTTATACAACATACAACACAAAAAAAGTTTAAACAAAGTAGGTAAGTGAAAAAAGCTAATTTTATTTCGTACTACCTTTATTTGTGTTTGTTGTTTTTTTATGTTTAAAATATCAATTATATTATATTCTACATTCTAGGCAATTTTTCTTATTGAAAAAAAAAGAATTAGCAACGTACATTGAGTGAGTCCATTAAACAAAATTCCTCTAAAACGTTTCTGGTTATCTATTAATTGTGCGAGGAGTATCAAGTTATTTAAAAACAATAGTACCTATTTGGTATATATATACCTAATATATACCTCCACTAACTTTATTTAATTTGTGTGACAAGAGTAAATTTTGATTAGACAATTGGGAAATAATGCACAATAATGATTATAATTTCGGGGGGCCAACTGTCAGGGAATCATCTGTCGAGGGATCAACTGTCGAGGGATCAACTGTCGAGGGATCAACTGTCGAGGGATCAACTGTCGAGGGATCAACTGTCGAGGGATCAACTGTCGAGTCACCAGTTTTAAGGGATCTCAGGGATCTCTTTTCTACTGCAGACATTAGTTTACATCATCCTTACTTAGTTTAGTCATACTTAGATACTTTTACATCATCCTTACTTAGTTCCAGTTAATACATAAATTATTAATGATTATTTATAAACACATTAAAAATGTAAATAATAAAAATAACAAGAACATTTAACAATTCTCGGAAAACAATGCGCGTATTGTTCTGAAATTCCTTTGTGAACATTATACCTGTTTCTGTATAAATAAATAAATAAAAATAACACATTCGTCTCTCCCAATGCATTTCAAAACAGTGGAGTTGGAAGAAATGGAAACGAAAAATTTCCATCACACGAATGCAATTTGCGCAACAATAATCTTAAATCGTATTGTGTACGTTTTTCAAACGTTGTTCATATTTGGATACGTTTTTAGATTTTCACGGCCAAAAGCATTTTCGTTGTTTGTTTTTGGGGTGTTATGCCGTGTTGTGCTACCTCCTTCTTTAGCAGACGTTTCGGATCTGCCGGATCTGCCCTGATGATGGACACTGCAACGCTGTCCGAAACGTCGGCTAAAGAAGGAGGTAGCACAACACGGCATAACACCCCAAAAACAAACAACGAAAAAGTTGTTCATATTTTATTAAAACTTTCTTTAAACATTATACCTACTTGGGAATACATTGCGTATACTTTGTTTACACTTTATGCATCACAGTAGTGTAAATATTTATGACATTATTGAATGTTTTTTTTTTTAATTTCGTGTATTTATTTGTGGTGAGTACTTTGTTTACACTCACTTTGTGAATTTTTGAATATATACTTTGTTTATACTTAAAGCATTACAGTTATATGAACATTTTTGACATTATTGAATGTTTTCTACTGCATTAAGCAGCGATTACTTTCGTGTATGTAAAGGTGGTAGGTATTACCTCGGTAGATGCTTTGTTTATACTAATTAAACTGTTTATACTGCATTCAGCAGTGATTACTTTCGTTTATGTAAAGGTGGTAGGTATTACCTCGGTAGATGCTTTGTTTATACTAATTAAACTGTTTATACTGCATTAAGCAGTGATTACTTTCGTGTATGTAAAGGTGGTAGGTATTACCTCGGTAGATGCTTTGTTTATACTAATTAAACTGTTTATACTGCATTCAGCAGTGATTACTTTCGTGTATGTAAAGGTGGTAGGTATTACCTCGGTAGATGCTTTGTTTATACTAATTAAACTGTTTATACTGCATTAAGCAGTGATTACTTTCGTGTATGTAAAGGTGGTAGGTATTACCTCGGTAGATGCTTTGTTTATACTAATTAAACTGTTTATACTGCATTAAGCAGTGATTACTTTCGTGTATGTAAAGGTGGGAGGTAGTTGCTTTGTTTATACTAATTATGTGAACTTTTGGTAACTATGATACTTTGTTTATACTTTTTGTATTACCGTTGTATAAACATTTTTGACTTTATTGAATGTTTTCTACTGCATTAAGCAGTGATTAACTTCGTGTATGTAAAGGTGGTAGGTAGTAGGTTTGTTTATTCTACTAATTAGTGTACTTTTGGTAACTATAGATGCTTTGATTAAACCTTTTGTATTACAGTTGTATAAACATTTTTGCATTATTGAATGTTTTGTACTGCGTTAACCAGTGATTACTTTCGTGTATGTAAAGGTGGTATGTATATTAGTATATGTGCTTTGTTTATACTAATTATGTGTACTTTTAGTATAGATACCTACACAAAAAATCCATTATACACGTATACAAAAAATAATTATTTTTAATTTCCAAACTGTTTTCATAAGCATTGGCGTTATTTTTTGTATATTACACTGTATTCCGTCATTGTGTGAAAAAAATTAGGACAGACTATTCGCGACAATCGATAAACGCAACCACTTTCGGGACAAGGGGAAGAAGAAGAAGAAATAATAATATTATTTTATATAATATAAAAGAAATTAAAAATTAAAATGGAGTTCTATAAATTAAACTTGATAATATTAAACAATTACTTGGCTATTCAGATCTGGTCACCAAACACAGCTAAAGTCATTTCAAGCATCGTTTTGATGCTGAATTGTGTTCCATTTTGCTGCTACTGAGAACGTCACCAACAGGTTTTAAAATGCAGTTACCTGCATCTACAGGTATCTACCTATAACACGGTTGCCTAATGACGGTGCATTAGAATCTGCATTCATTGTCTCAGCTAATCATTGCCTAACATTGCTGACTAGTTATGTTTGGCCAGGTTCCCACGCATAATAATGACTATCCTACTTCTTGAGGAGTGTTGCTGAGTTGAAAATAATTAAAATTTTACAATGAGACCTGCCAATACGAAAGGCAAACTGACAAGAAAGTGGAAAATACCTAAGAGGAATTTTAAACGCCATAAATATTTGACTTCTTACCCCTTTAGCACTCTGCGTATTTTTGGTATTATCTGCACGAGGAAAGTAGCGCCAAAGTTGTTTTTATTTTTTTTATGAATAATTTTTATAATTAATTTTAAGAATGAAAAAAGTTAGTCAGTGGAAATAGTCAAAAATAATCTTAGCCATAAAGGAGTATTTTTTAAATTTTGTTTCTTATCTAACTTCTCATTTATTTAATGACGTTCTACATAGGTAAGACAACCAGAAATGTAAATATTAGAATCACGGAACATTTAAGATGTTTAAATAATAATAATTTTTCGGAGTTTGCCCATCATCTTATTTCCACCAATCATGCTTTTAATAAGGACACAGAGGTTAAAATTCTTCACCGTAATAATAAAAGCAAAAAAATTAGATAACTTTTAAGCACTTGAAATTAAAAAATCCCTAAATAATAACGCTAATATATTGAATAAACCAAATTAATTTATCGTTTAGTCCCATTCTAGATATGTTTCCAATAAACCGCTCTGTTATTGCTGGAATTCCCGCAATTACCCCTCCCCCCTCCCCCTTTGACCACCCAGTCCAGCACCTAAATGTTTGGTATATATCTATCAATATTTTGTATCATAGGTTAGTTTTAATATTCTCCTGAAGAAGGAAGGGTTCTTCCGAAACCGGTAGAGTGTAATTAAAATTTAAAGTGGTCTAAAACAAATTTATATATTTTATTGTAAAAAACAAATTATTTAGTACTTTACGCTTATATTTTTTGTAACGTAATTAATAATTTTATTTTAATTCCAATAAATAGAGAAGGTAGGAAAAGCTTCAATGTATCCATAGCATATTTTTTTCATATTCATAATGTAAACCGATTCATAGTAAAGATAAATCTAAATAGTAATTTGGCGTATAGCTTCATCTTGTAAAACAATTATTTCGATGGCGTGTATAAACTGAACTGTATTTTTTTTTATAATCCGAGTCAAGAAAATGAAGGCATACTGTTGTTCTGACGATTATAATCTGTGGTTTGCAAATTAATATTGTATTAACAAACACGTGTGTATTACTGGACAAAGAGATTTTATAATATGATGTCACCATTATTTGGATTTGCATGTCTCAGGCATGATATATTCTTAGGTACACGAAGAACCCGACGCTTTGGACGGCTCGGCTTCTTACCTTAAAGGAAAAAAAATATTGGACTTGCTAGTTCGACACAAGTCTTTCCGATACGTAAGATGATATCGACAGCGGAAATTTGAAATGTTGTAAAGGACTATGTAACCCAAAATTTTTTTCAATATGCCATTTTTCCGTTTTTTTAAACTCTTTCGATCTGCGTCGTTGAAATATTTCTAAGAAAACAAATGTTTCTTTTAGGACGTACATTAAAATATGATTTTTTTCTAAATACTTAAAAATAAATTAAATACTTTACTAAAGAAATTTACACAATATGTTAAGTACTCTGAAAGATCTATTCAATGTTATTTATAATAATTAGAAATACCCTAATGTAACACTAATTAATAAAGTAAGGAAAAAAAATTATAACCCACTTTTCAGTATGTTTAAAAGACCTAAACAATATTACACTTTTAAATAATTCAATAGCAGTTACGTAATTATTTAACAATTAAGAACAAATTAACATAAGATGATTTTTGTGAACTATTTCATGTACCTATTACTCACCTGTAAATTTCTCATATTAACCCACACTATATTATTATTTTTATGCCATCTTCCATATAAAAACAGGTTTCAGTTTAAGTTATTTTTATTATCTCTTTTCTTATAATATAATATTTTCACTAACCTTTATAACTACCATTTTTATATTGTTCATTGCTACGAGTTTATCTCTCTTATTTAAACATTGTATTACATATATATCACAGTATTATACACTTATTATGTAAATGAATGATAAATAAAAAAATAAACATTTGATGTGGGAAAACAATTTCAAAGTACCCCACAGAATAGATAATCTATTGTCACAATTATTTTCTCAGTAAATTGATTTAACCCTTTGGTTTGACCGGTAATAAATCATTTTAGGCATATTAAAAATTAAAATTGGGTTGGGATAAATATAGTCATATTAATAAGGCGTCCAACCACAGTTTGAAAATGGTCATAACATAGCTATCACAACATTTAAAAAACTGAAATACTTGCAGAACTTAACAATACAATTATTATATTTGATTTAAATTAAATGGAGTTCTAAGAATTAAACAAAAAAACAATTATTATAATATACTAGCTTCTGCGTAGGATTAGTACTTCGAGTAATCTATTTTCTTTTCCTAGGTTCCATCTACGTTTATACCAAAATTCTTAACCTATTTATTTAAAATATCTATAATTCTTGATTCGATTCAAAGTACTAGGCGAGTACTTCAAATATGCACTAATTTAAATATTTTATAAAATAGAATTTTGATTTAACAAACATTGTTTTGCAGAATGTCATTCTCAAATTTTGACATGTTCTATTAAAAAATAAATATTATTTTTAATATATTGAAAATTAATAGCTAGGTTTACAAATTATAGCCTATATGTTATTATGGTGTATGGGCTATATTATTGAAAAGTTTCATTAAAATCCATTCAGTAAATCTTGCGTGAAAGAGTAACAAACATACATACATCCATACAAACTTTCACGTTTATAATATTTGTAAGAAAGATTTATCTTACCGATTGCTTTTTCACATTCATCTTCTGCATTGCGAATCAGTGCATCGTCTGTAACTGTGACTACACCGCTGTCGTAACGATCATAAAATTAACACTTTACAACAACACAACTCTTCACTTGAAATGTCGTCAGTCGCAGATCAGCAAAAATTATCACTCTGATCTTAGGACGGTGGTCTAACTGTCCATGACCTCGATTTTTCTATATCTAAAACGTTCCTATTGACGATTCTACGCTGGTCTCTCTGTACTCTACAAGACTCAGACCTCAGACTGTAACGTGTATCATAAATTATACTAAGGTATCCGAAGAGATCTACGTTATCTGATTTGTCAACGTTAGTAGCACGTGGTTCCAGCTTCCAGCCACGGACGAGAGATTCATTCATTAAATAATGGACAACGCATACCAAACCATTTGGTCAGCTCACCATAAAATTCACATTAAAAATGTCGAAAGAATTCAGAGAAAGATTCTACGATTTATTAATTTTAAGTCCCTTAGAACTTTTGACGAGGGTAAGGCTCTCGACTCATGATCCGAAGATCGTGGGTTCGATCCCGGCGTGCGCATATAAAATTTATCTGATTATTTTGTGTAATAACACAAATTAATTAATTAAAAGTAATATATAGTATATTTGCTAATATATCTATATATTTTTTGCTAATATATATATATTTGTTAGTTTCCTAGCGGAAGATACTCTCAGAATCGCCCTGGTGTAAGACCACCATTCGGAATTGAAAAGTTGTTTGAAATGGCTTTAGCCGTGTTTGGTGACCAGATCTGAACAGCCAGGTTATTCCCCCCCTTCCTCTTCCCATCTCATTCCCCTACCCACAACCTTCAGCCTCACAACATACCCCAACTGGTGATGCGATAGTCTCACTGTCTCTAGACGGGAACAGTTGGGACTCTTTTGCGGTATTCATATATTTTTTTTTTTTAAACAAAAAAATTACTTACACTTTTTTATTAAATACCTCAACAATATATACACTTGAGGATCATAACGAGAACAGAATAAAACATAACGTTTCTAAGCGCGCTCTGTCAATTATGGCCGTTCAAGCCGGAAAATATACCTACCCTTTTTACACTAAATAAAGTAAGGAATCGCTGGTTAAAGTTTTTGCATCATGTGTGTACGAATTATGCCTAAATTAATTCGTTTTCTTCGGGTGCCCTCTCATCCGAGGTTAGCTATCATCAAGTCAACTTCAAACTATAAACTTCAGCCCTGGAAAAATCAGCGTAACTATATTCGTCATTCGTCCTGACGTTGATACATAAATCGTCGTAATAGGCGAGTTTAAAGTCGGAAAAGTGTCACACCTCCCCGCCCACGCCTGTTTGTTTGTCGCACTATGTTTTTACGCATATTTCTCTTTCGCTTACAGTCATTGTAAAGTCAGTAAATATACTGTACTTGCGCGAAAATGGATCGTACAAAGTTCAGGTCGGTACCAGACACGTAAATTTTGAAACCATACGTCATTTATGTCACGTTTACAGATGATAGAATTGACCTCCGCACCACTACACTCTTTACTTCATTTGCATTAATATAATTCATCTCAATTTTTTCGTTTTTTTAATTACGGTTTCCATTGTTGTCTAACCTCCTTGGTCATATAGTATAGTTGACTATGAGTGACAGACCACCAGAAGTTGTTGCCATATCGTTAAGCTAATTAAGCGACGTAAACAAGGACTATGTACCAGAAGGTAAAGCAGATGCCGACAACCTACTTACCGACTTATCAACGGCCCTGCCGAGGTTACGAAGAAGACTTATTTTATTTTATATTTTTAACTTGCAATAAATAGTACATATTATTATGTACAGAGATTACATTGCGGCAGAAATAAAAATTACACAAGTACAGTACTCAAGATAACAAATCATCGTTGCATATAGAATTTAACTATGTGAGACTGAGTACATTCTGAGAAAATCGATAAAAACTGTTTAGAAAAATAACGAAACGGAAAATAATAATTCTATTTATGGACAAAATAGGAATAATGTATTTCGTTCATTATAAGAATATATTTATGGCAAACATTAATTATTTTATGCCAGAAAATTGAACTTTAACGCGTTTTTCTCACATTCTTTATATTCTAAGAACAGTTTTTCTCACATGGTTCATATTCTATACACACAGTATTCGTCATAATTTTAAATACCATAATAATGTCAAAATATTTCATTTGAATTTATTTAAATTAGACAGCTAAGCATCACAAAATGATGTTAATATTATGTACATACCAAGGCAATTGAAATGTGTAGTGGTATTGCAGAGGACATGATTTTTTTATTATTTTGATTGTACTCACATGGTTTATTTTCTATCTTTACATGGCTCATATTGTAGGGTGGAGAAAAAAAAAGAAAAATAACTGTATATTTAACTCATTTTCGCCAAAATCGTCACATTGTTCATATTAAATATGCAAAGACGAAATTACAAAAATTAAAAAATCAACTATACATATTTCGTCACGTCTTTTTTCAACGTAGGTAGATGTTACGTACGTTTTCCTCTTCCTTTTCTCGGTCGGTATTTCTTGGAGGATCTTCACCGCTCTATACCTATACAGTAATTGGTTCTGTGATTTTGACTTTCGAAAGGGATGTCTTATTTCATTTTTTCTTCTTGTTGAGTCAATAATCAATAATGGAAATTTTTATACATAAAGAAAATATAAGTTGGCATTTATTTTATACATAATGAAAAATTTTATACATAAATGTTTTTATACATTATGTTTTATTATTTTTCTGTGTCTTGATAATTTTCAAATTTTAATTTAGATTATTATGGTAATCTTCTTCTTTGATTTGATTTTGTTTATAGACAAAACTATTTATTCATATTAAATAGTTATGTAGGTATGGGCGCAAATAATTAATTCATCTTAATATTTTAAAAGCATTACAGCATTTTTCCCCTAGATAATTCAACTAATATTTAATATAAAAGAGGAGATTTTGAATTATTTTAAGTGTCATCGTACACAATTTGTTTTATGGTACTTCACATGCTCCATATATGAGCATGTTCATTATTTCCTTTTCCACCCGCAAAACTAACTAGTAGCATGTGTGTCACGCCCAAATAAGCATGCTCATTGATTCGCGGGTGGGGGGGAAATAAGCATGCTACTAATGAGCATGTCTGCCAGTATCATAAAAGTTTTCAATATGGATAAGTGTGTCAGGCTAATAATTATTGCTTATAATAATTGTTACCCTTTGTGCTATGCATAAAAAATCTTGTCTTAAACATTAATTTATCAATTAAATAATAATAATAATTAATATTTGATGAGTTAAAAGTATTTTCACCAAAAAATGTAGACATCATATCGCATAAAAAAAAAAAAAAATAATTGTGTTGATAGCAAAAATAATTGCTATCAAATATGGTTGGTTTGTACTATGTCACTATGTCCACTTATGTTTTTTTTTAAACTGTGAATGTAGTAATATTAATCATATTTTTATCTACTATATCCACACACAAAAAAAAACTAATTTTAAGCGGGAACTTACATTTTGAACATCACCTTTTGTTCTATCTCCACAGTAATTACAAAAAATGAGGGTTGGAGTGTACTATGTTCATTGGCCAATACTAATTTTTTACTATTATTTATTCAAACTTTATGTACGCCTATGTAAAAATTACTAATGTTTGATTACCCCATACATTTTATTTATTCATATGACAATACAAAATTTTCTAATTTCTAATGAAGAATTTTTAATAATATAAATTTTATTATTATCTATTAAAACCTTATGTATGAGAATGTTAAATAATTATTGTTTGATGTCCTATAGGTTTAAATTACTGTTGGTTTGATATATCTCCGACCAGAGTATGGATATAGTAAAAACCAACTGGTTGGGCATTTACACAGCTACACTTACATACATACATCTATACAAAACTATACACATACATGAACTGCTGTACTTGTAGCTAGTATTGTCACATTTCCTTCCTACCCTTCCCTATAAACCTGTCACTTTCCTGTTACCCACATCAGTCCATAATCGACCATCAACCTGTGAACATCAACATTATTTATCGCATCCGCATTTTTTCGCTATTGACCGCCGCAGAGAAGAGAGTACAAGTCCCGCAGTGAGTAATTCTCTCCTTTTCCTTGTGTGCTTACCTTCTACTTGTGTAGTGGTTCAAACACATAACATACACATTTCAAGGTCCTTCTTTTAAAAAACTACACAAAACACGCATCACCAACATTAAAATATGGTCACGGTACAAACCAATTCATTTTTGGCTATTTTGTTTAAAAAAAATGTCCTTTTACGTTCTTGATTATACTTTTTTTCAGATAATAATTCAACCAATTACGTTGTTCTTTTACTTAAAGGTAGATTAACCCTTGTATTTTATATTATTATTTATATAAACTAGTTTGAAGTAAAGGAAACACAAATAGAATTTTTTTAAACTTCAAACTTCGTTTTCTCAATATGAGTTTTTGTGGGCATAGTAAAAACCAACCCTCTGCAAGCGATATGTCTGGACGACACCTAGTGAGAGATTTAGCACTTACAATGCCTTCTCATATAAAAATAAAGTTGGTTGTTTGCAAGTGAAAAAAAGAAAAAAATGTAATAAGCAGTAGTTGTTGAATGAAACACTAGTATGTATTGAATCATTTGGCGGGTAAGATATAAGCCGACATAGCATAGGATTAGAGCACCTGACCGGCAATCAGAAGGACACGGGTTCGAGTCCCGTTGGCGGCATGTATCTTTTCTCGGGAGGTTTTTTTTAATATGGACGATTGTTTCAGTCTAATAATTATTGTTTATAATAACAATACCTACGCTTTGATCAAGGTTACAGAAAATGTATTTTTCATTTTCTACGAACTTTGCGTTTTATTGATCCCTCAATATATTTTTAATGTCGGAATATTTCTTTCGTCTTAGAATAATTTATTGTTCTCATGGCTTTATTTTGCAAAATTGTTAGTCACCTAGAGTCCTACTATTATTCTACCTAGAACAAAATGCTGGTATAAAAACAAATGTGTCTAACAGACTCTGCGAGGTCGTTTTTATTAGTTTTTAAGTCTAAGATAGATACAAGTATGAACATGTGTTCTGGGTTTGTTGACAGGTTTCCGAAATTCCAAACCAATTCTTACATCATTATTAGTGTGTAAAATTTCAACATCAAGGTATTTTATTTAGGTGTTAGGACGATAACAGGTTGCGGGTTCATGTTATTTAATAAAACTAAAATAAAATATTAAATATTATATGGTATGACGTATTATTAATTTGCGGCACGTTCTAAAGCTATAGACACTCTGATCGTCCTGGTGAAAGACCGCCATTTTTTTTTTTACATTAGGTCCACACAGGAGGCCCTGAGGAAAGTAATTTCCCTCAGGGCCTATGTCATCTTTGGGGATGCTGTGTGGAGGGTATATTTGAGGAAAGGAAGGAGTGGAAGTTCTGGGAAGGAAAAGGGTATGAGGGTTGGATAGGAATCTGGGGTTCAGTGTGTCTTGTCTAGATCATCCGCCGTCAAGACCTAGATAAACCTTACCCCATGAACCCGGGCACCCGCGCTAAGTCACCAAATGTAGCGAACCACTTGCGGTGACCTATGGCAGAAGTGTTGGTTATCCAATAAATGGCTCCCGGGGCGGCGGTACCCATTCCCGCCTTCCAAATTGAATTGAATTGAATTGCCTCTATCGCGTTAAGTGACTAGATCTGTACTACTGGGTGCTTTCAAACCTTCCCCTTGCTCATCTCCTTTCCTTCCCCGCCCCCAATCTGCCACATGATACACCCAAATCCGGGATGCCGCAGTCTCATGAACCTGTAAATGTATCCTCAATTTTTGCTATAATTTTATCGTGTTGTCTCCCTCTGTATTTAGGTAGATATATATATATATATATATATATATATATATAAGCACACATTTTGTATTTATTGTTTAGTATTAATTTGTATCCTGATGATGTTTGAAAAAGCGAAACCGATCGGTAAAATAAATTAATAAAAACTCGTGGTTTTATTTTTATTAAATACTAGCTTCTGCCCGCGACTTCGTCTGTGTTGGATTAGTACTTCGAGTAATCTATTTTCTTTTCCTGGGTCCCATCTACATTTGTACCAAAATTCTTAACATATTTATTTAAAATATCTATAATTCTTGATTCGATTCAAATTATTAGGTGAGTTCTAAAAGTAAAAACACTAATTTAAATATTTAAAAAAATAGAATTTTGATTTAACAATCATTGTTTTTCAAAATGTCATTCTCAAATTTTGACATTTTCTATTAAACAGTAAAATTATTATTTGTAATATATGAAAAAATAGCTAGCTTTATAAATGATAGCCTATATGTTATTCTGATGTATGACCTATATTATTATAAAGTTTCATTAAAATCCATTCAGTAGTTTTTACGTGAAAGAATAACAAACATACATACATCCATACAAACTTTCGCGTTTATAATATTAGTAAGATGTCAAAACCACAAAGTGAATGCTTTCAAAAATAATCTAATCTTAGTATTTGGAGATTTAGAAACTTAGTACTTACTGATCGATATGATCGATCAAAAAAGATATAACTGTCTCCTATTCTGTTAAAATCCATTGATGCTTTTGAGTCCAAAATACACACAATAATATTAATTAACCTACATGACATCAACTTATTTGCCAGCAGTCTCACGTAATTCAAGAAATATTTTCTCCAATTCAATTGTTTCTTTTTTGGCTTGTGGTTTTGACACCGACAACGGAATGCTTTGTTTATAATATTAAAGGTGTGACATTAAAAAAATATATTTTCATTTCGATGAACATTGCAGCAACAAAGACAAGAGATACACTGATGCCCTTTATAGCAATACTTATACAAACCATGCATTCAACTATCAAGTGAGTGAGAATACAAAGTAATTAACAGTAAAGTGACATATCTGCCAGGGAAGTAAGTACAGTTCTGTAAAATATTATTATTTACTTGCACCTAAAATTAATATAAATTATATGTAAGACCTGGTGTAAGACCACCATTCAGAATTAAAACGTTGCTTGAAATGGCTTTAACCGTGTTTAGTGACTAGATCTGAATAACCAGGTACTTCCCCACGTTTCTCTTCTCTTCCCCACTTACCTTCAGCCTCATAACATACCCCAATTGGGGATGCCATAGTCTCACTGGCTCGAGACGGGAGCAGTTGGGACTCTTGTGAGGTATTCACTATAAAAATAAATAAAAACCTAATACTAATTACCTTCTATACGTTAGAAACTTTAAAAAAAAAGTAAAAACAGATTTTCTAGACTTCCTAGACTTCCTTGATCCTAAATAAACATGTTCATAAAGACAACATAAATTTATATAATATACTATGATAAAAAACCTGACGAGAATTCCCTGCAAATGCAAATATTGACAAATTCTGCATATTTATAAAAAGGGCAAATTATTTCTGAGACTAAAATTTATATCCAAAAGAACAGGTCTGAACATTGTATATATACATCTGCCACAGTCCTACCTGGCTCCAAACAGGCAATTTGGATAGGGGAAACCTATAATAAACATAAGGAAAAACCAAACGCTGACTTTAGGTAACTAACTAACTAACTAACCATCACGCCGTTTCCCCGCAGGGGTAGGCAGAGAGGACGGACCGCCAAACAACTCGGTCTTGGCACACACTCCTTGCCTCATTCACATTCATACATCTTCTCATACATACTCTTGTATTATTCTGACTCTTGACATGGCCCGACTCAAGTATCTGATTTACTTGGTCGTGCCACGTCTTCCTTGGGCGTCCTCGGCTTCTTCTACCGTTCACATTCGCGTCATAAATTCTCTTTACACTCCTTTCTTCATTCATTCGCTCAACATGCCCAAACCACCTAAGCGTCCCTTTCATAACCTTTTCCACTCTGACCATTTTTTCTCAGAACCAATTGGCTACTCTGGTTAAAATTTTGAACGGTTTAAGTTAAGTTTTTTATTTAAAAATGAAATTTTCGATACTTTATTTTCGGAGCACCCTATCTGATAATTCGTATGACCATTAAGATGTTTGATAAATTTGGTACATATTTTGCATAAAGTACTTGCTAAATCACACATAAAGTAACTAAAGGATAATACATGTGCTTTTAATGTGTTTTATTTGCATAATTCCTTCTGCTGCATAGCATTAATTTGTATAATATAGGTGAAATACACAAACAAACGAATGTAAATCCTGGTATTCATTCCTTTCTAATTGTCCTGTACCGCATAGGGGATGACCGGTGTCTACCTGAACTCGTGAACAATTGATTGGCTTAGGTTTTATGGCCAGTAAACGGGATCTTATTTTGCATTGGTGACTTTACTTTAGGTTTCGACCTTCATACAGGAAACAAAAGATAGACCAGCCCACAAGACATGCAATAAATAATAAGTTTCGATAACATTCTACACGGCGTTTACAAGGTGTGCAAAACTGTGTACACATCAATGACACTTTCTGAGTATTTTTATCACAATAAATAAGCTGACGATTCGGTCCAATTATTTATTAAAAATTTATGTCTTACTTATGTATTGTATTATCACTTACAGTTTTTTTAGAGTATGATATTTTTCAAAGCATTCTCCCACATGAATTTCCGGTTTGTTGTCACAACTTTTGCTGTGATGCATTGTTCATTTTCTTTGCCTTCCTTCTCTATCAGAACCACAAACGACGCAATCCCTATACATTTTCTACGCATTAGGCGTTATGACATGATTCAACCGCTGTTCTGGGTCTACCGAATGTCTTATTTTCTTGTATTTACACCTTCTCTATGATTTCCAACCAGCTAAATAATTAGCCTATCCACAAATTGAAGATTACTCATTGGATTTTCATTGTTTTTTAAATCTTATTTTCCTTGTACAAAATATATGAATTTACAACCGAAACTTCTAAACCCCCTAAAAAAAAGCTGCGCCACCATTGTATGTCGAAAAAAAATCTTGAAGATGAGGATGAGGTCTTATTATCAATAATAACACCATAAAATGCATTGAATACTTTGTCTTTCAAATCTCTCCACTTTTTTCACAATATTTTCTTCATCACTATTATCACCATCTTCGCTGAAATAAGCAAATCTCCTTCTTTTCGGCGGGATAACGTCACTTCCACTATCTCTATCACTTGGATTGTTAACGACTTCTTCCCTATCACTTACTATCACACTATCATTGTCATTGAAATCAATATTATTAATGCAAAAAGGTCTTCATCATCACTATTATCTATACAATTACATTCGTCATTATAATTGAACTTAGAAGTAAAAATTTCATTATTTTCCATGATGGTTCTATCTATGCATATTAAAAAATTCTACAGATTACTATTTTTATTATTTTCAAGTACTTAATATCAATATTGGGGCGATAAGAAATGTAATAGTTCCACAAAACGAAAAACTGTGGTCACAGGAGGTGGGGGTAGCCTCGGAGAACCGTCATAAATGTAGGACGGACAACTGACTGATCCGAAAATATTGGAATATGACAAATAATCCATAAGTTAAAAATTATACATCTATGTTTCCAAGAGTATATCTAATTAAGGGTAAATTAAAATGAAGAAATTTTAATTTATCTAACATGTCACGACGTCTCTTTGTACTTCTCGGAAACAACGAATCGAACAATATACCTAGGTAGATAGAAATCGGTGCTTAAACTTATTTCTGCGCCGGGCCAGAACCTCTGGCCCACGGAGCTCCCTACCAAAATCGTTTCGGCCAGAATGTCTGGCCTACAGAGTGGTAAAGGTTAATCTTACTTACTACGCTCACATCAGCCTTGCATTCTTTTCGGATCTCCACATTCCTCACATGATCATACATGGTTTTACCACACATACGCCTCAAGGATCTCATTTCTACAGCATTCAGTCTACTTTCATCCTTTTTCTGCCATTTCCGCGCTTCACTGCCATACATCAGGGTAGGTACCAGTACTCCATTGTGGACTGCTAACTTCGCTTCTGTGGACAACTTTTTGTTGGCTCCAACGGCGTTCAATCCTCCATTAATGGAGTTACCTGCATTCACCCTTTCATTAGGTAACTACAATATTAATAAATACAATTATCTGATAGTTAAAAATGAATAAGATATAATAGATATAGATAGGATACTGAAAAATATTTTATTGTGAAAAGAGACAAATAAGTCTGATAGACAAATAAGAAGAAGTCTGGGGTGCCGAGGGAGATTTCAAAACAAATTACATTATCTCTAAACAGGAGGCCCTGAGGAAAATAAATCCTTTTTAACATCTTTGGGGATGCTGTTTGAATGGTTTTTTTGGGAGAGGGAGAAGAGGAAGTTCTGAAAAGGAAAAGTGGTGTAAGAATTGGGTAGGAATCCAGGGGTCATTGTGTCCAGGAATGACGGACGTATGAATCCATTCTCCCACATTGGTGCAAGGCGATGGGAAGAGAAAGTCCGGCTGGAGAGTTCAAAGGGACTCCCTCGACCAGCCCTCTCGATCCGGCCCGCCATGCAGTAGATGGGAAAATGCATTCGCCGCCAAGAGCTGGACAAACCTTGAACCCATCATATAGACACTAGCTCCCGCACGTAGATGTATGGAATGTGTCGCTGATACAATACAAACATGAAATTATTAAATCATTCATGTCAGAATGTGAAATCAGACGTGTTTAATATTAGTTACTGTTAAAAGATTCCATAATATTTTGATGTAGCATATTCTTATAATGTAGGAGCTGTTGCACATATTTTTGTATTATTTCTATTTATCTATAATGTAAAAACTTGTTACTCTCTTTTGTTTTTCTGTATTGTAAACTTTTTATACTGTAAATTTCTAATATTAACTTACACTATATTTTATTATTTTTATGCCATCTGCAATTTAAAAACTGGTTTCAGTTTAATTTATTTTTACTTTTTCTCTTTTATTATAATATAATATTTCTTACTTACTTTTATACCTACCATTTTTATAATGTTAATTGCTATAAGTTTATATTTCTTATTTAAACATACATATATATCACTGTATAATATACTTATTATGTAAAAGCCCATCAGGGCGTTGAAAATTAATAATAAATAAATAAATAAATAAATATAACAGCTCCCTAAAGGCTTCTAACTAATGACCTTTTTTTTTTAAAGATCATATGTATATGTATGTACCTACCATGTACCCCTTTATGGAATTATCATTTCATTGAAGAAGAAGAAGATAACAATAATAATCTAAATTAAAATATAAAAATGAACAAGACACAGAAAAATAATAAAACATAATGGTCGCATGTCGCAACTGGGACTCGAACCCAGATCTCACGTCTTACCGGAACGACGCTCTACCAATTCAGCCATTGCGTCAGATTATACAACCGCCGCAATTGTCAAAGTCATATTTAAAATTTTAGAATTAACAATATTATCACAAAATTAATTTCATAATATTTTCAACGAGTATGCTAATTTTTCAATATGGCCTTCGATATGTTTCATTGCCAGAAAAAATAAAACACATAAATAACCACATGTTATATTTGTGTTTCCGAACCGATTTACCAGACAAAATGCCCTCTTGTTATTTTTTTTAAGCTAAACGTTTAATTTTGTTTGACCTTCGTTGGGGAATCGTATTATTAAACCTCTCTTATTAAATTTGTATTTATTGGTGATACCGCTTTAGAGTTGTTAATTTGAGAAAAACACTTCATGCTTGTATTAAATTAGATTTGTGTTTGTATCTGCTTATGTTATTAGTATTTTTTAGGATAACTTCACTCAAGAGTCTCTGAGGTTTTTCTCGGGGCCTATGTCATCTCTAGAGATGCTGTGTGGAGAGACTTATTTGGGTAAGAAGTGAATCCATTCCTTAGGGAAACCCTTATTGTTGGATAGAGAAAACAGAGAGGCCGGTTCTTCATTCTACAACCGATCTGTAGAGTAAAAACGACACGTTCTCATAAGCGTTATAACTTAATTCCGTGGATTCCGTTAAAACTGAAATAAAACTGGCAGGAGTTTCGAAACCTGGACCTTACATGTGATGTTTTGTTGTTTATAAAACAGGTGACAATGGAGTTTTCGACGGAATAATAATAATAATAATTGGATAATTTGTAGAGCGTCGTTTTTGTGAGAAATCACCACAAGGGCGCTGTAGGAATGTTTCCTGTGTATTCATTATACACCCATTGTGTAGGTAATTTTTTTTTAAAGTAAATCTATCAAAAATGCTGTACTCTGCGTGTGTACGCAGTTCTCTGGAGTACGCCTTTACAATCTGGAATGTCAAGTATATATCACACGCAGAAAGGATTGAGATAGTGCATAAACGTGCAAACACAAAACAAGATAAATTCATTCACCCCGCTTCACACATCTTCACACCCCTTAAAAAAATTGGCGTATTTTATCAGAGACTAAAAATATTCCCGCTTTGCAATAAAATCCAAATAAATGGAACATTTCTTAACGTATTCGAAAACAAAAAATTGTTTTCGAAAAGTGATGAAATAGGCTTTCAAATTTCTATATTAAAAATTACTATGTATTTTTTTAAATAACATTTTTTTTGCGAAAACTTTAAAAAGTGTTAAAAATGGCTCATTTTACTTTTTTTTCTAACTAAAATTACTGATAATGAAAAAAAAAATAAAACACATACTTAGATAAATGAATTATAAACCTTACTGTCACCTCACTTTTTTTCGTTTCATGTAAAAAAAATTCTTACAAAATTCACAAAGTTCCATAATTTTTTTTCAAATTGCTATCGGAAACTTTGGTTTCAGAAAGGTGTAAATTTTAATTATTTTGTGGTTTTCTTTTAGATTTGAATAAATAGTTTGTTGTATTCTCTTTCCAATACCGTTTAGATCACATTTCTTAGTATGATAGTAAGGGAGAAACAACGATTTCTGTGAGACCTATGTGAGCTGGGACAAATATGGTCTCCTGTGATTAAACGGGTTAACATTCCATTCAGTGAATTAAGTAGATATAGAAGGTATAAAATCTATTATAAACTATTGTTCCTTCTCTTACACAAGGATCAAAATGTGATAAACTTCCTCTCAGTAGATAAAATGACTCCAACTTCTGATACTCAGTGCCGGATTAAGACTACTTGATGCCCTAAGCAATCCACGACTGTGGGCCCCCTTAACCATAAGTAAACTTGTATCAACTAGATAGATTATATGAAGGTATTACATACAATAAAAACCAAAGCATTTTTTATTTATCCATTGAAATGCGACTTGCTACTTTTCCGGGCATTAAATTCGTGGAAAATAGTTTATAAGTTCAACTTTTTTTAGCATATCTATATAATATTGATAAAGCATCGAGTCTTTCCTGCAACATCGTGGTTCTTTTTTTATTTTTTATTATTTTCAATTTCTAAAAATATCATTCCGCTGTGCAGTTTCATCGGGCATAAAAATGTACACAGTTTAAGGGTTTTTACAATTTTACAATTCACACAGGGCTGTTTCCACATTAGGGAACGCTGATTCTATTTATCATAGTGAATTATTTTGTACAATTGTGCGTCAGTTTAATTTTTTTGGTGCCGTTTCTGGTGCCCCCCAAGACGTGATGCCCTAAGCAATGGCTTCATTTGCTTAGGGGCTAATCCGGCACTGCTGATACTCCCAAGATGGAAATAGCAGCAGATCTCTGTCGGGAGATGATCACAGCATTGAGAGAGTCAGGAGACGATTATCCAATTGGCTGGACCAATTGATGCTTTACCATTCATACGGTCCTGGAGGCATTAGCCTATATTCTATATTCTACTCCGTGTCTTAAACTAAGACGATAATACATATCTACATACAAGCCTATTTGGGTACAGTACTGATAATGTCAGCCAATGTCGTATTGAGGTCTGGGAAACGTAAGCAGCTGCCTAGGGCGGCAATTTTTAGGGAGGCGGCAATTTTTAGGGGGGCGGCATTACGCCGAACCTCTGAAGACTATGTAGTTTCCAAATTTTGCACAAACTTTAATTAAAAAATTCAATAAAGCAGTATACAAATAATTTCTAGGTAGTGTTTCAAAGCAGTCATTATGATATAATGATTTCCTAATTTAAGTCACGCAAAGTTATTCAGTGTTCTTTTATTTTTTTTCACAGGTATCAAAACTCTGTGGGAATACATAATTATAACAAGTACAATAATATACCTAACTGTTTGAATATCACTTTATTATATATCTCAATTTATTAACCAACCGGTTTCGGTTCTACCTGAACTTTCATCAGGGGGTGTATAAAACATATAAAACAATAAATTATAGAGTATTTAAAGGTAAAAAAAGAAGAAGGAGAAAGAAAATCAACTTCCTGGGGACGAGGGGGAGAACCTAAGGGAGGAACCTAAGAGAGAGAGAGAGAGAGAGAGAGAGAGAGAGTGTAAAAGTATGTGTGGGAAAGGAGAAAATGTATTTAAAATGGGGCTATTTGAAAAATCTTCATTTCAAACTTTGTTACCATTTTATACTTTAAAATAATTGTTACGGTCATTGGCAAGGGAAGAGGGGGGATTTTTTGCCAAGGGCGGTTCGCCACCCAAACACGGCCCTGATGGTAGCGTTGTAGCCCTTCTAAGGTTCCAAGTTCCAAGGTTGATCAAATACAAATTGTTGCCTATGATTACGATGCCGAATTTTAGATTTTGTTTTCCTTGATATGAGACTTGAAGATTTTTATATTTGTTATTAGTATTTTTACTAAGTAAGCATCACGCCGTTTCCATGGCGGACCGCTAAAGAACTCGGTCTTGGCACATTCCTCTTGCTTCATTCACATCCATACATCGGCTCATACATAGGTACCCCCCTTCTATCATTCTGGGTGTTGACATAGTCCGACTCAAGTATTTGATTCACTAGATCGTGCCATGTCTTCCAAGGGCGCCCCCCGACCTTTTGTATAATTCAAATTCGCCCCATATATTCATTTTCAAAATACTCTTAATCGATCGATCAGCCACAGGCATTATTTGAGAGGCAAGTATGAATACCGCCCTTATCTTAACTAGTGATTCGAGATTATTTGGGTTAAAAAATGTGAATGAAATTTTGGCCTCCGTTGTTTTTACTTTACATTATAAAATATTAAAAACCAGTATGAATCAGTTTGACATCTAAAGTCAGAGTGAGGATTTGTTTGGTTACCCGGCTGAGTGATAATTGCACTTTGGATGAAAAAAATATGTAAGGCTTTGAAGAAAAATAAATTTAAAACCAATCTAAAAATTTCATTAACATTTTTTACTCCAAATTATATTATTATCATTATTAAATTAAATATACAATTAAATGTGAAATATACAATATTCACCACTAAGGCCACCACAAAAAAAAGTTTTTCAAAAGTTCACGCATTCGTGGTAACCTGGGTGTCACGAACATAAACAATAAGCTAGAGGAACGATAGTTGAGATGGTATGGTCACATAAAACGGAGTCCACCAGACCACACAGTGAAGCAGGCAATGTCTATGGAGCTTCATCGACCGTCATCCAGAGGAAGACCAAAGAACTCCTGGATGACTCAATGCTCCAAAATCCTAAGTAGAAACGGCCTGGAAGAGAGCGATACCCAGAACCGAAGAAGCTACAACCTGAGAACGAGGAGAGCCGACCCCAACAGCCTACCTAGACAATGAGTTGGGACAGTGCAAGGAAGAAAGACCACTAAGGCCACCAATGTACGAGTTGAGTTTCTGGAATTAATAATATTGTTTACGTAGGTTGGAAAATATCTTCAAAACAGACCTTTTTTAGTAGGTACCCATTGTAAAATATTAAATATTTATAGCTCGAATCTTGAAATCACCTGCGGTTGGAAAATCTATGCAAAACCAAATAGTAGATTCCCATATTTATTCAATAAAAGTTACGACATGAAACAATGCAGACGGAATAATGAATAAAAATACATTTAGAAATGAAGTGCTCCGAATTGACTGTCGCTTTTTACAGGTGAAGGGTGATTTATACCAATTGTAATGAAAACTGATGTCTCCAAATTTAAATTTAAATAAATAAGACTCTCAAATCTCAGAGGTCAATGAAATTGGTCATCTATTCAAGAAAGAGTTTTGAAAATGAAATGAGGAAAGTTATCAAGAACTTTTTTTTATTAAGTGAATACCGCACAAAAGTACCAACTGCTCCCGTCTGGAGATAGTGAGACTATAGCATCCCCAATTGGGGTATTTTGCGAGGCTGGAAGTAGTGGAAAGGGTAAGGAGATAGGGAATTAGAATGTGGGGAAGTTCCTAACTATTCTAATCTGGTCACCAAACACGGCTAAAGCCATTTCAAGCAACGTTTCAACTCGGAATGGTGGTCTTACACCAGGGTGATACTGAGAGTATCTTCCACTCTGGAACGTGCCGCAAATATACGATTTATTATTTTTAAATTAAAAAATTGCGAAACAACAAAAATCAATCAAATAAAATATACATGTTCGTAATAAGCATTAACTTTGTGGCTCGCCATAATTTACAATAAAATATATAAATTTGTTTGATATGAATGATACAATGATACAAGTATCATAGGTTAGTTTTAATATTCTCCTGACGAAGGAAGGGTTCTTCCGAAACCGGTAGAGTGTAATTAAAATTAAAGTGGTCTAAAACAAATTTATATATTTTATTGTAAATATACTTGCGCACGCCATGATTCAAACCTGCGAGGTCCATTCACGGAGGCCGACAAATTATCTTATTTTCTTAATCTATTGAAATCGTTTGTTTTATGCATTCTATGATTGCTGTGAGATTAAATTAAAATGGTTACCTCATCAGTCTTTTAAAAATCCTGACTTATAAATATTTATTAAATAAATAATTAAGGTAGTGCATCACTGTTATTAAGAGAAGGTAGGAACTGTATTATATAGCCTAAACGATAACATCACAGATAAGAAATGGCACAGAATGAGAGCTGCATAGACTGTGCGGTCCTACCCGATCTCTAGCATGCACACGTAACCTTGCTATTTAGAGAACAAAAGTGTAGAATAGAAGTATAGCATAGAGCAGATAGACGTAGAGATAACATCGTGGAAAAAGTCTCATTGAAAAACTAACAATAGAGCACGATCCGTCTAGTATTCAAAGACAAAATAACTACGGAAACTGTTCTAATTTCTGTTAATGCCAGCAGTTTTTATTTTGTTTTAAAAGCACGTTTTCTTGGTAGAGAAAAGACTATTGTTTTCCCTGGTGAAAACGGAGCCGATTTGAAGTCTAAAGAGTTGGATAGGATATTAAAACGATGCACCACATCGTACAAAATTCGGGATCAGGCCGTTAACCATAACACTCCTTATGTAGATAGTAAAATTGAGTAAAAATGAGTAAAATTAAGAAAGGAACCCTCAGATGGTTTGGGCATGTAGAGCGAACGAACAAAGAAAGGAGCGTAAGGAGAATATATGATGCAAGTGTGAATGGTAAAAGAAGTAGGGGACGTCCGAGGAAGACATGGCACGATCAAGTGAATCAGATACTTGATTCAGGCCATGTCAGAGTCAGAAAAATAGAAGAGTATGTATGAGACGATGTATGAATGTGAATGAGGCAAAGAGTGTGTGCCAAGATCGAGGTGTTTGGCGGTCCGTCCTCTCTGCCTACCCCTGCGGGGAAACGGCGTGATGGTTCGTTTGGTTAGATAGCGATTATGTTTTAATTCCCTTTTAACATCAGCCGGTGTTTTGATTTATTACTATCAAAATTCTTATTTAAATTTTCAATGATTGCCAAAGTTGGAGCAGTTCTAGACGTCGCTGGATTTGCTTCAGCAAAAAAAAAATCTGATGATGCAATAAACATCATAAGTTTGTGGTAACAACACTTGACTCCCAATCGGAAGGTTGCGGGTTCGAACCCGGCGTGCGCAAATAAATTTTATTTGATTAATTTGTGTTATTTCACAATTAATTAATAAAAATAATATATACTACATTTTGCGGCACGTTCCAGAGTGGAAGATACTGTCAGTATCGCCCTGGTGTAAGACCACCATTCAGAATTGAGACGTTGCTTAATAATGGCTTTAGCCGTGTTTAGTAATTAGATCTGAATAGCCAGGTACTTTCCTACCTTCCTCTTCCCCATCTCCTTCCCTTCCCCACTTTCCTTCAGCCTCACAACATACCCCAATTGGGGATGCCATAGTCTCACTGGCTCCAGACGGGAGCAGTTGGGACTCTTGTGAGGTATTCTCTATAAAAATAAAAAAAAACCTGGTTCACTAATAGACAACTTCATTTCAATGCTTCATCCTTTATAGCTGCGTTATCTAATACAAATCCTTTTCAAACAGACCACTTTCACCGGCAAATGTAACAATTGCGAGCCTCCATTGGTCCGTCGATCAGCACGTGAGAGAATGCACCATTCCGGGCACGTTCCACGTTCAAACGGGCCAATCGGAGTATCATTACCATGTTTTTGGACGCAGTACGCGACTATCAAAAAGCGCAGTTGTTCTGCATTGTTTTCTGCATGGCAACACTGAAGAGATTTACAGATCTACGACTAAAAGCGCAGGCGACTAAAAGAGGAACTAAACAATTATTAGTATTACGAATGTACCACCCCACCCAGAAGGACTCCTGTTCCAGTAAGACCGTTGCACCAGGGACACTGATTTGTTAGAACTTGGAACACGTGCTCCGAGGATGGGAAGAAGGTTGGAATTTAATCGACCGGTACACATGGCAACCCAATAATAATAAGTCAATATTGGATTTTTGGATGGGCAGGAAAAAAGTAACTGATAGAGCAATATTTTGTGTGTTTGTTGTTTTCCACTTTCTTTATGTCTTCTTTTTTCTTGTTTTTCTCTTCTGGGCTCTCTCTGGATCTTCTGGTCTCTTTTTGTATTTTATCATTTCATTTCGGTTCTTATTGCTTTAACCTACCTTCTCTTGGACTTTCTTTGCTATTCTTGCCTCTTTTTGCTTACGTTTGCCCCTCCTTGCTTCTTTGTTTGCGCTTCTTGTCCCGTCCTTCTTTTTGACTCTTCTTGTCTCTTCTTGACTTAGGTATCTTGTGTTTTCTTGATTCTTCTGATTCTTCTGATTCTTCTTGGTTCTTCTGGCTTCTTCTTGACTATTTACTAATATTAAACTAAGAATTAGGAGGGTGGATTTAATCGATATTCTGTAATCAAAACGAGTTCTTTGACAGGTAATAAAAAAATACTCTTTTTTTCAAAAGAAGCAAACACATTGTGACTTGACATTTTAAATAAATGAAAAGAAAATACTAGACATTATTTTGTAACAGTCTTATGATGGTACGGAGGTACCAAAACCGGCAGACGAAAAAAAAAAAAAAAAAAAAAAAAGTGACTTAAAACAAAGTATTTTCTTTTCATTTATTTAAAAAAATACTCGTTGGACAATCTGTCACACCGTTGTATAGTCCTTTCTATATCATGCCGTATCTTTCATAGTATCTACTTTCGTACGTACACGTCAGTCGTACGTTGGACGTACGCTCGTTACACTAAGTAACTAATATTTTTGCATAATACCTATTTATAGTAGGAACGCCCCCGAATGCAAGGAAAGTTTTTGCAGCATGTATATGTTTAAGTACGTACGTAAGGAGTAAGATTAAGAAAGGGGCGCTCATATGGTTTGGACATGTAGAGCGAATGAACGAAAAAATTAGTGTAAAAAGAAAATTTGACGCAAATGTTAATGGTAGACGAAGTTGGGAACGTCCGAGGAAGACAACCAAGCAACCAAGTGAATCAGATACTTGAGTTGGACCACGTCAAGAGTCAGAATAATAGAACAGTATGTATGAGACGATGAATGAATGAGGCAAGGAGTCCTCTCTGCCGAACCCTGCGGAGAAACGACGTGATGTTTAGTTAGTTAGTTACATATATTTTAAAAAGAAAACAAAGATTACTGACATTTGACGACCTCCGTTAACGAGGAATAAGACTTTCGACTACGAATCCGGAGTTCACGGGTTCAAATCCCGGGGTGAGCAAGTAAATTTGATCTACGTAATAAGCATTAACTTTGTGGCTCGCCATAATTTACAATAAACTATATAAATTAGACCACTTTAATTTTAATTACACTCTACCGGTTTCGGAAGAACCCTTCCTTCGTCAGGAGAATATTAAAACCTTATTATTAAAATTAGTATTAAAATATTAGTTTTAATATTCTCCTGACGAAGGAAGGGTTCTTCCGAAACCGGTAGAGTGTAATTAAAATTAAAGTGGTCTAAAACAAATTTATATAGTTCATTGTAAATTTGATCTAATTACTTTGTGTTGTTTCACAATTGAAATAGAAGGACGTGGCGCAACATGACATAAAAGCCAAAAATAAATCACTGTAATGTGATGTTTACATTATTTTTCAACTTTGTCGGTAGCTTTCTTGCGATAAACTGTCAGCAAACGAACTGCAGAAGTGCAGACGTATCGAATTGGGAGATCAACGAACTCGCATAAAAAAGACACCAACGCGCGGTGAGTTACGAAACCCGAATCACGACAAAAAAGGATAACCAATCATTTGAAAGAAATGATTATTTAAAAAATTTCTGCGTGGCAAATTTAACTTAGCCGAGTAATATTAGATTCCTACAATAACAACAAAATATTTAAAGAGACAATTATTATTATTATAAATAAAATATGTTTTTGAGAGGTTTTGAAATATTGTGGTACCTTTTACCTAAATCTATTTACGTGTGTATACCGCGCAATAGTGAAGCAGTCAGCTGGACTACGGCATCCCCAATTGGGGTATGTTGTGAGTATGAATGGAGTGGGGAAGGGAAGGGGATGGAGAAGAGGAATATCGGTAAATACCCAGCTTTAAGATCTAGTAACTAATATATCGGCTAAAATCATTTCAAACAACGTTTCAACACTAATTTGTAATCTTTCACAAGGAAGTAATCGTCCTCATTTTTTCAATTTGGGAGGCGGGGGTATAGCTGCTGAACCATTTATTGGATAACCAACACCCCAGTCGTAAACCGCCCCAAGTGGTTCGCTACGTTTGGTGACTTAGCAGTGGTGCCTGGACCGGATCGGGAGCGACTGGTTGAAGGAGATCTTTTGACCTCTCCAGTCGGATTCTCTCGACCCATCGCCTTGCACTACAGTGGGAGGGATGGATTCATATAATCTCCGTCACTCCTGGATACACTGTACCCAAGATTATTACCCACCCTATACCCGTTTCCTTCCCAGAACTTTCTCTCCTTCCTTTCCGATAAAAATACCCTCCTTAAAGCATCCCCAAAAAAAAAATATATTTAAAAAAAAACAATTATATAAAATGAAATATAAAAATTATTTAAGAATATGTAAATATTACATTATATATTAAAATAATTAAAAAAAAAATAACAAAAGATAATCAGATAGTTACAACAAATAACTTTGTATTAAACCACAATTATATAATCACAATTACCTAATTTTATTTTATTTATTTTATTTTATTCAAAATGACGCCACAAAGTGATTTTGCGAAGTTTGAAGAAAGTGTTAAAAGTATTCAAAGATAAGGGAACATTAATTAATCTGAGGGAAATTATTTTCCCTCTGTGTGGACTTACGAAGAAAATGCTTCAGCCACTGAAGTATACATACTCGAAATGCCTTCCAATGCGATGTTAAATGGTAACGAAAGTCGCCATTGACTAGGTAGGTACCTACATTTATTATAAGGTATTTATGGAACATAAATTAGAAATTACAACATAGAACCCTACATTTAGGTATATTAGGGTATTTTTGCGAATTATAGGTTAGATCTTAGATTGTGCAATCTTTTTACAAAAATTTGGTCGCTAGTGTGGAGGGCAATGAAATAGAGAGATTAGGTGATACGAACTGATGCGTTTAGCATACAAACCAGGCACCATCATTTCTTATTTTAATCGCTAGGCCACCGGGTGATTTTTAATAGGTTAATTAACTCCGATGAATTAAAAATTTTGTGGCGCGTTTCCTTTTCAATGTTGAAATAATTTGCACATATTTTTTCAAGTTTCATTTGCTGATGAAAACGGTGAAATCAACGGCGTGTTTCTGTAAGGTTACTGTAATGCATCATAATTTTTGCAGACCCGTATACGAGTCCATGCAGCGAAACATCGGGCAACATTTAGGTTATAATTTGAGAGGCGGGTATGGGTACCGCCGCCCCGGAAACAATTTATTGGATAACCAACACCTCTGCCATCGGCCACCCCAAGTGATTCGCTACGTTTGGTGACTTATCAGCTGTGTCCGGGTTCATAAGGGCGAGGCGGCAGGCCGGATCAAACCTTTTGTTCTCTCCAGCCGGACTCTCGCGGAACATGCCTTGCACCGCAGTATGAGGGATGAATTCATATGTTTGTCATTCCTAGATACACCGACACCTAGATTCCTACCCACCCCTCAAACCCTTTTCCTTCCCAGAACTTCCTCTTCTTCTTTTCCTCAAAATACTCTCCACACAGCATCCCCAAAGGTGACATAGGCTCTGAGGGGAATTATTTTGCTAAGGGCCTCCTGTGTGGAGCTAATGGAGGTAGGTCCTACCTGCATTTTTGCTGCAACTATTTTTTGTGTTGCGAATTTGTCTTATACATTATGTCAATCTTGAAGGGATACGGCAATGTTGACAGCAGGGCCGATCCTGTGCTCCACTCCAGGCACCGACCTTCTAAAGTGCCGAGGAACCAAGGACCTGATACGCTTAATACAGCGCCCTTGAAGTCTTTGTTAGCGCCTAGCGCGCTGTTTGGCTCAGGGCCGGCCCTGATTGACGGCCAACACCATAGGCACGCAATAATACACGCCAACACCATACACAGGCAATAATTATATATTTTTTTAAACTTAATGAGTTAAACCTCAAATTATAATATTTTAAATAATGAAGATTATATTAGCAAAACTCAATCGAAAATTTGAAATAGAAAAATCATAAAAATATCGAGTCACATCTGGGACTCGAACCCAGGACCTTCGGCTTTCCCACTGTTCTACCAACAGTGCTAATGTTTCCCTATCCGATTCGGTCATATTTAACTGTATCACACATCGATGGTAGAGCAGCGGCCCGGAAAACCAAAGGTTCTGGGTTTGAGTCCCAGATGTGACCCGATCTTTTTCTGATTTTTCCGTTTCAAATTTTTGTTTGAGTTCGCTAACATTGTCTTCATTAATTAAAATATAATAATTATCTTGCTCGTTTAACTTAATTTAAGCATTTTAAAAAATCCGAAAACTTCAATATCCTAGACACGTGATGAGACATCCGGAGAAGTACGAGATCTTGCATCTCATAATGCAGGGAAAGATTGCCGGAAGACGGGGCCCTGGAAGAAGGAGGACATCGTGGCTGAAAAACTTGAGACAGTGGTTTGGCCAGTCTACTGTAGAGCTGTTCCGGGCCGCAGTAAACAAAGTCCGCATAGCCAACATAATAGTTAACGTCCGTTGAACGACAGGGCACGAGAAGAAGAATAAGCATTTTAACACACGTATATAAAATATGCATTTTAACACGACAGGTTTTAAATTACAGGAAACCCGAAGTTCTTTAACAAAAAAGACTAACAAGAAGAAAAAAGACTACAATTCAATAACTTGACTCATTAAACGGACTATTTTAACAATAGCATTGCATAATACTATCCGATTTTATACAATACTTGTATGAAACTGGCCGTTTTATGCCATTGATCAACTATAGATGTGAAATCCATAAAATTACAGATTTCGCGCGAAACTAACTGCATTTCTGTTTTGTTCGCTGTTGTTTAGAATTCCAATTTGTACACGCTCGCTTCCAAATAAATAGAAATAAGCAAGGAAACATTGTGAGAAGCAAGATCGTATAATATAACATTATCTTACTGCCTGGTGCCTGGTGGCTGGTGCGTGCAGTCGATAATGCAGAAAATACGAGAAAAATGCTTTCCCGCGTGCTCTTCGGGCATTGGAAAAAGTTGCACTTTCTCGAACTTTTTCTACTAAACTACAAATGCACGCATTAAGATAACACAGATGTTGCTGCAATTCAACATGATAAAAGCAAACTGGGGCTAGAACAGAAATTGCGAAAAGGTATGAAATTAAAGTAGATTCCTCGCAGATAGGAGGGCGCCTATGGTCGAAAGGAAAACAGCTAGTAAGTTTAGAATATAGAAAATTTGAAGATATTGAGATATTGTAAACTTTTACTTCCACCAACTCTGCTTCACTATATGCGGAGTGTAAAAGCAAAGGCAGCAATCTTAATTTTGGCCAGATTGCTATGGTTGCTTTTGAAATGACATGGAGATCGCAATTTTTGCTTTTACGTACAATATTACATACAAATATTGTATTCACGTATATATATTTTTTTTTTATAGAGAAACCTCGCAAGAGTCCCAACTACTACCTTCTGGAGCCAGTGGGACTATGGCATCCCCAGTTGGAGTATGTTGTGAGGCTGAAGGTAAGTGGGGAAGGGAAGGAGATGGGAATGAGGAAGGTGGGAAAGTACCTGGCTATTCAGATCTAGTCACTAAACACGGCTAAAGCCATTATTAAGCAACGTTTCAATTCTGAATGGTGGTCTTACACCGGGGCGATACCGAGAGTATCTTCCACTCTGGAACGTGCCGCAAATATAACATATATTATTTTTATTAACTAATTGTGAAATAACACAAATTAATCAAATAAAAATAATTTGCGCACGCCGGGTTCGAACCCGCGACCATCCGAATGGGAGTCAAGTGTCTTACCACTCGACCACGGAAGGTCGTCATGTGTATATATGTATAATAAGCAAAGATAGAAATCTCCTTGTCATTTCGAAAGCAAACAAAGCAATCTGGCCAAAATGGAGATTGCTGCCTTTGCTTTTACACACCTCGCTTGAAGAAGAATAATAGCCAACCGCCAATAAGAAAAATAATATTAACTCTGGTATTTATTAGTCTAGATAATTAACATGTTTATAGTTTTATTGTTTTTACGTAACTCCACATAGGAGGCCTTGAAGAAAATAACTTCCCTCCAGGATGCTGTTTGAAATGTCTTTTTGAGGAGATGAAGGAGTGAACTAGGAGGGATTTCCAACTGAACTGCTGACCTCAAGAATGAGAGGCAGAAACGACAAACGACCCTTTCTCATATGACAAATGTCAACGGTGTACAAATGTCAAACTGTGCACTGGTTCATAAGGAATGAATGAAGCATGAATGGTACACGCCAATCTTTAAGACCGGCCTGACGTCGATCAGTAATCGTCGCAAAAGGCGAGTTTCATGGCAGAAAAGTGGCTTACCCCACGCTCACGCCTTTCACTGTCGCACGTATGTTTATACGCATCTTTTTTATTCGCATACTTCCATTGTAAAATTCATGTTCAGGCCGGTCTTAATGTTTAGGTGTACATTTCATTTAAATAGTTAACAAATCCACAGAGCAAGGACGTCATTTCCGCATGTCGCATGTATTCTAAGATTGCAATCCGTTTTTTAAGATTTTGGAATCTATAATCTATCAAACAAAATGCCCGTTTCTGCGCAAATCCGATGGTCTTTTGGGACGACAGACCAGAGATGGCTAAGAAATTCAACAGTGGGACGCACTTGCGATTTGTACAGGGTCAGCAGTTGTGTGCTATTAACTGAAAACAATAAAATTTCAGTACACGAACGTGCTGTTGATTATTTTCCTAGATATCATAATATCAGATGTGTAAAAGCAAAGGCAGCAATTTCCATTTCGGCTAGATTGCTATGTTTGCTTTTGAAATGACATAGAGATTGCTATCTTTGTTTTTACTTACATTATTACATACAAATATTGTGTACACTTATCTTAAATACAGTATGTATATGTAATATTATACGTAAAAGCAAAGACAGCAATATCCATGTCATTTCAAAGGCAAACATTGCAATCTGACCGAAATGGAGATTGCTGCCTTTGCTTTTTCACACCTTATATCATCTCATCTGTCGTAATGAGTAATTAAATAAATCAAAAGTGTACACTGTACACTGATCGGTATGCCTGTATGTTTTTATTAAGTCTATCTACCTCGGGGCAAAAACCTCGCAGACATTCCGAGAACGCGGTCGAAGAAACGAAGCAAATAAGATTAAAATGATACACTACGTGACGAAGAGATATGTGGGAACCAGTTGCATTGTTTGAGGAGAACATTATTATGCCCGATTCTTGATGTATGTCCCCATTGTTGAGAACTGTTATAAGCCAAGCTAACTTCAGAAGTATGACAATAAATTGGGAACAACATACAAATACATAACAACATATAAATATGGAGGGCGCCCCCTCCCGCCCCCTCTTGCGGAGTCGCCAGCCCGCGCGCTATTCGTTCGGGTATTTCATTAATCGATTCCCAGTCGAATTATCGAGTAGTTGTACATTCTCATGAAGCACGCGCGCGCGTCCGCGTCATCGTATTTTATACGTTTATGTCTGGCACATATAATAGCTATGCTACGATAAAAGTTGCGGCGATTCTAATGATCTCGATTATTTTGTCTGGCATTTATTCGAGAAAAGTCACGTATGTTCTAGTGTTTGTATTTGTTTACACTCTATAAGAGTCTAGAAGCGAACACTCTGGCACCGAACGTTCTTGAAACAACCGAGCAACATATATAAGGGAAGCAGAGTCTTTGACAGACAGGCAGTCAGTTTTTTTTTTCGCCCCCCCCCCCCCCCCCCCCCCCATATTTTATTAAGTGTAATTTATTTGCACGAAGTGTTCGACGCCATGATTATCAAAACGAAGCGGACTTATACAAGTTTACAGCAACATTTTACGCATTTACGCAAATTGGGCCTTAATGTGGAGATAATAGGAGATTTTCAAATATTGTCAGGTTGATATGATTTTAGATTTTCACGCCCAAAAGTATTTTTGTAATTTATTTATTCTTTAGCCTAAAGAAGGAGGCTAAAGGCTAAAGAAGGAGGTAGCGTAACATGGCATAACACCCCAAAAATAAATAAATAAAAATTGGCAGGTTTGTTTGTAACCCGAGGATGTCTGTCTTTCTTTTTAAAATTAAAATAAAATTATTTCCAAAGTAAGCAAAATGGTCCTCCATTTCAACTCGAGGAAGGAAAATTGTTATTTTGCTAAAACTTTAACGACCGCAGCATATTGTTTGTTATCCAAGAAGGAAAGAACCAAACTAGCACAGCTCATTAATTTGTTCGGTTGAACATTTCCTGGTTAGATTTGAGCTGACTTGAGAGAATACCGGAAATTAGTCATTTTTAAATCAAATTCTAGGCGTATTGACTCTTTTTTACAAACAAACATAAATTTATTTTCAAAGATTGTTATTTTATCTGGTAAACGCACTTTTTAAATTTTGAAAAATTAAGTTTATTTTTAATATACTAAGGTTATACCGTTAATCGTTGGCAGATTTATTCAATTTTCAAACGACATATTGTATAATACAGCACAAATTTCAAATCATATAATCATACAGCAAAATAAATCAATACTTAATCTAGTAAAGACAATTTTCAGAATTTTAATTTTAGTTCAATTAAAATCATTAATAAATATATCCGAAAACGTGTTTTGTGACGAAAATATAATAATAACTAAAATATTTCAGATTTTATTTTGTATAGACAATATTAAAAATCATAAATACTTATGATCAAAAAATACTAACAAGTAGTACACGATATTTAATAATTGATCATCGTGCGTTTTGAACATTTTTATTGCTTACTTGAATGTAGGTATATATTAAAGCAAGTTTTTAATGAAATAAATCGATATTAAATTTTAATTTCAAAAATTTGATAGTGGAATAATCGCTCTTTCTCATTGAAACCTCCCTGTACAGTTGCAACCATTGTTAAAGTTTTATTCACAGCCGCTGGTCAATGGCTTAACAAATTTCAAATCATATAATCATACAACAAAATAAATCAATATATAACCTAGTAAACACATTTTTCAGAAGTTTAATTTTTGTTAAATAAAAACCATTAAAAAATGTATAAGAGAATGTGTTTTGTGACGAAAATGCCTCAGTTTTTCTATTTATTTAAGATCTTACAAACTAAAATATTTCAGTTTTTTTTTTACACTTATTTTTTTTAGACATTTAAAAAAAATCATAAATACTTATCATCAAAAAATACTTACAAGAAGTATACGATATTTCATAATTTATCATCGTGCGTTTTGAGCATTTTTATTGCTTACTTGAAAGTAGATATATATTAAAGCAAGTTTTGAATGAAATAAATCTATATTAAATTTTTTATTTTAAAAATTTGATACGGGGAATAATCGATCTTTCTCATTGGAACCTGAACCTCAACCTGTACAGTTGCAAGCATTTTTAAACCTTTATTCTCAGCCGCTGGTCAATCGCTCTCAACAGTGTATTATGTGTTTGTAGTTAATGGTAGTGTGGATTAATTCGGTGAATTCAGTGGTAAGGCGGTGAAACACCGAGCATTGAATTCTGTATTTTGTATAACTTACCTAGTTTGATTTTTTGCAAAGTCAATTTTTTATCTTCATAGGTACTTTTGAGTTATAATCTTTTATATAGGCAGTCATCATGGCTGACTTCAATTTAAATTAATTTAACATACCAATTTTGGTTGTCTGTGATGTGAAATATTCCCGCGTAATGAACTGATTTTTTTTTCTCTTAAATTTTCAAAATTGAATTCTTAAGTAAGTATCTACCTTTAATCACGATATTACTTAATAATAGTTTATAATAATACTTGGATAATTTGTAGAGCGCCGTTTTTATGAGAAATCACCCCAAGGGCGCTGTACAATTTATAATGAATTCTTAGGCTCTATCTAGATTTATTATTTAAAAAAGATATAGAAAACATACTCACCTGGCACGTCACTTCCGATTTTCTCTAATTTATATGCGTATTTCTGCTGTTTACACTTTTGACAGATGATTTTTCGAGTTTTCGGTGTTCATTGGAAAGATACCTACATTTTTGATGTTTTTCAAATTTGTCAATAAAAAATATTATTATGTTGAAATTATGTTAAAAATTATTGTTATGAGAAAATTGACAATCATTTGTTTTTAAAATGCAAAGTTTTCCGAGGCAAATATTCAATAAATACTTTCGACTTCACAAATCCAACAATGAAAAATCACACATTTCTGGGATATTTATTAAATATATTTTTTTTTTACAATAACACCACACAGGAGGCCCTGAAGAAAATAATTCCCCTCAGGGCCTACGTCATCTTTGGGGATGCTGTGTGGAGGGTTCTTTCTAGGCAAGTAATTAGAGAATGTTCTAGGAAGGAAAAAGGTATGAGGGGTGGTTAGGAATCTGGGAGTAAATGTGTCCAAGAGTAACGGACGAATGATTCCATCCCTCCCACTACGGTGCAGGGTGATATTGCAACAGACCCTTGCTGGAGAAGTCAAAAGGCCTCCCCTAACCAGTCTCTCCCGAGCTGGTCTGCCACGCAATTGGTGGGCAGACGCATCCGCCGCCAAGACCTGGGCAAAACTCACCCCATGAACACCCGGGCACCCTTGCTAAGTCGCCAAACGTAGCGAACCACTTGGGGTGACATATGGCAGAAGTGTTGGTTATCCAATAAAAATAATATAAAATTCAGTAAACAGAAAATGTAATTTATTGCTCGCATGTTTCATTTTTGAAGAAGTAGAACTGTCGAATGATGAGCCCTGGCGTCAAGAATTTTGCAATTTTTCTATCTGTAGTTTATAGTTCAATGTATTCACCTTTAACTCTGAATACAATTCCATCGTGAGCTGTGCTTTCGTTTTATTTGATAAGAAAACAAATTTCGAACAAAGACTGCGACACCACCGACTGCAAAGTAAAGTATGTCAATCTGTACTTAAACCTTTTTCTCAAGACAATTTTAACAAGAATCTGATGGATTTCTAAAAGATCCTCAATGTGGGAATCGGGGATGGATACTCCCGTTCAGGGAACCATTTATTGGATAAACAACACCTCTGCCACACGGAGAAAAAAGTTATTCTAAAATACGATCATTTTATTCGTAAAAACGGTTAAAAACGGGACTGTAGTTCTTACGAACAAATTAACAGAGTTTCAATGTTTATTGGCGGGAACATGTAAGAATAATTTGTTGGTATACGTAATTTCGTACGTATACCAACAAATTATTCTTACATTCAACACATTATTCTACATTTTCCCACCAATAAACATTGAAACACTGTTAATTTGTTCGTAAGAACTTAAACCGTTTTTACGAATAAAATGATCGTATTTTAGAATAACATTTTTCTCCGTGCATCAGTCACCCCAAGTGGTTCATTATATTTAGTGACACAGCAAGGGTGCCCGGGTTCATGGTGTGAAGTTTGTTTAGGTCTTGGCGACGGATGAGTCTGCTCACCAACTCCGTGGCAGACCGCATCGGTAGAGACTAGTTGAAGGAGACCATTTGACCTCTACAGCAGGACTCTCTCGGAACATCGTCTTGCACCGAAGTAGGAGGGATGGACACACCGAACTCCAAATTCCTACCCATACCTCAGACTTTCCTAAAAAGACCCTCCATACAGCATATCCAATGATGACATAGGCCCTGAGGGGAATTTTTTACCTCAGGCCCTCCTGTCTGGAGCCAATGTAAAAAAGAACAAAAACTTTTTTGCAAATTTTTATATATGCGTGTACGTTGTTTCAAACATCAAAATCTGTCTCCAGGAAATTAATTCAAATAATAATTTGTATCTTATGAAAGACGTCAAATGGAAAATATATTATATAATAGACAATATAGTAATTAAAAGTTACATTCTTCTATTGTCATGCCATGGTTGAATGACGTAATAAACGCTGCCTGCTTTCTGTCACACAGTGGCATTAAAATTATTCCAAGAATGTACTAGAATACACTGTAGAGGAAATGCAAGAATAATGGTGTTATGTATTTATAATTATCTCTTTAAGCCCCGGCATTCCCAATTTCTGCCTATTTTTAACAAAATATTTCCCGTAAACACTTCAACTTATTAAGTTCTTTAAAAAAAGTGTATTATTTTTAAAGATAATATCTATACATTTGCCGATTTATTTTTTATTTATTTATTGAATCTATATCATAAGGTTTACATTTTTTTTTGGCCTTGCCTGTCTCACTAGGAACTCCTGTGTCGAGACAGACTAGTTTACAAATATTTTCTAATTATAATATAAAGTACATTTTTCAATAAAGCAAAAATATTTGACAAAATTTTCAGGTTGGTAGGTAGTGGTAACAATAATGAGATATACGATTATATTTGGGTGAGGTGACTAATTATTGCACGACCTTTTACGATGATCCATTGTTTGATCAGGATTTTGTATTTTTTAATATTATTCGATTGTCTTGTTTTGTCAGGTAGGTTATTGTATATTTTAGACGCAATGTATTTGAAATTTCTTTGACCAAATGTTGTGTTTGTTTTAGGTATTTGTATGAGTTCTTTGGTTTTGTGCCGCGTGTTTACAATATTTTGGGTATTTTTATAAAATATATGTGTTTTATTTTTAAACAGATGAGTTAAGATAGTTTTTGTGTAAATTTGTCGAATATCTAGTACATGGAATTTGTTGAATATATCTACAGTACTTGTTATTATGGGAACTTTAAGAATAACTTTCATAATTAATTTTTGTGCCTTCGATAATGAATCTATAGCTGATAGTGTTGCACCTCCCCATGCGATTATTCCATATTCAATGATTGATTGACAAAGAGAGTAATAAACAATTTTCATGGATTTGGAATCTAGTATGTTTCTAATGTTTTTGAAGAAATAAACATGTTTTCTAAGCTTATTCGTGATAAGTAGGCAATGTGTATTCCACTTAAGATATTGATCAAATGTAAGACCAAGGTATTTGATATGGTCCGTTCGATCTATTAACTTATTAAGTTCTTTAAAAAATGTGCATTATTTTTTGATAATATCTATACATTTGCCGATTAACTTATTAAGTTCTTTAAAAAATATGTTATTTTTTAAGATAATATCTATACATTTGCCGAGCCAAAACGTTAAGTAATTAAAATTCCCTCGATAGAAAAAAATCGCAAAGTATGCTCCAAAAAGTATTAAGGTGACACTCAAAGGTGTCAAAAAATGTAAAAGGTGACACTCAAAAGAAATTCTTTCATAGATGGCGCGAGTAAAGTTAATATTATAAAACATATAATTCCATAAAATAATAAACTCGCGCCATCTTCTATGAAAGAGAAAATTATGACTTCTTTTAAGTATCACCTTAAAAACACATTTTATTCTGTTATTTAAATGTTACACCCATGAAAAAAATTTGTGTTTCTTTAAATGCTCCTTTAGACATTCTTTGTCAAGAGATTTTTGCTCTATTTTAACCGAATCGTGTTTTTATTATTTATTTTTGGGATGTTATGACGTGTAACGCTACTTCCTTATTTAGCCAACACATCTGTTCTGATGATGGATACTGTAACGCTGTCCGAAACGCTGGCCACAGAAGGAGGTAGTAACACGGCATAACATCCCAAAAATAAATAATACTTTTGTCCGTGAAAATCTTAAATCATATCGGAGTCGTGTTTTATTAAATATTTTCACAATTTTCACTTAAATATTAGCACCCACCCTCTAATATTCGTATTTACATATGTCCCTTTCAAACCATCTTCTTCTTTTAAATCTGTGGTTCCCAAAGTGGTCCGTACGAATTTTTTAATGCAAACATTCAAAAGTTTTAAAAATGGCCCGCTTTACGTTCTTTCTAACTATAATAATTGCAGGTAACGAAAAAATTAAAACACACATATTTTATTAGACAAGTGAATATAAATATAAAACGTTATCATTTCCTCAGTTTTTGTAGTTTCATGTAAAAATAATTACCTAATAAAAAATTCACAAATATTTTTTTTTTCAATTTTTGGTTTCATAAAGGTGTACATACATTTTAATTATTTACTGGCTAATTTTTAGATTTTAATATAAAGCGTGGTGTTTTTTTTCTTTCCAATACCGTTTAGATCATATTTCTCACTACATAGAGTAAGAGAGACAACGATTTCTGTGAGACATTCAAAGTGAGTTGTTTCGAAAAGCGACCAAATTAGCCTGAGTGGTTAAAGTTGGCACAAAAATATTTAACCTATGTAGTTATGTAGGTACTATGTTGAATTCGCAAACTTGATTTGGTTAATCGCTAGTTAGTCATATATTATTACACTATTCGGGTCATTGCTCTCGCAAACAAGAACTTCTCTGGTGTTGTGACATTTCGAACAGCCAGCTGTAATAACGGAAGAACGCGCAGAATAAGTTGTTTAAAAAAACATTTCATCAAATATTTTTTATTAATTTTCACGTTCTGTGAAAGTTCAAATCAAGTTCTATTATATTTCAAAGCATAACTTGTAAAAAGCGTTTATCCGTAAAATACTATGAAAGAGTAGAAAATGAATTCTTTTAACAATCGCTTCAATCCGTGGCATTCCGTATTTCTACCGATTTATAACATATCTCTTGAACACTTTCAGTTTTGAGTTTCTAAAAAATATGTGTAATTTTTTAAGATAATATCTGTACCAGGGTTTATGCGGATACAAAAATTTTGAAATTCGGGGATGCAGCTTATTAGAGGTTCACATCCGTATATGCGGACTTCAGGATTTTTTGAAGATATTTAATTTTTAAGTACATAAATGAATGAAAATCGATTTAATTTTGATATGTTTTATTTAATCATATTTTGAGAACTAAACTAAAATAGTTTTTAGTCTTTCTTATAAGCATTTTACGTCTAAGGCAATAATGAAAAAAAATATATATTAAAAATTGGTGAATTATATTTAATAAATAGTAATACAAAATAAGTCCAGATACTGCTTTTTATTAATGGCGGCATTTTTTTAAACTTTTTCATTTAATATTTACATCGAAATATTCATCAACCACGCAACTTGGATAAACACAGTGAAAAAACACTGTAATTGATTCACAATGGGAATCACACCGATAACTAAATCAAAAAAAACAAAACCTGTAGGATCTTGTCACCAATGTGTGCCTTCCTATTGGTCAGTTAGCGAACGAACTTCGTGCTAGTTGCTAGCAAACACGCGCGAGGCGCCAATCTGGCCCTGCCCACTTTCTTTACATGAATGCGCATCCGCAAAAACTCCGCATTAATTGATGCGGATGCGGTATACAAAAAACTCGCGAAGTATGCTTCGAAAATTATTAAAAACACATTTTGTTCACATATCTTAGAAATTAAAAAAATTCACAGTCCATCTTTAAATGCAACTTAAGCATTTGTCGAGAGATTTTTGCTCATTTAAACCAGTCGTGTTTTATTTACATATCTCCCTTTCGTCTTATTTTTGAAAGCTTACTACTTATTTTTTCATCAATTTAAATGACTTTTCAAAGGAGTGATGAAAGTTGCACATTGTTGAGTTGTCCGGTCACCGTTAAGCTTGACTTAAATAGGAGGAAAACTACAATATTTTACTGCGATTTTGACTTCCAATATTGATATCAACGTTCACACATCACCCCAGCTGACTGTGATAACTTTCCTTTGCGCTTATCTTTAATAGCAAGTCAGGTACTGTCTCTAATGTTATTATTATTATGAACACACCGAACTTAGTCTAACAATGATAATTGAGCCAGGTATACACTCAGTCCCATAGATGGCGGGCGTGCCTTATAACGGTCGCCATCTTGCTCCACTTTCGCGCCTGTTTTGAATTTGGAATTACGCATTACGCATCATACACAATGTCCTGTTGCGGAAACCACCATGGTAAGTACCGCGCGTCATGTAAACATTTTCATATTATTTTCAAATGATAACGTACAAAAAGAGTGGTAGATAGTTTCAGATAACATTTCAGAATCGAAACATTGCTAGAAATGGGTTTAGCCTTGTTCGGTAACCAGATTTAAATAGCCAGGTACTTCCTCACCTTCCTCTTTTTCATCTCCTTCCACTCCGGCTTCCACTTCGACGTCCTCCGTGGTCGAATTGTAAGACTCTCGACGCACAATCCGAAGGTCGTGGATTCGTACCCGGCGTGCGCAAATAAATTTTATTTGAATAATTTATGTTATTTCACAATTAATTAACGAAAAATAATGTAAAGTACATTTAAGGCACGTTCCAGAGTGGAAGATACTCGCAGATGCCTGGTGTAAAACAACCATGCAGAATTGAAACGTCGCTTGAAACGGCTTTAGCTTTAATTGGTGACCAGATCTGAATAGCCAGGTACTTCCCCACCTTTCTCCTTCCAATCTCCTATCCCTCTCCACTACCTTCAGCCTCACAACATACCCCAATTGGGGGTGCCATAGTCTCACTGACTCCAGACGGTTGGGAGCAGTAATTAATAGGTAAATTATTATACATTTTGCGAACATAATTTTATGATAGCTTTGGAGGCCGTCACTTTACTGACCGCGCAAATTCAGAATCGATTAGGTAATGGGTACAGATCGTGACAAAACGAAATTAAAAATGTAGGAGTTCAAATTGCATAACAATGGTGTGATTATAACCAATGAGCGTGCACCGTTATTATTGCACACAGAAATGCATTTTGGAATTCACTCCTTTTATAATATCGTTTCGTAGATTACTCGGAGAAAAATGTTATTCGAAAAAACGATTATTTTAATAGTAAAAACGGTTAAAAAGGGGACTGAAGTTTTTACGAACAAATTAACATGGTTTCAATGTTTATTGGCGGGAACATGTAAGAATAATTGGTTGGTATACGTAATTTCGTACGTATACCAATTAATAGTAAAAACGGTTAAAAACGGGACTGAAGTTTTTACGAACAAATTCGACGACCGTCCGTGGTCGAGTGGTAAGACACTTGACTCCCATTCGGAAGGTCGCGGGTTCGAACCCGGCGTGCGCAAATATATTTTATTTGATTACTTTGTGTTATTTAACACATAATTAATAAAAATAATATATGTTATATTTGCGGCACGTTCCAGAGTGGAAGATACTCTCAGTATCGCCCTGGTGTAAGACCACCATTCAGAATTGAAACGTTGCTTAATAATGGCTTTAGCCGTGTTTAGTGACTAGATCTTAATAGCCAGGTACTTTCCCACCTTCCTCCTCCCCATCTCCTTCCCTTCCCCACTTACCTTCAGCCTCACAACATACCCCAATAGGGGATGCCATAGTCTCACTGGCTCCAGAAAGGAGCAGTTGGGACTCTTGTGAGGTTTCTCAAAAAAAAAAAATAATAATGATAACATTTGGATGACCTCAAAAAAAAAAAAAAACTGGGTTTCAATGCTTATTGGCGGGCACATGTAAGAATATTTTGTTGGTATACGTAATTTCGTACGTATACCAACAAATTATGCTTACATACTCCCGCCAATAAACATTGAACACTGTTAATTTGTTCGTAGGAACTTCAGTCCCGGTGTTACTATTAAAATGATCGTTTTTTCGAATAACATTTTTCTCCGTGTATAATTACAATTCCAATGTCCTTCTGAATTTCAATTTAACTGCATTGAAGTTCTGCCATAGATACAATAAATAGGGATCACCATTTATATTTTGGGTTACTTCGCACACTTTTGCCATTTTCCATCTTTAGTGGAAAGTTGCTAGAAACAAGCGACGCCATGTGTCAAAAATAAAATGGAACGTGCCGCAAATATAATATATTATGTTTATTAATTAATTGTGAAATAACACAAATTAATCAAATAAAATTTATTTGCGCACGCCGGGTTCGAACCCGCGACCTTCCGAATGGGAGTCAAGTGTCTTACCACTAGACCACGGACGGTCGTCCAAGTAAATAAGCACACACTTAACACTACAAATTCACATCGAAGGACACTGCAACGCTGTCCGAAACGTCGGCTAAAGAAGGAGGTAGCACAACACGGCATAACACCCCAAAAACAAACAACGAAAATGTTTTGGCCGTGAAAATCTAAAAACGTATCGGTCGTCAGACGGATGTGGTATGTACAAATGTACATAGTGTTGAAAGTTGAACTTGATATCAGCGGCAGAACATTTTAACAGCAAAAGATAAAGTCGATTTGAATACGAACATCCTATAGATTAGGTTGAATATAGAATGCACTTGTGCAATAGTGAATTATTTCACAAGTACGATGTATTATTGTAGCTGATTCTATCTTCTAGGTGCGATCACGTTCATACTAATTACTGTGGCACCTCCGTCACAGTGACTATACGTAACTGGTTATGAATAACTACATTATTATTTGCCTATTTATTACTTATAATCTAACTATTATAGTAACATGGACGTGCATTGACATATCTTTTATTTAATAAAAATAATAATAATTTTTTATTGATTTCTCACACAATTACAAATTTAAATTTATTACATGTAAGAAATAATGTCATATAAATATATTACAAAAAATAGTTTATATGTAAAAGAAATATCAAAGAATGAAGCAATTTCAAAAAATAAAAAATCGCAGGCAGTGGTGATGATTTCCTCAATGTGGAGAGACTCTTTCAAGAATCGAAAGAATTTCTCTTCTGAATCTCTCCTTACCGACGCCAAATGTATCAATCTCGGAAGAGATTTGGTTCAGGGGTGCTAGCATAGTCCATCGATAAGGATCGGTAGGATAATTGTCGGTAACTTCTCATCGTTCCCTAACGTACAAACAACAGTTGATATCGAATATATTAGGGACACTTAGTCATTGTGAACTGTCACCTATTCGTTTGCGATCTGCAGTTGTTCTAGGGAACGATGAGAAGTTACCGACAATTATCCTACCGATCCTTATCGATGGACTATGCTAGCACCACAGGAGCAATATACTCCTCCCTACCGGGTGAACCATTGGCGGGTTAGTTCTACAGGTAGGAAGGTAGAATAATCAGGTCTGCAATCAAATACCTGTTCAAAATTCAAAGTAGAAAATAATTACAAATCTTTAATGAAAATAATTTTAAATCGCAAACATTGTCATACAATGCCGAAATGTCACTCGAAATGAAGTGGGGTAAAGTTCGGTACTTGGGAAGCACTCCGAAAAAATAAGTTGAATTATTTTTATACTAACTTTGGGCTGGAAAATCCGAATCTGAAGGAATTAGGTTGGGGAGGTCAATATCAACTGAGTTACAGGACTTTAAAGTTTCGTACACAGGAACAAATCCGCAATGCATTTTTGACATATTGTACTGAAAAAGTCAAAGTGATTCAATGATGCCAACCTCAGAAAATTGCAAAGTGTTGCCATTAAGCAATAATATCAATGTTATTATGTGAATAGAATGTGTCAAAACACGAGAAAAAGAAATAAAAGATAAAAATAAATCTGGATGTATTAGGTAAACACTAATTTAGGTACCGGAGTTTCGGAAATAAAATGACGTAAAAAATCATGCTTTTTTTCTAGTAATTTTTTTTTTTTTATATAATACATTCACTTTTTTATCACAAACCATGTTACACAAACCTAGCGTAGCCGCTTAACTACTTGAAAACTGGGATGTTTTTCTTGCCTTGACGTGAGCAGGCGCTATAAAGGGGGAACATCCTTTTGTATCACAAACCATGTTACACAAATTGCTTAATGGCAACACTTTACAATTTTCTGAGGTTGGCATCATTGAATCACTTTGACTTTTTCAGTACAATATGTCAAAAATGCATTGCGGATTTGTTCCTGTTTACGAAACTTTAAAGTCCTGTAACTCAGTTGATATTGACCTCCCCAACCTAATTCCTTCAGATTCGGATTTTCCAGCCCAAAGTTAGTATAAAAATAATTCAATTTATTTTTTCGGAGTGCTTCCCAAGTACCGAATTTTTTCCATGAAGTGTACTAATGAAGTCGTACTGCAATGATCTCGTCAATATATAAAGAAAACATACAAAATAATGATTACAATGGTAGATACTATCTTATATCACCCTGGAGTCCAGTATTCCGAATTGAAACATCGAAATGTTATTTGAAATAGCTTTATGTATTCAGATTCTTCACCACCATTCCCTTTCAGATCTCCTTCCCCTCCCCACTGCCTTCATCCTCACAACATTCATCCCCAAGTGGCTAGGGGATGCCATTGTCCTACAGGACATTTGGGAGCAGTTCTAATGTGTAAATTTATACACTAAATACCTATAACTTATTTTAAAAAGTTATAAAATTAAATATTATTTTTATTTTTTAAAGGATTAATTCATCACAATGTCATGCTACCACCATGCAAATACCCCAATATTTGGGGCTGCCCAGATAGTTGACGCGTCACTGGTCAAGATTTTTTTCAAAATCCCTTTTTTATTAGTAATATTTTGTTTCTTAACCACTGGAGCGATAGAGCAATTAAAATATTTTTTCTCGGATTGCTAAAAGAAATTTTTCCGCCCACATTAAAAAAAATCATACCTCCGAATTTGAATATGGAGACATACAAACAGATTATAGTTATATGTAGCCAATAAATTCCCCTATCTTTTGTCTATTATCACATGTTTGTAGGATTTATGAAAAAAATATAATTAAATCTTTAACCTTAAAACATTTTAAAAAATCTAGAGAATATATATATTTTGAATGTACAATATATTATATAGCCGTTTTAATAAAATATATATTTTATTTTAACAACAAAGCAACATTTTGGCAACAAAGCAATTCGAGGTTTTGGAAATAGTGCCATAATGTGGCAAAAAGCGCTCGAGTGGTTATCAGTTTAACAACTTTATACATAAAATAACTTTATACGTCTCTAAAAAAAGCTTTTATAATAATCCATTATTATTTGAATAACTCTTTTTATAATAGCTTTTGGAGGTTACCCATTAAATTAATATACCATTGAAGAATAACTTTTTTTCAAGCAAGTCATTTAGAAAGAACTTTGTGCATTTAAAAACAGTCAAGATTTTGGAAAAAATTAGTCGATGATAATATTGTTAATTCTGAATTTGAAATATCAGATCGACAAGAATGGAATAAAAATAAGTGCGTATGCTGATGACGCAACTTAAAAAAAACAGTTTGCAACTAAACTCGCTATCCTGTGTATGTCAATATGATAGCCCGCACACTACACAATTTCTCAAAAACTCAATGTCAATGGCAACGCAAACATTGTCTATAAGGCGCTCCGCTGACGAGGCAACTGAAAACCAACTAAAACCGGCTGTTTTCTCTGTCTTGATTGGTCAAAAAGCTTGTTTAACCATAGACGAAGAACAATCAGCTGACAGCTGGCAACTAGCAACGGCCGGCCAGGGCAATCAGCAGTGCGAGTCGCGAGTCACCGCTTGCGTTACCATTGACAACGGGTTTTTGAGTTATTGTGAAGTGTGCGGGCCATCACATTGTCATACAAAGACAGTTGCCAGTTGACAGCTTTCGGTTACCTCAGTGAGCGGATCGCCTAAGACATACCTAATACCGCACCGTACAGTGAGTATACTAAGCGCCTCCGCCCACTGAGGCAACTGAAAACTCTCAACTGCCAACTGTCTTTGTATGACAATGTGATGGCCCGCACACTTCACAATAAAACAAAACCCCGTTGTCAATGGTAACGCAAGGGGTAACTCCATGGTAACTCGCAACTGGCACTGCTGGTTGCGATGGTCGGCCATTGCTAGTTGCCAGCTGTCAGCTGATTGTTCTTCATCTATGGTTAAACAAGCTTTTTGACCAATCAAGACATAGAAACCAGCCAGTTTTAGTTTGTTTTCAGTTGCCTCAGTGGGCGGAGGTGCTAACTGTACACGTGTGCACAGTGCTGCTAGCGGAATTGATATTTCGAGAATATTAGGAATGTACTTTTACATTCGAAGGGTCGATAATAATTATAGAAGTACCTACGTATTATTAATATTATGTAATAGAATATGAATCATGTGTATAGAATAAGAATCATGTGAGAAAAACTGTGCAAACGCGTTAAAATATAACGGCATAAATATATTTTTCCTACTTTGTCCATAAATAGAATTGTTATTTTCCGTTCCGTTATTTTTTTTAACAGTTTTTATCGATTTTCTCAGAATGTACTCAGTCTCACATAATTCATATTCTATATGCAACGACGATATATATTATTAAAAAAAACACTTGTTATCCAATGAACAACATAAAATATCAAATTAAAGAATACATCGTGCTTGCTTGTTATGAACACAACACTGCGGGGTCCGGCTACGAAACGACGAGATCGAGTTTTGAGTTCCAAGTATAGAATTATGAAGAGTAGCAAACGTGATAGCAGGTAATAAATAGTTAATAACGAAATATGTAGATACATCGCGGTTATTAGATGCCATTTTTTAGCATAGATAATCCCCATAGTCGCGGTGTTATTCTGGCCTCTGTTGTTAGGTGTTCTGTGTTGCTTCTGCAGGGTAGAACTGGTTTTGTTTAATTGTAATAAATAGTAACTGGCGCCTTTCAGGTTTACATAATATAACATAGATATAAACTATAACATGAAAAATTATATTTGCGTAGGAAGTAAAGAGCCATGAGCGTGTGAAACAGCAAAGGGTAGTAAATAGATAAGTTAAGAACGTGTGGTAAATAACAAAGCATAAAATGAAATCCTGATACGTTTTTAGATTTCCACGGCCAAAAGCATTTTCGTTGTTTGTTTTAACCTTTTCCACTCTGACCATTTTTTCTCAGAACCAATTGGCTACTCTGGTTAAAATTTTGAACGGTTTAAGTTAAGTTTTTTATTTAAAATTGAAATTTTCGATACTTTATTTTCGGAGCACCCTATCTGATAATTCGTATGACCATTAAGATGTTTGATAAATTTGGTACATATTTTGCATAAAGTACTTGCTAAATCACACATAAAGTAACTAAAGGATAATACATGTGCTTTTAATGTGTTTTATTTGCATAATTCCTTCTGCTGCATAGCATTAATTTGTATAATATAGGTGAAACACACAAACAAACGAATGTAAATCCTGGTATTCATTCCTTTCTAATTGTCCTGTACCGCATAGGGGATGACCGGTGTCTACCTGAACTCGTGAACAATTGATTGGCTTAGGTTTTATGGCCAGTAAACGGGATCTTATTTTGCATTGGTGACTTTACTTTAGGTTTCGACCTTCATACAGGAAACAAAAGATAGACCAGCCCACAAGACATGCAATAAATAATAAGTTTCGATAACATTCTACACGGCGTTTACAAGGTGTGCAAAACTGTGTACACATCAATGACACTTTCTGAGTATTTTTATCACAATAAAAAAGCTGACGATTCGGTCCAATTATTTATTAAAAATTTATGTCTTACTTATGTATTGTATTATCACTTACAGTTTTTTAGAATGTGATATTTTTCAAAGCATTCTCCCACATGAATTGCCGGTTTGTTGTCACAACTTTTGCAGTGATGCATTGTTCATTTTCTTTGCCTTCCTTCTCTATCAGAACCACAAACGACGCAATCCCTATACATTTTCTACGCATTAGGCGTTATGACATGATTCAACCGCTGTTATGGGCCTACCGAATGTCTTCTTTTCTTGTATTTACACCTTCTCTATGATTTCCAACCAGCTAAATAATTAGCCTATCCACAAATTGAAGATTACTCATTGGATTTTCATTGTTTTTTAAATCTTATTTTCCTTGTACAAAATATATGGATTTACAACCGAAACTTCTAAACCCCCTAAAAAAAGCTGCGCCACCATTGTATGTCGAAAAAAAATCTTGAAGATGAGGATGAGGTCTTATTATCAATAATAACACCATAAAATGCATTGAATACTTTGTCTTTCAAATCTCTCCACTTTTTTCACAATATTTTCTTCATCACTATTATCACCATCTTCGCTGAAATAAGCAAATCTCCTTCTTTTCGGCGGGATAACGTCACTTCCACTATCTCCATCACTTGGATTGTTAACGACTTCTTCCCTATCACTTACTATCACACTATCATTGTCATTGAAATCAATATTATTAATGCAAAAAGGTCTTCATCATCACTATTATCTATACAATTACATTCGTCATTATAATTGAACTTAGAAGTAAAAATTTCATTATTTTCCATGATGGTTAACTATCTATGCATATTAAAAAATTCTACAGATTACTATTTTTATTATTTTCAAGTACTTAATATCAATATTGAGGCGATAAGAAATGTAATAGTTCCATAAAACGAAAAACTATGGTCACGGGAGGTGGGAGTAGCCTCGGAGAACCGTCATAAATGTAGGACGGACAACTGACTGATCCGAAAATATTGGAATATGACAAATAATCCATAAGGTAAAAATGATACATCTATGTTTCCAAGAGTATATCTAATTAACGGTAAATTAAAATGAAGAAATTTTAATTTATCCAACATGTCGCAACGTCTCTTTGTACTTCTCGGAAATAATGGATCGAACAATATACCTAGGTAGATAGAAATCGGTGCTTAAACTTATTTCTGCGCCGGGCCAGAACCTCTGGCCCACGGAGCTCCCTACCAAAATCGTTTCGGCCAGAATGTCTGGCCTACAGAGTGGTAAAGGTTAAGGGTGTTATGCCGTGTTGCGCTACCTCCTTCTTTAGCCGACGTTTCGGACAGCGTTGCAGTGTCCATCATCTATACTGCAATACACTGCAACACGGCATAACACCCCAAAAACAAACAACGAAAATAATGAAATCCTGTTTAAAAGTAATACAATTTTAGATGCCTAAGAAATATACATACATAATAGTTATTCTACTAAATTAAAAATATGTTAAAGTAACTTTCGAAGAAGGTGGAGGTACATACACGGAGGAAAATGTTATTCGAAAAAACGATCATTTTAATAGTAAAAACGGTTAAAAACGGGACTGAAGTTCTTACGAACAAATTAACAGTGTTTCAAGGTTTTTGGCGGGAACATGTAATGATAATTTGTTGGTATACGTAATTTCGTACGTATACCAACAAATTATTCTTAAATTTTCCCGCCAATAAACATTGAAACACTGTTAATTTGTTCATAAGAACTTCAGTCCCGTTTTTAACCGTTTTTACTATTAAAATTATCGTTTTTTCGAAAAACATTTTTCTCCGTGTGCATAGTAAGACTGTTAAGGAACGTACTTGACTTACTTAAACCAGTGATTCCTGACATTATTTGGAGTAAAAAATGTAAATGAAATTTTGGTCTCCGGTGACGTTTTTATGTTTTTTTTCTCTACAAAAACATTAAAAAATAGTAGGTGTTGGACAGTTGGGGCAGAGTAAGAGGATGGACGGTTACTTGACTGAGTGACTAGTGAAGACATGCGGAAGATTTTTTTTATAGTTTCATTTCGAAGAAAAAACTTTGAAAAAAAAAGAGATCGAAAAAATCACCGGAGACCAAAATTTAATTTACATTTTTTACTGTAAATAATGTCATGAATCACTGGAAGTATGTCAAGTACGTCCCTTAACACCCTGTATAATAAGTGAAATATATTTATAGTAAGTAAAAGACAGCTCTAAAATAATAAAGAATAGAAGTTTCGGGTCCATGACATGACATGACGTCTAATATGACATGCGCCTCGTTTTATCGAAGACGATATCTCAATTTAACATGCTCATCGAGTTCAACCACCAGCATGATCCTAATTTTTTTATAGAGAATACCTGACAAGAGTCCCAACTGATCCCGTCTGGAGCTGGTTTGACTATAGCATCCCCAATTGTGATATGTTGTGGGGCTGAAGGTAAGTGGTGAAGGGACGAAGATGAGGAAAAGGAAGGTGGGGAAGTACCTGGCTATTCAGATCTAGTCACTAAACACGGCTAACGCCATTTCAAGCAACGTTTCAATTCTGAATGGTGGTCTTACACCAGAACGATACTGAGAGTATCTTCCACTCTGGAACATGCCGCAAATAGATATAGTATATAATTTATTAATTTAAATATTTTCAAAAATAGAATTTTGGTTTTACAATCATTGTTTTTCAAAATGTCATTCTCAAATTTTGACATTTTCTATTAAACAATAATTATTATTTGTAATAAATGGAAAATAGCAAGCTTTGGGTATAAATTATAGCCTATTACGTTAATCTGATGTATGAGCTATGTTATTGTAAAGTTTCATTAATGTCCATTCAGTGGTTTTTGCGCGAAAGAGTAACAAACATACATACATCACAACAGAAATTCAGAAAGTGGTCGATGTTTACAAATAGTTTAAGAACCACTGGGCTATCGGGTATATCTAAATATGTGATGACCGCAGATAATAGAAACAAGAGAGACGTGATATGAACCAATATTATGAACCGTGTTAGTACCTACCTTCTGCAAATCGCATTTACTCATAGGGGTTTGTTTCTATGTAGGTAAAATACGGTTCACGGCGAGTTAATCGAAAACGAGTTCATCGAAAACGAGTTCAACCTAACCTAACCTCTCGTTGTCGATAAATTTGCTTTCGATGAATTGATTATCGAAAAACTCGTCGGTTACCGTAAAATACGAAACGCATATCTTTTATTGATTCTGCAGCTTTGATAGTACGTGCAATTTGGTCGTAGCTTGCTATATCTCTTTCAGTTTCTATTCTTAATGGTTAAACTGGTTTCTTGGGTAGGTACCGGGTATTTCCAAGTATTGTTGTTTATGTGAATACATTTCTAGGTAACATCTAATTGTATAATATCTATTTGTAAGCTTGATACGTTGCATTTAAAACGTCTTGAAAATTGTTTTTGAAAATTCTGAAGCATTGCAATAAATTGTTTTCAGCTAACTGCGTATTTCTGTTATGAATTACGACGCATTGGAATATTCGCTGTGGATCGTTAAAAACGCATATAACACAATTGCATGTAGAAAAATCGATTTTGACCCTCACGATAATTTATCAGGACATATTCATAAGACATTCGTTTAGAAATGTTTTATTTATCTAGTAGCCCTAATAATACAACATGACGATACAACGAAAAAATACGTCGTACCAACAATGTTACGTACGAAATTTGTTTTAATAATTAATAATAATAATTTATTCTTACATTTTCCCGACAATAAATATTGTAACCTGTTAATTTATTCGTAAGAACTTCAGTCGCGTTTTTAACCGTTTTTACGAATAAAAAGATCGTATTTTAGAATAAATTCACAGAACATTTTTTTCCGTGCATTCAACGTGCTTGCAATGTGAGGTAACGTTTAGCCTATACGGTAGTTTTTTTTTATTTATAAATAAATTGTTAATAGTATCTTATTAATGTTTGCAGTAGTAGTGCAAGTTCATGGCTATCCTACGACAAGCTCCAACTATTTTAGGCTTCCTACGACAAATTTATTAAATAACCAACACCTCTGCCATAAGTCATCCCTTAGTGACTTAGCAGTGGTGCCCGGGTTCAGGGAGGTTAGTCTAGGTCTTGGCGGCGGGCGCATTCCTGATTTTCTGGTTTAGGGAGACCTTTTGACCTTTCCAGCCGGATTATCTCGACCCATAGACTTGTACAGCAGGTGGAGGGATCATACGTCTGACATTCCTGGACAAACTGACCCCAGATTCCTACCCACCCCTCATACATTTTTCCTTCCCAGAACTTCCTCTCCTTCCTTTCCTAAAAAAGGCCTTCCACACAGCATAACTTAAGATGAGATAGTATTTATATATCGTGTTAGTATTTCAGTATTTTAAAAACATTGTGTTACACTAGCGACTAATTTACCTGTACGAAGGATGTAAGTATTTTTTTTATTTATTTATACTGGGTTTTTAGTTTTTTAGGTTCGCACTTACGTGAGAACATCCAGTTATAAAAACTCAGTTATTGTACAAATAGAGACATACAATTACAAAAAATCTACAATTACATATAATTAAATACAGATACATACAATTAGAAAAACAGAAAAATCACAAATAAAAAAATAAAAAATAAGTACTTAATATAATTTTTTTTTTTTTTTTAATACAAAATTTTATACAAGCTCCTCAAGTACCACATATTAAAATGAGAGGCCAGAGACAAAGAGAGACAATTGACACAATATAATTAGTAAAACATATTTTTTAACAGCGCCAGAACTATTTATGTATAAAGTATTGGGATGAGAAATATCACAACGAAAAGGGATATAGGATATGTCGAAATAAAGGGACAATTTTCTTTGAAAGTCGAGGAAACGTTGTATAGTTTGTGATTAAATTTTAAAAAAATACTTACAATATATATTTTAGACTGAAATTCATTAAAACGATTGTCAGTCTACCCCTGTGAGTGTACCTACACTTATGCATGTATTGACTACATCTAAGTGTTTATTGTCTATGCTATTTCGTTATGGCATAGATAAAAAAAGACGATATCCTTGAACTGCGCCGATAGCCGCCAAGGGAACGATGTCTTTTCTGTGATGACTTTACATAATGGACAATGTTTTATGTTTGGAGTGCTGCAGTATGCACGCTGACATTGCTAAAACATTACGTTGCGGATTTGATTAAAGTTTAAAATGGAATATAACAAAATATACTGCTAAATCACTGTTAATGCCATTCGACATAACATAATATATTATTATTGTAAACAAAGGTTATTCAATTTTAAATTTTTGATGGCGGAGACGTGTTTGTAATAACAATAATAAGAACGTAGTAATATCCATATAATAGAATTCCAACAAATGATTCGTATAATTAATAAATCGTTCTTGATAAACGATTAAATAATCCATACCTCAAAACGCTCCGTATGAGTTCTGACGTCATATTTATCATCAGAGGCCCTAGCACACTCGCTCGATAACGATCGATAGGATAACTATCGGTAACTTCTCATCGTTCCTTAGCTATCGTAACTTAGTATCGTAACTACAGATAGCCAACTAATAAGTGACAGTTCACAATGACTAAGTGTCGTTTGTTTGTACGTTAGCGATGTGCAGTTGTTCTAGGGAACGATGAGAAGTTACCGATAGCTATCCTATCGATCGTTATCGAGCGAGTGTGCTAGGGCCTCAGGGAAGACACAGATAGCGACAGTGTTGGTAATTTTGTTGACATGTTTTGCTAAAAACCCCTTCATATATATTTACGTCTTAAATTTGGGCTGTTTTGCTGGGTATTAACAAATTCAAATTCAATAGTGCCTTGGAGGATAGGATATAGTCCTCCAAGTTAAGACATTAGAGGCTAGACCTCAAAGTTAAGAAAGTAGTGGCTAGTTCACAAAGTTAAGAAGCTAGTGGCTAGTTCACAAAGCTAAAAACTATTGACTAGTTTTAATAGCTTTGAAGCTAGTCCTAGGAAACTAGTGGCTAGTCCACAATGCTAAGAAACTAGTTGGTAGTCCTCAAAACTAAGAAACTAGTGGCTAGTCCACAATGCAAAGAAAAAAGTGGCTAGTCTTCAAAGCCAATAAACTGGTGGCTAGTCCTCAAAGCTAGGAAACTATTGGCTAGTCCAAAAAGCTAAGAAACTAGTGGCTAGTCCTCAAAGCTTAGAAACTAGTGGCTAGTCCTCAAAACTAGGAAACTATTGGCTAGTCCACAAAGCTAAGAAACTAGTGGCTAGTCCTCAAAGCTAAGAAACTAGTGGCTAGTCCACAGAGCTAATAAACTAGCGGCTAGTTCACAAAGCTAAGAAACTACTTAACTTTCAAGACCGACTTTTCGACAAAATACCGGAACAATTTATGGGGGTGCCTCCTCAGACAAATCTGGGGAAAAAATAAAACTCCAGCGAAGAAACTCAAAAACTGTGCGAGGAGAGGCTGGGGTCGCAATGGATATAGGCCACAATCCCAATACGATAAGGGGAAGTAGATAAGACGAGACACCATTTTGTATTTCTTACCAAAAAATGATGTAGACGAAGATGTTAAAATAGATGAACACTCACCTGGAAAGAAAGAAAAAGACAATTAGACAAAATGAAAAGATTAAAATACATAATTTATTTGAACGTTGTATTTATAACATTTTTAATACAACGTTTTTACATAGACAATTTTCACAATAAGAGCTTGACATTGATCTACCTATTGTGCAATTGACCTGTTATACGAATGCAGCATTCATGGCCGTAGTATCAAATCTCCTAATTTTGACTCGGAAATGTCAAATATTCACATCATATATAAAGCATACTTAGAAATTTTTACCACAAGCGCTTAAAATTGGCATTGTGCTGATCAGTTGTACGAATACAGCACACATGGCGTAGTGTCAAATTTCCTAATTTTGACTCGGAAATGACAAATATTTACATTATATATACAGAGGGTCTCTGTATATATTTACATGTACACATAGACATTTTTTACCACAAGCGCTTAAAATTGGCATTGTGCTCATCAGTTGTACGAATACAGCACACATGGCGTAGTGTCAAATTTCCTAATTTTGACTCGGAAATGACAAATATTTACATTATATATAAAGGGTATCTGTATATATTTATATGTACAAATAAACATTTTTTACCACAAGCGCTTAAAATTGGTATTGTGCTGATCAGTTGTACGAATACAGCATTCATGCAGTAGTGTCAAATCTCCTAACTTTTGATCTGGAAAATCCAAATTATTGACATTATACGAGCGGAATTTTATTAATATTTTTAATGTAGAATTATGAAATCTACTTTATTAATAATTTTAATGTAGATTAAAATACAGGTGATATTTTTACAATAACAACTTGAAGAAATTTCCAATGTCCTGCATGGAGAAAAATGTTATTCTAAAATACGATTATTTTATTCGTAAAAACGGTTAAAAACGGGACCGAAGTTCTTACGAACAAATTAACAGGGTTTCAATGTTTAATGGTGGGAACATGTAAGAATAATTTGTTGGTATACGCAATTTCGTACGTATAACAACATATTATTCTTAAATTTTCCCGCCAATAAACATTGAAACACTGTTAATTTGTTCGTAAGAACTTCAGTCCCGTTTTTAACCGTTTTTACGAATAAAGTGAACGTATTTTAGAATAACATTTTTATTCGTGTGCCCATATGATGTGTTCAGCTGCCCGAAATATGGTTAAAGGAAGGCTATAATAACATGCCTCAACAATAATAATCAATGTTGTATAATACTATTCTTCTGCATGGGTTAAATATAATTCAAAGAGCATATTTTTCTTTATGATTACTGTTCCAAAAAAACATTATGTATATCAAGCGTTTGTATATGCCCGCACAGGCGTATAATGTAAAAAAATATTGATAGAATATTGATAAATTAAAACAAATGAAATAAATAAATTAAAATATTGATAAATTAATAGAGATTGATGTAAAACTGAGAAGGAAGGTTTCATAATCTATTCGAGTGGAAGATACTCTCAGTATCGCACTGGTGAAATACTATAATTGGATTGTCTCAAAACACAGTTACGAACTTATTTTGATTGGTTAACAGTTTTTCTCTGATTGGTTCTCTCTTGCAGAGCTAGATTATGATTTGGAGCCCTCATTTTAAGTTCTAACTCAGAAATTGCAAATACTGAGTTAGTTAACTATGGTTTAAAACGATTCAATTAAGAATTTTTGTTTAAATGACTAAATTTCACCTCTACACCTACCTCTTGTTATACCCATCTTTGTATTTTTTCTGTTATCTAAAACTTTACCTGATCTATTTACACTAAATCACAAAAACTGTATAAATATGTAGAAGCCCATTAGGGCGTTGATGATTAATAAAATAAATTAAAATAAATAAAATTTAATAAATGCGTATTTTGTGACCAGATCTGAAAATCCAGGAATTTCCCCACCTTTCTCTTCCCTATCTCCTTCCCTTCCTCACTACTTTCAGCCTCACAACACACCCAATTGGGGATGCCATAATTGGGAGCATTCAGAAAAACTTTAAAAAATCTTCGTAAAAAAAAATTATCTTGCATTTAATAATTTTTATTTATTTATTGAAAGAACAGTTATAATATATCAACAGAGTCCAGCCAAGCCAATGAAATTGTATACGTAATTTATATCTTATATCTAGAGATTCAACATTTTTTCATACATTTTTCATACACGATATAATTTTTTTTCCGATAGCCAATTTTTCACCATATATCTAACCTTATTCATAGAATTACATTGCTTTATAGTGTCAGGTTATAAATTAAATATCTTCGGAGTGTTGTTTTCAAACGTTCTCTGTCCGAACTTATTATTAAATTTCGGAACTATTAACCCGTCGTTGCGCGTGAATCTAGTGCTGTATTTATGTTCTAATTTGTCTTTATGATGCGGGGTAAACATGAAATACTAGATAGAAATTGCTGTTCAAATATTTTACCGGCAGCTTTTCACCTTTCTATCGTTTTTTGCTACTTTAGCATAGGTACAGATTGAAAACATTGGTGACCGGACATCTCAACAACACGCAACTTCATCACCTCCTTTGAAAGTTATTAAAAATGATGAAAAAAAAGTTATGTTAGGTTATGTGTATAAAAAATTTCTTTACTTTAAATGATTTTTCAGAAAGGAGTTGAAATGCCATCCTTGTTGAGTTGTAGTGGAACCGAAAAAATTACATCCTGTGATATAATTTCCTCTCATTCTGCAATAAAATATATTTAATTGGGAGATATTAACAGCATAGATAAATAAATTAAAAAGTATTAACCAAATTTTACCTGTAAAAAATTCACGGTTAAACCCCTTATCGCGTCAAATTAAGTCTCCATTATTCCCACGAATCGCTTTAGCAAAAGATAAAAAAAATAAATGTCCGGATTTCCTCTCAAATGCATTATCCGATGTGGCACACGATATAAATAATTATTATATTCATTTCCATAATAAATGCAGAGTTTTAAAAGCTGGGCAGTGCTAAAATACACACTTAGCTTTGTGTGTATTGGTCCATATGTATATACTTCCAACTGCGATGTCCTTGTCAAACGTCACTGAGAAACAGTTTGATTATTATTTTTAGCGAGGAAGGTGCACAACAAGTACATAGGTTCGAAAGTATTATTAGCTAGGTATTTAAAAAGATTGTCACCCCTTGAAAGATCACGGGATATTCTAAATTCTTGGAAAATCAGTTCCAATTTTGAAAATAATTTCTGTTAAAATATTATAGGTACATTTTTTCGCGTGTCTGAATTCTTCAGATCCAATTATGAAAATAGCACTTAAAACGATTCAAAGCAAATTTCTCGCAGGAATAATGCACGGCACAGACAACCGAAATTAGCAGTTTTCGCATTAATTAGCGCAGACCTGTAGAAAATCACGGGAAAGGCTGACTTCTTGAAGCATCAGTTCAATATACTTTATTTTAAAAAATTACCATTAAATTAAAAGCTTATTTGAGTTATCTACACCAGATTTTACGAAGGACTAAAGCACAGACAACCGAATGAAGTATGGTTTGATGGTTTTAAATTTCACTAGAATTATCTTTTCTGAAGTCGAAAAACGATTTGAAAGGTGCTGTATGCAAGCAATGCGAGTGTATGAGTAGATACTGTGTTTGCGACAGCTCTGGCTGCGATACCTATAATAAACTACAAGCAGAGAAGAATTTGATTGAAATAAGAGAACTTGTTAGTCTATCCTCTCTGCCTACCCCTGCGGATAAATGGTTTATTGGTTATCTAGTTTCTGTCCCAAATAATAAAAAGTAAAGAACTAAATGTTAATTGTTCAAGAGAACGAACAAAACATACCTATTTCCTGTTTTAGTAGAACTATAATTATGAATGTTTATTACAAAATAACATTGATTAGATATTTTAGAATCATTTTCATTTTGTTTGTAAATTTCTTTAAAAAAAGGTTTTAATTTATTTTTAATTTTTCAGAAAAAAAAACTTCTTAAAATGCACGCCGTTAAAGATGCACTTACGAGTAATTTCTAGAAATATTTCGACAACGCAGATCGATGTGAAAAAAAAACCTGATAAAAATTACATGTAACTCATTTTTGGATTTATTGTCATTTATTCGTTTCAAATTTCCATACTTAATCGATACGAACCGAATATGGGCCAAATAAAATATCGTACATGGAAAATAGCAGTAATAAAAAATAATAATAATGTATTCAATTCAAACGTATTATTTTTATTTCAGAATGCGTATCAGAATATATTGCATTGATTCCACCGAGGTCAAGGTTTTATTTTGTTGATAATTTTGCCGATGACTTATTCAAAACAGCTGAGTAATCGCGACGCCATATTGTTATATTTAAAAATAAAATATAAATATTTATAATATTGAATCTACTAGTTTGGTTTATTTATTGTTTTTTGTGTTTTATTCGTAGAACTCCGTTTAATTATTATTTTTTAATTTAATTAAAATTAAATTTCATCATGTTTATTATTAAGTTCTGCAAGTGTTTTTGTTTTTATTATTGTGACAGCTGTTTCGGCTTACAAGGCCATTTTCAAACTGTGGTGTTCCACGATTAGACGACGATATTTTTACGATTTAATATATCAATTTTGAAAATGAGTAAATTGATTTATTATCGGTTAAACCAATTTCCTGGGAAAATAATAGATTTTCCCCCAGGGGTATTTTGAAATTTGTAAATGTGTTCTTAAATTCACCCGCCATAACACAAGGTCATCCCTAGCATGGAGGGTGAAATATCACAATAAACTATATGTACTTTCGATAAATCATGTATTAAATATTGATTATTTTTTTAAAATTGATAAACTAATGTTTAAGACAAGATTTATTATGTATAGCAACAAAGGGTAACAATTATTATAAGCAATAATTATTAGCCTGAAACACTCATCAATATTGAAACCTCTCCCGAGAAAAGATATATGTCGCCGACGGGACTCGAACCCGCACCCCTCTGTTTGCCGGACAGGAGCTCTACCATTAAGCTACGGCGGGATACCTCCTACCCGCCAAATGATTCAATATATACCTAGTGTTTCATTCAACAATTATCGCTTATTATATTTTTTCTATTATATATTGAATCATTTGGCGGGTAGGAGGTATCCCGCCGTAGCTTAATGGTAGAGCTCCTGTCCGGCAAACAGAGGGGTGCGGGTTCGAGTCCCGTCGGCGACATATATCTTTTCTCGGGAGAGGTTTCAATATTGATGAGTGTTTCAGGCTAATAATTATTGCTTATAATAAATGTATTAAATAAATAAATAAAATTGTTTAATAATGACGTTATGCTATGAATATTTAGGTTTTGTGAATATACTAAGAAGAGGTGAATATATTATTTTAGACTAATCAAAATGACGATCGATAAACTTTGTTGTGTGTAGCGCGGACAAAGGAAAACCAGTGGCACGTTTACGTATTGCGTTGTTTTATAAACGTATGCATATTGAGACTAGCCCAATTAATAATTACGATTTGACCCCTGGACGGGTCACAGGTCAGACTTTGACTGCAGCCGACCATCTGGCACGGGCTAGTACGGGTTCACGGGGCTATCTAACCACTGTACAACTGAACGTACCTATACTACGTAATCTCAGATACAAATTGTGTGATGGGCGTCTACAAATGCACATGTGTCTAAAAAATTGACTCAATTTCAATCTACAACTGCTAAAGTAGATCAAACATTTTTGAAAAACAACGTAATTAATTATCGAACATATAAACAATTAATTCGGCCATTTAAGGCCGCGCTACCCCGCTCAAAAAGAAGAAGATGGAGAGATACGACAATATGAACGTGTAAGCGAGCGCGCTAACATTAAAAACCATAAAATTCATGCGAAAATTGTGAAAATGTTTAATAAAAGACGACTCATTTGAAAAAGAGCAAAAATCTCGTGGGGGCTGTGTCAAGTAGCATTTAAAGAAACATTGTGAATTTTTTCATACATATAACTTGTAAAATAACAGAAACCAACGTGTAAATAATAATTTTCGGAGCATACTTTGCAATTTATTTCAATCGAGGGAATTTCAAATAATTACCGTTTCGGCGTGGGGAATGTATAGATACTATCTTAAAGAATATCATATATTTTTTTAAGAACTTAAAAACTTCAAACGTTTAAGGAAAACATGTAATAAATCGATAGAAATTGGCAGAGCGGCCCCTAAGATGATACCCGGTGGTGCAGAAATAGATTTTACTAAAATATTGTTGTCACTGTTGCTTTTACTCCACCGGATATTGAGCGAAAGGGACAATGCACTGACACCTAACTAAAATGGAGGTTTTGTATTTCCCACTTTTCTCCTCCAAAAGTGGACTGATTTTCAATTTTTTTTTTACCAACTACATAAGAAAAAACTATTCTATGTCTGTACGTTTTGCTTTTTTTAAAAGAACGTTGTCTGGTTTGTATACTGAACATCTTTTGACGGCGTTTAAACCAGTCAATTTTATTGATTTTTGGAAGGTCATAACTTCTATAAAAAGTAACTTATCAAAAAAAACAAAAAGTACCGACACGCTAGTAGTTGATATCTATTTTATGCAAAAACAATATTTTCTCTAGGATTAAAATCCAGAGAGATAAATAGGGAATACGTTTGTATGGAAAAATCACCGCCGGGTATCATCTTACGTCGTCGCGTCTCTCAGCGAACACGAACGGTGTAAATCAGTGTGCGATAAATAAATTGTAAAAGTGATTTAAAAGTAAACGAAAAACGCTCAAACTACTTTAAAATGGTGCAGTGTAAGAAATGTAAAAAATATGTTGCTAAAGACAGTGAATTGGTCAAATGCATCGACTGTAATGGAACCTTCCACAAACTATGTACAAACCCCGCCATTAACGTGGGTAATGCATTTATTTGTACAAGCTGTGAAGTACAACGAACAGTCAATGCGAACACAGATAACGCAACGGCCGGAGGCAGCGGGTCACAAGGCCCGAACCCAGAAAATATCCCAGAAATGAAACAAATTCTTAATGAAATAAATAATAAAATAAGCATAATGTACGTCATGAAAAAAGATATGGAGACTCTCACACAGTCAACTGAATTTCTATCCAACAAATATGACGAACTGATATCGCTACATCTAGAATTGGGAAAAAAACTAAAAGAAAACGAAAATAAACTCAACGAAGTTATAAACAAAAACACATACCTTGAAAAATGTAATAGAGCATTAGAATACAGGATCCAAGAAATTGAACAAAGAGAAAAAAACTACAACATTGAACTGTTTGGTATAGAAATGAAAAAAGACGAAAATATTGAAACAACTATAAAAACAATTGCAGATAAACTAAATACGAATGGCGAAAATATTGAAAAGGTTTGGAGACTTCCAAATAGAAAGGACTCAAAACCGGCAAATGTAATTGTGAAGTTCACTCGTCAATCTCATCGAGATGAATGGCTGCAAAAAAGAAAAAACATGTTAACGAACAACGACATTTACAAGAACGGAAACAACGACCGAATATACATAAATGAAAATCTAACAAAAGAAAAAAAAGATCTCCTATACATTACAAAACAAAAAATGAAAACAAAATTTAAATACATTTGGGTACAAAATTCCAAAATATTAATAAGAAGTGAAGGTGATGGGAAAATAATCCATATAAGAAATGAGAATGATATAAACAGATACATTTAAATAAAAAATAAAAATAAATCAAAACACCTTTTGACCCGAAACACTTACTTTATCAGTTACTAAATCCACGTCATGGAAGATTCTACACAATTCCAAACTCACAAGTTTACAAAGTGCTATAATTTGGATAACTGGATAAACGATAAAAGCATCAATATGAGGTTTGTGGCTATTCATCTAAATATAAGATCACTGAAAAAGAATTTTAATTCATTTATTGCACAAATAAATGACATTCTGCAGTTTATAGATGTAATTTTTCTAACGGAAATAAATATTACAAATGAAATAATAACTATGTTCAATATACCAAACTTCATCTCGATTGCAAATACTAGAGAGAATAAAAGAGGAGGGGGATTAATCATGTACTTAAAAAACCATCATACTTTTAAGAAAACAAACATTTCTTTTAAAAGCTGCGAGACAATATCTGGAGAAATAACCACCGTTCATCAAGATGTCATAAATATACTTGCAGTATATCGCCCGCCGAACAACAACAAGAATATATACTTGAAGGAACTCAAAGAAATATTACAATTAACCTCATCTGATTCAAATTACTTGTACTGTGGTGACATTAACTTAAATTTATTGGATACCAAAAATAGTGTAATTACAGAATACCAAAATCTACTCAGTGAAAATGGATTAGAAAATGTAATATTAGATGTGACCCGGGATGAAATTTTAAACGGTAAAAATGTTTATTCCTGTATCGACCATATTGCAATTCGTAACCGTAATAACATTGTATTTTCATGTATTGTGACTAACAAAATATCGGACCATTATATAACAGGAGTTGCGATAGGGAAAGAGGAACTTACAAAGGATTTTAATGAAAAAAGGGAAATTATTGATAATAAATTGGTATATTCCAAATTAAAACTAGTAAAATGGGGTAAATTATTACAAACTGAATGTCCCTCAGAACTGTACTATAATTTAAAAAATATTTTTGATAATATCTATGAATCCTCGAAAAAAGAAAAATCATTTAAAAATAATCATAGGCACAACAACCAATGGGTTACTGAAGAAATTAAGAACATGATTAAAAAAAGAGATTATCTTTACCGAAAATGCAAGAATAGCCCTAATAACCCTGTTTTTCGTTTAGAATACACGCGATATAGAAACAAAACAAATAAACATATTAATATTACTAAAAACACATTTCATAAAAACGTAATAAATAGTTTAAACGGCAACCCAAGGAAACTCTGGGACGAAATAAATAACCTAATAGGAAAACCTAAACAAAATCTAGATAAAATAATCCTTCAACATATGGGAAGTCAAGGAGACACAAAATTTTTATGTGACAAATTTGCTACAACATTCGTAAATGAAATAAAAGACATAAGACATAACTGTACTAAAAAATTCCTAGATCGTAACACGTATACAACTCCTGCTAGTATGTCAATGAGATTTAGACCTGTATCACAAAAAGATGTTAAAAAAATTATTAATGATATGGATGTTAAAAAATCAGAAGGCAATGATCAAATAAGAATTAAAGACCTGAAGTTAATTGCTGATAATATAATCCCAATATTGACTAAATTAATTAACCTTTGTGTAAGTAAAAGTATTATGCCCGACGAACTTAAAACATCCATTATCAGACCTATATATAAATCAGGAAACCACAAAGATTTCACAAACTATCGACCAATAGCGATTCTCTCATGTATTGATAAAATTATTGAAAGAGCTATCTTTAACCAAATACAACTTTTTATAGAAAAAAATAAAATCATAAATCCCATACAATACGGATTTCAAAAAGAAAAAAGTACTACACAATTACTGTCTAAATTCACTGACCATATAAATTGTCATTTAAATGAAAAATATTATGTTGGTATAATTTTTATAGACTTTAAAAAGGCCTTTGACACATTGGACCATGAAACATTATTAAGGGCAATGGAGGAATGTGGTATTAGAGGTCCTTTAAAAAAATTGATTAAAAATTATCTATTAAATAGAAAAATTAAAGTTAAAATTGACGGAATTTTTAGTGATGAAATGTTAACAGATACCGGAGTAGCAACAGGGTCGATATCGGGGCCTACATGTTATATAATGCAAGTTAACAGTCTACCAAATGTAATAAAACGTTGTAAATGCTACATGTTTGCAGACGATACTTGCATTATATGTGCTGACAAAGATCCACTAAAAATTCAGGAAATTTTACAAACAGACCTAAATAACATAATTAAATGGTCCCATGACAATGACATTATTATTAACGCAAAAAAAACCAAATATATGCTTATACACTCACCATATGTAAATTGTCAGGAAAAGGAATTGCATATAAAAAGTCATTCATATGATTGTTTGCACACAAAAAACCAATTCCAGCAGTGTAATTGCCCGAATATAGAAAAAGTGTACCAATATACATACCTTGGTCTTACAATAGATGTCAACTTTAACTGGTCAAATCATATTGAAAATGTATGTAATAGATTAAGATCCATATTAGGAAAATTTTACCACCTAAAAAATTTTGTTAATAAAAATATATTATACTGTATATACAACGCATTAGCAGAATCAATTATAGGATACGGAATAAATAGTTACGGATTAACGTACAAAACATACTTAAATAAAATAGAACAGTTACAAATCCGTTTCCTAAAATTGATATCAGGCAAAAAAAAAGTCCAGTTATGTGAAGGTGATTATAAAAAAATGTTCTCCTTGTGTAATGTCCTCTCTATACACAGTAAGGTAAATTACCAATTAACGCTAGATGAATTCTGGAGTACAGAATTCAAAAAACCTGTAAACCACAACTACCCTACTAGGCATAGAGAAGCACAAATGTTTACTATCAATAAATCTCAAAATGTATACGGAGATAGAACAAAAAGGCATAAAATTCCGGAAATATTTAACACATTACCTGAAAATATCAAAAATGAGACATCTTATTCAAAAATCAAAACAAAAGTAAAATCTTTCTACCTCCAAAGAATATGAAATCAAATAATATAGTTCCTTTCTATTTTTTTCTCATTGTATGTTTGTAGGTACTGTGTAAAATATTTTTACTACAACGCAATTCATAAACATTATAAAAATTAGTTTGTCGTAATAATTAGTATTTTAATATTAAGTATTATTATATTTAGTATTTACTATGTAAAACTGAAAAGTATACTGTATTAAATAATTAGAAAAAAAATGAGAGATTTCTTACAATCAAACTGATTGATCAGTTTCGTAAGATTTGTAAAATAAAATATTGTAAAATTAAAACTGAATAAACATATTAAAAAAAAAAAAAATCTTAATAAAAAATTTCAACAGATTAAGGTATTATTTTTAATACTTGAACTAGAAATCAATTTCATCAAATCATTTCTATCGAGAGAATTTCAATTAATTACCGTTTCGGCGTGGAAAATGTATAGATACTATCCAAAAGAATATCATATATTTTTTTAAGAACTTAAAAACTTCAAACGTTTAAGGAAAACATGTAATAAATCGGTAGAAATTGGCAGAGCGGCCCCTTAATAAAAAATCTCAACAGATTATAGTATTATTTTTAATACTTGAACTAGAAATCGAGTGACGAATCATTCAGGCTAAAATAGATACAACATGTAATTTATTATATTTGTGACTTAATTAAGTTGATTGAAATGGCTGAATAAATGACACCAAAGCTCACCGTCCGAGAGCTATCTGCATCAGACTGTCAGCTTTACAGCTGGGATAAGAGATAAGTTTAAAGAAGGCTTTTGGATTTTATAACGTATTTTTATGGAACTGAATACAATTTGCAAATGGAAATCGAACCACATAAATAAAATTCGGCCGTTTGTGGTCGAGAGAAATTCGGTTCTCTGAACCACAAGCGTAAAATTGGCGAGGTGCGCGTTGTTATATTTGTTTGTTGGAAAATTTTGGATATTTTTGAGAGATGCACACAAGAGGGATACACAATGTTTTAAATGTGTACCTACTGCTCATAAAGTTGCTAAACACGTTATGGCCTTACTCAAATAATCTTTTAGTAAAATTATTACGAATTCACTGATTTGAGCTATAAATCCTTCTTCTGCCATGCACGGAGAAAAATGTTATTTGAAAAAACGATCATTTTAATAGTAAAAACGGTTAAAAACGGGACTGAAGTTCTTACGAACAAATTAACAGGGTTTCAATGTTTATTGGCGGGAAAATGTAAGAATAATTTGTTGGTATACGTACGAAATTACGTATACCAACAAATTATTCTTACGTGTTTCCGCCAATAAACATTGAAACCCTGTTAATTTGTTCCTAAGAACTTTAGTTCCGTTTTTAACCGTTTGACTATTAAAATGATCGTTTTTTCGAATAAAATTTTTCTTCGTGTGGGTGCGTGAAAGGTAGGTGGCGCGCAAGATGTTTGAATAATGCGTGTATTTCATATAGTTTAGCGTCAAGGAGAGAAGGAGGGAGGGGAGTAGGAATCCGAGAAGGTACTGAAAGAGGGGGACGAGGGTGGAAGATAAATCGGGAGGGGAAGGGGATGCGTGATGGAACGGAGGCGAGAACAGCAGGACATGCAGGTGAGTAGTGACGGAGGGACGAGGGACGAGCAGAGATAGGGATTTCAAAGGAGATATAGTAGCGGCAGTTGATAGCAGGGAGTAATTTTTGAAAATCCACGCTTCTCACACGTAGTCACTTCTTTATGTGACGCTCACACGTCGGATAACCTTCTGATTTATTCGTGTAAGCACCGGCGGGAAAAAAAAAAATATATATTGTATCCAAAAGTAAGTATTGTAAATAAAGAGAATTAAAACACGAACCCTTTCTTTTCTTTGAGTGGTATTGCAATCCATGCCGGGTAATCGCTATTATATATAATATAAATAATCGCTAGTATATAATATAAATAAGTCACTTAAAAGTCACGCTTTATCACAAACTCATGTCTCATCTCCCATGTTTCTATTTATCTATGCTAAAGATATATGATTGGTTAGAGGTAGGTTTTTATCCTACCAGAGGCCCTAGCACGCTTACTCTATAACGATCGATAGGATAACTATCGGTAACTTCTCATCGTTCCCTAGGACAACTGCAGATCGCAAACGAATAGGTGACAGTTCACAATGACTAAGTGTCCTTAATATATTCGATATCAACTGTCGTTTGTACGTTTGAGATCTGCAGTTGTCCTAGGGAACGATGAGAAGTTACCGACAATCGGTCAGTAACTTCATATCGAGCGACCGTGCTAGCACACTAGATCACAACTGTTCAGTCGAGACAATATTCAACACACGATTATCCCCTTATATCTTACAACCAAAACACCTACCAGACGCAGACGGGAGATTCTTTTATTGTGCCACAATCGACCTGTCACTTCAAATTACGGCCCGGATGAACTAACTAGCGGAAGAAGGACACCATGAAACCAAACAAAATTAAAATAAAAAGCCAAAACAAATCCTCCAGAAAGACTAGCTCCTCTGTTTTGTGACTAAACACCTCACAATAGTACCAACTGTCAGTGGGACTATGACATTCCCAATCGGGATATGTTGTGATTTTGAGGCTGAAGATGTTGGGAGAGGGATGAGACGGGAAATAGGAAGGTTGGCAAATACCTGGCTAATCAGGTGAGATCAACAAACACGGCTACAGTCATTTCAAGATATCAATGCTTCGATTTCGAATGGCGGTCTTTCATCAGGGCTAAACTAACTAACTAACCATCACGCCGTTTCCCCGCAGGGGTAAGCAGAGTGGACGGACCGCCAAACACCTCGGTCTTGGCACACACTCTTTGCCTCACTCACATTCATACATCGTCTCATACATACTCTTCTATTTTTCTGACTCTTGACATGGCCCGACTCAAATATCTGATTCACTTGATCGTGCCATGTCTTTCTCGGACGTCCCCTACTTCTTATACCATTCACACTTGCTTCATATATTCTCCTTACGCTCCTTTCTTTGTTCATTCGCTCTACATGCCCAAACCATCTGAGGGTTCCTTTCTTAATTTTACTCATTACGCTTACATCAGCCTTGCATTCTTTCGAATCTCCACATTTCTCACACGATCATACATGGTTTTACCACACATACGCCTCAGGGATCTCATTACAACAGCATTCAGTCTTCTTTCATCCTTCCTCTGCCAGTTCCATGTCTCACTGTCATACATCAGGGTAGGTACAAGCACTCCATTGTGGACTGCTAACTTCGTTTCTTTGGACAGCTTTTTGTTAACGCCAACGGCATTCAGTCCTCCATTAATGGAGTTACCTGCATTTACCCTTCTTTCAATGTCTCTATCAGCCTTCCCATCTCTCGTATTGTACCTGCTCCAAGTATTCATCGTTCACAATTATATTGCATACTGTTTTCGTACTCTCTCTTTCAAATACCATGACTTTAGACTTACTTACATTCATCATTAACTCATTCATCATTAACTCATTCATCATTAACTCATACTTCGTTTATTATAGACACGAGCAGGGCTATACTATGTATATCTACCACTCTGGTAGACTCCGTCAACACATCTGTCATTTTTTTACAGTTAATAATTTTGCCTAACATGCCCTTAAAATTATGAAGAAAAAAAAATCCGCATCTTTTGTGGCTTATGTTTTATCATAAAAACTAACTAACTAATTAACTATCATACCGTTTTGCGAAGGGGTAGACAGAGAGGACAAACCGCCAAACAACTCTATATTGGCACGTACTCATTCACATTTATAAATCGTTTCATTTTTTAAAGTAAGAATTCTTTAGGGGCATTACGTCGGGTAACTAGAATATTTTTTGGACGGAAGTAACATTAACTAGTAATGACGTTCGATTTATATTTCATAATGTAATGTATGGCAACGAATAACAAAACGTCAAAACAAGCTCAAACGTCAGACGTCATCGGTTAATTTTTGTTTACTTAAGTATAAGGTTTTACCATAAAATTTCAATAAATAATATAAAAAACAGGACGTTAACTTGAAGTCAAATATTTCGGTTTGCGATTTGGTTAACCTTATTTTACTTTGTGTGACATTATCATTGGGGCGCTTCGGTTCCATTTCAGCTGCATCTTCCACAGCTGTATTGTTAAAATGGTGACCCCTGTCGCCGGTTATTGGAACACCAACTGCCGACATCAGCCGCAGTGGTCACAATGGGAGAAGTGGACGCTTACCGCATTACGTGTATTAAATATGGACATCATGACAACACGAACAATTTATTATTGTATACGGGATGTAACAGGACGTACCCGACTGACTAACAGCACTTATCTGGAGTAAAAATGTGGACGTTATTGAAGTAAATCCTTCATTGCGCACGCTCGACTTGGGGGGTAAGTTGGCGAATGCGTTACGAAAAGTGAAATGCGTTGCGAGGCGAACGGGCTGTATCACACTGTAGAAGCAAGAGAGAGCAGTGCGCGCGCACATTTTCTTTCTCTCTTGCTCTCTTCCTCTCATAGCCAGTGCATGAAATATCTCAGTCATGCGGATGCGGATGCGTATTCTGATGCGGATTCGGATGCGGATGTATAGATGGAGCTAAAGAAGTATTTACTTCAATTGTGGGGTCTAAAGCACATTCGTATTTTTTTGGTCATGTGACATTTAAAATAAAAACTTCTTCGGAAAAATTTTCACTTTGTGATGGCATTATTTATTTTAATAAAAAAAACAAACAACTTGTGTAAAAGTGATGTTTACATCACTTTTATTTGTTCACAATCAACATGTTTCGTGAACGATGTTCACATCATCAGGATTAAATGTACACTAAAGTTAAAAATTAAATATAGATCACATATTGGAGGCACTGCTGAAAACCAGCTGCAATTCAGGATTTCTCCTGCAGTGTGACCTTTTCGTCAATAAAACCAATGTTTAATCAAAAATGTATATATATGTAAAAAAAAAAAAAATTATTGATGAATAAATTATTTTATAATTATTATATGATTCGATCTTTGAGAATTCAAATGGTTGAAATATGAAAAAAGACCTCATTAACTAATTAACTCCCGTTTAGTTTAAAAAAAGTAAATGCGGACTGCAAATGCATATTTAGGTTAATATTTCAATTCAACGTTGACAATTTATTAATATTTTTACGTGCTTGGCGTTTGACATGTCTTAGTGTCAATTATTAGAAAATACCTTAAGTGTTGCCAGCGTATATCAATGTCTTATTTATTCCCTGTCAATATCGGTTCAACTTTCATGGTGTTACCATGCTAGGAACATCGATATAAAATCATCAGAAGTTACGCCTACGCGGAGAAAAATGTTATTCTAAAATACGATAATTTTATTCGTTAAAACGGTTAAAACGAGACTGAAGTTCTTACGATCGAATTCACAGGGTTTCAATGTTTATTGGCTCCCGCCAAGAATAATTACATACATGTATGAATAATTATTAATTATTAATTAATAATTATTACATTTTCCCGCCAATAAACATTGAAACACTGTTAATTTGTTCGTACGAACTTCAGTCCCGTTTTTAATCGTTTTTACGAATAAAATAATCGTATTTTAGAATAACATTTTTCTCCGTGTATCGATCCGATATTGTTAAGTTATTGATTTCAATGTGCTGGAACTTTTCGTTCTAATTCTAGGACAGCCCTTCTTTACTGTCTAATGCTTCAGAAATGGGGCGGATAAGTTTGTACTTAGATTATCAATCTATTCTTACAATACAAAAAAATACCTTTAGACGATTTATAACCAAACTTAATTTTGAAACATTTTTACTCCACATAAGCTCAGGAATAACTGGTTAAAGTCTGTTAAATCCGGTTATATCAAAACATCATGATCTTATCCAAAAGGGACCTCAATTAAATAGCGATAAAAGAATACGACCTAACCTAACCTAATCCTACCAAAACACTATAACGACTTTATCACTACGAATAGTCAGACACTTATCACAAATTCAATATTTACAGATGTATGTAGATATTTGGTGGACTTATCTAAGCAGGCAACCAAAATAAATCAAGGCGAACCTATCAGTGAAATCACTATTTTTAATTAACTTTTACTACGAACTGAATTACATTATGAATACCAAAATATAAACTTTATATAAAAATAAGATTTTTCTATCGTTTCGCTTGAGTGTAAATAAATTAAAATTGTTATTTAATTTATTAAAAATATAAGTGAAGACTACAAAAAAATACTTTTTTTCATAAAAAAAATTATAAATCCGTATGAGAAACGACTTTTAAAAATACACTTCTGGGGCTAAGATTATTTGTGGCAGTTTCCCTTGATTAACATTTTTCTTTCTTATAAAATTATTCACATAATTAATAAAAACTACTTTTGCACTTAGTTTGCCAAACGATTTTTATGCTTATTACCTACATTCTTGGTGATATAAGACACAACAAGAATAGACATTATCTATCTGACGGCCGGCGTAGTCCAGCGGTAAGGCGTTGGACTTCCATTCCGAAGGTCGCGGGTTCGAACCCGGAGTGTGCAAATAATATATATATTTTTTTAATATTTATTAAGTTAAAAGAAATATTGATTTGTGTTATTTCACAATTAATTATTTAAAATAATATATGGTATATTTGCGGCACGCTCCAGAGTGGAAGATACTCTTAGTATTGCCCTGGTGTAAGACCACCATTCACAATTGAAACGTTGCTTGAAATGGCTTTAGCCGTGTTTCGTGACTAGATCTGAATAGCCAAGTACTTCCTCACCTTCCTCTGCCTCGTCTCCTTCCCTTCCCCACCTACCTTCAGCCTCATAACATACCCCAATTGGGGATGTCGTAGTCTCACTGGCCCCAAACGGGATCAGTTGGGACTCTTGTGGGGTATTAACTATAAAAAAAAATTACTTGTGTATTCTTTAGCTACACGGAGAAAAATGTTATTTGAAAAAACGATCATTTTAATAGTAAAAACGGTTAAAACGGGACTGAAGTTCTTACGAACAAATTAACAGTGTTTCAATGTTTATTGGCGGTAAAATACGTACGAAATTACGTAAACCTACAAATTATTCTTACATGTTCCCGCCATTAAACATTGACACCCTGTTAATTTGTTCGTAAAAACTTCAGTGCCGTTTTTAACCGTTTTTACTATTAAAATGATCGTTTTTTCTATTAAAATGATCATTTTTTCTATTAAAATGATCCTTTTTGTCAAATAACATTTTTCTCCGTGTATAGATTGTCGAATCAACAACAGCGAATCTCTATTCTTTTATGAGTCATTTCTTGTGTTATTTATAATTTTTCACTTTAGCTCTAAGAAATAGGAAATTTTTATGAGCTTAGCCCTCTGCTGCTGCATACATGTTTGATATTTGTGTTTACGTGTTTGGCCGGCCACGCGAAAGATAATTTATAAAGACACTACACATCAATTTTCAGAATTTTATAACTGCCAACACAGGGTAAAAGAGGAAACACTCTGGAACTTGCTGGACAGGTTTTAGACAAGGATACAAAAAGATGCTAACTTCACAGACTACCACGAAGAAGTGAAAAGCATAATAAAAGCTAATGCCTTGATTAAACATAATAAAATTTCTGCGAATTATTGCGATATTGGACTTGAGACTCAAACATAACATGTTGTTTTGTGAGTTGGCTTAAATTAACGAGCGTAGGTCTATAGCCTGTTGGTTGCTGCCACAGTTGTCCCTATCTCCGACATCTCCCGTCTCGCTCCAACGGTTGTTGATGTCGATTACGACGATAGACAACTTTCCATAGGCAAATAACGAACCTCTGCCTCCAATGGAAATTTCTAGGTTATTTTAACCGTGCATTGACGAATTGATGTAATATTTCACATGCTGTGGCACGATTACTAACATCACAAAAAACTATGGCACCACTGCAAATGAATTTTAAGCATGATGTCTAATCAAAGTGGATAAACTAAACTAATAAACACTTCTTAAACATAAAGCATCGATGACACGGGGCTAGTTTACAAGCTACTAGCCGGTAAATTCACTGCCGAATTCACTATCTGCTAGTAAACCTCGTATTGTTCACAATTTGCTAGTTAGCTAGTAAATATGAATTACATTAGTGAATTCGCCGGCAAGTGGCTTGTAAACTCGCTCAATGTAATCGAGGCTTAAAGCATCGATGACACGGGGCAAATTTACAAGCTACTAGCCGGCGAATTCACTATCTGCTAGTAAACTTCGTATTGTTCACAATCTGCTAGTTAATTCACCGACTAGTAGCTTGTAAACTCGCTCAATGTAATCGAGGCTTTAGACTAGTTTTAAAGCCACGATTACATTGTGGGAGTTAACAAGCTACTAGCCGGCGAATTCACTATCTTCTAGTAAACTCGCTCAATGTAATCGAGGCTTAAAGCATCGATGACAACAAGCTACTAGCCGGCGAATTCACTATCTGCTAGTAAACTTCGTATTGTTCACAATCTGCTAGTTAATTCACCGGCTAGTAGCTTGTAAACTCGCTCAATGTAATCGAGGCTTTAGACTAGTTTTAAAGCCACGATTACATTGTGGGAGTTAACAAGCTACTAGCCGGCGAATTCACTATCTTCTAGTAAACTCGCTCAGTGTAATAGTTTACTAGCGGATAGTGAATTCGCCGGCTAGTACCTTGTAAACTCGCCCAATGTAATCGAGGCTTTAGTAAACTTTGAAGAAGTAAGCGTTGCTTACGTAACATGTTAGTTTGTATACGATAAAAGTGCTTAAATTATTATGGAAGATAAAAATAGAGTGTTGCAGGATTATTAGTATGATTTTTAGGTAGAAATAGGGAAGCAGTTTTGTCGTTATGAGGAAACCGGGCAACGTTTTGTCCATGCAAACGCATTCCCCAATCTCCTCTCTGGATTTTGTAACTACTGCAAATATTTTTTTAATAAATATAGATATCGACCAGTAGCGTGCTGATACGTTTTGCTTTTTCCGATTTTGACGATTTCTTCTGGTAGTTTGTTAAAAGAAACATTTTTCTTGGTGTGTATAATGGTGTTGGGCAAAAGAAGTGTTTAGTTAAGGGCATACAAATGGTTAAGTCTTGTACGATAAAAATAAATAATGACTTATAATTTCTTTTTACGGACATTCACGGGTTAGTTTGAACCGGCTGTCAGCCTGACAGAGCATTCTAGTATGTATGTAATACAGAGACGCAGGGTTGCCAATGGTCATGTTCCAAAATACCCGCTGCGAATGTTCAATGTTCAAAATCCCCGAATCGGGGAGAGCAAAATGGCAAATTCCCAACACGCAGGGTGACCAGGTCCGAAAATGAGAATTTTATCCATTTTAAAAAGGACTCTCACAAAGCTCAAGTCATTATTTATTATTTTATTTATTTGCGTTATAAACAGTCTACATTTATATAATACATATTATGATAGTGAATAACTATGTTTATGTCAATGACCAATAAAATAACGACATTTATGTATAAGAGCATAAAAAAAAATGCAACAAAATACTTAATACAAACAATTCTGAGTGCATCTACAACTTACAAAGTGTTTTATGATATACATATTTCTAAGGTTTACACTTAAATTTTAATGGATAAAATAAAAATTATAAAATTAACGTTCAAACATACCAATTCATCAAGAACCACAAGACGTACGTAAGAAAAGAATCCTTCTGTCATAAAATTCCATGACTAGCAAATTCATGTGTCTTGGAGTTTGGGTCCCGAACTTCGGGAATCCCCCAGACATTATCGTTTATAAATAAATGCTACAGTGCTGCCATAAAATAAACTACGAAATCTTCCACCGAATGAGCTAATTTTTCAATAAGGTTGGAAAATCAAGAAATGCCCAGAATCCCCGCATTTTCCCCACAAAAAGTCATTCCCCGCAAAATATCGGATTCTTAAAAAATCTGAAATATTCCCCGCAGTTTGGGGAATTTCCCGCAAATCGGCAACCCTGACAGCGAGGGATAAAACATCATGTGGCCACTGCCCAGACCACGGAACCAAGGAAACACAGAGCAGGGGCCTAACCGCCCAACTCTAACGGCACCGCCGCGGACTCTGATAGAAAGTGAAAACAGAAATATAATACCAGCAGAGGTCGCCGGTTACCTGTTACCAGTAACTGCCAGTTAGTAGTTAATCGCTGACTAGCGGTTAGGAGGAGAAAACTGGCGCCTAGCGGTATTTCAGTTCAATGGGTGTTTTTTTGATAACATTACCTGCTTGTTATTGTTACCTGAGAATATTCACGAGATTTAACCTATCTAGAGTTGATATTCTTACAAGTATGTTTCACAGAATTTGAACAATTCATCAAATTTCAAAGTTGATTTTCAAGTTCAGTGAAAAAAGTTTAATATGTTTACACCGACCTACCTAGTACCTTTGCACTGCGCGGTAGTCATGTACCTTGATACCGCTGCACCTACCTACCTCGCTACGCCGAATTATTATTTTGACCACCATCTCGAAAGGTCTCGCTGCTGCGATACACAATGCATAGCGCTGCGCCGAAATATCGAGAAGTTTCCAGCGAGTGTACGATTTTAGCCTACCGTTCAAGTACTGCCATATGTTTATCTGGACTTTTATCTTTTGTTATGTTATATTATTTTCTTTTATAAATAAATAAATTTAAAAATAAATAATACACACAATTTCGCAAAACATAATTTTGAGGAAGCTGCACAAAGTTATAATATTACGTGATGATACCCTTCACAGAAATATTAATATAAGAATCAATCGAAAATCTACGCTACGCATATAACCGCAAATAAATCTTAGGAAATTCCATCACATAATTATCCCTGTGTCAATTATTGCATTTACTTAACTATATGTTTAACCATCGTCTTTCCTTATTTATTAGACTGTAATCACCTACATAATTATAAATAAATAATTAGCCATACTTACCTATATCTATCGTATCTTATGATTATTTCCTTGAAAGCATACATACCACTCTCATTAAATTAATCATATTGATTGATGATATTGTCAGTAGGATTATTTTTAGATTTGTTCTAACCGTGTTTTTATAATCTACTTATATCTTTTTAAACCGCAAATCCTGTCGTATTTAGTTTATTTTATCGCTCTTGAAAGTCAGTCCCACAAATTAAGAGCTATTGAACAGCGGCTGAGAATAACAGTTTAAATATGCTTGCAACTGTACAGAGAGGTTCCGATGAGAAAGATCGATTATTCCCAGCATGAAATTTTTTAAACAAATTTTATTCTAAATAAAAAATACAAAATATTAATAATTTTAAGTAATCAATTGTGAAATAACACAAATTAATCAAATAAAATGTATTTGCGCACGCTGGGTTCGAACCCGCGACCTTCGGATTGGGAGTCTAAAGCCTTCCCCTGGCCGTCATGAAGAATGCAAGACAACAACAATGCAGTATAGCAGTGAGACATTGAACTGGTAGAAGAACAATAAAAGTAGACCTAATGCTGTATAAACGAGATCCCTGAGACGTACGTGTTGTAAAACCATATAGATATATTAAAGGAATGACCGTGTTAAATTGTTGAGATCCGGAAAAAATGCAAGGCCGATAATAAAAATATTTTCCCACTTTTTATATCGCCGTTTAGTGATTAAATCCCGTCCTTAAATTTTTTAAATAAAAAATTAATATCGATTTATTTCATTCAACACTTAGTTTAATATATTATACCTACATTCAAGTAAGCAATTAAAATGCTCAAAACGCACGATGATAAATTATTAAATATCGTGTACTTCTTGTAAGTATTTTTTGATCATTAGTATTTATGATTTTTTCAATAATAAAAACAAAATAAGTGTAAAATAATTTTTTTTAAATATTTTAGTTTGTAAGACCTTAAATAAATAGAAAAACTGGGGTTTTTTTATTAGATTGTTTTTAGGTAGATTTTTGTCACAAAACACGTTTTCGGTTTTATTTTTTAATGATTTTAATTTGACTAAAATTAAAATTCTGAAAAATGTGTTTACTAGATTATGTATTGATTTATTTTGTTGTATGATTATATGATTTGAAATTTGTGTTGTTTAATAGAATCTATCGTTTGAAAATTGAACAAATCTGCCAACGACCAACGGTATAAACCTTATATTAAAAATAAACTTAGTTTTTCAAAATTTTAAAACTGCGTGTACCAGATAATATAACAATGAATAATAATAAAATCAATAAATATTTTTTTTGTAAAAAAGAGTCTATACGTCTAGAATTTGATTTAAAAAGAACTAATTTCCAGTGTTTGAAATAAAGTACCCAAGTACATATATTAAACGACGAATAAAATTAAAAAATAATATCTAGCATAAAACAAAATACAAGCTTTAGGCTTTGTTGTATATCTATATTATTCCTCCCCTTATCCATAGGTAATCCATTCCTCAATGTTTCTTTTGAATTAATTTTTTTTTTTTATATTTGTTGTTTTGGTGTTGATTCAGGTTGATTGAATTTTAGTAACAAAAAAATCATAAATATACAAATTGTCCTTTAGTATCAATATTCTTGTCATGGTTAACCTCGGACATTAAATTAACTTCTTCGTTATTTATAAAGGTACTTTTAACGTACTCTTCGTTGGACGTCCTCGACTTAAGTTCCTTATTTGAGTAAAAACACTTCCTACATTTTAAGACATGTTCACGGCTGTAAAAGGTTTTGATGCCTTTACCAATTAAAAAAAAATTCTAACATCCCATTCATTATCTCCACAGAGGCCTATGTCATCTTTGGGGATGCTGGATGTAGGGTCTTTTTAGGGAAAGGAATGAGAGGAAGTTATGGGATGGAAAAAGGTATGACGGGTGCCTTTGGGACCTCCTGTGTGAGGTTAATGGAGAAAAGTGTCATTGTCAAAATTTCATTCAATTCTTTCATCAATTTGTCGAGAATTCAGACATTCTAATAATAGAAAAATACTAATATATTTTTACTATCGTGTTTCTTTTTTCAAATACAAAATAAAACGAATCGCCAGGAAATAACCGCATCTATTGTCAGAATATTTATTTTTATTTTTATAGAGAATACCTCACAAGAGTCCCAACTGCTCCCGTCTGGAGCCAGACAGTCTATAACATCTCCAATTGGGGTATGTTATGAGGCTGAAGGTAAGTGAGGAAGGGAAGTAGACCAGGAAGAGGAAGGTGGGGAAGTACCTGGTTATTCAGATTCAGTCACTAAATACGGCTAAAGCCATTTCAAGCAACGTTTCAATTCTGAATGGTGGTCTTACATCAGGGCGATACTATGAGTATCTTCCACTCTGCAACGTGCCGCAAATATACTATATATTATTTTAAATAATTAATTGTGAAAGAGCACAAAACAAATAAATAAAATTTATTTGCGCACGCCGGGTTCGAACCCGCGGCCTTCGGAATGGGATCAAACGCCCTACCGCTGGACTACGCCGCCCTACGAATATAAAAATATTCTTTGATATTTTTCTCAATTAAAATTTTTTAAATGTCACTCGTACATACGCACAACCCACAAGAAATTATAGTTTAAAAAAATTTAAAAAATATTATTATTTTTTGACTGATGAAATTTTGCACACTTCACTTTCAAAACAAAAATAATGTTTATATCTTCATTAGATTTCAAAGAAAGTCCTGAGGAAAGCCCGGCTAACACCGGGGACTATATTTTTGGTGTTAGAAAATTACCTAGTACGATTAAAGACACCATGGTACAATACTTCCGCGTGTAAATTTATTGAATTTTATTGAGGAAACGATAAAAGGTACATTTAAAACAGGTCCCCAATAAGGTCCCAATAGGCGCTCCGTGACCCGTGACCTACCAATATAATGCTAATAAAAAATATTGTTTTTTTTTGTATTAATTTGACAGAGCGGCGAGTGTCACAGCTGAGCTGTGGATATCCAGCGTTTTTACACTGTCAGGTTTGAGATAGGAATGGTACCTGCAGTGGATAGGAAACCATTGGTTTTCGTAATATGTAGTAATTTTTTCTCAATAATTTAATTTACAATTTGGGAGGCGGGAATGGGTACTGTCGACCTGGAAACCATTTATTGGATAACCAACGCTGCCATAGGTCACCCCAAGTGGTTCGCTACGTTTGGTGACTTAGCAGTAGTGCCCGGGTTCGTGACGTTTATCTAGGTCATGGCGGCGGCTGATCTGGACACACTGAACCCCAGATTCCTACCCAACCCTCATACCTTTTTCCTTCCCAGAACTTCCTCTCCTTCGTTTCCTTAAAAATACTCTCCATACAGTATCCCCAAAGATGACCTGACAGTTGATCCTCCGACAGTTGGACTTCTGATATTATGATAATTAAAAAATTATATACTTTTTTGCATTATATTAATTTCAAAACCTGAAATTGACTAAAATACGCAATAGTAAGTTGGTATGGACATCAAATTATGTTACAAAATTTAAATATGATGACAACCAAACAACATATAATATATAATACTTCAACAATGTTGTACAAACTCAAAAATAATATGCTGCCAAGTTATCTGAAAAGTAATATTATGTACCACGAAAATGTTCATAATTATCCTACGAGAATATGCAGAGATTTTAGGCTTCTCAAAACTAAACTTTCGTGAACCCACAACAGCGTGTTTTATAGAGGACAAAAACTTTATAATAACCTACCGAATGCCGTTAAGGAAGCCTCAAACCTTAGCACTTTTCGTAGGACATGTGCTATATATATTAAAAACAATATTTGATTTGATTACAAATAGTATACTGTATTTCTTAAATTGTAGTCAACTGTATATATTAAATTAATCTCTTAAATAAATTAATTGTATTTTTTAATTTGTATTTCTTAAACTGTATTTATTAAATTGTATTATCATATTTTCTTACTAGATGTATGAAAAAAATGTGCATACATCTAAATAAACATAACAAAAACAAAAAAACAAAACGAATTTATTTTTGTACTTATGCGCTGGTAGATACAGTCTATATATAGACAAGTAGTTTTATCCTTGAAGCATTTGAATGAAAATATGGTATAATTCGGAGAAAAAATCTCTCTGCACACCCCTTTGGATACACTTATTTATGTTTTGTGTGAGAAGATTTACCGTATTGTGCCTAAACCGACTCCATATTGTATACAAGTATGCCGGTGGGGCAACTATCGGGGGATCAATTGTCATGGAACCAAAAAATAGGTTCCAATTTTATTCATCCGATTTGGCCTTCAACACTCTAACACAGACCGACATTGCACATTGCGAACCGATTAGAGCTAGTGGAACACCTTTCGACGAGATATCATCTATAATTGTATAACTCGTCACCTGTTAAAAATCACCGATAGTCAGAATTCTTGACAAATCATTTCCAATTTTGAAAATAAAATAAAAATAATTTTCTGTTAAATATATTTTTTTACAATAGGTAGGCAGGTACTTTATCGCTTGTCTGAATCCTTCAAGCAAACACTTCCAATTTTGAAAATGATGCATTCAAACAATGACGGCAGAAATCTCAAAGTGGCAAGCCAAAGACAAAGCAATTGTATTGTCTTCGATTTCGTAGTTTTAGTAGGTACTAAACTGCCACGCGTCGTGTGAGGTCGTGTCCTACCCCTAAGTAAATTGCTTTAAAAAAAGTGCCAAAATACCCTCATGTGAATGAGAAAATGTCTTCATTATTCGGCAAACAATAGAAAAAGTCAAGGAATAACATTTATTTGGTAAATACGGGCAAATTACTTATTATTATCAGTAAAACAACATACAAATCAGCAGTAACAACAAGTACAAAAACAATCGACGACATTTGCAAACTGTCGTTGTTCAATTATAGCGTGATCACCTCAAAATCTGTTTCGTGCCCAGGCATCCTACTTTATTCGGCCTAGAAGCAGTATTCGACGATACTTTTGAATACGAAAACACCGCCCGCATCCTATCGTTTATTTCGTCCATACGAACATTCTTTGAATATCGTTGTCATACATGAACAGCGTTTGATTTAAGAGTTTACTGGAAACATAATAGTGTTCCTCATTTGCCACATTTACTTTAGACAATAGCAAGTCTAGATGTATAATCCAATATCTGTTCAGTGGCGTAAGTAAACATTTTTGATTTTCCTTTTTCTTACTTTCATATGGAGTCGTCTCTCCCAAACAAATTAATGACCAAAGTTTTTTGGCTCCCTGTCTTGAATATTTTACGAAGAACGTTTTCGACCCCTGGCAAGTAAATAGCATGGATAGAGCGGTAAAACCGGAATGTGAGCACAGACACACACACAGACACAGAGTGGGACTGGAACCAGAACCGCTGACCGAGCGGAGCCCACAGCAGAACTGTCAACTGTCAAGTGACCAATGTCAAGTCTGTTGAGTTGAACGATCAGTGACCAACCAATGCTCACCGCTGGGATGTTTTGCAATATTTTGACTATTGCCGATTTATTATTATCTCATTATAGAAGACACATACGTACATACAAACTTTCGCATTTATAATATTACTAGCTTCCGCCCGCGACTTCGTCTGCGTAGCATTGTACCAAAATTCTTAAGCAATTTATTTAAAATATCTATAATTCTTGATTCAATGCAAAGTATTAGGCGAGTACTTCAAATAAATTCACTAATTAAATTTTTTTCTAAAATAGAATTTTGATTTAACAATCATTTTTTTGCTAAATGCGTTCTCAAATTTTGACATTTTCTATTAAACAATAATTATTATTTGTAAAATATGGAAAATAGCTGGCTTTATAAATTATAGCCTATATGTTATTCTGATGTATGAGCTATATTATTGTAAAATTTCATTAAAATCCATTCAGTAGTTTTTGCGTGAAAGAGTAACAAACACACATACATCCATACAAACTTTCGCAGTTATAATATTAGTATGATGAAGGAACACTTGTAGCTTGATGATATTCAACAGAGTTAATTGTAATATATATATATATATATATATATATGTAATATAAAATTCGAATCAGGCCGCTAACAATAACACTCCTTGCGTACATAGATGGCGGTAAGAAATATTTAGATCTTCAAGAAAAAAACGTCGCCAAAAAGGGTGTTTTATTTTATTTGCAAATATTTGAATTTTTTACGATCATTTTCTAAATAATTTAATTTTTCACATTATGCAATAAAACCATAACCGAAAAGGGATTAGTAAGAAGGAGAGTTTGAACTTTAAAGCAGTTTTTAAGGACCTGATACTTTATTTTTTCTCGGCTTGTAAAAAGATTAATCAAGAAAATACTCGAATTCTTCAAAGACAGATTAAAGTATCTAAAATATTATGAGCTAACTAATTTTTATTTATATAATACAAGCTTCTGCCCGCGACTTCGTCTGCGCAGGATTAGTACTTCGAGTAGCCTATTTGCTTTTCCTAGGCCCCGTCTATGTTTATACCAAAATTCTTAACCTATTTATTTAAAATATCTGTAATTCTTGATTTGATTGAAAGTATTAGGCGAGTACTTAAAAAAAATCACAAAATTAAATATTTTCTAAAATAGAATCTTGATTTAACCATTGTTTTTCAAAATGTCATTCTCAAATTTTGACATTTTCTTTTGAACAATCATTATTTTTTGGTAATATATGGAAAAAAGCTAGCTTAATAAATTATAGCCTATATGTCATTCTGATGTATGAGCATTATTGTAAAGTTTTATTAAAATCCATTCAGTAGTTTTTGCGTGAAAGAGTAACAAACACACATACATCCATACAAACTTTCGCATTTATTATATTAGTAAGATTACATAATTATAGCTTTCTGATACATATTTATATGCTTGATTTAAGTACGTAAGCTGTATTGTAATTGCAAGCCTTTACAGTTTTGATTTGTTGATTCCTAATACACAATTACAAAAGAAAACTATTAATCTTAATATAGAAAATAATGCCCACGATGGTTTCTATATATAATAGTGAGCTCTGACGGTTTGAAATTATTTCCTACTAGTTTCTGCCCGCCACTTCGTCTGCATAGGATCATCTACGTTTATACCAAAATTCTTATCATATTTACTTAAAATATCTGTAACTATTCTTGATGCGATTCAAAGTATTAGGCGAGTACTTTAAATAAATACACTAATTTAAATATTTTCTTAAATAGAATTTTGATTTCACAATCATTGTTTTGCAAAATGTCGTTCTCAAATTTTGACATTTTCTATTAAACAATAGTTATTATGTTCAATATATTGAAAATAAATAGATTTTTATGAATTATATCCTATATGTTATTCTGATGTATGAGCTACATTATTGTAAAGTTTCATTAAAATCCATCCAGTAAATTTTGCGTGAAAGAGTAACAAACACACATACATACATCCATACAAACTTTCGCGTTTATAATATTAGTAAGATGCTATTCATCCGATTGCGATGAAACTTTGACGAGTTGTTATGTGTACTAAATACACTGGTGAGCTATGGCGTTACGAAATTTGTAAAAAAAAATTGTATTAGGTGGCACGAGAATTGTTTGAAAATGAGTGTATTTAATGTACTTTAGATGCAGGGAGGGAAGGATTTGTAAGATTCGCTGGACGGGGGAAAGCAGCGAGGGGAGGGGGGAAGACGGGGAAGGTAAAAGGGAAACGCGGGAGGGATAGGGTTGTGGGAAGGCTGAAGGGGAACGGAGGTGAATGGGAAAGGACACGCAGGGAGAAACAATTTATTTATTTAAGTGGCATTGCAAAGCATGCCGGGAACTCACTTGTTAAAAATAAAAAGAAACATGAATTAATGACGAAAAAATACTAAAAATGCTGTAACGATAAAAAAGGCTCAAAGGTGCATTATGCAATATGCTTATTGATGACTAAAAATTATCATATTAGTAAATGCGTGTCATGTTTATAAGATAGGTTGTAGTGTAATAAATTTTATATAATGTATCAATACATTATAAAGTTTTAATTTTTATCTACAGGGTGGTTAACAATTTACTACCAACTTACTATAGAGACAAACTACAATACAATAAAGACTTCCACACACCATAAATAACAAGACAGAAAAAAACGTTACACTAAAAGATTGAACAAATCAAAAAAACAAAGAATTGTTTACTGTATAAAGGCTTCCAAATGTATAGCTCTGTTCATAGTGAAAAAAAAAAATTTCCTAGATTAAGAATTGTTTGCTTTTGACATGAAAATATGCTTAATTCCAACCGAGACGTCGTTTATCCAGTTCCTACATTTCCCCTAACCATCAACATCACAATTGGCTCTACAACCCATGGTGGGTCTTCGCCTCCTCAATAGTCTTCCTCCACTCATCTCTGTTTTGTAACAGCTCTCTCCAGTCTCAGTCTTTGAGGACGTTGTCGCTCCATCTTAATTTTGGCCTTCCCAGGCCCCTTCGCCCTACAGGTCTAGATTTTAGCAGGGACTTTGGTGCTTGATGCTCGGTCATTCTTTCCACATGACCCAGCCACCGAAGTCTTCCCAACTTTATAAATTTTGTCACGTTTGGTTCCTTAAAAATAGTATAGAACTCATCGTTGTAACGTCTAACGCACCCTAACCATCACCTTGGAAAAGTATTTGAAATTTGGAATAAAGGCAAGAAAAATAATGCAAAATCGAGTGCATTTGTTTTGAAAGTGGAAGACGATTTGTAATTCCCTTGAAAGCACGTTGTTTGTGTTTTTCGTGTAGATACCTACACAATCTCGTTTTTAAGTAAAAATAAGACCATCTTTGAAGAAAAAAACATAGTTTTGTACTCATTCATTTTGTTGTGGCGATAATTACCTACGAGTACCGCGGTGGAACTATATACATATAACTATATTGTGTTTGTGTTGTGTGCTCCTTCGCAGAAATACAGTGGTAAATGATTGGTAATCCCTTTTCCTTCCACACCTTATTTTTTCCTACACATATTTTCACCCATTTTCAGCAAACATCATTTCGTATCGTTTCATTTTTAGTATTTACAGTGCGTTTAAAGCTGTAATACATAAACAGTTTTGGATGCAACAAGTATATATTTGAGCCCTTGCCCCGAATAATGTTGTATCCAACAAAACTATCAATGTTGAGTTATTTGATGGAATAATTTTGGGCATATTATTACGCATCTTTTAAGATAGGGGTTATCCTACACATATTTTCACCCATTTTCAGCAAACATCATTTCGTATCGTTTCATTTTTAGTATTTACAGTGCGTTTAAAGCTGTAATACATAAACAGTTTTGGATGCAACAAGTATATATTTGAGCCCTTGCCCCGAATAATGTTGTATCCAACAAAACTATCAATGTTGAGTTATTTGATGGAATAATTTTGGGCATATTATTACGCATCTTTTAAGATAGGGGTTATGGTAATTATTTTTTTTTAGGCTTGTGGCAGCATTTTAAATGTCGGTTTGTGTAAGAATTTTGTATAAAGCCGTTTATCGAAATCACAGAGATTGGTTTAATTCATGGGAATAAATGGAGAAAACGAACGTATTATGGCTTCGACTAGAAACAATTCAACTGAAGAATCCATAAAAGTAAAATTCGTCCAGAAAAAATATTGTTAAGGCTGCTTTTTAGCCCTTGAAACAGTTTTGTAAAATAATGTTGTAAGTTGATCAAAATCTTGATTGTAAATAGTTTCATTTATTCATATTATGTTTTTTTTTTGCTTTTTAAGCTCAAATGCATCAATGACATATTTAAATTGATGTTAGAAGATCATGGTGCTTTCTTGAGGGTCAGAAAAGTAAAAAAATATATATATTTAGTGGAATAATGTAGCATGTGAAATTTTCGTATACTTACAACATTTTTCCACGAATTCAGCACAAATGCTTGTAATAAATTCTAATTTAAGAATTGTATGCTTATTGTATTTTAAATATAAAATATTATCAAACATAGCCGGTTTCGTTTTTTTCCATTTTCTCGGAACAAGAATATTGTTGGATACAACATTATTCGGGGCAAGGGTTCAATAAAGAACATTTAAAAAAATTACCTATTCTGATATTAGACCACATAAAGTGGATCTATTTTAAGTTTTATTAAAATGCACGAGGGGCAAGATATCACAAAAATGCACTATACATTATTATTATTATTTCAACGGTATGTTACTATAATCATTAATGCATAATAGGAATTTTAATAATCGTGTTGCAGAGTTTTAATCAGCATGATAATATAAATTCAGTTCTCAGTTGTGTGACTAAGCTAGAATAACGTGATGAAGCAGTAATCTCTGAATCCATAAACATTCACAATCCAAGGTTGCATCCGCCACATTAAAATTCATCATTTTTTAACCCGTGTGTGTTATTCAATCTAAAGATGTTAATTATGCATGGAGTCCAGTCAACTGCAAAGTTAAATAATATAATGAACGCTGAAAATGTTCTCAACTGTCGATCAAAAGTCGGTAATAGATTTCTTTCAGTGGCGTATCGACTGGCTGAATGTTGGGCAGCCGCCCGAGGTACCAGAAAATAAGACTTTAATTAATTTCAACGGATATAAAACATAATTCCCGTAAACACTGGAGCGACAGAGCAATTTAAATATTTTTTCTCGGATTGCTAAAGGAAATTTTTCCGCCCACATTAAAAAAATCATGCCTCTGAATTTGAATATGGAGACATCCAAACTGATTGTAGATACGTTTTTTGAATTTTCACGGCCAAAAGCATTTTCGTTGTTTGTTTTAGGGGTGTTACGCCGTGTTGCGCTACCTCCTTCTTTAGCCGACGTTTCGGACAGCGTTGCAGTGTCCATCATCAGGGCATATCCGGCAGATCTGACGATGTGTTGGATCTGCCCTGATGATGGACACTGCAACGCTGTCCGAAACGTCGGCTAAAGAAGGAGATAGCGCAACACGGCATAACACCCCAAAAACAAACAACGAAAACAAACTGATGGTAGTTCTATATAGCTAATGAATTCCCCCATCTTTTGTCTATTATCATATATTTGAAGGATTTATAAAAAATATATAATTAAATCTTTAACCTTAAAACATTTCAAAGAACCTAGAGAATATTTTATATATATATATATATATATATCTATAATAATTTTGAATGTACTATTTATTATATAGTCGTTTTAATAAAAAAAAAAATTTCAAAATGCCGCATTTTGGCAACAAAGCAATTCGTAGTTTTGGAAATAGTGACATAATGTGGCAAAAAGCGCTCGAGTGGTTAAATACTTTAAGGGTTATTTTTAACATTAATAAATAAATGTTTTAAATTTTACATAACTAATAATATACACGATACATTTTTGTTTATTAGTCTTGTAAAATTTGAAACACAATATGTAAAGGGTTAAGGTAAATTGAAAATGAGTCTCGAACATGTCGAAGACACGATCAAGTGAATCGTTACTCGAATCAAGTACGCTAAGAGTCGGTACAACCGAAGACTATGTATGAGACGATGTATAAATGTGAATGAAGCAAAAGGTCTGTGTTAAGATAGATTTTTCATAATCCTATATACCTCCCCGTGCAGCGAATAATATAGAATATAATTACGATATAGAAGTTAATTTTAAATAAACATGTAGGAGTATAAATTAAAATAATTAAGAATATCGGTTTTTACAAAATCATACACGTGTACCGACACGAGAATACATTCTTCTTTACGCATTTCCAGAAGCAATAGCTAATGCATTTATTAACTATTAATGCACTAACAATTAAATTTGTTTTAATTTGCGATTATGTTTTAACATACCTACCTACGACAAGTGCATTACGCACGTGTGCGATCTGAATTGGCATTCAAAATTTGATTTCTGGTAACTTCTAGCATGTGAAATCCTTTCGCAAAACCTCAACATTAGAAAACGAGGTTTCCGAAAGAAGAAACCAGTAACTATTATGAAGAAATGTTAATGTACTGAACGTGTAATGGCGGTTCAATTCAATTTTCGCATCAGTACCTATCCTGTTTTTGTACTTGTTCTTCCGAAATTCGTAAATAATTTAGATATTCAGTATGTTCTAATATTTTGATACTATCTCTCTAAAAATAGTGGTAAATAGTTGTAAAACCTAATTCGATTCTTCTTAGAATCTATTCATAGCCCACGTTTTTAGTTCCTTTTCAACAACATGTTTTCAAGTTCGTTCCGCAAAATGTCAGAAATCATAGAGACGCAAGCACTAATAATTTTAGTTGACGCCATCTTGATTAATACGATCGGTTCGATTTAAATTGAAAGGTATGGACGAAATCTTGATCAAACTGAAACATCTAAATAGGGTATTTCCACAAAAAAAAATTATTGCTTAAAAAAATTAATTATTAACATTTTTATTTTATTTTTATGTTGACGAATAAATTTTCTACAGCGAGTTTAAGTTGGCCATTTTTGTAATCCCGCCAAAACGGCATTTTCGACGTGTGACGTTATAATGGTCGCTCGTTCTTGAAAAATTTCCGACAGTACTACTTTGTTTGTTTGATGACGTGCGTACGAGGCGTCGTTGCAATCACGGGCCATTTTGGTTTCGTTGGTTTTTAAGCGTTTTTAAAATGAATAAATTGGAATGAAAACGTAAAAAACAAACATTTTTAGTACGATGATTAAAATCAGAAAAATGACCTTTAAATAATCAATATATTTTGAACAGAATCCGTCGTTTGTGAAAATACCCTATTGAGGCATTACGTCTCGTTCCGTACAAAAAGAAACAAAAAAATAATAATGATGAAGTGTTTTTTTTATGATTGCGCGGGGGACCGAGAGTTAATCGCTACTCCCCTGTATATCGGTTCAGTTTGAGGCCGTTTGAGGCATTCTTCAAACAATGCATAAACCGCGGCTGACAATACTTGCAAAATTGGCAAAACCAGTGATTCATATAACCCAATTGTTCGGAGTCGCAGACCGTACGAATATTATTAATTCGGTAAATATCAAGATAGCGGTTACCAGTTTTATATCAATTTTAGCATATCTGTGTGATTATGCGATACCGCATCACTGACCTCAAAGAAAAACTCAATACATGTAATAACCCTATAGAGAATTACTTAACTGATCTCCAATCCATCGACCGAATTCTTGTATTTCAATAAAAGTGCTGCGAAATCTATGATTCAATCCTTGTTCAATAGAAGATTTAACCTTTGATTCCAGCCACACAGATTCAAATGCCGTATGTCCTTTAACCACTGGAGCGACAGAGCAATTAAAATATTTTTCTCGGATTGCTAAAGGAAATTTTTCCGCCCACATTAAAAAAACCATACCTCCGAATTTGAATATGGAGACATGCAAACTGATTATAGTTCTATGTAGCCAATGAATTCCCTTATCTTTTGTTTATCATCACATATTTGTAGGATTTATAAAAAAATATAATTAAATCTTTAACCTTAAAACATTTTAAAAAATCTAGAGAATATTTATTTTGTTATATTTTGAATGTACAATATATTATACAGTCATTTTAATAAAAATTTATTTTTTGAAAATTTGCCACATTTTGGCAACAAAGCTATCCGAGGTTTTGGAAATTGTGCCATAATGTGGCAAAAAGCGCTCGAGTGGTGAAATGCATTTTATTATTATATTATAGGCAATAATTATTAGCCTGAAACACACATACACATTGAAAAAATCTCCCGAGAAAAGATACATGACGCCGACGGACTCGAACCCGTGTCCTTCTAATTTCCGGTCAAATGTTCTTTTTGTGTCTGCTTTGATTTCCGGTCAAAAGATAATTTGACCAGAAATCAGAAGGACACGGGTTCGAGTCCCGTTGGCGTCATGTATCTTTTCTCGGGAGATTTTTTCAATGTGGATGAGTGTTTGTTTCAGGCTAATAATTATTGCGTATAATAATTGTTACCCTTTGTGATATGCATAAAAATCTTGTCATAAACATTAGTTTATCAATTAAAAATAATAATTCATTTTATTATTATCATTTATTTATTTTATTATTTTTTTATGAAAAATCAACAGTTTACAATGTGGTTAATTTACACACGCATAATAATTATTAACCTAATCTAAAAGTTAAGCAGTGTACTTCTTACAATTAAAATGTATTATAACATGGGAGAGTACATAATATATATCGTTACAAAATATGTATTTGCATTTTATGAAATTTTTTAAATCAAAATTCTATTTTGGAAAATATTTAAATTAGTGAATTTATTTGAATTACTCGCCTAATACTTTGAACCTAATCAAGAATTATAGATATTTTAAATAAATAGGTTAGGAATTTTGGTACAAACATGACGGGGACCTAGGAAAAGAAAATAGGCCACTCAAAGTACTAATCCTGGGCAGACGAAGCCGCGGGAAGAAGCTAGTATTCTATAAATTTGAAATAATATATCGGTTATGAATTTATTTAACGGAAATAAATTAAAACATGAAAATCAATCGAAAAATATTGTGTTTATGTTAGGTTAGGTAACGGAGCTGCGTTATCGCTTAGATTTACAGCTTAGATCTTCGATTCACTCTAATTAAGAGAATTAGGACAAGTTAAGTTAAGATTAGTTTTATATTAAAGCCATAGATTAAAATTAAGAAATGTAAATAGACAAAAAAACAAATTTATGAAAGAGAAAGGCCATTCGATATGGAACGCATGAAATCAAGATTATAAAATATCAAACACAATGAGAAGAAGTAATTAAGATGGAAATGGATAAAGAAAACAATATTGAAAACGAATATTACGATGATATTGCGTAATAAATTAGAAATTAGTAATACAAATTCAAAATCCAACCATATAATAAACATTAATTTATTACTGGACTGATGGAAAAGCTTGGGGCAAAATTCACATAATATATTTAAATAAAAAATAAATCTATTATGTTGACATTAAGTGGTTTATTTTTAAATTGAAGTGTTCAACCGATGTCGTGTTGCGACACTAATTCACTTGCTTTCTTGATTAGGTAATGTTTATTTTTATATTCACTACAAGCACGACGTCCCTCAGGGCCCGTGTCATCTTTGAGGATGCTGTGTGAGGGGTATTTTTAAGGAAATAAAGTAGTGAACATGTGTCTTGAAGAGATTTATGTTTTAACAGGATGAAAACACATTAGACGGCAAATCATTCCACAGCAGAGCTATTGAACATTAAGCAATTAAATACTCTGGTATGGTGCTGCAGCAAGCCATTTATTTCGAGCGTATATTTATTTATTATTAATTTTCAACGCCCTGATGGGACATAAAAGTATATAATACAGGGATATATATATAATACAATGTTTAAATAAGAAATATAAACTTATAGCAATGAACACTATAAAAATGGTAGGTATAAAAGTAAGTAAAAAAATATTATATTATAATAAAAGAGAAAAAGTAAAAATAAATTGAACTGAAACCAGTTTTTAAATTGCAGATGGCATAAAAATAATAATATATAGTGTAAGTTAATATTAGAAATTTACAGATGAGTAATACAAGAAAAAGTTTACAATACAGAAAAACGAAAGAGAGTAACAAGTTTTCACATTATAGATAATAAAAATAATACAAAAATATGTGCATCAGCTCCCTACATTATAAAAATATGCTACATCAAAATATTATGGAATCTCTTAAACAACGGTAACTCATATTAAACACGTCTGATTTCACATTCTGACATGAATGATTTAATAATTTCATGTTTAAATTGTATCAGCGACATATTCCGTACATCTATTCAATACATATTGAAATGTATTCAATCTCGAACTCTCTCTATCTCATTCTCGCATCGTTTCGTCCTTTACTAATAAGGGGCGAGGGATGAAATTGATTAGACCATCCTCTAACCGATATAAGCTAATGTTTTAACTCCAAAAAGTTATGTTTGCGCCCCGGTCCGAACGGTGCATCTTCAAGGAAAATCTCTGGCAGGACTGAACCAAAGAGACGTGATACTAAAACCGTCTGCTCGTGAGTTCAGCTAACCCAGAGTGAATAGGAGTCGTAACCCCTTTCTTTGTTGTTTTGTACTGTCTTACGGTTATTGAACTGTGTCTGTCATACTTGCAAATTGATTGTACCTACCTACTCCAAATAAACACTAATGGTGTTTAACGTAAAATAATTGTGGATTTTATTTAATTATTTCGCTACATTGGGGTAATTACTACAACTAGGTAACTCAGAAATCAGCGTTTTTCAGTTACACACTAAAAGCATAACTCTATTTCCTCGTATATAAATGCTGCAAGAATAACAGTCGTAACTAAAGAGTATGGATATTTTCGTAACGCATTGGAATCATCACGTTATTTGAATATTTTTTTATAGATATCTATAAAAAACGGTATCGTTTAATTCTATAATTGGGTAACTCTAGTTATCACAAGTGTATTTCCATGTTTCAATTAGGAAATTAGACGTAGCTGGTTGTGACCAACACTTCTGCCATAGGTCAAGTTGTTCGCTACGTTTGGTGATTTAGCATGGGTGTTCGGGTTCATGGGGGTAAGTTTTAGGTCTTAGCGGCGGATGCGTCTGCCCGCCAACTAACTGCGTGGCAAGCCGTGTCGCGAGAGACTAAGCAGAGGGAGACCTTTCGATCTCTCTAGCAGGACTCTCTCGGAACATCGTCTTACACCACAGTGGGAGGGTTGGATTCATAAGTCCGTTATTCCTAATACATTTTTCCTTCCCAGAACTTCATCTCCTTTCTTTTCTAAAAAGAACCTCCAGACAGCGTACCTAAAGATGTCATAGGCCCTTAGGGGAATGATTTTCCTCAGGAGCAATTGTCACACCCCAATTTTTGTGGATGCGCTAGTCCCACTGGCTCCATACATTTGGGAGCAGTTGGGACTCTTGTGCGGTATTCATGTAAAAAAATGTAATGTAACTAACGCTGATAAAAATAATTGAGACTCGTGCAAAGGCACTAGTGCAAAAAACCAGTGAAAATATTACAGTTTCATCGTACAGTGTGGCAACAGCATACAGGCAAAGCGAGCGAGACAAAGCTATTTCACATGCAGGGCAAACATGTTATAATGGTAAATCATTAAAAATAATATGTATTACCATTATTATGTTTGTATCAGGGGTCAGTTACCATCACATCAAAGATTCATTCAGAATAGAATTTTTCTTTCAAAAGACATAACCAATTCAGCAATTTTTAGCACAAACATTTTTATAAAACATAAATTGTATTGAAAAGAGAGTAAGTAGGTACTCAATAACAACTCAGTAAAGCGTCCTGTCTATACGTATGTCGACCAATCTCTTCATATTAAGGGATGTTCTCTTTATCGATAAACATTGTTGATAGTGGCTATATATTTACGGATGCCGAGATAAAAAATATGAAACAAACAATATTGCGCCTTTTATTCAGTGGGTGATTTAAAAACCGCATAACCCGCCATACAAAAGCCGCTTCAAGCTAAAAATAATTAAAATAATATTATTATCTAAAAACAATTTCATTACGCTAGAGTTCACCGTTCTGATGCTACTTTGTAGGCTCTACCTCTTCCTCATAAATGACGCTTGTAGTCATGTAATAGACAGAGTTGTTGTAGTGGAACTCTCAGTGGACACATTTACAGTCCATTGCAATCAATATCTCACAAACCAGTCAGTAGCTGAGTGCACAAATGCGTTTGATATCCATCCAGGCGTGGGTTCATTTAATCTACTAGCTAAGTCCTCAATCATTGTCCAAAAATGCTTTGATGGCAGTAGGAATTTTTCAAAAATTGTCAGATTTATTTTTTTATTTAATTATTCAATTTATAAAAACAGATTATTTATAAACAAGTTCTGTTATGTAATTATTATTAAGCGTGACAGCTGTTTCACCTTCCGAAGGCATTATCAAACCTAGGTTTGGCTAAATCAATAAGAGCACAAGGGTTATTTTTAACATTAATAAATAAATGTTTTAAATTTTACATAACTAATAATATACACGATACATTTTTGTTTATTAGTCTTGTAAAATTTGAAACACAATATGTAAAGGGTTAAGGTAAATTGAAAATGAGTCTCGAACATGTCGAAGACACGATCAAGTGAATCGTTACTCGAATCAAGTACGCTAAGAGTCGGTACAACCGAAGACTATGTATGAGACGATGTATAAATGTGAATGAAGCAAAAGGTCTGTGTTAAGATAGATTTTTCATAATCCTATATACCTCCCCGTGCAGCGAATAATATAGAATATAATTACGATATAGAAGTTAATTTTAAATAAACATGTAGGAGTATAAATTAAAATAATTAAGAATATCGGTTTTTACAAAATCATACACGTGTACCGACACGAGAATACATTCTTCTTTACGCATTTCCAGAAGCAATAGCTAATGCATTTATTAACTATTAATGCACTAACAATTAAATTTGTTTTAATTTGCGATTATGTTTTAACATACCTACCTACGACAAGTGCATTACGCACGTGTGCGATCTGAATTGGCATTCAAAATTTGATTTCTGGTAACTTCTAGCATGTGAAATCCTTTCGCAAAACCTCAACATTAGAAAACGAGGTTTCCGAAAGAAGAAACCAGTAACTATTATGAAGAAATGTTAATGTACTGAACGTGTAATGGCGGTTCAATTCAATTTTCGCATCAGTACCTATCCTGTTTTTGTACTTGTTCTTCCGAAATTCGTAAATAATTTAGATATTCAGTATGTTCTAATATTTTGATACTATCTCTCTAAAAATAGTGGTAAATAGTTGTAAAACCTAATTCGATTCTTCTTAGAATCTATTCATAGCCCACGTTTTTAGTTCCTTTTCAACAACATGTTTTCAAGTTCGTTCCGCAAAATGTCAGAAATCATAGAGACGCAAGCACTAATAATTTTAGTTGACGCCATCTTGATTAATACGATCGGTTCGATTTAAATTGAAAGGTATGGACGAAATCTTGATCAAACTGAAACATCTAAATAGGGTATTTCCACAAAAAAAAATTATTGCTTAAAAAAATTAATTATTAACATTTTTATTTTATTTTTATGTTGACGAATAAATTTTCTACAGCGAGTTTAAGTTGGCCATTTTTGTAATCCCGCCAAAACGGCATTTTCGACGTGTGACGTTATAATGGTCGCTCGTTCTTGAAAAATTTCCGACAGTACTACTTTGTTTGTTTGATGACGTGCGTACGAGGCGTCGTTGCAATCACGGGCCATTTTGGTTTCGTTGGTTTTTAAGCGTTTTTAAAATGAATAAATTGGAATGAAAACGTAAAAAACAAACATTTTTAGTACGATGATTAAAATCAGAAAAATGACCTTTAAATAATCAATATATTTTGAACAGAATCCGTCGTTTGTGAAAATACCCTATTGAGGCATTACGTCTCGTTCCGTACAAAAAGAAACAAAAAAATAATAATGATGAAGTGTTTTTTTTATGATTGCGCGGGGGACCGAGAGTTAATCGCTACTCCCCTGTATATCGGTTCAGTTTGAGGCCGTTTGAGGCATTCTTCAAACAATGCATAAACCGCGGCTGACAATACTTGCAAAATTGGCAAAACCAGTGATTCATATAACCCAATTGTTCGGAGTCGCAGACCGTACGAATATTATTAATTCGGTAAATATCAAGATAGCGGTTACCAGTTTTATATCAATTTTAGCATATCTGTGTGATTATGCGATACCGCATCACTGACCTCAAAGAAAAACTCAATACATGTAATAACCCTATAGAGAATTACTTAACTGATCTCCAATCCATCGACCGAATTCTTGTATTTCAATAAAAGTGCTGCGAAATCTATGATTCAATCCTTGTTCAACAGAAGATTTAACCTTTGATTCCAGCCACACAGATTCAAATGCCGTATGTCCTTTAACCACTGGAGCGACAGAGCAATTAAAATATTTTTCTCGGATTGCTAAAGGAAATTTTTCCGCCCACATTAAAAAAACCATACCTCCGAATTTGAATATGGAGACATGCAAACTGATTATAGTTCTATGTAGCCAATGAATTCCCTTATCTTTTGTTTATCATCACATATTTGTAGGATTTATAAAAAAATATAATTAAATCTTTAACCTTAAAACATTTTAAAAAATCTAGAGAATATTTATTTTGTTATATTTTGAATGTACAATATATTATACAGTCATTTTAATAAAAATTTATTTTTTGAAAATTTGCCACATTTTGGCAACAAAGCTATCCGAGGTTTTGGAAATTGTGCCATAATGTGGCAAAAAGCGCTCGAGTGGTGAAATGCATTTTATTATTATATTATAGGCAATAATTATTAGCCTGAAACACACATACACATTGAAAAAATCTCCCGAGAAAAGATACATGACGCCGACGGACTCGAACCCGTGTCCTTCTAATTTCCGGTCAAATGTTCTTTTTGTGTCTGCTTTGATTTCCGGTCAAAAGATAATTTGACCAGAAATCAGAAGGACACGGGTTCGAGTCCCGTTGGCGTCATGTATCTTTTCTCGGGAGATTTTTTCAATGTGGATGAGTGTTTGTTTCAGGCTAATAATTATTGCGTATAATAATTGTTACCCTTTGTGATATGCATAAAAATCTTGTCATAAACATTAGTTTATCAATTAAAAATAATAATTCATTTTATTATTATCATTTATTTATTTTATTATTTTTTTATGAAAAATCAACAGTTTACAATGTGGTTAATTTACACACGCATAATAATTATTAACCTAATCTAAAAGTTAAGCAGTGTACTTCTTACAATTAAAATGTATTATAACATGGGAGAGTACATAATATATATCGTTACAAAATATGTATTTGCATTTTATGAAATTTTTTAAATCAAAATTCTATTTTGGAAAATATTTAAATTAGTGAATTTATTTGAATTACTCGCCTAATACTTTGAACCTAATCAAGAATTATAGATATTTTAAATAAATAGGTTAGGAATTTTGGTACAAACATGACGGGGACCTAGGAAAAGAAAATAGGCCACTCAAAGTACTAATCCTGGGCAGACGAAGCCGCGGGAAGAAGCTAGTATTCTATAAATTTGAAATAATATATCGGTTATGAATTTATTTAACGGAAATAAATTAAAACATGAAAATCAATCGAAAAATATTGTGTTTATGTTAGGTTAGGTAACGGAGCTGCGTTATCGCTTAGATTTACAGCTTAGATCTTCGATTCACTCTAATTAAGAGAATTAGGACAAGTTAAGTTAAGATTAGTTTTATATTAAAGCCATAGATTAAAATTAAGAAATGTAAATAGACAAAAAAACAAATTTATGAAAGAGAAAGGCCATTCGATATGGAACGCATGAAATCAAGATTATAAAATATCAAACACAATGAGAAGAAGTAATTAAGATGGAAATGGATAAAGAAAACAATATTGTAAACGAATATTACGATGATATTGCGTAATAAATTAGAAATTAGTAATACAAATTCAAAATCCAACCATATAATAAACATTAATTTATTACTGGACTGATGGAAAAGCTTGGGGCAAAATTCACATAATATATTTAAATAAAAAATAAATCTATTATGTTGACATTAAGTGGTTTATTTTTAAATTGAAGTGTTCAACCGATGTCGTGTTGCGACACTAATTCACTTGCTTTCTTGATTAGGTAATGTTTATTTTTATATTCACTACAAGCACGACGTCCCTCAGGGCCCGTGTCATCTTTGAGGATGCTGTGTGAGGGGTATTTTTAAGGAAATAAAGTAGTGAACATGTGTCTTGAAGAGATTTATGTTTTAACAGGATGAAAACACATTAGACGGCAAATCATTCCACAGCAGAGCTATTGAACATTAAGCAATTAAATACTCTGGTATGGTGCTGCAGCAAGCCATTTATTTCGAGCGTATATTTATTTATTATTAATTTTCAACGCCCTGATGGGACATAAAAGTATATAATACAGGGATATATATATAATACAATGTTTAAATAAGAAATATAAACTTATAGCAATGAACACTATAAAAATGGTAGGTATAAAAGTAAGTAAAAAAATATTATATTATAATAAAAGAGAAAAAGTAAAAATAAATTGAACTGAAACCAGTTTTTAAATTGCAGATGGCATAAAAATAATAATATATAGTGTAAGTTAATATTAGAAATTTACAGATGAGTAATACAAGAAAAAGTTTACAATACAGAAAAACGAAAGAGAGTAACAAGTTTTCACATTATAGATAATAAAAATAATACAAAAATATGTGCATCAGCTCCCTACATTATAAAAATATGCTACATCAAAATATTATGGAATCTCTTAAACAACGGTAACTCATATTAAACACGTCTGATTTCACATTCTGACATGAATGATTTAATAATTTCATGTTTAAATTGTATCAGCGACATATTCCGTACATCTATTCAATACATATTGAAATGTATTCAATCTCGAACTCTCTCTATCTCATTCTCGCATCGTTTCGTCCTTTACTAATAAGGGGCGAGGGATGAAATTGATTAGACCATCCTCTAACCGATATAAGCTAATGTTTTAACTCCAAAAAGTTATGTTTGCGCCCCGGTCCGAACGGTGCATCTTCAAGGAAAATCTCTGGCAGGACTGAACCAAAGAGACGTGATACTAAAACCGTCTGCTCGTGAGTTCAGCTAACCCAGAGTGAATAGGAGTCGTAACCCCTTTCTTTGTTGTTTTGTACTGTCTTACGGTTATTGAACTGTGTCTGTCATACTTGCAAATTGATTGTACCTACCTACTCCAAATAAACACTAATGGTGTTTAACGTAAAATAATTGTGGATTTTATTTAATTATTTCGCTACATTGGGGTAATTACTACAACTAGGTAACTCAGAAATCAGCGTTTTTCAGTTACACACTAAAAGCATAACTCTATTTCCTCGTATATAAATGCTGCAAGAATAACAGTCGTAACTAAAGAGTATGGATATTTTCGTAACGCATTGGAATCATCACGTTATTTGAATATTTTTTTATAGATATCTATAAAAAACGGTATCGTTTAATTCTATAATTGGGTAACTCTAGTTATCACAAGTGTATTTCCATGTTTCAATTAGGAAATTAGACGTAGCTGGTTGTGACCAACACTTCTGCCTAGGTCAAGTTGTTCGCTACGTTTGGTGATTTAGCATGGGTGTTCGGGTTCATGGGGGTAAGTTTTAGGTCTTAGCGGCGGATGCGTCTGCCCGCCAACTAACTGCGTGGCAAGCCGTGTCGCGAGAGACTAAGCAGAGGGAGACCTTTCGATCTCTCTAGCAGGACTCTCTCGGAACATCGTCTTACACCACAGTGGGAGGGTTGGATTCATAAGTCCGTTATTCCTAATACCTTTTTCCTTCCCAGAACTTCATCTCCTTTCTTTTCTAAAAAGAACCTCCAGACAGCGTACCTAAAGATGTCATAGGCCCTTAGGGGAATGATTTTCCTCAGGAGCAATTGTCACACCCCAATTTTTGTGGATGCGCTAGTCCCACTGGCTCCATACATTTGGGAGCAGTTGGGACTCTTGTGCGGTATTCATGTAAAAAAATGTAATGTAACTAACGCTGATAAAAATAATTGAGACTCGTGCAAAGGCACTAGTGCAAAAAACCAGTGAAAATATTACAGTTTCATCGTACAGTGTGGCAACAGCATACAGGCAAAGCGAGCGAGACAAAGCTATTTCACATGCAGGGCAAACATGTTATAATGGTAAATCATTAAAAATAATATGTATTACCATTATTATGTTTGTATCAGGGGTCAGTTACCATCACATCAAAGATTCATTCAGAATAGAATTTTTCTTTCAAAAGACATAACCAATTCAGCAATTTTTAGCACAAACATTTTTATAAAACATAAATTGTATTGAAAAGAGAGTAAGTAGGTACTCAATAACAACTCAGTAAAGCGTCCTGTCTATAGGTATGTCGACCAATCTCTTCATATTAAGGGATGTTCTCTTTATCGATAAACATTGTTGATAGTGGCTATATATTTACGGATGCCGAGATAAAAAATATGAAACAAACAATATTGCGCCTTTTATTCAGTGGGTGATTTAAAAACCGCATAACCCGCCATACAAAAGCCGCTTCAAGCTAAAAATAATTAAAATAATATTATTATCTAAAAACAATTTCATTACGCTAGAGTTCACCGTTCTGATGCTACTTTGTAGGCTCTACCTCTTCCTCATAAATGACGCTTGTAGTCATGTAATAGACAGAGTTGTTGTAGTGGAACTCTCAGTGGACACATTTACAGTCCATTGCAATCAATATCTCACAAACCAGTCAGTAGCTGAGTGCACAAATGCGTTTGATATCCATCCAGGCGTGGGTTCATTTAATCTACTAGCTAAGTCCTCAATCATTGTCCAAAAATGCTTTGATGGCAGTAGGAATTTTTCAAAAATTGTCAGATTTATTTTTTTATTTAATTATTCAATTTATAAAAACAGATTATTTATAAACAAGTTCTGTTATGTAATTATTATTAAGCGTGACAGCTGTTTCACCTTCCGAAGGCATTATCAAACCTAGGTTTGGCTAAATCAATAAGAGCACACACGAAGAAAAATGATATTCTAAAATACGATCATTTTATTCGTAAAAACGGGACAGAAGTTCTTACGAACAAATTAACAGTGTTTCAATGTTTATTGGCGGGAAAATGTAAGAATAATTTGTTGGTATACGTACGAAATTACGTATACCAACAAATTTCCCTTCTTACATGTTCCCGCGAATAAACATTGAAACCCTGTTAATTTGTTCGTAAGAACTTCAGTCCCGTTTTTACAAACAAAATGGTATATTTTAGAATAAAAATTTTCTCCGTGCAGGTAATAAAAATAGAAGCAATAATTTTACATCATAAGTACTTATTTATCTAGAAATAATACAAATATATCGGCTGAAAGTGACCTAAACACAGAATGATAACTCCTTTAGAAAGCGAAACAGCTGTCACGCCTAATAATAATTACATAACAGAACTTTTTGTTTATAAATAAACTGTTTTTAAAAATTTAATATTAATATTTTTGAAATACAAAAGAATTTAAAATTAAAATGGAATTCTGCAAATTAAACTCAGTAACAATAAATATATTGTCAGAATATTCCTAATCCGGTAATTTTTTCAGTATTTATTAAAATAAATATGTGAAAAAATCTGTTTAAATGTCACTTGTGAGTTATAAGTAGCTGGGTTAGTACGCATGCCACGATCTTTGTACCCCTGTTGCATTGGACTTTGGAATCGGCAAGTATAACGGTGAATATCATAAATTTATGCGCAACTTTGAACAAAAGAGACACTGGGAACTGGGAACTAGAAATTCACGAGTCATTGCTACTTTAGACGAGATGATCGCGAATCATTGTGGGTTGTAGCAGTGGCGTGCATTGCTCTATGACCAGTGGCAGTTTTTTCTAAGGTGTGTTTTATGCAGTGAACTCAAATAATTTTTTTTTAAATAAGATAAACTTGTATTATATATTTTTTACATTAGCTCTACACAGGAGGCCCTGGGGAATAGAATTCCTCTCAGGGCCTATGTCATCATTGGGGATGCTGTGTAGTGGGTCATTTTAGAAAAATAAGGCAAGGAAGTTCTGACAAGTTGTTGTCCAATAAGTACCCGCGATACCCGCTCTAAAAGAATGTATACTTTCCACGAGCGAGTCCGAAATGAATCATATTTGTGTGTTAAGAATATCAGCGAATGTAGAAAATTCTGTTCCAAGAAATAATTCATACAAAACATATATACTAGTGGCGCCAAACCAGAGCGGTGGACGTGCAAACATTGGGTTTTTACTAGGTGACCGTGTGCGCAGCGATTATAGGATTTTTAACACCAAATTTTAACATGTGATTATGGAATTTTTGCAAGAATCAATAGTTTTTTTTTCCTGTGATTATAGTGTTTTATGTAGAGTTATTAAAATAAATTATTTACTAAAGGTGTTTTTAAATAATAAAAAAAAACAGCTACTTCTGTAAATCATGATTTACGTATTTTAGACTGTTCTTGCTATCTATGACATTATATTCTTTGACCACAGACGTTTTAATGAATCGTAAAATTATATTGTGTTGCTAGGTGGCTAATCTCTTGGTGCATTGTGATGAGATTCCTTTAGAACTAGGAAAAAATATATTATATAACGTAGAATAGATCAACATAGATTTTTTCATACATCTCGAGGGAATTTCTTCTCCCTCTTAATCTCCCATTGAACTTCCAAAGAATGCCCAAACCGCCTTTGTCTATGACCAAAGGTAGTATATTTTTGGTGTGTGGTTTTCAAGTTAGAGTACGAATTGACTGTTTGAAAATTGATAGAACTTGCCAATTCCTAATCAAATGCACGGAAAAATAAACCATTTGATCAAAAAAAAAAATGTAATCAACTTTTTTATTTTGTTTCCTTGAATGAATGAATGAATGCAAATCTTGGAAGTAGAAATTAGCCCATTTCCCGACATCCGATTGAGCTGAAACTCGGCAGATAGACTTGTTATCTATAACAATACACTCTACCAACTTTTCGTGGCACTCACGCATACACACACGCGCACACCTTCTGAAATTGGATGAAATTATGGCGCAACTAAGTCGTGCCGTTCGATGCATAGGACCGTTTTATTAATATTAGAATTGAAATATTATAGTAATATAGTAAAAACTAAATCGTTTTTATTACGGTTTGTTTATTTTCTTCTTCTTTTAATGGTTAATTTTCTTATGTAGACACAAAGACGTTCATATTGGGTAACTTTTCAGCGTTTATAAAATGCACGCCACTGTGTGGTAACCATGAAACAATGAATTATATCATATTTTAAATGTTATAAGTTATAACTTATAACTCATCACTCAATAATAGATATTGGATTATATTTACTAAAATATGCCAAAGAATAGGTGTAAATATGCACATAAGATATTTGTGTTTATTTTATATAACACAAGCTTCTGCCCGCGACTTCGTCTGCTTAGGATTAGTACTTCCTAGTTCCTAGGTCCCATCTACGTTTTTACCAAAATTCTTAATATATTTATTTAAAATATGTATAATTCTTGATTCGTTCAAAGTATTAGGCGAGTACTTCAAATAATTTCACTAATTTAAATATTTTCCAAAATAGAATTTTGATTTAACAATCATTGTTTTGCAAAATGTCACTCTCAAATTTTGACATTTTCTATTAAACTATAATTATTATTTTCAATATATTGAAAATAAATAACTAGCTTTATAAATTATATTCTATGTGTTATTCTGATGTATGAGCTATATTATTGTAAAGTTTCATTAAAATCCATTCGGTAGTTTTTGCGTGAAAGAGTAATAAACATACATACATCCATACAAACTTTCGCATTTATAATATTAGTAAGAAGATAGTACGAAGTAAGATAGTAAGATTCCCAATTGGGGTATGTTGTTAGAGATGGGAATGGGGAGAGAGAGGAGATGGGTAAGAGGACGGTTAGAAAGTACCTGCATATTCAGATCCGGTCACCAAACACAAAAATCACCATTCCAAGCAACGTTTCGATTTTGAATTATGGTCTTTCACAAGGGCGATACTGAGTGTTTCTACCTCTGTAAATCGTCTAGTATTTACAACAAATGCACATCCGCCAGTGCTCCTTGCACCATCCACATCCGGAATATTCAATCGTATTTTTTTTTTTCAAATAGAATTGTCTGCTTCCGTTTCGCCTGATAGCAACACCGGAAGCTTCAACAACATTTCAAGGATGTCCGATTTCAATAACAGAAGCGTAAAGGTCTCAAAGCATTTGGATTCAACAAAAAATATATACATTTCAAATCCTTGTGCTTACCAGAAAGCAAAAATAATCTTTAATATAATTTTAGAAAGGGATATCGATAACCCTATTTTCATGTACAGATAGGTAGGTAATCGTTAGATTAGCCAATGATATAAGATATAACTAATAGGATATCCTCTTCCAGCCCCGTGCCCAGAAGCAGTACGCAGTACCACAACTCCCTATACCTAATGATATCGAAGTTCCAATAGCAACGAGAATAATACTATCAGTATCGCCCTGGTGAAAGACCACCGTTTAGAAACGAAACATTGTGGTGACCAGATCTGAATAGCCAGGTGGTACTATGACAGCCGGCGTAGTCCAGAGGCAAGGCTTTGTGGACTCCCATTCGAACCCGGTGTGCGCAAATAAATTTTATTTATTAATTTGTGTTATTTCACAATTAATTAATTAAAAATAATGTATAGTATATTTTGCGGCACGTTCCAGAGTGGAAGATACTCTCAATATCGCCCTGGTGTAAGACCACCATTCAGAATTGAAACGTTGCTTAAAATGGCTTTAGAAGTGTTTAGTGACTAGATCTGAATATCCAGGACTTCCCCACCTTCCTCTTCCCCATCTCCTTCCCTCCCCGCTTACCTTCAACCTCACAACATACCCCAATTGGGGATGCCACAGTCTCACTGGCTCCAGACGGGAGTAGTTGGAACTCACTATAAAAATTAAAATAAATAAAAAAAACTTACCGACCTTCCTTCTTTTCATATCTTTACATTTTTTCATTCTCATTTTTTCCATTTATTTTCATCTCTTTCCATTCCCCTCAGCCTCATGCACGGAGAAAAATGTTGCAAAAAGGACTATGACATCACCGATGCACGGAGAAAAATGTTGCAAAAAGGACTATGGAGAAATGGATGAATGGAATATGGACACACGGAGAAATTTTTTATTTTAAAATACGATCATTTTATTTGTAAAAACTGTTAAAAACGGGACTGACGTTCTTACGAACAAATTAACAGGGTTTCAATGTTTATTGGCGGGAACATGTAAGAATAATTTGTTGGTATACGTAATTTCGTACGTACACCTACAAATTATTCTTACATTTTCCCGCCAATTAACACACTGAAACACTGTTAATTTGTTCGTAAGAACTTCATTCCCGTTTTTAACCGTTTTTACTATTAAAATGAATATTTTTTCGAATAACATTTTTCTCCGTGCATCACGCCGTTTCCCGCAGAGAGAACGAACTGCCAAACAACTCGGTCTTGGCACACGCTCTTTGCTTCATTCACACTCATATATCGTATCATACATAGTCAGTCTTCTATTATTCTAACTTTTGATATGGCCCTACTTATCTGATTCACATGATCAGGCGTCCCCAACTTCATCTACCATTCACATTTGCTTCATATATTTATTATCTTTATAGTCCTTTCTTCGTTCATTCGCTGGACACGCAGAAACCATTTAAGGTTCCCTCTCTTAATCTTACTCATTACTCATTATGTTTACATCAGCCTTGTAGTTATTGCGGATCTTCACATTTCTCACACGATTATACATGATTTTACTACACATACTCCTCAGAGACCTCATTTCAATTTGGTAGGCGGGTATGGGTACCGACGCCCTGGGAACCATTTATTGGATAACCAACATTTCTGCCATAGGTCACCCCAAATGGTTCGCTACGTTTGGTGACTTAGCAGGTGTGCCCGGGTTCATTGGGTGAGGTTTGTCTAGGTCTCGGCGGCGGATGATCTGGACACACTGAACCCCAGATTCCTGCCTAACCATTATATATTTTTCCTTCCCAGAACTTCCTCTCCTTAAAAATACCCTCCACACAGCATCCCCAAAGATGACATAGGCCCCGAGAGCAATTATTTTCCTCAGGGTCCTGTGTGGAGCTAATGTAAAAAAAAAAAAATTCTACAGCATTCAGTCTACTTTCATCCTTCCTCTACCAGTTCATTGCCTCATTGCCATACACCAGGGTACGTACCAGCGCTCCATTGTGGACTGCTAGCTTCGAACTTAATAATTTATAAAACAATTTATTAGTAATTAAACATAATTTCTGCGGAAATTCAAACGAACTTTGTGTGTGCAGGTAAATACGGAATCTGTCATGGCCACTTTCTTCTTGTGGCGCCACTTTTAAACACCGCTGGTCGGTGGCAGCCTCCGTATTAATTAGATAAGTACCTACCTTTTATTAATTGGATAATTCAAGAATGGCAACATATGAAATTGGCGTTTTGCAGTACTGCCAACTTTGATCTCAAATATCTTCTCTTTGGTTAGGAATTCCAAATTCAAATTTATACAGCTATTTACACATGTATTTGTGTTTCGAAAATTATAATTCATTTGTTTTTTTCTTTGCGTCACTTAGTTTACAAAATGGAAAACTTCAAATATCGCGTTATTTACGAGTGTTCCACCGTGGCACCAGTGCTGCAGAAACGGCTCGAAGGATTAATGATGTGTATGGCGACGGAGCCGCAAAAGAAAACACAGTGCGTTTTTGGTTCCAACGTTTTCGTTCTGGAAATTTCGACCAAAGTTGATAATGAAGAATTATGAAAGCGGATGATGAAGGCTATTATGAAAGCGGATCCATCGTAAACCACGTCCGAGTTAGCTGCAGGCTGCGGTGTTAGTGATAAAACTGTTTTAATCCACTTGAAGCAAATTGGGAAGGTGAAAAAGCTTGAAAGGTGGGTACCTCACGAATTGAGTGAATCAAATCAACAAACGCGCGATGACTGCTGCGTTGCATTACTCAACCGGCACAATAATGAAGGGTTCAATTGGAATGTCTAAGACATCCACCGTACTCTTCGGACCTTGCCCCAACAGATTACCATTTTTTTCTAAATTTGGATAACTTCTTGCAAAGGAAAAAAATTCAACTCCGATGGGGCAGTCCAAACCGCCTTCAAAGATTTTATTAATTCTCGTCCGAATGTTTTTTTTAGTAAAGGGATCGATGAACTACCTATGAGATGGCGAAAGTGCATAGATAGCAACGGTACATACTTTGATTAAATAAATATATTATATTTTTAAAAAATCGACTTTATGTTCCTCTCATTCAAAACGCCAATTTCATATGTAAGGACCTAATATAAGTATCTAAAAAATTTACGGTAGAAAATAATGATTTAACCTCTCTGAGGTAGTCCTTTTATATCTGTCACCAAATGAAGAGTCCCAACTGCTCCCCACTGTCCGCATCCCTAATAATTGCATTATGACAAGAAGGAAGGTTGAGAAGTAGGTACCTGGCTATTCAGATCTAGCTAATGTATATAACTTATTTTAATACATCTATTTTTATTGTTATCTGTTTTTTGCTAAGAGTATGGATTTTAGAGAGACGGCATGTGAAGTGTGCCCGCGCGCTCCAAGTGTGCCTTTTCGAGAATTTTACCCAAACGGCTTACATTGGCTGCTGGTTTTTGGTCGTTTAATACGTTCCGACAGCAGCCATTTTACATGGTGACAGCCAATGTCAGCCGTGTGGGAAGAATTATCGAAAAGGCACACTTGGAGCGCGCGGGCACACTTCACATGCCGTGTCTCTAATATCCATACTCTTAGGTTTTTTGGGTTGATTCTTTTGTTATTTAAAAAACAAACTAATAGTAGTTTTTTTGCTTAATAGTTAAGATGACAGTTCAAGGTGTCATTGAACGTTGGCTCAGAACTTTGACGTAACGTATCGACCTTTAGCACCATAAACAATCTCCACTTAGCTCAACAATAGACAACTTTGATTTTATTTTTTTGCCATTCATTTCCATGCTATCTTAAAAGCACTAATAAAAAAAATCCTTGAAATTGTTGGATCACATGCAGTACAAACACCGTACAGTATATTTTATAACTCAGGTCCGGGGCATACGTCATTCCTATATCTACCTACGTTAAATTGTCGTGAAAACAAGCTCCGGGAACCATTTATTGCATAACCAACCCCTCTGCCATAGGTCACCTTAAGTGGTTCGCTACGTTTGGTGACTTAGCAGGGGTGCCCGGGTTCATGGGGTAAGGTTTATCTAGGTCTTGGCGGTGGATGATCTAGACACACTGAACCCCAGATTCCTACCCAATCCTCATACCTTTTTCCTTCCCAGAACTTCCTCTCCTTCCTTTCCTTAAAAATACCCACCACACAGCATCCCCAAAGATGACATAGGCCCTGAGGGAAATTATTTTCCTCAGGGCCTACTGTGTGGACCTAATGTAAAAAAAAAAAAATCTGTAGTTTTTGCGTGAAAAAGTAACAAACATACATACATCCATACAAACTTTCGCATTTATAATATTAGTAAGATATATAATAAATTCTATCACATCGCTCGTGGAACAACATACCGAATTCTATCTAGAAAACAAATAAATTGCATTGTGTCTTCGCGTAAAATTTCATACTATTTTTAGAGCAATAATGATAAGGTTTTTTCCCCTCAGACCTTGAATTAATTGGATAGTTTTAATGAGCAATTTCCTCCAGAAGTAGACCGGCCCAGCCAAGCGGAGCGTCTGGTCTCTGGTGAGATTTAGATCGACCTTGGAGATTAAAAACACATTTTATTTGTAAATTTTACATACATAAATAACAATATTACACTGACAACTGACAAAGGATGTTGTGTTACTCGATCACTGAAAATCTAAGGAGAGTTATTTTTTGATAAACAATAAATTTCACATATAATTAAAGTATTTTTTGGAATTTTTAAATGAGTGTAGAGAAGTCATATTTTAACCCGAAATTTGTTTTCTTTGTCCCGTGTCCGGTCAATCCTGTCAAGATGGTAGCCGTGTTGGATATTACCTGCTTACTCCGTCAGAGATCGCATTGAAGCTTTCAAATCGGAATAATCAACATTACGCGAGGTAACGTTACAAATAGAATTTTCCTTAGCGCCTATGTCATCTTTGAAGATGCTGCGTGGAGGATCTTTTTGAGGAGAGGAAGGAGTGAACAAAAAATTAATTTCGAAACGTTTTTGTTACCTCATAAAAAATTATTAGTAAAAAAATCCCAAAGTTAAATTTTTTTTCTCAAATTGCTTTGGTTTCATAGAGCTGCATGCTCATTTTAATTTTTCTGTGGGTAACTTCTAGAATTGAATATAATGCATGATGTTTTCTCTTTGTAACACCGTATAGAACATATTTCTTACCGTGACGGTAAGGGAAATACAAAGATTTCTGTGAGACCTGTATGGGCTGTTCCCAAAAGCGAATAAATTAGCCTGAATGTGTCGAAGCTCCAAAAGTTTTTTTTAATCTCTTTTTAGTTGAGAAGTTGAGGGAACGATCGGGTTCCTTTATTGTTAACGTACTCATTGTGAAGTACTTATTGTGAAGTGTACTGATTTACGATTATTGAACTGTGACATTTTTGCCAATTGATTGTACCTGCTCACAAATAAAGACTTGTCGTGTTGTATAAAATTGTGGGTTTTATTTAATTACCCCCCTACAAATACGTTTTAACCATTATAAGGCTATCATGATTTATCAGAAGTTTAGTGAGGTCAAAAATCCTGCAAATGATAATTGGAGCCTGATGACGATAATCATTTGTCACTGCCTCCAGAATCCTTTAGTTATATAATCCAGCATGTGTTTGCATTTTGATATTGTACCTTGTGCAATACTGGCAGTACGACATGCAAGGCCAGTGCGGTCATTAAAATGCAATGGTTACACCAACCGCGTGCACATTGTTGGTCAGAGGAACGCAACATCTAACTCACCCCAACTGAGCTTATATTTTCAGCAAGAGATAAGGCCATAAGATTAAGAGGGAACCAGAGAATATCGGAAATTTTTCATTTTTAGATCAAATTCTTGACGTATTGACTGTTTTTTACAAAAAAACATAAATTTATTTCGAAAGATTGTTATTTTATTAATACTTATTAAATGACTTATTAATTGACAATTCTTAGACTGTGCATGCTGTGAACATTTTTATGTTGAATATTAACGCCTACGCTCTCAACAGTGCTTATTCTATAATTTTTCGTGTTAATATTCTGTAAATGTTCCAAAACAATAAATAAATAAATTATTTTAAACCCTATCCCTCTTACTCATAATCGTAGTAAAATTAATACGCGTAACAGAGAAAAAAACATGGCTTATTATCACTACGTGTGCATACTGTACATGGTTAAAACGGCTTTAAACCAGGTTTAAGGCCAACTTTACAAAACCAAGGATGAGTCGGCGGATTCCGCTATTATGAGTAAGGGGGTATTAAGTACTATAAAAGAGAACTTTTTGCATTTTCGTAAAATTAAAATTTACTTTCGCATACGAAACCCCGGGGCCCGGGATTTACACACACTTTTTTGACATGTTAACTAACTAACCAACCATCACGCCATTTTCGCAAGGGGTAGGCAGAGAGGACGGATCGCCAAACAACTCGGTCTTGGCACACACTCCTTGCGTCATTCACATTCATACATCTTATCATACATACTCTTCTATTATTCTGACTATTGACATGACCCGACTCAAATATCTGATTCACTTGAACGTGCCATGTCTTCCTCGGGCGTATCCGACTTAAACTACCATTCACATTTGCGTTATATATTCTCTTTACACGTCTTTCTCCCTTCATTCGCTCTACATACCCAAACCAGCTAAGCATCCCTTTCTTAATCTTACTAATTACGTCATTAGTCATTACACTTACATTAGCCTTGCATTCTTTTCGGATCTCCACATTTATCCAACGATCATACATGGTTTTACCACACATACATAAATGTTAATTGTGCAAATTTCATCAACCTCGGAATAAAAGAAATCAAACAAAACTACGCCGCCCGTCCTGCATCAGCCCGAAATAGACACAATTATTTATATAAAAATCAGCCTGTAAAAAATCTATTTATTTGTAAGTATTTGTGAGTTGATGAGAATCACAGTTGACAGACGATCTAAACAAGAATAAATAAATCTAAACTACTATAAGAGTCCATATCTCACTATTATTATTATTTTTTTCAAATCCTTTATTGATAAATCTTGCATTTTCTTTATTATTCCTTGTTTTTTGCCATATTGTATTATTTACTTTCACACATGATATTATATAATTGAACTAAAATTCCCTCACAAAAACACAAGACCCTCGTCTCTTTATGGTGAGGAAAAGCTATTCTTATCTACTATTTTACATTTTACATTTTAAATGTAAAAATTGTGTATTTATTGTAAAAAAAAACCTTTAAATATTAAATAAATAAAAAAATAAAAAATCAGTTCGCAGTGTAGTTACAATCGTGAACTATTCATTGAAAGGAGAAAAATAAAAGAGAATCATTAAACTTATCATTTTATCTATACTTTTAGTAGTGTTCAAGAAAAACAAGGATTTTGGGAGATTTTTGAAATTAGGACCACTAGTAAGAAATCAATAAATACTTTCTGGTTCATAAAAAAAGTTTATTTCATACAGAAAGGTCACACTATAAAGTGATTGTTATATTATTGGCTGAGAATTAAAGTTACAAAATGCTTGCAACTGTACAGGGAGGTTCCAATGAGAAAGATCGATTATTCCCCGTATCACATTTTTTAAACTAAAAATTAAATATCGATTTATTTAGTTCAAAACTTGCTTTAATATATGCCTACATTCAAGAAACCAAAAAAAAAAGCTCAAAACGCATGATGATAAATTATTAAATATAGTGTACTTCTTGTATGTATTTTTTGATCATAAGTATTTATCTTCGTTGTTTGTTTTTGGGGTGTTATGCCGTGTTGTGCTACCTCCTTCTTTAGCCGACGTTTCGGACAGCGTTGCAGTGTCCATCATCAGGGCAGATCCGGCGGATCTGCCGGATCTGCCCTGATGATGGACACTACAACGCTATCCGAAACGTCGGCTAAAGAAGGAGGTAGCACAACACGGCATAACACCCCAAAAACAAACAACGAAAATGCTTTTGTCCGTGAAAATCTAAAAACGTATAAGTATTTATGATTTTTCAATAATGTCTTAACAAAATAAGTGTGTAAAAAAAAAAATCTGTAATATTTTAGTTAGTTAAGATCTTAAATAAATAGAAAAAATCGGTATTTTCGTCACAAAACACGTTCTCAGATTTATTTTTTAATGATTTCAATTGAACTAAAATTAAAATGAATAGTGTCTTTACTAGATTATATACTGATTTATTTTGCTGTATGATTATATGATTTGAAATTTGTGTTGTATAATACAATATTTCGTTTGAAAAATTAACAAATCTGACAACGGCCAACGGTTTATATAACCTTAGTATATTAAAAACAAATTTAGTTTTTCAAAGTTTAAGAAGTGCGTTTACCAGATAAAATAACAATAATAGACAAATTTCCGATATTGTCTGGTTATACCCTATTAGCGTCAAAATTAGCTTTTTTTATTTCGGAAAAAGGTTATTTACCTCTGTGGCGGTAAATGTAGGTAAATGGTCACGAAAAGAACCTTCTGATTATAATGGGCTAGTTAGGCGTTGACAAAAGCTTACATTATCATAACATTATTGTTACAATTAGGTAATTTATTGCAATTGTGCTGTGGAGAATCCTTTGTAATGATAGCAAAAAGTTCTTCACGGAGTAAAATTACTCTTAGAATAAACAAATTGTTAGAGTTAGCTTTATGAAAAGAGTACTTTAAGATGAAATCCGGTGGTCGAGAAATTTTAATAATAGATTTTACTAAATTGTTGCTGTCACTGTTGCTCTTACTCCACCGGATATTGAGCGAAGGGGACAAATGCACCTCGGGCTACTAATACCTAACTAAAATCGTCAAAATCGAGATTTTGTATTCCTGTAAACCCGGTGGTCGAGAAATTTTAATAATAGATTTTACTAAATTGTTGCTGTCACTGTTGCTCTTACTCCATCGGATATTAAGCGAAAGGGACAAATGCACCTCGGGCTACTAATACCTAACTAAAATTGTCAAAATCGAGATTTTGTATTCCCCACTTTTCTTCTCTAAAAGTGGACCGATTTTTTTTGTTTACCAACTACATAAAAAGAAACTATTCTATGTCTGTACGTTTTGCTTTTTTTAAAAAAACATTGTCTGGTTTGTATACTGAACGTCTTTTGACGGCGTTTAAACCAGTCAAGTTTATTGATTTTTGGAAGGTCATAACTTCTATAAAAAGTAATTTATCAAAAACAAAACCAAAATTACCGACAGGCTAGTTAGTGGTTGATATCTATTTTATGTAAAAAAATATTTTCTCTAGGGTTAAAATCCAGAGAGATAAATGGGGAATACGGTTGTATGGATAAATCACCGCCGGGTATCCCCTTAAGGCGAAGAGGTACTACTACGAAATAATGCAAATTCACAGGTTTTTGTATTGAAATGATCCCTTAGAAATATTTTAGTTGCTTTAATTTATTTTTATTTTTGTTTTAGCTACTGTATAAAATAATTGTACATAAAAAAATATAATGGTGAATGTAAGTATAGATATTGTATTTCTTAGTCCTCCTCACTAGGGGGTCCTGTGCCGAGGCCAACTAAAGTTATTTAATTATAGTTTATTTGTATTCTATGTAGTTTTTAGTGTCTTTGTTAAGGTTATTTTTATTGATCTCTTTCGGTCATATTTTTATTCTTGGTTAAATATTTTTGATAGTTTTATGTCTTGATGAAGGATGTTGTGGAGTTTTGTTGCAAAGTGTGTATAGTTTCTTTGTCCAAATGTGGTTTTATAACTTGGAATATTTTTTATGTCATTTTTGTTCGATCTAGTGTGATGAATGCACGGTCTAATAGGGATTCAGTATTTTTAAATAGCTTCAATAATATATTTTTGGCATATATTCGTTGTACATTTAGTACGTCAAAGCTGTTGAAAATTTTAATTAGATAGTACAAGTTTAGTAGAACACATCTTGGGCCTTGAAAAAATCAATTTTTTTTTGTATATGTCTTTTTATAAGCCCAGAAAAAACAAAGTATCAGGTCTATAAAAAACTGCTTTAAAGTCCAAAATCACCTACTTACGAACCGATTATGGTTATAGTTTTATTGTATATTGTGGCAAATTAAGTTATTTAGAAAATGATCAGTTAAATATTTAAATATTATAATAAATCACATTTTTGCGATGTTTTTTCTTGCATAATCAAATCAGGCGGCTGGTATTAAGCGGGAATTTAAATCTTATCGCCATCTACATAAGTAGTTTTATTGTTAGCTGCATCGCCCTGAGAGCATTTCCTAAAGTGAAGCAATATTTATAGAAATCTGTTTTGGATATCATCTCTAAAGTAAAATCTATATCGCGAATAGAAGTTGAAATATCATTTCTTTCATTGTTGTTTTTATTATGTGAATTGTAGGTAAATGTCTTTAAGTTTTAGTGTCCATCTTAATCATATTTGTATGGACAATCAACAAACACGACATCCACACTGGCAGAGTCCAGAGCGTTTGACTAAATTTCAAACATAAATCGAGAAGTGATCCTTCGAAGTCTACACTAGGAACAACAACCAGACGGGCGATTCCGGTTCTAATTAAGGATAAGGAATTGTCCTTAACCTCAAAATTAACGACTTTACCTCCTTCTCTAGACAAGGACATGTCCCCAATATAACCAACCCTCATTTCAGCCTTGACACAAACCAGTCAATGACAAAGTGAAAATGTTCACAATGACTAAGTGTGTTCATAATATATTCGTCGTCAACTACTGTTGTTTGTGCATTAGCGATCTTCAGTTTTCCGAGGGAACGATGAGAAGTTACTGAAAGTTATCGCTACAATCCTTTTCAATCTATCGTGCTAGGGGTACTGACCCATTTGAAATGATTCTTCTTTTATCAAATACTTTTATTTTCCAATTTTCTTTCACATACACGTTGTTTTCAGGCTTTCCACCCTCTCTTAGACCCTTAGAGTTTTACCTCTATAAAGTCGAACATACGTGAATTTTCCCTCCCCGTGATCCAAGATGTTATTCATGTTCACGCAACTAATTGGAAAATGTCATACCTTTGACCCCTAAACTTCCTTCCATCTTTAGTCGTGATTTACATCCCATTTCCTTCAAGGCTTTGTTCTATGTATCTAAGAAATGAAGAAAATTCTCCCACTCAAATCACAGAACTCTCTAAAACCTTTTCTTTCCCCAATTTAAATACTCATTAAAGTATTTTGATGCATTATTTTTATCAAATATATATGCATCTAATTTGTCTACGTTATTTACGACTTTGAACGCAAAAACTACGTGACTATTTATTACGTAAAGAGACTTCGGATCATAGGTTGTGCATATTTTTTTTTCATGATATTAAAGTCTAATTACATTTTGTTTGTGGTATCCCTGATTCTTTTGGATGGCGTTGCCGTTGATAATTGAATCTCAAACAGAATGTGTAGTTACTTTTAGTTATATAAATTTATTTAATGTGCTTTTAAATTCCCTCCTATACTGTGATTCAACCTCATCCTAATCTGTTTTTATTTTTAATTTAAACATGTTGATTGCTATTTGACCCAATAATTTGTTTTTTTCGCAAAATGCGAAAAAATTCAAATTTCACGTTTGCTGCAAAATACATAGAGACATTAAGTAAATGTATAAAGAGTTTTATGTGCGTACACTTAGGTAATAATAAACAAATATTGTTAGTATAATATTTTCTTGTGATGTTTCACGCGTACTCTTCGGTAAATAAGAATAATAATTAAGAATTCAATGTGTTACGCGGATAAATAGATTTTTGTTTTTTCCCAATGCTCAAGTCACCTTGAGAATCAGCTGCGAGAATAACTAGTCATGATAGATAAACTGCTCACTGGTACTTAGTATCAGGAATTTATTTTATTAATGCACGCTGAATTCATTAACAAAGAATTTACAGTGCAATATCAATCCTGCAGATGCCTGGCATGACCAAGCAGAACCTTGAAATACGGTGGCGTCAGCAGGCCGGGGCATAGTGGTTAAAATACTGACTTTCGGAGATTTTAGATACTTAGCCCAGACAACTAGGGAAAAAAACACCTAATGTAACTATATATATGTAAAAAATAAACATTGAAACACTGTTAATTTGTTCGTTAGAACTTCAGTCCCGTTTTTACGAATAAAATGACCGTATTTTAGGATAACATTTTTCTCCGTGCACTTATTTCGAGCGTTTATTGACAAGTATTCAATCTCGAATTCTCTTCACACTTAGATGTAAGTCACTAGTTATTTTTACTAGACTTTTAGCTAGTGACTTACGACTAAGACCTAAAACTAGTGACTTACATTTAGCGCCTCCGCCCACTCAGGCAACTGAAAACTCTCAACTGCCAACTGTCTTTGTATGACAATGTGATGGCCCGCACATACACAATCACACAAAACCCCGTTGTCAATGGTAACGCAAGCGGTGACTTGCGACTTGCTCTACTGGTTGCCCTGGGCGGCCATTGATAGTTGCCAACTGTCAGTTGATTGTTCTTCTTCTATGGTTAACCAAGCTTTTTGACCAATCAAGACAGAGAAACAGACGGTTTTAGTTGGTTTTCAGTTGCCTCAGTGGGCGGAGCGCCTTATATTTACACCTGTGACTAAAAGTTATAACCAACGTAGGTACTTACATTTAAAATTACGTATTTACGTTTTTGCCAGGGTTGACAGTTTGACAGTGACAACGTCAAAAACCAAATAACAGACAAAACTATTATTATTTTTTAATTGATAAACTAATGTTTAAGACAAGATTTTTTTTTATGCATAGCACAAAGGCAATTATTATAAGCAATAATTATTAGCCTGAAACATTCATCCACATTGAAGAATCTTCCGAGAAAAGATACATATCGCCGACGGGACTCGAACCCGCACCCTTTTGATTGCCGGTCAAGTGCTCTACCATTTTCTACACTTGACCGGCAATCAAAAGGGTGCGGGTTCGAGTCCCGTCGGCGATATGTATCTTTTCTCGGAAGATTCTTCAATGTGGATGAATGTTTCAGGCTAATAATTATTGCTTATAATAATTGAGACAAAACTATGTAATGAGCCAAGGAGTAGTACCCTAGTACCGGACGCTATTGATTCTTGGTTACTTCAGCGCATCGGTGACTTTCCTCTGCTTCTTCTGCCTTCCACTTTGCCAGTGTTTATGAGTTTCTCCAAGTTGGAGTCCTCAGTTTGGAGAGCAACGTGTCCAAAGTATTTTAAGATACATTGTAGGCAGATAGTTTAATGCCTTTTGTGGATGCCTACCTCTGTCCATGCACGGAGAAAAATGTTATTCTAAAATAAGATCATTTTATTCGTAAAAACGGTTAAAAACGGGACTGAAGTTCTAACGAACAAATTAAGAGGCTAGACTTTAAACGACACGCGGAACACCCGCGTCTGTCATTCTGTCCCGCTCACAATAAGCTCACGAACACTTACAATACATGCGAATGCGAATTGTGCGAATGAGACAACGCTCAAATTTACCTACAGAAATCGCTCGAAAAGGGGTTTATGGAGAATACACTTTTCTACACCAAAACTTTCACGAAATTGAAATTTTAAAAAATATATATTTTTTGGAAAGAAGAAGCTACGTTGGTAGCTTTTTATAATTTTATAATTCTTTATGAGAGTTGCGTCAGCAGCACTTTTTCCTTAAATAATATTTTTTGATAAATCGTACATGTTTGACAGTGAATGTTTACGTTAATACGAAACGCATCAAAAATTCGAAAACATACCGACATTCTTTTCACCCTCTAGAAGGCAGTATAATATATTCATTTTGTGCAATTTTCGATGTAGAAAAGTGTTTTTTCCCGGGCGTCCTTTTTGTATGGGCCGAAAAGCGAAGTCTATCGTCTTAACAGTGTTTCAATGTTTATATTTTACATATATGGGCATTTCTCCACTAATTGGAAAATCGCTGTCCCAGGTAAATTTTATATGGTAGATATTAATATTACCGACTTCTTTGTATTAATAACGACAATATATTAGCTATTCTTGGCATGCTATAGCTCATACAGTAACATAATATTGTAATATTAATTTAAATGCACTTCAAACACCTCAATTCACAGTCCCCTGTCGTGTCCCATTTCCAAAATTACAAGTTTTATGATAAATATTCATTTTCAGTATCACCATTACGTCAGCAAAAAAATATATAAATAGTACTAGAATATAGTACGCATCTTTGTAATATTATTTGTACAGCGTCCTTGAGGTGATTTTTCACGAAAACGGCGAAATACAGGATGTTAAGCATCGTACTTGAGTTACTTTAACCAGTGATTCCTGACATTATTTGGAGTAAAAAATGTAAATGAAATTTTGGTCTCCGACGACTTTTTTTTTTATGAGATTTTTTTTTTTTTTCAAAAACTTTTTCTTCAAAATCAAAGAAGAAAAAAATTCTTCCACATGTCGTCGCTGGTCTCTAAGTCAAGTAACCAACCAACCCCTCATTCCGCCCCTAACTTCCCAATACCTACTGATTTTTATGTTTAAAAAAAAAAAAAAAACTTATTTTATTTACATTTTTTACTTTAAATAATGTCAGGAATCACTGGTTAAAGTAAGTCAAGTACGATGCTTAACACCCTGTACTATAAATAAGCCAATATTATTATTAGTGGAGGAGCCTTGTCCACCATGGAAATTGTAGTCAGGTTAAGAGGCTAGACTTTGAACGACACGCGGAACACCCGCGTCTGTCATTCTGTCCCGCTCACAATAAGCTCACGCGCACTTACAATACATGCGAATGCGAAATGTGCGAATGAGACAACGCTCAAATTTACCTACAGAAATCGCTCGAAAAGGGGTTTATGGAGAATACACTTTTCTACACCGAAACTTTCACGAAATTGAAATTTTAAAATATATATATTTTTTAGAAAGAAGAAGCTACGTCGGTAGCTTTTCATAATTTTATAATTCTTTATGAGAGTTGAGTTAGCAGCACTTTTTCCTTAAATAATATTTTTTGATAAATCGTACATGTTTGACAGTGAATGTTTACGTTAATACGAAATGAATCGAAAATTCAAAAACATACCGACATAGTTTTCACCCTCTAGAAGGCATTATAAAAAAAATATATTCATTTTGTCCAATTTTCGATGTAGAAAAGTGTTTTTTCTTGGGCGTCCTTTTTGTATGGGCTGAAAAGCGAAGTCTATCGTCTTAACACCCTGTACTATAATTAAGCCAATGTTATTATTAGTGGAGGAGCCTTGTCCACCATGGAAATTGTAGTCAGGTTAAGAAGAGATGGAATTTCAATATATTTCAATTTAATCTTCGATTGAACCATTCGTTCCACAACTTTTTTACGTGAATCTGGTTGGTTGTGTGGATGGCTGCTAAGCACACCCGACTCTCGAATGAATCACCTATTATTTGTTGGCATTGTTGATAATAAATACTCTTGTAAATTATTTGTGAAGAAATAAAAAGTGAGTTTCGCACGAAAGCGAGGCTAACCTACATTACTCGGACATTTTTGCCAATCGACACGCTTGGATTCAACCAAATTTCAACACCCTAAAAACGAAATTATATTTTTTATGACAGAGAAACATTTTCTATTAACAATTAGGCGATCCGCCCACTGAGGCAACTGAAAACTCTCAACTGGCAACTGTCTTTGAATGACAATGTGATGGCCCGCACACTACACAATCACTCAAAAACCCGTTGTCAATGGTAACATAAGCAGTGACTCGTGACTTGCACTTCTGATTGCCGTGGCCGGCCGTTGCTGGTTTCCAGCTGTCAGCTGATTGTTCTTTGTCTATGGCTAAACGAGCTTTTTGACCAATCAAGACATAGAAACCAGCCAGTTTTAGTTTGGTTTCAGTTGCCTCGTCAGCGGAGCGCCTTAATCTTATGATATTTTTAGGTAATTAATCACCTCTCTCTTTAATATTTTTGTCTATCGTTATTTTTGTCTATAAATTATTTGGTTCTTTTGTTATTTTTGTTCATGTTATTATCCCGACGAAGAATCCATCGGTTTTGAAACATGTAGATATTATAACATGTGACTATAGTGGTTTACACAAAGTAATTTGTCTCATTTCATTTAATTTAATAATCGCTTTAAACTATGGTAGACCAATTCAAATAAGTACTGTATTTGATTATATTCAACTGATTTTTACAAATTTTCACTATTGGTGACGTTTAAAAAATGTATTTCATAGATTTTTACCGAATTTGACTGTATCGGGATGTAAGGTATATGTGTGAAACTGTGTTTGATTGTAACTGGGTGTTTTTTTTACTGTGTGTTACTGGATTTGATCGTGTTTTACTATGTGTGATTGTATTTTTTTACTAAATCGTACTAAATTTGATTGTGTTCTGTTTGTTTGTAGGTATTCAAAGCTATTTTACTATAATTATATAGTAAAATAGCTTTTACTGTGAATAGAATTTTACTGTGTTTTAAAAAGCAGTAGATATTTTACTACATGTATTTGAATTGAACACTATTTTATTGTAGCAGACTGTATTATATATACTGTATTCGACTGTATTGTACTGTATTCGAATGTATTCGACGGTATCCGGTTTTACTTGATTGTATTCGAGTAAGTGTTAACGACGACTATATTCGACAAAATTAAGAATGCACTAAAGTATATCGTTAGCAAAACAAACCTCAGAAGCAAAAACAGTGCTAACCATAGACATATGTCTGTGGTGCGAACCCAACACAACATAGCCGATCAGATCCTGTCGAGGGCATACGAGCATATCCGATCGAACGTATTACGAAATCAGTGTACTCCGGCGCATTTCGTCGCCGGACGTAATTAAAATTATATATCGCAATCGAGAAAATACAAACAAACTTTCTCGTGTCGGAGACCGGCCAAAGTTGTATTAATTTAAACCTAATACGGAGACCTTTGTCAACTCGGCGATACGTTTCGGACATGAGTCCAAGAAATAATTATTAATTCCATTATTATATTACGATAAATAAAATCGTACAATTTAGAAATCGCGATTTCACCGGCACGCCACCTCCAGGTGCCTTGCCCGTTTAGAAGGTAAAAGAATTATGGAGAAGTCGAAGGGAAAACGTTTATAGATACATAATTTGTAATATTATTAAGGTGTAAAGGTAGGTACTCTCAATAACTGTGTTTGGCTGTATTAGGGTATTTTTGACTGCATGTAACTGGGTTTGATTGTATTTGATCGTATTTTACTGTGTGTGATTATTGTATATGACTAATTTTTCTGTGTTTAACTGTATTTTACTGAATGGTACAAAATTTTATTGTGTTTTGCAGTGTTTTTTTTCTGTGAGTGTTTGCAGCTGTATTATGTAATACATGTCCAATGGCTTGGAATCTATTTATGTCGTATTTGTATCTAGAAATCTATTTGGATTTTTTGTATTATAGATGTGTTTCATCATCAAGTTATATGTATATGGTGGACTGGTAATGTGGAACTGGTAACTAAAGAATTAAACTGATTGCAGCAAGAATTATTCAAATCTTAAAACTCGATGTCATGCCAAATCATCTTGTAGGGGTGACCGTTAGCACAATTGAGGGCCTTAGAAGCAAAAACGCCACTCTCCAAAAGTATTGTTTTCTGTAAATGACAAAAAACCAATCAAGAATGCTTGGCATTTTTCGTATGATTTTTTAGTAAAATGTTAAAAAGTATAATTCAAAGTGAAATATTATAATAAAAAATGTTGTAATAATGTTTTCATTGGTAATGTTGAATTTATTTTGAATTCAGGCTTGTGATTGGTTTTTGTGGAGAGTGGTTATTTTGATTGTTAATCGCTGTGGAGAGTGGTGATTTTCATCCAAACCCTATTTTCATTTCGATTTTTCTATGATTTGCAGTTGATTTTTCTAAGAATCTCAAAAACCATCTTGTAGCTACGGACATTGCGCATAGATTGGCATTTATAACTTAATTTCGTCATTTATGGAGAGTGGCGTTTTTGCTTTTAAGCCCCACAATTGAAAAATAATTCATCATTAACGCAGATAATATCAATAACTCTCAATGACAGCATGAAACAGAGACACAGAAAATTTAAAAAATCAACCCGTTAAAAACCACGTTTAAAAAAAAATAATGCATCTATTTTCAAATGTTTCTTAAAAACTTTAAAAATATATATACATATATATATATATTTTATTGATTGCGGATTGAACTTTTCCACCCAAGAATTAGAGTCAACTATGCACCCAACTAAGCTAAATGCCGATTGGATTAAACCGACATTTATTTCATATAGTGCTGTAATGAATTTCAGATAAATGCGTATATCTCAGCGTTTTTAAGCGGGAATATCATTAATAGAATGCATTGTCATCTACAACAAGTCTGTTTGCCAAGTTTCAGCTCGATTGGATGTCGGGAAGTGAGTTAATTTCCACTTCCAGGATTCCACTTCATTAATTCAATCAAACAAAAGTGAAATTCAAATAAATTAATTTAAAAAGGTATATTATCTTCGCCAATGATTACATATTACGGAGAGGTTTATAAGGTCCAGTGAGTTATCGCTAATACAATTTAAAAAAAAAATAATAAAGTAGCAAACCAGTATTCATCAGCACAGGTGCTAATAATAAATTGTTTATTTATGTACTTATACAAACATTTTATTATATGCTTTTTAATGTTATATACTTATGTATTCTACCATTTACACTATTCACATGTTTTTCGGAGGCGTTCAGAAATGTTCCATTTGTTTGAATTTTATTGCAAAGCGGAAATATTTTGACCTTCCGACAAAATTGGCCCGAGGCCTGAAGGGTTAACAATGTTTGATGTCCATCACACGAGCGTGTCCAATTTTGAAAGGGAAATTATACAGATAATCGAAAGCCCTATAATTAAGATGGTCGCAGCGAGTACCTTTCAGAATAAATGGTGTTTAGCCACTGGAGCGACACAGCAATTAAATTTTTTTTCTCGAATTGCTAAAGGAAATTTTTCCGTCCACAAAAAAAACATACCTCCGAATTTGAATATGGAGACATACAAACTGATTATAGTTCTATATAGCCAATGAATTCGCCTAACTTTTGTCTATTGTCACATATTCGTAGGATTTATAAAAAAAATATTAAATCGTTTACTTTAAAACGTTTTAAAGAATCTAGAAAATATTTGCCACATTTTGGCAACAAAGCAATTCGTGGTTTTGGAAATAGTGCCAACATATTGTGGCAAAAAGCGCTCGAGTGTTTAGTGAGAAAAGGTGCGTATTGTAAATTTTTAAATTATTTTTAACAAAAAAACTCCAGTTGCTCGTTACTCTGCATCCTCTAAATTTCTCATATCATAACCTAAGGTAAGGTCCGCGACGAACTAGCCGAGACTAAAATAGAATAATGAGAGTTTCCAGGAGAAAATGGTTTTTTATTACCAGCAAAGATGGTCCGTTACCCGTTACTGGTGCCTCTACCCCGTAACTAACTTGACAGCCATTCACTTAACATTTTAACAAATACGGTTTGAGATTTTTACGGCCAAATTATCCAAACGACCATTAGTAAATTTTACAGGAGGGGAGGTTTTCTTTCATTATTTCAATTAAACATTAAACATTATGATAGGTGTTTAAAATGAAGTATTTCCGTAAAGGTAACGGTTAGTAAGGTGATTAATTATCATTTTTGATACTGTATTTTTACTTTTAAAGTGGAGATTGGACAATAACTCAAATGGTCGATTGAACAATTAAGCACTCGGGCGACGGGTAGTATCGGGATTCATTTTTGGGTTATTATTTATTATAAAGATGGGTTATGAATCCGGTTGTTGACAACTACATCACAATCATATGTCACACATCGTCGGATCTGCCGGATCTGCCGGATCTGCCGGATCTGCCGGATCTGCCCTGATGATGGACACGCAACGCTGTCCGAAACGTCGGCTAAAGAAGAAGGTAGCGCAACACGGCATAACACCCCAAAAACAAACAACGAAAATTTTAATTTTAGTTCAAATAAAATCGTTAAAAAGAAATCCGAGTGTTTTATGACGAAAATACCTCAGTTTTTTTCGTTGTTTGTTTTTGGGGTGTTATGCCGTGTTGTGCTACCTCCTTCTTTAGCCGACGTTTCGGACAGCGTTGCAGTGTCCATCATCAGGGCAGATCCGGCAGGTCCGTCGATGTCGATACATCGACGGATCTGCCCTGATGATGGCATCGACGGATCTGCCGGATCTGCCCTGATGATGGACACTGCAACGCTGTCCGAAACGTCGGCTAAAGAAGAAGGTAGCGCAACACGGCATAACACCCCAAAAACAAACAACGAAAATGCTTTTGGCTGTGAAAATCTAAAAACGTATCATACCTCAGTTTGTCTATTTATTTACGGTCAGGTAAAATATTTCGATTTTTTTACACACTTATTTTGCTTCGACATTAAATTGAAATAAATTAAAATCATAAATACTTATTTATCATCAAAAAATACTTACAAGAAGTACACGATATTAAGAAATTAATCATCACGCGTTTGAGCATTTTTATTACTTACTTGAATGCAGGTATATATTAAAGCAAATTTTGAATGAAATAAATTGGATATTGGGTCATTAGATAAAAAATTTGGTACGGAGATTAATAAATTTTTCTCATCGGAACCGCTCTGTACAGTTGCAAGGGCAGGATCGCAAATTGAATTTTAAATTCTCGACCGCTGGTTAATGGGCCTCAAATCAAATATTTTATATTATAAACAAAATCAATTTTAATGGCAAATATATTGCAGATCACAAAAAATATTGTATAATATAATTTTTTGGTATTTTTAAAAGAAGTTCATTGGTAGAAATATGTTTCTTAAATATGATTTAGTTTAGGAGATATAATGACTGTAGTAGAACCCTACAATATCAATGTTTGAAAGGGCACAGGGTGAGAGCGGGGAAGAGTGGGGACTTTTGTGAAAATACTCCCTTTGGTAGATACTATTCACCTACAAAACTTTAGCTTTCCTCTAATTTGTTCCAGTTCAATGCGATTATGACTGGGCAATATAAAAATTATTAAACTATATACATGTACGTTGTATGCAGTGGCGATTCTTCACAGGGACTGTGGGGACAGTCCCAACCAGTTATACTCGAAATCTGATAAAAGAAATAACAGTCTTTGCGAAAATTAATGAAATCTTTAAACATGCAATTAACATTTTGCAGAAATAAAATACAACAAATTAAAGTGAACCGGCGACCACTCACGCTGACCAGCTGACAGCCGATCAGCGCACGAACCATAACATTTCTCAGTGCGCAGAACCTACTGCGCACTTGGGGGACAGTCCGTATTGTCCCTTTAAGCATTTTCGTTCTTTCCTTGGGTTTCGTTCGCTATCGTACAGAATCCGAGACGATTAGCATGATTTGACCATGAAAATTTTTGTTCGAGAAATTTTATATTATATTCTCCGGGAAGTGAGATTACAATACAGTATGTATGTGTTAGGTATATGTAAAAATTGTCGGTCCTCAACATCAAACAAGTGCTCGAGCCGCCATTAAGTTGTATGTAACATTATATTATACTGGTAAGTTTACTGTATTACTGGTGGGACAGGTTTATTCCTACCTCTATTGAATAACGTCTGATGTCACCTGATGTCAATATTTTGGTGCCTAATTTGCCAAAAACACTTTTTTCATTAAATGGTTATCAACTCCTAATAACAGAGTGATGCAATACTTGCTGTCATTGGCGTAAAGCGGCCGGGGCAGATTTGGCAGTCGCCTAGGGAGCCGGGTTTCACTTAAAAAACACATAGTAGACCTAGCCAAATCATTTTTCTACAAACTTGCTTCAAATCCAAACCCAAGCATCTCATGTCTCGGGCAATAGAGTCCCGATGACAACTCTCTCCATCGTCTACCCGTATCCATCCTTCACCCACCTTGATGCGAGGGCGATCATTTAAATAAAAATGCCTTCCATTATTACTCGTTTTACACAGATATCAAGTAATCATTATTTCAAATCAATTTCAAAGAATTTTACGTAAAAAAATATTATTAACGCCCAAGGCAACATCGGGTAAAAAAACATTTCATCAGGTGACATTACTACAGTTTACAAGACAAAGGGGTCAAGTTCTCCCTGTAACTTGATAAAAACCAATAGATACTGGATATTCAATGTATAAGGAAAAGTTCATTTATGAAGATAGGTTTTCGAAAACATTAATTTCCAAGGGTTTCCAGAAATCCTTGAAAATCAATTTATTGAACAGCACTAATCGCTGTGGAACCGAAAAAAGGTGCTAATGGATAGCCCCATAGATGTACTGGTCGATGGATAGCCCTGACTCTTTTCCGCCCACACAGTAAGTAACAACCACATTAAACACGTTATGACGTGATTCAACAAGCCCATTACAATATACATATATACAGCAGGTAAGTACCTAAAGAAACTATAAAAATACGACAGAACTGTTAGATAAATAATGTTTTCCTATATGTTGTTTTGTGTGACATTTTCAAAACTGGAAGTTACAAATTGGAACCGACATATCTTTAACGTCATGTCTATATTATATTTTACGAGAAGATGATTTGATATTTAAAATATGTAATATTTTTTGTAAACGTAGGAATACTCCTCTGTTGTCATATTGGAAAATCATGTTAAATCGATGATAGCAAGTTAGTATTAAACATTGAATTTTCTGTGGTCTAGAAGTGGGAACCCTAAGCTGCGTATACGCACGCGAGCCGAATCTGCGAGCTGAACCACGAGTTATGGGAAAGGAACGAAGCAATCGCAAAATAGTTTTTCTTTATTCAAAATTCTCAGTCTGCAAATTTAATATACATATACGCAGCATATTTTTTGTTTGTCCCTCTCTAAACAAATATGTTCTCTTCTATCAAGCCTTAGGGTCAGCGTATGCTGAGATGCAGGCGGCGCAGCACGTGCAGAATGTGCAGGTGTTGATTTTGTAACGTATGGACTTGTATGAAACATCGTATGCTGCGAGGCAGACATCGTTTCGTACAAGTCCATACATTACAAAATCTACACGCGCACATTCTGCACGTGCTGCGCCGCCTGCACCTCAGCATACGCTGACCTTTATCTAAAATTGCCTCCGCTCCGTTCAACATTTCACTTCTTCTAAATTCTGAACTCGATTCCAATCTTCCACATAATATAATAGTAATATTTGGATGATTTATATAGCGCCGTTTTTTGGAAAAACCACTTCAAAAAATCACTTCAGGGCGTTATTTTTGTGAAATTTGTTCATTTAATTAAAACTAATATATAAATTCGTCTTCCCTCTCTCCGCAATTTAAAATGATGACCACAGCACCTTTGAAGGTGAAGAAAGCCAGACAAATTAAAAAGACAAATTGAAAAAAAAAGAAAAAAAATTGTAAAAAAAAAATTGGTAATGAAAACACAGTAAGTATGTAGTTAAATAAAATTAATTAAAATGAATTATAAAAATAAACACGAAATATAATACATGAGGCATGTTATAACAAAGGCGGCAAACTCCACTTCGTTTCATTTTGAGTAGAGTAGTTTCGGGTATTATGGCCTAGTGGGCCAATATGGCCAGTATTGTTTTTTCCGACACCATCCAACACTAGCGGTTTATATATCCGTCATATTGTCAAACCCTTTCCCTCGACCCCCTCAGTCGATCCCTGCGTTGCGCTGAGTGTGTATATGTGCAGCGCGTGCGACGATCGAAAATTATCTGATTTGATGTTATTTTTTGGTTAAGTTTCACTCATTCCTGTTCCTCAAATAATCATTGTTTTTATATTGCTAATGCACATTTTTGTAGGTAAACTTTTATTTAATAGTGTGGTGACATTTTTTAAGGACATTGTTTACTAGTTTTTAGGTTAGACTTTTTATTTGTCACAAACGTCTTTACGGCCAATATGGCTCACTAGGTAGGTGGCCAATACGGTCTACCGGGCCATATTGGCCTCACATAGAGTAAATCTTTCTAACATGTTAATATTTTTTTCCTACTGGGAAATGGCTCCACGAAAACCAATTTCACAAATAAAACGCCAAACTTGGTGCTATGATAAAATCGAAAAGGCTATGCATTAAAGCAAAAAACGAAAGGGCAAAGGTAAAAAGACAAAGTCAAAACCTAAAAGCCCCAATACACTACTCGCGAAGTTGACCGAAGTTAATGAAGAAGTGAGCCAAGTAGTGTAGTGAGACGCATCTTGTTCGGACTTCGAAACGCTTTGAGTCCTTTGACTCGGCGCAAAAACCGACAACGATCGGAAATCGGACGAAGCGAGGTGAGGTTGCACGAAGCGAAGTGAAGTTCGTTTCTACACTATCGTATTCGATTAACCTTGCGAGTAGTGTATAGAGGCCTTTAGGAGGTACAAATGCCTAGCTCGGAGGAAGAAAACGAACCACTGTACGAAGACAGTTCTGACGAAAGTCCAGATAGGGGCAATGTTTATGATGCCAAGTGTTTGTATTGCGACGATCTCTATTCTATGAATAACAGAGGTGAAATATAGGTTACAACCTATGTTGTAAATTATGGGCTCACGAAGAATGCTCAGGAGTGGAAACGGACGTTTTATTCTGCGAATTTTGTTCTGCAAAGTAACACAAAGTTTATTTCTTTTGATTTTTTATTTTATTTGTTACGGTGGGCAATATGGCACACTTCATTTGTGGCCAATATGGCCCTGGGCCATATTGCCCTACCACATTTATTTTTTTAGATTATTCAAGATTAAGAAAAAAATTATTTTAGTTATGTTTCGAAGCCAATATAACCATAAATTTATATATTTTTAACACTATTAAGTTCAAAGGACTGATTTAACCAATAAAAGCTAATTAATCTAAAAAAATTCGTATTTTATTTCCAAAAAGGCTTACGGTGTGCCATATTACCCGAACTTACCCTAATATAATATAATTTATTTTTTTGCTGATTTCCCCATACTTTAACTATACAGTAGTATAAAGTTTAGTTTTTGTTAATAAATTTATTTTTGTATAGTTTGAGTATTGGGAAAATACCAAAAAAAAAACATTAATTTCATATTACTCATAATAAAGCAAAGTGGAGACTGCCGCCTTTGTTGTAAAACGTCTCATATAATTTTTTTTTACATAAATTGGACTTTGGAAAAAAATCGATAACTTTAAAAAAAATGTGTATTTCTTACCTTTGAATAATCCAAATATATCCGCTGAAGAGGGTTATAGGTTCGGGAACACTTGGTTAGCACTCGGCACTTTACTGTTATAAGAATACAAAACAATATTTAAACAATTAACTCACAAAATTTTAGTTACCTAAAAAAAATATTTTTCATTAGATACATCGATCAAAAACTAATAACCATAAAACAAGAAAGATAATTCTTTAACTAATAACTGTAAAACGAGAGCCATAATTCTTTAACTAATTAATGACTGTAAAACAAGAGGAATAATTCTTTAATTAATGACTGCAGAACAAGAGACATTATTCTAACGAATGACTGTAAAACAAGAAGATTAATTCTTTAACTAATGACTGTGTAACAAGAGGCATGATTCTTTAATTAATGACTGTAAAACAAGAGGCATAATTTTTTAACAAATTGTAAAACAAGAAGATTAATTCTTTAACTAATTACTGTATAACAAGAGCAAAAGGCATAATTCTTTAACTTATGACTGTAAAACAAGAAGATTAAAAATTTATATTAACTAATGACTGTAAAATTAGAAGCCTAGATCTTTAACTAACGACTGTAAAATAAGAAGAATAATTCTTTAACTAATGACTGTAAAACTAGAAGCCTAGTTCTTTAACGAATGACTGTAACACAAGAAGCACAATTCTTTAAAGAATGACTGAAAAACAAGAAGCCTAGTTTTTTAACGAATGGCTGTAAAATAAGAGACATAATTGTTTAACTAATGACTGTAAAACAAGAAGCATAATTCTTTAACGAATACTGGAAAACAAGAAGTCTAGTTCTTTAACGAATGACCGTAAAACGGGAATAATAATTCTTTAAGCAATGATTTGAAAACGAAGAAGGCATTATATTATTTTTATGTCAATCACAATGGAATGCCACATTTCATTAAAACAATGCTTTTAGAAGATTGTTTGGGCCCGCGAAATGTTTACATCAGGTAGAATCAATTGTTTTTGTTCTAAAATAAAGCATAAAGCGGTCAACTCCCGATGCAAGCCATTAACCCGCGAAAAGCGGCGATATGAGCATTTTGCTCACGCAATACTTGATTGTGATATTTTTCGATGTTAACGATACCATGGCTCTTAGTGGTTTCATCAACCTAAGTTGAATTCATCACAGCTCACACACAGATGCATAACTTACATACAGGGTGTTTAGACCTTAATAAAGCAATTAATGATTATTTCACAATTCAGCATTCGAAACGAAGGCATGTTGAAATCGATTGTATAAAATGTGTTTTGGCAAACTAAATATTGTGTTATTTCATTGTTTTAAAATCCATTTATCTGAATGTGATAATTTTTTTGTCCCTTTTCCGCTAGTCACAATAAGAAGGCATACATGAGACAAGGGACATAATAAATATATTTAGGTTGATGGAAAACATATACATATTTGCTAATATATATGTGCTTGTATTATCAGCATCAGCCATTGTCTATATTCTATATAATTAGGTAATAAAATACATTTGAAATAGCGTGAGCATTTTGCTCGTGCTCGCCTTTCCATGTAATTTTTATTCTCACGGGGTAAACTCCCAAAATTCTCTGGTAAAATTCGCAAACGACAAGAAAAAGGATGCCTCAAAAACTCGGATCAAAAAAAGATCTGAGGTCATAAACCTTCAAAAGAGAGATGACTTACAGATGGTGACATCAATATTATTCTCTTTATTTTTTGTAATATTGATTTATTTACTTCCTAAAAAAAAGTGTATAATAAAATTCTTCAAAAAACAATATCGCTTGCAATTGCGGGTTAAAATCAATAAAAAGTCGAGTACCTAGGTATTTCACAACAAATACAAAGATATTAAATGAATAAAAGAAACATGTTTTTTTGCGATTGCTTGGACAGCTGTTCCGCCTCTTATCGCATTGTTCCAAGAGTTTGAGTGCAGTTTTGCAACTGCGTGAACTGACGACACCTGTATCAACAAAAACAAAGTTGCTAGAACAAGAAATCTGGATTTTGTGATTTGAAAACTTAAGTTTTTAAAGTAGCCCGATATAAAATTAAGGCGCTCCGCCCACTGAGGCAACTGAAAACCAACTAAAACCGGCTTTTTCTCTGTCTTGATTGGTCAAAAAGCTTGTTTAACCATAAACGAACTACGAGACAGCTGACAGCTAGCAACTAGAAATGGCCGCCCAGGGCAATGAGCAGTGACAGTCGCAAGATGGTCGCAAGTCACCGCTTGCGTTACCATTGACAACGGGGTTTTGTGTGATTGTGTAGTGTGCGGGCTATCACATTGTCATACAAAGACAGTTGGCAGTTGAGAGTTTTCAGTTGCCTGAGTGGGCGGAGCGCCTTATTCGGACTTCAATAGTACGTGCCTACAATAGTATAATTATTTTTTCAATATCTAGTTCTGATTTTCGATTGTGGTAAATACATCGGTGTCTATGTTAAAATATTTCGTTCTTTGGTAGCGTAAACTCTGTTTAAAATGTTTAAATTTTACAAGTTTCACAGAAGTTGTAGGAAATTTTTTTGTAGTAGTTTTGCCTATTACAACTTCTTAAAATGCGAACACGATTTATTTATTTAGATTATTTAAACAAAATTTAGAATGTTTAAAATGTCGACCGATTTCGGAAAAACACTCGTATTTCGATCGGATCGAAAATTAAATTAACAACAATTCAGAAATATTGTGCATTATACCGGTTAGAATTATGTTTATATGTATTTGTTTTAATTGGATCTATAATAATTATCTAGTATTACGATTCAAAACAACTGTGTATTTTTAAATAAAATCTACAACGAAACAAAATTATCTATCAAAGTGTAATAAAGGCACAAATTTAGATACGGTTGCACAAAATCATTCGTGCAATCCAATTCAAATCGTACAAAACTCTGTACATTATAAATGTCTGTGAATGCAAATTCCGTCGGCGAGCAGACCGACTCTTCGCAGCTGACGAAAAAAGAACCATCTCCACTCAGGTTCAGGAATTCGCCTCTTGGAACGAGTTTTCAGGATAGAAAAAAACACCTACCTAGAGTCTGCCTACAATAATAACAGCGAAAAAAACTTTTTCAATACGTCACGACATATTTACTTCCTGTTCAAACAATGTAACATGGTCTCAAACGAACAAAAGGCGGCCTGCAAAAACTAATACCGCCTTTGTCTAAACTGAAAGGCAACTTTTTAAGACATTATTCACTATGCGCGTACAATAATAATAATAATTGTACAACAATAACTTGATTCCCAGTACAAAATGCACGGGTTATACTGTTTTAAAATGATTAAAAGCGAGATTTTTTGGTTAATATGTTTAGAACGTACGGTTTTGAACGTGTTTGCGTCGCTTTACACTGTTTCCGAGTGGTTTTCTAGCGCTTTTGTTGAGTTTTGGTCTGTTCAGGCGGAGATCAGCCCAGCGGAGCGAGCGGCGCGGAGTGTGCCTGGCGGTGGCCAATCGAGAACTGAATTTGAAATGTTTAAATGGAATTGTACAGAGTACAGAGGTACTGCTAGTTGTCGTTGGTACTCTTCCCCCACTTCAAGCAGTTACTTAAACGAAAAACAACGGTAGGTATAATATACTTTCACACGATGGTGGCAGTCCTCAAAGTGTGCGGGCTGAGAGGAGTGGCAATTTACTCGACTTTCTCAGACCTTATGCGCTACGGTACAAGAGTTGTATGTCAATTTGATGGCCCGCACCATGCCCGCACACAACACAATTTCTCAAAAACCCGTCGTCAATGGTAACGCAAGCAGTGACTAGCGACTCGCCCTGCCAGTTGCTAGTTGCTTCGATGACAGCGGATTGTGCTTCATCTATGGTTAAAAAAGCTGAGATAATTATTGAAATCGTAAAATTGAGTAGGAACTTTGGTTGGAAACCATAGCAACCGGCAAGTTTTAGTTTGGTGTCAGTTTCTTCAGTGAGCGGATCGCCTAGCTAAAGCTAATTGTTATTATTTTACTTTCTTAAGGCATAAAATATACAAGACCATACTTACCGGGTAGGTTACTTGGGATTGGCACTGTTTATTTAGAGAAATTTAGATTCTGTTTGCACGCAGATGACATAATTGGGTAAGTACCACATTTTTGTTCGCTGGTATGAATATAACCTGTCTTGTATTTTTATAATGTCACTGGATGAATGTCGTAATTTTTCAAGTTTACTCACCTTCGTTAGGTAAATTTCTTCTTTTGAAAGGCAATTATCCCGAAGCTAATATTATTTTCTTATAAACACTTTCAGCTTAACAAATTCTACAAGTATAATTTTCACGGGTCTACGCTACTAATATAATATAATTATAAAGAAAATTAGTGGGATATTGTGATAATCTTAAATTGTATTGTGATATCCTATAAAAAGCTCACGATCTATCACCAAATAGTAATACTTCGCGTTAGTAATGAGCATTTTACCGTGGTTTGAGCAAAGATCAATGCCCACTCAACCAATGACCGGTCAGTGGTTGAGTGGGCATTGCGTTTGGGTCCCACCCAGGCGCTCCGTGTTCGATTCCTCGGCTGGCTAAGTCCTCCGTCACAACACAAGCAACATCTTCCGCTTAGTGTGGTGGTAGTAGGAGATTTTCAAATGTTGTTGGGTTATTCGTAACCCGGGAATGTTTGTCTTTCTTAAAAAAAAATAAAAATAATGTACCAAAGTAGTTGTTGAAAAACTTAATTCCATATATATATATATAATTTTGCGTACTTTTTGTAAGCTGAGAAAGTAAAAACGCGCGCCAACCCTTGACATTAGCCGACAAGAGGCACACCTGTTTTCAATGCATTCATCTAACATTTTCAAGCGAAAATGACCGTAATTCTCACATGCAACAAGAGCCATTTTATCTCAGCGAAATGAGCAGGCAACAAGTAGTGTCGATCTATTCCAGACCGTGACAAATAGGCTCTATTGTGCCAAGGAATAAGGACTAGATTTGTGTGTCTATTATGAATGCAGCGTTGGATTTGGTATTAGCTGAGATCATTTAAATTAAAATATTATGTAAAATTTCGATGAAAATTGTATGCAACTAAAACTACTATTTCCCACTTCAATTTATTAATGTGAGCAAATCACAAGATCCAAACTGATTAAAACCAGTGGGATTATAACATCCCCAATTAAAGACTAATCATATTTTTATAAGAAAAACTCTCTTTTTAACTTTTGAAGGTTATTCCCATCAATGTAATATATCATTGAAGAAGAAGATACTTAACAATAACAATCTATTTTTTTTAAATATGAAAATGAACAAGACACAGAAAAATAATAAAAGATAACGGTCGCAACTGGGACTCGAACCCAGAACCTTACGTCTTACCGGGACATACGCCTTTACCAATTGGGCTACTGCGATCTTATATGAGACTGTCGTAATTGTCAACTTCATATTTCAAATTTCAGAATTAACAATATTATCTTCCACTAATGTTTTTTTTTCCATATTATTGGCAGCTACCTTTATTATTGGAAACAAGTATTCAAATAATGTATTTGTTACCTAGATAGTGTCTCGGATAAATATATCCGATTTTATTTTTATGGAACACCTATTGACTTTTTATAAAAGCCTAAATGAATATTCATATTTTTATAAGAAAAACTCTCTTTTTAACTTTTGAAGGTTATTTATTCCCATCAATGTAATATATCATTGAAGAAGAAGATAACAATAATAATCTAATTTTTTTAAATATGAAAATGAACAAGACACAGAAAAATAATAAAAGATAACAGTCGCAACTGGGACTCGAACCCAGAACCTTACGTCTTACCAGGACATAGACCTCTACCAATTGGGCCACTGCGATCTATTATGAGACTGTCGTAATTGTCAACTTCATATTTCAAATTTCAGAATTAACAATATTATCTTCCACTAATATTTTTTTTTTTTTAGGCAGCTACCTTTATTATTGTTATTCATTTTCATATTAAATTTTTTTTTTTTTTTGATTATTATTGTTATCTTCTTCTTCAATGATAAAGACTAATCGTTTTATCCTTGATGCATTTAATTTAAGCGAAATTATGTTTAATGCTTTTGTTATTCGGCGGTAGACCCTCTCTGCACATCCCTTCGGGAAAACTCACTTATATTTTGTGTAAAGTAGGTATACCATTTTTTCCCAAACCGACTACATATTGTATATAAGTATGCCGGGGGGCCAACTGTCGGGGATCAACTGTCTATATATATATACAAAATATTTATGTATTCTACATGACCTGTAGGTACTTGGCAAGATTAAAAACGAAATCTGTTGAATTTTACATGGATAAATAGGTGAACTATAATACGTACATATATATATATTTTTTTGTGTTCTGCTCCCGTCTGGAGCCAGCGAGACTATGGCATCCCCAATTGGAGTATATGTTGTGAGGCTGAAGGTTGTGGGGTGGGGAAGGAGATAATAAAGAGGAAGGTGGGAAAGTACCTGGCTATTCAGATCTGGTCACCAAACACGGCTAAAGCCATTTCAAGCAACGTTTCAAATCTGAATGGTGGATTTACACCAGGGCGATACTGAGAGAATCTTCCACTCTGGAACGTGCCGCAATATTATTTTTAATTTTGCGAAATAACACAAATTAAACAAATAAAATTTATTTGCGCACACCGGGATCGAGCCCGCGACCTTCGGATTGGGAGTCGAGAGCGCGCCGGCAGTCAAACCTTGTCCAGCGATTTCGAAAGTTTATCCTATTGATAATTTATCTAACTTTAATTTGAAAGTTAAATAAAATAAGTTAATAAATTTTTGACCTGCTGAATTTACTATTTATTATGCGATAGGTTTTCAAAATATAATTTTTATAATATATTTTGAAATCCAGATCTCAAATGTGGCATTTTAAAAATTTATTTCCCTATCAAACTAGGGGTAAAACTGGTAGGTATTACCGCGAACAGAACCACGAATTATTGGATCGAAGCAACCCCAAACGGCGTGTTTGTTTATTTCCAATATTTCGTGGTTTGGTTCGCATCGAGACGAGCATGGGAACCTAGGGTCTTAAACTTAAACCGGCCACCATAACACGGGCATGTGCCCAGGCCGGTCTTAATGTTTGGCGTTTACTATATGCGGAGTTATTACACCTGAAAGTCTAACCATTATGTGATAACCACGTAGGTGATAGACACCACTCCACAAAGGGGAGCGGTGTCTCTCCCTGTTCTGTTATAGTGAACTCCTCACAAGAGTCCTAACTGCTCCCGTCTGGAGCCAGTGAGATTATGGCATCCCCAATTGGGGTATGTTGTGAGGATGAAGGTAAGCGGGGAAAGGATTTTATGGGGAAGAGGAAGGTGGGGATGTACCTGGCTATTCAGATCTAGTCACTAAACACCACTAAATCCATTTCAAGCAACGTTTCAATTCTGAATGGTGGTCTTACACCAGGGCGATACTGAGAGTATCTTCCACTCTGGAACGAGCCGCAAATATAGTATATATTATTTTTAATTAATTAATTGTGAAATAACACAAATTAATCAAATAAAATTTATTTGCGCACGCCGGGTTTGAACCTGCGACCTTCGGAATGGGAGTCCAAAGCCTTGCCTCTGGCTTATTGAAAGCCATGCGAGATCGCTGAGTGTATGGGAAGAGCAATGGGATGCTCATTCTCGCCGGGACTGCTCCGCGATAGTGGGACAAACTGCCCTGGATATCTTTCTTTTTATATATATTATTTGTTTTTAATCATACTTACCACTTGTAAATATTGTTCTCTTTCTTTATTCTTTCACTCTAACTAGATGCTGAACCAACAGACGAACATATCTCTGATGTGTATTTATCTTTTTAATTACTATAAATGTAAGCAGTGGCGTAGCTAGCATGGGTGGCACCCGGTGCCAATAACGTGGTGTCACCCCAAGAATAATTTTTTTTTTTAATTTATAAAAATATGATAAAATTTAATAAGTAACAAAATGACAGTCTCAAGGTATAATATTATGATAGTAATAGTAGGTTTTGTTATATCATACATTCTTTAATATTGATTTATGAAACTGATAGTTGGATATGGCAAAAGAAGAATGAGAGTAGAATGAATATTACCCCCATAAACAAAATCTTTTCTTTCTAGCTTTGACAGCTGCAAACTCGGAAATTACACCTCAAAATTTATAGTTTGTGTTGCCTCATGCTCAATTGTTAATATTCCAAGATTATCAAGCCTCGTTTGGGTCATTGTTGCCCGCAAGCATAGACATATGAATATACATAGACCTGCCCTAAGTTATAAAAGCGTATTATTTCCCCCTCCCCATACCGGTTCCATTTGGAGCCGACTCGGCTCGCGAATGCCCTCGCCTGAATCTAGAAAATGTGACGGCATCATTCTTGTGCGAGCCACCGTCAAGCTTTCATCGGTACATTTTAAGAAATAACATGGCAAAAGTGGTGGCTTGCGCTATTAAAACATGTAAAAATAGAAGTGAAAAGAGAATAAACCCAATTGTCGTATTACATTCCATAGGTAAGCATTATTTTTCTTTATTTTAAGCTTATTCAGATCATTTAATATGATCAGTTTTAGTTACATATACTATCATATACAATACAAATATGTACATCCTTTTAAATATGATGGCTTTATATTCTTTGATTTCAGCAAAATGTACCATAAAATTATTGAAAGCTTAAATTGTATAACTTCTCAAATAGCATCCCCGAAACCCACTTACAAGGTTCCCAAATAATTGGATAATTTGTAGAGCGCCGTTTCTGTGAGAAATCGCCTCAAGGGCGCTGGAGGGGCAATCACCTCATGTTAAAAAAGATTTTGTTTTTCGCTCCCTCGAAGACTGAAATTTAAAAATGACCCAATTTATTAATGACTTTTTTCCAGTCCCTTGAAAAAATCTAATATGTTGCACTGTAGTACACGTCGACGCTGGAAAGGAAAAATGGCTAATGCGCCGTACTGCTATAACATTAAAGATGGACCAACAAAATAAACGAAATTGTTTGTTTGTGCTTGTGTTCATCAAATCCACTTTTCTCGAGTTTTTCACGCGTTCTGGCGCTTTTGTCAGAAAGTTTGGCGCTTTTGTTTATAACTGTAAGAACACCCGAAAATGTGGCGTTGGTGAGTGCAGCAGTCGAACGGTCACCGGAGGCAAGCAGTTGCATTGGGAATGTATAATGGTTGTGTAAAGAGGATTTTGCATAATGATTTGTCGTTCCACCCCTACAAGATCTTGCTCGCCCAGGAAATTACACCACTGGATGGCTCTCTCTGAGAGGTTGGGTGGCCCGCACGCTCGCCTGATTTAAGCATGTGTGACTTTTTACTGTGGGGGTACCTCAAGGAAAAAGCTTTTAAAAACCGCCCCCATACCATGCAAGAACTGAAGACCAGAATTATCGAGGAGGTGAACGCCATTCCGCTTGAGATGTGCCAAAATACTGCCAGAAGCTTCAGAAATCGACTACAACATTGTATCGCTGCTGAAAGCCGCCATCTTGCAGAAATCATTTTTAAAACTACATGAAAAAAACTCTTTGAACTAACGAATCTAATAAAAAAAATTCATGTCTCTAGGCTCAGTAGTTTTTTTTTTAATTGCTCCCCAAAACCCGGGCATACCTTTTGCCCCAACCTGTAGTTTCTGGGTTACTAGTAGGAAATTTCAAAATGTCTAACTAAACTGTTATTTAAATGTAAAACATAGACCCGCGTACATCATATTTGATTTATGGCAAGCATTTGAATATCGCTTTCTTCATTATCTAAAAATAGTATTTGGAGATGTCTGCCTAATCAACTAGACGGTCTACAAATGTGGGGTATAAAAGCAAAAACGCCACTCACCAAAAATGACAAAATTGAGTTACAAATGCCAATCTATGCGCAATGTTCTTAGCTAAAACATGCTTTTTGAGATCCTTAGAAAAATCAACCGCAAATCATGGAAAAATCCAAATGAAAATAGGGTTTAGATGAAAATCACCACTCTCCACGGCGATTTAAGCAAAATCACCACTCTCCACAGCGATTTAAGCAAAATCACCAATCTCAACAAAAGCCAATCACAAGCCTGATTTCAAATAAATTCAACATGGCCTTTTGAATGAACACCTTTTTTATTATAATACTTCACTTTGGATTATACTTGTCAAGTCATTACTAAAAAATCACATGAAAAATGCGTAGTATCAGTTTTTTGTGATTTACCCAAAACTACTTTTGGAGAGTGGCTTCTATACTCCTCATATCTAACATTAACCTGTCATTGGCCGTACATACTCCGGTGTACCATCGATTTTGTCCCTTATGTATAAAGAAATTGTATCAAGAACAAGGTCAGAATCGCATGGGCCATTCTCATTCTTGACGTAACGAAATACTGGATAGCGTCTAGCCACTCCGAATAATTCAAATTAATTCACGATGACGCGCCGGGCATCAAAGATGGCGGACAAAATAGCTGCCGCTTGATAATATGAACGGAGTCGTATTCGAAGTCTATATTTTTTCATTGTTTTTTATATAAATCCATTGTGGAAAGCATAGATTTGAGTGATTATTAGGAAGATCATTTTATCTACATTATTTTCATGTAATTTTCGTAATACATATATCAATCACAAAAGAAATGTTATAAACATTGGATTCGCAAGAAATGTCAAATTTTTTACATCGTAATGAAAAAAAATATTTTTCCTATGCTGGCTTTCAAAAGGTTAAAAATAAATAAAACAGTGTATGTTGGTTTTGTTTTTAATCATTTATTATCACTTATCTCCCCCGTGCCTCCGTTCGCAATTGTTTAATAATATTTACATCCTAAAATGGCGGCCATCCACCGCCGTCCAATGCATGCGCGAAACAAACACTCCCGTCCAAAAAAAATTGTCCCAACACTAATTAATGTTCATTTTTCGCGCACTCGTCCGCATGCTTAACCGTGTCACGTGTTTCCACACACACACGCACTCCCCCATCATCAATTATTTAAATACCTACATACTCCAAATATTAATTACACTTTAAAATACAGGATTACATTTACATACCTTGCTTTTATAGAGGATTTTGTTTCAAGTTATAATTACGACATTTTTAAATGCACGTACACAATAAAAGGTAGTAATGTTTTTTTTTTTTTTAAATATACATCAAGTCTAAGCGTCATCATTTTTTTGTGTTTTTTGTTTTATGATTTACACGTTGATTTTGGAATTTTCAGTATTTAATGTTTTTTTATGTGTATACACAAGCCAATCTTAAAATAAATAATACAATTTTTTTTTCGCTTCTTAAAATGAACATTTTTAAATGCGATATTTTACAATGGTTTATTTTAATGTAATTTAAAACAGAAATCTGACATACTGAACAAAAAATAAGGCAGAAATAAACAGTGAATCATTTCCAGTTTTCGTAATAAATTCAGCAAACAGTCATTTTTTTGTAATTTTTTAAGCGGAATAGTTATACCGATTTGCCAAGGTTTTTTAAATTACATTTTTAAATAAGAATTATATACAAATTACATCAATCCAAAACAGATTAATAAAATAAAATATTTTTGTTTTGGTATATTAGCAGAGGCAAATACGGTGACAAAAATAGATTTTACATAAATACAATTTTTTTGAAAATGCGTATTTTACGGTTATAATATCATTTTCCATTGCACTATTCCAAAACAAATCTAAATTTAACAGTTTTGTATTACGAAAATTAGTCGTAAAAGCATCATAGAATTTGCAAATGTATTTTAGTAACAAAATTATGACAAGTTGATGATTATAGTTTTTCCTTCATGTTATTTAAATGAATTCCATTTTTCCTGACAAAAGAAAAGGAATTATTGAATTGACAACAGTATTGTGTTATGGAACAAAATAAGATTCTAGGTAGATAAAATTGTTAAATTGAGGTTATTAAAACGTCAATAAGGTATTTTTGTTATTTATTTTTGGGGTGTTATGCCATTACACTTTAGCTAACGTTTCGGACAGCGTTACAGTGTCCATCATTAGGGCAGATGTGATCTAAAATTATATCTGTCAATAAGATGGTTTAGAAGAGGAAAAAAAATTGACAAATTATTATTTTTACATGCCTAAAGAACCGTAGATATGTACATACTTAAAACAGGGAAAATTTGTGAATGATTTTATTTATGTATGTAAATACAACCAAAATAAATGTCTGTTTGCTCAATTTTTTAAGTGGAGATCTGACCATTGGTTAATATACAAAATAATTTTCAATGCATATCAGTTTTATCATAATTTTTCTCAGTCCACTGGAAAAATATACAAACATTATAAAGGTTAATATATTTTTGCAGTCGACTAAAAAACAATACACATAACATTTTAGAAATACATAAATAAGTTCAATGATAAAAATTTGAGAAAAATTTTTTATGCCTCAAATCATAATACAAAATAGAAAGAATAGAAGAAAAAGAAATAATGCAACAATTTTTGTAATTTTCGGACGACAAAAACCCAATGGTCCGAAAACCTATGACATATTGAGGAAAAATAATGAAAATTTTATGTTTGCGACAACATCAATTAATTTAGTTTGTTTTTATGTTTTTTCATATTTTATCAGAATACATTTTTTTTGTTATTAATATAATTACCTAATTAAGAATTAAAACAAATACAGCCTTTTTTATTTTTCATCAACGCTTGTTAAAATGTTTAAAAAAAAGTTTTTTTTTTTTTACAATGATCCTTACAGATAAAAGTTTACGACAATTCAAAAGTCTAATAATGGCAGAACTTCGAGACTGCATTCAAGCCTAGATAGAATTTGTGGATCTCTGTCAAAGAGATTGCAACATATTGCATACAACAGACTAAATAACATATGTATTAACATTGCCACATTATTGCAAATTGAATATTCAAACCCTGAAAATTAAAAAAAATATTACAGCCATTATATGAAGAGGAAATTCACCTATATGACATTTAGCATTCATGAAGTACGTATTCCTTTTTCAGAAACAATGATTCATCACACTTCCGAGATAAAAAAATCAAATAACGTAATTTTGTCTATGGTCAACATGTCAAACATCCGTAAATCAACTTCCAACGGTAATAATTAGACCCCAATATGGCGGCCAATATAAAAGTTTGATAAGTTTTAGAAATAGACGGATTGTTTGAAAATTTAAAACCAACACAACAAGAATCGTAAATTCAAAATTGTGGGAAGTAATATTTGAACCCACTAAGGTAATTGAGTTTTTAAATTGGGTAGATTGGTTGACATTTTAAAGTTAGTTATTTTTTTAATCCAGGCTTCACACAGCTTAGATTTTCTTTGCTTATTGTTTATTGTGTAAATCTAAGACCCGTATTTAGGGAATGTGATTTTTTGTGACAGCTTTAACAATAATTTGATGGCAAACATACAACTGTATTGTGAAAATGATCGCTATTAAATTAATATTTTACAAAGACGTTAAATTCTTCAATACCGAAGCTGTGAAGATAATATTAAATTTAAATGAAAGCCGGTAAAGATGATGGTTAACAATTGTCACAAAAAATCACTCCTTTTTCTCATTTAATTTCACAAGCCTAGCTAACAATATTATTACATCATGGTCATCGATCAACAACACCTAGATTGGCTCACACAAAATCAAATCAAACCCCAACATTCCGTAGCGTTGGACACAATCGAAATAATTTAAACGGTAACCCAAATGAATTAGGAATTGAAATGATATCACAAAACACTTCAAAAATAATTCTAATAATTTAGCAGTCGATTGCTTCCAAAGATTCAGAGGGGGGTGATATGAAAATTTTAGACCAGTTAATTCGATTACATCCGTCACTACTACACCATTGAATCGTTAATTTGAAAACTGTGGGCCTTTTCTAGTCAATTACAAATCGATGGAAACAACACTTCCAAAATCAAGAGGGATATTATATTATATTATCGTTAGATTATCATTTTAATAGCAAGTATTTTCCATATTTGAAACAGCCATATTGTTATTTAATATACATTTCATCGTCGCATCGGTCGTTTGTACTCAGATTCACCGACAGTAATGTTCGTTCCGATTTTCAATTTCGCCACCAGTCAAATTTTGAAGTCAGCATACTGTAGTTCTCCAGAGAACGACAAGTATTAAAAAAGTAAAATATTATAAGATTTTGCCAAACGAGGTTGATCCCTAAGAGTAAAGAGCTGTTTTAGATAAATAATTTATCAAACCTGAGTCATGTTTATATTGGATTTAAGACAAAGATTGGCATTGTGTTTTTTGTATTTTGCATAAACAGTACTACTGCATTTAAAACTAAAATGTATGCAGATTTGTTATTATAATGCAAAATAATGTTGCCATGGCTGATAAACCAAGCCATATATTTTCACAAAGAAAGAATATTTTAAATAATTCAAGTCGTACACGCCGTAAAGCCACGACACCGCGCATTAATAATATCAATAAATAAAAGCCATACTCTTCCTTTGTAAATAATATTGCGTGCCGTTACGCCGTGTAAATTTCACAAGCAACACAAACATTAACGTAATGGCAATATAAATATGTCCAGGATACATCTATTGACAAGCCAAACAATGAGCATTATTGACAAGTAATGTGATCACACCAATATAAAGCATCTTGATAAATACACACTTTGCATAATTGTGTTGTGACACTGATAAGCAAAATGAATTCCAGTTTGATAATTTTCTCCGACACTCTTGAAACAATGACTATTATGTTGAACGTAACACTTACCAAGTGTCAATCGACTAATCTTGAACACTAAACATTATTCAACCGATGACTACAAATATTGAACACCGACAAGGAGAAAGTCACACGTTGAAAAGCAGCGGCATCTTGTACATTCGACAGGCAAATGCAAAACACTTGTGACACAATCTGACACACTGACAAGCAACACAACCACCGACCCGCTGGAACTTAACGAGTAACCAACGAGCATCTCCAACATAACGCAACGCACCACAGAAGAAGCACTGCTCAGCACTAAAACGGCAAACGACAATTTCCCGTTAAGATATAATATATGTATGTACGATTACATATATGTTACATATTAGTCCCCTTTTGATGTCTGGGCAGGATTAGGCTGTACATCATGTGACTTCCATGGGTCCTTTTCTCTGTTGCGATGCGCCACCCTGTTGCTGGACAGCGGGTGTTGCGTTGGCAGGCGCTCCGGGAGGAGGGTTGGCGACGTTGTTGGGCTGCTGCGCCGCCACCACTACGGCGTTGGTGATGGAAGGGTTGGCGGGGGGTGCGTCGTTGATGTGGACGGTTCTCGCGTCCTGGGGGTCACTGTAACGGAGATACGTTCCATTAGTTTTGTACAAGGATTTTCATTATAAAATAAATAAATATTTAGTATATTTACATAAAAAAATCTTAAGGCAAAAGAGCATCAGGACGATGAGAAACTTTAAAAAAGGAGTAAGTTAGTAATTATCTCTGTAAATCTAAACATAATAAATTTTATTGGTTTTATGTTCTGATAAAGTTATGTATGTATGTAGCAGCATTATCAAGTGCCCATGAACACCTTGGAGGGTTATGCCATTGTATATGGGATGACATTTGGGGACATGATAGCTGTTCTCCTTAGAATATTAATTTCAAAGCATTCTGAGAAGCTACTTTACTGAAATTAAAAGCAACGTCTGGAATGATATTGGCGCAAGCGATTCTGACCTTGTCCTTGTACAGTTTATACATAAAGGTTAAAATCGCATTCAAAAAAATATGTAAAAAAAATTGTTCCGGACGCCGGCGTCCAAGCCATAGACGACAGATTAATAAGCTTTTGTTCATTTGAAGGAAGTGCCTATTGCACCCGTCCTACAATTACAGTTTACTGGGAGTAAATAAAATGAACACAATTTGTAATTCATTGGCGATAAAAATTAAATGAGATATTGTAAGATACCACTAAAGCTCCACCAACAAACAACGTTCATAAAACATAACAATTTATAATCGATAATTCTTCATGGCTTCCGATTAACGTACACAACTAAACTAGTTCCAGCGAGAACCTGTACGGACATCATTGACGTTCGTCCTCTAAGGCAGTGCTCCGCAACTGGTGTGGTGATAAAGGTGTGACGCGGTCAAAAACATAACGAAAATTTTTTTTTTTTTTTTTTTTAAATAAAACAAACACTTAGTATTTAACCACGTATATTTATTATTTGATATATCGACCGGTTTCGCTCCGACCGAGCTTCATCAGGATATAATAATAACTAAATACTAAGACAGAGTTGTTGGTTATATATAGGTTGAGTGGGAGAGGGAGAAAGAATATTACAAAAGAAACATAATTAGAAAGAGACAAATTTTTAGAAAGAGATAAAAAGGATTATCAATAAGTGGAAGGGAGACAACAATATATGTGTATCACATTTACATTTATAAACAACAGTTACTGGTAATCATAGACATATTGGAAGTTGGATCTATTATACAAGATAAAATTATACAATAATTAAATACAATAATATTACATATTACTAGTCAAACATCTCAGAACAACAATGTAACATATATAAGATCATGGGTTGGAAAAAATGGCAGGAAACAAGTTGAAGATAGGGCTATAAGGTGTATTTTTTTGATTTGATAAATTGGTTTGGTTATTAAGTAAGTATTCAGACTTATTTGAATTTAACGATTTTCTTATTTCTAACGCTTCTAAGTTATCTAATCTAATGCCTATACTGTTTTTATGTAACATGCACGTGTCTGAAATTTTATTAAAAGAATGATCTTTTGAGATTAAATGGTTGGCAAATTCCGAGAAACCCTTACCATTTAAACATCGTAAGTGTTCTTTTACCCTAATGTTGACGTTACGTGCTGTTTTTCCTATATAGAAGGCAGGACAATCATTGCAGTTTAGTTTATAAATGCCCGAGTGGCTTAAATTGTCATCTTTATCTTTGGTATTAATTAAAAATTTTCCTAGTATTATTTCTCCCTCTCCCACTCAACCTATATATAACCAACAACTCTGTCTTAGTATTTAGTTATTATTATATCCTGATGAAGCTCGGTCGGAGCGAAACCGGTCGATATATCAAATAATAAATATACGTGGTTAAATACTAAGTGTTTGTTTTATTTAAAATATAATGCCTAACCACAAAGTGATTGCTTCTTACGAAAAAAAAAAAAAAATTATTTAGTTATAATATTCTCTATTCTTCAAAATATTATAACTAAATAATTTTTCATTGGTCCCCCAGTGCCAACTACGTAGTAAGCTTTGTACACTCCCACGTCCAGACCGAATGAGCCACAGAAGGTTGCGGAGCACTGTTCTAGGGTTTGAAACCATTAATGCGAGACATAGAAGAAATGAGAACGCGTCATAACTAAGAAACCATCACAATGTCATCAAGGTAGAGAAGTTTAACTGGCACACAACTCTGTCTTGGCTAGAAACGTGGAACATATAGCAATTAACCTCTTGCAGGCCACAGTTCCCTCGGCGGGTCTGAATTATTGAAGCGATTTTGCCCCTTATGTATAAAGAAATTGTATGAAGAACAAGGTCAGAATCGCTTGGGCCATTCTCAATCTTGACATAACGAAATACTGGATAGCATTTAGCCACTCCAAATAATTTATATTAATTGCCAATGACGCGCCGGGCACCAAAAATGGCGGACAAAATGGCTGCCGCTTGATAATATGATTGCTGTCATATTCGAAGTCTACATTTATTAATTGTTTTTTTAATATAAATCCATTGTGGAAAACATAGCATATTTGAGTGATTATTAGGAAGTTCGTTTTATCTACATTATTTTGATGTAATTTTTGTAGTATGTATATCACAAAAGAAATGTAATAAAAAATTGAATTCGTAAGAAAGGTGAGAACTGTCAAATATTTTAAGTCGTACTGAAAAAATATATTTTTTGTATGCTGGCTTTCAACAAGTTAAATAGTGAAATTCACTCTTCTGTTATTTTGACTCTTGACATGGCCCAACACAAGTATTTGGTTCCCAATCTTGTCACGTTTTCCCCGGGCGTATGAAGAGTGGCTGGACATACCCGTGCGAGGAGGGTCGCAACTGCAGCATGCCGGCTAGCTCGCGCAGGCCGAGCGCCCCAGTGCCGGCAGCCTGCAGCAGGCGGTTGCGCTGGGCCGCCGTCAACGTGCGCACCACCTTCACCTGGCGGCCCTGGTGGTGGTGCGGGCCCGGCGGGGCTCCACCACCCGCAGCGGGAGGAGCGGCAGCTGGAGCGGCCGGGTGCAGGTTCACCACGGCGCGGCGGCCTGCTTGCTGGACCAGACCTGCAAACGACAGATTGAAATAAGAAATATGTCAACATTTTTTAAAGGCGTACAAAATGATGATATTTTAATTTAATTTATTTCTATACTCTTGTACATACATTTAACAAATAATTACAATGGTTTACATAGCAGTACAAAAAAATCATATTCAGTAACAGGATGTAAAAAAGTATGTAAACAGGTCATTAGTAGTATTTTGTGAACACCTCACTGGGAGAACCTGTGCTGAGGTGTTCGCGTGTTTTCAATGAAGTGATATTCTGCCGACATAAGTAAAAACACAGAATTCTCCTTGATTTTGTCAAGAAGGGCACCGTGGTTCGACCCATGTCGGCAGTATCGTAGATATAAAATTGGTAGCAGTTAAAATTAGATAAATAATTGTATTCAAAAGTAGCAAAGTCATTGATTGGTCAATCTTCCAATAGTTCTCCCAATGGAGGTAAGTCTTGAATTTGTAACATTCTGATATAAACCTCATCCTTACAGAAAATATATTTTTTTAAATTGACCCCATAAGGAGGCCCAAGAGGAAAATAATTTCCCTCATGGGAATATGACATATTTGGGAATGTTGTGTGGTAGGTCTTTTCAAGGAAAGAAAGCAGAGGAAGTTCTGGGAAGAAAAAAGTTACGAGGGGTGAGTAGGAATCTAGGGGTCAGTGTGTGCAGGAGTGACGGACATATGAATCCATCCCTCCCACTGCGTTGCAAGACGATGGGACCAAATGGAGAGGTCAAAGGGTCTCACCAAATCGGCCTCTCCCGATCTGGCCTGCTACGCTGGTGGTTGGCAGGCGCATCCGCTGTCAAGACCTGAACACACCTCACCCGATGAACCCGGGCACCCCTGCTAAGTCTACAAACGTAGCGAACCACTTGGGGTGACCTATGGCAGAGGAGTAGGTTATCCAATAAATGGTTGCCGAGGCGGCAGCTGCCTCCCAAATTAACCTCTTTATCACCTAATTACTCATATAATAACCAGTCTGTTATCATTGTAGAACCATTTGCATACATTAGCAAACCCCAAAGAGGCTGTGGTCGAGGGGTAAGGCTCTCGACTCCCAATCAGATGGTCGCGGGTTCGAACTCGGCATGCGCAAATAAATATCATTTGAATAATTTGCATTATTTCAGAATTAAGTAATTAAAAATTATATATAGTATATTTGCGGCACGTTCCAGAGTGGCAGATAAAATACTCAGTATCGCCCTGGTGTAAGACCACCATTCAGAATTGAAACGTTGCTTGAAATGGCTTTAGACGTGTTTCATGACCAGATCTGAATAGCCAGGTACTTTCCCACCCTACCACCTACCACCTTCAGCCTCACAACATATCCCAATTGGGGATGCCATAGTCTCACTGGCTTCATACGGGAGCAGTTGATTCTTGTGCGGAATTCACTTAAAAAAATTTAAAATACATAAATTTGATTTTTAGGGATACAGGACTTTTACCGCTTTCAGAAAGTAATACATTTGAATTGAATATCCTTTGGCATTAGGCTTGAACCTAAAATTATATATGCAACAGAATTCCTCTGCTGCTGACGATGAAGCCAGATGTCGCACAAAACACAATGTTGTACATATTGAAATTTAATTAGTTAGGCCAGAAAGCATCGTACCGTCGCGCTGCCCCAGCAAGTGCCCTTGGAGCCTCAACTTGAGAGACTCTGTGACTGCCACAGTCACCAGCTGCTGCTGCCCCCCTTGCTGATGCTGGTTTGGCTGCTGATTGGCCGCTGTGCCAGCGTTCACTGTCATCTGAAAAATTCATGGAGGGTTAGACATAAATATTTACCAAAAAGAAAGTGCATTATCTCACAGTCACAAGATCGCAAGAAACTTGTTGGTCTGCGTGTAGCTAATTTAGAACTAAAATCTTTTCCAGCATGTTTGCAGCAATGGAATCACTAGCTTTGTGAAGATCATTTTTAAAACACAAAATTGAGGCAGTTAGAAATATTTTAGGTATGGGCTATCGCAGACTTTATTATTAACAATTTTATCAGATATATGAATACTTAAAATATATTCGTAACTTATAGGTTTCAGGCAGCATATAGAACATTTGATAACAACTATGTCCAGCGCCCTTGAGGTGATTTCTCACAAAAACGGCGTTCTACAAATTATCCAATTATTATTATTATTATGTCACGTTAGAAATGCGATGGAATTGGACGGTTAGTTGTATTATGAAATTATTCGTAGGTGGTGTTACTTTTGGATTGAAATTAAATATGAGAGGATTATATCGATGATGATTTCACAATAAGTTTAAGAGTGTTTTACCAGAGAGTTTTACGGGAAATTAGTTTAAATCAAATTCTAGATGTATTGACTCTTTTTTACAAAAAAAGATAAATTGATTTTGAAAGATTGTTATTTTATCTGGTACACGCGGTTTTAAAATTTTGAAAAACTAAGTATATTTATAATATACTAAGGTTATACCATTGGTCTTTGGCAGATTTATTCAATTTTCAAACGACAGATTCTATTAAACAACAAAAATTTCAAATCATATACCTAATCATACAACAAAATAAATCAATATATTCTAGTCGACACAGTTTTCAAAATTTAAATTTTAGACAAATTAAAATCATAAAAAAATAAACAAGACAAAAATACCTCAGTTTTTCTATTTATTTAAGGTCTTAGAAAATAAAATATTTCAGATTTTTTTACACACTTATTTTGTTTAGACATTATTGAAAAATTATAAATTATTTTGATAAAAATTAATTTTAAGAAGTATATAATTTTCATTCATTTACCATCTCCTGTTTGATCATTTTTATGGCAGTTCGAGACATAAATTCTCGCGATTCATTAGCCGCTGAGATGCGGCCGTGTGAGGTTGTCTGTTCATGCTGCTCATTTTGACAACATTTCACAATAAATTTAAAACTAATACCGTTTAGCTTCATGGTTGTAAAAACATCCGCGCACAGCGCTGTTAACAAAAACGGAATAATGGATTGCTGGATATTACCTCTTAACAGTAATTGAGTAGATTTAAATTTAAAAAATAAGTCAATCCTTTCTTCTCTCCAAATAAGAAGCCAATAGAGCTTTAAATTGATTTACGTTTGTAGCACGGATGACATGCTGTGTTAGTTTGTTCCAAGCTTCCACTACTCTTTTTGAAAGTAAGTGTTTCCTAGGATTGGATAAAAAGGTGTTTGTTTTAAAAATATGAGTGTTCACAGAGATTTTACATTTGTGTTGGAGGTGAAGGTTTTTTTTTTTTTAATGTTTCTTTATTCTTTGCAGAGTAAATATAAAATTTGTTGATTTTATGGCCACCATACTAGGCACATGCCCGAGTTACGATGGCTGAATTGATAGTAAGTTAAAGAAATCACTGTGTGACATTGGATTGATAGTAAGTTAAGAAATCACCATGTGGCATTGGATTGATAGTAAGCAAAAGAAATCACTGTGGCATTGGATTGATAATAAGTTAAGAAATCACTGTGTGGCTTGGATTGATAGTAAGTTAAGAAATCACTGTGTGGCTTGGATTGATAGTAAGTTAAAGAAATCACCGTGTGGCATTAGATTGATAGTAAGCTAAAGAAATCACTGTGGCTTTGGATTGATAATAAGTTAAGAAATCACTGTGTGGCATTGGATTGATAGTAAGTTAAAGAAATCACCGTGTGGCATTAGACTGATAGTAAGTTAAAGAAATCACTGTGTGGCATTGGATTGATAGTAAGCTAAAGAAATCACTGTGGCTTTGGATTGATAATAAGTTAAGAAATCACTGTGTGGCATTGGACTGATAGTAAGTTAAAGAAATCACTGTGTGGCTTAGATTGATAGTAAGTTAAGAAATCACTGTGTGGCATTGGATTGATAGTAAGTTAAGAAATCACTGTGTGACATTGGATTGATAGTAAGTTAAAGAAATCACCGTGTGGCATTAGACTGATAGTAAGTTAAAGAAATCACTGTGTGGCATTGGATTGATAGTAAGCTAAAGAAATCACTGTGGCTTTGGATTGATAATAAGTTAAGAAATCACTGTGTGGCATTGGACTGATAGTAAGTTAAAGAAATCACTGTGTGGCTTAGATTGATAGTAAGTTAAGAAATCACTGTGTGGCATTGGATTGATAGTAAGTTAAGAAATCACTGTGTGACATTGGATTGATAGTAAGTTAAAGAAATCACCGTGTGGCATTAGATTGATAGTAAGTTAAAGAAATCACTGTGTGGCATAGGATTGATAGTAAGTCAAAGAAATCACTGTGTGACATTAAATTGATAGTAAGTTAAAGAAATCACTGTGTGGCATAGGATTGATAGTAAGTTAAAGAAATCACTGTGTGGCATAGGATTAATAGTAAGTCAAAGAAATCACTGTGTGATATTAAATTGATAGTAAGAACTCAAGAATAAAGCCAACGAACCTGCTCTTCATTCCCTATCCTTCTGGCAGCATCATGCTGCAATTTGCGTCCAATCTGCTGCTGCACCGCCTTTGTGAGTGCGTTGTGTCCGAGCGTCTTATGTGTGGCCGCCACTGCCTTGTGTGTGCCCGCCACCGCTTTATGTCCGCCCGCCACTGCCTTCACGTGCTGAGCCACCAGCAGCGGTGGTCGACTCAACCCGTCCGCCTCCACCCTGCCGATGACTTGACGCACAACGTTCGGCGCCCGAACTTGGACTACGGCCAAGCCTTGCCCTTCCGGCCGCTTCTTGATTTGTTGACTTGATGAAATCGGAATGTAGATACCGCCTTGTTGCGGGGATTGCGATGTGGCGTTTAAAGGTGGCGGTGTCACCGCTCTAAATATCTGTTGCTTCTCTGCCGTGACAAAGATCCGCTTTTCGTTCATCACGTTTTTGAGTGTAAAGACAGAGCTGCCCATGCGTTTTTCCACTTTGAAATCGTCCATCTTCAAAAGTTGTTTCTCGTTGCTGTTAGAATCATTCCATTCAATGCCGTTGGTTCCTGAGATGGCGTGATTTGAGTCATCGTTGCAGGAGTGAAGGCTGTTTGGCGTTCCTGTTGAGGGGGTGAAGACGCTCGTATGGTTAGAGCTTGAATCGGATGATTTTGATGTTAAGATTGGAGAGTCTGAATTGGAAGCATTGTCGAAGGGTTTGTCACTGGGCCCATTGGTATTTCTCCAAGAGTTGATTGGTGATATTCCTAATTCTATGTCCAGTCGGGGGTCTGGTAGTAAGCTGTCCCCGTAGAGGTCTGACAGGGTGAACTCTGAGGTGGTGAAGGGGCTAGCATCGTTGAAGGTCAGGTCCGTGGGGGACAGGGGCGCCAACGGGGGCAGGGGTGGTAGGACCTGTACCGTGATGGGGGCCCCATCCGTGAGACGGATCTCACCATCCATGCTTGTGGGGGTGGACACCTTAGGGGATGGAGGAGGGGACTGCGGCCTGAAGTGAACGCTGAAATTAACAAATTTAACCATGTTAATTTACACAATCTCAAGGTTTTGAAAATTACTCCCTTATCACTCAATATCGGTGGCTTAAGTTTTAAAATATTGCATCTATCTTTTTGGTTGAAAATGAGTTGTACTGAAATGTACTAAAGATGGACATATTATCTTGGATTCAAATATCTTCTAAGATAGTCCCAAAGATATAAACATATTAAAATATATTGTAAACCTTCCAGATAATATTTTTTTTATTATTTTATATTGGAACTGCTTAACAGTATAATTTCTTATTTATGCTAAACGAAAGTCAATGCCAAAATATTGTATTTAAATTAGATACAGATGCTATAATTTGGAATTAAAACAAAAAAAAATGTATATCACAAAATCTTATTGTCAAAGGTTTGAAAATTTTCAAAATTAGTTTTCTCAATATTATGAGTTATGGAGATACAATATTTTAACACTAAGCCGTTATGTAATTATTATATCATTAATTTAAGAACGGTTTAAGAAAGCTTTAAGAACGAACGACAAAGAAAGAGCATATCTTCGGACGTGGATACTTCTAATATGCAGGGTTTTACTGTATATTTGCACCTTGCACATAAAATCATGAAGGAATAAAATGAAAAACGAATATAAATTATAAATAAAATAAAAACGGTCGCCAAATTGAAAAAATTACTTAAGATGATGCACCACGTTTGTAAAATCAAGCAGCTAACGATGGTGATAAGGTTTAAATTGCCGTTTAATACCAGCCGCCTGTTTTGATGTAATTTTGCGAAGCTCAGGTACAAACATTTAAACGTTTCTTTATTTTAAGAATAAAATTTTTCACATTATACAATAAAGCATCAATGACACGGGGCTAGTTTATAAGCTACTAGCCGGCGAATTCACTATCTGCTAGTAAACTTTGTATTGTTCACAATCTGCTAGTTAGCTAGTAAATATGATTACATTTGTGAATTCGCCGGCTAGTAGCTTGTAAACTCGCTCAATGTAATCAAGGCTTTAAATCATAACCGAAAAGGGGTTCGTAAATAGGAGATTTTGAAATTTAAAGCAGTTTTTTTAGGCCTTATAAAAAGACTAAGTCGATGACACACAAAAAAAATACATTTTCAGCGGGAACTTACATTTTGAACATTGCTTTTTATTCTGTATCCAAAGTAATTACAATAAAATGAGACATTCAAACCTCTTTTTCTCAATACAAGTTTTTGTGGACATAGTACAAACCAATCCTCAGCAAGCGATATGTATTCTACTCCCAGTATTTAATGAAAGCATCTAAAACATTTCTAAAAATATTTGTCAAACTAATTTTAAACCAAAATAACATGCGCCTTAACCTCTTGTAAGCCGCAGTCCCCCGGCGGGTCCGGATTTTTGAAGCGATTTTGCCCCATATGTGTAAAGAAATTGTATGAAGAACAGAACAAGAACAGAATCGCTTGGGCCATTCTCATTCTTGACATTACGAATTACTGCATAGCATTTAGCCACTCCGAATAATTTATATTAATTGCTTATGACACGCCGGGCACCAAAGATGGCGGACAAAATTGCTGCCGATTGATATATTTATTTATTCATTGTTTTTTATATAAATCCATTGTGGAAAGCATAGATTTGAGTGATTATTAGGAAGTTCGTTTTATCTACATTATTTTGATGTAATTTTTGTATTATATCACAAAATAAAAATTGAGTTCGTAAGAAAGGTGAAAACTGTCAAATATTTTACGTCGTATTGAAAAAAAAAAAAATTTTGTATGCTGGCTTTCAACAAGTTAAGCAGATGGACAAATTTGAATCTAGTGCATGGAGCCAGAAGAACTATGACATCCTCATCCTAATGGGGAATTTTGAGAGGCTGACCTGGCTATTCAAATCTAGCCAGTAAATATAAAGTAAGTAATAAACGGATAATAAAGGATCTGCCCTGATGATGGACACTGCAACGCTGTCCGAAACGTCGGCTAAAGAAGGAGGTAGCACAACACGGCATAAAAACAAACAACGAAAATGCTTTTGGCCGTGAAAATCTAAAAACGTATCTAAGTAATAAACAGTGAAAAGAGAAAGTTTTAAGCATTATCAAGACATAGCTCACCAATCAGTGAAGATCTCATCCACCTCGGCTGCAGTCTTGTATGTCGGCATCATGGCGAACCTCTTCAGCCCTCTCCTCACCAGCATGTCCGCCATCCTCCTCTTCTCCGGGCCCCGCACTCGGAAGGCGTCCTCGTCCCTGCCCCCGACCCCGCCCCTAATCACCTTGTTGCCAAACTCGTCGACACTGATGCGCCGGTCTCCGGAGGCGAGCCACTCGCCGCCGTTCCGCCGGTCGCTCATGCCAAACTCGTCGAGATTGCTCCGCACGCCGCCAAACTCTTTATCACTAAAGTCCTCGCTAAGCCTATTTCTACAATCGAATTCGTCACCGACACTATTCCTACATTCGTCTATACTCACGCCCCTATTTCTAAAGCGGTCAAAGTCGACATCGACGCGATTCGAACACGCGCCAATGATAAAATCACCATTTCGAAATTCACCGTTGTCCTCGTTGCAACTTTTCATGTCTTCCATTTTGATGATGCGTTCAATCTGATCGCTGATTGTAAACTTGTCACAATTAGCGCCGAACGTGAACCTATCCGCGCACGGTTCGTTCTTAATCCTAACATCACTATTCCACTTTTCACTGTTGAAATTATTTGTATTGTTTACATTGCTAACACTGTCCGGGTCGAATTCTGTTTTGATGACGATACTATTGGGGGTAGTTTGTTCGAGCCGGAGTTCTTTATTACTAATACTATGGTGTTTGTCCGTGGTATGGTTGGTGGTGGGGTTTCTACAGGTGTCGTGTGTGGGTAGTTTGTCCTGCGGGAGGTCGAGGGCGTGCGAGTCCGTGATGGTGTAGTCCATGGCGGCCCAGAGGCGGTCCAGCGAGGCGTGTGAGGAGAGGCGGTCGAGGATGACGCGCCCACCGCGCCCCAGTCTCCGCCGCGCCAGACCGATGAAGCGGGAGGTGGGATGGCTCAGAGATGTGAGGGTGTACCTGAGAGAACAATTTACCAATTAGAATATACCTTCTTATAGGGGTTTTTGGTTTCTATCCCGTCGCAGCAAAGAATGAGAAGAATTTTTTCATTTCGTATGTGACCGTTGTCATTAAAAGTTTTGTTGGACAATTTTACACTGCACCCTTTTATGTGGATGTTATTTTTTGACAACAGGATGGAGTGAAATACAACACACTAATAAAATTGATAATAATATGACATAATACCAATAAAAATAATGTGTTTAGTGAACGATGCAGTTTTCCTAATAAATGATAAATAAAAACACAGGATAAATTTGAAAGAAACAATTTGGGAAGCGGGCATAGGTACCGCCGCCCCGGGAACCCTTTATTGGATAACCAACACATCTGCCATAGGTTAGCCCAAGTGGTGGAGTAACCTACGGCAGATGGCACAGTCCCCTGAGGAAACTTATTTTCCTCAGGGCCTCCTGTGTTGTTGTTAATGTAAAATAAAAAAGTATTTTCACGAGAATAGAATGCAGGAGTTTTCATTACCTCAACCTCTGATCTGTGTCGCCGGGGAAGGTGTTCTCTTTAGCACAGCCATTTCTCCAAGGGACGTCCACAGAGGGACCGAAACTCGCAGTTGGCTAAAATAAAACAATAAGTATGATATAGCACAACTAAATAGTGGAACATTAGATGAGTTGACAAATGCATTAGGTTCCCACCGAGGAATTCCTATGCTAGCTAAGTCCTCCATCATTGCTCAAATAAAATTTTTGATTTATATTGATGAAAATTTTTCAAATATTGTCATGTTATCGGTAACGTAGGAATATGTATACACTTGTCTTTCAATTTAAATAATTAATCTGATGCATAAGTGGATGATGCAGCACTGTAGATATTAATGAAAAATGGCGTAGCACAATTAAGCACTTGCCGTAATTATAAATAACATGGCACTCATAATGCTAGTCTCAAACGAGAGCTATTTTATTTTATTTCATCTATCTATTCTATTTCATTAATGTATGTGGACTTGTTTTTCACACACTGTCACCAAATATGGCTGAAGCCATTTCAAGAAATGCTTAGATTTCAAACGGTGGTCTTTCATGACCTTTACTAAGTCGATGCTGAGAGTATCTGCCACGACGTGTGACTCTCTGTATGAATACAATTATTACTCGTTATTATTTACTTATTATACTCTTACTATTTCACCATATCGATATCTATAGCATATGGTGATTGATATTTCAATATGGTGAAATATGCCAAGCCCACATACATCATAGGTCTTACTTTTAAACGTGTTTCAAATTTTACACAACCAATAAACAACCTCTGTAGAGTAAATGGTTGTCCAACTATAAGCTGTGCAAAATTTATTTAAAACTTTTTTTTATGAGAATACTGCACAAGATTCCCAGCTGCTTCCGTATGGAGCCAGTGAGACTATGGCATTCCCAATTGGGGTATGTTGTGAGGCTGGAGGTAGTGGAGAGAGGAAGAAAATGGGGAAGAGGAAGGTGGAGGAGTACCTGGCTATTCAGATCTGGGCACCATACACGGCTAAAGCCATTTCAAGCAACGTTTCAATTCTTAATGGTGGTGTTACACCAGGTCGATAGTGAGAGTATCTTTCACTCTGGAACGCGCCACAAATACACTTTATAATATTTTAAATTAATTAATTGTGAAAAAACACAAATTAATCAAATAAAATTTATTTGCGCACGCGGGGTTCCAACACTCCACCTTCGGATTGCGAGTCGAGAGTCTTACCCCTCGACTACGGAACATCAAAGGAACATGTAAGATAAACCTGAATGAAGGCTTTTATATGGTAATAGGAATACGTTGTGAATTTTCCAGCAGGACTTGGTATGTACTCACCATGTGGTATTGACATCCAGGCTTTCTCCGGAAGGCGAAGGGCCCCGAAGGATCTGGTGGAGGAGCAGCCTCCGCAGCCTCTCCTTCCGAGGAGCTGCTGGAACCGGAGACCACACCTAGACAAATAAAATCAATTACATGTGGGAAGCTTGCATTGCTTTACAAGAGGAAGATACAATATATCATGTTGTAATTACAAAGGAGATAATTCATTGAATGAAGTTTCAATGAAGAGTAATTTAGCTCATCTTCATTGCATTTTCCTTCCTCTTTCCATTTGCATTCCAACTCATAACATTAGATAGCTCCTACACAGTATTAAATCTTTTTCATTTTGTTTAAAATTTAACGCTTATTTTTGTACTTGAATTTCTGGCAAAATTAAAATTGTTTTTTTTGTTTAATTAATAGGCTAATTTGGTCACTTTTCGGAACAACAATTCACGTAAGTCTCATAGAAATCGTTGTGTCTCCCTTATTATCATAGTGAGAATGACCTAAACAGTATTAGAAAGAGAAAACATACTGGTACTAATCAATAGATGTCACTGTTCTTTGTTTTTTATATGCTACTGTGAATGTCGATATTATTTCGTACTCGTGGCTTTCAAAATAGTATCCTTTAAAATGTCATCTTTTACGTGTTTTAGTCAATATTTCTATAACAGTGTAATAATGATTGAATTATCAATGTTTTTAACATGTTTAAATATCGAAAGGATTAAAACTAATGTGAATATGTTAAAAATAGTGGATTTTTGGTTTACTACAACGCAATAGAATATTCTAGATGACTATGTTTGCTAATGAATTATTTTCAATAAATAAAGCATTGATCGAGTTAATTGTTATAGTGAATTAAAGATATTGAATATATCTGTCTGATGTGTTGCAGTTATTTTTGGTAAGTGCGTTAAAATTTCCACTTCGGTGCAATGAAATTTGTGCATTTCACGAACAAAATTTCTGGCGAATATTTTTTCATATGAATCATTTCAATTCTTGAGAACTTTCAAAATTCAGTTTTATTATACATGGATATTTCTATATGTGATCATTAACTCTTAAAAAAATTGGCGTATTTTGTCATAGGCTAAAAATATTCCCGCTTTGCAATAAAATCCAAATAAATGGAACATTTGTTAACGTATTCGAAAACTAAAAACTGTTTTCGAAAGGTGATGAAATAGGCTTTCAAATTTCTACATTAAAAAATACTATGTATTTTTTTAAATAATTTTTTTTTGCGAAAACTTTAAAAAGTGTTCAAAATGGCTCACTTTACTTTTTTTTCTAACTAAAATTACTGATAATGAAAAAAAAAAAAACACATACTTATTTCATTAGATAAATGAATTATAAACCTTACTGTCACCTCACTTTTTTTCGTTTCATGTAAAAAAAATTCTTAAAAAATTCACAAAGTTCCATAATTTTTTTTCAAATTGCTATCGGAAACTTTGGTTTTAGATTTTAATTTTTTTGTGGTTTTCTTTTAGATTTGATTTTTTCATTTTCAGTAATTTTAGTTAGAAAAACGCGAGGCGAGCGCCATTTTTATGTCTGCATAAAAAATTTTACATTTAAAAAATATGTTAATTTGGATTTATAAAAATTGAAAACCTACATATGTATCATCTTTCCAAAACAGTTTTTATTTTTCGTCGAGGCCTGAGGGGTTAAATTTTGAATTATTTAGGAATTTGTTAATTCGAATTTTGGATTTCCGTCCTGTGGATTTTGAATTAGCTGGGTTCTACTATACTTTCAAAACTGAATCATGCAGCAAAATTACACTTTTCAACTCATTGAAGAGGAATTGAATGGAGAATTCTGATAAAAGCCAAAGAAATGTGTTTGCCGGGAGCCAGGAACCTACCGTGATGCAGAGGATGAGGCTGAGCGGAGGATGAATGGTGGCGATGTTTTCTCCGCTTGTATTGTCTCTTCTCTCTCTGAAAACACAACAAAACACACATTCAATCTACCGCACAAACTTTACTTTCATTTAGATGTGAAATTTAGGTGATTGCATTTAAAAATAGAGCATTACAAAAATTTCCAATAATATTAACCGTTTGATTGCCGATCGTCGATTTTCGTCGATTCGTGTTTTAACGAAGATTGCCGATCGTCGATTTTCGTCGATTGCGTCAGTCGTGCTCTGATTCGCGCGTACGTCGGGTGTGGTGCTGCGGCGTTGGTAAATATTATTCTAATATTATCTTAATAGTTGTAAGATCGTAGTAAACCGTTTAAATTTCAGATTCATTTATTATTTTTTTTATTTTAGTTAATTGAAAAAACATAATGTCGAGCGCGTCCTCTGAAATGTCTGACAGCGGGAGCGACGATTTCCACTCCTCTAATTCAAGTTCGAGTAAGAGTAGCTCTGGTGAGAGTGATGTCAGTGATGTCATATCCGTGTTTCCCAACCGCAGGATGCGAATTTCCAGTAATTCTTCTGATCGTGACCAAGAAATGGAGAGTAACACCAGAAATTACTCATTTACAAATGTACCTCCCGGAACCAATTTTTCTACCGAAAATTCTCATTTTTTCGAAACGCCTGGACTTCGGGATCCTCCTCCGCGTGATTCCAAACCTATATCATATTTTGATTTATTTTTTAATGTCATTCTGTTAACAACGATAAAAAATGAAACCAACAAATATGCCCAACAATTTCTTGAAAACTCTTCTGACACTTTACGAAACAAATCACGTGCAAAGGCTTGGAAACCGGTGTCTGTATTGGAATTGAAGGCTTTCATAGCGGTCATACTTGAAATGGGTATTACTGGGCTGCGTAGATCAACGACTATTTGTGCGTATTGTAAGAAGGGTGTCCACACGGCGTGTGCAGGAAAGCACAGTTGTTGATTTTCTTTTGTTTTTCATTTTTGTCTTTCTTTTTTTCTAAATAAAATACTGTATTCATTTATACAAGCGTTTTATTTCAAATATTTCGACATTCTTTAATAAAACACCGAAAAAATCATCAAAATTCATGAAAATTCAAAGAATTTATGGGGTTTTAAAAAAATATATAGTTTCATAAAAAATGATGTTTTTTTGGTGGCATTTTACAAGAAACTGTATGCATTTTTTGGCACTCAAACGGTTAAGCACAAATAATATAATTGCAACAACAATATCAGGACTGAGTCATTTAGATATGTACCCACTAATACCTAGATTGCATGCAATTGGAAACGCTTTCTCAGAAGTAGTAGATGTGTTCAGCTGCATGGAATATCGCTACAATCAAGCAATAATAACATAACTCAATAAGTCAATGGGCTCTATATAATTTAATTATCTCATGATTTACCACAAAATTATTATGTGTATCACATGTTTTGTAAATGCCCGTAAACGTGTATATTAATATAATTAAACAAAAAAACCTTGTTTAGTAATCGGATCTGATTAGCCAGATAATTCCCATCCATCATTTTCCCACTCCCTTCAGTCTCACAGCCTAACCTGATGGGGATTCCACAGTCCCTCACATACTGTTTTATTTTTGTTGTGAATACCGCACAAGAGTCCCAACTGCTCCCGTCTGGAGCCAGTGACACTATTACATCCCAATTGGAGTATTTTGTGGAGCTAAAGGTAGTAGGGAGAGGAAGGAGATGGGAAAGCGAAGGTGGGGAATTATCTGGGTATTCAAATCTTGTCATCAAACAGCTAAAACCATTTATCAAAATTGAATGGTGGTCTTACACCAGGGCCATACTGATAGTGTCTTCCACTCTGGAACGTGCGCTACAAATTAAATTAATTTGTGCACGCCGGGATTCGAGCCCGCGACCTTCACTACGCGAGAAGAGTCCTACCCCTCGACCACAGATACTGTTTACATCTGTTCATGGAGTTTGAAGTATGCATTGAATAATAATAATAGGGTAGATAGAGAAGAGTGTATTTACATGTGTGTGTACCTGTCTAGCCACGGGGTCGACAGGGGGCCGGTGGTGATGGGGGGCGGTGTAAGGGGGCGCCAGGATGGGCGGAGCCACTGCCACTCTGAAATTAATAATAAATATATTATTAATAATAACCACACTACTCTCTCACTAATCCGCCACCCCAAAAAACAGGAAAGAGTCCAATTGGGCCAATGGCGGATTATAGTGCATACATACAAAAAAATGCTAAAAATTAAAACAGGTTATAATAACAAACATCGCTATTTATCATCGTGATTTATCTTTGGGGTATTATGCCATGTTGTGATACCTCCCTCTTTAGTCCGAAACGTACGCTGAAGAAGGAGGTAGTGCAAAACGGCACAATACTCCAAAAATAACTGCCAAATAAGTGATATTTTTGTCAAAACTGAGTTAGAAGTTAGAATGTATCTATTTTGACATGATTTATACTTTATACAGTAAATAAGTCGTGATGTCGAATAAAACGTTGTGCATCACTAATTGATCTTCCTCATATTATACCAATAATTGAGAATACAAAATCACTAACATTGTATTGTAAAAAGGGCTAGCAGTTCTTGGTGACAGGACAACACAACAATGCGCAACTTCATCAATCACTACTTTAAAAGTGACGAAGACAAAAAAAATTATTATATAGAATATATTAGGTTATGTTATGGGCTATTAAAAAAAAAAAAAAAATTAAAAAATTTTAATGACTTTTCAAAGGGGTGTTGAAATGCCACTTTGTTGAGTTGTCATGAAACCGTAATTAGTAAGTAAACAGATTTTATTTTCGAAATAGTGATGGTGAAATGAGAGTTGCCTGAAAATTGTCAGATTCATTTATTGACCAGTCATTGTAAGAGTCATGCCCACATTACTTCCCCGCTCCTCGCAACATGGCTTGTTCCCATCCCCCTTATCTTCCTGTCTATTAGTTTCTTATGTCTATGGGATTATTCATTTTTATCCACACACCATCCTCTGATATGATATCTTCTAACATCCTTGACTATCTTCCACTCATGCTACTTCTCAGTTTCTTCGCTGAGTGAATAAATTAATTAGTTGGTTGGTTGGTTTGTTACCTGGAAGCGGCTGCCTCAGCCAGCATGTGTCCACTGAAGTCACGCGCCTGGTAGCGCTTGTCCATCAGGTTGGCGGCAAGGCGGATGAGCTCCTTCTTGTGGCGCTCGCGCCGCCGCACCATCTCCAGCAGAGAAACAGCGCGCGACAGCTCCCGACGCAGCTTCACCATCTTCTCGTACGAGCTCTCGTCGTTCTTTCTGGAATTACATAAAACAATTTCTGGATTAAAACGGGTTATAGGCGATGGTTGTTGGAGTTGTTGTATGAAAAGATAACATAAACTACTTTCATAAACTACATGGAGCTACTTTCAAGCAACGCGATCGCCGTTAGTCTGTAACAAACAATGAAAAAATATAGAGTTCGAATACGACTCCGTTCATATTATCAAGCGGCAGCCATTTTGTCCGCCATCTTTGATGCCTGATGCGTCATTTGAAATTAATTTGAATTAGTCGGAGTGGCTAAATGCTATCTAGTATTTTGTTATGTCAAGAACGAGAATGGCCCAAGCGATTCTGACCTTGTTCTTCATACAATTTCTTTATACATAAGGGGCAAAATCGCTTCAAACATCCGGACCCGCCGGGGAGACTGCGGCCTGCGAGAGGTTAAATAAAATTTACTTGTACATGAAAGACTTGAATCTGCGACCTTAGGATTGCTAGTCAAGAGTCTTACTCCTCCACCACAGAGGCCATCAATAATAATTCAGCATTGTGTATTAAAACTCTGCTTCCTTCCTTGGCTTGTTGAGTCAGTAGTGGTACACGGTGGCCAGAATCGGTGTGATGGTTAGTTAGCTAGTTCTACTGTTTTCCTACCTGTTTTTCCTGGTCTGCATCTTCTCGGTGCGCCGCCTGAAGGCGAGGTAGGGAGAGGGCGCCCCCGGGCGGGCCTCCGTCCTGACTGCCAGCAGCAGGGGCTGCTGCGTGGCCAGCCGCTTGTTGAGCCAGTAGTCGTACACGGCGGCCAGGAGGTGCTCTGCGGGCCCGTTGCGGCCAGACAGAGCCTTGGCTTCGCGCAGCGTCACCACCGTCTGGCCCGAACTGCGCTCTAACCGTTCCATGGTCTCCTCGAACTTCAGCTCTGGAAGAATAACAAATCATTGCACTTGTAATGTGAGTCCAATTGGTGCAAAATAATGGAATGGAAACCCCTCCCAATAGACCCCATTGTAATGCTGATTAACCTCTCATTTGTCGTAAGCCCGCCGGCGGATGGGTGACAGATGAAAGTTAAAAAATAAAATGCGATTTTAACCTTTATGTATAAAGAAACTGTACAAGGACAAGGTCAGAATTGCTTGTGCCAATATCATTCCAGATGTTGCTTTTTATTTCAAAACTCTAGCCTCTCGGAATGCTCTGATATTAATTTTCTATGGAATATGCCCTTATGCGGGCAAATGTCATTCGACATTCAAGAGGTCAAGTACATTAGACCGGCTCAAGTATCGAAGCTCTATAGAAGTCGGAGTAATGTAGGCATGCTGACACTGTTCTACAGGTATTTAAATGGAGCCTGTTCTAAGGAGTTATCCCTAGGGTACCTCGTGGTGCATGTCCGTAAAACTCAACGGACAAGATTAGAACACCCATTTATAGTTGGTTTCACAATTGTACGAGGTGTGGCTATAAAATAACGAGATTGACGCTGCTGCAGAAGTATGCATGCGCCAAACGCCAGCGACCAACAGCCGTGTAGCGTGAAGCCTTCTCTTTCGAATGCAGTACTTCTTGCTTATGTAAATAAATCCATATAGCCGTAGCCTTCGTTCGCTTAAGAATAATTTTTTGTTTTGCTGGAAATGTGACAAGTTTAAAAAATGGATCAAAGAATTTTTGTGAAATTTCACATGAAACTTATGAAACCAAATTAAAACCGGCTGGTTTCTATGTCTTGATTGGTCAAAAAAGTTGTTTAACCATAGACGAAGAACAATCAGCAGACAACTGGCAACTAGCAACGACCGGCTGCGGCAATCAGCACTGCGAGTCATTGCTTGCGTTACCATTGACAACGGGTTTTTGAGTGATTGTGTAGTGTGCGGGCCATCACATTGTCATACAAAGACAGTTGCCAGTTTTCAGTTGCCCTAGTGAGCGGATCGCCTACAAGTTTTCTCACTGATCTTTCCTTTTCTTGAAAACAAGCACACAGCAAAACAAATAAACAATTTTACACACCATTATATAAAGATAACAAAAGTTTCCCTCAGGACATTTTGTGTGAAGTTAGGAGAATATTTTTTCTTATCCACTCATTGACAAATTGGTCTTACCGAGGTTTGCCACACGCAGAGGATATAAAATAGAAGACCTACCCGTGAGATCGCAGCGTCTGGCCCCCGCAGCCGCCTGCTGCCGTTTCAGCCACTTCTCGTCCTCAGAGTCCATGTCGTAGTCTGGTACATCCTGCTCCAGGCCGAGAGCTGCGCAGATAAGTAAGCATTAATACAAAATTGATTCATTATTGTGCAAGTATTGATTTTACTCTGGTTTCACACAGAAACAAACATTAATTCATGACTGCACTTTCAGATAAGATGCAAATAGTTATGACAGCAGAGTAGATTGTGAGGATTACGTCAAATAACTAGTCCCAGTGGGTGCACTAAAGATAAACTGCAAATATTTACTTGGTTTTCAATTCGGGACCATTGCTCTTTTAGTTGACGTTTCTAATCAGTTTTATTTACTTTCCCAATTGTATAATTCATTCATCTCCCAATTAATCAACAAACAACTGATTAAAGTAGATATGAATTATAGAATTACATCAAACAATGGGACTGTTCTCATTTTTTCTAAATAATATTTATGGCTGATTTGACATGAATGCACCAACATTGTACTCTGATATTTATTTAAGTAAGTATATCTATTATTTTTACAGATAAAATAAACATCCAAACAAATATCTAATTTTTACCAGGGAACTTTAACCGCTTGGGCACATAAGCTTGTTTTCACGACAATATAACGTAGGTAGACATAGGAATGACGTATGCCCCGGACCTGAGTTATTAACACTTTTAAAGCGAATATCCTTCAATTCATCGACTTAATTAAATATCTCGAATGAGTGAAAGAGAATATTAAATTTTTATTAGAACAACTCTCTTTTTATAACTTTTGAAGGTTATTCCTTCAAAAGCTATATTTAGTTTTATGTAAAGACGTCAAACAATGTGGTTATATGAAAAAAATATGAAAGAAAAAAGTCACTACAGTTGTTTGACAAGTATCTTTCGTGCTGTATAATTACTATGGCTAAAGTGGTGGTTAAAACCTATTTTCATTCAATTGTGGGATCAAGTGTGTATCTCAAAATTTTGGCTATAAATATAAAGTTTCGACACCACTTAGCTATACAACGGGTGAAACAGCCAGGCCTTAAGGGGAACGGCTGAAAATACAAATCTTAATTTTGAATTTGAGGCCAAAATACCCAAGCAAACTGAAATATTATTTTTGTAATCAAAAGGTTCATCAATCTTTTACGGATATGACATTATTTATTTTTGCTTTAAACTATAAAATAAAGGCAATTAAAGATTTCTATATTTCATGATTTTAGAAGCAACTTATTAGGAAATTATTTGTGTGTAAATGATAAATATAAAATACAAAAAAGATTAAAACAAGCATTTTGATGGACAAATTGCAAATTAAAACCAGAACACAAATATATATATATACAGTGGTGCCTCACACAACAAACTTAATTCGTTCCAGGAGCAAGTTCGTTATGCGAAAAGTTCGTTATGTGAAACGCGTTTTCCCATAACAATACATGTTAAAAAAAATAATTCGTTCTGTAGCATAAAATATGGTAAGATGACATAAAAAAAAAATGGTGAAAATGGTGGTCTTGTTGAGGCCAAACTCTTTGACGAGGTCACACTGTTTTACCCCACATTCACTCCTTCTAATTATTTCCTGTTTCATTTCAAGAGAAATCACCTTCCTGCTTTTTTTAGAACCCATCATATAAAAAAAATGTTGAGTTTATCTTAAAAGGACGACTGCCGTGATACGTGTGCGATTTAATTCGTAATGAAGAACGATTGCTGCGATACGTGCGTAAGTTAAGCGTACTACGCAGTGACTAACGAGTCTAACGACTGCCTGCGCGGGAGGATGCAATTAATCGGCAGTGATCGTAGAAGATCGGGCGACTTCGTTGTAATGATGAACGATTGCTGCGACACGTGCGTAAGTTAAGCGTACTGCTCAGTGACTAACGACTGCCTGCGCGGAAGGATGCAATAAATCGGCAGTGATCGTGTGAAGTGGGCGACTTCGTTGTGTGAAGCGAAGTTCGTTGTGTGAAGCGAAGTTCGTTGTGTGAAGCGAAGTTCGTTGTATGAATCGTGAAATGAACGAAAAGGAAGTTCGTTGTGTGCAGCGTTCGCTGTGCGAGGCGTTCGTTATGCGAGGCACCACTGTATATGTATAAAACTTAACGACTATTTTATCTTCGTAAGTTTGACAGTTCGCGCGTTTGATATATTTAGATATATTTCCTATGCTATTCATCCGATCGCGATCAAAATTTCGTGAATTGTTGTGGACATACCCGTGAAGGTTTCTATAAAGCATTATTTCTAGATTAATGAGTTCTGGAATTATAAAATTTGCAAAAAAAAATTGCAATAGGGTAGACACGAGTTGTTTGAAAATTGAGTGTATTTTATGGAGTTTAGCGGCAGAGAAAAAAGCGGAAGGGGGAGGGAAATCCGGGAGGGATGGAGGGGAATGAAGTAGGGGTGATTCATGGGAGGGAGGATGAGGGAGGGGGAAGGCGGAGAAGGTGGAAGGGGAATTCGTTGAAGGTTGAAAGCAGGAGAGGGGAGGGGGAACGCGGGTGGGGAACGGGACGAGGGTGGGGAAGAGGTGGCGGAATGGGAAAGGCGGCGAATGGGAAAGGACACGCAAGGAGAAACAATTTATTTATTTAAGTGGCATTGCAATGCATGCCGGGTATCAGCTAGTTTAATATAACTTTTGACATAAAAAAAATATTATTCAGTGTGGTTGAGAATATTTTGGCCTCAAATCCAAAATTAAATTTGTGTGAAAAAGGCCATGCAGCTATTCCTCTTATGTCTTTATCTTTTCACTACTACCCAAAACATACTCTGTAAAATGTTAAATTTAAAGGTTCATTAGGTAACTAATTGATTAAAGATTTTTTTCATGTATCAATAGTTGTATAAATTTGAATTGTTCACTTTTGTCTTAACCTCTCATTTTTCGTAAGCCCGCCAGCGGGCGGGTGACAGTCTAGACGTTAAAAAATAAAATGCGATTTTAACCCTTATGTATAAAGAAACTCTACAAGGACAAGGTCAGAATCGCTTGGGCCAATATCATTTCAGACTTTGCTTCTTATTACAGTACTCTAGCCTCTCGGAATGCTCTGATATTAATGTTATATATTAAACCTCTTTGACATTCAAGAGGTTAAAGCTGATAAATACGTTTGTCACGGTAGCATCAAAAATTGACATGCCTACGGGAATATAGATGGTTGTGTGTAGAAGCTCTGTAGAAACTAGTGGTCACAGACAAAATGGAAGACAGAGGAAGAACACCTATGCGTTGAACGGATACCCTGAAAAACCACAGGTGTCCACGCAGCGCAGGACAGCAAGAAGCACACCAGAGAGTCCACATTGTACACCAGGGAGTTCTCATTGGTGGTCACGATCCTCGGCAATGAAGACTCCAAACAACTAAGAAGAAGATGTAATGTTTGACTCACGCTGCATGTGAATGAGCTGGCGAGGCATGCGGTAGTCGGGCGGGTAGATGCGATCGTGCACCACACAGTCCGTCACCTCCAACACCTCGGGCGTGGGGATGATGAGACCCGTGCAGATGGCACGCTGCAGATGGTGCTCCTGGAATACCACAAATTAGAGATTTAACCAATGATCATGGATAATGCATTACACGAGTAAAAATCATTTACAATGAAATTCAAGAAAATCATCAGATAATAGATATCAAAATCAAAATATGAGTTGAGTATGCAGTTATATGTAAATGTGTACCCTCCATCTGGTACAATATTCAGATTACTCATAAACACCATCAATTATAATGCACAAAAACTTGTAGTGAAATAAACAAAAAATTAATGTTTTCTGGGTTTCTAGATATTTTGAGTTATCCGGTCGGTCACCACCTACGTGTATTGTTGTTATTTATGAAAAACTATTATTATTACTTCAAATAGGTTAATAAGTAAGACAATTTTCAAAATTATAAGAATAATTATATATTTCATTTGTTCCAAAATTTTTATTTTCGTTTATTTTCCAAAAATTATTTTTTTTATTTTCTTTTACTGTTTTTCTTATATTTTTTTTTTATAGAGATACCTCACAAGAGTCCCAACTGCTCCTTACTGGAGCCAGTGAGTCTATGGCATCCCCAATTGGAGTATGTTGTGAGGCTGAAGGTAAGTGGGGAAGGGAAGGAGATGGGGAAGAGGAAGGTGGGAAAGTACCTGGCTATTCAGATCTAGTCACTAAACACGGCTAAAGCCATTATTAAGCAACGTTTCAATTCTGAATGGTGGTCTTACACCAGGGCAATACTGAGAGTATCTTCCACTCTGGAACGTGCCGCAAAAATAACATATATTATTTTTATTGATTAATTGTGAAATAACACAAATTAATCAAATAAACTTTATTTGCGCACGCCGGGTTCAAACCCGCGACCTTCTGAATGGGAGTCAAGTGTCTTACCACTCGACCACGGACGGTCGTCATATATATATCCAAAAATAACAAAATGGTTACTAATTTAAGGCAGGACAGAGTCAGAAATATTATTAAAAATGCTATCTGATAATTATATATTACGAGCGCCTTATATATTTCATTTGTTACCAAAATTTTTCTTTTCTTTTACTGTTTTCTGTATATTCACATCAAAAACAATTTTTCTTGTATATTAGATACTAAATTGATTTCATTGTATATTAGATACTTAATTGATTGGGAATTGTTTATTTATTATATAAATCATCATGTACCTACCTAGCTACCTAATATGTACGATACCTGTAAATTTGTTTTTATTATAACAAATAAATTAATTAATTACCTACAAGTTGAGTGTTATGATAAACTATGGAAAAGTGACTTTAAAATATAAATAAGCCAATGACTAGACCGTGAATGTGATTGCATTGATCATGCATTTTTTAATTTGGTGTAAGGGGTCAAGGTTCAAAATATGGTTGGATGACTCAAAGGCCATATTAAGTGTTTCTAATTTTGCTTTCAATCCTTAGGGGGTTTTTTCACCATCCTCTTCATAGCTTATCCATAGGATAATGTATATTTTCGATTTACGGCTTACTTATTTATTGAGTAGGGAGTTTACTATTCGGTACTCGAACCTATGGCTGCCTTTACACAAGTAAGTTTTTTCCCATAAGTCGCCCACGGTGATTTCTGGCCAATGGGCAAATTGGTTTTTACATCATTGAAGAAGATAACAGTAATGATCTAAAATAAAATATGAAAATGAACAAGACACAGAAAAATAATAAAACAAAATGGTCGCAACTAGGACTCGAGCCCAGATCTCACGTCTTACCGGGACGGCGCTCTACCGATTCAGCCATTGCGAGTCACTGTGTTTTATTATATTTCTGTGGTTTGTTCATTTTCATATTTTAATTTAGATTATAATTGTTATCTTCTTCTTCAATAATATATTACATTGATGGCAATAACCTTCAAAAGTTAAAAAGAGAGTTTTTCTTATAAAAAAAATTAACATTGGATTTTGCTTACGTAAGTGACTTACAGGAAAAAACTATGTGTGTAAAAACAGCGTATGAATAGTTACTATATATCGGATATGTTGGCCAAGTTTTCTAACTATTTTCAAGTATTTTATTTTTATTAATATTCGTAGTATTGATAAGCTATCAGGAGGATGGTGAAATACCCCCTTAGTGTGATAGCTAAAATGCCAAGAGTCCCACTATGCGTCACCTGACACTATTTTCGTAATAACTTACAAACTTGTTTTCTGCAAAATTATGTTTTTGTAAATTGTACCGTCTTACCAGATAACGTGTTTATCCTCTGGAGCGACAGAGCAATTTAAAACTTTTTTCTCGGATTGCTAAAGGCAATTTTTCCAACCCCATTAAAAAAATCATCCCTCCAAATTCGAATACGACATACAAACTGATTATAGTTTATATTGCCAATGAATTCACCGTTTATTTTGTCTATTATCACATATTTGTAGGATTTATAAAAAAAAATATTATAAAATGATTAACTTTAAACTTTTTAAAGAATCTAGAGAATATTTGCCATATTTTGGCAGCAAAGCAATCCAAGGTTTTTGAAATAGTGCCATATTGTGGCAAAAAGCATTCGAGTTGTTATATACCAGTTTATTATACAGACATTGTCAAATATACAAAGTTTTGAGATAATGAGGAAAGCAATATTCGAATGCTCACCATAAATCAAATATTATTTACATGCGTCTGTGTTTTACACATTAAATATGCTATAAAAAAAAACACCAGGAGGCATAACGGTCCAGAACATTAGTACAACATTTTAATATATCCTACTAGTGACCTAGAAAACATCAACATTTTGTTTAATAACTCAGGGGCATACGTCATTCCTACGTTAAATTGTCGTGAAAACAAGCTTATATGCCCAAGCGGTTAATTCACTACAAGTTTTTCTGCATTATTATTAATTTTTTTGGTGTTTGAGTAATCTGAGTATTGTACCAGATAGAGGGTACACTTTTACATATAACTGAATACTCAACTCAAATTTCTTCGATTCTTCCAAATGTATGGTTTCATAGTTCTTTCACACAAACAAAGTATTGAATTCCGTAAGTCTAAACTTAAACTTAAATGTCTGACTAACCAACTGGATGGTCAATATTTATAAAAATCTTACACATGTATTCTATCTAGTTTCCCCAGGAATATTAGCATAATACATATATCACATGGTTTAAAATTAAAGTTTTATTTAATTTTATTTATAATGGTAAATATATGTATAAGATGTTTCTTGGTCTAAATTAATACCTCCCTAGTTGAGAAAACTCCTGTTTAGGGAGGGAGTTTTCTTCATGATTTAAATAATTTCTGGAATTCTATTTATAATTAACACTATAGAGATTCAAATTGATTAACATATATTATATGCACTGAAAATCAGATACGTCCTGCATTTAATACTTATATTCTGATAAATGTTTTTTTTCTCTAATGCCATAAAAAATATAATATAATGAAGAAATACGAAAATCATCTTGAATTTTATGCAATTTTTCAGCTAAATCAGTTTGACTTTAAAAATAAGTCCATTTTAAATGAGTCATTTGAGGCTTTTCTGTAAATTAACACAGTAGGTAGGTAAGATGGCCTTTAAAAATTAATAATAATTACATTTTTTATGACTGAATTTTTAATGCATATTTCACAGATAAAAAATTTATGTTTGCAGGTGGCGAAATGACAAACTAGAATAATATATTTTTTTTTAATTACAGAAAAACAGATTTTTTTTCATGTTAACATTATACCTGCAATGCAAGTAGCTTGTCTGCAGGAAAAGAGTGTGAACAAAACATTGTACAATTAAAATGTCTCAAGTATAATACAATAGGAAAAAAATTGCAATTTAATAAAATACATAATAAAAACATAAAAAAGTATAAAAAATAATAGAATATGTCTAAAAAATTTGAAAGTGCACTAGGTACAGTCAGTCAATATAGAAAATCTGATTCCAATAGCCATATTTTTAACAATAGCGCAAATTTAGGTGTCGAGTAACATTTTTTCAAATCATATGGCAGCATATTGAATATAAGTGGTACAAGTATTCAAAAGTTCTCTGGCCATGTTTATTAGAAAATCTAGGTACTATCAACCCTTCATTTTGTGTAAGCCTAGTATTGTACACGTGATCCACCATTGTTTTGTATGGGCTATACGTTGCATACAGATTTTATGCCAAAAAAGAGCTCTAATACGTAATATTTTATTTAATTTTTTTTTTTACAAATACAGTTGTTATACATTGTATATATATATTTTTAATACATTTTTTAAATATCGTGATTCACCTTTTTTTTAAAAAAGCATTTATGGATTTATACATTATTGTGATGTTTTGCCGCTGGTCATACACTGCTTTGCTGACAAGTAATTTGACCATGGCGTTTTGTATTGACTGTACATGTTGGGTGTTTGTCTTACACGAGTGCCCCCAAGAAGTTATACCATTTCTCACATTAGATTCTGCCGGGGACAAATAGATTAATTTCATTGTATTGATGAGCACATGATATTTAAGTTTATACAATTTGCCTACGATCGCTCGAAGAGATACAGTATTTCCTTGCCAAGTGAACAAAATTGGGCACATGATATTTAAGTTTATACAGTTTGCCTACGATCGCTCGAAGAGTTGCAGTATTGCCTTGCCAAGTGAACAATATTTATTTGAGTGTCATTTTTCTAACAGATTTCCAAAATAGAAGGAATGTGTTTTCTACATTTCGTATTTTTTAACATTGAAGTATAAATGTGTTTTTAACATTTAGGGACTCGCGCATCAATTTGTAACACAAATACTCGCTACCGGGTGCGCTGGACCCAGTATAATATCATATGTTTATTCCAAAGCTGCTCGATAAAAGTGAATATTTACTTTCTTATAAGGATAATGTGTGATTGTTATAATTTCTGTAATTGCTTATTTTAAGCAAATTCTTCTATATTTTCTAACAGTACTATGATGAACCTACTTAGTCAAAATAATAATGAGAGATCAATCATTATAGAAAAAAAACAACTTTGAAAATTAACAAAATATAAAATATCTTCTTTGGAATAAAATCACATCTCTACATTGTTCGGTCTCTTTCTACTACAAATTTAGTTATAACAATTTGAACAAAGGTACTTTGTACGCTCTCCACAAATTGGTATATTGCATTTTATGCAAAAAAAACTTTGGTTTTTCTATCATTTTTCCAGTTACATAGGCCGCAAAGCACTTATCGCCTTCTTGTTCGGAATCCGATTCATTCTCACTTATTTATAAATAGTCTTCAATCTCAGAACAGTCTTCTATTTCTATTTCTTCAGTGAGATGACTATTTTGTTAGGTCTTAAAAACCGATTGGTAACCATTTTCTATGAAATAAAGTTTAAAAAAAGGTAAATAAATCGTAATAAAAAGAAGGAAAAAACAACAACGTATTTAGTCACTACCGGGTCCAGCGGACCCATACACACCCTTTACGTCCGTAGCACTCACATGCAGCACGCTAACTGACAACTTAGATCGTCATCTGTTGTGCTACACACTGCAGCAACGTCGCAAACGTCAAAATTTGTACATTACTACGCAAAATACGAATAACTGGGTCCGTTAGACCCATTAGCGAGTCCTTTAAATTAAAAGATTTCAATTTATAAATATTAAAATGTATTTCAAACACAAAATCTAAAAGATAATTTTATCCAACTTTTAAAATAGTTGTTTTTTTTACGATATCTTCAAAAAGAAGAAATTATATAGCACATTTAAAATACCTTGGAAATATTCCATAATTCAATGAGAAATGAGGATAAACAATGTATATATCTTTCCATGAAGTATTTTGTCAGTTTGTACTTCATGTTTCTATTAGTAAGGTTTCCACATAGACGGTTGTCAATCAATTGTATAAAATTTTCACCACACTTATTGATAAGGCTGCAAGTGTTTTAAAAATAATTTGTCCATATTAGCGATGGCCAGCGATTCTGGGTATTTACCAATTATTATTGACTGGGTGCTACTAGCTCAGTTCGAGGGAGCATGTGGCTTAACCCCTAAAAAAATTGGCATATTTTGTCAGAGGCTAAAAATATTCCCGCTTTGCAATAAAATCCAAATAAATGGAACATTTGTTAACGTATTCGAAAACTAAAAACTGTTTTCAAAAGGTGATGAAACAGGCTTTCAAATTTCTATATTAAAAATTACTATGTATTTTTTTTAAATATTTTTTTTTTGCTAAAACTTTAAAAAGTTTTAAAAATGGCTCACTTTACTTTTTTTTCTAACTAAAATTACTGATAATGAAAAAAAATAAAACACATACTTATTTCATTAGATAAATGAATTATAAACCTTACTGTCACCTCACTTTTTTCGTTTCATGTAAAAAAAGTTCTTAAAAAATTCACAAAGTTCCATAACTTTTTTTCAAATTGCTATCGGAAACTTTGGTTTCAGAAAGGGGTAAATTTAATTTTTTTTGTGGTTTCTTTTAGATTGGAATATATAGTTTGTTATATTCTCTTTCCAATACCGTTTAGATCACATCTTTGACTATGATAGTAAGGGAAAAACAACGATTTCTGTGAGACCTATGTGAGCTGGGACAAATATGGTCTCCTGTGATTAAACGGGTTAAAATATGGCATATTTATCTGGCACTCACAATTTCCGCTGATCTCAAAATGAGCCATTTATAATCTGCGGCATGAAACTATCCCACACATGATGTGGTGAAGTGTAGCCAAATGCATTAGGCTCGCTTTGTTGTAAAACAAATTGCACAACAGTACAATTAATATCAAAGGAACACTATGTTTATCAACTTTAACCTCTTGTAGGCCGCAGTCTCCCCGGCGGGTCTGGATTTTTGAAGCGATTTTGCCCCTTATGCATAAAGAAATTGTATGAAGAATAAGGTCAGAATCGCTTGGGCCATTCTCGATCTTGACATAACGAATTACTGGATAGCATTTAGCCACTCCGGATAATTTATATTAATTGCCAATGACGCGCCGGGCACCAAAGATGGCGGACAAAATGGCTGCTGCTTGATAATATGAACGCTGTCATATTGGAAGTCTATATTTATTCATTGTTTTTTATATAAATCCATTGTGGAAAGCATAGATTTGAGTGATTATTAGGAAGTTCGTTTTATCTACATTTTTTTAATGTAATTTTTGTATTATATCACAAAAGAAATGTTATAAAAATTGAATTCGTAAGAATGGTGAGAACTGTCAAATATTTTACATCGTATTGAAAAATTTTTTTTTTTTTTTGCTGGCTTTCAACAAGTTAAGCAAGGCTTGACTGCGGAGAATTTGATGAGCTTTGAGAAAAATGAATTATCATAACATCTTCAAATCAGTTTGCCAGTCATTTTGGGAGGAGGTTATGGGAATGGGTGTTCCAGGAACCATTTATTGGATGATCAACATCTCTGCCACAGTCACCCCAAGTGGTTCATTACGTTTGGTTCGTGGAGTAAGGTTTGTCCGGGTCTTGGCGGCGGATGAGTCTGCGCATCTGCTGCGTGGCAGGCCAGATCGCAAGATACTGGTTGAGGGAGACCTTTTGAACTCTCCAGCCGGACTCTCTCGACTTGTCGCCTTACACAGCTGTCGGAGGGATGGATTCATATAAGTGGATGCATCGGTCACCCCTGGACACATCGACCCTCAGATTTCTACCCACTCCACATACATTTTTCCTTCCCAGAACTTCCTCTACTTCCTTTCCTTAAATAGACCCTTCACACAGCATCCCCTAAGATGATATAAGCCACGATTGAAATTATTTTCGTCAGGGCTTCGAGTATGGATCAAAACTCTGGATATATAATTATTTTCTCAGGGCCTCCTGTGTGGAGCTAATGTTAAAAAAAAATTGCAGCATCAAAACTCTGGATATAAATTATTTTCCTCAGAGCCTCCTTTGTGGAGCTAATGTAAAACAAAAAGTTGCAGCATCAAAACTCAGGATATATACATTATTGTTCAATTTGTTATTATATTATTCAGATCGAAATAGACTGGTTGAGAGACCTTTTAACCTCTCCGGCAGGGCTCTCTTGGCACATCGCCTTGCACTGCAGTGGGAAGGATGGAATCATTCGTCTGTCACTCATGATTCATACACCGACCCTCAGATGCATCGTACCCACCCCTCATACCTTTTTCCTTCCCAGAACATCATCTCCTCCCTTTCCTAAAAAGGCCCTCCACATAGAATCCCCAAAGAGGCCACCTCCTGTGTGGAGCTTTCGTAAAAAAAAAAGCCCCAAGGAAAATTATTTTCCTCAGTTAGTGATTTGTGTTATATAATAAGTAGTATATTTTTTGTGGCAGGCTCTATGGTGGTCAATACTTTCATTTCATATCGTCGTAAGAAAGCAATACTGCTGTAACAGCCAAAAACCAAATTGTTCACCAGAGCCAAATAACTTTTAAACCAGCGGTTACAGAAATGCCATTTTTAAAATGCTTAGCTGAAAAAATATGATCCATCAAATGGCAATATTTAAATCTTTAATTAGTGAAAAAGGACAATGTTTTTGGCGCTTTTTTTGTGTATGCCAAAAATGTTGTAAACACCGCTGCTAAATGTATGAATATTGAAAATCAACTTTTATTTATTTCTGAAATTTCAAAAATTCTGTTTCCCACTTACTAAACAATGATGTAACATAATTTGTATATTATTGTTTATTTTTCTGTTATTTTTGTATTATGATTGTTGTAACAGCTCTAAGGGCGTGAATAAATAAATAAATAAATTAATTTTAATTAATTAATTTTTTTAATTAATTTTTTATTTTCAGCTGCATAAATTGCTGTAAGCTCCAAAGTATATAAATATTAATATATTGAATAGCTGTAAATGTGTCGTTATTTTTTTGGGATAAATTCTCTTGGTTTACAACACCGTAACGTACAAATTATGATAACGCACGACATTTATACTTGTAATAAACACAGTAACTGATTCTAAAAAGTGCTGACAAGTTGTAACACTAAAAACACCAACACTGAAATGCAATCTTTGAAAATGCTGTAAGCACCAACGGAACGTATAGTGTTTCCATGTAAGTGATTTTGTCATTTCTTTTCAAAATTGAATTTTGTCGTAACCGCCAAGTGTAAAAAAACACATGATTTTGAGGTGTGTACATCAATTAAAAAACGTACTATTGACAAAAACGGCTAGTTTTTCCAACGTCGTACAGTTCTTATTTATCCTTGTAGAGTGACGGGATCCAGATAGATCGACGCAGAAAAAAAAATCCTTCAAAATGGCATATAAAAAGCATTTTCGTGGCTTTTTAGTGGCGGTTACAGCAGTATTGCTTTCCTGCGACGATATTATTTTCCTGGTGAAAGATCACCATTCAGAATTAAAATGGCAATATCCGGGTTTGGTGATCAGGTCTGAATAGCCAGGTATTCTATCCAGCATCTATAGGCGACAGTTAGTGGTGATTACAATATTTGGCGCCGTTTTTATCGAGGCGATATGTCCCAATGATAAGTAAATTATAACATAAAAATGACCAATAATTATGCCTTCTAAATTATCTGTTTTCTTCGAAAGTTCAAGGCTACCTTTACTACGTCAAAACATAACACAAAATAATCGTTTATACGTTAACAACACCCCACACCATGATCGAGAAACATATAATATTTAAACAGAAAACACAATATGTGAAATATTGAATAGTCTTATAGACCTGTTTTTGTACGAGCAGTATTTCTGTAAGATATGCTATAATATTCAGTTTTTAGCTTACGATAACGAAAGACGTGAACAAATGTAAGCATGTTTGCCGACCTGTCATATTTATATTGAAAATGTATCCTCTGCACAACGAGCTGGGAACGTGTACAATTCGCTGTTTGAGATCATAATTAGTTTGACCCGTTTGAAAGTCAATAAATATTAAAATAACGCGCTCGTGTAAGCAAATTTATTTGTAAATATAAATAAACAATGTGTTTGACAACAGACCCGCGAAAAACGCCATCATGTTTTGCTACTTTTGACAGTTGTTATTATCTCAAGTAGCCTTGGCCGGTAAACAATTTGCGAAGTACAAACGTATTTTATTCATGGATTATATGCGCATTTATTATTTGAAATTACTATAAAATCAAGTATTTCGCTAAAATAACGTGGTAAAAACATGCAGCTCCCCTGGCGGAAACTAAAGTAAACTATCAAAAATCATCATGGCGGATCGAATGGCGGATGCTATTTTTTAATTTCCAGCTTAAAACATGATATACTTACGCATTCTTCCTCTTTTTCCATCCCTGAGGGCATCTGGGGCACAGCCCTATTAATTGCCGAGTAATCAGGGAGGTCTGGAAGCTCCTCGGCCAGGTATACGGGCATCGGTTTCGACGCATCGAGGGCCCTCGCCCTGAACGAGAGCTTCGACATTTTTGTTGACAGAACAAAACACGCTAACGTCGAAACAAAAACGCACTGAAAAAACACTTTGTAGGTCCTTCGAGAGGTCCTAAAGGACCCAAAAATAAACTGGGTATTCTCTAGTTCGTTCCCATGGTTGAAATTTGCACACACTCAGTCACAATTATGGAAAAACAACATTGAAACTTTACATGTCGAGCGTGCCTCACAGAAAGCCATCATGGCGGCTTTCCGTTTGGCGAGCGACCATGACCAACTTCCAACCAGCACGCTGCGCGCTGCTTCCCGCGCGGACACGTTGCCATTCAAAATAACAACTTTTTTTCCAAATAAGCTTTATTTGTTAGGTAAATATTTTTTAATGTTCATGTAAATATTTTAAAAATCATAAATATATTTTTAGAATGCAATAATACAATATTAGGTCTATTACAACAAAATTAATTTTCTTTTGGGTATCAGTATGTGCCGTACATGGTGGAGCGAACTACAAATATTTTTTACGCAAATAATTCGTGATTTCGTTCATAGTTCATTCATCTACGCTGTACTCTTATCAAAAGTGTCCTGGATAAGTATGTGAATCACCGCAAATTAATGTTTGCTGTTATTAGATCCAAGATGTGATTATTTATTGCGCCGCGATGATATCATAAATTTTCCGTATAAAATTATTAAGGTTGCCAGATGCTAAAAGATAATCACCCCTTTTCCGTAATTTCCTTTGAATATTTTTCCTGCTAACATCGATGTGTTATAATCAAACTTTCTTTTTATATCCAATGATAAAAAATGACGTGTAAGTAGGGTCTGTCAAATTCGTATATTGTATTTTCTTTATATATTCTGATCTAACCAATGGTTAAACTTATACAGATGAAAAATAATCAAAAGCACATAAGTAAAATCCTTATGAATTCTAGAAGAAAAACACTTCATTGGAATATTATTTTTAAACATATAATTATTATATAAATCTTTTTAAATATTTTCTGTTTAATAACATTCTAATTCTTTATTTCTTATTGCTGTTTTTTTACAATAGCCATACAATACAATAGTAACACAGAATACAATAGTCCTGAAGAAAATAATTCCCCTCAGGGCCTTTGTAATCTTTGGGGATGCTATGTGGAGGGTCCTTTTTAGGAAAGGAAGGAGATGATGTTCTGGGAAGGGAAAAGGTACGACGGTTGGGTAGGAATCTGAGGGTCAGTGTGTCCGAAGTGATGGACGAATGATTCCATCCCTCCCACTACGGTGCAAGGTGATGTTCCTGAGAGAGCCCTGCTGGAGAAGTCATAAGGCCTCCCTCAACCAGTCTCCCCGATCTGGCCTGCCACGCAATTGGTGGGCAGACGCAAGACCCGGACAAACCTCACCCCATGAACCCAGGCACACCTTCTAAGTCATCAAAAGTAGCGAACCACTTTGGATTACCTATGGCAGAGGTGTTGGTTATCCAATAGATGGTTCCCGGGGTGGCGGTACCCATTCAAATTGAATTACTTTAACAGTTTTAGTGTATAAGTATTCGCCGCAGTATTCCAAACTGATATTTTTGATGTCTCAAACCTAAACTGAGTTACAGCAGCCTTAAATTTTTTTTTCTTCGTAACATCAAAGCGTGTCGTATTTATTGATTATATTTAACCCATTAGTTAAACTCTTGTTACGTTGCATGATTTTAAAACGCATAACATACAAATATATTTAGTTAATTTGTTCCCAACATGAACCATACCATGCTATACCAAGGCCAACCTTCCAACTCCGAACTCAAAACTTCAACATGGCGGATGTCGAACAGCTGATTCAGCGCTTATCTTATGCTGGAATCAGACGGTTCACTCGAGGGAAGGTTTCCGCCATGTTTTTTCGGCCTAATCGTCCATTTTGTTTCATTCCATGTTCACACGGCGCTATAGAAATAAGCGTTCACTCGTCCACTCGTCCATCGATTTTTACGAAATTTTGTTGACACAATTAAATAAAAATAAATATAAAAAACATTATTGTTTCGTCTTATAAACCTTTTTATTTTTTATGACATAATAACACAATTGGATTTTACTTTTTTTATTACGAACATTTTCCTACAAATTAATAATCTTACATTTATTAAAAAACATATAAAATACATGGATAATAAGGGAGACCCAAAAATTTATATGAGAGGTGTTCCCAAAAGCAAACAAATTAGCCAAAAGAATACCATTTCGACGTTTTGCGTGCGATGTGATAGCGTCCTTTCATGGTCCTTCCCGCACAGGACGCGAGATAAACTGATTGAGAGTTCACTCGGTGTTCAGACGTTTCACTTTGCTCTCTTCCGCGCGCATTTGAAGGATGCCGAATGAAAATATCCAACATTGTTGGATCGGTTCACTTGAAGATTTCATTCGGCAGTGTTCGGCACTTTCGATTCATTTCATGTTCAGACGTGTCATTCCGAGTAAACTAGGCCGAATGAAATGCGGAAATTAGCGATTAGTGAAACGTCTGAATGGCGCTTTATCAGTTGCCTACAATTATTGTATATACAAGACATGTTTTCAAACAATTGTTATACCACTCTCCCGTAATAATATTTTCATTTTAATGGTACGTGGCACACGTGCATCACACGTGTCTTGATCGCCAGCCGTTTGCGGACTGATGTGTGGACTGCTGCCGCAGGCTGGTTCGTGTGAGTTGGCCGTCGCGATAGCCTCGGAGGTGATCCCAAGCCAACTCGAACTCCAACCTTCCAACTCGAACTTCCAACGCACAAACTACCCCTCCACACAATCATCCAAACGTTTGAAGTTGGAAGTTGGCCTACCATATGGTTCATGGTTCCCAATATCCTCTTGCAAAATTGTCTTCCGTTTTATGTAGGTACCCAGAACAAACGTTTCCTCAACTGGCAACACCAGATTTAAAAAAGTCAAAATCACGACTCTTTTTAAACCTAGATCCATCTGCAGATTTAAAAATATTGTACATTTTTTTGATTTCGATAATCTGTAAATTGTGCTAGATATATATTCCGAATGTTGAAGTAAAGCAAATGGATTGAAAAGTAAAGCAAATATATATGTGGTTGACAACAAAGTTTTCCAATATTTTTCTGTAGAATATGTGAAACTTTTTTGTTCTCAGATTGTCAAGATTTCAAATCCAATCAAATACATTTTTATAGTATCGTCATAAATGCACAATATTGTATGGAAACTACATACAATGGTACTGACATACTTGCTTAAGCCGGCTTATGAGCATGCTCATTAAGAGGCTAGACTTTGAACCACACGCGGAACACCCGCGACTGTCATTCTGTCCCGCTCACAATAAGCTCACGCACACTTACAATACATGCGAATGCGAAATGTGCGAATGAGACAACGCTCAAATTTACCTACAGAAATCGCTCGAAAAGGGGTTTATGAAGAATACACTTTTCTACACCGAAACTTTCACGAAATTGAAATTTAAAAAAATATATATTTTTTAGAAAAAAGAAGCTACGTCGGTAGCTTTTGATAATTTCATAATTCTATATGAGAGTTGAGTTAGCAGCACTTTTTCCTTAAATAATATTTTTTGATAAATCGTACATGTTTGACAGTGAATGTTTACGTTAATACGAAACGCATCGAAAATTCGAAAACATACCGACATAGTTTTCACCCTCTAGAAGGCAGTATAAAAAAAATATATTCATTTTGTGCAATTTTCGATGTAGAAAAGTGTTTTCTCCCGGGCGTCCTTTTCGTATGGGCCGAAAAGCGAAGTCTATCATCTTAATGAGTATGCTCACACAATTGTACACATTTGCTAATAAATGAACAGGCTTGGCTTGAGCTTTCTAATGAATGAGCATGCTCAAAGCCAACAATTGAACACACATGCTCTTTAAAGAGCATGCTCATGTCAAATAATAACTGTCATCGTAGGTATAGAGACAGTTCCGTTCGCGCAGAACATCTTATTGCTTGTGACGCAATTATTAATTATTTAAGAAAATTATAAAGATTTTATTATATTAACCCGTTAAATCACAGGATACCATATTATTTGTCCCAGCTCTCAAAGGTCTCATAGAAATCGTTGTATCTCCCTTACTATCATAGTGAGAAGTATGATTTAAACGGTATTGGAAAGATAATACAACACGCTATATATTCAAATCTAAAAGTAAACTACAAAAAAATAAAATGAACACCTTTTTTTAACCAAACTTTCCGATCAGGATTTGAATAAAAATTTTGAAACTTTGTGAATTTTAAAGATTTTTTTTACATAAAATGACAAAAAAGTGAGGTTACAATAACGTTAATAATTCATTTGTCTAATGAAATATGTATGTGTTTTTTTTTTTTTTTTTTTTCATTATCAGTAGTTTTAGTTAGAAAAAACATAAAGGCGGCCATTGTTAATACTTTTTAAAGTTTTCATGCAAAAAAATTATATTTATAAAATTACATGGTTATTTCCAATAATATAATTTAAAATCCTATTTCATCACCTTTCGAAAACAGTTTTTAGTTTTCGGATACGTTTACAAATATTCCATTTATTTGGATTTTATCTCAAAGCGGGAATATTTTTAGCCTCTGACAAAAATTGACAAATTTTTGAAGGGATAAGAAAATTAAAAGCTCGATTTGGGTTCGTAATCGGATCACTAGAAGAGCAAACATTGGAGCAAGTAATCATTTGTTGGTAGAAATGCGAGATGTCAACGGATATAAAAATTAAAAATCATTTACGAATGCTTCAGCAGACATTTGACGAGCTACTCTCTAAAATTGCATACAAAAACGAGATATGCTACGGACACACTTGCTCATTTGAAGCCAAAGAGCATGCTACCTAGTAGCAATTGCTACCTAGTAGCATGTGTGTCAGTGACGTTGCTAGTAATGAGCATGCTCATTTGAAGCCAAAAGAGCATACTCTCAAATCGACAGACGTTTGATTTGTGAGCATGCTCATTGGATTATCGGATGGAAGGGGAAGCCTCTAAGCATGTGTGGACAGGCTGGCTTATGAGCATGCTCATTTCAATCCGATCTCATTTCGGAATAGCAGTCCGCATTTGAGTATCTCGTTTTTGTATGCAATTTTAGAGAGTAGCTCGTCAAATACTGCGGAAGCATTCGTAAATGATTTTTATATCCGTTGACATCTCGCATTTCTACTAACAAATGATTACTTGCTCCAAGGTTTGCTCTTCTAGTGATCCGATTACGAACCCAAATCGATCTTTTAATTTTCTTATCCCTTCAAAAATTTGGCGATTTTTGTCAGAGGCTAAAAATATTCCCGCTTTGAGATAAAATCCAAATAAATGGAATATTTGTTAACGTATCCGAAAACTAAAAACTGTTTTCGAAAGGTGATGAAATATGCTTTTAAATTATATTATTGGAAATAACCATGTAATTTTATAAATATAAAAATTTGGATGAAAACTTTTAAAAGTTTTAAAAATGGTAACCTCACTTTTTTGTCATTTCATGTAAAAAAAACAACTTTAAAAATTCACAAAGTTTCATAATTTTTATTCAAATTCTGATCGGAAAGTTTGGTTTCAAAAAGGTGTACATTTTATTTTTTTGTAGTTTACTTTTAGATTTGAATATATAGCGTGTTGTATTATCTTTCCAATACCATTTAAATCATACTTCTCACTATGATAGTAAGGGAGATACAACGATTTCTTTGAGACCTTTGAGAGCTGGGACAAATAATATGGTATCCTGTGATTAACCGCGTTAATAAAATAAAATCTTTTATAATCCTTATAATTTTCTTAAATAATTAATAATTGCATTGCAAGTTGCAAGCAATAAGATGTTCTGGGCGAACGGAATTGTCTCTATAGATACGATGACAGTTATTATTTGACATGAGCATGCTCTTTAAAGAGCATGTGTGTTCAATTGTTAGCTTTGAGCATGCTCTTTCATGAGAAAGCTCAAGCCAAGCCTGTTCATTTATGAGCAAGTGTGTACAGTTGTGTGAGCATGCTCATTAAAGAGCATACTCATAAGCCGGCTTGTAATAAGCAAATGTGTCAGTACCTTTACTCAAATGCGGAATGCTATTCCGAACTGAGATCGGATTGAAATGAGCATGCTCATAAGCCAGCCTGTTCACACATGCTTAGAGGCTCCCCCTTCCATACGATAATCCAATGAGCATGCTCACAAATCAAACGGCTGTTAATTTGAGAGCATGCTCTTTGGCTTCAAATGAGCATGTGTGTCTGTAGCTTTATGTAGATAGGTATCGGAAAAAACATTGTCATACTTTTTAGCACCATTTATTAAAAGTTGATGTTACAAAACACACACACCTACATAATAAATCCATTATATTTAATATACCTAAACTAAAGACTAGACAAAAGTTCCATCATAAAACCAAATAAGAAAACACAGTCCATTCAAATCAAACAATAGTCTGGTATCTAGCCTCATCGAGTTCCTTATTCAAATTCTCTTGCAGCTGGCGGCCGCCATCTTGTCCATCGGTTTGTCGTCCATTTTGTGGTGAGAAATCATAAGATGGCCGCCTCCGGTGTGCGAGGCTGTCTTTATCGAAATGCGTAGGAAACATTGCCAGGTATTCGTAGAAGTTACTGTCTAGTTCCGGATTTACTGGCAGAGAATTGCGCATTTCGTTGTCTTGGTAGTTTGGAGAGATGCTGTCGCCATTAACAAAGTTATCTGTGAAAAGAAAATCATGGTTTATGGCAGAACGAGTCAGGGGTTTGAAATATGATCAGCCGGTTCCATAGGATGATGCCAGAGGTTTCTTTTGAACTGATTCGATCCTTAGTGAGCAAATCTATTATCATAAAATAATCTTTCGATCTTCCACTCACTTCTTTCAGCCTCGCAAATTCCCCAGATGAGTATTCCTTAGTTTCATTTAAAAATATTGTGCTACAGTATCACCAAAGTTTCACTGATAGGTAGGAAGGTGGGTACATTACAAGGTGTCCGGGGGTAAAGTGCACAAACTTTGGTAGGTGATTCTACATGATATAGTCCTAGTAAAAAAGATACAAAACATATTTTGAAATTACAACGTTCAAAGGTGGTTTTCGGGTAAAATAGTTAAATTGTTTGTATGGAAAAAATAATATTCTTCCATTGGAAAAAAAATGGTGAAAAAAAACAAACACAAAAAACATTTTTTTAACTTCTACCATCATGTAGAATCACCTCCCGAAGTTTGTGCACTCTACCCCGGATATCCTGTATTTCACCATAATTCAGTAGGGTACCTAGTTTAGGTAAGTAGATATTATATCATAATACAAGGACGCCCAAGGAAGACGTGGCACGATCAAGCGAATCATATACTTGAGTCGGGCCATGTCAAGAGTCAGAATAGTAGAAGAGTATGTATGAGAAGATGTGTGAATGTGAATGAGGCAAGGAGTGTGTGCCAAGACCGAGTTGTTTGGCGGTCCGTCCTCTCTGCCTACCCTGCGGGGAAACGGGGTGATGGTTAGTTAGTTAGTTAGTTGGTACAGTACCTACTCGCTTGGCTTTTAAGAAATGGTGTACAAGTCGTGTAAGTAGTTCTCGTTTTTGTTAGATCACGTGTATTTTTAATGAACTGTTTAATGAAGAAAAAGTATTTAAAAATGTTGATAACAAAGTATTTAAAAATGTTCTTCATATTTATGGATGTCTACTCTCTCTGACAACTTCTAAGCTAGCTTTACACTATTGTAAGTTTTTTCGTAAGTTTACGACTTCTGGCCTTCTTTGCATTTTGCTATTGTGTAAAATGCTATTGTCTTATAATATGAGCTTACCGTAATATTGTGATGACTGGGAAGGAAGAGACGCCAAGTATTCGTTGTTCAGCCATTGCTCGTAGGGGCTGTCTGGAGAATCAACCTATTACGAAATAAAAATCAGTATACGTAGGTACTTACATAAATGATATTAAAGATTAAAATGTAGTTTATATATAAATCAGTAAATTTTGAGCGCCTCCGCCCACTGAGGCAACTGAAAACTCTCAACTGCCAACTGTCTTTGTATGACAATGTGATGGCCCGCACACTACACAATCACTCAAAAACCCGTTGTCAATGGTAACGTAAGCAGTGACTCGCGACTTAGCGCCTCCGCCCACCGAGGCAACTGAAAACTCTCAACTGCCAACTGTCTTTGTATGACAATGTGATATCCCGCACACTACACAATCACTCAAACACCCGTTGTCAATGGTAACGCAAGCGGTGACTTGCGACTTGCACTGCTGATTGCCCTGGCCGGCCGTTGCTAATTGCCAGCTGTCAGCTGATTGTTCTTCGTCTATGGTTAAACAAGCTTTTTGACCAATGAAGACAGAGAAAACAGCCTGTTTTAGTTGGTTTTCAGTTGCCTCGTCAGCGGAGCGCTTTACACTGCTGATTGCCATGGCTGGCCGTTGCTGGTTGCTGTCAGCTGATTGTTCTTCGTCTATGGTTAAACAAGCTTATTGACCAATCAAGACATAGAAACCAGCTGGTTTTAGTTTGTTTTCAGTTGCCTCGTCAGCGGAGCGCCTAAGTCATAATTATGTTGAAAGTACTTAACCATGACTGCTTAGGTACTACACATGGCTTGTTTCACCCATAAAACAAGGCGATTTTTAGCATAGATGCCTTACTTTTGCATTAGGCTGGAATCAGACGGTTCACTAATCGTTCATTTCTGTATTTCATTCCACCTATTTTATTCGGAATGACACGTTGTCATGGTTGCGCCAGTTTTGTTGTCAGTTTTCTAGTTCTATTTTATTATTTATCTCAGGTTGTTTAACCATAGACGAAGAACAATCAGCTGTCATCGCAGTCATCTGTCGCTGTCAAATTGAAAAAACAAAAAAAAAACTAGAAAACTGACAACAAAACTGGCGCAACGATTGCAACCGAGCAAACTAGCAACGGCCGGCCACGGCAACTAGGGCGCTCCGCTGACGAAGCAACTGAAACCAATCTAAAACCGGCTGGTTTCTATGTCTTAATTGGTCAAAAAGCTTGTTTAACCATAGACGAAGAACAATCAGCTGGCAGCTGGCAACTAGCAACGGCCGGCCACGGCAATCAGCAGTGCGAGTCGCGAGTCACCGCTTGCGTTACCATTGACAACGGGTTGTTGAGTGATTGTGTAGTGTGCGGGCCATCACATTGTCATACAAAGATAGTTGCCAGTTGATAGTTTTCAGTTGCCTCAGTTAGCGGATCGCCTAGCAGAGCGAGTCGCGAGTCACTGCTTGCGTTGCCATTGACAATGGGTTTTTGAGAAATTGTGTAGTGTGCGAGCCATCACATTGACATACCTACAGGATAGTGAGTTTAGTTGCAAACTGTTTTTTTTCAGTTGCCTCGTCAGCGGAGGCACTAATGTACATTCTGTAAGCACTTGCATACTGCTTCACAACACATATGCATGGACATTTGGAGGTCTAGCTTAGTTTATTTAAATGTAGAATCGTTCTTTAAAAAAAAAAAGAGTCCTTGTGTAAGCTTTGCAGAAGTAACCATATGTTAGGTACTTATACCAGGTGTGCTAGCACGGTCGCTCGGTATGAAGTTACCGACCAATTGTCGGTAACTTCTCATCGTTCCCTAGGACAACTGCAGATCTCTAACGTACAAACGACAGTTGATATCGAATATATTAAGGACACTTAGTCATTGTGAACTGTCACCTATTCGTTTGCGATCTGCAGTTGTCGTAGGGAACGATGGGAGTTACCGATAGTTATCCTATCGATCGTTATAGAGCAAGCGTGCTAGGGCCTCAGGTCGGGTAAGTGGTGGATAACCCCCAAAAGTAACCTGACAACGGGCTGTTCAGAAAGAAGCTCGAAGTCCCCTGGGGCTGAGGCAGCACCAGCAGGCAGGCGACCATGGATTGTAGCAGAAAAATAGCAGGTTTCCGGAAACCAGTAATTAAACTCACCGAGCCCCCATTTCTCCTGCCGACCCTGGGAACGGACTTGCTGGCCTTCAGGAAGAAACTCTCGAAGTCCCCGGGGGCGGAGCGCCCTGCGCGGGGCACGGACTTGGGCGCCTTGAGGAAGAAGGAGCTGGGCTCCCCGGGGCGCGAGGCCCCCACGGCCCCCGCAGCCAGCACAAGCAGGCAGAGACAAAAACAGGATTGTGGCATTGCTGAAACAACGGCACAGTGATTAATTTGAGACAAAATAAGGTGCGTTGTTTGCAAAAGTTTGAATTTTATTATGTCATCTTAAGCTCTTATTTATGCTGGTAAATTTTTATTTAAACAGTTACGCACAGTAAAATACCTAAAAACTGCCAATGAAAACTTTCTATAAATTATTTTTCAGCGTTGGGTAACATCGGAAATTCGTGGGGCAAGACCGGAATTAATTCGAAAATTGCAATTATACATATTAGCCATAAGATTTACAAAACAAAGTACTACGATTTACCTTTTTTGTCAAATTAGCAAGTGTAACATTTTAATTGTTTGTACATACAAGAAAAACAGGCCATTTATAATTTTAGTATTCCGGTCTTCCCCCTTCGGAAGATCGGCATAGTGTTCTCAAAGTGTTTTGGAAGTAAGGTTTGAAGAATATTTTTTTAAATGCCAACATAGCACAAAATTATGAAGCACTCCATCAAACTCAATTTTTTTGGATTGTGTTAACCGGTTTAATCGCAGAAGACCATATTTGTCTCTGCTCACATAAGTCTCATAAAAATACAAATTTATCAAAAAATGGAGACCTTTCTTAAATTCATGTATTCATGTGAATCAGGTCCAATTGCTCAGAGTTAGTGGGACTATGATATCCTCAATTGGGGGAGTGTTGAATGACTGAAGGAAGTAGAATGGGAAAGAGGAAAGTCGCAATAATGGCTAAAGACATATCAAGCAACATTTTAATTTGAATGGTGGTCTTTCATTAGAGCGATACTTACTGAAGATTTTGGAGAGGAGGGGTATCGTGAACAGAAAGTTTATTTTTACTATCCTTTAGATCTGCACAGGAAGCCCTGAGGAAAATAATTCCAGCTGGTGATCAGGCGCATCCGTCCCGAAGACATGTACACACCTCACCCAATGAACCCGGGCACCCCTGCCAAGTCGCCAAACATAGCGAACCAAAAGGCCTCCCTAAAGCGACCTCTCCTGATCTGACCCGCCAATCTGCTAGTGAGCAGGCGTATCCGCCGCCAAGGCATGTACACACCTCACCCAATGAACCCGGGCACTCCTGCCAAGTCGCCAAACATAGCGAACCACTTACGGCAGAGGTGTTGGTTTTATTTATTTATTTATTTATTTGTTTATAAGATTTACACAGTACATTAAATATAAGTTGTAAGGTATTTTAAATAAATTACATGGTTTTGTACCTATTACGTAAATCTGTAAAATATCAATAGGTAATTTCGCCTGGGTTTTAAAACTATATTATGATGAAACTAATGAAAAGAATCAAACATTGGTTGACTAATAAAACATAAATGAAAGAGTATGGGTGGAGAAAATTTTACATTTTAAAATCAAAAATTATTTGCTCACTAAAGTTTAATAAAATGATAAGAAATTTAATAATTTTGTTTTGTATGTTCGCAATGAATCGTGAAAAATGTCTAATTGTAATAATTTTTCATAATGGGTATAGGTTGTGATTGCGCGAGTGATTGGTGAGTTATTTGCTGCATTGGTGTTGTGGGCTTCTATATGAAGAAGAGAAGTGTGCCTGGTACGCCTCATTGGAGCATTTAAACCAATGCCGGATAGTAATTCGGGACTATCAATATTATTATTAAGCAGGTTATACAGAAACAATAGATCCGACAATGTGCGTCTTTTTTGTAGTGTTAACATATTATTTGTAGTTTTGTTGTATTTTAAAAGTAAATGTTTCGAAAATTTATTTTGTATATTTTCTAATAAATCTATGTATACCTTATATTGAGGATTCCATATTGTGGACGCGTACTCCAGTGGACTTCTGACTAATGAACAAAACAACATTTCTAGTGTCTTAGCACTTTTGAAAGCTTTACATATTCTTAATAAAAAACCTAGCATCTTGTAGGATTTTGTGATAATTTTTTCGATATGCTTATCAAAAATTAATTTGCTGTCTAAGTAAAAACCTAGATCTTTACATATAGACATAGATTGTAAAGGTTTATCATTCAAGTTGTAATGATAGTTGATTTTATTTTTATTTCTAGTAAACGTAATAGAATGACAATGGTTAACCAATAAATGTTCCCGGGGCGGAAATAACAAATTTAAGATTTAATTATATCTTAAATTTGTGTTTATTTATTTTTATTTAAACGCCCATAGGGCTTTTACATACATAAATCAATACATGTTTGGATTAATTACAGTGAAGAGTTAGAAGTGAATAAAATACAGGTAAATAACAGAAAATATTAAGACACGTAATATAGGTTAGATAAAATATGAGTTGACAAAATGTAGATAATACAGAATATAAATAAAGTAAAAAAAAAAAAAAAAAAAAAATAGCCTGCCAATATCCTCCAAATCAACACTAATAGGTATTAAATAAAAATGTATAAAATTGGTATTTACAATAGTTTATGAATTAAGTAGAAATAGTTCGCACATACGGCGTTTAAAGTTTGCCAAATGCAAATTATTGTCAAATACATCAATATTGTTTAAATATTGGTTACCAAGACTATGTAATCGTTGTATTGGGGAATGCAATTTATAGTTAGAATGAGATGTGTGTATATAAAATGTTAATGTTGTTTGTCTAGTAGTTCGTGTAGGTACATAATATATAATATACAGTGTTATATGTTAAGGGGGTTTCTCCCCATCCTCCCAATAGCTTATCTACACTAATAACGAATATTTTGGATTTACGATTTACGGTTTATTTATTTATAAAGTTGGAGTTTATAATTCGGTACTCGAACTTATGAATAGTGGCTATATGTTGGATAAGTTCGCCGAGTTTTCTAACCACTGTGAGTATTTTATTTTTATTTTTAATCATATTCGTTATTAGGGGAGATAAGCTATTGGGAGGATGGTGAGAAACCCCCTAAATGTGATAAAGGTCGTGCAGTTTTTTTTTACTTACTTGTTTTTAAAGCAATTAGATGCGAATGAAATGGGTATGTAAGAATTATATCTTAAATTTGTTTTATATGTTAAATGTGATAAAGGTTGAGCAGTTTTTTTTACTTACTTGTTTTTTAAGCAATCAGATGCGAATGAAATATGTATGTAAAAAGGGATAGATATTAAAATATGTGAACTTCTCCCTTCAGAGTAGGCTTGCAATCGCTGATTGCTCGCTTCTGCATTATAGTTTGAATTTTCCAGCTTTTATATCAGATCTTACTTCGATCTGTCCCGCATATCGGAACCATTTTACGTTTAATCCCCTCTGATAACGATCAAACAATTTTTATTAGACACATATTGACAACCTTCTGTGCCTAAAATTAAGTCAAAGTTTATTGGCAGTTCGTTGGTAGGTATCTACTTATTTTTTGTTCACGACCTAAACGCAGTGGTGTGCCTGCAACATTTCATAAAAACGGGTTTCTGATTTTGGATGACGGATTCCTCTCCTCAAAAAGACCCTCCCCACAACATCCTGAAAGGAGACATGGACCCCGAGAGAATTTATTTATTTATCCTCAGGGTCTCCTGTGTAAAACACACTCACCCACAAAAACATTAAAATGAAAAATAAGAAAACATATCCTGCTACCACACGGAGAAAAATGTTATTCTAAAATACGATCATTTTATTCGTAAAAACGGTTAAAAACGGGACTGAAGTTCTTACGAACAAATTAACAGGGTTTCAATGTTTATTGGCGGGAACATGTAATAATAATTGGTTGGAATACGTAATTTCGTACTTTCGATCGTATTTTAGAATAACATTTTTCTCCGTGCATCTACCATCGAAATAATAAATACAGATTAGCCCTCCCTTACCAAATTTTAATCCAAAAGCAATTTCATAATGCAACTACTTGTCGAATTCCACCGCATTTCTTAGGAGTTGTTTTGTTAAAAATTAAACATGTTTTTATCAAATTTTAATTTAATCGATACGCTGTATATATACAGGCTCATCGAAAAATAATGCCAACATTTAAAATGACTTATAAAAAAGCTATTATAGGTAATTCAATGGCTTTGATCTTAAAATGTTCGGAAAAAGATTTTTTTTTCGTACCTTAGTATAGTATGTTTCGATGTGTGCACAGTTCGTCGCTCTGCAGGTGTCTAGTCTGTAGTCGATTTCTTACAACGTACGTGCAATCATTTCAGGAGTAACTGTCAAGATAGCGGCAGAAATTTGCTCCCGCAGGTGATCCAAATTCCGAATCTTTTCTGCATACCTACACAATTTTTTAAATGTCCCCTAGAAAAAGAAATCCAAAGGGGTAAGGTCAGGACTTCTTGGAGGCCAGGCAATGGGGGCTCCTCTACCAATCCAGCCGTTGGGAAAGCGTGCGTTCAATGCATCGCGTACTTGGCGATTTTTTGGGGCTCCTGAGACAAGATTGGCGGATACGTTCGATATTCTCTTCTGATGTTGGTGGTCGGCCTGGCCTTGATTTTTTCTCCACAGTCCCTGTTTCCTTAAACTGGTTAAACCATCGAATGCTAGCTTTGTAATCAGATATCGTTTGTCATGAAGAAGTTATCTGAAACAACCGCCGTACAATGACTGCTGACTTTGACTCCGCGTACCATTAGCCCAGTCAGTGGGGGATAAAAAAGGCAACACCTTGCAAAAAGTCAAGACCTTGCAAAAGGTCAAGTAGTAGCGATTTTGATATATGTTGTTTAGACTGGGGCTCTAACGAAAAAGAAAAGTTTTCGACCTTGGGGTGGTCGAGCTCGAGCCGCCATCTTGGATTAAAGGTCCCAAAATTTAGTTTTTTCAAAATAATTATGCAATGGTTGATCTTACAACCAAATTAGCAAACACAAACTTAAAGAAGAGAGAATTTCTAATAAATTTTGTTTTATAATTTTTTTTTGTAAGTCTAATAGGTAACGAGTTACAATGGCGGAAATGTAAATATTTTTCTAAAAAATGGTGAAATTCCCAATGTTTGTACCTGTGGTACTGAGATTCTGGGCTTCCATTAACAAAATCTCTTCATCTTCGTCCTCGATATCGATGTAATAATAGAATTTTGGCATGTTTGACCATTACAGCACCCACACACAATAGAACACTTCAATCCAGCTTTCCTGCAGCCGCGTGCAAAGCCGAATCCTTTTGTACAAACATGATATAAAATTTAATAAAGGCATCTAGTGTGCGCATAGCAACGTCACGCCACCTCCAAAACAAAACAGCCAGTGTTCAGTGACAAAATCATACGTATAAAATAAAGGGTTTAGGTTCTATAATCTTATTAAATGTTGGCATTATTTTTCTATTAGCCTGTATTTAAGTATTCATATAATTAATAAAATTATTAACAATAATGCCCGAAACAGCCCATACCTAAAATAGTTCTAATTGCCAATTCTAAGTGCCACAATTTTGTGTTAGAAAAATGATCTTCACAAAAATAGTGATTTCATTGCCGCGAACTTGCTGGAAAACAAATTAGCTCAACGTGGACCAACAAAGGGTAAAAACTAATGCTTCTTTCGATTGTAAAATAATGCACTTTCTTTTTTATAAGTGTTTTTGGTTCCGGTTACATTTTTAAGACCTACGCGACTTGTCTAGATATTCTTGGTCGAAGCCTGCTATACAATGATTTTTTTAATATTATTTTCTCGAGACGCCATTGTGTTTTCCAGCGGCAGCCCCTATCAGCTATCAGCAGTGTCATATAGATCGAGTAGGTAAGCAGGTAACTTATCATGTTTTCGATATGAGTTCAATGAAAGTGTAAATGTTTGATGTGATGCGATCGGAATTCCAATGACTCAGTTTTATGTGTGCAGAATACAAATTTTTCCGATGTGTTTTTAAATTTATCACATACTAGCTGGTTACCTGGCTTTGCTCAGGACAACATTCGACAGTGTTCTGGAATGTTCCACAATGATATATTCCGCTACTCCTTCCAAAACTTTCTAGTGCTTTATCGAACCTTCTAGAACTTTATGGAAGACTGTTCTTGAAATTTCTAGAGGGCGAAACTTCCAGCCCTTATATCTTCAAAAGCACGCCCTTTAGGTAAAACGGGAACCCTCATCCTGGAGGGGGATAGAGATTTACCACACCATATAACTACCTTGATCGTAACGTGACTCGTTTCCGAGTTTTTGCGGTCCGTACGTTTTTCTGGACTTTCTTTTATAATATATACTGATTATACTTCTACTCGTATAATAGCTTAGTACCAACTAACCGCACAACCTACACGGAGAAAAATATTATTTGAAAAAAAAAACGATCATTTTAATAGTAAAAACGGTTAAAAACGGGACTGAAGTTCTTACGAACAAATTAACAGTGTTTCAATGTTTATTGGCGGTAAAATACGTACGAAATTACGTATACCAACAAATTATTCTTACATGTTCCCGCCAATAAACATTGAAACCCTGTTAATTTGTTCCTAAAAACTTCAGCCCCGTTTTTAACCGTTTTTACTATTAAAATGATCGTTTTTTCTATTAAAATGATCGTTTTTCTATTAAAATTATCGTTTTTTTCTATTAAAATGATCGTTTTTTCACATAACATTTTTCTCTGTGTACGAAAAATTATAATTAAGCAGTCAAAAGGGAACATAAAGTTTGTAACCTCGATTGTTTCTATAATAGTGTATTCTGACCTTCCTATGAATGTTTTAACGTACTTCCTAGTCGGGAGTGGCTCACGTGCGTTGTGCGCCCCGTCTGGACGAAGCTTGTGAAGACCTGAGTTCATTGGCAGCCGAAAGAAGGCGAGGCTTAAGTATTATTCTAGTTGCAAAATAACGTACTGCTTAAAAATAATATAAATAAATATATTATAATTCCACCCATTTTTTATTCATGTTACAGGTTAGCATTGATAAGTTAAAAACATACAAATACTTTTTTCTTTGTAAATTCCCTACAATTGTCCCAACTGCTCATAGTTAGTGTGTCTATGGCTTTTCCATTATGGGTGTATTGTGAGGCTAAAGGGTGATGACATGAGGAGGAAAAAGAGATGGGAAAATGGAATTTTTGGAAGTACCTGGCTATTCAGATCTGTTCACCAAAAACGATTAAGTTAATTCAAGCAACTTGGCCATTTTGATAAACTGGTATCGAAGTACCAGGCCAGTACAATGAGTTGATATAGGTTGTTGAAATAAAAAAATAGGTACGTACTTAAAGTTTTTGTCGTGAGAAAATATTACATTGGTACTAAATTGCAGGAAACTGTGGAGCTGATTCTTGCGGTGGATTTGTTTAGGAAATTCGTTTTTTAAGGTAAGTAGGTACTTACTGAAAAACGCCCTTATAATCTCGTGTAGGTACCGACTGCCGAACAAACACGAAATCTGTGCTTACTTACATGACATTTTCTATCTTATTCTTGTTTCTTAGATTTTTTCTCTAATTATTACCTGATCTAAAGTATGTCCTATTTAGTTATAATTCATTTTTTCTTTTTTTAGATCAAAATGATTTCATTTTCTCTTAGTTCAACTTAGTTCTACCTGCAATTGATAAAATAGTTTTAGAGAAACATGGTTCCACTTGTTGAACAGATTCCGTTGTCTTTTATAGCTTCATAGCTTAAAAATAAATACTTGCAATAGTTAGAAAATAAAATACTTGCAATAGTTAGAAAACTCGGCCAACTTATCCAATATATAGCCACTATTCACAGGTTAGAGTAGCAAATAATAAACTCCGACTTAATAAAAAAAAAAAATCGTAAATCGAAAATAAACTTTATAGTGTGGATAAACTATTAGGAGAATAGTGAGAAACCCCCTGGTTGGGCATTTACACAGCTACACTTACATACATACATCTATACAAACCTATACACATACATGAACTGCTGTACTTGTAGCTAGTATTGTCACATTTCCTTCCTACCCTTCCTTATAAACCTGTCACTTTTTCCTGTTACCCACATCAGTCAATAATCGACCATCAACCTGTGAACATCCACATTATTTACCCGTATCCGCATTTTCGCTATTGACCGCCGCAGAGAAGAAACATACCGCAACAAAATATGGTAATTATTGGATATAGATGGAAACGGTTAATACGCACTTTTTTTTAAAACACTCTTTTGATTCACCTTAATGACATTAAAAGACAACTATTTGTATTGGGGGCAGTGGAAAATATTTAATTTTAAATTTCAATTACGTAAAATTAAAATTAGCTTCGTCTTGAGAAATGTTGCCCATTTTGTAATAACTGTCACTTTGGTATGTTGGAATTCCTGATACATTTTTATATATAACGAGAGGCTAGAAGATTTTGAAGATACACGAAATCTGGTCGTATTAGGTAAGCACTAATTTAGGAACCGGAGTTTTGGAAATAAAATGAAGTAAAAATGACATGCTTTTTTCTTTAGTAATAATTTTTTTTTAAATAATACATTCACTTTTGAATCACAAACCATGGACGTTTTTCTTGCCTTAACGTGATCAGGCACTGTAAAGGGAGAACTTTCTTTTGTATCACAAACCATGTTACACAAACCTAGCGTAGCCACTAAACTACTTGAAAACTGGGATGTTTTTCTTGCCTTGACGTGAGCAGGCGCTGTAAAGAGGGCACTTTCTTTTGTATCACAAACCATGTTACACAAACCTAGCGTAGCCGCTAAACTACTTGAAAACTGGGATGTTTTTCTTGCCTTGACGTGAGCAGGCGCTATAAAGGGGGCACTTTCTTTTGTATCACAAACCATATTACACAAACCTAGCGTAGCCGCTAAACTACTTGAAAACTGGGATGTTTTTCTTGCCTTGACGTGAGCAGGCGCTGTAAAGGGGGCACATTCTTTTGTATCACAAACCATTTTACACAAACCTAGCGTAGCCGCTTAACTACTTGAAAACTGGGATGTTTTTCTTGCCTTGACGTGAGCAGGCGCTGTAAAGGGGGTACTTTCTTTTGTATCACAAACCATGTCACACAAACCTAGCGTAACCGCTAAAATACTTGAAATCTGGGATGTTTTTCTTGCTTTGACACGAGCAGGCGCTATATCATCACAGAAATAGTCATAAAAAAAAAAAATTTTGGGGTAAGAAAAAATGCAAGCTAATAAATTTTAATCACAATGCATGCGTATTAGGTAGGTACTAATTAGGCGGAATGTTATTTTTTTAGTACTAAAAAAAAAAAAAATCTAGCCGCTCGTTGTTTTTCGTATAGTATCAAGAATACTAACATAACAAAATGACATTTGACAAAAATTTTTGAAAATGTCGGTCACATTTCACAGAACGAAAGCTAATTTTAATTTTACGTAATTGAAATTTAAAATTAAATATTTTCCACTGCCCCCAATGCAAATAGTTGTCTTTTAATGTAATTAAGGCGAGTCAAAAGAGTTTTTCAAAAAAAAGTGCGTATTAACCGTTTCCATCTATATCCAATATTTACCCAAAATATTAACACAGTGCAATAAAACCGGCCAGAGAAGAAAGTACAAGTCCCGCAGTGAGTAATTCTCTCCTTTTCCTTGTGTGCTTACCTTCTACTTGTGCAGTGGTTCAAACACATAACATACACATTTCAAGGTCCTTCGTTTAAAAAACTACACAAAACACGCATCACCCCCTTAGTATTATTAGGTATCAGCTCATTTATGAAAACTGCATCATTTCGCACATACTGCAACAATGGTACAATTAAGAGTTCACGGAGGGCATAGTTCCTGGGTTTTCAGTCAGTCAGCCATGTTATGTTATAAATATGTATAAATCGATCGCAAAAAACCAAGATGATTCGGTGGGTACAATTAATATGCACAATGGTCATCTATTTGGACAGTTTGGTGGTGTCCTTTTAAGGTTCACGCACGAACAGTCCAGTGGTCATCGGATATAAATCGACAAGGGCAGAATAACGTGTCTCCAAGGTAAGGTTATAATTTAAATTCAAAATCAAAACAATAGTTCCGCGGGAAACAATAGCACACATAATACCGCTATCAAAAATGGAATACACCAGGGTTTGGATTCAGGAAACAACCTATAAAACAGCCACAAACTCTTGTAAGATCATCAGTCACATTCTGAACTCACAGTATTCAAGTTAATATTTTGATAATTCAGATAATAATATGAAGTGTTTTGTAGCTATCGTTTTGTGTGTGTTTGTGGCAGGAAGCCACGGAATTCCACAAGGAAGAGGTAGTGCAAGATTTAGATCGTCTAGACAAGAAGTTTCGGATTCCGCAGAGCTTCGAGTGATTCCATTGATACCAAAATCTGATATGGTGAATGCGCCCTATCCACCATCAGGGTGGAAACCAACAGGAGAAAGACTTCAACTGCCCGCCAGATTGCCGCTCCCAAAGATAGAATACGCAATGAAAAGTAATGGAGGTTATGTTTACAATCCACCAGCAACAGAATTTGAAGTTACAACTGCAGTTGAAGAAGACAGCACAACAACTGAGCAGCCAACTACAGCAGCTGAAGAAATGTCAACAGTAACTGAAAGTGTAACATCAACCGAAGGTCCCATGACCACGTCACCTACTGGAAGTGCAGCAGAACAAAGCGGCCCAGTAGCAGGAAGACTGCGAATGCCCGTCAGATTGTCACTTCCATCTATAGAATACGCCAAAAAATCTGCGATGATAAATAACGGCTATGTTTACAATCCACCAAGAACAGAAACAGACGAAGTTACAACTATCGTAGAAGAAAACGCAGGCACAACAACTGAGGAATCGACAACAGCTATTGAGGAAGTAACAACTGAAAGTTCAACGGAAATAGCAACTGAAGGGCCAATGACAACGCCACCAACGTCAATAGATGAATCTGGAAGACCACAGGCAGAAAGACTTGTTGGCAATCCGGAAAATGCCGATATCGTTGAGGAAGACATTCCAATGACTTTACAAGGACCCAAAGACGATTTTGAAAATGTTCCAGTTTCATTAGGACAACTGAATGCTCAAGGATCGTATTATGTTATTCTTCCTGAATCGAATCTGCAAGGGATTTTCTACAGGCTGCCTGCATATCCTCAACGGCAGAGATTTTCAGCACGTCAGCAAACCATTAACTCACAAAGATTTGATGCGCCATTGATTCTATACACTCAATAGACATCGAGCGAAATATATTTTTTTACTTTTTTAAATTATTTGATGACGGTGTTTTGGATTTCTGGTTGAACGAATAATGTAACTATTTTTGTGGGCTAGTTATTTATGTGAATTAATTTATTTTGCCAATTTTGGAAAATATCCTAAAAAATGTGAATAAACGTTAAATTTAAATTTTTCATTTACTTTGGCTTAACCTTGTTTGGTGACCTGATATGAATGGCCAGGTACTTCCTCTTTTTACCCTCCTTCCCTTCCCCACTTCTGTCTACCTTGCAACATATCCCAATTGGGAATGCCATAGGCCCCACTAGCTCCGGACAGTTTTTTTTTTATAGTGAATACCTCATAAGAGTCCCAACTGCTCCCGTCTGGAGCCAGTGGGACTATGGCATCCCCAATTGGGGTATGTTATGAGGCTGAAGGTAAGTGTGAAAGGGAAGGAGACGAGGAAGAGGAAGGTGGGGAAGGACCTGGCTATTCAGATCTAGTCACTAAACACAGCTAGAGCCATTTCAAGCAACGTTTCAATTCTGAATAGTGGTCTTACACCAGGGCGATACTAAGAGTATCTTCCACTCTGGAACGTGCTGCAAATATACTATATATTATTTTAAATAATTAATTGTGAAATTACACAAATCAATTAAATAAAATTTATTTGCGCACGCCGGGTTCGAACCCGCGACCTTCAGAATGGCAGTCCAACGCCCTACCGCTGGACTACGCCGGCCGTCCGTTAGGGGCAGTTGGGGCTCTAGTGCTTTATTCACGTAAAAAATTTGCTTTTATGGCTGTAGTTATATTTAGTTACCAGAGGCCCTAGCACGCTTGCTCTATATCGATCGGTAGGATAACTATCGGTAACTTCTCATCGTTCCCTAGGACAACTGCTCATCGCTAACGTACAAACAACAGTTGATGTCGAATATGTTAAGGACACTTAGTTGTTGTGAACTGTCACTTATTCGTTGGCGATCTGTAGTCATGCTAGGGAACGATGAGAAGTTACCGATAGTTATCCTACCGATCGATATAGAGCAAGCGTGCTAGGGCCTCTGATCTGAATAACCACATTCTTTCCCTTCTCCATCGACGTTACTCGGCATTCCAACATTCCTCAGTTGGGGATGCCGTAGTTCCTTACTTGAGTTGGGTCGTGCCAATAGTTGGATTACATACGAGGTAGGAAGAAATTCTTTCTATCTCGTCTGGTCTCTTCAGAGAATTCTCAATTAGTGCTCGCCAATTCTCCCGCAGAACAGAAAATAAATAGATGCAGCAAATATTGTTTTCCAGGAGATATTTACGCGGCGTTCCATCCTCTTTACGTACCCATAATCCTAAGGAATACGACATTACATACGAAATCTGCAATCTAAGAATAATGAAGCTTTCAACAATTTTGTTCTTCATCATTTCAGAACAATCTAGATTTCTGATTAGTTTTAATCTTACTATCCGTTACCTTCACGGTTTTTATTAATAAAAAGTCTGTGTTTGTCCCTCCCGAGTTCCCTTCTCCCCTCCAGAGTTCCCCTTCCATCTTCCCTACCTTCTCTCCTGCCTCTTACCCCTCTTCCCTACCGAATCCCCCCTCTCCGTTCCTCTATGTCGCTAAACTATATGAAATACACATTTTTTTCAAACAACTTTTGCGCCACCTATTGTAAAATTTATTTACAAATTTCATTACGCCAGAGCTCACCATTATATATGGAAACCTTTGCGGGCATGCGCATAACAAATCACCAACGTTTCATCCCAATCGGATGAATGATTTAGGGACAAACAAAGAATCATTCATTTTTATATACATATTAAGATATATTTAATAAACCCTTTACATTATGTCATACCTGTATTTATACTTTTCAGAGCAATCTTTCTTTCATGGTTAAAACACTTTGATCAGGTGACACACCAACAATAAAAAATTGTACGTTTTAACAATTTCCGCAATAAACGGATATGTGACAAAATGAACAAAAATACCCAATAGCCTTCAAGGGATAACTACACCACTATTCAAAATGTTCCATTTCATGATCATGCTGTGATAAGTCATACAAATTTGTGAGATTTATTTATTGATCATGCAGTTTCATATAATTTGCTACGCTATAATATTTTCGTTCAGAGAAGGGAAAGCACCATCTGTCCTTCAACTCCAAACTACCAAACTTCACAATTTCTTGTTTTACAAGATTTGTAGAGTAAAGTTTATTTTGCAAGGTTGTGCAAAAACTTCAGTAAAATTCTTAAAAACGTAAAAATGTCAGTTTAAATGTCTTATAATTATTAAAAATACACTATATTACATTATTTTCGACATCTGCGCAAAAATCAAGTGATATGTGGTGAGTTGTGATGTGTTTTATTTGGAATATAGTTTAAGGTTATGTCGAGTCCTATACAATATGTCTGCAAGTGCAATGTTTTGACTGCTTTAATGCTTTTTAAATCCGTAATATCAAGTGACAGGGTAAATTAATCATCGTGGGTTCGATTTTAAAGTTATTTAAGTAATTTGAATCGAATTTAGAAATTTTATCTGTATTATTTTAGAAAGTTTTCAGCTTTTCTTTTGTAGACCGTAAACGAGTGGGTAAACACGAAACCTGGATTTCTTTTATTATTATTATTACTGGTTTTATTGGAAAATAAGCGTTTTTTAAGTTAATTCATGAGAACAAAACATTTATAGACAGCGTTAATAACTTTACAGTACATTGAGTCATGTTTCAGAAAAACCCAATATTTCATATTTGTATTAAAAATCAAAAAAAAACTGCCAAACTTCATGTTTACGAAATATTTAATTCGCAGTAATCAAAACTTAAAGTCCATATATATGGTATCTTTTTTGGAAAGTTAACAGTTTTATTATTTACTTAACTGTTTATTTTCCGTATTTGGACAGACTATGTGGTCAGTCGATTTGCCCTTTTGAAATGCGATATAGGATGAGGTATATTGAAAATTTTGAGTCAACTGAATGATGAGAACGAAAATTAATTGAAATACATATTTTGTTTAGTAAATCCGATGTTTGAGTCATGAATCGTGACAGAATCTAAATCTAGTGGAAATTTTTCTCAGTATCGCCTCACCAAAAAAGGATATTTTTTAATGTGAATTCTGCACAAATGTTCCAACTGCCCGAAGCCATCCTCAATTAGGGGTATGTTGTGTGGCTGAATGGAGTCAGGAGGGGTTGGAGGTGGAAAAGAGGAAGGAAGAAGGAAAAAGGAAGAACCTGTCAAAAATATTATCACTGGCAAAGTTTTCAACCAGGGTTTCAGTGGGCCGGTCAGTGGTTCAGTGGGCATCGCGTTTGGGTCCCACCCAGGCGTTCCGTGTTCGATTCCTCGGCTGGCTAAGTCCTCCATCACAACACAAGCAACATCTTCCGCTTAGTGTGGTGGTAGTAGGAGATTTTCAAATGTTGTTGGGTTATTCGTAACCCGGGAATGTTTGTCTTTCTTTTTAAAAAAAAAGAAAAAAAAAGAAAAAAGGGTTTATAATTTACCATTTAATAATTCGATAGCAGACATTTGAAATACAAAGGAAAATAAATCCAAAAATGTGTTAAATATATAATTTTTCTCAGTTTTTTTTTCTCTATCGATCTTCATCGTCGAAATATTTCTAGAAAAATAAGTGCATCTTTTATGACGTGCATTTTAAGAAGATTTTTATCAGAAAAATAAAAAATACTTTAAATTATTTTTTAAAGAATTTACATAAAAATGTTACGTATTCTTAAAGATCTACTCTATATGTTAATTATATAATAGAAATTCGTAGTTTTACGTCTACAAAACAGGATTTTTTGAAAAAATAAAAATCTTTCTTTTTGCTCTCCTAAACAATTATTATTTTGTCTTTCACAATATTTCAATTTTCCGTGATCGATATGTAATCATATTTATATAGACATTTAATTTTCTTTTCAGATACTTGAAAACACAACTCCTAAACATAAACCCATTAAGGTAGCCACAAAATGGCACTCTTAAATATGATGCTTTTCCTGGTAGCGATGGTGTCAATAATGCTGCCAGTTACTATATCGGAATATATTCCTCCAGGTCCTAGATACACGTGTCCCGTAGAAAAATCTAAGGTAAACTGTTTTATATTGAATCTCATCAGGCCGGCGAATCTATTCAGTCCTAGTTCCGTACACATTGTCGATTCGCTGCTGTAACTTCTGTATCCAAATATAATTCTGCAGGAATTATTGTATTGGATCCAGAGTCGTTCTTGGTGCTGACTTGGTAGTGACAACATGTTACACACTTATTTAAGATAATACAAAATGTATTGATCAATGATTTTTTTTTCAACATTATATATTTATTAATCTTAAGTTAGCTCACATCTTCGTGTGGGCTTATAGTTTTATAAACATATAAACATTTACATTGTTTGGCAAACATAATCTTTCTTTAAATATTAGCATATACTTCTTCTTCGATGGTGCTACAGCCCATATCGAGCTTTGGCCTACCGCAACATTCGCCTCCAACTCCTCCTGTCCTCAGAGTTGACTTCCAGTTTGTTACCTGGAGAAGCTGTGTCGCATCCCCTCTTACCTCGTCTTCCCACCTCAGTCCACTTTTCTCTTTCCACCTTGGTGTCCAATCATAATTCTCTTTGGGACGCGTGTGTCCGGCATTCTCTGTACATGCCCAGCCCATCCCAACCTGAGGAGTCTCATATGGGCTGAGATGTTGGGGGTCTGATATACATTGTATAGTTCTTTGTTGTGCCGGATGCGCCACTGTTCCCCCTCTTTTTTTAGCATATACAGTCACAAATAAATAAAAACATTAATATTTGGGGTAGACATACTTTCTTATATTGCTGCATTAGAAGAATCTTTGGGCTATCGTATTAGACGGTATACTGATTCTTCTCATTTGTCGTTCAATATCATTATCGTCTGAGAGGTTTTCAGTAATGATGTGCCCCAAGTATTTTACATTCTAAGATTTTTATGTTTTCCTCATGACGTAGTCGGTTTTGGTCCAAAGAGTGTAAGGTAATCGGTAAGGTTAAAGCGATGGTCAGTAAAGAAAAGAGGCGAGTAGATGGAAGGTCAAAGCGAGGTCACGCAGCCAGAGCAGAGAGTTGTTGATGAAACGTGAACTGACTTGAAAATGGGCTTGTGGCCCTATTTATAGCGGGTAGCAGTACCGCAGTTGCGTTCGACTGCAGTACTACTCTGCGATTCCCTCTCTGCTGGCTGGTGCAACCCCACTCCAATGATTTATTTATTTAACATAATCACACACAGTTTTACATGCATAATACACTTTTGGGAGAGACCGCATTTTTCCCGTATTAATATTATGATTTTTGTAATGAGCGCGGCAGAGTTGAAAACCGGCAAATGTCTTTCGCTCGATTGGGTATTGGTTATCTTTGAAAAGTACTTTATGATGGCATCTTTTTATGGTCTAATTTACCAATATCCCTAATGCCAGTTGTTTTTGAAATTCCAGGCTGTGTTGCTGTACCCCTGTGAGTGTACCCTCGGCACGGACTCCGGACTGTATGTCCAGTGCGAGAACTCGGGGCTGGCCACCCTCAGCGTTGGACTGGGCAATCTGGCCTCTCTAGACGTGCCCATAGAACAGCTGATACTGAAGGAATGTAATATCGGTATGAATTTCAAGAATTTCAAGGAACATTGATGAAAAAGAACACACAAACAATAAACCTAATCTAACCTAACCTTTACCACCATCAGGTTATCATTTTTTTTTATATGAAATCTGTACAAGAGTCCCAACTGCTCCCTTCTGGACCCAGTGAGACTATGGCATCCCCAATTGGTGTATGGAGTATGTTGAGGGGCTGAAGGTAGTGGGAGGGGGAAGGAGATGAGGAAGTGGAAAGTAAGGAAGTACCTGGCTGTACAGATCTGGTCACGAAACACGGCTAAAGCCATTACAAGCAACGTTTGAATTCTGAATGGTGGTCTCACACCAGGGCATATAACTTACTGAGAGTATCTTCCACTCTGAAACGTGCCGCAAATATACCATATATTATTTTTTATTAATTAATTGTGAAATAACACAAATTAATCAAATAAAATTTGTTTGCGCATGCCGGGTTCGAACCCGCAACCTTCGGATTGGGAGTCGAGAGCCTTACCACTCGACTACGTCGGCCGTTTTTTATTGGATAATTAACAGCTCTGCCATATTTCATCGGTGATTCAATCCAATATTGTATTTGTTAGCCTTTCTTGAAAGGTTAGAGTTTTTTAATTGACAAAACTATTTATCAATATTCATATTGCTTGTGTACTTGCGCGAACAATAAATTTTTCTTAATATTTTAAAGCACAACTTTTAAAAAGCGTTTATAAGTAAAAATACTATACTCGCACCATCTACGAAAGAGTAGAATATGAATTCTTTGGACGTTCACCTTAAATTATCCCAAAAAAAAAAAAAAAAAAGTATCTCTGTATTGTTGTTATATTATATATAGGCTTACCATACATCCCGGTTTGACCGGGATTGTCCCGGTTTCAGACACGGGTCCCGGAGTCCCGGCCGGTTTAGATTTTGTCCCGGTTTGTGCGAGCGCTTTCTATTTATCTATTTTGTGGAGCTGTGTCAGTGGCTGGCGAGTCGAGCGACCGGCAAGTACGGCGCGGGCGGGTGGTGCGTGCGGTGGAGACGAAAAAATATGCATTTTGTGTTTTTATTTTATTAAGATTATTAGGTTCATAGTTTGTTTAAAGTAAGTAATTCATGCGTCTTTAGATTGAAACAAAATGTCGCAAATATCAAATCCATACAAAAGAAAGCGGAGCACTATATCTTTACCAAAAGTACAATCAGATATATCAAAATGTGTTTAATTTTGCAAAAAGCGAGTACCAGAGAAAATCTCCACCCGCTTTAGAAAAACACAAGGTGTCAAAAAGCACCAGTCACATTGTGATAAAAATAGGATTGATTACATTGAAAAGACCAGCATTGTAAAGTTCTGATGATATTTTTTCCAGGAAAACTGTATGGCTCTCTCCTGCACAGGCTGAGGGTTCGGATCCTGAAGGTGGAGGAGACCCCCATCAGCACCATCAAGGAGGGAGCCTTCCTCGGCATCAACAACACCCTGCAGGAGCTTTATCTGACCAACACCATGCTGGATACCTTCCCCAAAGAGGCCTTTAAAGTAAGCAACATATGATTAGAGTGCCCTGTATTTTACCCTCAGAAGATCAAAATATTTTCACTTTGCAATAAAATCCAAATTAATGCAATTTTTGTGAACGTATCTGAAAACTAAAAACTTTTATGAATTATGTCTTACTTCGCCTCACGGTTAACCTTTAAGCTGCGTTTGAATGTATGGGTAATGTCTCCGCCACGCGGAATATTTTTTAATCACGTCTAAAATTAATAATAATCTTATTCTTGCCGAGCAATAATTCTTTTTGAAACCGTAATTAAACGTGTTTCACATGACCGTTCATTATTTAAACATTGCTCAAATAAAGCATTCATATCTTAACTGTCCATAAATAACTCGAAATAATTCATATAAAAAAAAAAAATAATTTAATTTTGGCATGGATCGCATTATCGTATTTTACATTAATAATGTGGGGAAAATTGTTTCATTTATCGAATGTTTCGCATTACGAATTAAATTCTGGAATGAATTATGCTCGTTATGCGAGTTTTATTTGGTTCCATCACAATTATTTATCTCCATCTGCTATGTGTAATATTTATAATTGCTATTTTCAGGTACTTGGTAATCTGACTATCCTAAAAATCGACGGTCACAAGATGGAGACGCTAGACAAGGACATATTTGCAGACAGTTTGGCCTTGGGGAAGTTAGAACGGCTCCATATTGTGAATGGGGAACTCAAAGAGCTGATGGTGGAATCTTTCCAGGTATATATTTAAAGTATTTACTCGTGACTGTCAGTCCTGATTGCATTTGATTGGTTTGATTAGGGGAAACTAATAAAAAAAATTGAAGTCGGCCATTTTATCTTATGAGCAAATTATTATCAGCCATAAAGCAACGGGCCTGATGTTATGCTTTACGCCTGATCACAATTTGATCAAATGCTTTAACGGAACGGCCGTCAATAAAATGTGAGACACCCCAAAAACAATTTCATAATTATTTTATTAGTTCTTATAATAAAATTAACCTTTGGAACGCCGACCTCCTGTAACCTAACGGATGTAGTGTGCTGCGGGTGAAAATCCCACAAACATATTTTAGATTACCCATCAGATTTTTTTTTTACGTTAGCTGTACACGGGAAGCCCTGAGGTAAAAACTTCTTTGTGGAAGTTGTATGGAGGATCTTTTTAGGGAAAGGAAGGTGAGAAAGTTAAGGAGTCAATGTGCCAAGAGTGATGGACGTATGAATCCATCCCTCTCTCTGCGTTGCAAGGCGATAGGTCGAGAGAGTCCGGCTGGAGAGATCAAGATTAGATCTCCTTCAACCAGTCTCTCCCACCGAGCAGTAGGAGGGAAAACGCATTTGCTGTCAAGACCTAGACAAACGCCAAACGCGCGCCCAACATATGTACACGGTTGACATTTGTCACATGAAAACGGGTCGCTTCTACGTCTCGTTCTTGAGTTTAACAGCTCGGCTGTGGAACGATTTGCTGGCCTCTATGTTTCCTCCTTCCTACACACACAGCTTCTTCAAAGATGACATAGGCCCTGAGGGAAATTGTTTTCCTCAAGATCTTCTGTGTAGAGTTAATGTAAAAGAAAAAAACTTACCCCACGAACTCGGACACCCCTGTTAAGTTGATAATTCAACTGCTAAGTCACCAAACTTAACAAACCACTTGGCGCGACCTATGGCAGGGGTGTTGGTTATTTAATAAATGATAAATATTTAAGATTACTTATCAGATACGGATTCAAATTTTTCAAATCCGATGGGTACTTTTGGCGCTTGAGGTGCTTGAACATAATAGACAGTTTCAGCAGGACTTTTTTTTTAACCCAGTCAATTATTGTAGATTAACGCCTTGACATGTTTACATTAATATTTGCATTACGATTTCAGCCTCTGAGAAAACTGAAGACACTTGACCTTCATGGAAATAAGCTGACAGTTCTGAAGAAAAATCAGTTCAAGGGCTTGAGGGACGCTGAAGTACTTGATATAAGGTATTAAAAGAAGTATTTTTCTTAGTATCCCACTCGATCCATCCAACTGCTGGCCGAGTGTCTTACCCACCTATCTATTGACTACCTCAAACTGATAATGTGTTATCTAATGCAAAAAATGTTTTTTTCGAAAAAAGCGTCACAAACCAACAATGGTCCTTCGAGCCGGATTTGAACCAGCAGCCTATAGATTTATAGTCCACAATGGAGTTCCGATAGGCAGTGAGGCATAGAACTGTCAGAGGAAGGATGAAAGTATAGTGGTAGAAATGAGATCCCTGAGGCGTGTATTTGGTAAAACCGTGTATTGTTACGATATTGAGGAGTTCGAAAATAATGCAAGGCTGATGTAATGTAATGAATAAGATTAAGAAACAGATGCTTAGATGGTTGGGGCGTGTAGAGAAGATGAACGAAGAATGGAGTACAAGAAGAATATGGCTAAATTGAATTGTAGAAGATATCGGAGGCGTTTGAGGAAGACATACCACGATCAAGTGAATCAAATGCTTGTCAGGTCATGTCAAGAGTTAGAATAACAGAAAATTATGTATGAGACCAATGTATGAATGTGAATGATGTAAGCAGCGTGTACCAAGACAGAGTTTTGTGGCGGTCCATCTCGACTTTTTGATATATTAAAGTAGTCTATTTTCATTGCAACAAATTGACAATTTGTTGATATAATCTTGAAGAACGTTACAATGGTTGATATTTTCAATATTTCTAAAAATATGAAGGACATCAGCAGATAATCAGTAATTTTTTACAGCGGCCTTGAGGTGATTTTTCACAGAAACTGTGCTATACAAATCATCCAATATTATTATTATTATTTCACGCTATAAAATAATTTTGTAATATCATTTATAAACAAGATTGGACCAAGGTGTGAACCCTGTGGAACTCCATTAGTTGCATGATTTTTTGTTAGTCCAATATGAAATATTTGTTAATTTTTCTACTTTTGTTTTCACAGCTACAACAATATAACGAAGCTTGACAGTTCCCACATAGCCGATCTCACCAAACTTTCCTGGTGCAATGCCTCTCACAACCACCTCACAGAAATGGCCAGGTATGTCAAACATATTAATAACACATTATCACTGCCGGGGTTCTCCCTCCCTCGGAAGACAAGGACCCCTCTAAACTGCATCTGGTGCAGTCACAGTCGCTGTGCGTATATGAAGCAAGAATGGGATTCTGAATTGTGTAAATGTGGACATATTCAAACAACAGAACACATTGTAGCAGAATGTCCCTTGCATCAGTTATCCGGGGGCACATTTGTTCTGAACCAAGGGACTCCCGATGCTGTCGATCATGTTGACTTTCACCATGTGAAGAAGGAGAATAAATTCTATTTCATACCTTTGAAATTAAACATATCAATGGCAAACCCCACTCCTAGGTATTAATTTAATTTAATGGATTAATTTAATGTATTAATTTAATGTATTAATTTAATGTATTAATTTAATGTATTAATTTAATGTATTAATTTAATGTATTAGTTTAATGTATTAATTTAATGTATTAATTTAATGTATTAATTTAATGTATTAATTTAATTTATGCATTAATTTAATTTTATGTATTAATTTAATTTATGCATTAATTTAATTTTATGTATTAATTTAATTTATGCATTAATTTAATTTTATGTATTAATTTAATTTAATTTCATTTAATAATTTAATTTAACGTATTACTTTAATTTAATACATTAATTTAATTTAATATAATATATTCATTTATGTATTAATCTAATGTATTAATTAAATTTATTTTAATATATTAATAACTCAGGTCCGCGGCATACGTCATTCCTATGTCTACCTACGTTAAATTGTCGTGAAAACAAGCTTATGTGCCCAAGCGGTTAATATCATTAATTAATTTATCTTTCAGAGGAATGTTCGCCCGTAATGCAGTTCTGCGAGTGGTACACTTAAATCATAACTTCATCAAGAGGCTGGACACCAACAGCTTCAGGGGGATGAGATTTCTAAGGTACTAAATAATACATTATTCTTTTTTTAAATCGTATTTACTCTCCTGTTATTCGGACATGGCATATCCGATTCAAGCATTTGATTCACTTCATCGTGCCATTTCTTCCTCGGACATCCCCGACTTCTTCTACCATTCACTCTCCCACTTAAACTTATAATCTTTTTAGTAATATTAATTATTAATTGTAATTGTCTAATAATTATCTTACTTGATTTTTATTCCAGGCGTCTGTTCCTCTCAGACAATGAGATATCGGACATAGGTCGTGGCACCTTCAGCTCAGTGACCAGAATCGGTACTATTGACTTGGCCAGGAACAAAATCAAGAGGATTGATTACCAGATGTTCAGTCAGTTAAATTATGTGGAGGTTTGTCCATTTTCATTATTAATTATGATTGAAAAACTTTGATTATCCCTCAAGCTGCGGAAAGCGAGTCATTTCATGGATTGTATTTAAAAAGAATATTTAGGCTTCCATTATTTCACTCTTCATTACCGACTTAGAGAGATCTGTTGGATCAATAAATCTAAAAATGAGTTAAATATGTAATTTTTTCCCTTTATTTTTTCTCTTTCGTATGCATCGTCGAAATATTTCTAAGAAAATAAGTGCATCTTTCACAATGTGCATTTCAAGAGGATTTTTTTTCAGAAAAAATAAATACTGTTACATATTACAAAAATTTACAAAATATGTTAAGTACTCTGAATGATCTATTCAATGTTATTTTATAATAAAAATTCATACTAATTATAGGTCTACAAAAACTGGAGATTTTTTGAAAAAATAAAAATCTTTCTTTTCGCTCTCCTGAACAATTAATATTTTGTCCCTTGCAGCATTTCAAATTTCCGTGATGGATATACAGTGAAACCCTCTTAAGAAGTTTTCCAAGGGACCGGAAAAAAAAAACTTCTTAGGCGGGAAAACCTTATAAGTGGGAAAAATTGGGCCATTTGGTCTTCAAGGGACCGAAAAAGCCAAACTTCTTAAGCAGGAAAACATCTTAAGAGAGAACTTCTTAAGAGGGTTTCACTGTAGTAAGTTATTAACCTGAATGACAGTAGGTTTCAGTTAAGTTCCGAACCTAATGCTTTTGAGTTTTTTCTCCACAGAGGGCAATGATAGTTTACAAGCACATTGTTTTTTAACCGCTTGGGCACATAAGCTTGTTTTCACGACAATTTAACGTAGATTGACATAGGAATGACATATGCCCCGGACCTGAGTTATTAAACAAGTAATTTTGCATATTTTAACCCATTGACTTAAATGTGTTGACTATATACAATATAATAAGATATAGTGTGCTGAAGTAGACATTTTCGTTGATAATTTATACGGATTAAGATTAAATGTTCTGCTGTTGCTCAAAATATGTTGAGCTAATTATATTATGTGTCTCTTGTCTCTCTTTGTATTATTTGTCTTTTGAATGAGCGTTTGTATAATTTGGTATTTTTATGTATCCTTTGGCTGAGTAGATTTTTGTAATTTTTTGTACCTATTGAGTTTTTATAACTAAATTATTCTCACGTAAGTAAGAAAATCTGTAGAACCCGGTACAAATAAATAAATAAAATTTTCTTGCCTGGGAGCAAACTAAATTAATTTCTATGTTTTGAGTTCTCACTGTATTGCGTACAAGCGCATTACGCAAATTTTTTGTGAATCTCACAAAGATCTCATGATCTATAAGATTTTCAACTTGATGATTCATTTTTAATCATGTAAGATCCATTTTCAATTGTTGGTCCAAAAATTTTTGTGGAATTTTACTCTATAACATTCAATTTGCAGTTAATCGACGTGTCAGCCAATCAGATCACGGAGATCCAGAAGAACTCCTTCAAGGACCTGTACCTCACCACCATCAACATATCCCACAACGCTCTGTCCAAGATCGAGGCGGGTTCCTTTGAGAACTGCGCTAACATCACGCTGCTAGATCTCTCGCACAATAACCTCACCAAGATACTCCCCAAGGCGTTTGACGCCACTACATATGCCACCGAATTTCAGCTGTCCTATAATTTCTTTACGGAACTTAATCAGGTACGTACCCTGCGGAAAGACTGCTTTTCAGAATAAAAGTGTTACTTTGAATAGTTTTAGCCTTATATGGTGACCGGGTATAATAAATAATAAGCGGGTACTTTCCAACCTTTCTCTTCTCCATCTCCTTCCCTTCGGCCTCCTGAATTGGGAATGGCAAGTCCCACTAGCTTCGGACAATTGGGAGCAGTTGGGAATCTTGTGCAGTAATCACAATAAAATTATTTAATAACAGATAACTATCCTTTTGTATTAACAAAATCTACACTGGCTACTTCATCACCTGTTTGTTAAGTTGTCATCAAACTGTCTGTTATTTAAATTATGTTAAAATTAAATTACGAATAACCTGACATTATTTAAATTCCTCCTATGTATTTCCATCACTATAAGCGGAAATGTTGCTTGTGCAATGATGGAGGAATGTTAACTGTTTTTTTTTAAATAAATCATTAATAATATTTGTGTGTGTATAATAATAATAATTGGATAATTGAATCGTTTAGTTCCAATACCCTCCCCAATGGATTTTCATAATTTTGAGCAAATCAAGAAAAACGTTTTGCCTGTTTAATTTTATTAAATTAATTTAGTTAACAAAATAAAAGCACCCTGTAAATCACCCCTTTTGACAATGTTCCCGTGCCATGTTGACTCCTCCCACTGTTCTCCCCCTCCCCCAAAATCACCCTCTAATCATTTCTGTATTTGCATAAATTTTAAGTTAGTTTTAAGTTTGCTAGTGAATGACACGGATGTGTCGAATCCGTTAGCAGAAAAATTAAAATTTAAGTAACGAAAGCACGTTGAGAATTAAAACTCTTCAAAACAAAATGTCTAGAAATTGTTACATAGTTAATGCCCAAGAAATACAAAATATTATATTCTCTTTTATTTATATTTAATAAATATGTGGCAGTAGTTACGATAAGAAATATTAGTTAGTTGGTATATTTATATAACATTGTTTTTAAAAACTTAAAGATGTAATATTTTTAGATCAATATAATTTTAAGAATTAAAACTCTTCAAAACAAAATGTCTAGAAATTGTTACATAGTTAATGCCCAAGAAATACAAAATATTATATTCTCTTTTATTTATATTTAATAAATATGTGGCAGTAGTTACGATAAGAAATATTAGTTAGTTGGTATATTTATATAACATTGTTTTTAAAAACTTAAAGATGTAATATTTTTAGATCAATATAATTTTCTCTGGCTATACATAAACTCAAAGAAACTGGTGACCATTTTGAATTTGTTGAAATGCTGACTTCTGATTGGCTGTCTCAATTACGGAGTATTTTGGAACTCAGGTCGATATTTAAACACGATTTATAAATAAACTAGGTGGATTTTGGAAATAATAACGACAGCATCACATCCTGGTTAGAAATTTCAAAAGATGGCATTCACACCTAATTTTCAACAAAAAATCGTTAGGGAGAATATTGGAACTTAACAATTCAATTTGTACGAAACATCGCCTCAAGAGTGCTGCACAAATATGATTTCCTAGGCTCTTTTTAATTATGTTCAAACAGGTACAGAAAACATACTTACTGGCAAGTTTCTTCTCCAGATTCCCCTGCACAACATGTCCGGCCTGAAAATTCTGAATGTGTCACATAACCTGATCCACACAATACCGAAGAACACCTTCCCTAAGCTGTACGAACTGCACACTGTCGATGTGTCATATAATGAAGTCAAGGAGATTGCGAGCGCCGTTTTCCAGTCACTGTTTTCACTGAGGTAGTATTATTTTTGTTTTGTTATCTTTCTACGTAGGAGTATATGTGTTTTGTTTTTTTTACATTACTCCACACTACGGGCCTAGGTCATCTTTGGGGACACTGTATGGAGAGTCTTTTTGAGGAAAGGAATGAGAGAAAGTTCTGGGAAGGAAAAGGGGTCAGTGCGTCCAGGAGTGAAGGACATATGAATCTATCCCTCCCACTGCAGTGCAAGGCGATCAACAAAGATCAAAGATTTGAGGGGATCAACAAAGGTGTCCCAAAAACGGCTTCTCTCGATCTGGCTCAGAGAAGGTGCATCAGCCACCAAGACCTGAACACACCTCATCCCATGAATCCGGGCACTCCTGCTAAGTCATCAAACGTAGCGAACCACTGGGGATGACCTATAGCAGAGGTGTTAGTTAATCCAATTAAGGTTCCGTGGCAGCGGTACTTATCCGCCTCCCAAATTTGTATTTTTAGACTGATTTACAAATGAATAAATCTGTTATGAACTGTATTATATTAGCCTTTCTGTTATAAATGTGTACAAACAGGTACATAAATCATTTTAAAGAGACCCTTGCTTGATCATTGATGGATCAATAACACATTGGATGCTGAATACGCATCTAGTGCGAGTTACGAAATTTCATTGGGTACTGAGTACGCGCCTAGTATGTACGGATTATATAGACGGTAAATGGTAAGAAAACTTCACAAGCAGATTACAGATAAATTTTTTTTTTTTTATATGACGTACAAACTATTATTATTTTTAAACTTTCATATCTTATATGAGATTAAATAACGGCAGTGTTTTCATTTAAAAATTAGATGTAATCTTCAGCATGCAAAAGAATGTACATATTAGAAAATACGTCGCAATGAATGTGATAATAATAATATTGTTTTTGTTAGGCAGCTGAAGAATGAAACAAAAAACATAAACATTATTAAGGTAGCAACAGACTCGCAGCTTACATCAAAAAGATATTTATAACACAATAGCGCTCGCCATACAATCCCATGAGACCCGCCAGACGTAAAAAGATAGTATCTTTGTATGTGAGCTTCGAGTCTGTACCGTGCTTTATTGTTAAATATTGGACCCACCTAAAAAACATCGCTAGCGATATTTTGATTTTAAGACGCGAAAATCAATGCGTATTGTCTATTAATCTTTAAAAAACATGTTTTGTATTTTCAGATTTGTGAATCTCAGCCATAACGCGATGGAGCAGATCAAGCCGCCCACGTTCGGCACGCTGCCCACCGTGCTGGAGTTGGACCTCTCGCACAACAACCTGTCGGATATATCGCGCGGAGCACTCACCAAGCTGGCTTCCTGCCGGCGCCTCGACGTCAGCCACAACCACCTGCAGAAGATTTTCATGATACCCATCAGTTTGGGGTGAATATTGCTAAAACTTCCCATTACCGAGCTCTAAAAAATCCTCCGATCCCAAGGTGACATATTAGCTTTTGTTTTAACATTTATGCTACTCAAATTGCGACGTTTCAAAATCCATTAGATTTAATAACCATCAAATCGGCGATGTCCAATATTTATAATAAGCTTTTCAGAAGTTTATAGACCATCAGCAGTAATTTATATTTTATTTTATTTTATTTAAACGCCTATAGGGCTTTTATTTATAATATAGTACTTTTTTTTTTTAAATTACAATGATGACAAAATACAGGTTACATCATAGACATATGAATATTCATAGACGAGAAAATAAGGGAGAGGGGTACACCAACTGTAGCGGGACGCAGAGGGATGAGTTGACTGTAATGATATGTGATTCGTTAATAATTCAATCTGACAGTATATACTCATCTCGCATTATAATATCACCATTTAGTTCTTAAAAGTAAAATCTGCTTTTGAATGAATAGACCTTTTTACGTAAAATGTACCGATGAGAGCTCGACGCTGGTCCGTACAACAATGATGACGTCACATTTTCTAGATTTACGCGAAGCTATACGCCAGCCCAGCCGGTTCCATGGAACCCGTATTAAGGAGGGGGAAATAATACGCTTTTATCACTTAGGGCAGGTCTATACATAATATGTCTATGGGTTACATAAAACATAAGAAACAAAATTTAGGAAAAAGTTGACACAAAGTAGGTAACATAGAATATAAGTTATGAAAAAATAGATAATCTGCCACTATCCTCCCAATCAACAATAATATAATAAAAATGTTTGGTGTTTACAATAGTTTATGAAATATGTAGAAATAGTAATAGGACATACGGTGTTTGAAGTTTGCCAAGTTCAAATTATTATCAAAAACATCCATATTGGTATTTGTTACCAAGACTATGTAAACGTTGTAGGGAATGCAACTTATAGTTGGAATGAGATGTGTGTATGTATATAAAATATTATTTTAATAATAAGGTTAGGTTGTTTATTTTTCGTCTGTTTTCTAAACTTGGAATATTTAAACAACTCATTACTGCAACATCTCTTCTGGAACTAAGGCTGCAGATACCCAGCATTCTCGAGATAAATGCTTTTGGAAACAGCCATGGGTAAAAACCTAACTCTCTCATGTAGAGGTATCATAAATACTTCTTTTGTATTTTCTCGACCAATCGTACGTAGATGGTGATCCACTCTCGAGAATGCTATGCACTAAGCTAAAGTAAAACAGCCTTATAACTGCAAGGTTGGTCAACTCCTTTAAATTGTATACGACAATACCCTCGTTCAATTACCCAGTCTATTACAGAGGCTGTAAAGTTGTGCAAGTCTCATGAAAAGACAAAGGGACACAAGTGCTCGTAGCACGGTGGAAAAGTGTTGCGGTCCTAAACAATGGGAGAGAAAAACAAAGATAAACAGTTTTTTAATCAAAATATGACAAAAAATTTACTCTACTATTCAAAATTCCCAGTGAAGTAAACCTCGCCCATAACAATATCTCCACTATCCCGGACAACGTGTGGCCCTCCATGAACGCCCTGCTGTCCCTGGACCTGACGGGAAACCCCCTGGTGGAGGGGGGCCTTACTTCGGGCAGTCTGACTCCTCTGCTGACCCTGAGGATACTCACGCTGACAGATACGGGGCTAACGCAGCCCCCGTGGGAGGCGCTCAACACCCTGTCTTCGCTGCAATACCTGTATCTGAATGTAAGTCCTTGACGACACTGGCACTTCTGACATACGTGCTGTGTGAACAGTTTATTTTGTAGAACTCCATTTTAATTTTTATTTCTTTTATACAATCAATAATATCATTATTCAATGTATAAAAAATAGTTTATTATAAACAAGTTCTGCTTCGTAATTATTATTATGTGTTACAGCTGTTTCGCCCTCATAAGGCATGCGAAACAGCTGTAACACATAATAATAATTACGAAGCAGAACTTGTTTATAATAAACTGTTTTTTATACATTGAATAATGATATTATTGATTGTATAAAAGAAATAAAAATTAAAATGGAGTTCTACAAAATAAACTTAATAACAATAAATAAATCATCACAATAGGCGAGTTTAAGGTCAGTAAAGTGGCATGCCTCCCCGCCCACGCCTTTCTTTGTCGCACATATGTTTTTATACATCTTTCTCTTTCGCTTACAGTCATTGTAAAGTCAGTAAAGTAAATGGATAGTATCAAGATCAGGTCGGCATTTAAGTTTGGCGCATACTGTACTCAGCTTTATTTAAAACCCATAAAGTGAGACAAACATTTCATTTTGCAGCCAAATCGATGTTTCTTACCAAAATTCATGTGTAATTAATTCTTGGTTTAAAACTTCCACCAATGTCACCTGTTTATGACTTTTTCAGAAAAACAACCTAACCTCACTCAAGAAAGCCGCATTTGGCCGCCTGCCTATAGTGTTTGAGCTCGATCTATCGGACAACCAGATCACAAAGGTCAGCTCTGGAGCCTTCACCGGCCTCCTGCAGTTGCTGAAACTGTCCTTCAGGAATAATAACCTGACGCACATACCTAATGGCGCTTTTCAAGGACTTGTGTCTTTGAGGTAAGTCATATGAGTCGTAAAGTTACTATCTACGATAAATCCATTCGGGTGAATCGATGGCAACCCATTTGTTTTTCTATTATAACTTTTAAAATAAAAACCTAGAAAATTATTTATTATGTGCGCTTTGTTGTTGGACTACCAATGTTTAGCACACTAAATAAAAAAAATTCTAAGGTTTTTATTTTTAAAAGTTATAGGCGAAGTCAAAAGGTCTCCCTCAACCAGTCTCTCCCAATCCAGCCTGCCACGCAGTTGGTGGACAGACGCATCTGCCACCAAGATCCGGACAAACCGCATCCCATGAACCCGGGCACCCCTGCTAAGTAACCAAACGTAGCACCTGGGGAGGCCTGTGGCAGATTGGTAATCTAAAAAATGGTTCCCAGGGCGGTGACACCCATAACCTAAAAATATTTATTTACAGTGAACCCTCTTAAGAAGTTTTCCAAGGGACTGGAAAAAAAAACTTCTTAGGCGGGAAAACCTTATAAGTGGGATAAATTAGGCCATTCAATCTTCAAGGGACCGAAAAAACCAAACTTCTTAAGCAGGAAAACTTCTTAAGAGAGAACTTCTTAAGAGGGTTTCACTGTATTTATTTATTTATTAAAAGAATTTTGTACATTGTATAGATATTGTGTTATTTCATTCGCCATGCTAGGGGATGTCCCTGTGTTATGGCGGGTGAAGTTTAAATTGAAAGAAAATAATTTATGGTAATGAAGATACTGATAATATAATTATGATAATGATAATAAAATTTTACAATATGTGGAGATGGAATTTCAAAAGCTTATGCTGATGGACAATATGATAATTCAATTTTTTGTTTTTTTTTTATGTTTCAGGTCTTTAGATCTCTCCCACAATTCCTTAGAAAAAATTGACAACAAAACTCACGGACTACTCGATGATTGTCTCTCTCTTGAAAGGGTAAATAATAAAATATTATTATTTTTTCAAATCCATAATATTTGCTCTAAATCAGCAATAAATTCTAATTAACCCTCAGGTGGTGGAAAGCATCTTAAGTCATTCCATCGCACTTGCCTCTTACGCGAGAGCCGACGTAAGTCATTTCATCGCACTTGCCTCTTACGCGAGAGCCGACTTAAGTCATTTCATCGCACTTGCCTCTTACGCGAGAGCCGACTTAAGTCATATCATCGCACTTGCCTCTTACGCGAGAGCCGACTTAAGTCATTTCATCGCACTTGCCTCTTACGCGAGAGCCGACTTAAGTCATATCATCGCACTTGCCTCTTACGCGAGAGCCGACTTAAGTCATTTCATCGCACTTGCCTCTTACGCGAGAGCCGACTTAAGTCATTTCTTGGTTTAAGTCCTCGCTGTATTGCGTACAAGCATGATACAAAAACCGAAAATCATTTGTAAAAATTCCTCATTATAGTGACATCTCTCGAGATTAATTCACTTAAAAGACTAATTGACGTAACCAACATTTATTCCGATTTTAATTTATCATATGAATATCTTTATATATAAAAATCTTGCGTCACAATGTTTGTCCCAGGTAAACTCCGAAACTACTTAACCGATTTAGATTAAACTTGGCTTACTGTGTGTAATTAGGTTTTACTAAATTGTGTAATTAACTTAAAAGATAGGATAGTTTTTATCTTGATCATCAACCTCAATATTTATTATTGCGAATTAAATGTTTTTTATGGGACAATTATTTGTAAGTTCCATAAGTTTCGACAAGTTTTGACAGATGGCGGTGTGAGTTAATTTATTGACACGACACTTGGTTATCCAGGTTAGATAACCATCAAGTAGATGGCGTTATGTTTCTTTAGCCACAGCAACGCGTGGGCGGGGCAGCTAGTTATGTATATAAACCTCCAGTATACAGATTTACGCAGTTTTTTTTACAAGTGAATTTACAGTAAGTGAAAATCTAAAAAATTTTGGTTATGTCAATTAGCCTTTCTGCCGTCGATATGTTCATTAAATTTGTACATATATCTTGGGTAAGAATTTAAAACGACGGAGTCAGACCTTAAGCTCATTTCAAATCTACCACGTTTCATTTAAGGCTGTGTCGCAATGATTTTTCATCAATTGTGAGTTTAGAAATTTCATTTGATTAATCTCTTTTGCAGGAATAAACATTTATTCAAATGTTTAATATTTGAGATTTGCGTCCAGTGTACATTTGTTAAGCTGTCTCTTGTTTCATGTTTTAGAGAATTTATGTGTACATATTTTTAATTAAAGAGTTTTACCCTACAATAAAACTTATATTATGTTTTTTTTTTTTTTTTATATTATGTACTTAGCTTTATTTAAAATCTATAAAGTAAGATGAACATTAACATATTGCAGCCAAATCGACATATCTATCAAATATTCGTGTGTAATTCTCGGTTTAAATCTCCCGCCAATGTCACCTGGCAGTTATTTTCCTCGGGACTTCCTGTGTGGAGCTAATGTAAAAAAAAAATAAAGGCTGGTCCTAATACTATTGTCTGTGGTTCAGATTTTAAAACGATTTTTACCGTGAATGAAGTTGAATATTTGGCGCATAATTTGAATGGATATGCTCAAAAACAGTGTTATTTGGATAATACTCTTTTTCCACGTAGATGCTCAATTATTTACAATAATTATTTAGTAACTTTTTCACATTTGTAGGTGAACCTGAGCTACAACAAGATAAGTTTCATCACCCGTAAGACCTTCCCGAGCGATCCATACATCCCGTACAATCTCAAGGAAGTGGACCTCAGCCACAACGTAATGCCTGTTCTGACCAACGATATCGTCTTTGGTACCAAGCAGATGCGAGTGTTGAACATATCTCACAACATTCTGAACAGCATCAGGAAAAGTACGTAATATATTATTGTAATGATGATCATTCGAACTGTAATGTATTTTAATAAAATGTGTCGAGAATTAGATGCTTCCGGGTGTTTAGTTTGGGATCCGATCTCGCTCAAGTTACTCAGTTAATAATAATAATAATGTTTGGATGATTTTTGTAGCGCCATTTTTGTGAGAAAATCACCTCAAGGGCACTTAAAAGTTACCAGTAATTTCCTATCTTTTGCTTGTTTGTGGCAGTATCGAATACATAATACTATTTCTGTGTGTTGTCTATGGTCTACTGGAAAAGTCTACAGTCATGACTTAAAAAAAAAAAATTATCGTGTAACAGATGTTTAATTTTTAGAAACAATTTAGACAATTTAGCAGACTACAAAGAACAAAACATTGTCTGGAATATTCCATGATAGGAAAATTAGTGGCATCTTTTGGTATTCAATAGAAGTTTAATCAAGCTTGCAATTAAACATATTAGCTGATTGCGGGAATTCCAAATAAATTCATTTTAATTCACAAAAATCACCTACCTACAACTACTATATTGCCGATAGTCTTGCAGCATTCATCATCAAGGCAAATGTGGAGAGGCATACCGTTACTTGAGCCTGTCTTTGGAGCACAGACATCTGGTGGAAATGCTGTCCTAGTTCTTTAGTTTTTCTTCAAGGGTCCCCCAAGGGTCTAATTTAGGTCCACTCCTCTTTCCATGTTTATAAACGATATTTCAGATTGCAACATGTAATGTTCAGATTCTAGGCTTCTTCTCTTTGCTAATTACCTAAAACTATTCACAGAAATAGAAACATTGCAAAATTTATTCACGTGGAGTTAATATTTATTTATGCGCATATAAACCAGGATATAATTCTCAAATACTTAATATTATATTTTCATATATATTTCCCAGGTGTGATAGGCAATCTGACATCAGTACAACTGCTGGACATGTCTTACAATGATCTCAATGACCTGACATCAGAAAAGGGTATGTAACCAAATTATGTACATATTATTTTATCTTTTTCGAAAACAAAAAACTCTCCTTATCGAACGAACCTAGTTTATTTGATGATATTTATAATATATAAATATCTTCCATTATCTGTTGTTATGTAATATTTTGTCTGGCATATTATTTTGTGTTCCCTTTTTCTGACATTGAATTGTTTTGATTTGATTTCTGAACACAAACTTTAGGCAAGGCTTTACAAGTAAAGCTGGGATCTCGCCTGATCTATTCTTTGATCTATTTCATCTTTGAGTCTATAAAAGAATAGAATCTATGAAATATCTCTGTGAGAACAGGCTTTTTTATGGAATTGGAACCCAAAATTGAATGGACTTTGTCCCTTCACTCGTGGAGAAACCGAAACCAAACTAAAACTGGTTGACAAATCGCAAAATACTCGATAACTGACAGCTCGTGGTAATCTGGCAACCTGGCAACTGAAACACGCCGCCCGCGACTAGCACGGCGAGTTGCGAGTGATTGGTTGCGTCGCCGTCGATAACTGGTCTTTGAGAAGTTGCCTGGTGTGCTCGGACTGCCATTGAAAAACCCAGATTGGCGATTTGGGTTGCCAAATGGTTTTTTTTCAGTTGACCCGTGAGCGAATGGACTTCAACTTTCATTCTATAAATTGACCATAGAGACTTGTAGAATAGATCAGGTGAGAATGTGCTATATGTCAATGTTATTAAACAAAATCATGAATGAAAGATATAATTTTTACTGTGTTATATTATAAAATTTTATCAAAACTAACCTGTTTCACATTTTTAGTTTGAGAGTTATTGAATATGTATTATTATATTCAATATTACAATTTGAGGTTTTACTCGATAAATTGTTCCACTATAGGAGAGGGAACCCAAAAGTAACGGGAATTTTGACATAACTTCTTTATTTCTCAATATTTGTACACCAAATTTTGATCACCTTCAAAGTATTCTCCATTGACCAAAACGCATTTCTCCAAACGCTTCTTCCATTGTTCAAAACAGTTTTTAAATTCGCTTATCGGGGATAGGACTTCCAGCGATTTTTGTTTTACCTCTTCCACAGTGGGAAAACGCTTTCCTTTCATGTCCATTTTGAGTGTGGGGAACGAAAAGAAGTCACAGGAAGCTAGATCCGGTGAGTAGGGGGGTGGACAATTGGTGTTATGCTTTTTTTGGTCAAAAACTGCTTCACGGAGCGGTGTGGTCCGGTGCATCGACGCTCTCTTTGCTCGTCTGTGAGAAGGCGAGGGACAAATTTGGCTGCAACCCTTCTCATTTGCAAATCTTCGGTTAAAACCATCTGAATTGAACTCCATGATATTCCAGACATCTCACAGGATTGATCAATGGTTGGGCAACGGTCTTCACAAACGAGGGAATTGATTTTTTCAACGTTTTTGTTAGTTTTGACGTTGAGAGGCGTCCTGAACGGGGTTAGTCTTCAATTGACATTTCTCCATTTTTAAAATGTGAAAACCACTCGTAGACTCTGGTTTTACTTGGGGCAGCATCCCCATAAGCAGTCTTAAGCATTACAATAGTTTTCGACGCCGATTTCCCCAACAGGAAACAAAATTTCACAATTTCAAAATTTTCTGCTCTCGACAATCTGCCATCACATTTTTTTGCTGAAATGGAAAAAGTTGTTTTATAAAAAAAATTCTCACCGGCGAACCCAATCGATCACAGTGACACAAATTCGCATTCTGACTCAGGAGGAGTGACTCTAACGGACACCTGGTCGAACAATAGGTTCCCTTACTCTTCCTCTCCATCACAGCACAATTCCGGTTAGTTTTGGGTCCCCCCTCGTAAAAATATTGAGTATTCATCCTAGACTTGTGAGAAAGTTAATACCTAATAAAATAAGAGAACTATAAAATAACTAATAAGAAAGTTAATAACAAATAAAAATGGATATATTTATTCAAGGCACTATCTAGATTGCAATTAAATTTACATAGAATCTTGAATGGCATTTACAGATAGCAGCCAAAAATATCCATTAAGTAAATAAAGATAATGTTGGTAGTTCTTAGTCGAAGTATGATACAGTTAAATATGTCTGAAGGGGAAGGGTCGAATTAGCTCAGTGGTAGAGCAAAGCCTCGGCAAGGCTGAGGTTCTGGGTTCAATTTCTAGAAGCGACTGAATCTTTTTCTGTTTAACATTTTTCGTTTGAGAGTTGTTAATATTTTATTTTTATTTTTATTATTATTATTTTTTTTATTTTTTATTTCTATATAATATTACAGCGTTCACATAAAGTTATTCATATTTATACATAATAGCTAATAACATAATTTATGAACTTTTTGTTGTGTTGTGTGTAAGGTAGGTTAGTGACTGTGAAACTGTGGTTGGAATGTGTTTAATGTGTTTAATCATTGAAATAATTGAATATTATTTCAATGATTAAAAACTAGTGCTATTTATTTTCAGAACTCTTCCGTCTTCCGCCCAAAATAACCTCTCTGAACCTCTCACACAACCGGCTACAGGTCCTGCCCATAGAGCATATAAACAATGCCAGCAGTCTCCAGGAGTTGGACGTCAGCACCAACTTGCTGGAGACCTTCGATGACCTCCTAGTCAGCAGGATAAAGAACGACAAGCTGAGGGTTCATTTCGATGGTAAGTAGTGCAGATCCGCTGAGTTTTTTTTTTAAGGTTATCTTCACACTGAATGCTCTGAGGAAAATAATTTCCTTCAAGATCTTTGTTATCTTTGGGAATGCTGTGTGGAGGGTCTTTTTAAGGAAAGGGGAAAGAAAAAGGTATGAAGGGTTGTGTAGGAATCGGGGGGTGAGTTTGTCCAGGAGTGATAGATGTATGAATCCATCTCTCCCACTGCGGTGATGATGGCCTGCCACGTAACTAGTTGGCAGACGCATCCGCCGCAAAGACCTAGACTAACCTTCATGGTTCATGGTTCCCAGGTGGGCACCCCTGTTACATCACCAAAGGTAGCGAACCAATTGGAGTGACCTAGTGCAGAGATATTGACTATCCAATGAATAATTCCCGGGGCGGCATTACCTACCTCCCAAATTGAATGCGATACTGCTTGTACACCACCAGGTTAGGCCTGGTATATGTATTTATATAAAAGATATATGTTTTCCCCAGGTAACCCTCTGAGATGCGACTGCTTTGCCCGACCGCTAAAACACTACTTGAACCACCTCACAAAGAGCGTTCTAACTGGCAACATTCTCTATTCCAACATAACCTGTGCCTCCCCCGTCACTCTACAAGACTCTCTATTGGTCGAGGTGGACGATGACAGGATGAACTGCAATGAGAATGTTGCCATCAGACAAAAACTCGACACCAAAGTGGGAATTTTGAAAGGGAAATCGGCAGATTTTGAGATGGAACCAGATCTAGTTTTCAGGGATTTGAAATTGTAAGTAATATTTTTATTTTGGAGACGGGTGACGGTCAAGTATTCAAATTCGGTCAGTCATTTTTGTGTTTAACATATTTCAAACATTTTTCACTTCTTTCCACATTTTTTTCTGTTTTTATTTTATGTAAGTATTTGTATGTATTGTTATTTTGTTTAATTTCTTTTTTTGTTAATTAGAAATATGCAATGTATTGCATTGCACTACCCCTGATAATAAACTATTATTATTATTAAATGATGTTATAATTGTATAAAAATTCTAAAATATGTCTATATTAGGATTTAGTCTTATTTATTTATTTATTTTATTTATTTATTTAACCGCTTGGACACATAAGCTTGTTTTCACGATAATTTAACGTAGGTAGACATAGGAATGACGTATGGCCCGTACCAGAGTTATTAATACATGATTTATCGAATTTACATTTAGTTTATTGTGATATTTCACGATAAACATATGTATTATTATTTTATTTACATATTTATTTTAGTGACAAGATGTAAATAGGTAGATGGCTCCATAATTCATGATGGAAATGATCTAGTTATTACAGACAGAAATTTTGTTCAAATTTGATAATGCCACAGTTCACCTTTGAAGAGACTTTGCTTCTTCAGACAAACTGATATTCTGCTTTATACCTATTTTATTATATCAGCTGTCAACTGACTCCATCTTTTATCTAATTTCATGAAGCCAGAGCACGCGATTTTTCACACAATTTTTCTTGCGATTTTTCATTACTTTAGACAGATCAGATTCCACTTCGCACATACAAATTATTTAAAATATGCAATTGCAATTAATATCCTTTATTTTCTAGTTCACAAGACTCAATCCTCATTGAATGGTTCGTCCAATCATCGAAAGACATAGCCGAATTCCACGTCATCATCAGAAACATGAAAAACGAAATATTCTTCACAGCAGACGTGCCTTACAATAAAAGACAATACATCTTGCAACTAGCTGAAAACTCTATGCTCCAAAAGGCCATAGACAGCAAAACCACAGACTTAGAACTGTGTGTTTTGGCGGGAAATTCAAATTCCATAGCCGGAAGCTGGTTCCAAACTCAGTGCAGACAAATGCCGCCCGATTTTGGAGTTTTGAAAAAGGAAAACTTCGCAAAGACTTTGGCCTCTAATGTCTACGGCAAGAACAGGAATTCAAGAAGGAGGTATAACTCATCGGCTGTGATTTTCAAACCTAATTTTATGAATATGTGTTCATTGATAGTTGCATTGTATTCCTTTAATTTTATTTATTTATAAATTATATTGTCCTACATACAAAGATAATAGAAATAAGTGAGATGGGCCATGAGCCATTATTAGTATGAAACCACACTAAAAAAAAGTGACACTAAACAACATTTACATTTACCCGTACTATTGGAAATTGCATCTATATATAGCGGCACCCTGCCTTTTTTGTACTTACGTACCAAGCGCATAGCTTTCATAGTTAGTGCAGTTGGTCGTATCTCGGTGACAGTTGGCAAGCTTGCATGCCATATCTCTTTTGTTTCTATTATACATGATGTTTGGAAAGTAGTGGTACAAGCCGGAAATTGGTGAATCTACCTTGCATTTGGATTCGACTTTGTGGTGCGTATGAATTTTTGATTTGAGTTTTCGTTTTCGAGTCCGAAGTAAAAAATCAGTTGCTACCGTAATAACTATCGGCTGTTAATTGTATTATTTTAAATGCTTCAAAGCATAGACCGAGATCCAAAAGTTTTTTAAACCTTTACTTGCAGAAAAAAATATAAAAAATTAAAATGCTCACAAAAAAAAATTTGGTTTTGGGTGTAGATTTACCAACATTTTTTACCTGTACCATGATTTTTCGGACACTGTGAAGGTGTCTAGGTAAGACTTGGTTATAAAAGAGGAACGGAAAGATAGGAGTTTTTTTTCTTCATATTTCATCCAAATTTATATTTAGCTAAGACTAAATACATATTTTTAACCCTGTTCTAATATTTAAAACTATTATTTTAACTTATCGTCTTGGATACTGCAATAGGTTGTATGTCAAAAAGACAAGTATCCCAATTTCTGATCTTTTCATTGTATCAAAATAACTGTATATCTAAAAACGGTATTAATATACCTGCACTTTTCACAAGATGGTCTCACCATGGCTAATCCAAATCAACACTTGTCGGGTGATATACAACGTATTGCAATATCAACTTCATTTTTAAATGTTAGAATGGAGTTCAAATATGATGATGTTTCGGTCAAATATGAATTAGACTAAGGGGTCCAACAGACACAGCTATAAAAGCTCAAGCGTTATTTGACTTGGCCTACTCCAGCATATCGCTCGTCATACATTCCCATTGGGAATGTATGGCAACCGATATGCCGAAATACACCAAACCAAATAACGCTTGAGCTGTGTCCGTTGGCCCCATAAATCACGGCTAAAAGGTGAAACAATCGAGAGAAACAACGACAGCTTTTGAGACTTAAGTTTTGTTGAATTATTTTCACACCATTTTATCAATTTTAAGATCAAACGGCATATTATTATGCATAGATACTTTGTGCAATAATCTTAAATATTATGGATATGTAGAATTTAATATCGCATTTGATGTGAAAGTCTCTCTAAAATTCGCTTAGCGATTTTAAATGTTATGTACTAGCCTACATACGTATGTCTTGTAATAATTACATTTTATTCATAGATATTTATTAAACTTACCACTATGAAGGTCAACTTTTTACCACCGTTAAGAAATTAGGTACTTCTCAGTTAAACGAGGACGATTCCATCAGCAGCATACAGAAAGTATCAGATTATAATATTTATTTAATGTTAGTATAAGTTTTTTTTACATTAACCCAAACAGGAGGACCTGAGGAAAAAAAATCCCTCAGGGCATATGACATCTTTGGGGATGCCGTGTGGAGGCTCTTTTAATGGAAAGAAAGGAGAGGAAGTTCGGGGAAGGAAAAAGATATTTGGTAGGTATCTGGAGTCAATGTGTCCACAAGTAACGAATGTATGAATCCATCCCTCTTACTGTGGTGCAAGGCGTTGGGTCGAGAGAGTGCGGCTGGAGGTCAAAAGGTCTCCCTAAATCTCCCGATCCGGCCCGCATCGCAGTAGGTGAGCAAACGCATCCGCCGACAAGATCTAGACAAACCTCACCCCATGAACCTTGGCATCCCTGTTAAGTCACCAAACATATCAAACGACTTGGGGCGACCTATGGCGGGGGTGTTGGTTATCCAACAAATGGTTCCCGGGGAGACGGTACCCATACCCGCGTCCCAAATAGAAAGTATTACTTATGTATAAATCGGTCTTACTTATCGTAATTAATTTTAAAATAATAATTTCGAAATATTATTGATAAATAAAAAGACTTGAGAATGCTCATTACAAACAGCAATATTATATAATATTATTCCTTTACACAATTTTTTTTGTACATATTGTATAAATAATTTTACAAATAAACAAATTTTGCATAATTTTCTATATTGTATATTATTTTATTAGCTAACAAGCCATATTTATATCACTGTATATAAGTATGAATATGTATGATTAAGTGGGTTTCTCATCATCCTCCCAATAGTTTATCTACACTAATGATGAATATTTTCGATTTACGATTTATTTATTTATTAAGTTGGAGTTTATAATTCGGTACTCGAACTTATGAATAGTGGCTATATATTGGATAAGTTGGAGGAGTTTTCTAACCACTGCGAGTATTTTATTTTTATTTTTAATAGTATTCGTTATTAGGGTAGATAAACTATTGGGAGGATGGTGAGAAACCCCCTAAGTCACCTAAATCTCATTAGTTTATTAAATAATGGTGATAATTAAAATATTAATTTATTAAATAATCAGTTACATTGATGGCTGAACACCAAATCCCTGCAAAAATAAACAATCCTAAGCAAAAGTTTTGTGCAAAATCCAAGTGTTCTTTTACAATAAATACTCTATAATTTAGGTAATCCTAGAAAATTTATTTGCTAATCGATCTGAGGAAAATATTTTCCCTCAGGACCTATGTCATCATTCTTAGCTGTGTGGAGGGTCTTAAGGAAAGGAAGAAGAGGAAGTTCTGAGAAGGAAAAAGGTATAGAATCTGGAGTAACGGATATATATGAATCCATCCCTCCCACTGCGGTGCAAGACGGTGGGTCGAGAGAGTCCGACTGAAGAGGTCTAGATAGGTCTCCCTCAACCAGTCTCTCCCGATCCAGCCCGCCATGCAGTATGTAGGCAAACGCATTCGCCACCAAGACCTAGACAAACCTCACCCCATGAACCCGGGCACCGCTGTTAATAAGTCACCAAACATTGCAAACCACTTGGGAGTGACTTATAGCAGGGGTTTTAATTATTCAATAATGATTCCCCGAGTTGCGGTACCCATGCCCGCCTCCCAAATTAAAATATTTAATGTGATCTATTAATTTTCAATGTATGGACCAATTACAATACAGTTGCCCAATACTCGAATCACAAAATAATAGATGGCATTAAGATAAAGATTTTACAGCATTGTTGTTCATCTATCAGCCATCAATGCAACAGGCGTATAATCATTTTTTTATATTACCATTTCCCAGCCTAAAGGAATGTCATGCTTTGCAATCAAGTTATTCAAGATAGTCTTCAGAGGAGCGAAGTATTCGTGCAGAGCTGATGATGAGATGGTTCTGTCTCCGGTGAGGATGTAGAGAGCTTCAGACCAGTTGACGGAGCTTCCTTTGGACATCATCTCTCTAAAACAAAAACAAAATAAATAAATACCTCACAAGAGCTAATTGCTCACAACTCTCCGGAATCAGTGTGACTTTGGCATTCCGAATCGGGGTATTTAGAGAAGCTGAAGGAAGTGGAGAAGGGAGGAAGACTTCACTATTCAAATCTGGTCACCAAAGACGGCTAGAGCCATTTCAATCAACGTTTCATTTCTGAATGATGGTCTTTCACCAGAACGATACTGAGAGTATCTATCAATCTGTTAACGTTACTAAAGGCCCATTCGGACTAGGCTAGTATTTAGTCAAGTAGCGAGTAATCCGAGTAGCGAGTGTCCGAAAACATAATTTTAGTAGTTTTGAGTAGAGTCAATCCATTTTGTTCTATTTTTTCGGGCGTATAGCGCCCTTCACCATGTGTCACTGCTCACTGACTCAACCACTAAACAAGTCTGAATCTGTTAGCCGGAGACATACCGTCTCAATTTTTTTTATTTTTACTTTAGCTCCACACAGGAGGCCCAGAGGGAAAAAATCCCTCAGTCAAAAATCAATGTCACCTTTGGGGATTCCGTGTGGAGGGTCTTTTTATGGAAAGGAAGGAGTGGAGAAGTTCTGGGAAGGAAGGTACAAGGTGTGGGTAGGAATCTGGGGTTCAATGTGTCCACGAATGCCAGACGTATGAATCCATCCCTCCCATTGCGGTGTAAGGTGATGGGTCGAGAGAGTCCGGCTGGAGAGGTCAAAAGTTCTCCCTCAACCAGCCTCTTCCGATCCTGACTGCCACGCATTAGGTGGACAAACACATCCGTTGCCAAGACATAGATAAATCTCACCCCATGAAAACGGGCACCCTTGCTAAGTCACCAAACGTAGCGAACTACTTGGGGTGACTTATGAGGTGTTGGTTATCCAATAAATGGTTCCCGGGGCGGCGATACCCATACCTGCCTCCCAAATTGAAGGTGGAGCAAAGAAGCTACTCTAAGATTCTTTTACTTTTTCTGCTATTAATGTTTCTATAATTAAAATTCATTTACTTTAATCTCATTTTCTTCTTCCACTTCTTCAATAAGCATTACAATCAGCTTAATTAGCGTATTTACTTTGTTGCGTTGCAACCCGCCGCTCACTAATGTATTATACTCGACCGTAATATGAACACTTTTTGGTGAGTCAAGTGTTAGACTCGTCACTTGACTAAACTACTAGCTTAGTCCGAACAAGCCTTTACATTTCATATACATCATTTGCATCAACATCGAAGGTTTTAAGAGTCATTTTAGGCAAGAACTGTAAAACACGTTATTGTCAATTTTTTCTTGTACATTGTAGTAGAATTACAAAATTTGTAAAACAGTAAACTACTTGTAGTACATAGTAATTACTTTCTTAACTTAATTTTCTGTGCATATTTCTTTACTGTGCACTTTTTTTTACAGTAATGGGGCCAACGGACGCGCAGCTCACTTCAAAAAGATACTTATAACACAGTAGCGCTCGCCATACAATCCCATACAGACCCACCAGACGTAAAAAGATCATGTGTTATAAGCGTGGTTTGAATCTTCGCTAATCGGCATTATTTTTCGTGACCGCTATGATCGCAATATCAGAAAAGTTATGAGACCCCCCCTTCGCCGTAAACAGGAGAGGGGGTCACTTTGAATACACGGAGCCGTCAAGTTGACATATCCAGTACAAAGAAATGATATTCTCTCGACCGCTTCCGATTTCAACTGACCCCTTCTCCTGCCGTAGGAAGAAATATTTTATAACATAGTGTGTCAGTAGAAAAGATACTTTATAACACAGTATCTCTGTATGTGAGCTTCGAGTCTGTACCGTGCTTAAACATTTCACAAAAATGATGCTATAAATATAAGCCAAGTGTTTTATTATTTGCTTACATATATTTGCTTAGATATATATTATTTGCTTAGATATATATAAAAATTTCGCATCACAATGTTCGTCCAAGGTAAACTCCGAAACGGTCCGGAGGTGGTGAGCGAACGCGGTCCCATCCCGGCACACCTGCTGGGGAACATGTGGGCGCAGAACTGGGAGACTGTACTGGACCTGATACTGCCAGAAGCTAAACAAATTGATCTGGACACGATTATAAGGAGCACTAATTGGACTACCAAAGACATGGTAGGTGTCATAATTTCATACAACTATGATTCAAAATCAATTCAATTTTGATCTTTCTTTATATCTTTCTTCTTTATAAATAAAAATCTCCCATCAAAATGTTCGCCCAAGGTAAACTACTTAACCGATTTTGATGAAATTTGGCTTACTGTGTGTAATTTGGTCCAACTTAAAATATAGGATAGGGTAGGATGGGATATTTGAAATTTTTTGTAAGTTCTATAAGTTTCTGACAGATGGCGGTGTGAGTTAATTTATTGACACAACCCTTGGTTATCTAAGTTAGGTAACCATCCAGTAGATTACAATGTGTTTTATTAGCCACAGCAATGAATGGGCGGGTCAGCTAGTATTAGATATAAAGGTTGTATGTACATCATCGACGATCGTCCTTTTCTTTCTCACACATCTTGTATGAAAACAAAAAAGACAGAAGATAGTGTAACGATAATTTAATGATCGCCTCACCTCAGTTTCCGTCCTGCCTTTTTGGAGCCATAGATGTCGCACCTGTGCAGGGGCATGGGCACCCGCAGATCCGGGGAGGGAGGGGAGGCCTGCCCAAACATGCTCCACTGACACATGCCGCGGAACATCTGCACCTGCAGGAAGCTGCTCAGGAAATATCTAAAATATAAATACATTTTTTTTACATTTTAGATATTATTTACACAATTATATTTGTGTAAATTAGTGTGTATATGTAAATATATGTACTTGTGTATGTGTATATGTGTGTGCATACACATATGTGCATGTGGATGCATACAAATATATAGTTATATGTATGTGTGCATATATATATGCATACATATAAAACAAGGATTAAAGTATGTGTTAAATCTATATTCCTCATCTTTCTTTTTTATACTTTTTATCTTCTCTCTTTTTTATTTTATACTTTCTGTTATAGTTTTTTCATTTTCATTATAATTTTTTCTTCTACAACTTTCAATTTTCAAGCATGTTTATATACTTAATCCATATATTATGTTTACACTAGACTTCATAAACTAACCAATTCAACTTATATATAATTGGTCACCATAAAACAGGAAGCCACCTAGTATAGTGATTTCATATGTCATTTATATGTAAATGTTTTAATGTATTTCATGTATTTTATAAATAAATAAAAAATACAATCAGTGAAATGGCAATAGTTTCCAGAATCGGAACAAGAGACATCTGCCCTGATGATGGACACTGGGGCTATCTAAAATTAAAAAGGGTTAAAAGATACATAACGTCGACGGCATTCCATCACCGCGTATGTAACATCACCGCGTAAGTCATTCTGAAATGCCATTCGACGGCGGTCCTAAACCTACATCGGTGGGATTATTATAGGATTATTTTAATGTAAGGAAATAGTCTTACAACGAAAATAGTATCACCGCGCATCTCATTTGCCTTCCGTTTCGGTAAAATCATCGCCTATCTCAGTCGATGACCATGTCGATGACCAACCGTCATTGCCGCAACACGTTATTTCACTGATTACAACGTTTTTTTATAAATTTATGTGTTTTTTTTTTCAACGGAAGTCTTACAAAAGGTATGTTTTATGAAACTTAGAAATTATATATTGAAAACATTGTTTTGTGCACACGGTACACGTTATTATTAATCATTATGGACTTACGCGTTGATACACCTCGCAATGATTCGTTCCATTGTATCGGAAAACGTGAGATACGCGCTGATTTATTCTTTTTTGATTTCTGCTTTTTTTAAATCAAATTGAAATACTTCACTAATAATTATATATTATACTTTACTATTACTTAAGTAATAGTATATAGCGAAACAAAGATATTAAATATTATTTTTTAATTTTATTTCAGTAACAAAATGTTCGATTCTAGCGATGATGAGTTATTTGTTGATGCCATGTGCAAAGAACTCCGAATAAATACAATATCTAACAAACAGGGCAATGGAAAAAAAGTAGGTGAATGTTCTACAAATGAAAACATAGAAAACAATGATATAAATAATATGAAATTTTCAATCGTTGATCATTCCCAAAATCAGCCACCAACAACAGAAGACAGTGCAGAGTTGATCTCAGTGGTATCTCCTGAATACGTATTATGCCAAGATATTCATAGCATTAATAATAATTCAACATCGTTTGTTATAAATAATGACAAAATTATAGTTGATTCAACTTCAATTGAAATGCAGGTAGTGAATTACAGTAATCCTACACCAGGTTCCATGTTATCTCCTTCGGAAATAATAACATCACCATCAAATCGGCCGAGTGATGGCGACAAACACGCAGATTCATCCAGATTAATAAACAAGAAATTGAGGATGCAAGGGAAAGATTATTTAGGCTACAGAAGAAGTTTACTGCAAAATGGGAAATTCAACATGGTACACGATGTGCCTAAAGAAGCTCGTCAAATGGGTCCAGTTGCAAATCCAAAATGTGCATTCGATCAAAACTACGAAACTGTCCCAAACTTAACCAAGGTTCTAGAGAATCTATTTTATTTAAATGTTTTGGTCAAAACTAAATTGGGATCAGAGAAAACAATTTGTTACATCTAATGTAATAAAAACAGAACCCAAACAAAGAAGATCGGAAACCAGTTCTTTTCGTAGACAAGGCACGTTGGTGTATTTTTTGCCCATTGAAAATATTAGAGAAAACATTAAAACATTATAAAATATTATAAACGCAAGTGCAATTTATTACAAAATGAAATTATGTGTGCATAATTTTACCGTCTTTAATTTGGAAAGTAAGACTGTAGTGACATATAAGTTTGACGAAACCCACGTCGGACTGGAGGCATCTGTATTAACCTCCGGCATTATTGATTACATTGTAGGAAAATTAAACAAAGCCCCTGCTCGTATAGTTATAATTTATAGCGATGGATGCGGCTATCAAAATAGGAATGTGATCCTCAGTAATGCTTTGCTTCGTCTCTCCGTGAAATTCAAACATCATGATTACACAAAAATTCTTAGAGAGGGGACACACCTACATGGAATGTGACTCAGTACATAGTAGAATCGAAAATAAATTTGCTGAATTGCCACGACGACCAAAATTGTCGAATAATATAAATTATAATGATATTATTCCAAAACTTTACAAAGATAGAATTAAAATAAAAGAATCCAAGTGGAAACATTTACAGGAACTAAAATCTGTAATACCGCAAGATTGACATAGCTTTTATGATTCATTACTGTATCAATTACTTTAATTTTTTGTATTTTTAACATTACACGAGGTACCTACAATGTAAGTTTTTTTTTTTATATAAAAATTGATGTGCTTTATTTTTACGTTAATGATTGTCGCTGTCTATTAACTAATAAAAGTCGCGGTAACTAATAATTTTGTGTATTTTTATGATTAGGTACCTATCTACTATTTTATTTGTCTAAATAATGTCATGTAACATAATGTTACTTCGTTATATTTATTATTTTTTTTTTATTTTGTTTCCTCATTCCCGTGTTTTAAAACTATAATAATATTATATACCTACCTTCCAACAAGAATACATTTCCGCGTAAGTCAAAACTTTTGCCGTATTTTACTGAACATCGCCGTTTAAGTCATTTATTATTTTATTTTCGGTTAAAAACATATATTTGTTTAAATACATAGTTGAAAAGACAATTGAACATGAAAAATAAAATGGTTTGCCTCGATTTCGATGAATATATATTAAGAAAAGTGGTTTTATGTCTCTCCTGAAAAGTGGCCAAATATGATTTACGCGGTGATGGATTGCCGTCGACGATAAGTTGGCTAAAGTAGGAGAAAAGTGCAACACGACTTAACACCCCAAAAATCAATCCCGATAATACACTTTTAGCCCTGAGAAACTCATATGTGTACCGTCGTACCGGGAACCATTTATTGGATAACCAACACTTCTGTTGGTTAACTAAATCCAAACCTAAGTATTTATTTATTTATTTATTAAAGAATTTTATACATAGTGTACATATTGTGTTATTTCGCCCGCCATGCTAGTAATTCAAAGAGTTTCAAAAACTTCCGCTTTCATTTATGTGAAGTTATGTTTCATTAGTAATTCGAAAGTTCCTTGTCTTATTATTTGATATTTCACAGCTCATTAGCTCATTATGATCTTCAGATCCGAAAGCAGTTATGTTTATCTAAAAAACCAAGCAGGAAAAAACTATGCTAATTTTACAAAGCAAATTTTTTTGTTCCTTCAGATGAATATTTAGAGATGAGATTTTTTTTAATGAATACTTGAAAGAATTCATAATCTTCTCGTTCATAAATAGCACTCGTATAATTATTTTAGGAAAGAACACTTTTAGCAAGTTATGCTTTAAAATATTAAGTTGAATTATTTGTCTGCGTCCGTGCGTACGCAATACAAATATCAATAAGTTATAAATATAATAGTTTTGTCCGTATACAAATTTAATTCTTTCTAGAGAGGCATTCAAATACCGGTTATTCAATCCACTTTCTTGAAAGTGTTGATTTTTTATATAAACAAAATAATTTATTCATATTGCGTATATACGGACGCAAACAAAAATTTAAAAACATGACTTGCAAAAAGTCTTTTTTCCTAAAATTAAATTAGTATCATCTATGAGCAAGCAGATTATGAATTCTTTTAACATGGGACACCTATTGAATATAGATAAAATTGGATGTGTTTATCCGAGACACTATCTAGGTTACAAACCAGTACTTCGAACATTTGTTATCATTTAAAAAGGTAGCTGCCAAATATATGGGAAAAACTTATTCGAAGATAATATTGTTATTTCTGAATTTTGAATATGAGATTGAAAAAATGACTTTGAAATAAGAGGTCTGTGGAGGAATTAATTAAAGCGCTTGTCCCGTTAGACCGGAGTTCCTGGGTTGGAGACCAAGTTGCGACCATTACGTTTTTATTTTTCTGTGTCTTGTTATTTTTCAAATTTTCGTTTAGATTTATTTCTTCGTTGATATATTATGAGAATATGATGAGAATAACCATCAAAAGTTATTACAAAAGAGAGTTATTCTAATAAAAAATTGAATGTTTACCTGACATACGGTGTGTTATCTGGAACGTGAAACTTGGCTGCAGCATCAAAGTAATATTCTGGCCTATCAGCGCCATCAGGCGGTTGGATTCCTTGATATTTGGTGACATAGGCCCAAAAGGCCTTGTTATAATCTTCAGGCAGAATTTTACCACTGAAGATATCCCATCTGTACTTATCTATGATGTAACCAAACGGTATCTGTGGTAATTTGGTCAAAGCTTGTCTCAGGAGCAGTATTGTATCAAAACCCACACCAACATCTTCGTCCGGAACATCTTCAAATTCGTCCGATTCAGTGAAAAAATCGTTTTCAATGTCATTTTTATCCATGTTTTTAAAAATATTACTCCTTTTAGCATTTAATTCTTGGAATTCGCTGTCGAAATTAACTCGTTCTTTATTAAGGTCTCGGTTGCTATAAATTTTGAAATGGTTGTTATTTTTACTGACGCTGTTTCTTGAATTATAAATTTTGTCATCCGATTTTTCATTGTTAATCAATTTCTTAATGAATTCCATACTGTTTTCATATCTGTTATATGTGAATTTCTTGTTTAGGTCAATGAATGGGTTTCTGTTGTTAATGTTAAATTTGTTGATGTCTCGTTTTTTAATATTCGATTTGTTGATGATGTTGTGTTTGTTGGTATTACTGGATGGCTGATGTTTGTTTTTGGGATACTCGTAAACCAAACTGTCTTTTATTAGTCCAAGTCTTTGCAAGTGTTGAGGGGTCAATACGGCGTACATTATGGCGTCCCCAACGCTCTCTTGAAAGGCAGAATTTGCTCCATCCTAGAAAAGATAAAAAAAAATATTTGCAACATCAATACTTTATTTATCGTAATTTTTATTTATTTTGGTACAATAATTTAGGTTTTACAATTTATTTTTTAATGTTGGCCTTCCTGGGTGGCTAACCCGTGACGAGGCCCCCATTTTAAATTACAAAAATTCAATAAATATTTAATACAAAAGTAACCCAAAAATTCAATAAGTAATGAAATATAGTTAAATAATTAATTATAATGTTTGGTAATGAATTTAAAAAAATCGGCATATAGTATGAGTTACAATAATTGTGTTGAGTTACAAAAATGATGTGTGTTTTTTAATGGTTTTGTGTATGTAAGGGTACATCTTTTATTCTTATATTATAAAATTTTGTATTGAAATATAATTTTTTTCTTCTTTAATCCATAAAATAAATATAATATATTAAATCATACATTTGGGATTAAATAAATCATAAATGAGGCGGGAATGGGTACCGCCGCCCCGGGAACCATTTATTGGATAACCAACACCTCTGCCATAGGTCACCCCAAGTGGTTCACTACGTTTGGTGACTTAGCAGGGGTGCACGGGTTCATGGGGTAAGGATTATCTAGGTCTTGGGGGTGGATGATCTAGACACACTGAACCCCAGATTCCTACCAAACCCTCATACCTTTTTCCTTCACATAATTTCCTCTGCTTCCTTTCCTTAAAAATACCCTCCATACAGCATCCCCAAAGATGACATAGGCCCTGAGGGAAATTTTCCTCAGGGCCTCCTGTGTGGACCTAATGTTAAAAAAATATATATATTTTAATTTTGTATCTAAATTTATTCTTGTTTTCCACTTTGTTTTTAATTTTTCTTTATTCATTTAGTTCCAAATTTTGAGAATTTTACGACCACCACGCTAGGCACATGCCCGTGTTGTGGTGGTCTGTTTTTTTGTACGCTTGTCTAACTGGTCTGTTAGTGATGTTGAAATTTGTTTTCTGTTGAAAAATGTAGTTTAATAGTGTTTTAGCGTATAATTGGTGTATATCTAGTATGTATGTAAAACTTGTTGAATATTTGGTCTGTAACAATCAATGTACTTTTTATACGATAGTTTTCTGTGCGATTTCCATTTGACCAATAGCTGAGTTTGTTGCTCCTCCCCAAACAATGCCACACCGCACAAGTACTCAAATTGAAATTATGATTTTCCCAGTTGGAGAATATTGTACGGCTAAAGCGAGTGAGAGCTTTACTAGTGTGGCCCATTACCATTCGTAAATTTGTTCTCGGTCGCAAGAGAGTAATATTTAGTAGGTACTTACTTGGAAGATGACAGGAAGCTTAGGATCGTAGGACATGTAGTACTCAATGTGCCCCATCTCGTGGTGAATGACGTAGAAGTCCTCAATAGAGAGACCGGCGCAGTAGATCATCCTGAAATATAACACAATTAGTTTGACCACCTTTAATGATTCTAACCCCTAAAGGAGGCCTCACCAGCCACAGTTATGACAAATTTTGGTATAATGTTTTTTCAGACCTTCATGTAAGCATATTTGTCTTCCTCCAATTCCTTGGCATTTGTGGCCACAACCCCAACTAAGACCCAATTTTAATCCCACGATATTCCTTCAGTCTGCAGTATTCTCTTGCAGACTTATCAGGAAGAAGGCTCTTTGGTGATTGAGTTATCCCAGTATTATAAATTTAGCCATTACTTCAAATTGTTATAGCTTCTTCGTTCATTTCAGAACAAAATGAGTAATTATGTAAATGCTACCTGAAATCTCCCGGCATAAACATATTGGCAGCGGTCCCATGACATTTGGCTATGTTTTTCTTTTCATCGTCACCGCCTTTGTTTTTTCTTCCACCGTCTCCATCCCCGAAGTAAGAATATTTCCAGAACTTTTCAGTCATCGGGAAGAGGCCGATGGAAGTGTAAAAGTCTTCTGCTCGCTTCAGCTGGAAAAAATTACGCTAGGTTAGGTTAGGATATTACAACAACTTCATAGTTAAATAAATGAAAAAAAAATACTTTGTTTTAAGTCACTTTATTTTTATTTAACGTCTACCGGTTTCAGTACCTCCGTACCATCATCAGGACTGTTACAAAAATAATGTCTACAAATACAGAAGTACACATACATAATGTTATGAAAGAAAGGGACAGTATACTAGAGTGGGACAGAGCGTCAGTTGTTGGAGGGAGGAGGGGAATGGGGGATAAGTGAAGACACGGGGAACATACTTAAAATTGGACTGAAGGTAAAATTTAGTTGGTTATTAATGATTTCTTCCTTTGAATTTACTGATTTTTTTTTATTTCTAAAGCTTCCAAATTGTTAAGTCTTAAACCTATTCCGTTCTTATGTAGGACTTTAATTCCTGAATCAGAGTTTGCGGATCATTTAATTGATAAAGATCATACTTTTAACCACGATTAAAAATAAAGTGACTTAAAACAAAGTATTTTCTTTTCATTTATTTAAAATGTCAAGTCACAATGTGTTTGCTATCCCCTACCGCTACTATGTCTTCTTTGCAATCCCTCCCTCTCCCCGCGTCCCCATACCCTCCTCCGTTCCTCTTCCCCCCACCAATCATCGTTATCGGAGAAACAATATTTTTTATACTAACTGACCCGCCCATGCGTTGCTGTGGCTAATAAAACACAACCATCTACTGGATGGTTACGTAGCCTAGATAACCAAGTGTTGTGTCAATATTTTAACTTACACCGCCATCTGTCAGAAACTTATGGAACTTAGAAATAATTTCAAATCATTGTCCCATAACAAACATTTAATTCGCAATAATAAATATTGAGGTCAATAATCGAGATAAAAGCAATCCTTTATTTTAAGTTGGACCAAACTACACACAGTAACCCAAATTTCATAGAAATCGGATAATTAGTTTACCTTGGACGAACATTGTAATGGGAGATTTTTATTTGTAAAGAAGAAAGATATAAAGAAATATCAAAATTGAAATGATTTTAAACCATAGTTGTATGAAATTATGATACCTACCATGTCTTTGGTAGTCCAATTAGTGCTCCTTATAATCGTGTCCAGGTCAATTTGTTTAGCTTCTGGCAGTATCAGGTCCAGTACAGTCTCCCAGTTCTGCGCCCACATGTTCCCCAGCAGGTGTGCCGGGATGGGACCGCGTTCGCTCACCACCTCCGGACCGAAGAACCGCCTCAGGAAGTACCTGACCACCCCATGGAGGGAGCGGTACAGGTCGGATGTTTGCTGGAGAAGATCATCTACCAGATTTTCTAGGTTAGGGATCTCAAGTTCTTCGCGCCATATTTCACCGATGTCTGAATATCCTGAAAAAAATATATATATTAAATATGCATTACTCCGCTTACCGGATAATACGGAATTTTTTTGTCGAAGTTCGATACACGATAATACGTAGCGTACTTGGACAATAATGGCGTCGAAAACATTTATTTTGCCGCCATTTCTTTTGTATGGATTTGATATTTGCGAAATTTTGTTTCAATCTAAATACGCATGAATTACTTAGTTTACCCAAACTAAGAACCTAATAACCTATTTTCTGCACGTAAATAGTTGTTTCTTGTAGCAATTGAAGTTGTATAAGTACACTTCACTTGGCCAAACACTCGCTTAAGTGAATTAATCTTAATAAAATTAAAATATAAAATGCACATTTTTTCGTCTCCCCCGACATAAATACTCACTTTTCGTAATAATAAAGCTAAATCTAAGTGTTTCAATAAAAATTATTCCGTATTGACCGGTAACCGGAGTAAGACATAAATTAATATTTGATTGATACACTTCTTTCTCTGTATCGTCAGAGGGATACAGAGAAAGAGATACCCGATTCAAAACTAACTTCAACTGCAAATCGACCCTTTGGAATAACAAGGTTCGTGAATAATGAACTCTAAAGTAGCTAATTATAAATCCCAGTATCGCATGACGCTGCCGCCACAGGTGGAACCTTGTTATTCCAAAGGGTCGAAATTTTGAATATGTGCTAAAGGTGGCCCTTTTTAAACACCCTTGTGTTTTTTGCGGATGGAGGTTTTCTGCTACTCGTCTTTTGTATTTAAACACGTTTTAAATATGTATGGACGTACTTTTTTATTTTATTCAGTTACATAATTCCATTTGACATGCTTTACAATTGCTTGTTTTTTCTAGAGTACACCGGAACACACTTTTTCTTATAAAAATCAGTCAGTAGCAGTACCAATCCCGTCAGTAGACTTGTTTTGATTTGAAATAAAATGATAAATATTGGAATAAGATTTAAGTAATTACTTACTAAGTACTAACTACTTGCCATAGGAAGGTACTTAAAAATATGATATTAAATAGTACCTACCTGTGATGGCATTATGAATTTTAACCAGCAGGTATCAAAAAAAGTTAATTTTCCGTTAAGAACTCATTTATAAAACTGTAGTTGCTCCACATGTAGATTACTGCTCTACGACGTTATATTTGGCCAATAAAGGACATTTAAACAAGCTAGAGAACAGAACAGAACTTTGAGATGTATTCTAGGAAAGGGCAAATACACAAGGGTTAATCAAATGAGAGAGCAGCTAAATTGGATTCCAATAAAAAAGATACTGTTATTTAATGTGTTAATTTTTGTACATAAAGCATGAAAGACAAAATGCCAAAATATTTTAAGGATGAATTAGTTTTTAATAGAGATGTACATAATTACGAAACCAGAAATATAAATAGAATTAGAATGAAACATGTGAAGAAAAAAAAATCACAGAATTGCCTAATGTATAGAAGACTAAAGACGTATGATGAAATGCCTGAAAGTCTGAAGAATGAATGTATTTAAAAAGAAAAATTATGCTTACTGTAAAAATATTAAAATTTATAAAATGAAATATCAGTTTATATTCTAACGTAATATAAACTAACTCAATAAATAATAATAAATTAATCATCTTTTTTTATTCAATGTTATAGAATGAAGAATATAGGAGGTATTCAGGGACGTACTTGACTAGTGATTCCTAACATTATTGGAGTAAAAAATGTAAATCAAATTTTTTGCTCAGGTGACTTTTTTATGCTTTTATTTCTATCAAATCATTTAAAATCAGTATGTATTGAGCTCAAAATTTCATTAACATTTTTAACTCCAAATAATGTCAGGAATCACTGATTGAAGAAAGTCAAGTACGCTACTTAACACCCTGTATGACACTAGAAGTGCCTTCCATAGAAATTTGAACGTGTTCCGTACAAATTTGAATGAACAAATGTGCCACTGACTTAGTACCTTTTCGTTCTAGACCATTTAGCGTGCGGTTTGTCTCTGTTACACTGCCTGAAATTGTGTATCGCCATCCCATTTGAATTTCGTAATCACAGTTTTGTATGGAATTATAGTCCTAAATTAGGCCTATAATTGAATCACGATAATTGAAACACGGCCAACAAGGAACTCTTGTGTTATTCTATGTTAAATGTGAACACCACAGAAGAGTCGCAACTGCTGAGCCATTAGGACTATGACATCCTCAATTGGGGTATGCTGTGATGCTGAATGGAGTGGTGAAAAAAAGGAGATTGGCTAGAGGCTAGAGGAAGTTTAGGAATATCTAACCGTAAATACATGTTTGTTTATAACAAAAATATTACTATTGTTACCTGTCCTCCTAGCGGCAGAATTCTTAACCTCCACCATCTTCTCATACAGCGGCCTGATTGGCGGGCCGACCTTTTCCCGCCAAGCTAGCCAAGCCCACTTTAGGATGGCCTCGCTCCTGCTTCGCGCCATCAGCCGCTCCAGATCTGGCTCGCCGGAAAAACAGACAAAGTCGCTTCTCCCTCCGAAGACCTCGTTTGTGGCCGCCATCTTGGCCGCGAGCAAAATGGCGGCATTAGAAATAGCCGCCCTATCATTTGTTTGAATATTTTCTTGTGATTCCAAACCGTTATAAAGATTAATATTTGCTTTCTCATTTTTCACAGCATTCAAGTTCATGTTTGCTTTGAAAATGTCGATTGGGTTGCATTTTTGGGTGTCGTGTTCGCACAACATTTCGATTTTAGTCAGGACTTCATCTACTTCTGTCAAGTACGAAATAATGTCTTTGTCGTGATCTTGTTTTTCTCCGTTTACGGGTTGGGAGGCATTTGATTTTGGAATACAGATATTAGCTGAGGTGTACATCGTTTGCATCTCTTCCAAGACGACGCTGAGGGTCCTGAAAATAATATATATGATAAAAATAGATTATTTTGTAAGTATTTAAAACGCGTATAAGGGAATTCAGAAATTAATGAAAATTGAGAAAAGTACAAGTTGCGGTTCAAAATGTTGTTGGTTTCTGCAAGAAATATTGGAAATCCGGTAGAAAATACTCACTCAGATTCCCGAGCGTTCAGTGTGGCGCCTCTACACAGAAAACCTAACTCTCTTCTCTGGATGTCATTCAGCAGATTAGCGTCTACTCTCGCAACTTTGCTGCAAGCGTCTTTTCTCCAAGTCGAGCGCGTTATATCCAAAATGGCGCCTTTCCCCGCTAAATTTGGATCTTCCGGGTTCACACTCATCCCCCAAGCGAAATCAGCAGTAAGGATGTTAAATTCCAACGCCTTTTCGTTGATTTCGTCCAACCAGAGTGACATTTCAACTTGACAGAAGTCAGAACGGTCGCCATCTTGGAAGTATAATCGCCTGTGTTCGAAATAATTCAAATTTGAACACGCAGCCACTGCTTTGTCAGCGGTTGCGCCATTTTTAATGTCTGCCGACACTTTTTCAGTAAGTATTATCAGAAATAGATACAAATATTTGAGTTTGCATTCAAATGCATACATTTTTAGGTTTTTCCAACTTTTAGCGTTCACTAAAGCACTTTTTCTGATACAATTTCTGTGGATAAACTGTATTCATTTAGTTCAGTAAATTAATTCGCATGTTATTTATTATGCAGTTGTCTATTAATTTATTATGCAGTTGCATCAGCAAATACCCGAAGGATTTTAAACATCGAATCCTGATCATAATCGAAGTAAAAAAATGCAAAAGTAATTTTGCTGTCCGATATTTTGTACAATTAAAAAAAAAAAAAACATTTTCCCATTACCCGTCACCGGATGAGCGGGTCACGTGATCCGTTGCGAGATGTGGCAGTATGATCAGTGACGACGTGTGCTAGAAAAATATTTTTTTGTATTTTTAATAGACAAATAATATTATAGAACAATGACATCTACATTTTTACTAAAAAATATACTCAGGAATCGATGGATAAAATTCTCCTGGTCGTGCTGATTCATTTATATACCATATATATATTTTGTAAGTAGGTACCTACTTAGTTTTATTTTATAACCACATGTTTATAGATTCATTTAAGTGCTCCCCCGAAGGCCAATTAAATTGATTAAAATGTTGGAGAAATAATTCAGATAGATATTGAAAAGTTTGAACAATTTTTCCCGAAGTGAGGAATAATTGACCCTACTTCGCGAAAACCGGCACGCACTTCTATCAGATCAACTCTTCAGTGATTCCAGGTCGCCTCTGTCGCGTGTAATCTATTGATGATATAAAATACCTATAAATAATCGAGCAGGTATAGAATTTATCATCAACACTAATGATAGGCGGTTTATCAGCACCTGATACCAATTACCAATTAGTCGTGGTCGTGAGGATAAATGACTGGTGACAAGCTCTCAGAACAATAGGTAACACTGATAAAGGATTATGCCGGAATATTTATTCTGGGAGATACGAAATAAATAGGGTAAATTCCATACAATTATTTATCTAGCGTTTATCAGATGATAAAAACGGTGTCAAGTCATAAATGCGTAGAACAAACGGACAGTTTCGAGTGTTGAGCGTTCTTTTTTGGTTTTGTATAAAGTCCGATCTCCAGCTTTAACAAAAAGCCTTCAACATGTCGAGAACATTTTTTGTTTTTTTTTTTCCAATTGTCGTATCCTGCGTTTGTTTGTACATTGGAGCACGGTACCTCAACAAAGATTTTAACAAACACCGCTGTGGGCGTGGCTACAAAACATGGTCAACTATCATATTTTTTACAGAGCTCGAAATATTGCAATAAAATCCAAATAAATGGAATATTTCTGAATGTATCCGAAATCTAAAAACTGTTTTGGAAAGATGATAAAATACGCTTTTAAATTTTATGATTCAAAATGAACATTTAACATTCGAAATATAAACATTTTACGTAAACATAAACATAAAAGTGCAAACATAAAAATGATGAAATGACTCTTAAAAAACACATAAGTGCATATTTTATTAGAAAAATGTATCATAAACGTTATTGTCACCTCACTTTTCAGCCGTTTGATTTAAAAATAATTAATAAAAAATTCTCAAAGATTCACAATTGATTTTCAAATTGCGGTCGGAAACTTTTTATTCATAAATGTGTGCATTTTATTTACTTTGCGGTTAATTTTTAAATTTAAATTTAAAAATAAAGCTCGATATTTTCTCTTTCTAACACCGCTTAGATCATACTTCTAACCACGATAGTAAGGGAAACACAGCGATTTCTATTAGACCTAATAATTACGCATAACATTGCACATAACCTCAAATGCTATTGACATGCCATTCACTTAAGACTTATTCACCGTGCTGTTGTTATCAAATAATGAATATATTCCCTCCCCTGCCTTCCCCGCTTCACCCGGGTGACCCGGTGTTGTTGTGTTTCCATCCACCACGGAAAGTAGGTCACGCCCCTATTGACGATGTTGTCATATGTTGTAAGAATGTTGTCGCAGGAGACGATAATATTGAAGGAAGAGACCCAGCTTTACATTTACATAACATAATAGTTGGTTTCGGTTTAAAACATTGGTGCTAGTAATTTTGCCTATATAATGGAGCCATTTTAATTAATTTATTTTTTAAATATTTTTTCAAATTTTTATTCCCACATATCACGGTATATTTTATATTCTCATACACCAGGGTACATTTTATATTTCCGAACACATTCCCATACTCCTGTTAATACTTTATATTCCCGTGCCAGCGTTTCTCCAAAAGAATGTGCAGAGTAAAAGATCACACAATGTAGACAAGATAGATAGATACCTTCCTGCGAGATAGAATGTCTAAAGGGTGGATAAAAAGCATTCAAGTCTAAGGTGGTCGATATCTCGACCTAAAATTGATTGCCTCCGTCCACACGAAGCAGATACAACGCGCTGAACCGCTCCCAAGTATCAAAACGGCAAAATAAAGTGTACGGGCCTTCTCATCAACGTTCAAGTATTTATTAACTTACCTACTACGCGTGTAAATGGATCTAACAATTCTGGTCGTGTATCACGACTAGCTGACCGATGGAAACACGTCGTACGGTATTATTATCTAGGGAAAAGGGGCAGTGGTCGCCCACAAATGAGATGGGCTGATGATATATATGAAGAGGACCACCGTGTATGAAGGCCAGCAGAATCGGCAGAAATTTTAAATCAGTTCTAAGCACAAAGCTGGATGGACGCCAGAAGGCTCTGTTGAAGAATCTACACGGAGAAAAATGTTATTCTAAAATACGATCATTTTATTCGTAAAAGCGGTTAAAAACGGGACTGAAGTTCTTATGAACAAATTAACAGTGTTTCAATGTTAATGGCGGAAAAATGTAATAATTTGTTAATTATTCTATCCAACAAAGTATTCTTACATTTACCCAGTTTCAACTTCAGTCCCGTTTTTACGAATAAAATTATCGTATTTTAGAATAACATTTTTCTCCGTGTTTCTGACCATTTACACACAACAAAATATAAATATATTTATTTTTAATAGCCAGGTACTTTCCCACCTTCCTCTTCCCCATTTCCTTCCCTTCCCCACTTACCTTCAGCCTCACAACATACTCCAATTGGGGATGCCATAGTCTCACTGGCTCCAGAAGGGAGCAGTTGGGACTCTTGTGAGGTTTCTCTATATAAAAAATAAATAAAAATATAAAAAATAAAATTTTTAAAAAGACAATATTGGCGAAAAAAAAAAAAAAATTAAAACAGAAAAATCAGAAAAAGATACGGTCACATCTGGGACTTGAACCCAGGAGCTTCGGCTTTCAGAGTCGTGGCCCGGGAAGCCGAAGGTCCTGGGTTCGAGTCCCAGTTGTGACCGTATCTTTTTTGATATTCCTGTTTAGATATTCAATTGAGTTTCGCTAATATTACCTTAGTTAATTAAAATATATAAATATATCCCTTGAAAGAGCTGACACCATGCTCGCGAGTAAAGATACCTCGATTGCAAAAACCCCCACTTTAAAAAACTCATTCATATTTTTTCCATGTCGATGATAATCAATGATCACCCTCTGAACCCAAACTTAAAAACCATAAACACATTACATGATGCAAGAGTTTACACGACAGGAAAATTGAGAGTTACACGAAATAAAATTGTAAAACTCAACAGTATGTTTTTTTTTTACTATAGCTCCACACAGGAGGCCCCGAAGAAAATAATTCTCCTCAGGGCCTATGTCATATTTGAGGATGCTATGTGGAGGACTCATTTAGGGAAGAAAAATGTTATGAGGGGTGGGTAGGAATCTGAGGGTCAGTGTGTCCAGGAGAGACGGTTTATGATTTCATCCCTCCCACTACGGATCAAGGTGATGTTCAGAGAGAGCCCTGCTGGAGAAGTGAAAAGGCCTCCCACAACCAGTCTCTCCCGATCTGGCCTGCCACAAAATTAGTGGGCAGACGCATCCGCCGCTAAGACCCGGATAAACCTCACCCCGTGAACCTGGGCACCCCTGCTAAGTCACCAAACGTAGCGAACCACTTAAGGTGATCTATGTTAGAGGTGTTGGTTATCCTATAAATGGTTCCCGGGGCGGCGGTACCTGTACCCGCCTACCAAATTGAGAATTAATGATTTTAAAATTCAATTAAAAAATTAACCCGGCTCATCTCTTGGGCCGACTAGTAGTCAATTTCAGAGAAATGCGTGTATGTTCGTGAGTGCATATAATAGGTACATTTTTCTTTTTTTTTCAACTCGTAAAAACGCCTAAAAACACTACTTTGATATATTTATTTTCAAATGTCTTTTATAACTTTAGAAAAATATATATTGAATTGACTGAACATTGAACCTTCCTACCCAGGATCTAGAGTAGACAACTCTATCAACCGAGCCAAATCCCGATTGGAAAATAGCAATATTTATTGCCTATAACTGTTGTAATGCCATCCAATTTCAGACAAATACGTATATGTCAGCTTATGCGTGCGTGATTGCTATAAAAAAAATATAGAATGCATTGTTCTTTACTACGAGTCTATCTGCCGAGTTTCAGCTTGATTGAATGTCGGGAAGTGGATTATTTTTCACTTTCAAGATTTGCATTAATTAAATCCTAAACGAAAAAAAATCTTTACTCAAAACAGATGTATTTAAAAAAGATACGCATTTTATTTGAATTATTATTGACATTGAATTTAACACCGTCAAATATTAATTATTTTTTAATTAAAAATCACTTGCTTGATACGCTGTGAAAATACGTCAAGTCAATAAAAAGTTCATTGTTTTTTTTCAAATAAAATTATAAACGCGGCAAAGTTTGTCGACAAGCTTACGGCCAAAGCTCTCGATATCAACTGACGAACTCACTGAAAGCTCTGAAAGGTGTTGTTGGTGTTTTCAGGAATCGGACCGGCGCGTGTCGCTTTTATTTTATGTACAATACATAGATAATATTATATAAATTCTGTTAGTGTGGTGGTTAAAATGATTTATGTTTTTACACCCACAGAGAGATAGGCTGAGTGCCTACTCACTTGTTGCATAAAGTCTGAAATATTTTCTTAACACATTCTTATGCAACGGTCGGAGTTGAAGCAAACAGCACAAATTTAGGATTGTGTTTTTTTTTTAATTGAATTTTTTTTGATACAATGGTACATAAAATAATAAAACGTATATAACATACAATATTGTATGAACGAAAAAAATCCCACAAAGGCAAATAAATGCCTGAGCGTGGGTATAATATTGAATTTATTATAATTTTATGGTTAATAGGAGATTTAAGAATTAAGTATTACTTCTTCAAATTTTGCAAATTCACTTTGTGGCACCATTTTATTAATGATAAATTAAAACACTTTTTTTACCACGATAATCTTTATTTTAACACCTCGACATGTTTCGAGAACGATGTTCTCTTCCTCAGGACATAAAATGTTTTATATTCTGTTTTATATGTATCTAACATTTTATGTCCTGAGGAAGAGAACATTGTTTCGAAACATGTCGATGTGTTAAAATAAAGATTATCGTGGTAAAAACAAAGTGTTTTAATTTGTCATTAATTAAGTATTATTTTAGGTATAAAAAGAGTAACTGTATAAATGCCTTAAAACGTAGAGCAAAATAACAGTCTGTGTTGTTATTATCTCATTTGTAAAATGTAATGAAGAATTAATGTTAAAGGCGTAATTAAAAAAAAAAACAAAAAAATAGCAAGCAATATAATATTTCTACATAAGTTGTCTGATGATAAATATAATTAATGGCTTTGTTAAATCTTATAAGAAAAAATATCTGTTTCAGTGTTTTTCAGCCAAGTTTTGATATATTTTTTATAAGATTTAAGATTTTGACACGTGGGCGCTTTAAATATTGCACGTAATGAATTATGCATTTTTGAAGCAATAAAACTAATATGCCTTTGGGCCAACCTAGTTTTAAAGTGGGGTACAGCATACTCACAGCCGCCAAGTTTTAGACTGGAGCGATTTGATTTTATTAAGAAGTATTTAGGATGCGTGTACATAAGATGTGTGTATTGGTGCATAGTACGTATGGGGCAAGTGGTGTACCTTTGAACAAATGCTTAATTGTCTTTTTAATTTTATGAATTGATTTTTGATTTATTATAAATTAAAAAAGAACATTTCTGTCCGGAGTTACAGTCAGTGTTTGTACCTTTTAATTTACTTTTGGACAAAATAGATTTTTGCAAAGATATCACAAAAACATATATATTAAAAACTATTTTATTTATAAAACAATTTTTATATCTTCTGTTTAGTAAACTCTAAGTATGAATTTGTTTAAGTCTTCATATCCAATATGATGACAGAAAATTGTCATCGTCTCGGAATCATTTCGGCGTGATTTTCCGGTGTGCACTATTTGTGAAGGTATTTTTTGCAGGAATCGCCTGAAGTGCCAGGTCCTTATTTGAAATAAATTCACAAATAAAGCAAATTACTACCGCTTAATTTGAAATATTTTATTAATCGTTTTAGAAGCACTCCGTGCAATTTCATGTTTGAACACAGTTTAAAAAGGATATTTTCTCATGTGCAGTCTTGAACTTTTCGACAATTTCACTTTTCTTGGCGTTTCTATCGAAATCTTTAATTTTCCCTGCCTCCTTCCATGGTTAGTCACTTTCATTTCAGGTGGTTTAGGGAAGGAGAGGGCCAATTCAGGATTGATATTAACATTTTTGCAGAGTTGGTGAAGTCGATGGAGTTTGGCTATGTTGGATTTGTATTTTTCAACAGTGCTGATGTCAATTTATCTGTAATGTCAATAGTTTCTTCTGATGTCTTTCGAGTCTTTTGGGGGTCTGATTTTCTATTTTGGCTCGAGAATGTCGGAGTATTCGAATTCAGGTGTTCCTTTGGACACGTCCAAAGATGCACACGAAGCGCTGTCCATAGGTACAACAACCCATAAGTTCATAAAAAACGTAAAAATCAATAAAATTTGGATGTTATGCACACAACAAAACTGTAATAATGTGGTTTCTGATAACTATCTGAGCTTCATATTACATTAATAATACTCTGTAGAAAACAGAATGCCATATCCACAAAAACAAAATCCAAAATTTAAAAATACTTACTTTTTATGCAAAAAAATAATCAAATGGTCACAAAAATTAAACAAAACTGCCAGTTCATAAATATACTGTTGCTACTATTTTTAAAACTAATTTAGAATGAAGTCTTGCCATAAAAATCAAAAGTGTCCAAAGGTAAAAGCGTTCATAGATACAACACTTGACCCTATACCATGCATTCCCGACCGTGCCGTCATTAAATCCAAACGTATTGACGTTTGGATTTCCCAATAGGAAATCAGCATTATGTCCTTTTACGCTTACTTATAGTTACTAGCCAGAAAGCACAGGTAAGTAAAATCAACAAGTTGTAGGCAAATAATCATCAAATTTGAAAGGTTTTTTATAGTGATTTGAAAGATTTGTATAAACAAATATACAAAATTTGGTCGTCTGTGCATGCATGAGAAATCTGGTTGAATAAAAGATTGATTTCCAAAATTGGAACCTATAATAGAAATATTTACTATTTCGAAGAAAAAGGTTTTCATTTTGTGATGTCATTATTTATTTTTATTAAAATACAAAATAACTTTGTTTACATCACTTTTATTTATACACAAACTACATGTTTCGTGAACGATGTTCACCTCATCAGGAACAATGATGAATTGACAAAAACCATGGACTTAAAATATTACATACGGGTTACAAGGCATCACAGATAAATAATTTAGAGATATTAGAAATAATTTAAATAATAAAGCAGACATAATAAATAAGCAGCAAATTTTTATAAACCCTCTTTTGAACCTTTTCCCACTTAACCGGTCTTTCCCTGCTAATGACTATGAAATTCCTGATTGTAAACTTCCTCCACCCTTACCCCTTCCCCTTCCTTCTAGCATTTCCTCCCATATGTAATCTATATTTAATTTTTAAGTTTAGTATACATTTGTTCCTGATGAGGTGAACATCGTTCACGAAACGTGTAGATTGTGTATAAATAAATGTGATGTAAACAAAGTTATTTTGTCTTTTAATTAAAATAAATATTTACTATTTCAAAAATTTAACCTGATTTGTCTAGAATCAAGAATTCCGATTATTCCGTGATTTTATTATTTAAAATAAGCTAGTATTAACATAATAAAAATGAACTTTTTTCAATTTCACTGACATTTTATTTTCTTTTCACATTTCATTTAATTATTTTCAGGGGCCTAGTTGAATCGAATAATTTTATTTCGTGTGATTTCTATGTCTTAATAACTTTGTTATCAAGAAATCCGTGTTCCAAAGGAACTCATTTCCTTTAATGGAACACATTATTTAATTATGTTGCATGCCCTGATTACATTACAATATGTTTATTATTGCATAAAAACCTGGATTAAGGACGGAATAACACAAAGGCCTAAGCAATCGAATTAGTCGTTTCTTTTGATGGGTATTTATTTCATGAAGGGAAAAGTGAGGCCTAACTCTAACATGTTGCGAATTTATTATAACATTAGTGACACACCTAGCATTAAAAGCACCAGCGTCATTTGGCTTGGCCTATTTCAGCATATCGCCCGCCATACATTCCCAATCGGAATTAATCGTTAGGTACATGTTAATACTGTAATGTTTGATTCATTTACATTCAATCACACTGTTGGGGAATTCTCAATTAATCCTTGGTTCGTATTACAAACTGTTTATTTACACAATATAATAATAATAGACCTGAGCCTATGCGACTAGCTTCAACTAACTGGTAGGTAAATTTGGCGTAGAGCTCTACACAGCCGAGTATATGTATTCCTAGGAACAACTCTATCCCCCCGCTATCTGACGGAAACTAGTAAAAGCTTTATGACTCCTGCCATCTATTGGTAACCCACTGAACCTACTTGTCAATATACTACAATACTAACCCCAAAAACCTGAAAACCCTTAACTCTGTCCTTGTTCTACCGTTATTACAGTGAAAGATGCTTCGAGAAACTAGCGTCATTAATCCCTTCAGCACCGGTGCATTGTCGGGAAACACGCCAAACGCGCGCCCACATTAATATATATGTACACGCCCAATATTAGTACAAGGTTGACATTTGTCGTATAAGCACGGGTCGCTTCAACGACTCGTTCGTGAGTTCAACAGCTAGGCTGTGCGGAATGTTATGCAGGCCTTTGTGCTTCCTCCCTCTCTCCTTTTGACTCCTTCCTCTCCTCAAAAATACCCTCTAAACAGCAGCTAAGGGAATTAAAAGTAAAAAAAAAACTATCGCAAAATTTAAACAAAAACTCTTGCATTTACCATGATTTTTTAAACAATTTCATTCCTACGTCAGTTAGTTATTTGTTTGTTTTGTGTGTGCGTCACTTGTATTGTCATTATAAGGCGTCGAACTTAAAGCTGAATTAAAAAATAACATTTTAACTCTGACTTGTTATGGTGTTATTTTTATTTAATTCTAGGTGAAATGCAGACATAACTTTTATAAACTGTTCATGGGGCAGTTTGAAAAGAAACCTTGAAAAAGCTGAGCCTTTAAAATCTCAAACTGTAACACAATAACGTATTGTTTTGATTTGTTTATCAACTAGCTTAATGTTAGCAAAAAAAGGAGCGTCCAATCCCAATATTACCTTTATTAACCACATTCCTCTAGCTCACATGTTTTCTAACATCAAAGATGGTTCCCGCAATGTTCCTCATTATCATCAATTATTATATTATATGTAAACTTAATTATCATAAATACATAGCTATATTATCTGTAATCTTCATTATCATCAATTATCATATTATATGTTAACTTAATTATCATAAATTCATTGCTGCGTTAACTGTAAACTTCAATATCATCAATTATTATATTATCAGTATACTTCATCACCATAAATTATATTATCTGTAAACTTCACCCGCCATAACACAGGGACATCCCTAGCATGTCGGATGAAATAACACAATATCTATACAATGTACAAAATTCATTTAATAAATAAATAATGTTTGGGCAGAATATTGGCGCATTGCTAGTCAATCCAAGGGATCCTGCTATGCCTCAATGCAAAGGACTATCCCTTGAAATCCGTGGTTTCAACATTATTCGTATACGCACCCGACGGAAAAAACTAAAAAAAATGTGTATCCAAAAGGACTTCAATAAAGAGATTTAAAACACAAACACTTTCTGTAAGTGGCATTGCAACGCATGCCGGGTAGTCGTTAGTTTTATAATAAGAAATATAATTATAGGTCTACAAAAATAGGAGATATGGTTTTTTTTAAATATATTATTTTCGCTTACCTGAACAATTGACATTTTGTTATTTACAACATTTAAAATTTCCGCTATATAAATTCATCATCTGATGGCCTAGAACACCCTTGATTCCAGAAAAAAATTAAAAATAAATAAAATATTTCTTATTATTATTATTACGCACGGAGAAACAGAAAAATTATGAAAATATTTTTTTTTACATTAGCTACACACAGGAGATCCTGAGGAATAAATTTCCCTCAGGGCCTATGTCATCTTTGAAGATGCTGTGTGGAGGGTCTTTTAAGGGAAAGGAAAGAGATGAAGTTCTGGGAAGGAAAAAGGTTTGAGGGGTGAGTAGGAAACTGGGGATCAATAAGTCCTGGTATGAGTGATTGACGTGTGAAGCCATCCCTCCCACTGCGGTACAGATGAGACGGTCCGGCTGGAGAGATCAAAAGGTCTCGCTCAACCAGTCCCTCCCAATCCGGTCTGCCACGCAGCTGGGCAGACGCATCAGCTGACAAGTCCCGGACAAAACTAACCCCAAGAAACAGGGCACTAAGTCACCAAACGTAGCGAACGACATGGGGTGTACTGTGGTAGAGGTGTTGGTTGTCCAATAAATGGTTCCCGGGGCGGCGGTACCCATACCCGCCTCTCAAATTTCAATGTTCTAGTTCATGTTGAAAAGAAATCAATTCTCCTTAGTATACTTTAATCAGTGCAATGCGCGATTCGAATCAAGAAAAGAGCATTATTTCCAACTTTATTTCAATAAGAAAACTGTTTGTACTTATTGAAATAAATTTATTTCTTTGAACAAACGAACTATGAAAGCTGAAGTTAGAACGAAGCCTCATTCACAAGAAAGTAAATATTCGGCATCGAGACTAATGGGCTCTACACACGGTGCTGCGAACAGCCGGCTGTTAGCAGCTGGTTATTGTCTCCTGTCTCCCTTTTCCTCGTGCGAACCCGTAACATTCTGTTTCACGTTGCCTTCTGTCTCTTTTATTAACACAACAAATTCAATATCACCATCTCATTTCCTCGGTTGGTACTAACAGCAGACGGTTTCTTTCAATTTGCAGTCAACGTGAAACAGAGTGTTACGGGTTCGCATGGGAAAAAAAGAGACGGGAGACATTCTCCAACCTTCGATTTTTAGCCAGCTGCCAAAAGCTGCTGTTCGCAGCATGGTGTGTAGATAATATTACTGCGTAGAAAATTGACGCTGTGGAAGTTATCATTCGGCCATTCGGTTGGAACGTAAACGTGCTCCTACAACGTACTAGCGCGTTGTATTATTTAATTTATTTATTTAAATAGATTGCGTTATATTATTTTACATTTAAACTTTTGAGGAAGTTTAGAAGACTGAAATGGAGGCCATTTAGGACAACTGCACATCGCTAACCTACAAACAACATTTGATGTCGAATACGTTAAGGACACTTAGTCATCGTGAACTGTCACTTTTTCATTGGCGATCTGTAGGGAACGATGAGAAGTTACCGATAGTTATCCTACCGATCGTTATCGAGCGAGTATGCTAGGGTCTCTGGACACATTGACCCCCAGATACCTACCTACCCCGCATCATACCTTCTTTCTTCCCAGAACTTCCTTCTCTTTCTTTCTCTAAAAAAAACCCTCGACATACCATCTCCAAAGATGACATAGAGGCCCTGGGTTTTTTCCTCAGAGCCTCCTGTTTGGTGCTAACGTAAAAAAAATGCTGCATAATAACGCGCTTGCAGCAAGAAATAGCTCAATTTCTCGTGTACCTAGAGACAAATTGGCAACACAACCAATACAAAAAATCTCAGCGCTGATTATTTAGCTTACTTGTCAATATGGCTTTATTTACCCATTAATAATCCCGTCTACCTCTCTCCCTGCTGTGTTCCTGATGTCCTGATCATGGATTTAGAAATACTCGAGCTCTGTACGGAATAGTAAAGAGCTTCAGTAATTCTGACAAATAGATTGTCTACGTTGTAAATAAGTATGTAGTTCTATTTGGTTTAATGTGAGTCGTAGGTCGTAGTCTGAGATAAGAATTGATTCCTACCGTGACATGGTATTATTTACTTGTAGAAAAATAGAGATAGAGAAATAATATAATCATGATCTCGAAATAATATTACTCGTATTAAGATTAGCCCTTAAAGTGATATTCAAAAGAATGCGCGAGTAAAATTATTTCAGGGTAAAACGCTTTTAACAAGTTGTGCTTCAAAATATAATAATAATAATGAATACATTGTATGCCCCGTACATACGCAATATGAATATAAATATATAGTTCTGTCCATAAACAAACTCTAATCTGTCAAGAAAGGCTAACATATTCAATATTGCATCGGATATTCACTCCAAAATTGTATTTGTTAGCCTTTTTTCAAATATTTGAGTTTATTCATGGATAAAACCTATTCATATTCAAAATGTATATTAAGTAAGAGCGCTAGTAATTATTTCATACTAGCTGATACCCGGCATGCGTTGAAATGCTAATTAAATAAATAAAATGTATCTCCCTTCGTGTCATTTCCCATTCGTCCCCGTTCCCCTTCCGACTCCTCTTCCTCTTCCCCTCCCTCATCCCCCTCCCCTCCTGCGTTCCCTTTTTCTCGTCCCGTCTTAATTCCTCAACCGACACTCCCGCATACCCCTCCCCCAGCCTTTTTTCCCTGCGGCCTAACTCCATAAAATACACCCATTTTTCCAAAACTCGTGTGACCTATTTAATTTTGATGATTTGACCCCCCCCCCCCTGGATCCGCCCTTGGACTGAGTGGAGTGGATAAGACGAGAAGAGAACGAGGAAGACTGGGAAGTAAAAGTTCCTGGTTATTCAGATCTTGTCACCACGCACAACTAGTGCCATTTCGAACTACGCTTGACCCTTTTCGTTGTTTGTTTTTGGGGTGTTATGCCGTGTTGCGCTACCTCCTTCTTTAGCCGGCGTTTCGGACAGCGTTGCAGTGTCCATCATCAGGGCAGATCCGGCAGATCCGACTATGTGATGTTGTTTGTGTTAAGTGTGTGCTTATTTACTTGGAAGCGATACCATGTCGCTTCCAAGTAAATAAGCACACAATCTAAAAACGTATCCACGCTTGACCCGTACATTCTGAATGGTGGTATTTCACAAGGGCGATACTGAGAATATGTACTAGGACCGTATGGTGTAAACGCCCACCAATATTATAATGATGTTATAATTATGTGTTGAATACATTGCTATTAATAATAAAAAAATTTAAAAAAACATACTATAAAGGGTTCTTTCTGTGTACGGTGGTTCAAAATTAACAACGTAAACGATTTTTTTAAATTATATTGTATATCTACTTTTTAGGCATAAAAAAGCTCATTTCGTGGAAGCAATCTATTTTTACATCATATGAAAATAAACATGGTATTAATTAGTTATTTATAGAATAATTAGTTGTTTTACTTTAAATAAAACTCGATTTCAGGTGGGCCGGTATTTTTTTAATAATTTGAATATCGCAGGTTGTTTCAAAAAATTTTAACAGTTCATAAAATATTTTAAGTCAATTTTCACTTTCTGTGTAATTTCTTTTAAAGTTCTGTTATGATGTTATATCATCATAAAACTGTATTGATATTCGAACAAATATTTGATGAATTTTTGGTATTTGTGTTGCCTTGTGTGTATGTTCGTATTTGAAATCATTAATTCTGGATAGGATTCGGGTTACAATCAATACCAAGGTTGTAAACGGGGCTGCGTGTCAGATGTTTATCAATATTATCAATAAAACACTTGGGTAAAACAAGTCAGGTATATTTGCAGGAATACTAATTTTTACTGAATTAAATGCGTAACGACCGGAGGGAGTAGGTATGTGCTGAGAGCCTTGGAACTGGAATGAAATTCGCAAATCATCATCGCGTTTCGTTAATCGCTACTGTTATCAGTAATACCAGCGTGGAAAATTTACAAAATAATAGATATATATATATATATATATATATATATATATATATATATATATATATATATATATATATATATATATATATATATATATATATATATATATATATATATATATATATGGCTGTTAGCTACAAATTGTTAAAAAAATTTGAAACAACCCATTCTTGTATAACACTGTTTTGGCGAAATATCACCTCAAGGGCGCTGTTTAATTTTCCGGTGCTCTATTCTACTACTAACTTTAGATAATTTATTACAACAACTTATAACTTAACGAATCTTGTGGCAATGACTGAGCTTCCGATGGTGCTCCGGAGTCCCTTCCTAATTCCACTCTGTATTTTTGCGATGCGATTTTAACCTTTAAGTTTCGAAACTGTATTTTTTTTTATAGTGAATACCTCACAAGAGTCCCAACTGCTCCCGTCTGGAGCCAGTGAGACTATAGCATCCCCAATTGGGGAATGTTATGAGGCTGAAGGTAAGTGGGGAAGGGAAGGAGACGAGGGAGAGGAAGGCGGGGAAGTACCTGGCTATTCAGATCTAGTCACTAAATACGGCTAAAGCCATTTCAAGCAACGTTTCAATTCTCAATGGTGGTCTTACACCAGGGCGATACTAAGAGTGTCTTCCACTCTGGAACGTGCCGCAAATATACTATATATTATTTTTAAACAATTAATTGTGAAATAACACAAATCAATTAAATAAAATTTATTTGCGTACGCCGGGTTCGAATCCGCGGCCTTCGGAATGGGAGTCCAACGCCCTACCGCTGGACTACGCAGGCTGCCTATAGAAGACTAAATCGGCATCGCTTGCGCTAATAACACTGTCGATCTCCTTTTTATTTGATTATGTAGCTACATATCCACTATGACAGCTCTCCAAATAATTTGTTAATCAATGTCAATATACAAAAATTAAAAAAAAATTTTGTCAAAGTACTTTTAGTTGTCAACGTCGTATAAAAGTCATTATTTCTTTGAAAACTTAATTTAATTGACGTTTTTCGGATATAACCTGAATAGGTTTATATAGAAATAATAAAACCAATTTATATATTGGTATAAATATTTTGTTTTGGTAGTTGTCTCCCAGATTGGCGATTTTTCTTATTATTATTAGATAAAGTTAGCTATTCTGGGGAAACGTGTTAGAAATATATTTTAATAAAAAAATATATCTGGTAAATAGAAAATAATTGAAAAAATAAAAATCGTTGTTTTTGGTCCGACTTTTAAGCAAAACTCGTCAAGCACTCGAGTATGTGTTAAAGTTTTTCTGATTCGGCTCTGGCAAACAGATTGCATCCGCCATCTACCAACGAGTCAATAATATAAATCATTACATTATGCACAATGTATCTCCAATGAACGTGATGGTGCATAAATATGTACGTATTATTTACATTTATTGTACCGGTAGATAATCTCTAAAGTCTCCTTTTCGGTGGTTTCGAGTTGAATATGGAGAAAAAATTTCTGTATTTCATTACATTATTGGATGAAACAATGAAATCCATAAACTGATTTAACTCATTACAAAACCACTGGAATCCAATAAACTTTAGAGGATAAACCAAAGTGTATTCATAAATTGACATATTTAAAACATTCCTCATCCTTCCCCCCTCCCTCCACCTTCAGCCTCACAACATACCCAAATGGCTTCATTCTTCGTAATTCCAGAGGTTTCAGGAATATTTCAACATTAAAAATTTTGTATACATCCCTAGTTTAAATTTTATCCTCGATCTGGTCCCTCTATTATAAATTACATTCAGACTCAATAGAAAAAATTCAACATAAATTCCTAAGACACATTAATTTCAAACTCGGTATTCCCATTGAAAACATAAACTACAATTACTTGATGAAAGAATTAAATTTATTAAAAATCTCAGACCGAAGAATTATATTCGACTTAATATTTATGTTCAAAATTGTAAATGGTAGTATAGACAGTCCCGATTTAACTAACCTCATTGAATTTCATATACCTACGAGAGCTACTCGTTCTAAAGTCCTGTTTAAATGCAACAACACCAGGACTGCGTATTCCAAAAACTCACTTGTACCTAGGTTGCATGCAGTTAGTAATAGATACGCTGATGTAGCGGATATATTTAACTGCACGGAAAGTAGATACAAGAGGGCTATGCTATCTTATATTTTCGATCAATATTAATTCAACCTAAGTTTACCTTATTTATACTATAGAATATGGATATATTTGTTATAATTATTTGATATATGTTCTTGCTCATATCTCTGATGTCACTTCACAATCAAATGCCACAGTTAATTTGTTATTCTTTATTTAAAATGATTGCTAATATTTTCTTATGGTTCTAATTGTGTCATGTAACTACTGTTTATGGTATATTCTACCGTAGAAATTAAATAAATAAATAAATAAATTGGGAATGCTGTAGACTCACTGGCTCTATAATAAAGGTAATAACTGAAATTGCTCCATCCTGTACAGACTGATAATATTCACCTTATCCAGTCACCGGTACGACAATGTTTTGCTTGGCGGAGCGAAAAATTGCCAATTACCTGTTTCATCTGCAAAGAGGAGGTGGGCTGAAAGAGGGGAGTGTGACATGACCTTAAGCCCGATTTAGAACACACTTCCCCAAACTGCTATATTCTGCACCGTTCGTGCCATAACATTCAGTCCGCGATTATTTACGGGATTTTTATGTGAATATCGCACAAGAGTCCCATGTTCTCCCTACCGTCTGGAGCTCGTGGACTATAGCATCCCCATTTAGGTAGAAATATCGGAAAGCGAAAAGTTGGAAAGTTTCTGGATATTCAGATCTGGCCCCCTAGCACTGTCGACCGATAAGGATTGTATCGATAACTTTCGGTAATTTTTCATAGTTCCCTAGCATCACTGCAGATCGCCAACGAAAAAATAACAGTTCACAATGACCAAGTGTTCTTAATATATTCGACGTCAACTGTTGTTTGTACGTTAGCGATCTGCAGTGGTCCTAGGGAACGATGAGAAATTTCCGAATGTTATCGATAAGGATCGGTAAGATAATTGTCGGTAACTTCTCATCGTTCCCTAGGACAACTGCAGATCGCTAACGTACGAACAACAGTTGATATCGAACATATTAAGGACACTTAATCATTGTGAACAGTCACCTCATGGTTTGCGATCTGCAGTTGTCCTAGGGAACGATGAGAAGTTAACGACAATTATCCTACCGATCCTTATCGATCGACCATGCTATCACCCCAGAGGCCCTAGCACGCTTGCTCTATAACGATCGATAGGATAACTATCGGTAACTTCTCATCGTTCCCTACGACAACTGCAGATCGCAAACGAATAGGTGACAGGTCACAATGACTAAGTGTCCTTAATATATTCGATATCAACTGTCGTTTGTACGTTTGAGATCTGCAGTTGTCCTAGGGAACGATGAGAAGTTACCGACAATCGGTCGGTAACTTCATATCGAGCGACCGTGCTAGCACACCAGGTCAGCAGGTACGACTCAATTTGGGAGGCGGTATGGGTACCGTCGCCCTGGGAACCATTTATTGGATAAGCAACACCCCTACCATAGGTCACCCCAAGTGGTTCGCTACGTTTGGTGAATTTGCAGGGGTGCCCGGGTTCACAGGGTGAGGTTTGTCTGGGTCTTGACGGTGAATACGTTTGCCCACTTACTGCTTTGCGAGCCGGATCGGAAAGAGACTGGTTGAGGGAGACCTAATTTAGACCTCTCCACACGGAGAAAAATGTTATTCTAAAATGCGATCATTTTATTCGTAAAAACGGTTAAAAACGGGACTGAAGTTCTTACGAACAAAGTAACAGGGTTTCAATGTTTATTGGCGGGAACATTGAAACACTGTTAATTTGTTCGTAAAAACTTCAGTCCCGTTTTTACGAATAAAATGATCGTATCTTAGAATAAAATTTTTCTCCGTGCAGCCGGACTTATTTGACCCTTCACCTTGCATCGCATAGGAGGGATGGATTCGTACGTTCGTCTCTCCTAGACACATTGAACCCCAGATTCCTACCCACCCCTCTTACCTTTTTCCTTCCAAGAACTTCCACTCCTTCCTTTCCATCAAAAGACCCTCCAAACAGCATCCCCAAAGATGACATAGGCCCTGAGGGATTTTTTTTCCTCGGGGCTTCCTGTGTGGAGCTAACGTTAAAAAATATGTATTTACTAGTCTTAGCGAGAGATCGTACGTGACATCATCGTTCTAGTATCTTCTGTCTTTTTGTTATCGAACAAGATGCATGAGAAGGAATAGGAAGAACTCGCTGACATCAATACGTTGAACGATCTCGTTAGGACTGGTTTATAGATAAAATTTTAAATGAAAAAATCGACTGTATCGATCTTCTATCCCTAAATAATTTTAACATACCTCTACGTACAAGCCATACAGCACTATTGCAAACATGCAATATGGGCGGGAATGGCTACCGCCGCCCCGGGAACCATTTATTGGATAACCAACACCTCTGCCGTAAGTCACCCCAAGTGGTTCGCTACGTTTGGTGACTTAACAGAGATGCCAGGGTTCATGGGGTGAGGTTTCTCTAGGAATCCCAGATTTCTAACCAACCCTCATACTTTTTTTCCTTCCCAGAACACCCTCTCTTTCCACTCCTTAAAAATACCCTTTACACAGCATCCCCAAAGATGACATAGGCCCTGAAATACCCTTCACACAGCATCCCCAAAGATGACATAGGCCCTGAGGGAAATTAATTTCCTGAGGGCCTCATAAATGTAGTTAATGTAAAAAAAACTAATTCCCTAATTAACCGTGCTCTTCATAAATTCAATAATATTTGCCTAAACTTTAACGACGATATTTTCGTGGATTCACTGCCCACATTTAAAAGGAGCATCGTGTCAATGATATAAATTGTTCAATGCGAATACATACACATCCCTTCACAGACCACCTTCTCAAGCGGCTTCTCCTCCGACGAAAATGTTTACACACTTTGTGGATAGTTAAGTCGGGGCCACAATGTTTTTACCTTCCGTGGCCCATGGAAAACAACAAGCGTTGTGGCCCTGCCCCATGTTTATGGTAATGTTTGAGGTATTGTTTGTGAAATTGGTCGCAAGAGACCGGCCTTTACACCTACAAACATACTCAAACATACTCACACGCCTACACACTACGCTCATCACCCGGTAAATTCTAAATACATTTCAAAAATACCTAACCAATGTACTGTGTGTTTCGTCACTGTAACCAATGTACTGTGTGTTTCATCACTGTAATCAATGTACTGTTTGTTTCATCACTGTGACCAATGTACTTTTTGTTTCATCACTGTGACCAATGTACTGTTTGTTTCATCACTGTAACCAAAGTACCGTTTGCTTCATCACTGTAACGAATGTACTGTTTTTTTCATCACTGTAACCACTGTGCTTCATCACCGTAACCAATGTATTGTGTGTTTCATCACGGTAACGAATGTACTGTTTGTTTCATCGGTGTAACCAATGTACTGTGTGTTTCATCACTGTAACCAATGTACTGTTTGTTTCATCACTGTAACCAATGTACTGTTTGTTTCATCACTGTGACCAATGTCCCTATGTTCATCCGATTGCGATGAACATAGAAGTACTTGAAACTTTGGTGATGTGTTGTGCGCACACCCGGGAAGGTTTCTAAATATAACTAATGGCGAGCTCTGGCGTTATGAATTTATTAGCTATACAATGGCAAATTATTTATTATACGGCGAGAGGTGCAGAGGGAGGGATTACAAATGAGACATACTAGCGGTAGGAGATAGCCGGGGGTAAATTTTAAAAAATCCATGCTTCTTACATAGACAGTTATGTGGCCTGCTCACACGTCAGAAAACCTTCTGATTTATAGACGGAAAAACCAAAAATATTTTGTTTCCGAAAACACTTGAGGCCCCGCTTACCCGCTCAAAAAGAAGAAGAAGGAGAGATACGACAACACGAATGTTGGAGGGAACGCGGTAATATTAAAAACGATAAAATTCAAGCGAATATTGAAAAGTCGTTTAAAAAGAGCAAAAATCTCGTGGGGGTTGTGTTAAGTAGCATTTAAAGATACATTGTGAATTTTTTCAGACATATAACTTCTAAAATAACAGAAACAAATGTGTAAATAATAATTTTCGGAGGATGCTTTGCGATTTATTTCTTTCGAGGGAATTTCAAATAATTACCGTTTCGGCGTGGGGAATGTATAGATACTATCTTAAAGAATAACATATTTTTTTAAGAGCTTAAATACTTCAAACGTTTAAGGAAAATATGTAAGAAATCGGTAAAAATTCGGAATACAACACAAACAATTTGTTACTTTGAGTTTCTCGCTAGTATAATCTTATCTTACTAATATTATAAACGCGAAAGTTTGTATGGATGTATGTATGTTTGTTACTCTTTAAATCGAAATTTAATGAATGGATTTTAATGAAACTATACAATAATATAGCTCATACATCAGAAACACATATAGGCTATAATTCACAAAGCTAGCTATTTATTTTCGAAAACCTCACAATTTGAGAATGACATTTTGCAAAACAATGATTGTTAAATCAAAATTCTATTTTAACTCAAAAGCGAGGTTTCAAATAATAAAAAAATCTTAATTTGGACTTAATTTGGACTTTAAAATTAACCTTTCAAATGTTGTGTGGGTTAATTTGCCGCAGGGATAAACTGCGTCAAAGCCGGGAATTAATTAAAATGTTCAGCCGTTGTTTCTTGCAGTGGAAAAGTGGGTAAAATATAATATTCATCCAAGGCAGGTATTCTTACATTGGATTATTTTATTTACGTCGTATACATACGAGTACAATCTTATGTATTAAAATTAATGTTTGTTTGTTCGTATTTTATGCGCTTCATCGTTCATCCGATTGCGATGAAACTTTGGTGAGTTGTAGTGAAGGTTTGCGAAGGTTTCCATATAGCGATGTTTCTATATTGGTGAACTCTGGCGTTATGAAATTTGCAAAAAATGGGTCACATGCGAGTTGTTTGAAAAATTGGTGTATTTTACGGAGTTTAGCGACAGGAAAAAAAGGTGGGAGGGGGAGGAGAATCCAGGAGGGGTGGAGGGGAATTAATGAGGGGGGGGTTCAGAAAGGGGTTAATGGAGGGGGAAAGAGGGAGGGGGGGATGGCGGAGAAGGTGGAAGGGGAATGCGTAATGAAGGGTTCGCGAGTAGGGAAACAGCGGAAGAGGGGAGGGGGAACGTGGGGTGGGTAAAGGGAAACGCGGGAGGAGAAGGGGACGCGGGAGGGGAAGAGGAGGCGGGAGTAAAAGGGGAACGAATAGGAAAGGACAAGTAAAGAGAAACAATTTCTAGTTTATAATAAAAATGTAGGTGGCATTCAAATGTAATAAACTAAAAACGTAACTCCGAATTTTTTAAATTTAATTCTATAAAATATAAACATAATTGAAAACAAAGTAATAATTTTATGTATTATATGAATTTCTATTTTTATATCTATATTTTTTTTATTTAAACCATTAAAGCTATGCTTGGGTGTATGGGGGGAGGAAGGTTGTATTTATTTAGTTATTGAGAATATTTTCGTATTGTTCCCCAAGACATAAAACTAATAGTATAATAAAAGAAATTTAAAACTTTTTCCACTTTTAATTTATTGACCGTAACCGGTTTCAGCTTGTCAAAGCTGAAACCGGTTATTATTATTAACCGGTTCAGACCGGTTATTATTATTAACCGGTTATTATTATTATTATTACCGGTTAAAATTATTCTTAACCTACGGATATTATACACAACATATTAGGGAGGGGGGAGGGGTGGTCTACAAGGGTTTTATTTAATTATATTGGTTTTATTACATTTGTTGCTAAGAGATCTCTGACTGTCCGTTGTAAGTGCCGAAAAACAAAATTTAGAACACCAGTTTCAAAACTGTGTTTTTGTATTTTCCAACAAATTTTCAATCAAAAACATTGTAACCCTGCCCCTATGTGTTTATTTCTATGGAATGTTTTTAAAAAAATTACCTTAGGAGACGCGCCACAATAATTTTCATAATGTCTTATTTAACTAGCTAACTTTTTATCAGACTTTTTATCAAGAATGTATTTACCTACACGGAGAAAAGTGTTATTCGAAAAAACGATCATTTTAATAGTAAAAACGGTTAAAAACGGGACTGAAGTTCTTACGAACAAATTAACAGGGTTTCAATCTTTATTCTTACATTTTCCCGCCAATAAACATTGAAACACTGTTAATTTGTTCGTAAGAACTGCAGCCCCGTTTTTAACCGTTTTTACTATTAAAATTATCGTTTTTTCGAATAACATTTTTCTCCGTGTATACATGCCCATAACACACTTTCATCACGTTTAATCCCTTCAGTGTATCTTTCAGTTTTTTAAAATTGACGTTGGCGGTTTTTTAAAATTGAATGTCGTTTTATTAAAAAAATACATTCTTGCACGCGAAAGAGAAGAAAATAAGTTATCAATTTTTATATGAATAGAACCTTGGCAGGCATAGAATCCCACCCTTACAATTCACCACAAACAATGGCTGGAAATGCCTTTTAATTAAAATAAAGTAGAAACAGCGTAAAAGGTAGAACTCTCGCATAAACTGTGCTGTTAAGTCATTTCGAAATAAAAACAATTAAGAATTGAGCCCGGCATTACCAGGTCTTCCCCCGGGCTGTTGCCGTAGATACTTTACAGATTTATCCGACTTATAACTGTATTGTTTTAATTTAACAATATACATAGCATCTATTGTTTCCATTCCGGTGACGTATTTCACCTAAAGACTTAGAGGAAATGCGTCGAACGCATTCATTTTTACCAGCATAAAAGATTTTTTTTCTAAGAAAGCAAGTGCTAAAGAAACAAATAATTTTTTTTACGCCGAACTGGTTTCGTTTGTACCCAAGCTTTTTCAGGGCTATGCAATGTTAAATAATTTTAATTTTAAAATTAGATCTCTACAGCACACAAGAGTTGAAATATCACAAAACTTTGCTAAAAAATTGCAATTAAAATTTATTCATGAATACAAGTTTCTTCATTGATGTTTTCTGAAAATTATGTACATATTTACATTAATGAGTAACATTATGTATTTTCAAACATTGTTTGATAATATGGGCCTCACTGGGAGCTTTACCCGTGCTGGGGTCCCCATTTAACAATTTAATGTAAAATATAAAATTAAATAATAAATTGAAGTAAATAAAATAAAATATAAAGGCGGTAATGAATATTAGGCAAATATTGTGAGGTACGGGTGTATATTATAATGATTCAGAGTTTTCAAGGGGTAAGAAGTCGAATATTTCTGGCTTTTAGGAAAATAAGCGTGCATTTTATGGATTTTGGGGCTAGTGGACTTTTTTGAAAAAAACTATAGTCTTTTTCAATGACATTCGAAAGCGTGTGCCCTTGGTGGGGTAATTACAGCCCCGGATCTACGACTTTTTTTAACCGGCAAAAACCCCATCTCGCGCCCCCCTCTCGCCAGCGGCGGTGGGTTATATGTATTTAAGTTTTTGTTTAGCAAGGTACAAAAGCAATACAAGTTGCTACCTCCTTACTTCTTGTATTCATGGTATAGTGTCAATTCTTAATAATAATACAATGATTATAAAACATACCAACAATAACAAAAATTAACCAATATTTAAGTTTACTTGCTTTATTAGTACGTTGTAGTGGCGCCCCTCTCGACAGCAAATATGATATGTTACACTTAAAATTCGTTTTCAGTTATAACGAGTTTTATCTAGTTAAAAATTGTTTTTAACTGACTTTGTTAAAAATGAAATTTTCTAGTTACAACTAGAATTCACTATTTTAAATATTTAAATTTTAGATAAAATTAGTTCTAAAATTAACTAGTTTATACATGTGAAAACTCGTTATAACTAAAAATGAGTTTTAACTGTAACATATATAATTCTGACTGAAATATACTTCAGTACTTCAATACTTCAATTTTTTACACGCTTATTTTCCTTAGACATTATTGAAAAATCACAGATACTTAAGATCCAAAAATACTTACAAGAAGTACACGATATTAAAAAATGTATAATCACGCGTTTGGGCATTTTTATTGCTTACTTGAATGTAGGTATATATTAAAACAAATTTTGAATGAAATATATCCAAATTGAGTTATTAGTTAAACTTTTGGGTACGGAGAATAATCAATATTTTTCACCGGAACCGCCCTGTACGGGGCACGATCGCAAGTTAAAAATTTTAATTCTCAACCGCTGGTTAGTTGGCCTTAACATGTTTACTGTTGTAATTTTGTAAACCTCTGATCACCGTACTTTTAAATTTTTGTTGCTTGTATTTTTATATATAACTTAAAATTATTATTTCTAACTAGTAGTACCATTTTTTTTCTATCGTAACTTTATTTATATTATTTTTTTATCATGTTAAAGTTGTACTGCCTTTATTTATTTATTTAAAAGCCCTCTGGGCGCAAAATAAATACAATGAAATGAAATAAATAAATGGAATGACTTTTTTAAAATGTCTGCATTTTTGCTAAGTTTTTCATGAAAGCTGTGAAACATAGTGTATTTTCACTTCATTTCAGACTGAAAAATTCTCTTTTTTTGCATTAGCTCCCCACGGGAGGCCCCGAGGAAAATAATAGCTTTCAGGGACTATGTCATCTTAGGGGATGCTGTGTACTGTGTGGAAGGTATTTTTATGGAGAGGAAGTTCTGGGAAGGAAAAATGTATAAGGGGTGGGTACGAATCTGGGGATTAGTGTGTCCTGGAGTGACGGATTTATATATCCTCCAACCGCGATGCAAGGCGATGGATCGAGAGAGTCCGGCTGGAGAGGTCGAAAGGCCTCCCTCAACCAGCCTCTCTTGATCCGGCCCGCCATGCAGTAGGTGGGCAGATGCATCCGCCGCTAAGACCCGGACAAATCTCACCTCGTGAACCCGGGCACCCCTGCTAAGTCACCAAAAGTAGCAAACCGCTTGGGGTGACTTATTGTAAACGTAGCAAACCACTTGGGGTGAGGTGTTGGTTATCCAATACATGGTTCCCGAGGGCGGCGGTATCCATACCCGCGATTCTTCAGAATCGAAAAGCTGAGGAAAGCAATATTCGAATGCTCCCCCATAAACCAAATACTATTTACACCTGTCTGTGTTTTACATATTAAATGTGCTGCAAAATAATACCGGTTGGCATAATGGGCCGGTACATTAGTATGACACTTTGAAATATCCTACTAGTGATCCAGATAACATCAACATTCCCTACAAGTTTTTCTGCATTATAATTTATTCGGTTGTGTTCATGAGTAACCTGAGTATTGTACCAGGGCCCATCATTGTACATAGTTCCCTAGCATGACTGCAGATCGCCAACGAATAAGTGACAGTTCACAATGACTCAGTGTCCTTAATATATTCAATAGCAACTGTTGTTTGTACATTAGCGATTTGCAGTTATCCTAGGGAACGATGAGAAATTACCGAAAGTTATCGATACAATCCTTATCGATCGAGTATGCTAGGGGACTAGCATGGTCGATCGATATGAAGTTACCGACTTAAAGTTAGTTACCGACTCGAAGTTAGTTACTTAACTTTATATCGTTCGACCATGCTAGCACCCCTGAGGCCCTAGCACACACGCTCGATAACAATCAATAGGATAACTATCAGTAACTTCTCATCGTTCCCAAGCATGACTACAGATCGCCAACGAATAGGTGACAGTTCACAATGACTAAGTGTCTTTAACATATTCGACATCAACTGTTGTTTGTACGTTAGCGATGTGCAGTTATCCTAGGGAACGATGAGTAGTTAACAATAGTTATCCTATCGATCATTATCGAGCGAGTGTGCTAGGGCCTCTGGAGTGAAGATATGAAGTTACCGACCGATTGTCGGTAACTTCTCATCGTTCCCTAGGACAACTGCACACCGCTAACGTACAAACAACAGTTGATGTCGAATATGTTAAGGACACTTAGTCATTGTGAACTGTTACTTATTCGTTGGCGATCTGTAGTCATGCTAGGGAACGATGAGAAGTTACCGATAGTTATCCTATCCATCGTTATCGAGCGAGTGTGCTAGGGCCTCAAGGGTGCTAGCATGGTCGATCGATATGAAGTTACCGACCGATTGCCGGTAACTTCTCATCGTACCCTAGTACAACTGCAGATCGCTAACGTACAAACGATATCAAATATATTAAGGACAATTAGTCATTGTGAACTGTTACCTATTCGTTTGCGATCTGCAGTTGTCCTAGGGAACGATGAGAAGTTACCGACAATCGGTCGGTAACTTCATATCGATCCCAGAGATAGGGTACACTTTTACATATATGTAACTGCATACTCCACTCAAATTTTGATTTTTCGGAGATGTCTGGCTAGCCACTTCCCAGACCTCCTCTTCCCCTTTCTATTCATAATATATTATAATATAATGAAACAAACATTGTTGTATTTTTCATCGATTTATTCATTTATCTGCACACACATACCCAACACTAAGCGACTTGCCAAAACATTTGTATCCAATATTCATAAGTACAGAGCCCGTTAAATAAATACATACATGTCATATTAACGTGATAAACACTCATCTAGCTTAGCATCACAGATAATGGAATAAAGGGAGATGGACCATGAACCATTCGACTCTAGCATCTAGTGGTACAAAATGACAACAAGTCTGATTGGTGAAGAATGTGTCGCCATCATTGTTCACTTATACTACTGCCTATCGCATCTATGCACAGCGTCGCTCTACCTACATGCTCACAAGGGGCGACAAACGCGAAGCTCACATCAAAATATCATAAAGGTAGCGACATACTCGCAGCTCACATCAAAAAGTTATTTATAACACAATAGCGCTCGCCATACAATCCCATGAGACCCGCCAGACGTAAAAAGATGATGCGCTGTGATCGCGGTTTGAATCTTCGCTAATCGGAATTATTTTTCGTATTCGCTACAGTGGCGATATCAGAAAAGTTATGCGACCCCCTCTCTACCGTAAACAGGAGAGGGGGTCATTTTTAATACACGGAGCATGCACGGAGCTGTCAAGTTAACATATCCAGTACAAAGAAATGATATTCTCTCGACCGCTTCCGATTTCAATTGACCCCTTCTCCTGCCGTAGGGTGGAATATTTTATAACGTAGTGTGTCGGTAGAAAAAATACTTATAACGCAGTATCTTTTTGATGTGAACTTCGCGTTTGTCGCCCGCTTAACACAAACACAATAGCGCTCGCCACACAATCCCATGCAGACCCGCCAGACGTAAAAAGATTATGTGTTATAAGCGCGGTTCGAGTCTTCGCTAATCGACGTTATTCTCCGTAACCGCTAGCGGTGCGATATCAGAAGTTATGCGACCCCTCTCCGCCGTAAACAGGAGAGGGGGTCATTTTTAATACACGAAGCGCTGTGCTCGGCCATCAAGTTGACATATCCAGTACAAAGAAATTATATTCCCTCGGCCGCTTCCGAATTCAACTGACCCCTTCTCTTGCCGTATGAAGAAATCTTTTATAAAGTAGTGTGACGGTAGAAAAGATATATTTATAACACAGTATCTTTTAATGCGATCTTCGCGTTTGTCGGGAATGGCTGCGCGGCCATTTTTGATTTGAAGCCAAAATACCCAACCAAATTCAATAATTATTATTTTTGTCAAAAGGTATAGCAAATATCTGGTACGAATATGTACTAATTTATTTATTTGTGTTTTAAATTATAAAATATAAGCCAAAAAAACAATTTTTCATGACTTTTGAGGTAACCTTGGCATATTTTAGTTAGTGATACTTGAAAAAAAAAGCTCTATTTATTATACAAATATGACGAAATATATAATAAAAAAATCTTATTGAAGTAAACATAAGTAAATGGAGTAAGTTTATACAGCTGTACCACCGGCAGTTGAGTTTGGTCACTTGTATTGAGAAATGAAAAAAAAATTTCATCCAAGTTTTGGAAACAATAAAAATATTCTGGCGAAGGCGAGAACCTTTTAAAAATAAAAACAAACACAGATTGTAGTAATTGTACCATTTTAGTAATACCTGCCACAATAATCAAAGAATTTTTACTTCAACCACGCGTAAAGGTATTTCTTATTAAAAAAAGCAATTTGATGGGAGTAAATTTAAATTAAAAATGACCAATTTACGCTTGAATATAAAATTGTCGAATTTAAATTAATATTTCTACTCATGAATAACCTTTTTAATTTTTTATTATTAATTTTCATTATATTATGACAATAGATAGGGCTAGATTATATTTTTAATAATTATAATTAACTCACATAAAATTCCAAAGTTGCCACTAAACCGTGCAAAACTGAATTCTTTTATGGCCTGTATTTTATAACTTAAAACATAAACACATAAATGAACACAAATCCGTACTATAATTTTGCTAAATATTTTGTTTAAAAACATCATTTTTCAATTTGTTTGGATATTTTGGTCTCAAATCCAAAATAATGTTTTGTATGAAAAAGGCGGCCATTTCTTTTAATAGTCCGTGCAGTTTGGTCGAAGCTCGGCGACGATCGGCACGCTTCCATGCCATATTTCCCTATGTTTCTATTCTATTATCTATTGGTCGATACTAATAATTCTTTCTGATTTACTTTTATTCAACAGTCCTACTTCCTACCAACAATAATTTATAATAGCTGATCAAACAGTCATGCGAAAAGCCGAATTGAAAACTACCTATATAACGTCTAAACAGAATGCTATCTAAATATTTTATTTTCATTCCGTTGCCATGCAGATTGGAGTTTGTAATAGGAAACTAAAAACACAACTATGACCAGTGCAACATGAAAAAAATTCTAGTTCCGACCAGAAACAGCGCAACCTTGCGCAAGTGCAATTGGAGTATTCCGACTTTTCAGTGCGCCAAGGAGTTAAGGAGCCAAAGTTTCCATAATACCTATCATCTAATACAGATCTCTTGAGGTTTTTACTAGAGCCAGCCCTTTCTAGAAATGCTGTGCGACATCACATTTTTAAACAGCCCCCCCCCCAACTCCACATAAAATTATCGAATTCCATGATTCAATCGAAGATATTCATTGTGGATAAAATAGACATTAATTATGTACTAAGAACACAGAAATCGATAGAAAAGAACTACATTTTCGATTTTTGACGATTTTAACTTAAATATTTTATTGAATCATAGATAAGTCAATCATTCAGTCAATTTTCAAGTTCTGTAAAGATTCTATTCAAGTTCTGTTGTTGCTTTTGTTTCAAACAACTGGCCAATGTTGATATAATAATAGAACTTTAATTGAATTGAACTTAAAAATAAACTTCGAAATTTGATGAATTGTTAAAAATCTGTGAAACAACCCATCCTTAGCAATTCATCGCAATCGAAAGGTGGCTGTAAATGGCTTTTAATGTTTTAAATAGCAAACTACTTCCTAATAAAACCATCCTCTCCCCAATACCTTCAGCCTCACAACGTGCCCCAAATTCAAGGTGCCATGGTCCGACAGCTTCCGGGCTTTTCTGGAAAGTGTCACAAAATAAAAACAACACGTTTAATACGTGATACGAGTTTAATACGAGATGGATAAAAATGACCAAATTTAATTAGTTCACAGTAGCTCAATCGGTAGAGCGCTGGCCCCGGTGAGACTAGATGGGTTCGAGGTTCAAGTGCCAGTTGTGACCGTTATCTCTTTATTGAAGTAAAACTTCTTCACGCACGCTTGACTTGGGGGTAGGCTAACGAATGCGTTACGAAAATGCGTTACTACTTTACAGTCGGGCAAGGCGAACAGGCTGTATCACACTGTAGGAGCAAGAGAGAGCAGTGCGGCCGCACATTTTCTTTCTCTCTTCCTCTCATAGCCAGTGCATGAAGATTATTCGTATTTTCATTTAGTTCTTGAACAATTTTATAAATACTTTAGGAGCAAGAGAGAGAAGTTCGCGCGCACATTTTCTTTCTCTCTTCCTCTCATAGCCAGTGCATGAAGATTATTCGTAATTTCATTTCGTTCTTGAACAATTTTATAAATACTGTAGGAGCAAGAGAGAGCAGTGCGGGCGCACATTTTCTTTCTCTCTAGAAGTTTGACTTCAGTCGTGTGGTCTAAAGCACACTCTAATTTTTTTCGGTGTCTTATTCAATTTTCACATTTTCATCGTTAATATTATTTTCAATGATCAAAATATTAACTTTTCTAAGCTTTTTATCATAAATAACAGTGGTGTTTTTTAACTTCTATAAAATATTTTTGTGCAGGAGTTCGATTTTTCTTATTACAGTACAAGTGAGATTTTTAATTTCTAGGGCTCTGTTCTTATTTCTAACATCTCTTATTTGTAAACATTTTCTTTCCATCTCACCTTCGAACAATATATTTTTTGATAGAATACATTTTTTGTGTATATATTATACTTAAAATACTAATTCTCTTGTATAAGTTAGTGATTTATTAGGATTATATAATTGAAAATATATAAATATGTACATTCCTCATCCAAATTTTAATGTAAATTATAAAATGAATTGAACAGCAAACAAAAGTTATTGGGTTCGAAATAAACAGGGTGTCTGGTACTTGATGCGAAAATACTCAAGAGCAGTATATAGGAGACGTACAAATTATGACTTAAATTGACAAGACGGATTAAATAATGTACCGCTATAGATGAGGAAGAAGCGATATCGGGGGCAAGGTCTTGTGCAGATAGTCAGCCAAGAGAGTTGGAATATTTATCCTTCAAGGTGACCCGACAGTTGATATCTTGATTCCGTAATCGTATTTGAGCATTATTTGATGTCATTATACAAAATTACAGGTCAATAAAATAGATTAACGGGTCGGTAATAAAAATGAATTGCTGTAAGGGCCTAAGTAATTAATTCTGCAAGATGTGATCCTTTGAATTACAGGTTATTCCAGAGATTATCAGGGCTCCTAGTACAAGCACATTGTTAAAGTTTTTATCGGCAATGTAGGTAATTTGTCAACGCTCCCGAGCACAACTGCAGATCTTCAACGTTTTCACGGCCAAAAGTTTTATCGTGATTAACTTTGGGGATATTGCCACAACACTGCATAATAACCCAAAAATTAATCACAATAGAACAAACAACAATTGGCAGCGACTAAATATGCTTAAATTAGTCCATTTAACGGCCCTCGGTATTAAACGTTTCCAGCTCGAATTCGAATATCGAACCCGACCGCACCTGCAGCTGGCCGGTGCGTTCCATTCACAATCAAGTCGCACAGAACAAAACAAATTATTATTAATTAAAGACATTGTGATTATGAAAATTATGTTAAAATATATATTAGAATGTAATGCAATATAACGATAGTCTAATTGATGGAGGAGGTTCTAAATAGGAGGTTCTAACTTAAATAGTTTAATATAACTTTTTATTTGGATTTTTTTTTTGATAGATACATACATAGATGAAAAAGATACATGTAGTAATACAATTATAAAGAGTGACAAAAGGCTTGGCCTTTGTTCCAGCCTGGTTTCGCAGTGCGGCGGGGCACTGTTAATACTAAATTGTTTAGTTTGATTTGAGGTCACGGGTTCAAAAGCCGGCGAGGACAAAACGAATTTAATTTAATTTATTATAAGTATAACACATTGTAGAATTTAAATAAAATTTATATAGCTACATATAACGAATCTGTTTCTCGTTTCAAAGTGGAAGATACATTCAGTATCGCCCTGGTGAGAGACCATAATTCAGAATTGAAAGTTGCTTGAGAACGGCGTAGATATGTTTAGTGACTAGATCTGAATAGCCAGGAACTTTCCAACCCTCCTCTTCCCTATCTCTAAAAATATAAACTACATTCATTAGGAATATAAATGAAATTTCTCCTGAAGACACTTCAATGAAATAAAATGTTATTGATTTCTTCGAAACAATTCCTTCTAACGTGTTTTGGTTTTAGCTGAAACCAATTTTACTTTAGTTTTTTTCGCTATTATGCACTTTTCTAAATACTCATTTTTTCTAATAGGCATGCAGTGATTATGTCGAGGATCAATTAATTCGGGTAGCATACAAAAATTGTAAAAGCGTTTCAGCTGTTCAACCATATTAGTCTGCCAAAATTCGTCATCCCGTAAAATTTTTTCGATTTTTATTCCGAGTTCAGTCCATACATCAAACATACTCTTTTTGTTTCATGTTACACTTTTTGGCCCTGAACCTGGTAAAACCAATCGTGAGATGTATTTACCAGCATTTCTCCATTTTTGTTCTTCAAGAAATTCCATCTGGGGTCGCACCCATATACGGATACTCTTCATCTATGAAAAGACCACACTTTTCTATGGCAATGCTTTCTAGTTCTGCAAGCTCCTTCAGGACATTGTATTCATATTTTTGTCCGTGTCGAATTGAAGGAATATTTGATAAGGTTTGCTGGTACAGTATATTTTTGACTAATGGAGCGCAACTGATATTTTGCCGCCGTTTGCACACTTTTCCAAACCACGATGCCGTAATCATATTACGGCGCATCTCGATCCACTTTCCACTAGATGCTTGAAGCACTGTCACCCTTTCAATTGCTTGCCTATCTTTGGCTATGGTAAAAAGCCTTTCTAAAAAATCATATTTAGCTGCCTCATACGATGCTTGGTCCATATAAGGTTTTTCTGCATTGGGACCATAATGCTGATCTTTTGCTGGAGCGAGCTGGGGGCCTAGTCTATATCTCTCACAGCGCCCGTAACGCGGGTTTAGCTACGTCACGAATCCGTATTAACCCTCCTCTGACTGTGCTAAAAACTTTCTCGCGCTCCGATGCTGTACACTCAGTAAATATTAGTGTAATGTATTTATTTAATCCAATACATAAATGTATTGTGGAGGAATACCTAAAATGTTAACTCTATGTTTAGTATATTTACAAAGATATTTCAGTAAATACAAACCGTGACCGCTTAGTTGACAGCACCGTCAAGAAAGGTTAAACGGCAAACGTGCTTGTTTGTGAAACCGAAAGATCGAGACTAGGCCCCCTGCAGGGTTTTTCTTTTTTTTTTTTTTTACTTAATACTTGTTGATTATTTTTCTGCAATCTTTTTAATTCTAAATGCTTTATGAGTTTTCCGGGACTATTACCGGTTGCAAATTTATGCAAAGAATAGTGTGGAAGATTGGTGTTGAACGCCACTACTGCTGCAGCGCACCTTCCTTTGTAGGACCGTTTTAGAGCTTATTTGATACGCTTCCCACCAACAAATTTAGCCACAACATTATTATAGCACTCCACAGTATTGCTGCCTACATCATGTATTAAACTTCGAGCATTAGATGCCAAAAGTCGAACGTACTGCATGATTCTGGACATTATCAAGCTCGAAGTCATATTGGGTTCGTAATTAGTGTCGCCAGTATCCCGTTTGCAAAAGTATTCCCGTTTCTTGCATAGTGAGTGGTCTCCAAATACATGTTTTGGCCCATTCAATATATCCAAATATAGCTGTTTTATGTTTTCCTCTTGACTAAAATTCATAGCCTTCCGGTACTTTATGGCACAACGTACAGCCGTTCTAAGGCGTAAAATACGTCTTGACAATCTTCCTCAATGCTAAGGGATACGTTGTATCTTCTGACAGTGATCTAAGTTTTTTATTGGCCATTTCCACACTTTTATATTTTAAAAATATCAAATTTTTTATTGCCTAAAACCCGAAAAATTGTTAACAATAAATTAATTCTTAATAATACTATTTGACACTACACAGCTTCGACGGAAACTCACAGCTGAAACATAAAAAAGGCGGCACACTATTATAGTCCCTACGCGGAACGCATAGAGTGGAATATTGTTGAAACGTCGGCGTCACATGGAAATATAATAATTACGTACGCGGAATTTCGAACTTTGAAAAAAGATTGACACGACGGACCGTAAAAAGCGTGCATCCGCGGCCACCTCGGAGAGCCGAATGAGTAGGAGAATTCTTATGCCCTGACCAGACTCGTGGCGAGCCACTACAACCCTTGGCAAGTCCCACGTGTGTGGTCAGACCGCGTGCCGACGCGTGCCATAGCTTGCCGTTGACCCGGGACCCGGTGGATATTTCGGCCACCAAGCGACAAGCTCGGAAAGCTTCAGTATAACTTATGAACTGGCCCGGTGCGGTCGCCGTTTTTGCTCCGTGCGGTTTATCGTAAATTGCGATAAAATGTAAAATATATTATTTTTATGTTACAGATTTTAAAATTTATTACGACTGGATCTACACAATAGCCCTAAATAAATTTTTTTTTAAAGATTTATTATTTATTACAAGATTTTTTTTTAAATTATTGAATATCTCTTATTTATAATAAATAATAATTTTTTTAAGGTTATTCCCTATGTAAGTTTAAAGTAATTAATAAGACGAGTGATCCTGGGTTCGAGTCCCAGTCTTAATTTGGAAGGCGGGAATGGGTACCGCAGCCCCGGGAACCATCTATTGGATAACAAACACCTCTGCCATGGGTCACCCTAAGTAGTTTACTACGTTTGGTGACTTAGCAGGGGTGTACGGGTTCATGGGGTAAGGTTTGTCTAGGTCTTGGCGGTGGATGATATAGACACACTGAACCCCAGATTCGTACCCAACCGTCATTCCTTATTCCTTCCCAGAACTTATTTTCCATAAAAATACCCTCCACATAGCATCCCCAAAGATGACATAGGGAAATTATTTTCCTCGGGGCCTCCTGTGTGGACATAATGTAAAAAAAGGGTGCGCCGTTACCTTTTAATTTTTTTGTGTGTTGTTCTTTTTCATATTTTTGTTTAGATTTATTATAAAATAAAATAAAATTCTACGAAGAGATAACACACGAATGAACAAAATACTAGAATTTAAAATAAATTATCTGGTACGGTTTCTGTAAATTTGAATCATCCACCATCTCTTTCGGCGAACTCTTCGTTTTTTTTTTTAAATTTAGTACAAATAAGTTAGGGCAAATGTGACAGCCGATGTAGTTGCCTCGATGTCCGCCATGGCGCTCCGAACGCAAGCTTATGCACGAGTGTGGTCACGAATATTTGCGTGCCATAGCTTGCCGAGTCGTGCCACGAGCGCGCTCGGCACGTATGAGGCCGTAGCATCTGATGTTCATTATATAGTATTTAACGAAAATAAGTTGTTAATAAAAATATATATTTCGACAGAAAAATGTTTTTATGATAGCTTAACGTGGCTACATTATCGATATTTTGACGATTAATAACTTAGATTGTCGTTTGAATCTGAGAATTCATGATACTCCATACAACGATTGAGATCGCTAGTAAGGAAGGCCCTTTATTTTTTATGCACAAGACTCCCAACTGTTGGTAGCCAGTAGGACCATATCATCCCCAATAGGGTATTGTGAGGCTGAAGGGGGCAGAGAAGGAAAGGAGATGGAGAAGAGGAAGGTTGGAAAGTACCTGGCTATTCTGATCTGGTCACCAAAAACGGCTACAGCCATTCTAAGCAACGTTTCGATTCTGAATGGTGGTCTTCCACAAGGGCGATAGTGAAAGTATCTTCCACTCTGGAACGCGCAGCAAATATACTATAAATTATTTAAATTGTGAAATAATACATTTAAATTTAATTTAATTTTTTCTTCAAACTTTGTGGCATCATTTCATTTAAATGAAACAAATAACTTTTGTGTAAACCACTATAATCAATGTTACATGTTTCAAAACCGATGGTTTCTTCGTCAGGAAATAACATGAATATAATAATTTCATGTTATTATCCTGACGAAGAAACCATTGGTTTTGAAACATGTAGATATTATAACATTGATTGTAGTGGTTTAAACAAAAGTTATTTGTTTCATTTAAATTTAATTTATTTGCGCATGTTGGGGTTCGAACGTACAACCGCAGAGTGTTGTGTTGTTTGTTGGCGATCTGCAGTCGTGTTTGGGAACTACACATTACAAATAACTGACATTTCAAATTTCAATTAAACCTTCATTGTTGTGCTTTTGCTAAATGCCATCCCTTATTGGTAAGTTCTTTACAAATACATAAATTTTAAGGAATTTTAGAAAAAATATGTAGGTTACAAGTAACTTTGTGATGAAAAATTATTTTCATCACTAATTTTCAAAAGAGTACATAATTGTATACTGAGACCATGCATTTTTCAGTGTTACACCTCGCATATTTATAGAAAATTAATATTTTTTATTGTTCTTCAGAACTTTACTTTTCTTTTGTTTTTACTCACCAATATGGGATTTTCATGGTTGCCCAGATGGCTTAGTTTAGAGCAATCGCACGTTAGAAAGAGTTCTAGAGTTCAAATCCTGATTGTAGAAATAACCATGCCTTTCTAACATGCATTATTTAGTCAATATTTCAATAATATTGAAATTTCAAACATAAAACTAACCTTCTTCCAAGAAATCACCTCAAAAATTACAAGTTGCAATTAAAATAGAAGCGAACAAAACATACTTAGGATTGTGTGTATTGATATATCGTCACCTTAAAGCAATAGTGAGATATCTTCGAAAAAACCACTTTTGAGATAAGTATGTGTTCGATGTGAGCTCTACATGGTACATTACTGGGATATTTTGAAAAAAAAAAAAAACCCGAGTTACAAGTAAAATCTCAGTATTGAGATATTTCTAGATTTACGTATACTTTGTCAAAATTAGTATGAAAAAAAAAATATTTTTCTATTATTACAATTTTGTGTTGATGTTAAATAATTTACCTCTCTAATACCATATCATTAATCTGCAACATTAGTTAATTTGATTCTGCTAGAACTCACGCAAACCTAAAAGTCCTATTATCTCAGAAGAGCATTTTTCAAGATATCTCACTGTTGCTTTAAGATGACGATATGTGTACACTTCCGACAGTGATATCCTTAGCAACACTAATGCCCCGGCCACACGAGGCTAGTATTTCACGTCAGGATAGCAAGCTAGTATGCTGGGGTCCGATCCTGGAAAGATCCTGGCTTACTCTCCTGACTCGCACAAGCTAGAGCGATTTACACAATGCTAGGAAATTTTAAGCCTGTATCATTGCAGTGACTAGGGTGACCATACGTCCGTCCGTAGGGAAAAATAAACAACTTACATATAATAAACAGAAGACAGAAACAGTTGCTTCGGAAACTGTGTCAAGTTGCATTGGTCCAATTATTAAAAAGTTGTCAGAAAAACATGTTTGGACAAGACCGTGGACAATTTTATTTTAAATATCTTTTGTAGTCATCACTATGTTAATTGTCATTAATACGGAACAGTTTTTTCATGGTGGTAAATTATGCATGTATTTATAAGATTGAATACTAGTGTTCCACAGACATTCTTTATCACAATACAATTGTACAAATTTTATATTAACTTTTGCAAATAATTTTTGCATATTGTGTGTCAGAAAAAACACAGCTCGTCGACACCGTATACTAGTCGATAATGTACTAGCTTCGGGCGTCCACATGAAGCTAAACACAGCCAGGATAATAACTGCAGTGGTGGTGGGGCGCTTCTAGTTCAAATAATAGAACCCCATCCTATTAAATTATCCTGGCTTGAGACGCTAGCTTACTAGCATCCTCACTAGCTTACTAGGTTATAAACAAAGCTAGTTCTGTCTACATGCAGCTAGAGTAACTAGCTTACTAGGATACTAGCAATAGCTTGCTAAGCTGGCTTGAAATACTAGCCTTGTGTGGCCCGGGCACGAGAAACAATATGAATTTGAATGGACAAGTTTTACAGGTGTTGTTAGGATTGCTTTTCAGTGCGTACTTTTTATTACAATGTTAAAATTGAACTTTTTACAATTTCAACAGAAATTTCTTTTCTGAAATCGAATAACTTGTTTCAAACATAATGTATTCAAGTAATGCATCTGTGTGATTACTATGTTCGCATCAACATTCACTGCGATACCTACACATGGTATCTATTAAAAACACCTCTATTTCACAAATAAAGCATCAAAATTCTTAAATCATATTATACACAATATCAGTAAATAACCTTTCTCGTTCTACAACCCATACTTGATAAATATAATATTATAGGTTTTGATATAATATGTGTTAGTATTATTGTTACGTATATCATATCATCTATTTAAGGCGATGGCCACATTATGAAATCACAAACATGCTTCTACGACTACAGATTAAAAATCTAAGTGACAATGTCATTCTACTATAATAACTTCTTTAAAAAAATATATCGTATTCTTATTGCCCATAGCATACTATTATTAAAAGTTCGTAATAATTATTAGTGACAACTCCTTGTCACGGCCAAAATAAGCAAAGATCACAAAAATTCACAAATAATATGCATGATCCATGCAAGTGTTGGAAAATGGAGAGGAAAATCTGTATTTCTATTAACATTATCGAAAAGTGATGTTTAAGGGTAAACATAAAATAGTTTATAATCGGCTCATTCATAGATGGAGGTAATTTAATTATTTAAAAAAAACCCTTTTGCAAGTTATGTTGTAAAATATTAAGATGAATTTTGATGTAAAATATTAAGATGAATTTTGATGTAAATATTCAGATGAATTTTGATGTAAAATATTAAGATGAATTTTTATGTAAAATATTAGGATGATGCATGTTTGCGCCCATACATCTGCAATATGAATGTGAATAAATAGTTTTATCCTTGTAAAAACTCAATCCTTCCAAAAAACGCGTGCATATACAATATTGGGTTGAATCACTGACACATATTGAATTTGTAAGCCTTTCTTGAAAGAATTGGGTTTTTATACCAACAAAACTATTTATTCATATTAAAATTGCATATTTACGGGCGCAAACCAACAATTTATCATAATATTTCACAGCATAACTTGCAAAAAGGGTTTTTTCCTAAACTTTTTAAATTAACATCATCTATATATTACCTATCGAGCAGTACTTGTTGGCGGTGTTTTATGCTTTCTAAATAATTTAGAAAGCATTTATATGAATTTGATTGGCCGAAATGGAGATTGCTGTGTTTGCTTTTGAAATGACATGTGACAATTCAAACTCAAATTTTGATGGAAGGAAGCTGAGTTTGCAACTAACCATTGAATGTATTAGGTTCACAATTTAAATCTCTACGAAACTGCTTTCACAACTTTTTTTTCGATATTTTGGAGATTGCTGCTTTTGCTTTTACACACCTCAATTGTATTTTGATCAATCTTTATATAACTTTTATACCTTTATCAATTTACATACCTTTATTAGATTCCATTATTAATGATTTGGAGGAGAGGTTGTCTCCGGAGGTACTTGACCGATTTCATTTGGGATTTTTTCTACCTAAACCAAATGGTAGTGTCAGGGACAGGGATATCGATATCGAGACACTGAAAGTGAAAAAAGTGGTCCAGATGTACCTTCTATTCAGTGACGATAGTGAATCAATTGTTATAAATGAATACCAAAGACCATGAAGACTCTGGATGACCAAATGGAAAAGAGAATGTGAAAACAATTCGGTCATACCAGACTCTGTAGCTCACCTCATTGAAGCATGCGACCAAGATTTGTACCCTAACATAAACATTTTCCAGCACCTAGCACCCCCCACCAGCCCTGCGTAGTGTGCAAAGGGTTTTATTCCAGATGCCAACAATTATTTAACCGGTTTACTGTCAAGTGTAATGTTGCTGATTTGTCAATCAGCAACATTATTAATTTGATCAATCAAATCAAATTGTCTGCTAAATTTACTTCTAAATACTTTAAATACATTGCAAAGAGACTGAAATCCTGAGAATAACAAGGTTCCATCTGACACAGCGTATCATATGAAAGATAATTTTTTTTATATTAGTTCCACACAGGAGACATTGAGAAAAAAATTCCTTCCAGGCTTATGTCATCTTTGGGAATGCGGTGTGCAGGGTATTTTTATGGAAAGGCAGTTCTGGTAAGGAAAAAAGTTTGAGGGGTGGGTAGGAATCTGGGGTCAATGTGTCCAGGAACGATGGACATATGAATCCCTCCCTCCCTCTGCGGTTCAAGGCAATGGGTCGAGAGAGTCCCGCCGGAGAGGTCAAAAGGTCCTCTAAGGTAGGTTGGCAAACGCATCCGCCGCCAAGGCCTAGACAAACCCCACCCTATGAATCCGGGCTTCCCTGTTAAGTCACCAAACGTAACGAATCACTTGGAGTGAGCTACGTCAGGTTTATCCAATAAATGGTTGTCAGGGTGGCGGTACCCGTACCTGTCTTCCAAATTGTACTTAATTCCATTATCACACAACATTGTCTTCAGGATTCTTGTTATTATAATTGATTCAAATGTCACAAACAAACAAATTTACCTAAAAAAGGTGTTTCTGATGAACCTACCAAAGAATTTTATGGCCACCATATGAGCAACTCTTTTAATGGGATAAACTTAATAATATAAAGAATGATGCCTTGATCCAGTATCAAATTCCAAATCACAATATCTATACTTAAATGGAAATATGCTGGGCAAGTAGCAAGGCAAGAAATGGCCAATGGAATTCCAACATCATTGGAAGACGGATTACGTCCTTGGTTGGGAAAGAGAAACAGAGATCACAGGGTGAGAGCCGCTATGGGCAAAACTGAAAACATTTTCAGCCTGTCCAAAGCTGGAAGCTGAATGAAGAAGTAGAATAAATAAAATACTTTCAGAATCTCCCTTATGAATGACCACCATTCAGAATCAAAGCGTTGCTTGAAATGGCTTAAGCCATGTTTCGTAACCTGATCTGATCTTCCCCTCCCCACACCCTTTACCCTCATTTTTATTATACAGGATGTAACAGCACGTACCTAAAGGATTTCAACCAGCGATTCCTGAGCATATTTGGAGTAAAAAAACTTAGATGTCATTTAACTGTCTGATGATATTTTTTTTCTATTAAATACAAAATAATAATTTTCACTGATCACACTGCTACACGTCGAGACGGGATCACGTGATATGCGAGCTGTTACTTGTATTAGGCCAGTTACAGTACTCGACCGACCGTATGCGTACGTTCCGTCCTGACGATACACATCGACCGACCGTCGGTTTGTATCATTCAGTGCTCTCCTGACCAACAAACTGACCGGACGTCGTACGCGAAATGTCTTCGTAGAGGCATTAGGAACAGAAGACGTAGATATCACGTACACCCGATCGTTGCGCAAAGAACATTTCAAGGGGAAGTCGAAGAAAGGGGTCGACAGATGATTCTCGTACGGACTGCGTAGCGATATACACATGCGTACGGTCGGTCCAGCTCTGATTTATGAATTTTCATATAAATGACAAGTGCGACTGACATACGCACCGACGGTCAGTTGAGTTCTGTATCCGGCCTTACCGTACTGACGGAGTGCTTATGCTATACCTGACTAATCAGTTGCAACGTGTCATGGAAAAATATTTTTATTGTTTAATTGAAAAGCAATGACATGAACATTTTTTATTACAAAAATGCTCAGGAAACGCTGGTTATAATCCTTCCGGTGCTGTTACACCTGTTCCTGCATGATCTGAGCTCACAACATAGGTGCTTCAATTGGAAAAAAACTAACCAAAATAAAACATGATCATGTTGTATGTTGTGTATGAAGGTTTTATAAAATATTGAGGTGATGTTTGTTGTGATAAAATAAAAATAAAAAACCAAAAATAATCATAATTCATTTTTATATTTTGAATAAAATTAATAATTATATACGTTTTTAATACAAAATAGATTTAATACAAAGAAGACGTCTCGCCTAGAGGCACTAACTAAGGAAGGTACATTTTAACAGAAGAAATATAATATATATTTTTACACGGAACTGTTAACAAAATAAGGAAAACTAAAAGAAAAAAGAAATAAAATGACAAATAATAAAATAACAATTTTGTCGGTGTAAATAAAAATTTACAAAAAAAACTATTTTGTTTTTTTTTTTCGAAACTAAGAAACAAAATTTAAATAATTTATGAACAGTTTTAAATAAAAATTATAAATCATTTACAAATAATTAATAAAAATTATTGAACATAATAAAAGCATAGTTTGAAAACCACAGAATATTAATTTGAAAAAATAAGGGAAAAAAACAACAACAAAGAAAAGAAAATAATTGTTGTAGAACAGGAAATATCTGAGGCAATTGGAAAAAACAATAAATTTTTAAGGAAGTATGTAGGTGTAGTCTGTTTGATAAAATGTATTATGTATATTTACAGTAAATATTGAAATTATGTACAGTGAAAATAATTTTAAAATTTGTTATACAATTTCAAAAAAACCAAAATCAGTGGGCTGATCTTAATTTTCATTTTTTTTTCAATTTAAGGCATATTTTTACTATAACACTTAAAAAGTTTTCCCTCCATTTTCCAAAACGATAGCCATCTTAAATTTTCAAATTTATGATTGAAAACAAAAATGTAAATCTATGGATAAAATAATATTTGATTTTGGTGATAAATCGATTTTTTTTAAATACCTATGTTATTTCAATAAATTTAAACATAAAATATAATTTTCTTTTGTTAACGTTTTATTTTTAAACACATACTCATCATGGCCGATATATTTGTTTGACAAATTCATACGATATCTAATTGGTGAAAGGTTTGGTTCCAAACAAAATAAGAATCAAGCATGTTTCTATAAATCTACAAGAAAATGGCAGTAGCATGACCAATCCACTATGTATTTCATAGACATTGATTTCAGATGTTTTAAAAAAGAAAAAATGATTAAGATTTTGTCATGAAAAATTGATTTTGTTGCACCAAAACAATTTCACCGTTGGTCGCAAATTAACACAAATTAACACGTCATTTACGAGCTAAAGATCTGTATCACCATCCAATATAAATATATATGTACACACAACTCTCATTATAATATTTAATACGAAAATATAAATTCAGCGATTTGCACAAACTTTAAACAGATTAAAATATAATATGATGATTAATTATTGCAGGGTCATTTACACAAATTAATCTAAAGCTGCTCCCCCTAAACCTAAACGCAACACAAAATGAGATCTATTCTAATGGTAAAAAATATGATTTTAAAAATAAATTTTCCAATCTTATTGCTTTTGTCATAGATAACCCACAGTTAAATTTTCTTAATCTATACTCTATAGCTTTGGCCGTGACTTAAGCAGCAAAGTGTCAAGAATGTAAATCCGCAAATAACATGACTGATTATACAATTTCAATTACATTACATGTGTAAATTAAAATGTTGTAAATTTATCAATAATAATAATTGTTTATCGCGGTGAATACTTTGGATTGTCTGGGCCATACGTGAAACTCCTCAATTCGTACGATAATTCTTTAGAAGCGTATTTAGATATAGAATTCGAGCGACTGCGCGCATTGTTTTCTTCGTCCTTTTCGCTTTCGCTGCCGCCGTTTTGTGCACAAAACGCCGCAAGTTCGAAACAGCCGTCAGAACGATTCATTTTCTTTCTGACCTCGTTAGAATTTAAATCAGATTCGAAAGCCCCGAAGTTTCGGTTGATCCTCGAAGGAATGTCGGTTGTGATGACCTTCTTCGATCTTTTTTCAAATGTTCCAGTTTCAACTGTTTTCTTCTTTCTTCCTTCTATGTTCTCCGGGTGAAAGGGGCCGTTCTGGAGCTGCATGGAAATGGCGGAGTTGAGCGAGTGCGCCGTGTCCAAATCCGCTTTGCGGGAGACGATTATTCTGATGTCGGTATGGAGGTACACCTTGCCGGACTTTGAGGTTAGAAATCTGGAAAAATGTCATTTTCATTGTGGATTAGAGATGACCAAATGCATATCAAGGTGAACACAATCAAAATAACTTTTTAAGTGCTCTGATCTCTGGTCTTAAATTTAGATCAAAATAATTAAAGAGAGATAAAGGATTAGTTTAGGTGTATTTTTTGTTCTCTTCTTCACTTTCCTTCAATGTTCTGTTTTGTCATTAAATCAAAAGGAACAGAGAGGGTGAAAGTTGGAAATAGTTTGGGAATTACTGGTTCAAAGGTATCACAGCAATTAGCCTCAAATCAATTCTGCAAGAAGGGCAAGAATCCAATACATCATTTTTATAATACATGAATACTGCACAAGAGTCTTGACTGTCCAGAGCCAGTGGGACCATGGCATCCCCAACTGAGGTATGTTGTGAGGCCGAAGGGAGTGGGGAAGGGAAGAGTGGGAATTATCACAAGAACTTTTATATGTATTGAGGGTACAATAAAAAGATCCTCACCTCAGATGAATGAGGTATCGCAGTGCGCGCGGGTCGGGTTTGGCGCCGTCCTGGCACGCCACGGCGGGAACGCACAGCGTCCGCTGGCGTAGGAAGGTCTTGGAGTTGGCAGGCATGTCGGCCATGTCGTACATCACCACAAACATCTTGACCACGGTGCCGTGCGGGTTGAACAGGGTGGCTTGGATGGTGCCGGCACGTGGCACGTTGTAGCCGCGCCGCCCCAAGTTTATATGCCCCTGGAGACAAAACACAGGTTTATTGACTATTATTCCGCCATCCCAATTCATAGTATTATTAATGTTTTGAAGACATTTTCCCCCCTTTTCAATTCCTAATCGAGAATAATATAATATGTTTGGTTCTTACGTCGTGTCCTTTATCCACGACAGCATCTACTCCGTAATCATCACAAGCAAAATTATTAGAAAATTGTAAAAAGGAATATATAAACAGACGGAATAGATAAAACGAGTTATATTATTTTGAGGCAAGAAAAAAGAAAAGGATTTGTTTTGGAAGCTGGATAGTTTTTCATTGTGAAAAAAATACAGTGAAACCCTCTTAAGAAGTTTTCCAAGGGATTGGAAAAAAAACTTCTTAGACGGGAAAACCTTATAAGTGGGATAAATTGAGCCGTTTAGTGTTCAAGGGACCGAAAAAACTAAACTTCTTAAGCGGGAACTTCTTAAGAGGGTTCACTGTATTGTTTTTTCACCTCGTATTCATCGTTCCGTGGTCACCTCAATGAACCGCTTTGTGAATTATTGTTAGGCTTTCATAGAAAACTCCCGAAGCAGATGGCAGTAAGTGCTTGGTTTCCCTTTTCCTTTCTTTCCTTGTTTTTATCCTACATTATTTAGCATGGCGGGCGAAATAACACAATATGTACACTATGTATAAAATTCTTTAATAAATAAATAAATAACATTCGCTTTCACTCAATTCCATCATACATCAGTGTAGATAATTCACCTAAAGCTGTAAAATAAGAATGCGCTTTGGGACGAGGGAGCTGTTGAAGTATGTCAGTGTTTGTTTGTTTCTCACCAGGTAAGGTGCGGAGGTGGTGTTGTCCCCCAGCGAGTAGAAGAAGACGGTGACGGGCAGCTTGAGATGAGCAGGGCAGAAGGAGCCCGAAGCCCCTATCTCCGCTGTGAAGCCGGCCACCGTGGCCGCCGGCTCCAGCCGCCCGTTGAGGACCGACTCCTCAAAGCTACCTGGAAAAAGAACAAGATAAATAATAATAAAAGAGTAATTTAACAAGAGGCGGTAGCAAATATCATGTCAAAGGAAATTTTTCAAAGATCAAAATGGATATCTCTTTTTCCCTCCTTCAAAGTAGTGAACCTCCGCCTAAAAGAGACGCATCCTGTAAATGCAAAAACTATATTTGCTTGACCAAAATATTTCTTAATGTCATGCCTGTGTCGACAACCTATATAATTTAGTGGCTTGACCTATTTCAGCACATCGCTCGCCATACATTTCCAATGTGAAAACGAAGAAAACAACACAAAATACTTACTACGTTATAACGTAGTTTGACTTAACCTCTTGTAGGCCGCAGTCCCCACGGCGGGTCCAGTTGTTTGAAGCGATTTTGCCCCTTATGTATAAAGAAATTGTATGAAGAACAAGGTCAGAATCGCTTGAGCCATTCTCGATCTTGACATAACGAATTACTGGATAGCATTTAGTCACTCCGAATAATTCATATTAACTGCCAATGACGCGCCGGGCACCAAAGATGGCGGACAAAATGGCTGCCGCTTGATAACATGAATGCTGTCATATTCGAAGTCTATATTTATTCATTATTTTTTTATATGAATCCAGTGTGGAAAGCATAGATTTGAGTGATTATTAGGAAATTCGTTTTATCTACATTATTTTGATGTAATTTTTGTATTATATCACAAAAGAAATGTTATAAAAATTGAATTCGTAAGAAAGGTGAGAACGGTCAAATATTTTCGTCGTATTGAAAAAAATATATTTTATGTATGCTGGCTTTCAACAAGTTAAATGGGATATTTTGCAAGTAAATTCAACTCACCCAGCAATCCGCTAGTGGTTCCGTGTCTGAATATCTTCCTCTTGCTAGACACCTTTAAGACTTCGGCGCTGGTGGAGCTGACAGGGGCCAAGAGGGTGGGGGCAACGGGGGCCACCAGAGCGGCGGGCCCTAGCACGCACGGGGCCCCGCCAGGAGAGGGGGGGCGGCCCCACGGTAGCGGGGAGCCGGGGCTGGAGCCTGGGGACCAGGGCTGGCAAGACAGTTCCAGATCGGGGATTAGACCGTATAGAGCACTGAAAAAAGACAGGTGACTAATTAAGCATTGGATCAGCATTTCCGAACCTTTTTTAGCCTGCAGACCGGTGAAAATAGGAGAAAAATTTTGCAGACCGGTAACGCAGCAATAAAAACTATTATTTATTGGTTTTTAATATTATATTATAACAGGTGTAGAAATAACAAATGAGGATTTTATTGCAAATACCAACCAAAATGTAACTTCAAATAAAAGAGATTACTGGATTAATGAACCGGCAGAAAATCTCCACGGACCGGTACCAGTCCGGAGCCAACCGAACCATCGGTTGGGAAATGCTGTACTAGATAGCTTCACAGCTCCCGTGAGGTGATTTCTCACAAAAACGGTCAATTACAATTATCCAATTATTATTATAGGTAAAACTTTTGTAATCTAATTTGAGACAAAGCAATGAAGCACTGCGAATTAATGAAAAATCAATCATTTTTGGTTTAAAAACTTGCAGGCCGCAGTTCCCCCGGTAAGAAGAATTTTTGAAGCGATTTTGCCCCTTATGTATAAAGAAATTGTATGAAGTACAAGGTCAGAATCGCTTGGGCCATTCTCGTTCTTGACATAACGAAATACTGGATAGCATTTAGCCACTCCGAAAAATTCAAATTAATTGCCGATGACACGCCGGGCACCAAAGATGAGGGACAAAATGGCTGCCGCTTGATAATATGAACGCTGTCATATTCGAAGTCTATATTTATTCATCGTTTTTTATATAAATCCATTGTAGAAAGCATAGATTTGAGTGATTATTAGGAAGTTCGTTTTATCTACATTATTTTGATGTAATTTTTGTAATACATATATCACAAAAGAAATGTTATAAAAATTGAATTCGTAAGAAAGGTGAGAACTGTCAAATATTTTACATCGTATTGAAAAAATATATTTTTTGTATGCTGCCTTTCAACAAGTTAATGCAAAATCAATCATTTTTGGTTTGAAAATTTGATTGCTTAAAAATAATTATCCTTTAATTAAATACTACGAGTAGAACACATCTTGCCCTTTGAAATTTTTGAGCATTTTCGATCTTAAGTTACTGAGATCCCTTGCATGATATCATTTATAAAGGCTATGTTTATTAGTTTTGTAGGAACACAAAAAATACCAATACAATAAATTTTCTATTTAATCTGATACATAGTAATATGGACGATAGATAACATCTAAAATTATCGCAACGGGAGAGCTAAGAAATTGATGTGAATGAATTTTTGTTGTTGACGGATAGCTAAACTTTATAGCAAAAATGGCAAACTTTTTAGTGGCTAACAATGACTAGAAAATCTCAGGCTTGGGCTTAACTTGTTGAAGGCCAGCATACAAAAAATATATTTTTTCAATACGACGTAAAATATTTGACAGTTCTCACCTTTCTTACGAATTCAATTTTTATAACATTTCTTTTGTGATATAATACAAAAATTACATCAAAATAATGTAGATAAAACGAACTTCCTAATAATCACTCAAATCTATGCTTTCCACAATGGATTTATATCAAAAACAATTAATAAATATAGACTTCGAATGTGACAGCTACCATATTATCAAGCGGCAGCCATTTTGTCCGCCATCTTTGGTGCCCGGCGCGTGTTTAGAGCAATTAATATGAATTATTCGGAGTGGCTAAATGCTATCCAGTAATTCGCAATGTCAAGAACAAGAATGGCCCAAGCGATTCTGACCTTGTTCTTCATACAATTTTTTTATACAAAAGGGGCAAAATCGCTTCAAACATCCGGACCCGCCGGGGGGACTGCGGCCTACAAGAGGTCAAATACTGTCAAGAAATCATTAATTTATTCTTTCATTTAAAATGAATTTAACATAAGGCTGTGTTTTACTAACCTTTTGATGCCCGATACGCTGTTGATGGAGCTATCGAAATCAAAGCAGGACTTCCCCCTCCTCAGCGGTGCTGGACTGGAAGTCAATGGTAACCCAGTCCTCGAGTGGAAGACCATTGAAGCAGCCGAGTCCAGCCTCCAGCGAAACCTGTCCATCTCGGACACCGATGGCACCGCAGCACTGCTTTCCAAACTCTTTCCAAAAGCGTTCAAATCCTCGTTTCCTTCTCCATCCCAGTTTTGATGTGCGTCTCCAACAAAATGTATTCCATCTTCGTCACCTCTAAAATGCTTGCAGCTATGTCCACAATCGCTTTCTATGTCCTCATAAGCATGCTTCCCCATTTGTTTAGATTCAATGTGCACAAAATTAGCATAGTCTCCCTTTTCATACATGACGTGTTGCTCACGATTTTTGGAGTAATTTTCGACACAGTCAGATCTAGGGAAGCTCTTGTAAGTATTGCTGGAATGATCCAAATATGTATTTGAATTGGTCATGTAGGTGATGCCGGATGCCTCGTCTTTGTACAGGAAATCCTCATCCTGTTCATTGCCAAATTCATTGGCGAGATAGTCGGCATGATTGGCTATTTTTATTGGATTGCTCTTGGGGGTGTCTTTCTGCTTTTGCTCTATTCTCTCCATCATGATTTTTTCAATCTTTTTGAAAGGAGAGTGTCTTTTGTGTTTTGGTTTCCGAATGAAGTCCACTGGATTGTCCATCTTGTCGTTGTTGTTGAGAGTCACGTCTGTTTGGTCGGTGCGATCACTCTGAGAATGAGAAATGTCTTTGGCGAACCTATCGCCGTACGCCGACGCGGTACGAGAAATCATATTATAATCGTTACTACGGCTAGAATTATTACCACTATTTATATTAAATATATTTTTATCACACTGGCATTTATTTATCACACTATTACTACTATCACATTTGTTCGGAGCCACTTCCACTGAACTGGCACTGTTCTCATTGTCTTTATCACAATTGTCCATGGCATTGACCTCTTGTAGTTGACTGTTGGCAGTTCTCCCGGGCAACCGGCTGCACCTCTCGATGGCTTCCAGGAACAAGTCCGACTTGTTGATGGTGGTCAAGTCGTGGGTGCCCCTAGACCTCCTCATCCCTCCCTCGCGGCTAAACCCGCTGTCATCCATCTCTTCCGCGTACAAATTATTGCTACAATCAAAGCACTTTGGTACTAGGGGTTTCCCGCAGTCGCACGCATAGTTGTCGGTTTGCGTGTAACTGGAGATTAGCTTCTTAACGGACGGTTGGTAGTTATCATTGCTGTCACTAAGTCGGCCGGAGGCTTCGTCAGGATGACAGCAACTAATTTGGCAGTGTTTGTTCTGAGAACCGACGTGATATGTTTTGGGATTAATGTCTTCGAACTGGCTGCACGATTTGACCGAGGCCATTTGATCACAGCCGATCGAAGAGCAAACGCATTCGAAATCTTTTATTGTATAAACCTCTCTGGAAGACAAGGCTCCGTGCAGAGAAACGGAATTTCTGTAGTTTCCCATGCGGAGAGCATGGTCAAATCGAGAGGCTTGGAGGATGGGTATGGAAGTGGCGGAGTGGGAATCAGAAGAGGACTTTGGGTTAGCTGTTGGCTTTGGCACCTTTGTTGAGTTGGCTGTTTCGTTGTTGGGAGCCACCTTGGTAGATGTCCCCTCAGGTACTGAGTTCTTCTGTCTGCCGGGGTCGTGTCCACTATTCGGGTATTGGGTGGTCACTTCCCCGTTGGCGCTCGTATTAGAAATGAGATCATTGTGTCTGCTAGCGCTCCTCCTGCTGAACTTGATTTTGGGAGAGTGCTCCTGCTTGCATTCCGAGTTGTCTTGACTGGACATTCCACTCTCCCTCTGCTTCAGCTTAGCTTCTTTCCTCAGTCTGCGCATGTATTTAGCTATCTCCTTAGCCCTACGCTCATCCAGAACTTTTATCTTTTCATCTACTTTACCTTCCTCACTCTTCTGCTTCATATTCTTGCCATCTTTTAGTTGGATTCCTTGATCAGACTCTTCGTCGCAATTGCACCGGTGTTTTCCTTTCTGTCTGCAAGGGGTCTGCATCCTGTCATCAACAAGAACATAGTTGACGACACTATCCGAAGGCACTTGAATGTTGGATTCGTCATAGAACTGATACGAACTGTCCACGACTTTGGACTTCCTCTTGCAAGCCTTGTGCAGTGGTCCTTCGCACGGGGTGCCGGTGGAGCAAGAAAACCCTGAATCATTAAGATCTGACTGTTCAGGAGTAGAACCTCTGGAATTAGGAGCACAATAGACATCTGAATTGGGTGACGAATAAGCTGAGAGTTTTCTGGTGATCCCGCTTGCGCATCCCATGTCGGGATTTATGATTCCGAGATCTGGTGAAAACGTCGCTCCTTTGATTCTGCTCTTGGGGTCATCATTCAAGCCATCCATCTTTCTGAGACCTTGAAAGTTCATTCTGGAACATGTGACATTATCTTCCGCTAGACTGCAGGCAGTGGCCAGGCTGTTAGCCAGCATCTCTTCACTCAATGCGGTGTTCATCATATCCTTGCTCCTCCTGCGCTTCAGGGTGCTGGGATTACTGGACAGACAAGCGCAATGAACGACCGGCACCTCCTCCACCCGTGGCAAACTCTCCAACAAGACTTTTAAGAATACATTGCTGCCGATATCCGTGATGGGAAAAGTGTGTTTTACAGGCTCAACTTTAAACTCAGAAATTCTGTACGTCTCCCCGGGTATTTTGAGACAGTAGATAACATTTAGATTTTTCTTTTTATCCTGATTTTCATCTTTGTCTTCCTCATCACAGTTGGCTTCATACTTCTTGAAGTTGCAGGTCTCGCGGCTCAGTTTGCGTTGGCGCTCGGATGGTGACTGTTCCCGAATCTCCTTGGTCTTCTCTTCTTCCCGGATCTTGGCTCCCCAAGCAGATATTTGGGAGAAGTGCAGCTGGGAGCGGACGGCCTTGAGGAGCCACTGAGAGGTGATGTGATTGGCTGGATCTTGAGCCCTGGAAAGCCAAACAAAAAAATAAATCCAAGAATTGCACAGGTACTTAACGTTGTTCAGAATTCTATAAGATACTGCCAAAAAAATATTATTCAGAGAAGCCAGCCTTTTAAGGGTATCTTACCGCAAGCGCAGCATAATTTGCGGTTTTTGATGCAGGTTTTAGAAAATGTCTATATTGTTTATCAGAAAACAATATTATGTTTTGAACAAATAAATTATTCTTCTAAAAGATGTTACAACAAAACGTGTTAAAATGTTTACAACTATTGTATAAAAAAATATTTACAGAACCTCTAAAAATAGCTTAAAGTTCGATTGTATCATTTAATTCTAAATACAAAAGAATTATTAAAATATACTTTATCACCACAACAATGTTGTCTAAACGGCTGGAAAATAAAATTATTTTTAAAAGCATTAAAACAATGCTTAAATAAATAAAAACCGTTTTTCAATATTAGGATATTGTTATCTTATATAAACCAGAACAGAATTTATTTCTCGTCAGTATTCGAGGTGTTCTCAGAGCGAGCGGACGTCAAATTTTACTAGAAAAAAATGCGGGCACATGAGGAAAGGGGTCACACTAACGGTTTGGCGTTATGTTACGATGTATTATTTTAGGTCCAAGCAGACTTTTTTACTAAAAATTCCGTTTATGTGGCCGATGTAAACAACCAGCGTTCTAAAAACTTGTAGATTGGCCCGTTGAGCAGAATCGTATCCCTAGTTTTATTTATTTACGCCCTACATGGCTTTCACATAAATTTATAATTATACAGTTGTGTTAGTTGTAACAATGGTATATCTAACATTCTATCGACAATATTCTCAAGTTGATAACCTAGATCAGGGTTTCCCAAACTTTTTCTGCAGTGGAACACTGTGATTAAATTTTAACGGAACCCTGGGCTTATTTTTAGATTAAGTAATTCCTAATATTAAAAATTTAAAAAGAAAAGTTATTAAACCCATTATTTATTTAGTATACAAATAAACTATACATATATTACAAAAACAATAAAACGGAAAATAAAATAAAAATATATAGAATACACAAAAAATTGAATAAATGAAGCACCGATGATATGCTTGGTGTAACTAACTCTAACGCCGTTCTTCCACGTAGCTATTCACAAGCGACGCTACCGCTACCTGTCAAACAAATTTGCTAGTGTAGCACCTAGCGGCGTTTTCAAACACTAATAATAGTATGGAAAATACAGACGAGCGGCGATCGCGTCGCTTGAAGGTAGCTCCATGGAAGAACGGCGTAAGTGAACAGCTCAGGTATGGGTTTTACATTTTTTTAATTCGTGGAATTTCTTTTAGTTATCAATGCTCGACTATGCAAAACACAATGACTGCTGGTGGCTATTGTTTGGCTATTTCTGGTTACGTGATACAACACCTTCCATCTATCGTACCATCATTGCTGATGGGGGGAATTCCCTGGGAAGTTTTTGAATAATATTTAAATTCCTTAATAAGAAAAAAATTTCGACATTGTGGGCAATCAGATTAAATTAATAATCAAGAAAATTGTTACTTTTTTTTTCTAAAATAGTTCATTTATATTTTCGGAAATCATAAACCCAATTCTGTTTTAATGTAATACATTGGTTCCAGGAAATGATGTGTAGAATAAAAACGCGTAGAAACAACAATCTAATGTAAATTTGACAGAATGGTTCGCAACATTGAGTAAAAATTGTGTAAAAAGTATCAAAAATGTACCAGAAAACTAAAAGCGTTCCTTGTTGTTAAAATTAATTTACCACTGGAGCGACAGCGGAATTTCTAACATTTTTCTCCGATTGCTCGTGATTTTGTGTTGACGATTTTGAAAATTTTCCACCCAAATTAAAAAATAACATACTTTCGAATTTTAATAGGGAGACATATAAACCGAACACAGTGCTTTCTCGACAACTAATTCATATTCTGTATATAAATAATCATCTCATGTCTTTAGGATTTATAAATAAATTACTAAAAAATCGTAAACATTAGAAAAGCATATATTCTTTGGGTTTTTTAGTTTTAAACCGCCGTAGGAAGTTCAATTTTCTGTCCACATTAAATATTTTATATGAAATTTCATGTAAATGTCTAATATATGAACACATTTACAAATATCTATAATAAAACCGAATTTTATAAGTTATGAAGTGTTTCAATGTTTCGTATGAAAAAAATTTCGTCACATTTTCTGGTCGTGGAATGCATACACTTCGTTGTACTAAAATGTAATTAGTAGTAGGCGGCTAGGCGGTGGCAAAACGAAGAATTCCATGTTGAAAATTCGCGAAAACATCATTCGGAGATATTGAGGTTTGAAGTTTAGAATTGATTCGTTATTACAAAAACATATCATTTCAAAAATTCAAATTTCAATATCTCCGAATGATGTTTTTGCGAATTTTCAACATGGAATTCTTCGTTTTGCCACCGCTTAGCCGCCTCCTAGTAATTAGTAATGCACTTAACAAGAATAACTTACATCACATCACACAAATACATCCATTAACTATAATACACAACAACACTTAACTCGATTAATTCTTTATTTATTGAAAGTAATGCATTTGCAAAAATAGTCATCTCGAACAAATTATTAACCAACAAACACTATTTTGACAATATTAACTTGATTTTTAACCGTTACGGCATTTAAACACTTTAAATACATTAAAAATTTAAGCACTATTACACTGGTATACAGATATGTTAGAAAAATCGACTCAACATGGAAATAATGATATTTTAGAGCATAAAAGCCTGACAGCGCGTCATTTCAAATATTCTCCATCTTAGACTTAGCAATCCGAGAAATATTGAAAATGACCGATATTTTATTTTTCTTGCCAATATATTCAGATAATTATGATCACATAATAATGCGTAATTGAATACCGTATTGTTTTGGCACCTGTCAGTGAAAAACTGTCGGTTACGAGTCATAAGCTACTGCCTACCGTCTAGCAGCGTAGTTGATTGTATCGAATAATTAGTCAAACAAGTTTGATCGAAATCTGATAAGAATCGTATAATCATGAGCTCTTTCAGTAAATGTAGGTAACGTTTCTATCGAAATTTATCTAAAACATGCATATTCAACTTAATAAACATAATTTGAAAGATGCGCATTATTAAGCGTTTCACGTGCAAACCTTACTCAAGGGTACCATCTAGTGGATATTTTTCGCTGGTCTGACTCGACTGTGAGTCTGTGATATCGCATAAGCGTCTTCCCCGTTCTAGGATACCTAATACCTCTCCGCCCCGAAATATTTTTTCGGTCAACGCAAATTAAGCCTTAATGGCCGTGAACTATCATTAAAATGGACGCTCGTCTTTAAAAATAATTTTATGGTGCTATTTTTACTACTGATGTTTTGGCTAATAAAAGCTGTTCACAATCAAACTTGGCGTAGTGATCTGATAAAGAGCAAATTAATAATGAAAGAAAAATAAATGTCTGCAATATTGTAACACACATGATATAATTTGGCCTATATTCTTTGATATTTGGCACCCATCAAGGTTATTGTTTTTCCTTGACAGTTGCAACAACTATATATTATGTATAGGGGTTTATTCAGTTCGTAGTACTGTTAAATTTTTAAAAAATATACTAATCAATAAAATATTTTCTCGCACTCTTAACCAACTTTGGGCAGGAATGGTAGTTCTACCTTTTACGCCTGTGCCACTTGAATACCTGGAAAGGCATTGCTGTCAAATATTTTTACATGAATATTGTACACCAATCTCTTGGTAAGGGTCCCAACTATATGTTTGTTTTTTTTTTTTTAATTTTTTTGTTGTTTAACCGTTTGATTGCCGATCGTCGATTTTCGTCGATTCGTGTTTTAACGAAGATTGCCGATCGTCGATTTTCGTCGATTGCGTCAGTCGTGCTCTGATTCGCGCGTACGTCGGGTGTGGTGCTGCGGCGTTGGTAAATATTATTCTAATATTATCTTAATAGTTGTAAGATCGTAGTAAACCGTTTAAATTTCAGATTCATTTATTATTTTTTTTATTTTAGTTAATTGAAAAAACATAATGTCGAGCGCGTCCTCTGAAATGTCTGACAGCGGGAGCGCCGATTTCCACTCCTCTAATTCAAGTTCGAGTAAGAGTAGCTCTGGTGAGAGTGATGTCAGTGATGTCATATCCGTGTTTCCCAACCGCAGGATGCGAATTTCCAGTAATTCTTCTGATCGTGACCAAGAAATGGAGAGTAACACCAGAAATTACTCATTTACAAATGTACCTCCCGGAACCAATTTTTCTACCGAAAATTCTCATTTTTTCGAAACGCCTGGACTTCGGGATCCTCCTCCGCGTGATTCCAAACCTATATCATATTTTGATTTATTTTTTAATGTCATTCTGTTAACAACGATAAAAAATGAAACCAACAAATATGCCCAACAATTTCTTGAAAACTCTTCTGACACTTTACGAAACAAATCACGTGCAAAGGCTTGGAAACCGGTGTCTGTATTGGAATTGAAGGCTTTCATAGCGGTCATGGCATAGCAGATGGTGCTGGGCTGCGTAGATCAACGACTATTTGTGCGTATTGTAAGAAGGGTGTCCACACGGCGTGTGCAGGAAAGCACAGTTGTTGATTTTCTTTTGTTTTTCATTTTTGTCTTTCTTTTTTTCTAAATAAAATACTGTATTCATTTATACAAGCGTTTTATTTCAAATATTTCGACATTCTTTAATAAAACACCGAAAAAATCATCAAAATTCATGAAAATTCAAAGAATTTATGGGGTTTTAAAAAAATATATAGTTTCATAAAAAATGATGTTTTTTTGGTGGCATTTTACAAGAAACTGTATGCATTTTTTGGCACTCAAACGGTTAAAGATTAGATACGTTTTTAGATTTTCACGGCCAAAAGCATTTTCGTTGTTTGTTTTTGGGGTGTTATGCCGTGTTGTGCTACCTCCTTCTTTAGCCGACGTTTCGGACAGCGTTGCAGTGTCCATCATCAGGGCAGATCCGGCAGATCCGGCAGATCATCGACGGATCTGCCGGATCTGCCCTGATGATGGACACTGCAACGCTGTCCGAAACGTCGGCTAAAGAAGGAGGTAGCACAACACGGCATAACACCCCAAAAACAAACAACGAAAAAGGTTAAAGATTATCTTAATATATAAAACAAATTCGGGTTATTTACACCATTTATAACTCAAGAACGGCTGAATCGATTTTTATGATATTTGATTTGTTTTATTTGTCTCCATCCCGTTTAACAGAATAAGTATTAAAACATCAAAAAAAAATCACGAGAAAAATAATTATGGAGAAATTTTTTTTTTTCATATATTTTTTATGGAACGGCTTTTCAAATAATTTTCCTTTATCTACATAATTTGAATCAATTCGAACAGCTAATAAATTTAACACAACATTTATTTATTTTGAGGCGGTACGAAGTTTGCCGGGTCAGCTAGTATTAATACATATTATCATATTGTTTACAATTGTATATGTAAATTATTTATTTTATTTTTATTGGTAAATATATAACATGTTTCTTGATGTAAATTAATGCCTCCGTAATTGAGAATAACTTGTGTTTAGAGTTTTTTCATGATTTAAAAAAATTTGGGAATTCTACCTATAATGAACACTATAGACATTCGAATTGATTAACGTATATGCACTGAAAAACAGACACTTTTTTAAATATGCATAACCTTTACAAGAGTTTGAAAAGGAAGAAAAGGAAGAAAAGGAAGAAAAGGAAGAAAAGGAAGAAAATAAATATGTGATAGTCTCTATAAGAAATTAATAAGATATTTAGTGATTCTAATTAGCTAATTTATTTATGATATTATTGTTTAATTTAGTTTTAAATTTATTATAATCAGATTCTAATCTTAGCTCTGTCTCACCACTCCATTGTACGTGTAGTAGTGTTGTCCAAAACTAGTATGCATTAATGGCGTGCATAAACGACCCACTGTGTTTTGTCTATTGCTCTCAACAACTCGATTAATATATTACTATGGTATGGTGCGACTTCTTACAATGATCTTTGTGTATTTGAAGCAGCTTATTTTTTACATATGTGTTTTTTAAGCGGCGTCTCCTCCGACGAAAATGTTTACACACTTTGTGGATAGTTATGTCGGGGCCACAATGTTTTTGCTTTCCGTGGCCCATAGAAAACAACAAACGTTGTGGCCCTGCCCCATGTTTATGGTAATGTTTGAGGTATTGTTTGTGAAATTGGTCGCAAGAGACCGGCCTTTAGAGGTAGGACTTGAAAGTCTTGAAAAAGTTGAGAGGTTGAATAACCTGATGGTTTTGTAGTTATAATTTTGATTAATATTCTCCGAGTAATTTCCCGTGGCAAAATTGAGGTTTTGTACGCGTATTTGTATAATACATATAAATACAGATGTTTGGTACCCACCTCTTGGTGTAAATGGACATGGTCCAGCGCTCCAGCAGGTGCAGGGGGCCCCGGCAGCCAGCAGAGCAGTCGGGCGCCAGCAGCACCTCAATGCAGAGCGGGATGTGTTCGCGCCACAGGGCCTCCGCGTGGCCCCGCAGCGCCAGGGAACGCCCGCGCCCCCGCGTCCCCACCGGGGAGTGTGTTGATGACCCGGCCTGCAATACAATGACCATTATTAACACCGTAGCATCATAAAATATTATTATTACATTCACTGGCGTCTTTGTAGTGTTATTTCATCCGCCATGCTAGGGATGTCCCTGTGTTATGGCGGGTGAAGTTTACAGATTGGAAATTCGTAATATGGTAGATATATTAAATTATACAAATTAAATTAAATTACAAATATTATATATCATGGTTTCTAAATATAGTAATAATAATATACCATAATAATTTTTATTTCGGCTACTGGCATTATACCTAGCTCTCTCATTAAAAATTTAGGCATATTAGATTTGCCAAAGAATTTATACATAAAAATGCAAAAATCAGTCATTTTAAATACATGTAGGATTAAGATTTTTTTTTAAATATTTATATTGAGGGATCAGTAGGATTTATCGATCCAATTAGGAGTTCCACCGAGCCGAACCCTCTGAGTCGGTGAATTATTTTCCCAGGTTAACATGTTGTTCTTGTATTGTTTTGTATTAATTATACTTATATAATAACTTGCATAACGTGGATTTACTAGATGATCATTTGTGGAAAAGTGTGTTAAAGGATTAAGTTTTTCCTGTGGGAAAAATTTAACCTGGACATAAAGCCTGGTGAAAAAAAAATAGGTTGATAATGATATTTATTATTAACCGCTTGGACACATAAGCTTGTTTTCACGATAATTTAACGTAGGTAGACATAGGAATGACGTATGGCCCGTACCTGAGTTATTAAACAATTCAATTTAAGTAACAGATTTTATATATCATAGTTTTTAAATGTAAGGGTCCATTGTGATAATTGTTTTTTAAAGGTATGGGGTTGGGTTTCAGTTTTTAATTCCTCGGGGAGAAGGATAAATATTTTAGGAGCTAGATACATGAAATGTCTTTGAGCTGACATGGTATGTAGTGTAGGTTCATTGTAGTGTCGGTTGATTATTGTTAAGGTGATGTAATTGTGATGTAAAAGGGTTTTATGGCCGTATGTTTAACCACTGGAGCGATTGGTGTTCAGTTTTTGATTTGTCCATTTGATTTAATGAATATCATTTCTAAAAATATTAATATGGAAACATATAAACTGTTTACTGCGGTTTAAAACTAATGAATCCACCTAGATTTCACCGTTTATCCCATATTTGTAGGATCGTTGAATGTGGTCCAATTTTGGACCGATGTCAATCGTAGAAAAATAAAAGCAATCCAAATTTGGACATAAAATGGTTTCAGTGGCTAAGACATTGTATTCAGTGAAGAGTCGAATGGAGGAGTATTTGTCGGTCGCTTTTTTATAGGACTATACAGGGTGTTAAGGTACGTACTTGAGTTACTTTAACCAGTGATTCCTGACATTATTTGGAGTAAAAAATGTAAATGAAATTTTGGTCTCCGGTGACATTTTTGATGTTTTTTTTTTTTTTTCTACAAAAACATAAATAATAGTAGGTGTTGGGTAGTTGGGGGCGGGGTAAGTGGTGGGGCGGTAACTTGGCTGAATGACCAATAAGGTCATGTGAAAGAATTTTTTTTTTTGTTTGATTTTGAGGAAAAAATATTTTGAAAAAAAAAAATTTTTACATAAATTAGTCATCGGAGACCAAAATTTCATTAACATTTTTTACTCCAAATAATGTCAGGAATCACTGGTTAAAGTATCTCAAGTACGTACCTTAACACCCTGTATAGTTATTATCACTCATATTTTATTTGTCAGCCTTTGTTAGTGAGGGGTGAGACTCTAAAACTCACCAAGAATCAAAGTTACTGAAGATATCGATTTTCCTATAAGTCAGACATCTCCAAATAATCCAAATTTAATTTGAGTATGCTATATGTAAAAGTGAACCCTCTATCTGGTACAATACTCAGATGACTCCTAAACACCACCAAATCAATTATAATGCAGAAAAAGTTGAAGTGAAATAGGATATTTCAAAATATCGCACCGTATCGTTATGACTCCCGGTGTTATTTGTAGCATCTTACTAATCTTACTTCTTACTATATAAATGCGAAAGTTTGTATGGATGTATGTATGTTTGTTACTCTTTCACGCAAAAACTACTGAATGGATTTTAATGAAACTTTACAATAATATAGCTCATACATCAGAATAACATATAGGCTATAATTCATAAAGCTAGCTGTTTTCCATATATTACAAATAAGAATTATTGTTTAAAAGAATATGTCAAAATTTGAAAATGACATTTTGCAAAACAATAGTTAAATCAAAATTCTTTTTTAGAAAATATTTAAATTAGTGAATTTATTTGAAGTACTCGCCTAATACTTTGAATCGAATCAAGAATTAAAGATATTTTAAATAAATAGGTGTTAAATGACTTTTGGTATAAACATAGAGATGGGACCTAGGAAAAGAAGATAGACTACTCGAAGTATTAATCCTGCGCAGACGAAGTCGCAGGTCAGAAGCTAGTATTTAATATGTAAAACACAGACATGTATATTATAATATGTGATTTATGGTGAGCATTCAAGTATTGCTTTCCTTATTATCTCAAAACTTATTATTTTTCGTTTTTTGATTAAGTTCATCTTACTAATATTATAAACGCAAAAGTTTGTATGGATGTATGTGTGTTTGTTACTCTTTCACGCAAAAACTACTGGATGGATTTTAATGAAACTTTACAATAATATAGCTCATACATTAGAATAACATATAGGTTATAATTTATAAAGCTAGCTATATTCCATACATTAAAAATAATTATTATCCACTGTTTAATATAAAACGTCAAAATTTGAGAATGAGATTTTGCAAAACAATGATTGTTAAATCAAAATTCTATTTTAGAAAATATTTAAATTAGGGAATTCATTTGAAGTACTCGCCTAATACTTTGAATCGAATCAAAAATTATAGATATTTTAAATAAATAGGTTAAATTTTGTTATATTCATAGATAATGGGCTATTCGAAGTACTAATCCTGCGCAGACGAAGTCGCGGGCAGAATCTGGTAAATTAATATTTCTTTGCAACCATTTACTACATTTAAATAGTCAATAAGCGAATGTATAATAAATCTTCAACTGGGCGATCAATATTTAAGAATGGTGTCACAAACAGGATTCTAGAAGGCTTATAATGAACATGAAGAATACGATCATGGACCCGTGGACAAACAATAAATTAAAATGGAACTAATTCTCAAACATGAACGATATGCATTCAGAAAACATATTGAATATGTAAACAGGTTGTCGGGGGGGATAAAGCGCAGTAGTAACTTCTGGAGATGATTCTACATGATAGTAGGTACATTTTTTCCGAAATTCGAATGTTTTAAGGCACTTTTCAAATAATTAAAAAAATATATTTTTATGGAAAAAAATGTGTGAGAAAAAACAACAGAATTTCGAAAAAACAATTTCTCTTTTACTTCTAACATCACGTAGAATCACCTCCCAAAGTTATTGCACTTTACCCCCAGACACTCTGTATAATTTTGTAACATATATGTATAACCCGCCATAACACAGGGTCATCCCTAGCATGGAGGGTGAAATATCACAAAAAACTATATGTACTTTCGATAAATCATGTATTTAAATAAATAAAATAAAATAAATAAATAAATAATTTTTAATAACTCAGGTACGGGACATACGTCATTCCTATGTCTACCTACGTTAAATTATTGTGAAAACAAGCTTATGTGTCCAAGCGGTTAAGGTCCACAATCAGTAAAACACTCCGGTCTTATTGTTTATTTTTCAAATCCCTTTGTATACATGACTTTGCCCTTTTTAAATTCTACCTAGCTGGAGACCGGCAAGGTCCCAGTTCTTAGGTTCTGAAGGAACTCCTTGGTTCGCTTGCTTATTATAAAAAAAAGAGATCCTTCATCAAAAAAGTCATATATTTATGTAATATGTAAATACACACCTTCTCCTGATCCTCCTCTCCATTCCCAAACTGCACTCGCTGGTAGATCTTGGCACCCAGCAGCGCTGACAGCAGCTTCCTGTGCACATCCTCCTTCCTCCGCAGCACTTCTACATCCTCACTGCTGCCTCCTCCGCCAAAACCCGCACTGCCAGCAGTCGCTGATGACGTATTCGAGCTATTCGACTGCTCTGCACCGGCATTCCGTACTAAATTAGCAGTTGCAAGAGCCGCAGATGACGTATTCAAGTTATTGGACAGCTCTAGAGATGATGCGCCGGCGTTCCAAGCAAAACTTGCAGCAGTAGAAGCGGCAGATGGGGTATTCAAGTTAATCAACCGCTCGAGACTGGCATTTCTCACAAAACTTGTATTCAAGCTATTCGACTGCTCTCCGCCGGCATGCCTTACAAAACTCGCGGTATTTGCTGGATCAGTTATATTATTCGTATCCTTAATGGTAGCATTGGTCGCATTTATGGTAGATTGTTCTGGATCTTCTCCGTTCCTCTGTTCCTGGCTGCCGAAGCTGTTGTTCCTGGAGTGGAAGCGCTCGGGCGACGGTTGTGACTGCAGCTCGGCGCTGTTGGCCCGGCCATACGTGTTGTGGGGGGGTGCAGAGAGGGATGGGGCGGTGGCGGGGTGACGGGGAGTGGCCCTGCCCTCGATGATGAGGGTGCCGAGCTCTAGGAGGAGCGCGGCGCCCTGCACCGGCGGGGGTGCGGCATCACAGCTGTGCATCTAAAAAAAAAATATTATAAATAATATGATCTATATTTTTTAGTAAAATTTAATGCTACACAATATAGGTACGTTTTATAAAATGGGTCGTTTATTATGCAGATAACAAAGTGTTTCAATATGAACCCGGCAGTTTGCCATACTTTATTATAGAGTAACATTTTCCTTTTTTTTGTTTACCATAAATACAAAAATATTGACAGCAAAGGGGTCTGGTTGGAGGTTATACGGTTATAAGGTCTCTTTTAAAATGATTTACCTGTGTTGTACAGTTAGTCATTGCGACGTCCCTTTCTTATGGAGAAATTTTTTTACATTGTGTCTCTTTTTTTATTTCAAACTAATTGAATATTATTATTGGTCTCACTATAATAACTTTTGAAGGTTATACCTATTATTGTAATATATCATTGAAGAAGAAGATAATACTATTATAAATCTAAACAAAAATATGAAAAAGAACAAGATGCAGATATTGTTTTTACGTTAGCTAGACAAAGGAGGCCCTGATGAAAAGGAATCCCTCGGGGCCTGTGTCATCTGTGTGGAGAGTCTTTTTAGGGAAAGGAAGAAGATGAAGTTTTGGGAAGAAATAATATTTGGTTTTGTTTTGAATCCATTCCTCCCACTGCGGTGCAAGTCGATGGGTCGAGAGAGCCGGCTTGGGAGGTCTAGGTTAGGTCTCTGTCAACCAGTCTCTCCCGATCCGGCCCGCCATGCAGTAGGTAGGAAAACGCATTCGTCACCAAGGAAAACCAATCGTCACTAGGCAAACCTGGGAACCCCTGCTTAGTCCTGGGGGGTGATCTATGACAGAGGTGTAAGTTATCCAATAAATGGTTCCCGGGGCGGCGGTACCCAAACCCGCCTCTCAAATTTAGATTATTAGTATTATCTTCTTCTCCAGTGATATATTATATTGATTGACTTTCAAAAGTGATTATAACGAGATTTATTCTAATAAAGATAAGATTTATTCTAATGAATATTCATTTATACTTTTAGAAAAGGTAAATAGGTGTGCCATATAAATATAATCGGATATGTTTATCGGAGACACTATCTAGGTTACAAATCAGTTATTTAGAACGATGTGATAATTTAAAAAGGTAGCAGCCAAAATATAAGGACAAAAAATGAATCGAAGATAATATTGTTAACCTTTGGAGGGCCATGTTTTTTTTTTTTTAAATCAAACGTCACTTCAATATTTTTTTGTGTCGCATTTTATAAGTTTACAGTAACAATTATTTCAGATTTTGGTAGTTTATACAACTGTTGTTACTAATAATATTATTTTGTAATAGATACTCGTAAACAAATAATGTTTTTTAAAAAATAAAAATAAATTTCACTGGTGGCCCACCGGAGGGCAAACGGCCAATTAAAGGAATTTTGAATTTAAAACATGAGATTGACAAAAATGACTTAACAATAAGAGGTCTCAACGACCGAGTTGGTTAAGTCGAGAAATCCTTGGTTCGTGTCACAGTTGCGACCGTTACCTTTTTATTTGTCTGTGGTTTAATCTTTTTCACATTTTCGTTAAGATTTATTAGTACTATCTTCTTTAATTAAATAATTAATTGAAATAATATATTATCCAAGTTAGTTGTTGTGACTAGACGTTGCGTGTCCATGTTATCTACAAATAATACTACATAAGATAAATGTTATGTAGATAATACGAATATAGCTAATGCCCTCAAAACTGAGCGTGGAACTTACTGGTTTATTATCTTCTTGGCAAACAAACAAACAAACAAACAAACATAACATTTCATTATGTTTCACATAAACTACTCGCTTTATAATGTTATGACTTTAAAATATATAATATTCAAGCGTTTTCTCTTCGGCAATAAGCATATATGCAATAGGTAATATGCCTGCTTTACGCTCTCGGAGCGACTAGATCTGAATTGAATCAATCTGACACCTCGCAACATTCCTAATCCCCATCTCCATCCCTTCAGGCTCACAACATATGCCAATTGGCGGTCGGCGTGGTCGAGTGGCAAGGCTCTCGTCTCCCAATCCGAAAGTCTAATCTATTCAAATTATAATCTAAGAAAAAAACTCCTAATGATTTTTAAACAAAGCAATTCTAATTACTAAAAAATGTTATAAAAATCGTCTAGGCATATAGTACACGCCAAAAATTAATATCGGTCTGACGTTGATATAGAAATCGTCGCAATAGGTAAGTTTAAGGTTTTAAAAAAAGTGGCTTGCCTCTTTGCCCACGCCTTTCTCTGTCGCACGTATGTTTTTACGCATATCTCTTTCGCTTACGTTCATTGTAAACGATGGACGGAATGATCATACCAAGAATATGCGAGAATGGATCGTACCAAGTTCGGTCGTACTATACTGTAATCGTAGCTCTAATTTTGCAGGTGGTGTTCGGATCGCAAAATTTCCAAATCTCACATTTCAATCTTAAATAGAACGGTTGGCCGAGTAGGAAGAAATAATTATTATATTCGTGTTTATACGAACCATAAAAATAATAAATTTACCATAACTTTTTTATTTGGGCACAAACGAAAAAAAAAGCCTACATTTTTTGCAAAGTTTTTCGTGGCCAGACCCCCATAAGTTTCACAATATGAGGCGTGGAAAACGGTGCAAAAAGCGTATAAATATAACGTTAGTGTCAACAGAATAATTCGAGTATAGCAACTCCGCATTCAACGACACTTCTGTTATAGCGCCATTAAAAAAAATCATTTACAATCCTGAAAAAAAAATTGGAATATATAATGCAAAAATGCCAAAACAGCCTCAATTAATAGTAACGCCAAGGTCCGTCGTTCAATCCTCTCTGTCCGGCTAAACAGACGCAGGGAGATGACAGATCCTCACACAAGAGATGTTTATAGATATTTTGGCAATGGTCAACTTTGGCACTTTTCCTAGAGATGTCGTTATATGTGCACGCTTTTACATGCGGTGCTCTCGACTTCCGCGTAATGTGACGTCATCGGGTCCGTTCAATGTCACCGCGGATGCCAGAATGGATACCCTTAGTAGTAAATGTTAAATTTTCATTGTTGTGAACGCGTTTTGCAAACGAACACCCTTATAAAGTATCAAATATTCACTTTTCTACACGTTTAAGGGGATACCGGGCGGTGTTTTATCCATACAAACGTATTCCCCATTTTCCTGTCTGGATTTTGACAATACTGCAAATATTTTTGTGACCAGACCTGAATAGTCATGTAGACCACTTTTAAAACTTTATCTTACCGTCTCCTGCCCCTCCCCACTCCCTTCAGTGTCACAACATAACCCCAATTGAGGATTCCATAGTCCCACAGTTGGGACTCTGCCTGTTTCCGACTTCCTCGGCGGCGTGACTCGCGGACATCGTCCATTCATCAACGCACGTTCACCGCCACCGCCATGGCGAACAGTGTTGCCAAGAATGTTTATTTATTTATGTTTCGGATATCCAACTAACACAAGTCATAGGTTCGTTGTTCGCCCCGACTACAGGGAACTAAGAACTCGTGCACCCTCTTTCAAGTTCTTAAATCCTGTTTAATCAACAGGACAGACAACTTACTAACGGCCGTTGTTCCCAACTCTTCGACCAATCAATCTGAGCCTCCGATCAGCTAAGTGATTTGTTTGGAAATGCTCGATTCGCCTGTTGATCGGAGAATTGTATTAGGAAGAGTGTTTTTGTGCATTTGAGGAGAGTTGAGCCAAAATTTCGGCTCAACAGTTGATAAGTAAGATTGGAAACAACGACCGTAAGTATTTATTTAATTAAATTCATTAATCTAATAAACTATTAATCTCAAATTTATTAACGTAAATAATATTGATAATAATCCATTTTTTTGTTATTTAGACATCTTGTTACTCCTTGATTATTTTATGTTAATTCATAGAAGTTTTTAATATGCAGTGTTAAGGGACGTACTTGATTAAGTGATTCCTGACAATAATTAGAGTAAAAAATGCAAACGAAATTTTGGTCTCCGGTGACATTTTTGATATATTTTTTTCAACTAAAAAGTTCAAATTATAATTATTGGACAGTTAGGGGCGAGGTGAGGGGTTGTGCGGTTACTTGTCCGAATGACCAGTGACAACATGTGGAGAATTTTTTTAGTTTGATTTCAAAGAAAAAAAAAATTGAAAAAAAAAACAAAAAATACTATATACATTACGCTTACATCATTGCATTTGAATCTCCACATTTCTCACAATGTCATGCATGGTTTTAACACACGTACGCATCACGCATCTCATTTCTACGGCATTCAGTCTACATTCATCCTTTCTCTGCCATTTCCTCGCCTCACTGCCATCAGGGTTGGTATCAACACTCCATTGTGACTGGTAGATTTGCTTCCTTGAGCAGTTTTTTTTTAGCGAAAAATTCAACATCGGTTGTTCATCGGTAGAATAAATTCTAATCAAAATCCGAGCTGTTGAAATTTGAAACATTTAAGACGAGTTATTTCCCCCTAACAACTATAGCCAAGGTTTAGCTAAGTTTATATTTAGTCAAGTTTTAACTCCATAAAATTTAATCTATACGTCCCTTACAAAATACACGTATAAACCTAACAATTTATTCCATACATTATCGGCAGAACAAGCACCAAATACAATTACACTTTCACTGATAATGTTCTACTTATCATTGAACCTATTAAATACATTGTAAATAAAACCGCAACAAAGTTAACTACTTGCTTCCTACACAATTGCTGCTAAGTAACCTGTTATCTGTCATTATTCTACATTTTCTGTCTTCCTACTTTCATCTAAGTAATTACAATCTAAATTACTAATTACTAGACATCGGATTATATGCATTTGCATATTTGCATATGCAAATGCCTTTAACTCTCTAATTACGGCGTTAATGCATATTTTAGCCTTTTTTCCCAATCGTGCATATTTCGTTGATTTCGTTGATCGATTTGACAGTTCTGAGGCCTTTACAATTCAGTCAAGCAAGCTAGCATTTGAAGACGCATTCATTAAACATAATATCTCCCTCATCTCAACACATTTCCACAAGTTACCAGATGCCATAGAATAATTGGAAACAAAAAACCTTCCTCTATTTAAATCAATAGACATACTGGAAACAATTATCGAACTTGCCAACGCCGTTCTAATTTAATATCAGAAAAGATTTGTAAAAAGTTAGACGCTATTTTGCTTCAAACCCGAGTCTTGAAGACATGAAGAACATTGCCTACATCAACGGCACAGGTCCATACCCTAAACAGGTATCTCCAGAAATGGCGCCAATTTTAAATTTTGTCCAATGACGTCAGTTGACATCGAGAGGTCGTTTTCGGCGTACAAATTAATACTGGGTTTCAAACGTCACAAATTTATGATAGAAAATTTAAAAAAATACTTAATTGCATATTTTGGGAATATCGAGAGTTTTTAGTGCATATTTCAGCCTTTTTTAGTGCATATTTGCATGCATATTTTGGCACTTTGTTAGTGTATATAATCCGATGTCTACTAATTACATATATAAAATTATTCAATTGTATAGGGCAGGAATAAAAGGAAGATATAGGGCAGGCCGTTAAAATAATTTAATTTGTAGATATCTTTTTTTTTACTTTGGAGTTTTCCTAATTGGGTCGCCTACTTCTCTAGCAAGCCTAAATACCTGTCCTAAGGGACCAACAACAGTAACAAATACAAGAGTGACATATTTTCTTTTTTACGTCGTTGTTTAAAAAAGTATTCGGGGCCTTACTTTGATTAAACATATTTACCATTGAGCAAAACAAATAAAAAATATCAACTATAACTTCGTCATGTCGAATAACGCACTTGTGAACCCTAAAAAACTACTGGCCCTCTCACAAATGGACACATAAGTGTGGACAGAGTATATTGGTCATTGAGCAATTGATTTTATATGGGAATTTGATAGGGTTGCTTCAGCCTTGACCGACCTGAGCGTAAGTTGCATAATATGGGATATGGGAGAGATTCTTCACGTAAATATCAGCAAATTATGTTGGTGCCAAACCGCTCTGGTGAAGCAGATATCGGCCAAGTATGATGGTGATTATCCGAACGTTCAGTGCAATATAATAACACCATAAAACAAAATAACAAAGAAACCAAAGGGGCCCAAGATGTGATCCTTGAGGGATTCCTGGAGGAAAATGGTGAAAGAGAATCCTTCGACTTTATTATTCTTGGCTTATGACAAATGTGTTTTAATCCGTCTATAGATAATAGTATATATAACTAATAATAAAAAATAAAGATAATATGTACGAGTAAGTAAACGTCAGATAAAATTAATTCATGGTTATACAATAGTGTGTGACCTATTACGTAAATGTCATAAAAATGATGAATTTCTTTCTGCTTACTGTGCTATGTTGGCAAATAATATCAAAACATTATTGTGACGTCACAATGAACCCAACAGCTGTCCAATCAATACACCTGCCATGATGTGTCAATGAGGCTTGTAAATCATTATATCATGTTTACGTAAATGAATATAAATACACATTATGTATTTATATTATCACTTCTGATTTATTTTATTATTTCTGTAAGTACCTACTTTTTTTTTTAAAAGGCGGAGACGGTTTACAAGCAGTTCCCGTGAGCACTTAGGTCGTAGGCCCATTGTGCTATCTCCCATTTTACATCAATCCTTTAATAACAACCCAGTCCCTTTAATAAAGTTCAACAGGGTTGTCATTGGATATGTGGCTATTGGCTATGTCTTCTGGGTCTACTGTATGTCTCCCCAGGTATCTGAGCCTAGTTCCCACCAAGGCAGGACATTGGCACCATATGTGAATTGGAGTCTCTTCATCCTCTTCACATTTTCTGCATATATTGGTGTTTTCCTCTCCCAATATCTGCATGTGTCTCCTGAGATGGCAGTGTCCCGTTAATAGTCCTACCAGTTCCCTCAGCGAGTTTCTGTCCATATCGAGTAGTTTCCTGGTTCGTCTAGGGTCTGGTCCTTTTATGAGAACTTTCACTGAATGTCCACTCTGGATAAAGTAGTGTACAAGGCATACATAATTATTGTCCACACTGTATCAGTATCCAACAGCGACAATCATATCCACAACGTTATGGTCACTTGTGCATTCAGTACGGTTTCTACGACCTCATTGTTTTACAAATTAAATTAGGTTAAATAAGAAGAGGTTAAGCTAAGATAAAATAGGTTAGGTTAGATTATGAAGTTGACCTCCGTACTGTAATTTATTTTTATTTACTGCGTGTTTTCTTTATTAATTTATACTATAATTTTCACGCAAATCGATTTTCGATATCATAATTGTAATTCATAACATTTTTGTGCCGGTTTGTTTGTTCTTATTTTGTAGAATTCAATTTCAATTTTCTCATGCGCAATAAATATTATTTTTCAAATCAAATTATATTTCTGTTATGTATATTTATATTTACGTGTGATGGCTGTTTCTCCTTATCAGAGGATGCCGTCGAACTAAAAACGTAACATTTAGGGGGCGGTTATGGGTACCGCCGCCCCGGGAACCATTTATTGGATAATCAACACCCCTGCCATAACTTTGCCCGGGTTCATGTAGTGAAGTTTGTCTGGGTCTTGGCGGCGGATACGTTTGCCCACCTACTGCGTTATCGGGAGAAACTGGTTGAGGGTGACATTTTGAACACTCCAGCCGGATACTCTCTCTTGCACCGCAGTGAGAGGGATGGATTTATACGTTCGTCACTCGTGGAAACATTAACCCTTAGATTCATACCCACTCCGCATACGTCGTGGTCAAGGGGCAGGGCTCTTGACTAGAGATCTGGAGGTCGCGGGTTCAAATCCCGGCGTGCGCAGATAAATTTTATTTTATTGATTTGTGTTTTCACAAATTAATCATTTAAAAATAATATAAGGAATATTTGCGGCACGTTCCAGAGTGGAAGATACTCAGTATCGCCCGGGTGTAAGACCATCATTCAGAATGAAACGTTGCTTAAAAACGGCTTTAGCCGTGTTTAGTGACTAGATATGAATAGCCAGGTACTTCCCCACCTTCTTCTTCCCCTCCCCACATAGCTTCAGCCTCACAACATACACCAATTGGGGACGCCAAAGTCTCACTGGCTCCAGACAGGAGCAGTTGGGGCTTTTATAAATATATACATTTTTTTTTTTTATCTTTTTCCTTCCCAGAACTTTAACTCCCTCCTTTCACTAAAAAGACATAGGCCCTGAGAGAATTTTTCTTCCAGGGCCGCTATATTGAGCTAATCTAAAAAAAGATAAGATTGTATTGCAACGAAAATAATTGATAAGGAAAACAAATTTAATTAGAATAAAACACTGTTTTCTCTGCTGTTCTCGTGTTTTTTTATAAATTTCAAATACTTAGCACAAATAATATAAGATGGAATAAGTCACCGTTAACGTTGCCACCATCAACTAACTCTGTTGGCGACAAGCAGTCTGTCAGTCAGGGCGGTGTGTGTTGGCTGGTGGTGCACAATATATTGTTTTGTACGCGTACTGATATTGGTAACGTAATGCTATGCCAAATAATAAAACAAGTAGGCATGTAGGTACTTGAGTGGTATTCATACTGCAAACACAGCGAAATAATACCGTACATCCAGCTGTATAAATATATTAACGTCTAGGAATAGAGTTCGAACGCTGTCCGATAAAAGCCGTGCTTGTATATAGATCACTAAGAAATCAAAGTTATTGGTTATATTTTTATTTTTCTCTTTTTATTAGAATAAGAGGGTTTTTCACCATCCTCTTCATAGCTTACCCATAGGATAAAGTTAATTTTCGATTTACGGTTTATTTATTTATTAAGTCAGAGTTTATTATTCGGTACTCGAACATATGAATAGTGGCTATAATATAATATATTGGTTAAGTTGGCAGAGTTTTCTAACTATTACGAGTATTTTATTTTTATTTTTAATAATATTCGTTATTGTATGGGGTTGAGAAATCCCCTAACTCTGTTTTATAATAACGTTTTGAAGGTTATTATTAGAAAGAAGAATAAATCTAAACGAAAATATGAAAAAGAACAAGACACAGAAAAATAATAGAGTTTTTTTAATAAAAAATGGATACTCATTTAGACTGTTAGAAAAGGAGCAATAGATGTCCCATATAAATAACATCAGATATCGTATAACCCGTAGAAAAGTGTCGTAAGTCAAAAAAAAACATTTTTACAGAAGGGCGAAAACAAATTAATGAATGACGAACAAGTGGTCCCTTCGAAAAGAGAATCTAGCGACATCATGCGGAGATGAAGTGATTTCACTTAAATACGGTTTTCGTGGGGCAAAGATGATCACAATCAATTCATTTTTCAGAGATAAAACGTAAAACAAAAAAAGTTAACTTACGAAACATTTCTACGGGATGTGCGATATGTTTATCCGAGATATGATCTAGGTTACAAACCGGTTCTTTAAACATTGTTATGATTTAAAAAAGTAGCTGTCAAAAATATGGGGAAAAAAAATAGTCGAAGATAATATTGTTAATTCGGAATTTGAAAAATGAGATTGATAAAAATTAAGAGGTCCCAATGGGAGAGTTGGTTGATTCTTAATGTTCTAATTATTCTAGATTTAGAGGTGAGAAGAAATGTGATACTTTAAAACATTACAATTATGTCCTCTGTGGCTATCATATTCGCACATTTCCAGGACACGATAAAACACCGCTATTTTTCATAAATTTCTCGAATTTTTTTCAAAATGTAATTTTAAAATATTAAAGGATATTGTTACATTATAATATATGAGTGAAATGCGAAATGGAACTACATAAATATCTTTTATATTTACAAATAAAGCTTTTTCGTTTTGACTTCAAAGAAATTAAATTCGTGAAATCACAAAGATTTTGTCGCCACCAGAATATTTCTTTTTCGTCTTAAGAGGATACCCGGCGGTGATTTTTTCATACAAACGTATTCCCTATTTATCTCTCTGGATTTTAAGCCTAGAGAAAATATTGTTTTTACTTAAAATAGATATCAACTACTAATAGCGTGTCGGTATTTTTTGTTTTTTTTTGATAAGTTACTTTTTATAGAAGTTATGACCTTCCAAAAATCAAAAAATTGACTGGTTTAAACGCCGTATACAAACTAGACAATGTTTTATTAAAAAAAGCAAAACGTACAGACATAGAATAGTTTTTTCTAATGTAGTTGGTAAAAAAAAATTGAAAATCAGTCCACTTTTGGATGAGAGAAGTGGGGAATACAAAACCTCGATTTTAGTTAGGTATTAGTAGCCCGAGGTGGATTGTCCCTTTCGCTCAATATCCGGTGGAGTAAGAGCAACAGTGACAGCAATAATTTAGTAAAATCTATTTTTCAAATTTCTCCACCACCGGGTTTCATCTTAAGCGATTTCTACTATATTTTAATTCCAAATTGTGCTTAAAAAACCAAAATAAAGTACTATTAACGCGGGAAAACGTTATTACTGCAAGCATAATTTAACGGAAGAAGATAAGTTGATTACTGTCTATAGAAAATATATTACTTTTAAACACCTTTTGTGAGTTGCGTGGTTGCTCAACACGTGTGCTATGATCTTCAATACTTTCATGACCAGATTGTCAATATTACAGCTGCACCAATAAACACATCAACATTATCTTAATTTAGCCTTGACGTTCACAAACTATTACAGTGGACTGTGAAATACACATACACCCAAAACAAATAATATACATAGTTCTATAGAGCACAGTGTTAGTGAGAACTTGTTTTTAGTTTGTAGGTATGCAAAATCATAAATAAAACATAATATAATATACCTAATACCAACGGCACGAGCTTAATTGAGTGCAGAGTACGGCTTGTGTTGGAAAGACTGCGTTATGCAATAGTAGAGTGGAGAAAATGGTGTATTTCCAAGGTAAAAACGTATATAGGTAGGTCATTGGTCATTGGTATTTGGTAAATGTATATATTGCAAATAAACACAGATCATATTATATAAATATCTTTTCACGTTAGCTCCACACAGGAGACCCTGAGATAAAAAAAATCCCTCAGGGCCTATATCATCTTTGGGCTGATGTGTGGAGAGTTTATTTTCAAGTAAAGGAAAGAGGAAATTCTGAGAAAGAAAAGTTATGTGGGTCAATGTGTCCAGGGCCCCTAGCACACTCGAGGATTCACAGGATAACTTTTTTTTTTTTTTACATTAGGTCCACACAGGAGGCCCTGAGGAAAATAATTTCCCTCAGGGCCTATGTCACCTTTGGGGATGCTGTGTGGAGGGTATTTTTAAGGAAAGGAAGGAGAGGAAGTTCTGGGAAGGAAAAAGGTATGGGTAGGAATCTGGGGTTCAATGTGTCTAGATCATCTGCCGCCAAGACCTAGACAATGAACCCCATGAACCCGGGCACCCCTGCTAAGTCACCAAACGTAGCGAACCACTTGGGGTGACCTATGGCAATGGTGTTCGTTATCCAATAAATGGTTCCCGGGGCGGCGGTACCCATTCCCGCCTCCCAAAAACTTTCGGTAACTTCTCATCGTCCCATAGCATGACTGCAGATCGCCAACGAATAAGTGACAGTTCACAATGACTAAGTGTCCTCAATTTATTCGATATCAACTGTTGTTTGTACGTTAGCGATCATCGGTTGTCCTAGAGAACGATGAGAAGTTACCGAAATTTATCGATACAATCCTTATCGATCGAGCGTGCTGGGGGGCCAGGAGAGACGGACGTATGAATCCATCCATCCCACTACGGTGGAAGGCGATGAGTCGAGAGAGTCCGACTGGTCTAAATTAGGTCATCTCAACCAGTTTCTCTCTCGATCCGTCCCGCCATGCAGTAGGTGAGCAAACGCATTCGCCACCAAGTCTCACCCAATGAATCCGTGTACCCCTGCTAAGTCACCAAACGTACCGAACCACTTGGGGTGACCTATGGCAGTGGTGTCGATTATCCAATAAACGATGCGGCGATACCCGCACACCCCTCTCCCCGAATAACGAGGATGAATGTATTTTTAGCCTTCGATACTAATGATAAATTTCTGCGGATTTTTCATTATGTACTTTTTCATAATATATTGTAGATAAGTGTAGATATTTTTGATACTAAGTAAATATTAATGTGTACACACTGGTTTCAAAACATGTAATTAGAAATGTTAATTATTTACAAATCACTATCTTCAATTTTATCTTGACATTTGTAAATGCAAAATGTGTTAAACGTTTTCATTTATTTACACTTCGTATACTTAATAATATTAAAAGTTGTTTATAGCCTGATGACAGGATCTTAAGATGATAGACTTCGCTTTTCGGCCCATACAAAAAGGACACCCGGGAAAAAACACTTTTCTACATCGAAAATTGCACAAAATGAATATATTTTTTTTATACTGCCTTCTAGAGGGTAAAAACTATGTCGGTATGTTTTCGAATTTTCGATGCGTTTCGTATTAACGTAAACATTCACTGTCAAACATGTACGATTTATCAAAAAATATTTTTAAGGAAAAAGTGCTGCTAACTCAATTCTCATAAAGAATTATAAAATTATAAAAAGCTACCGACGTAGCTTCTTCTTTCTAAAAAATATATATTTTTTTAAATTTCAATTTCGTGAAAGTTTCGGTGTAGAAAAGTGTATTCTCCATAAACCCCTTTTCGAGCGATTTCTGTAGGTAAATTTGAGCGTTGTCTCATTCGCACATTTCGCATTCGCATGTATTGTAAGTGTGCGTGAGTTTATTGTGCGCGGGACAGAATGACAGACGCGGGTGTTCCGCGTGTGGTTCAAAGTCTAGCCTCTTAAGTCGGGGCCACAATGTTTTTACTTTCCGTGGCCCATGGAAAACAACAAACGTTGTGGCCCTGCCCCATGTTTATGTTTGAGGTATTGTTTGTGAAATTGGTCGCAAGAGACCGGCCTTAAACTAAACATTTACTCTGTGGAAAACGATTAAAACTGAATTAAAAATTAGCAAAAATTAAAAATGAGCTCTGTTGTATTAGTTTGGGGCGATTAATCAAAAACAAAATAATTTATCATGAGATTATGATATAAAGAATACAATTTCGATTATCATAATGTTACGACTTGTTTAAATCCATACATTAATTTTAAAATGGAATTCCACACTGGCAGAGGATGAAGGATGATTGAATCCTGTTGACATGAAAACCATGAGGCGTATAGGTATGTGGTAAAGCCATGTATGATCATGTGAGAAATGTGGAGATCCGCAAAAAATGCAAGCCTGATGTAAGCGTAATGATTAAGATTAAGAAAGGGACCCTCAGATGGTTTGGGCATGTAGAGCGAATGAACGAAGAAAGGAGTGTAAGGAGAATATATGACGCAAGTGTGAATGAGTCGGGGTTTGGTAGAAGAAGTCGGGGACGCCCAAGGAAGTTTACGATCAAGTAAATCAGATACTTGAGTCGGGCCATGTCAAGAGTCAGAAAAATAGTAGAGTATGTACGAGATTATGTATGAATGTGAATGAGGCAAAGAGTGTGTGCCAAGACAGTTGTTTGGCGGTACGTCCTCTCTGCCTAACCCTTCGGAAAACGGCGTGATGGTTAGTTAGTTCCACCGCGAATAATTAAAGGTTTCAAAATTATAAATAATATTACCATGTTTCTTCGATTATAAAGGTGTTGAATATTTCGATTATCATGACGTTATTATATTATTTATCATGATTATTATCTACAACTAGACTGGTAAAATAAATCGTTCAATAAAAATATAATAATATTGGCACATATCGCAATGGCCTTGGTTTAAAACATTGTTGGACGTAAAAATTTAAATAATAACATTTGAAAGCTGTAACTAGGTTAGTAGGTACAGTGTGATATCGTTCCGATTTATCAATAAATTATTGTAGAATTATTATCAAATTACCCGTGAAATTAAAATGAATTATATTACTAATAGTTATGCTAATAGTTAGTAGACCTCGCTTACAAAATAATATGTTTCTAATTTTCATTGATTTAATAAAATCAAAACCAAAATTTCCTCTGAAATCATACAAATACCTACTTACTTATTTATAAACAATATATTTTGTATGACAAATTAGGAATTACACCTATAATTAGTTCAAAGAGCTTTCCCAATGACAATTCTTTTTTCAAATTTTCTTCAGGCAGGTAGATACCATAATAACTCAATAAAAGTTAGCCGCCTAGTAAAGTTAGCCACGTAGTCTAAATTATCAATCTAGTCAAAGTTAGCCACCTAGTCAAAGTTATCAATGTAATCAAATATAGCCACCTATTCAAAGTTAGCCACCTAATCAAATCTAGCCAGCTAGTCAAAGTTATTCATCTAATCAAAGTTAGTCACCTAATCAAAGTTAGCCACCTAGTCAAAGTTAGCCACCTAGTCAAAGTTATCCATCTAATCAAAGTTAGCCAACTATAGAAAGTTAGCCACCTAGTCAAAGTTATCCATCTAATCAAAGTTAGTCACCTAATCAAAGTTAGCCACCTAGTCAAAGTTATCCATCTAATCAAAGTTAGCCAACTATACAAAGTTAGCCACCTAGTCAAAGTTATCCATCTAATCAAAGTTAGCCAACTATAGAAAGTTAGCCACCTAGTCAAAGTTATCCATCTAATCAAAGTTAGTCACCTAATCAAAGTTAGCCACCTAATCAAAGTTAGCCACCTAGTCAAAGTTATCCATCTAATCAAAGTTAGCCAACTATACAAAGTTAGCCACCTAGTCAAAGTTATCCATCTAATCAAAGTTAGTCACCTAATCAAAGTTAGCCACCTAGTCAAAGTTAGCCACCTAGTCAAAGTTATCCATCTAATCAAAGTTAGTCACCTAATCAAAGTTAGCCACCTAGTCAAAGTTAGCCACCTAGTCAAAGTTATCCATCTAATCAAAGTTAGCCAACTATACAAAGTTAGACACCTAGTCAACGTTATAAATCTAATCAAAGTTAGCCACCTATTCAAAGTAAGCCACCTAGTCAAAGTTAGCCACCTAGTCCAAGTTATCCATCTAATCAAAGTTAGCCACCTAATCAAAGTTAGCCACCTAGTCAAAGTTATCCATCTAATCAAAGTTATCCATCTAATCAAAGTTATCCACCTAGTCAAAGTTATCCATCTAATCAAAGTTAGCCACCTAATCAAAGCTAGCCACCTAGCCAAAGTTAGCCACCTAGTCAAATTTATCCATCTAGTCAAAGTTAGCCACATAGCCAAAGTTAGCCACCTAATCAAAGTTACGAAGTGAGGCTTGCTTGAATAATAAAGCGGTTCAGTAGATTTTCGAAAACACAAATCGCTTAACAATCTAGTAAAAGTTAGTCATCTAATCAAAGTTAACCGTCTAGTCAAAGTACGGCTTGCTTGAATAATAAAATACAAACAAATTTACAGACAGATGGAATAAGAAATATAATTAATAAAAATTAAGAAATATCAAATGCTCGAGGTAAAAAAGAAATTGGACACAGACAGCTGGATCAATTATTCGGTCCAGAGTTGACGCGAATACTGTACGCACACAGATGAATTGCTTGCAAAAACGATAATTCCAGTGAAATTGAAAGAAAGAAAAACTAAAATTTTACATAAAAGAACTTTTCAAATACTCGTGTGGTGTTTGAATATGAATGCTACAATTTGTGGTGTCCCCTTTTCTCTAAAAGCAATAAGTAGTCGTAGGCTGTTTCTTGTGACGTATCCCTAGGACATCACACACGTGTATAAATTTACATATGCACCAACACACCCAACTCCAAATGTGAGTTGTTCGGTGGTCTAATTCTGCGACCCGTAACGGAGCCGTTATTTGAACTTGAAAAATTAAAAAAAAATGTTAAATGTGCTTTGTAACGATGTCAAATACGAAGGGGATTCCAACAAGGGTATATGGCACATCCCGTAGAAAAGTGTCGTAAGTCAAAATTTTCTATTTTACGTTTTATCTCTGAGTAGTAAAGTAATAGTGATTAGCTATGCCCAACGAAAACCGTATTTAAGATAGATCACTTCATCTCCGCAAGATGTCGATATTGTCTCTTTTCGACAGGACAGCTTATTCAACATTCATTAATTTGTTTTCGCTCTCCTGTAATTTTATATTTTTGACTTAGGGCACTTTTCTACTGCATGTGCGATATATCTACATTTTTTATTATTTAAAATTATTCCAATTTAAAAATATATTAAGTAATATTATTATAAATTATAATACAAATGTAAGTAATGGGAACCCACAAAAGGCACTGCCTCTGTAGCATATCTAACAAAAATTACTAATAAAATAAAAATATACTTTTAAATAAAATAAAATACAAAATATTAAGAAGAAGGTTTACAAAAAGTTTATAGAAAAAGCGTTTCAACATCTGAATAATTCAACCATAATTTTAATTCATTTATGTATGTAATTTGACATTTAATTTGTTTTAAAAGAAGATTAAATGTACTGCTTAATGTATGCCCAATAAAAACTGCTATGCTTTTGCATTTATTTGGTATTGCTTTGGGGGTAGGGTTACCAGACGACAGGAATTTTCCTGACATGTCAGGAATTTTAGCTTTCTGTCAGGGAAACAGGTAAATTGGAAATTGTCAGGAATTTTTAAAAATATAAGAAAAAAAAATTATTATAGAATTTTGTGAGCAGATCTCCTAGTAGAATCGCATAAAATGACAAAAACATGATTTTATAGGCGAAAAATTCACAATCTCAAAATCCCCCTTTCCAGGATGGATGGGTTTATGGATCCGCTAAGTTTATAAGATTTTTTTGCTTTGTCAGGGATTTTGTCAGGAAGACTCATTTTCGGATCTGGTAACCCTATTTGGGGGTGAAAAGTGTAAAATACATGATTAGTCCTTTAGCTAATTCTTTTTAGCTTTTTTGCAAAATTATTTTTGTTTTTAAAAATATCTATATTTTATAGTTTGCAATATGAATAATTTACGGATATAAAATATTTTAGTTTTTCTTGTATGATAACTCAGTCGAGAATCCTTTATTTCTATTATACACAATTTGTTTATAAAGTGTTTTTGAGTTATTTGTAAAAGGCATCAAGCGCACCATCCCAACATGTAATACCGTAAATGATTGAAGATTGCACCAGGGAAAAATAGATCACTTTTAATTTGTCAATATACGAGCGAGTTACTCGCCACTCGACTTACTACTTGTCAGGTCAGAACAAGGCATTACTATCATAGTGAGAAATGTGATCTAAACGGTGTTAGAAAGAGAAAACACCTTGCTTTATAGCCAAATCTAAAAGTTAACCATAAAATAATTAAAATGTACTTGTATATAAAACGAAACTTTTCGAATGCTGTTTTGCTGAGAAAAATTTATGAAACTTCATGATTATTTTATTAGTTATTTTTTTATATAAACTAGCTGACCCGGCAAACTTCTTACCACTTCAAAATCAATAAATGTTGTATTTAATTTATTAGCTGTTAGAATTAATCAGAGACCATAAAAATTGGTCCAGCCGTTCTTGAGTTATAAATGGTGTAACTAACCCGACTATCTTTTATATATTATGAAGATAAGATTGGCAAAAAAAGTGGGGTGATAATAACGCTTAAGTAATTTAAGTTAGAAAAAATTTTAGAAGAGCAATTTAAAAAAAATATATGTTGATATTTAAAAAAAATATTTTTAATAATAAAAATTTTAAGCTTATTTCATCACATTTCAAAAACTGTTTTTATTTTTCGGATACGTTCAGAAATATTTTATTTATTTGGATTTGATTGCAAAGCGGAAATACTGGGACCTCCTGACAAAATAACGTCACCTTATTTGGATAGGGTTCTAACTTCACTTTACAATGGTAAGGAATTTGACACCTAATAACATGTTCTTAGGTGCCAAAGTCCTTTCCATCGTAAGACGTAGTTAGAACCCTATCCAACCAAGGTGGCGATATGGCCGAGGCCTGAGTAAGTATGAGTAAGTTAATGAAAAATATACAAAATAGTTTATATCACGAAATCATTATATAATAATACTAGAGCTTCTGCCCGCGACTTCATCTGCGCAGGATTAGTACTTCGATTAGCCTATTTTCTTTTCGTAGGTCCCATCTATGTTTATACCAAAATTCTTAAGAGGCTAGACTTTGAACTACACGCGGAACGCCCGCGACTGTCATTCTGTCCAGCTCACAATAAGATCACGCACACTTACAATACATGCGAATGCGAAATGTGCGAATGAGACAACGCTCAAATTTACCTACAGAAATCGCTCGAAAAGGGGTTTATGGAGAATACACTTTTCTACACCGAAACTTTCACGAAATTGAAATTTTAAAAAAATATATATATTTTAGAAAAAAGAAGCTACGTCGGTAGCTTTTTATAATTTTATAATTTTTGATGAGAGTTGAGTTGGCAACACTTTTTCCTTAAATAATATTTTTTGATATATCGTACATGTTTGACAGTGAATGTTTACGTTAATACGAAACGTATCGAAAATTCGAAAACATACCAACATAGTTTTCACCCTCTAGAAGGCAGTATAAAAAAAATATATTCATTTTGTGTAATTTTCGATGTAGAAAAGTGTTTTTTCCCGGGCGTCCTTTTTGTATGGGCCGAAAAGCAAAGTCTATCATCTTAACATATTTATTTAAAATATCTATAATTCTTGATTCGATTCCAGGGCGAGTACTTCAAATAAATTCACTAATTAAAATATTTTCTAAAATAGAATTTTGGTTTTACAATCATTGTTTTTCAAATTGTCATTCTCAAATTTTGACATTTTCTATTCAACAATAGTTATTACTTGTAATACATGGAAAATAGCAAGCTTTGGGTATAAATTATAGCCTATATGTTATTCTGATGTATGAGCTATATTATTGTAAAGTTTCATTAAAGTCCATTCAATTGTTTTTGCGTGAAAGAGTAACAAACATACATACATCCATACAAACTTTCGCATTTATAACATTAGTAAGATTATTACGAAAATGTAATTTAATAATGGAAGAATTATTCTTGACTATCTTGTGAGTGGAAGCAGTTTTCCAGTGATATTGAAGAGAACCTACTAACATATAACAGTGTATAATGTGTATGTTGGTCGGTATGGCTTTCAGTTGCCATGCGGATTAACTGGGTCACAGCTCACAGCACGACAGCTTCGGAAGGGCGAATGCACTGGGAATAGAATAGTAAGAAACATCGAGGTGCATTTTATAAAAGTGCAATGTTGCATTCTACGGTCATTGCATCACATTAAGAATAAAATGCCGTCTATGCAAATGATAAATGTTTCAAATAGTCATTCTATATTTTCAGTATCAAAGAGACAACTGCGAAGCAAGTATTAAAATTTTGAATTTTTCATCAAGCTCGTTTATATTAGGGGTTGCTCTAAGACCCATTGACCAGCGGAATATTAAATAATGTAGCTAATTAAGAGGCTAGACTTTGAACCACACGCGGAACACCCTCGACTGTCATTCTGTCCCGCTCGCAGTAAGTTCACGCACACTTAAAATACATGCGAATGCGAAATGTGCGAATGAGACAACGCTCAAATTTACCTACAGAAATCGCTCGAAAAGGGGTTTATGGAGAATACACTTTTCTACACCGAAACTTTCACGAAATTGAAATTTTAAAAAATATGTATTTTTTAGAAAGAAGAAGCTACGTCGGTAGCTTTTTATAATTCTTTATGAGAGTTGAGTTAGCAGCACTTTTTCCTTAAATAATATTTTTTGATAAATCGTACATGTTTGACAGTGAATGTTTACGTTAATACGAAACGCATCGAAAATTCGAAAACATACCGACATAGTTTTCACCCTCTAGAAAGCAGTATAAAAAAAATATATTCATTTTGTGCAATTTTCGATGTAGAAAAGTGTTTTTTCCCGGGCGTCCTTTTTGTATGGGCCGAAAAGCGAAGTCTATCATCTTAAGTTTTCTTTTTTTTTATAGAATACAACTTTTTATAGAACACCTCACAAGAGTCCCAACTGTTCCCTTCTGGAGCCAGTGAGACTATGGCATCCCCAATTGGAGTGTGTTGTGAGGCTGAAGGTAAGTAGGGAAGGGAAGGAGATGGGAAGAGGAAGGTGGGAAAGTACCTGGCTATTCAGATCTAGTCACTAAACACGGCTAAAGCCATTTCAAGCAACGTTTCAATTCTGAATGGTGGTCTTACACCAGGTGTGCTAGCATGGTCGATCGATATGAAGTTACCGACCGATTGTCAGTAACTTCTCATCGTTCCCTAGGACAACTGCAGATCGTACAAATGACAGTTGATATCGAATATATTAAGGACACTTAGTCATTGTGAACTGTTACCGATTCGTTTCCGATCTGCAGTTGTTCATGGAACGATGAGAAGTTACCGACAATCGCACGGCCTGACAGGGCGAGGCGAATGATAATAAATTTAAATAAATATTTGTAGAAAATTAATAAATGTATATATTTTATACATATAAACATATATATAGACACACATATATATGGAGCTTTTTTTTATAGAGAAACCTCACAAGAGTCCCAACTGTTCCCTTCTGGAGCCAGTGAGACTATGGCATCCCCAATTGGAGTATGTTGTGAGGCTGAAGGGAAGGAGATGGGAAGAGGAAGGTGGGAAAAAACCTGGCTATTCAGATCTAGTCACTAAACACGGCTAAAGCCATTATTAAGCAACGTTTCAATTCTGAATGGTGATCTTACACCAAGGCGATACTGAGAGTATCTTACACTCTGGAACGTGCCGCAAATATAACATATATTAGTTTTATTAATTAATTGTGAAATAGCACAAATTAATCAAATAAAATTTATTTGCGTACGCCGGATTCGAACCCGCGACCTTCCGAATGGGAGTCAAGTGTCTTACCACTCGACCACGGACGGTCGTCGACAAAGAAGTATTTATTTCAGCCGTGTGGTCTAAAGCACACTCGTATTTTTTTAAACTTTTCATCTGTCTCCCTGCAGTACGCTGTCGCAGAAAAGATCAACTATCCAAAAATAAATACAAGTTGTATAATAACAGAATTCCAAGAGCCCGGAGCCAGTGGAACTATGACATCTTCAATGGGGGATGTTAAGAGGCTGCAGGGAGTTGGAAGGGATATTAGATATGAAAAAAGTACCTGGCTATTCAGATTTGAACGCCAAACACGTCTAAAACCGTTTCAACAGCGTTTCGATTTTGAAGGATGGTGTTTCGATACAGAAACTATCTACCGTTGTACATGCACTATTTTGAGAATTCTTGTTACAATCAGTGAACATTTTCCCACGTATTATTTGGTATATCAATACGACTAAAGCCATTTCAAGCAAGGTTTCTATTCTGAATGGTGGGCGACAATGAGGGTATCTAGTATCTACCGTTATACATTATGTTAAGAATGGTTGTCCTTAAGAGGCTAGACTTTGAACCACACGCGGAACACCCGCGACTGTCATTCTGTCCCGCTCACAATAAGCTCACGCACACCTTCAATACATGCGAATGCGAAATGTGCGAATGAGACAACGCTCAAATTTACCTACAGAAATCGCTCGAAAAGGGGTTTATGGAGAATACACTTTTCTACACCAAAACTTTCACAAAATTGAAATTTTAAAAAATATATATTTTTTAGAAAGAAGAAGCTACGTCGGTAGCTTTTTATAATTTTATAATTCTTTATGAGAGTTGAGTTAGCAGCACTTTTCCTTAAATAATATTTATTGATAAATCGTACATGTTTGACAGTGAATGTTTACGTTAATACGAAACGCATCGAAAATTCGAAAACATACCGACATAGTTTTCACCCTCTAGAAGGCAGTATAAAAAAATATATTCATTTTGTGTAATTTTCGCCAGTGAAGAACACGTCCCTACTCCGGGGGTGAGGGTGACCTTTGACCTACATCGGGACGGGACATTAAATAGAGTGAGAATATGGAAGTAGGCCATCCCAACTAACCTACTGAACTAGGTCAGGGAGATGTGATAGTTTTAAGACGAAGAGATGAAGATTCAAAGTCGAACCGAATGGGGTATTTTCACAAACCAGGCATACCGTTAAAAATCTCACTAAATACATTTGGGTGACCTCGGTAGCCTTATGGCGAAGCTTTGACTCAGTCGGGGATTGTGAATTCGATTCGATCATAGGCATATTAACCCCTCAGGCCTCGACCATATTTTGTCAGAGGGTCCAAACAATTCCGCTTTACAATAAAACTCAAATAAATGAAACATTTCTGAACGCATCCGAAAACTAAAAACTGTGTTTGAGAAATGATAAAATGCGCTTTCAAATTTTATACATCTAAATAAATATATAATTATTGAAACGTATATTAACGAAAAAAAAGATTTTTAGATTTTCACGGCCAAAAGCATTTTCGTTGTTTGTTTTTGGGGTGTTATGCCGTGTTGTGCTACCTCCTTCTTTAGCCGACGTTTCGGACAGCGTTGCAGTGTCCATCATCAGGGCAGATCCGGCAGATCCGACATAGATACATATTTTATTGGACAAAAATATATTTATACACGATATTGTCACCTCACTATTTTGTCGTGTTATGTAAAAATGAATTTAAAAAATCCGAAATATTTATATATTTTTTTTTTTTTTTAAATTGCGATCGGAACCTTTGAAATCTTAAATGTGTACATTTTAATTATTTTGCTGTCAACTTTTAGATTTGACTATAAAGAGCGCTGTTTTCTCTTTCTATCACCGGTTAGATCATATTTCTAACCATGATAAGTGTAAGGGAGACACAACGAAGTAACCATAGTAAAGGGAGACACAAGGAAGTAACCATAGTAAGCGAGACACAACGATTTCTATGAGTTTTTCCAAAAACCGAACAAATTAGCCTGAGGCTATATATATAGGTAGGTAGTAGGTAGGTATATTGCGCATATTAAAAAAAAAACTATTGCAACAAAAACAACAATAATTAAGTTTTTTTAACGATTCAAATCTGGCGTTCCAGAACAGGTTCGATATTATTTAAATTCGAACTGGCCAATGGCGTAAGGTCAGTGGGACACTTTCGCTAGAGATTTTATCATTACTTCGCCAGTACATTATAAGTACTTACTCTGATAATATTAACACGGAGATACGATTCTAAAGATATATTCTAAAGAGGTCGCCAGTTATATTATTAAAACAGAGTGATAAATCTAAATTCAAAACCGAAACTATACTTGAAATGGCTTTAGCCGTGTTTGATGACCAGAACAATCGGGTACTTTCCACCTTCTCATCTGTATCTTTTTTTAAAAATATGAATATATAGCACAAGAGTCCCAACTGCTCCCTGGAGTCTGGAGCCAGTTAGACAATAGCATCCCCAATTGGGGTATGTTGTGAGGCTGAAGGTATTTAAGGGGGGAAGTACTTGGCTGTTCAGGTCTGGTCACCAAACACGGCTAAATCCATTTCAAGCAACGATTCAATTCCGAATAGTGGTCTTACACCAGGGCGATACTGAGAGTATCTTCCATTCTGGAACGTGCCGCGTGAAATAATAAAAAAAATATATAAAGTTTAAAAACACATTCGAGAGAACTCGAATAAATGTAATATGAATAAGCTAAATAAATATTTTTTTCACCTCTCCGAAACTTCGCTTATTTGGGACAAAATGTTTGAGTGCCGATGTGTCCCAATTAAGCGGAATCGACTGTATTTTTCTATCTTCTAGTCCATATATAAAGAAGAGTGACTGTGGCGGCGTGATTTTGTTTTTTAAACAAATATACAGTTTTATTCCGATACTGATGATTTTTTTTATCAAACTTGACGTTCAAAACAAGGGAAAGGTCTACATGTCTACATGACATTTCGAAAAATAACACCCCACCACCCATTAAAGCAGAATGTTGATCCTTTTGCACTCTTGACGTTCAAAATAAGAGAAAAATTACTAAAACTATGCGTAAAATAATTTTATAACATCTTTGCACACAGGCAGATAACTGGGTACTAAACTTGCAAATTATTATTAATTCTATACAAATTGGCAACTGGCAAACCGGCGAGAGTGAAGTGAGACAATAAAAAAATACACAAAAGAAAGTCAGGTGGGAACGGATTTGTCAGAGAATAATTAATCATCGTAGGATGAGAAATAAAATTATAGTTTTTTACATACGTAGCTACTTGTTAAATTACATTGAACAGGTTTATTGTGGTTAAGTCATTGTTAGAATGGACACATGTATAATATATTCTGTATTAAAGCCGGTTCAGACACAGCTATAAACCGCGAGCAGATATCTGTTGAACCGCGAGCGCTTATATTTTGTACCGTTCACACGACGCTATCAAATATGTCTTCCTATGTCAGGAGAGGGGGTCAGATAACTGCCGCGAGATACCATTTCTTTGTAGATTTTGTACTAGATCTGAGAATTTTGACAGCTAACATTCGCGCGTTTCAATAAAAATGACCCCCTCCCCTAGCGCTTATCGTTCGTATATCGCCTCAGAGGCCCTAGCACGCTCGCTCTATAACGATCGATAGGATAACTATCGGTAACTTCCATCATCGTTCCCTACGACAACTGCAGATCGCAAACGAATAGGTGACAGTTCACAATGACTAAGTGTCCTTAATATATTCGATATCAACTGTCGTTTGTGCGTTTGAGATCTGCAGTTGTCCTAGGGAACGATGAGAAGTTACCGACAAGCGGTCGGTAACTTCATATCGAGCGACCGTGCTAGCACACCAGAGGCCCTAGCACGCTCGCTTTACAACGATCGATAGGATAACTATCGGTAACTTCTCATCGTTCCCTAGCATGACTAAAGATCGCCAACGAATAAGTGACAGGTCACAATGACTAAGTGTCCTTAACATATTCGACATCAACCGTTGTTTGTACTTTAGCGATGTGCAGTTGTCCTAGGAAACGATGAGAAGTTACCGATAGTTATCCTACCGATCGTTATAAAGCAAGCGTGCTAGGGCGTCAGGAGCGGTTACGGCGTAAGATGTGAATTGTCTATGGTTGATCTGCTCATAAAGCGCTTATGTGTGAACGGTCTGAAGGGATTGTATGGAGAGTGATATTTGGCGTGCTATGATCTTTTATAGTTTATAGCTGTGTCTGAACAGGGCTTTACTTGATGTTAGTAAAAGTTTTACTAGAATAGTTAACAAATAAAGCGTGTTACGTGTATGGTTTGCGCCAGCAGTATAATAGTAGTTGTTGCAAGTTTGGCATATCTCTTATATACATCACCACGTCTGAGCGAATTGTTACTCATCAAGTAACTTTAATCACAGGATTAACATGGTGTTAGACCGACGACCGTTTCAACACCGTCAAGTAACTCCCAAATTGTAATCGCAGGATTGAGCGCCGAGTAGTTTAGAATAGCATACATTTATTTGAAGGGTCCTTACACAGCAGTGGTAAAACAGTTAATATAATAATATGCTGCTCGATGAGTAACGCTTTATATTCAGAGGTGGTGAAATACCTCCCAAATGTTCTTCTTCTTCTTCGATGGCGCTACAGCCCATATCGAGCTTTGGCCTCCCGCAACATTCGCCTTCAACTCCTCCTGTCCTCAGCAGTTGACTTCCAGTTTGTTACCTGGAGAAGCTGTGCCGTCTCCCCTCTTACCTCGTCTTCCCACCTCAGTCTGGGTCTTCCCACTTTTCTCTTTCCACCTGGGTATCCAGTCATAATTATTTTTGGGACGCGTGTGTCCGGCATTCTCTGTACATGCCCAGCCCATCCCAACCTGAGGAGTCTCATATGGGCTGAGATGTTGGGGGCCTGATATATATATATCGTATAGTTTGTTGGGGGCCTGATATATATCGTATAGTTATATATATATACCACCCAAATGTAGGCATTGAAATTAAGAAATATGAAGTTTATGTGTATGTAGGTAAGTGATAAAAATCTAGGGGTTTTTTATTTATTTTTTTTATTTTACGAGAGATATTTTTATCCAGTTACAGGGTTGGGCAGTATTTGAAATACGTATTGAAATACGTATTTGGTATTTGTATTTCAAGTACTTCCTAAAAAAATGTAATTTGTATTTGGTATTTCAAATACCTGATGCTGAAGTATTTCAAATATTCATGACTTCAAAATACATTTTCACACAAATACATTTAGCGATCTTACGGTAATGAAAAATAAGCTGACTCATACATAAACTAAAAACACTAGAATCAGAGCAAAATATATTATTCTTTAGAGTTGGCCACTTTATTGTACATTATTTTTATTTATTTATTTGTTTTTTAAAGAAAGACAAACATTCCCAGGTTACGAATAACCCAACAACGTGTGAAAACTTCCTACTACCACCACACTAAGCGGAAGATGTTGCTTGTGTTGTGCTGGAGGACTTAGCCAGCCGAGGAATCGAACACGGAACGCCTGGGTGGGACCCAAACGCGATGCCCACTCAACCACTGACCGGTCATTAACACACATTACATTGTACAAGATTTCTTATTTTGATATTTAATATTTGGGAAGATAATTGTACAAAAAAGTTGTAATTTAGAGAGTAATCAAATATACCTATCCACTGCTTCAGAAATTATATTCAATAGCACCATTTCTCCTGTCATGCTATGCTGTGCTAGAACATGTGTTCTGTATTGAACCAGTCTTGGAGACTTTTAGGTTTGGTCACAGTCAAATAATTACGAAACTAGGTCACGTTATATTTTAAATATTTTTTTATCTACTTATTTGCAATTTGTTAAACTATTGTGATAAGTGATAAGATAAGACGAAGGATGAGTTTTTAACATAATAAATACATCGATGGGTTTTTACGAACCGGTAAAAAAATTATATACATTCGGTAATTAATTTTTGGGGAATATTGCCGGGAAACGGGCAATATTTCAAGTTATTTAAAAAATGTACCATATTGATATAATAAGATCCATGACAAGTCAACAAAGTGGCATTTCAACAGCCCCTCTTTCGGCGGTTTTTTTTAAATTACTTTTCAAAGGGGTGATAAAGTTGTACATTGTTGAGTTGTCCGGTCACCAGTAAAGCATGCTGAGGAGAAAACTATATTGTACTGCGGTTTCATACAAAACGTAGTTTTGGATATTAGGCCAAAATACCCAACCAAACTGAAAAAATATTTTTGAAATCAAAATGTATGTCAAATGTCGATCTCGGACAGGAGCTGTTTTTTTTTTTTTTTGCTTTAATTTATAAAATATAGGCTATTAAAGATTTTAATATTTTAAGATTTTAAAGGCAACTTGGACAATTATGCGAGTAAATGTAAACATTTAAAAAACTAACACTATTTTTTTTTATATGATGAAATATAAAATTTTAAATATTTATTTTTTTAGAAACAATTTAGATGGTTGTAAATTTAAATTACAAATTATCCATTAACATCCGAACAAAAACCTGTCGTTTATATATTAAAGTAACTACCCAAAGAAAGGCATTTTTAACATTTTTTTTATTTTTTATAATATTTTTCATTATATTAAAACCAAGGCTTTTTTTTAAATAATTATAAATAACTCACAAACAAATTCCAAAGTTGCTTCCAAAATGAACCAAAACTGATTTCTTTAATCAATAACGTCACCATTTAAAAGCAAAAAAAAAGTAGCTCCTGTCCGATATCGACATTTGATCTACCTTTTTATTACAAGAATAATTTTTCATTTTGGTTGAGTATTTTGGCTTCAAATCCAAAACTACGTTTCATATGAAAGCGGCCGCGCAGCCGTTCTTTTTAAGCCGGGAAACATTCCCGCGTGCATATCTCTATCCATGAAAACTATTTGGTAAGGTCCATCAATTTAATAATCGTTATTTTCAATCAATATAACATCTACTAGACAGGCAGCAGCCGTATATGAAATTAAATAATCCATATCAATAATCGAATTAAAACCGCACAAAACCGACCCAACCCAAATACGCTGACGAACAAATAAATTACATTTATTTATTTAACTAACGAAACGTCCTCCAAACTACAATCTTTGACCGTGAGATGGCATTGTGTTAGGTATATCTGTATTCATTTTATTCTAAATTTAAAAGTAATAAAAAAACAATGTTTCATAAATAATTAATTAGACACCTTGAAAGTTGCATAAATTGATCACAATGATCACCAAAGACAATAAATGCAAATTTAATTTGAACGCATAAGAGCGTAAACATCCTTAATCGACAAACGATTACACAAGAGACTTTTTCAGGGTAACCAGAACACATATTATAAATGACGGGGGAGTGAATGGTAGAAGAAGTTGGGGACGCCAGATGAAGATTTTTTTATATCAATGCAAGAGTCCCAACTACTCCCAACCGTCTGAAGCCAGGGAGACTAAGGCATCCCCAATTGGGGTATGTTGTGAGGCCGAAGGTAAAAGGGGAGGGGAAGGAGTTAGGGAAGATGGAAATGAGGAAGCACCTGCCTATTCAGATCTAGTCATCAAACACGGTGCGCAACATTTCGATCCTGAGTGGAGGTTGGACCCCGGGGCGATAATGAGAGTATCTTCCATTCTGAAAGATACTGTGAGACTGAAACGTGAAACACCTAGAGGCGAAGATACTCTCAGTATCGCCCTGGTGTAAGACCACCATTAAAAATTTAAAAGTTGCTTGAAATGGCTTTAGGGGTGTTTAGTGAATAGGTCTGAATAGCCAGGTATATCCCCACCTTCCTATTTCCCACCTTCCTATTCCCCATCTCCTTCCCTTCCCCACTTGCCTTCAGCCTCACAACATACCCTAATTGGGAATGCCATAGTCTCACTGGCTCCAGGCGGGAGCAGTTGGGACTCTTGTGAGGATTCACTATAAAAAATATATATATAATATTATTTTAAGGTGAATTGCCTGTTTCGAAAAAAAATTATAATAGGTAAGTACACAAACTAATAAAGGTGGATAACTGGTATTTGCATGGCATATTATAGTCCTACGTAAATATATCTGTACCTTATAGGATAAATCACGTAAGTCCACTTTTTGGCAGTTTAGAGTTGAGTATGCAGAAAAATTCTCTGTATTTCATTACGTTATTGGATGAAACAACGAAATCCACAAATAGTATCTACCTGGTACGTTTTTAGATTTTCACGGCCAAAAGCATTTTCGTTTGTTTTTGGGGTGTTATGCCGTAAGTATCTACCTGTATTAACTGAGTAATCTAATTACAAAGCCACTGGAGTCCAATTTACTTTAGAGGATAAATCAAAATATATTCATAAATTGACATATTTGTCTATTATATTATGTCTACTATATATTTATCTATGGCCAAAAACGAATAAAATTACGAAATAAACCGTACACAGATCTTAATTAATGTATTAAGTAAAAAAGTTATAGACCTTCAAACATTTAGTTCACAAACAAAAAAATCGCTTTCCTGAACAAAAGTCCAAATTTTAAAGGTACAGATATTGTAAAAAGAAGACAAATAATAGATTGAATTATAAGGGAAACTGATGTTTGTTTTGATTTATTTTTGGTTTGCCCTATACAGGGTGTTAAGCATCGTACTTGACTTACTTTAACCAGTGATTCCTGACATTATTTGGAGTAACAAATGTAAATGAAATTTTGGTCTCCGATGACTTTTTAGATGTTTTTTATTTTTCAAAAACTTTTTCTTCAAAATCAAAGAAAAAAAAATTCTTCCACATTAACTGGTCTCTAAGCCAAGTAACCAACCAACCCCTCACCCCACCCCTACCTTCCCAATACCTACTGATTTTTATTTTTAGTACAAAAAAAAAAAAAATTACATTTTTTACTCTTCATTTCAGGAATCACTGGTTAAAGTAAGTCAAGTACGATGCTTAACACCCTGTATAATGCGTATCCCAAAGCTGACATCATTATTAGTTAGATTCAGAGCCTCCTAACCTAACTCCTAACATATTCAGAGTATCTTCCCTCACTTCGCACCCGACAAATTAATTACCTGGAAGAAGTAGAACGACCACTTTGGCACGAATCCAAAGCTAGCACTATATAAATGCAGAAGAGGAAGCTCCGTGATGAATTTACCATCGCTATGGAGTGAAAAGTAGCTAAATGTGGTTGTGTTACCAACTGTGTGTTGTTTTGAGTTTAAAATTTCAATTAATTATAAAAGTTTTTTTTAATAATTATGGTTTTATCCAATAGTTTTTAAAAAATAATGACACAATCAGATCTTCATGCCTATAATATTAAAAAAATACATTTAGTGATTTTTCGCAATATCGGTTTCTTTGACTTTAAATAAAAGTGATTTGTATTAGTTATATGCAGTATTAGTTCGTATGCGATAAATATCTAAGAGGTTTGAGAGAAAAAAATCTGAATCTGTGCTGTTAGCAATTACTAAATAAAATACATATAACTGGATTTGTCAACTTGACGGCTGACAGCGGCTTGAGCACGGCAGCTCAATATTTAAAATGACCCCCTCTCCTGTTTACGTAGGAGTGGGGGTCGCATAACTTTTCAAATATCGCCTCAGCAGCGGTTACGGCGAATAACGGCAAATAGCGAACCGCGCTTATAACACATCATCTTTTAACGTGTAGCGGGTATGTATGAGATTGTATAACGAGCGCTATTGTGTTATAAAGTAACTTTTGATATTAACGTAAATCTTTTAACGTATACCCGTAATGTTTCAGGTATATGTTTAAAAAAACTGTTTTTTATTCGAAACACTTTTACGCACTTTTTTGTTTTTGAAGAGTTTTATTTCACATTTACATGTGAAACCTTTTCTTTCGTTTTCCACTATATTTTACTGTACAGACGCGAAGCTCACATCAAAAGACACTTTATAACCCAATAGCGCTCGCTATACAATCCCATACAGACCAGCTAGACGTAAAAAAGATGATGTGTTATAAGCGCGGTTCAAGTCTTCGCTAATCGGCGTTTTTCTCCGTAACCGCTACCGGTGCGATATCAGAAAAGATATGCGACCCCCCTCCGCTGTAAACAGGAGGGGGGTCATTTTTAATACACGTCAGCAGTCAAGTTGACATATCCAGTACATAGAAATTATATTCCCTCGGCCACTTCCGAATTCAACTGACCCCCTCTCCTACCGCAGGAAGAAATCTTTCATAACGTAGTGTGTCGATAGAAAAGATCTTACTAATATTATAAACTCGAAAGGTTGTATGGATGTATGTATGTTTGTTACTTTTTCACGCAAAATTTACTGAATGGATTTTAATGAAACTTTACAATAATATAGTTCGTACAACAGAATAACATATTGACTATAATTTATAAAGCCAGATATTTATTATCAATATATTGAAAATAATAATTACTGTTTAATAGAAAATGTCAAAATTTGAGAATGACATTTTGAAAAACAATGATTGTTTAATCAATATTCTATTTCAGAAAATATTTAAATTAGTGAGTTTATTTGAAGTACTCGCCTAATACTTTGAATCGAATCAAGTATTATACATATTTTAAATACATAGGTTAAGAATTTTGATATAAACGTAGATGGGACCTAAGAAAAGAAAATAGATTACTCGAAGTACTAATCCTACGCAGAAGAAGTCGCGTACTTTATAACACGGTATCTTTTGATGTGAGCTTCGCGTTTGTCGCCCGCTTAAAGTTTATACCCGAAGATAAGCAAAGAATTTTTAATATTTTGCTTTCTTCAGTAACTAAGAAAACGTATCCTCCGCAGATGTAAACGTATCCTCCGCAGATGTAAACGTATCCTCCGCAGATGTAAACGTATCCTGTCATCTTAAGACGATACTATTTATGAATGCATTCAAAGGCATTATGAATGCAGTTGTTTATGAAATGCACGCATCTAGGAAATAACCCGAGAATAAGATAGGTACCCGATGATTAGCATGACAGACGTTTTAAAGTTAGTGTTTAGCGGCAATGCGTTTGGCATCAACATTGACTTTTTGGGACCGCTCTTGCGTCAGCAGCGAAGAAAGCTTTCAAACTATTTACGTAATAATTTTTTGGTGTAACAATAAGCACAGTGCTTAAAATTCATCTGGAACAAACCGGAACTTTAATCCGGTTTGTGAAATTTATGTTCTATATATACCGTTTCGGTTAGTGAAATCAGTCGTTGCTGAAAATCGTAAAACCGCACTAGAGTCCTGTCTGCTCCTGTCTGGAGCCAGTGAGATTATTCATATTTTCCCAATTAGGGTATGGTGTGAGGCTGAAGGTAGTGGGGATGTGAAGGAGATGTGGAAGATGAAGATAGGGAAGATGTGGAAGTACCTGGCTATTCAGATCTGGTCACCAAGTCACCAAACACGGCTAAAACCATTTCAAGCAACGTTTCAATTCTGAATGGTGGTATTACACCTGGCGATTGTCAAAAGTATTTAAGGTGATACACTACTAAGTAATGCAAAATCACGTAATTTTGGTTTGAAAGTGAGATCGCTTAGAATTTTTTTAATGATTTAATTAAATACTGTGAGTAGAACACTATTTTGCCTTTGATATAACAATTTTTTTTATCTTTTTAATTAGTATTTTAATAAGCCCACAAAAAATAAAGCCAATAAAAACTGATGGCAATGGTAGAGGTGTTGGTTATCCAATAAATAGTTCCCGGGGCGGCGGTACCCATTCCCGCCTCCCAAATTGAAATGAGCATTACATATATTTTGTGTTTTTTTTTTTTTTACAAAAAATCGTTCTATATAAACGGTGTCCAGAAACTTTTGGTACATGTGAAAAAACCGAAAGAGGAACCACGAATTATGGGAGCGACGCACCCGTAACCGGCGTTTCACGCGTTTTTTTCTCTCTTGATTATAAACAGCATAAGAAAGAAAATAATTCTTGAGTTACGAATAACCTGACAATATTTGACACAAACCTACCTACTTTATTTATTTATTTATTTGATAGATACAAAAGAACTGAATAAATAATATAATACTTCTAACATTATAGTGGGTTATATTGATTGTGCAGTGATGGAAGACTTCATATAATAATCTTGTGATATAATATCGCGGTTACATGCATATATTACAAATTAGATATAACTAATAAGAACTAATGCGGTTAGTTAATATTGACATTTCATAAAAATAGCAGCTACCGCGATAATAATCATGTGATCCTATTACCTACAGTCATCCGCAAAAACCTTGTGAACTTAGAATAAGAGGCTCTAAAAGACCAAGCGGCAAAATTTCCAGGTGAAATTTTATCGAACCGTATCGGCGTTCAAATATGTTTGTAGCTTACGGTTAAATACCAACCAGCACAGTAGCAATTAAAGCATTATTTAAATTTCAAGTACGTATGTATATGTACATTCGTTTTAACAACGTGATGTTTTTTCCACGATTATTATTTTTCGACACGTCTAGGAAAAACGTGTTCGAAAATATATATGTAATGAATCATTACACATCTTTCCTGATGATGGACATTGTAACGTTGTCCGAAACTTCACCATTACACATCTTTCCTGATGATGGACACTGTAATGTTGTCCGAAACGTTGGCTAAAGAAGGAGGCAGCGCAACACGGCATAACACCCCAAAAACAAATAACAAAAAATATTATCTTAAATGAAGTATTACAGCGAGTTTCTTTTCTTAGCACCTTTTATGACATCAACTAATGACTCGCAGTTACGTCGTATAAATAAACAAGAGTAACCGGCCGTTAATCGTCAACAAAAACGAGAGCGTTATCTCCTGTCTTTGTAAGTAACGGGGATTATAAAGTTGACTAACGGATGATAGTTACTCCATACTATTTTCTTTGAGTAACCAGCTGTGGGCGGTTAACATGTCAGTCAGGTTAACTGAATGCGAGGTGAAACAGAAATAGTGTGATGGGATTAATAAAATGCAAGAGAGCGAGAAAAAGATATGCGACTGTTGTGTTTTTACTTTATTTATAGGGCAGTCGCTTTTAGAACGGTAAAAGACAAGCGATATAGCGATAATATGCAAATTTTCCGTGATAAACACGAACGGGTTCGAGCGAGATAAGAATAGATAATTGGGCCAAGTGAAAGAGAGAATACACATTTTCGCAATATAAGTCATGTTTACGAAAGTTTGGCGCTATATCCTCTGTAGAAAGTGGAGTACCTACATTTATAAGTATTGGTCTGTTACTTCTAGTGTATAAGTGTACCGGGCGTACCGAAATTATTTTGAAGTTCAAAGTACCTAACCAAAACAATAATAAATTCATGAATCACTCAATGAATTTTAAAAGAAACCTTCTTCAAATTTAAAATAATGACTTATTCAATTTAAGAAATGCTAATCCAACATAATTTCGGTGAACACGAAGACAAAATGTACATTAAAAATTAGTGTCCGACCGAAACTACTTTTTACGGCCGAAACCGAAACCGAAACCGAATTTCGGCTTCGATCTTAGTTTCGGCCGAAACCGAAACCGAAACCGAAACTTCCATATAAGGTCATGTTATCATGGGAAAAAAATAATCAATCTTAATCAGTCAGCCTTTATTTTTAAATCTTATATTATACATTCAGTCTCGGATATTTGAACTAATAAGAACATAACATAAATTGTCTCTTCGTATTTCAAATAAATTATTTGTGCTTTTTGAAATAATGATTTGAAATAAATATACCTACTTATTAAAGGTATATTGATTTGAAATACATATAACTACTTATTCTAGGTATATTTATTTCAAATGAACTCTTTCGTAAATAATATTAAAATAAGAAATGGTAGGTCTGTTATTTCTTTTTAACGTTTTTTCTGAATAATAGGTACAAAACAAAATGACTTTTCTTTTATATAATTTGTTTAGGTACCCTAAACAAAAAATACTTTATATCTTACATCTTAAGAACAAAATAATTTCTTCTAAACTTTGGTTTTTTTTTACGTAATTTGTTTAGGTACACTAAACAAAAAATACTTTATATCTTACATCTTAAGAACAAAATAATTTCTTCTAAACTTTGGTCATTTTGTAAGACACTCTTTTTAATGAAATTCAATAAAATAAAAATAAAAATTACCTATCTAAGAGTACAACAACTAAATATTTTTTTATGCAAATAATACTTATAGCCCAATCATTTGGTAGTTTTACCTGGAAAGTTTTCCGGGAGTTTTTGAAAATCAGTAATTTTATAGATTTTGATGTGCTCTTTTCCGAATTTCAACTTTGCCACCTCGTATCATTGCCGAATGGGGCCCAATAAATTTTTTTTTGACAATATATCCTCTCCGACTCTTTTTACGATAAAAATATATGTACAAAATTAAAGTAGAGAAAATTTCCCACAATTAACGTACAAACAATTTTTTTTAGTAAAATCAATAATTTTGTCGTACGAGCGCCGCAAACTATTATTCATCTACACCACCACGTTTTTCGTATATTTCTCCAAAATATTTTAATATCCGACCGGCAAAGATACGAGGCAGCAAATTTGAAATTCGAAAAGAGCCAAATATTTGCAATTTTCAAAACTCCCGGAAAAACTTTCTAGGTAACCTCTGTGTTTCGAACCAAATAACTGGACTATTAATAATACGGCCGGCGTGGTCTTGAGGTAAGGCTCTAGACTTACAATCCGAAGGTCGCGGGTTCGTACCCGACGTGCGAAAATGATATAGTATATTTGCGGCACGTTCCAGAGTGAAAGATACTCTCAATATCGCCCATCGTAAGGTCATCATTCAGAATTGAACAAAAACTAAAAAAAACTGCGAAGAGCTCCAATGTGCTACAATCATTAATAATTTTAATGAATTAATTATTATCAGTATTCATCAATAAACAATCTAATATTATAAGTGAGAAAAAATAATTGTATCAACATTTTCGCCACAGAAATCTCTTCTCCGGTTTGAATAAATTTGACTAGCAGCACTTTCCAGTTGTTAACTGAAAACATTCGGCGGTGGAGCCGACAAGAATTTCACTGCAACCTCTGTCAAAGACACAAATGGACTAGAATTTCAGTAAGAATAAATATCTGCGTTTCTTTGTAACCTTGGCTCTGTTAAGTAGGCTTGAATAATTTGCTTAACTTGTGATATGCGATCACCATTATCCACACTTTCTTCCATTAAAAGTCATGGGCATCCCATAGCCCTTCTCCTCATTCAGAAAACGCGATTCTAGATGAACAAGATAAGATAGCTGTGGGTCTCCAGAATTACAACTTTTGCTCATTGTTTCACTAACGACTTCCATGAACAATTATCAACTTTATCAGAAATAAAAAAATTATTTTTTAATCTGGGATCCAATAATGTTGAAGTAATTGGAGCAGGATGTCCTTTGACTCCATCATCTTTGCAAATCAACAAGTCTAGACTTTCCTGACACGACTATGAGCGCTAACGCAGCAAAATGACACTTCGTCGCTCGCAGCTCAGTGCACCGAACATATCCGATCGCAGCACGAAACTTCCCGAATTCAGTTTCGGTTTCGGCCGTAGTTTCGGCTGGATGGCAGCCGAAACCGAAACTAAACCGAAACCCATTTTTTTGCCGAAACTAGGCCGAAACCGAAACCGAAAGTTCGGTCGGACACTATTAAAAATATGTTAGAGCGTATGAAAAGATATTTAACGTGATTGTGTAATTCTACCCTATTGCGCCCACGGATTTACAATGGTTCGCTGCAGCCTCGCCTCGGTCATCAAGCAAACGATACAACAAAAAAAAACATAACCGACGACACGTAGTTACTACATACAATACATAACGGCGTAACGTGCCGTAGTTACTAGTAACCGAAGGTTATCACGTATTAATAATTTATCTGTAACTATCGGTTGCGGGTTATTAATTTTCATTGTCGTTGGTAATGAAAATTATATTGGTACTAAGGATTGAAGGAAAACGGGTCGTTTACATTTTAACAAGCATAAACGATTATGCCATCTGTGTTACGTCATCATTCTCTTACCTTCCTTATTGACTACCACGTGGTGTTGTCGTTGAACTTTGAAATGTGGGAGGCGGATATGGGTACCGCCGCCCGGGGAACCACTTATTTCACTTAGCAGAGGTGACCGGGTTCATGGGGTAAGGTTTGTCCGGATCTTGGCAGCGGATGCGTCTGCCCACCGACTGCGTGGCAGAGACTGGTTAAGGCACACCTTTTGACTTTTCCAGTAGGACTCTCGGAACATCGTCTTGCAGTGCGGTAGGATGAATAGATTCATTATTTCCTTCCCCGAACTTCCTCTCCTTCCTTTCCTAAAGAGGCCCCAACACACAGCACCCTCAAAGATGACATAGGCCCTGGGGGGGATTTATTTCCCCCAGCGCCCTCTGTGCAACTAATATATGGGTAGTATAGCTTGTATGAGACTTATTGAATTAGGGGGTTTCTCACCATCCTCCCAATAGCTTATCTACATCAATAACGAATATTATTAAAAATAAAAATAAAATACTCGCAGTGGTTAGAAAACTCGGCCAACTTATCCAATATATAGCCACTATGCATAGGTTCGAGTACCGAACTATAAACTCCAACTTAGTAAATAAATAAACCGTAATGGGGCCAACAGACCTAGCTATAAAAGCTCAAGCGTTATTTGGCTTGGCGTACTTCAGCATATCGCTCGGCATACATTCCCATTGGGAATATACGGCAACCGACATGCCGAAAAACGCCAAACTAAAAAACGCTTGAGCTGTTATAGCTAGGTCTGTTGGCCCCATAAATCGTAAATCGAAAATATTCGTTATTTATTTATTTATTTATTTATTTACACATATACGGCACAACATGTGCCATTAACATAATTGACATAACATATAAATAGTACAACAACATGAAGAATAACTAACAGTATAAATGTAAGTTAAATATAAGGAAAAAAAATGTAAAAAGTAAGTAGTAAGGTAATAAGTAGCAGGAAAAGGGTAAAATATAAATGTAAAGTGAAAAATATGGTACAAAGTATAAGTATAAAGTACAAGCTTATTAGTGTAGATAAGCTATTGGGAGGATGGTGAGAAACCCCCTTAACGTAATTGTACGATTACAGATTGAATAATCGTAAACACCAAATTAAGAATCGTGCATCACTACAATAATCAGATTGGTGGGTTATAGAGAAAGAAAATAATTTATTTGGTCAATGGCAAATTTTTGTGACCTCAAAGCCCAGCTTGGCACACTTATCTTTGCAGGCGACCAGTGTAAGAACTAACTCACGGAAGAGTGGTAGATAGACCAGTATCGCCATGGTGAAATACCAACATTCAGAATCGAAACGATGCTTGACATGGGTTTTAACGTGTTTGGTAGACAGATCTGAATAGACATCTCTCTCTTCCCCATCTCCTTCCCTTCCCACTCCATTGCTAGTACTGGCTCCGGCACTTGTGCAATATAAACGATAATGTACAACCCCAGCCAGGAGCACTCCTGTCGCGGTGCGACCGGTAATCAGGAGACGCTGATTTGTTAGGACTTAGAACACATGCTCTGAAAATGGGAAGGAGATTGAAGTGCAATCAACCGGTAAAAATAGCAACCTAATAAGCCAATATTTTAATTTAGGATAGGCAGGAAAAAAGGAACTGATGGTTTTTTTCTCATGTCTTCCTTCTTCTTACCTCATCTTGGCTCTTCCTGGTTTTTATTGTCTCTTATTGGCGATTCTTGTCTCTTTTTAGCTCTTCTTGACTCTTATTGGATCTTCTTGTTTTTCTTGTTTCTTTGTGTCTTTTCTTTGCTCTTCGGGTTTTTTCTTGGCTCACATTGGCTCTTCGTGCCTCTTCTTATCTCTTCCTGTCTTTTCTTGATTTTTCTTAGTTATTTTTGCTTTTTCTTGGTTCCTGTTGCTTCTTCGTGCTTCTTCTTTGCTCTTCCTGACTCTCCTAGTCTCTTCCTGCATTTTCTTTCTTCACCCTGCCATCTCTTGGCTTCTTCATTTTTGACTCTTCCATCATAGTCTATTCTTTCCCTTTATTGCTCTCTCTTTGCTCAATAAAAAAATCATAATTTTTTGATGACAATAAATTTTTTTTTTTTTAGTTAGATTAGGTATGTTGATTGTTTTTTGTTATATTTTCTTAAATGTGGTGTTGTCGCAGAACCGATTTTGTTGTATCCATAACATCGAACCCACCGATTGCAAAGTTAAGCATGTCGATACTTGATGTGTAATGTGTATGCATGCCTATTGACTCCTGTATATATCACATAGTTAAATAATGGTTAGTGGGAGTAGTTTTGATATTCGGGGTTCAATGTCCTCTCCGGCTTTGTCAGGTCAAACCAATTTAAATGACGCAGGATACAAATATTACATAGGGCTAAAGTCAAAATAATCTATGTAAACCACTGTGGCTTAGTGGTCATGACACTTTACTTTGAATCTTTTGACACTTTTATTTGAAAAGTGTTGCGAAATTACTACTACGAGTAGTCCTGCCTAACCCAACAGAAACTATTTATAAACTACTTCCATGTGTATAGATACCCCATACAGGTTAAGATTGTACTATACGATGCATCACACCTTATACAAATTTCAGTGGTTAAGAGTAGGTACTATCTTCCCACCAGGCTTCATTATAAATACAATAATATTATACCATAAGATGAGTTGTAACAGTATTAGTGAAGATCGGTGATATCATCCGATCGCACGCACACCATCACACGACCCGAGTACTGCGGCGTCCGGACTCGATCGCCTGACCGAAGCGCCTTCGGGAATGTCCGGACGTGATCGGCAAAGCGAAAAAAACGCGAATCTGATCCGCGTACTATAATAACGGGGAAACAGGGCTGTCGCAAACTAAAACCTTTCTGGCACAAATAAAGAAAGAGGACAAACAGAAGAAAATAAACAAGCAAGATGTAGCAAAAAGATTACTGTGGACACACTTAGTAGATGCTACAAGGATTTCTAAAATGTTGAATAAGGAGGAATTCATGTAAAAAAATCAACCACCATGACAAATAAGACGGGTTGTTTCACAGAATTTGAAACATTCAACAAATCAATAATATCATTAAGTTTTAGAAGTGGGAACTTTAGATCACATATTTTTTTGGTTGTCCCTCTCTAAACAAATATCCTCTCTTCTATCAAGCGTTATCTAAAATTGCCTCCCCTCCATTAAACTTCTCATCTCTTCTAAGTCTAAACTCGACTCCAATATTCATTATAATTTTGAAATTTGCCCACTTAAATAAAATTAATATTTAAATTTATCATTGATTTCTCCATAATTTTAAATGATGGCTTTTCCTCGGGCGCCTGAGATTCTTACTCCGAGCATTTCAATGTTATGTACCTATATCTTGAATTGTAACTATAAATTGAATTTCTCCAATATGTTATGTACCCGATTACATTGTTCCTTAATTATGCAAATTACATATTATATTACATGTACCTTGATAACATACATCATGTATTTTCATAAAAACTCAGACTAATATTCGGGTGTACAAATATATCTAAAAAAAGTTTTTATTTTTCTGTTGTACAAGTATATAAATACTTTTTATATATTGTTTTTAATTTACTATCATCAAATTTATTTATTTTTTAACTTGGCCTCTCAGTAGCTTTTTATTATTTTAAAAATTTTAAAAATTTTTGATTATATCTATATATATATAAATGTAATTCATAATAACAGCGTGTACAAATGTGAACTAAACCGGGCAATTTGACTGTCCTAAAACGGGAAACTTTCCTAGTTGGACAGTCAAAGCTTCCTTACTACATGTATGTAAAAAAAAATTGTGTCTAACAAATACATATTATAACTTTTTTATTGTACAAGAACTGTGTGCATAGTATTAATTAATGAAAATTATCAACCAATACTAATGAATGTTTATCCGCAAACTGTAAAATTCACCACTATAACACAGGGTCATCCCTAGCATGGAGGGTGAGATATCACAATAAACTGTATGTATTTTCGATAAATCATGAATTAAATAAATCAATAAGTCTTAATTGGGGAGGGTGACCATTTTATAAGATAAGTTTTTAAGATGATACCCGGTGGTGCAGAAATAGATTTTACTAAAATATTGCTGTCACTGTTGCTCTTACTCCACCGGATATTGAGCGAAAGGGACAATGCACTGACACCTAACTAAAATGGAGGTTTTGTATTCCCCACTTTTCTCCTCCAAAAGTGGACTGATTTTCAATTTTTTTTTTACCAACTACATTAGAAAAAACTATTCTATGTCTGTGCGTTTTGCTTTTTTTAAAAAAACATTGTCTGGTTTGTATACTGAACATCTTTTGACGGCGTTTAAACCAGTCAATTTTATTGATTTTTGGAAGGTCATAACTTCTATTAAAAGTAACTTATCAAAAAAAAAAACAAAAAGTACCGACACGCTAGTAGTTGATATCTATTTTATGCAAAAACAATATTTTCTCTAGAGTTAAAATCCAGAGAGATAAATAGGGAATACGTTTGTATGGAAAAATCACCGCCGGGTATCCTCTTAATAGACGAGCTCTTGAGCGCCGTTTGGGCAGCCCTGTATTATTCGGTAAAAAGGCATAAAAACGGTTTGCAACACAACAGAAAAGAGTTGTTACTGTACGCCAAACGTTACTTTCACTAAGTCTAAATTCGGTACTAACGCTGCTGTTGCTAAGCAAGCTATGTACCTAACTACCTGCCAAACAGAATAGATATACATACATACATTACATACTAGTATTATTATACGTGCATAGAGAATATACAAACAGACTGGATGCAGTCCTACAACTTTCAACATGTTAGCTCTAAAGCCAAATATAAATAAAACACACCTCTATGAGACGTCACCGAGAAACAACATTTTGTCTTACTCACGATTATTTCAATTTGACAACACCTCTGCCATAGGTCCCCCCTTAAGTGGTGACTTAACAGGGGTGCCCGGTTTCATGGGGTGAGGTTTGTCCGGATCTTTGTGGTGGATACTTCTGCCCACCTGCTGCGTGGCGGGCGAATCGAGATACTGATTAAGGGAGGGCTTTTGACCTCTCCAGCCGAACTCTCTCGACCAATCGCCTTGCACCGCAGTTGGAGTGATGGATTCATACATCCTTCATTCCTTCTCTCCCGGACACATTGAACCCCAGATTCCTACTCACCCCTCATACCTTTTTCCTTCCTAGAATTCTTTCCTTCCTTTCCTTAAAACGAACCTCCACACAGCATCCCTTAAGATAGCATATTCGTGAAAAACGGTTAAAAACGGGACTGAAGTTCTTACGAACAAATTAACAGGGTTTCAATGTTTATTTGCGGGAACATGTAAGAATAATTTGTTGGTATACGTAATTTCGTACGTACCAACAAATTATTTTTACATTTTCCCGCCAATAAACATTGAAACCCTGTTAATTTGTTCGTAAGAACTTCAGTCCCGTTTTTAACCGTTTTTACGAGTAAAATGATCGTATTTTAGTATAACATTTTTCTCCGTGTACAAGGTCTCCTCAAAACCCTGTTTCGCTTCTTTCGTTTCACAAAAATACCCGCTACACAGCATCCCCAAAGATAGGGGCCCACAGGGAAATAATTTTCCTCAAGGCCAACTGTGTGGAGTTAATGAAAAAATATATGTTACAATTTAGAAGTCATTTTACCTTCTATAACTACTTCAAATAAACATTTTAACAGGCTGGGTTGGGGCAGTTTTGCACAAGCAACAAATACAGAAGATACACGCGTGTTCGCTCGAGCTTTAGCTCTTTCATCGTGCATACATATACATGCACCATGCCTGATAAAACTGTACACCATAGCATCGGCCCAGTTAAAGTTAACCAGACCATTTTAAAAGAACACGTTTTTATTTCTAACCTCAATTTGAGGCAGGTTAAAAACCTACACTGCTGTTGAGATTTACACTCCACTGTGCTGTGCAAACGAACACATTGCTCAACATATGCAAAAAGAAAGAATAACATTATTTAGGTTATTTTTAATTGCAACAAAATCTATTATTAATAATTTCCAAAGAAAATAAAATCATATAATATGCTATAATCCCACTCAAACGCTTTTTGCCATATTATGGAACTATTTCCAAAGCCTCGGATTGCTTTGCTGCCACAATATGGCAAATATTCTCGAGATTCTTTAAGATTTTAATGTTAACGATTTTGTAATATTTTTTTTATAAATCCTACGAATATGTGACAATAGACAAAAGATAGGTGAATTCATTGGCTGTATAGATCTATAATCAGTTCGTACGTCTCCATATTCAAATTAGGAGGTACAATTTTTTTTAATGTGGGCGGAAAAATTTCCTTTAGCAATCCAAGAAAACAGTTTTAAATTGCTCTGACGCTCCAGTAGTTAATAAAATACTCCAAGTAGAACACATATTTTTGTGTTTGAAAAAATCTTTTTTTTTATTATTATTCTTTTTATAAGGCTAGAAAAAATAGTATCAAACCTCTAAATACTGCTTTAATATTCAAAATGTCCTATTGACAAATCCCTTTTCGGTTATGGTTTTATTGTATAATGTGAAATTAAGTTCATTAGAAAATTATAAATTATGTACGTATATATGTAAAAATTAGTAATGTTTGATTACTCAATACATATTATTTATTCATACGACAATACAAAATTTTCTCATTTCTAATGAAGAATTTTTAATATTTTATTATTATTATTTATTTTATTTGTTAAAACCTATATATGTAAATATTAAATTATTATGGTTTGAAATGCCATAGGATGAAATTACTGTTGGTTTGGTATATCTCCGCCCAGAATAAGGATATAGTATAAATCAACATTAAATATGTCATGGTACAAACCAACATTCATTTTTTGCTATTTTGTTAAAAAAAAGTGTTCTTTCACGATCTTGATTATGCTTTAATTCAAATAAAAATTCAACCAATTATGTTGTTATTTTACTTATAGGTAGATTAACCCTTGTATTTTATATTATTATTTATAACAATTAGTTTGAAGTAAAGGAAACAAAAATATAATTTTTTTAAACGTCAAACCTCGTTTTCTCAATGCGAGTTTTTGTGGGCATAGTACAAACCAACCCTCAGCTAGCGATTAAGTATGAGATTTTGTAAAACTTTAATTTCAAAGAAGAAAGAAATCAATGTTTGAACCAGATCGGCGGCCATCTTGAGAAACAGTGTCGGGCTTTTTTAATATAAGGTCCCAACAACCAACACACTATAAAAAAACTCGTTGAGCGATGAAAGCAGGGAAACTAATCGATGGGTTAACACACACCTTTCGTTGAGAAAGCTATCTCGCAAATTTGCAATTTCTAATAATAATAACCCATGAATCATAATTATTACTTAAGCTATCAAATTGTATTATGTACATTAAGCACGCTTCTAATGTTATATTATAAATTACTAACGTGTTCGACGATTGCCCCGAGGTAAAACAGATAATTATTATCAGTGACGAAATAACTAACTATAAGTGGACGCTTCATGTGAGTCAAAAATAGGGAAATTTTGAGAACCCTCACGAAATTGTAATTTAATAAAATATATTCTCGAAAAAATAAGCTATGTCGGTATGTTTTTATAATTTTGTAATTCTTTATGAGAATTGAGTTAGCAGCACTTTTTACTTAGATAATATTTTCCTATAAATTATACATGTTTGACAGTGAATGTTTACGTTAATACGAAACGCATCGAAAATTTAAAAACATACCGACATAGAACCTTCTAGAAGGCAACATAAAAAAATATATATATTCATGTCGTGCAATTTTCGATGCCCAGGCGTCCTTTTTGTATGGGCCGAAAAGCAAAGGTCTATCATCTTAATGTAAAAAAAGACCAACTTGCTTCGGACAGTAGGGGGCAGTTTGGGATTCGTGTGCGGTATTCACATATATTTTAGTGGTTGACCGGATAACTCAACAATTTACAAGTTCATTAGTCGAAAAAGACTTGGTTAAATAGGTTATGCTAGATTAGGTTTTGGACTATTTTTAATTATAATAACTTTTCAAAGGGGTGGTGAAATTCCACTTTGTTGAGTTGTAATGAAACAAATAATGCACTTTAAGCATGAACATTGTAAACTGTTTAAAACTTAATAATAGTAGGTACGCATGGTATAGTATACTATTGCTCCGAAAGACCATATTGGCGAAAGCATGTAACTATTTACGTATTTTTACAAATTTGGCTCAGATCAAAACAGCTAACGCAATAATAAAAAAATAACTGCAGAACTTAATATTAACATTATCAAATTTAATTGAAATTATTTTTTTTTAAATAAATGAAGTTCTACGAATTAAACACAAACACAATCTTACTAATATTATAAACGCGAAAGTTTGTATGGATGTATGTATGTTTGTTACTCTTTCACGCAAAATTTACTGAATGGATTTTAATGAAACTTTACAATAATATAGCTCATACATCAGAAGAACATATAGGCTATAATTTATAAAGCTAGCTATTTATGTTCAATATATTGAAAATAATAATTATTGTTTAATAGAAAATGTCAAAATTTGAGAACGACATTTTGCAAAACAATGATTGTCAAATCAAAATTCTATTTTAGAAAATATTTAAATTAGTGAATTTATTTGAAGTACTCGCCTAATACTTTGAATTAAAGGTATTTTAAATAAATAGGTTAAGAATTTTGGTATAAACATAGATACTGCGCAGACAAAGTCGCGGGCAGAAGCTTGTAAATAAATAAAAATATCTTTTTGCCTGAAGAGGTACGACTAAGCTCCATATTTATAATAAGTGTATCGGCTATTTATTATTATTTCATTATTGGTGTAATTACTGATAACAGCAGGTAATTTCGAAACACACGGTAGTATAATTACACTGAGTCGGTGAAATGGCGATTACGGCCAGCAACATAATGTGTAATTGTTATTTCTCAAACTTTCAAACACTGCTTTTTTTACAAACTAACTGCAATTAACCGGTGGATCTCAAACTTTTATATTGAAACGGAATAAAAACTTACAATTATTTTTCTCAAAAAAAAACGAATTCTGTGGTTCGACTTTGTATTAGAGAAGTTGCGGGTTCAATCCCCAGGAAATTAATATTAATAATATGTAATATACCGTACTTTCTTTCATTCGAGTTTGAAGAATTCCTCCTCGTGAAGATATGCGTCATTTCAATGATAGAAGTTCTTACCTGGAAATAAAAAAAAGAGAAAATATAGCTTCAATAGGTTATAAATATCAATAAAAAATGTATTAAAAAAGTCAAACTTTAGTATTATCAATGTCGGTTTAAGTACTTTAGATAATGAACACTTTTAAATATGAGTTTGGCACGTATCGCTATGAATAGCTTAAATGGATACGTTTTTATTTTGCCACTTTTGGCGATAAAAACTCCAGCGAGTTTTTATCGCCGATTTTAATGCAGACGGAGAAGAGTTAGAGTGCAAACATGATCAAATTACAAATATGTTTGATTTCAAATGTCAGTTTTAGTAGGAACATAAACAAATAGATGGGCAAATCCGCTGGAATTGACACCAAAACAATGGCTAAAAATATTTTTTTGTGAATGAGGATTCAAATTGCAAACAGAAATACGGACGCCTCTCACTGAAAATGAATTTATCTATTTATTTATTCATTTTCAACGCCCTTATGGGCTTTTACACGATAAGTGTATGATACAGGGACACAATATTTAGATAAAAAAAATATAAACTTAATTACTGGAGCGAGAGAGCAATTAAAATATTTTTTCTCGGATTGCTAAAGGAAATTTTTCCGCCCACATTAAAAAAATCATACCTCTGAATTTGAATATGGAGACATACAAACTGATGTTCTATGTAGTGTAGCTAATGAATTCCCTTATCTTTAGTTAATTATCACATATTTTTAGGATTTATAAAAAAAATATAATTAAATCTTTAACATTAAGACATTTTAAAGAATCTAGAGAATATTTATTATGTTATATTTTGATTGAACAATATATTATATAGTCGTTTTAATATATTTTTTTTTTTTAATATTTGCTACATTTTGGCAACAAAGCAATAAGAGGTTTTGGAAATAGTGCCATAATGTGGCAAAAAGCGCTCGAGTGGTTAAAGAAATAAACATTATATAAATGGTTAATATTTATAAATTACATATATGAACATTATATATACTGAACAAATGTTAGAGATTTTCAATTCTGACCGAGCATACCGACATAGTAATATAACATATGTTTTTAAGCTCGTAAAATTTTTTTTTTTTTTTTTAATAATTTCTATTCATATAGTTGAAAATCACAAACTATGCTCTGAAAATTATTAAAAAAAACATATCTTGTTCTGTATTTTAAAATGCTGTTTGTTCAGTGAGACAATAAGTACTACAATCAGATGTCGTGAGGTTTTTGGTCCCTATTGAACAAGCCATGTTTTATTAAATATTTTCACAACAGTCGCTTACGCCTATTAATTATAATCGCTTTTTTTCTATTAGCGCGCTCCCTCTATCATTCGAATTTACATAACGCCCTTTCAAAACATCTTCTGTAATTAAAATTATTAAGTAACCCCAACGCAACCTGCAGATAATTTTGCTTTATTTATTTATATTTCGTGGAAACCAACAAAAACAAACAACAATGATGAGGAAATCATTATCAACACCATACAATAACCTGCAGTCCACCTCGGAACAGGAATACCTAGTGAGGAGGACTGAGGATAAAATACTTCACTTTGTATTCTTAATTTACTTAATACTGTATTTTAATTTTAATTTGTATTGTCATTAAATAAAAATAAAATCTTATTATTAAACGCTTATAAAGGAGCATATGTGGTTGATGAAAACGACTGTATGGAAAATTGTAAATAGACAGGCAAGCGTAAAGTTCCGAGTTCGATTCTAGGTCTCATCCAAAACTTTATACTCATTTTCTACATGTTTTAAGTTTTTCTAATTCATTTTGTTTGAAACCTTATTAAAATTGTTTCAATAATTTATTGCTTTAAAATTAAAGAATAAATAGCGATGAAAGGGACAGTTTGAGAAAGTGTGCAGTAGCTGCACTGAGTAGCACATCGACAGGTCAAACAGAAATAGTACTTTCTCCGGTCGAGGTGGACGCTATTGAAGCACGGGAGTGCGCTGGAAAATGGCAACACTCTTCACTCCGCGCACACCACTGACACCGAACATTCATTTGCTAAACTTTTACACCTTCGCTAACTACAACACTGTCAAGTCGGATCTCCAGCTTTAACAAAACATTCAACTTCGCCTTCAACATTTCGAGTACATTTTTTGTTTTTTACCACATTGTCGTCTCCTGCGTTTGTTTGAAGATTGGAGTGCGGTAAACACAGATCTCAACAATTATTACCCCTCAGGGCTCGACCGTATTTTTACAGAACTTCTAAATATTGCCGTTCTGCAAAAAAATCCAAATAAATGGAATATTTCTGAATGTATCCGAAAACTAAAAACTGTTTTGGAAAGGTGATGAAATACGCTTTAATTTTTTATGATTCAAAACAAACACACAATATCATTAAAGATTACATTGTTGGGAATAACCATCAAAAGTTATAAAAAGAGAGTTTTACTTATAAAAATTAAACATATATAAAAAATTTGATTGCAAACATAAAAACGTTTTAAAAATGTCTCACCTCACGTTTTTCTAACTAAAATTACTGTTAAATAAAAAAAAACACATAGATACATATTTTATTATTACCTCACTTTTTTGTCGTTTCATGAAAAAATAATTAATAAAAAATTCTCAAAGATTCATAATTTATTTTCAAATTGCGGTGGGAAACTTTGGATTCATAAATATGAACATTTTAATTATTTTGCGCTTAACTTTCAAATTTGAATATTTATGTGATATTTTCTCTTTCTAGAAGCGTTTAGATCATATTTCTTACCGTGATTAAGGGAGATATAACAACAACACGCAGCTGACAGTGGCTGCTGGTTTTGGTCGCAAATTTTTACGAAGACTGCCATTTTCCGTGGTCACAGCCAATGTCAGCCGTGTGGGTAAAATTTTCTAAGGGGCACACTTGGAGCGCGCGGGCACACTTCATATGTTGTCTCTCTAATATTTATACTCAACCCCCTTTATTATAATTGCCCACTCATCTTCGGTTTTGTAAAGTTGGCCTTAAAACCGTTTTAACCATACACACACAGTGATAATAAGTCAAGTTTTTCACTGTTACGACGTAATACGACACGTATTAGTTATACTACGATTATGAGTTAGGTTTTAACATTAATGTGGCAAACCAAACGATATATGAAAAATTGAAAACCACTGCTAAATTGACTGGACTAATAAACCCAACAACTGGATTTACTCTATTTATTCCAAAGTTGGTGTAACTCGGTGTTGCCGCAGTAAAGAGAAAACAGTTCCTTTTTATTAAATTTCTACAATTAATTGCCAAACGGTATGTAAACCTTCCACTGCGTTGCACGGCGATGGGTCGAGAGTCAGGCTGGAGAGTTCAAAAGGTCTCCCTCAACCAGTCTCTCTGGATACCGGTCTTGTCAGGCTGTGGGTGGGCAAATGCATACGTCGCCAAGACACAGACAAGCCTAACCCCATTAACCCGGGCACCCCTGATAAGTCACCAAACACAAGTATGGGGTGACCTATGGCAAGGATAATTATCCAATAAATGGTTCCCGGAGTGGCGGTACCCACCAGCCAAATTGAAACGATGATCTCGGAAAGAAACGATGATCTACTTGGGAGACATGATATTATAGACCAACGCATATATTGTTATTGTCCAGTGAGGTAACGCAACAGCTGTGAAATGTCATTGGAAAATAAAAATAAACACTATAATATCCAAACCGGTTTACACCTGATATTAAAAAAAAATAATTTTTAAACTAGGTTATTTCTTACTTCCTATTGCCATCACTCTTTCTCATATAAGTAAGCCACGTGTGTGAGAGAGACAGCTGTACTTTTCAGCAGCCAAAATTTCAAGAGCGCGCGCGGTGTTGCTCTTGTCTCTTTCCCACTCGAATTACTACGTGGCATTTGTGCAAGCGAGAAGGCGCACGCAAGGCACGCGAAATGGCATGTTTGTTTTTACGCGTGTTCAAATTTAGAATGGGTCAAATTAATTATTACAAAACCATGTTCAATAAAAAAAAACCTATGATTTCGTGAATTTTCTTAATTTTTGTACATAGTGAAATGGATAATTATGTTGGTAGGGTTTTGTAGTTCGCTAAATCCAGATAAAATTAATTAGGAAATCGTGCTCAAATATGCTTGAATGCTATCTAACATATAAAAATAAATGTTTGTTTGTGTGTTCGTATGTTATGCGCGGCCATACCATTCATCCGAGTACGATGAATCTTTGGGAATATGATGTGCGCATACCCGGGATAGTTACAGTGAGCTCTGGCGTTTAGAAATTATTTCCTATCGCAATTAAAATTTCATCCATTTGCTATTAATATTTTTTGAATTGTTGTGACATGCCCGTGAATATTTCTATATGTATGCTGGTGAGCTATGGCGTTATGAAATTTACATTGAAAAAAGAAATAGGTCACGCGAGTTGATGGAAAAATGGGTGTATTTTATGGAGTTAAGCGGCAGGGAAAAAGGGCAAAATTGGGAATGCCATAGTCTCACTGGCTTCTGGTGGTTGGGAGCAGTTGGAACTCTTGTGCGGTATTCACACTTTAAAAAATTCTTGCACAGAGAAAAATGTTATTCGAAAAAACGATCATTTTATTAGTAAAAACGGTTAAAAACGCGACTGAAGTTCTTACGAACAAATTAATAGGGTTTCAATGTTTATTGGCGGGAACATGTAAGAATAATTTGTTGGTATACGTAATTTCGTATGTATACCAAAAAATTATTCTTACATTTTCCCGCCAATAAACATTGAAACACTGTTAATTTGTTCGTAAGAACTTCAGTCCCGTTTTTAACCGTTTTTACTATTAAAATGATCGTTTTTTCGAATAACATTTTTCTCCGTGTGAGAGAATGAGAAAAGGCTTTTATTCAGGAGGTCTCTTTTAAAGCTGATATTTTATTAGAAAATGTTCAATGAAGGAAAATCACTGTGGACATTAAAATAATTTTATCGTTTGAATCGTTTTGCATTATGAATAACATTAAGAAATGGAAGCTTAGATTTAACACTATCATATTTTCATGGTCGTCCAGAAACGGGTTGTTGTTTGACTTTTAAGCTGATAATTGAAACCGTAAGTATTTCAAAATGTCGGTAAATAATGGAGATAAAAAAACTCGGTCATAAACCACAAAACCAAACAGAAAAATGGTTAAAATTGTGACAATATTTTTATTTAGTGAAGAAAAATATTTTTATGATAAGAACATAAATTTGGTATTAGAAACCAATGTTTTTTATTTTGTGTGGTTATATTAGACAATTAAACAATCAATAATGATAATCAGGGGGTTTCTATCATCCAACTTATAATAGCTTATCCACACTATAACGAATATTAACAAATATTATAAGCAAATATTATAAGCTCTCTATCTTACATACTATACCTCAACTATACTGATCCCCCCCCCCCCATCCCTACCCTCTCCCCAATCCCTTTCAATCGACTTGTTTTTGTAATTTTTCATATAATATTTAAAATATTTTCACTTATATACAATACTCGTGTGGAACCCTGTAAATGGTACAATTAATGTAACTTAATTAATTTTACCCTATTAAAAATGTATATTGTTGGTCTCCCAAATAAAATAAAATAATTATTAGCCTGAAACACTCATCCATATTGAAAAAATCTCCCGAGAAAAGAAACATGTCGCCGACGGGACTCGAACCCCCTGCCCTCTGTTTGCTGGTCATGAGCTTTACCATTAAGCTACGGCGGGTTACCTCCTACTCGCCAAACGATTAATTATATACCTAGTGTTTCATTCAACAATTACCAATTATTTTTTTTTTTTTTTAAAAGTGGTAATTGTTGAATGAAACACTAGGTATATATTAATCATTTGGCGGGTAGGAGGTAACCCGCCCTAGCTTAATGGTAGTGCTCCTGATCGGCAATCAGAGGGGTGCAGGTTCGAGTCCCGTCGGCGACATGTATCTTTTCTCGGGAGATTTTTTTTCAATATGGATGAGTGTTTCAGGCTAATAATTATTGCTCATAATATTTGTTACCCTTTGTGCTATGCATAAAAAAAACTTGTCTTAAAAATTTATTTTTTTAATTAAAAAATAATAACGAATATTATTAAAAATAAAATACTCGCAATAGTTAGAAAACTCGGCTGACTTATCCAATATGGTAGCTACTATTTATAGGTTCGAGTACGGAATAATAAACTCCGACTTAAATAATTAAACCGTAAATCGTAAATCCAAAAAATAAACTTTATAGTATGGATAAGCAGCTATTAGGAGGATGGCGAGAAACCCCCTCAATATAATATAATGTGTCTTAACATGATACCCGGTGGTGCAGAAATAGATTTTACTAAAATATTGCTGTCACTGTTGCTCTTACTCCACCGGATATTGAGCGAAAGGGACAATGACAAGGACACCTAACTAAAATGGAGGTTTTGTATTCCCCACTTTTCTCCTCCAAAAGTGGACTGATTTTCAATTTTTTTTTTTACCAACTACATAAAAAAACTATTCTATGTCTGTACATTTTTGCTTTTTTTAAAAAAACATTGTCTGGTTTGCATACTGAACATCTTTTGACGGCGTTTAAACCAGTCAATTTTATTGATTTTTGGAAGGTCATAACTTCTATAAAAAGTAACTTATCAAAAAAAAACAAAAAGTACCGACACGCTAGTAGTTGATATCTATTTTATGCAAAAACAATATTTTCTCTAGGGTTAAAATCCAGAGAGATAAATAGGGAATACGTTTGTATGGAAAAATCACCGCCGGGTATCCTCTTAACTGCAAAACAGGTCTCGAAGAGATCAATGTTGTAAAGAAGAAAGAAGACAGCAGATCACTCCAGACAAGTTGTTTAATACAAGTACGACCCGTAGAAACAACCCGTTCTCATGTGACAAATATCAAGCGTTTGCAAAGGCGTTTGTCGTGTTTTCCACTATGCACCGGTGCCGAGGGAATCAATTGCACTAATTCCTCGGAGCATTTTCAATTGAAATACCAGTAGAACCATGACGGCATTCCCAACTGACACCTGTGCTCTAAAGATTGCATTCAGTTTGTTATTAAGATAGGTAAATATATCAAATAGACCTGCCGTTTTCAGAGTAAAGGTTTTTTTTTCAAGTTCCTTGGGGTTCCATACCAGACGTGGCTGCCAAATTCAACTTGAGGCGCACTTTGCGATTTGCACAGGGTCAGCAGTTGTGTACTATCAGTTGTACTATTAGCATTTTTATTAGTTGAGTTCTATTTTCAAATATTGTTAGCAAAGCATATATATAATTGTATTCATTTATAACACGCCCTAATGGGCTGTTTCGAGGACAACTCAAATATTTTTATATCTCTTCCGCAATACCATCATGAGCTATAGTTATTTCTAATATCTACATACTAACTTGTCAAGAAATAAGATGCAGGTCTAAAGTCATCTAGATTTTTACTCCTAATAAGAAATAACATAATGTAGAGACTATGTATGAATATATAAATGACTCAACGAGTGTGTGTCAAGACAGAGTTGTGTGGCGGTACATCATTTCTGCATACTTCTGCGGGGAAACGGCGCGATGGTTAGTTAGTTTTATTACATTGTGTAGTGTCCTTAAATGACATGTAGTTTAAATTGTTTTTGATAGATGTCATTAGGCTTAGAGCATATGTCAAGTTCCGACAGATGTCCAGCAGTTAGAGTAGATTCACCCGGGCACTGCACCCGGTCGACGACAGTTTAAGAGGCTAGACTTTGAACCACACGCGGAACACCCGCGTCTGTCATTCTGTCCCGCTCACAATAAGCTCACGCACACTTACAATACATGCGAATGCGAAATGTGCGAATGAGACAACGCTCAAATTTACCTACAGAAATCGCTCGAAAAGGGGTTTATGGAGAATACACTTTTCTACACCGAAACTTTCACGAAATTGAAATTTAAAAAAAATATATATTTTTTAGAAAGAAGAAGCTACGTCGGTAGCTTTTTATAATTTTATAATTCTTTATGAGAGTTGAGTTAGCAGCACTTTTTCCTTAAATAATATTTTTTGATAAATCGTACATGTTTGACAGTGAATGTTTACGTTAATACGAAACGCATCGAAAATTCGAAAACATACCGACATAGTTTTCACCCTCTAGAAGGCAGTATAAAAAAATATATTCATTTTGTGCAATTTTCGATGTAGAAAAGTGTTTTTTCCCGGGCGTCCTTTTTGTATGGGCCGAAAAGCGCAGTCTATCATCTTAAGATCTCAGATTCAATTCCTAGACAGTTACAGTCGGTCGTAAGACCCAGAAGTATAATAAATTGTAAACACGTAAATATTAGAAATAAACCAGTTATCAACAATGACCTATTTTTCTTGGAGAGCCCCAACACAATTACTAATATTTGTCTGTGGATAAGGCAAACATAACGCAGTGTAAACTTTACAAATCATTTAAATTTGAATGTACCAACAAGCAATAGATAATAACAGTATGATGTTGAGATTGGGACTAGTCGAATGAGTCGAAGAGGCATGAGATTGAGGTTGTTCTTGAAGGGGAAAGTGAGAAGACCGGCTGGAGATGAAATCAAGTTATGATTGGATCAAAGATAAGACGTGATCAGTGGCGTAGCAACAGCTCGAGGCCCCGGGCAAATAGTGGGCACGAGTCAGAATATTCAAAAGCACACCAAAAAACGTGTAATAAAGACAAATTCAATTAATTTTCAATTTCATTATTACAGTTGTGGGAATCACTGCCAGAGTTGTCACAAACAGAACATACATACACAGTTGTATTGCTTGCATATGCTTGTTGAAAGCCAGCATACAAAAAATATTTTTTTCGATACGACGTAAAATATTTGACAGTTCTCACCTTTCTTACGAATTCAATTTTTATAACATTACTTTTGTGATATATTACAAAAATTACATCAAAATAATGTAAATAAAACGAACTTCCTAATAATCACTCAAATGTATGCTTTCCACAATGGATTTATATAAAAAACAATGAATAAATATAGACTTCGAATATCACAGCGTTCATATTATCAAGCGGCAGCCATTTTTTCCACCATCCTTGGTGCCCGGCGCGTCATTGGCAATTAATTTGAATTTTTTGGAGTGGCTAAATGCTATCCAGTATTTCGTTTTGTCAAGAAGGAGAATGGTCCAAGCGATTTTGAACTTGTACTTCATACTGACCTTTGACATGTGCACCAATTCATTGCTACGCGGATGACAGTACAGTCCATGATAGCTTTTTGTTTGACAAGCCCCCAAAGGGTGCACAAATTCCAACGGCTCGGAGGGCTTTGAAGCAAAGAATGGACGGTTACCTCGAGAGTGTTTTCTCTTGGGGTAAGAATAATCTCGTCGAATTCAATGTTTCAAAGACCCAATCATGTCTGATTACGTCTAAAAGGGATCGAAATGACAATCTAGTCTCCTTCAACGTTAGCATTCTTCCAAACAGGTCCTCCATTGATATGCTCGGTGTAACTCTAAGTGACCAGCTCAGGTACGGGGGCTCCATCGAGGCCAGAGTTAAGTTGGCCTCTCAGAAACTGGGCGTACTGTACAGGGCCCGCAGATACTTTAATTGTACACAACTGCTAACCCTGTACAAATCGCAAGTGCGCCCCACTGTTGAATTTGGCAGCCATCTCTGGTCTGGAGCCCCGATGTACCTGAAAAACACCCTCGACTCTGTGCAGATACGGGCGGTCCGCTTGATAGATTCTCCTGTCTTAACAAACGGATTGCAATCTTTAGAGCACAGGCGTCGGGTGGGAATGCTATCCTTGTTCTACCGGTATTTCAATGGAAGATGCTCCGAGGAGCTAGCGTCATTGATCCCCTCGGCACCGGTGCATAGTCGGGAAACACGCCAAACGCGCGCCCAACATATGTACACAGTTGACATTTGTCACATGAGAACGGGACGCTTCTACGACTCGTTCTTGTGTTCAACAGCTCGGCTGTGGAACGATTTGCCGGCCTCTGTGTTTCCTCCCTCCTATAACATGGGTCTCTTCAAGACCCACGTTCACTCCTTCCTCTCCTCAAAAAGACCCTCCTCACAGCATCTTCAAAGATGACATAGGCCCTGAGGGAAATTATTTTCCTCAGGGCCTCCTGTGTGGAGTTAATGTAAAAAAAAAAAAACAATTTCTTTATACATAAGGGGCAAAATCGCATCAAAAATCCGGACCCGCCGGGGGGACTGCAAGAGGTTAACATCTTTCAAACATGTCGTTAGACTTCCAACGAATATGAAATTAAATATAATTTGATAAAAAGAGCACACTGTTAAACTTTTCGAATTCGAACAATGTTGATGATACGCGCTTGTTGGCCCATTCACGCTAAAAGAGAATAGTAGGCAAGACAAAATGCTGTTTCTCAGTGACGTTTCACAGGAACATCACTGTCAGTGTATAACAATATATGCACCAATACAAACAATCCTAACTATTGGAACAACTATGCCTCAATCAATAACATATTTTGCCTTGTACAGAATTTTATTTGAATCCAGAATATTGTTGTTTTCAGGAATGAAGATTTATATTAACTTTGATACTGGAAAAAGAAATTACCACAGATGTTACCTATGTCTGGGTCATATCACTGTATCACTAAGGCTGCGTATACTTGCATGCAACGTGATGCGAACCGAGCGGGAAAGGAATAAAGTAGCTATTCGTGCCGTTTGCAATTGCTTCATTCCTTTCACATAATTCGTGTGGTTTGCGTCACGTTGCATGCATGTATACGCAGCCTAATATCATACGTCAAAAAGATATGTAATATTAACATCACACATCATATATATGTAACAAGTGCAAGCAAAACGTCCACGTGTCATAGTTATACCACTATAACGAAGATAGAATTAAAACTGAACATCTGAAGCGACAGGGACCTCGAGACCTTGAGGAGATATTCAGATTGTGCCAAGACCGTCAGCCAATCAGAAACCGCGAACTAACGTGACGCCACTAACCCTTCTCCCTTTAACCAAACTATTATTGATATTAGATTCTATTATTCTAGTATTCTGACTTCTGACGCTGGGTTCGATAATTCAGAAATGGCCAATCGTTGACTTACGGCCGCTGTTCCTAACTTTTAAATCGATTCATCTGAGGCCGCGATCAGCCAAGCATTTTGTAGGGTAGCCCTCGATTTATGTTGTTCCCAAACATCTTATGTTATCTAGCCTCGCCCACTTTCATAGACAATAAAATGACATCAAAGTAAGAACTTTCGAAGTTAAATTAATATTATAGAGTTAATTGTTGTATTTATTATTAATATACGTAATTTATTTAAAATATTTTTAACCATACACTGCCATTTTATATTTTTTAAACAAACGTATATAAAATAAAGTGTCAGCTTGACCGTAGGTACTGGACTTGACACTTGCCTTGGCGAATATTCGAAAACGACATAGTTTTTCGCATAAATTAACCGTTTTTCGTCTCTGCTCCGCACGCATCCGAACTTCTCAATCAATATTAATTAAAATGATAATTGATAAACGCAATACAACAGAAGTGAAATGAGCGCGAAACTGTGTCTTCTGTCAAATTGATATCATCGACCATTGCTTTCGCGGTATTTTTTCTACTCTGTTGACACTTTTAAGAACTAGTCCAAAACTGAGACGGCCGAAACGAGTTTAATCCACTAGACGGCTTCCTTAGGTTAAGATAAATGCGTAAGCGATACTTGTGGGTTGGAAAAAGCGTAGTTGTCCACTAATCAATTTTGGTCAAAATTTTGGCTTAGTAATTGATCAGTAGGATTGGGAACAGCGGCCGTTAGACGTGATTTTTGCTTAAACTTAGCTAGCGAAGTCATACTAACGGCTGTTGTTCATAATCCTACTGATCAACTGTTGAGCCGAAATTTTGAATCAACACTTTTCTAATCACAAATACGCTCATCCTAACGCAACTCTCCGACCAACATACGAATCGAGCATTACTTAACAAATCACTTGGCTGATCGGAGACTCAGAATTTGAATCCGATTTTTCACAAAAACAACGCTATACGAGTTATCTAATTATTATTTCTTACACTTGAAAATAAAAAGTTAACGGTCGTAACGGGCGATCGAACCCAAGATCTGATTATAGCGAATCTGAATTAATCTTCTTCTTCCTTACACTGTCCCAACTCATTGCCTAGGTAGGCTGTTGGGGTCAGCTTTTCTCGTTCTCAAGTTGTAGCTTACTTAGTTCTGAGTATCGCTTTCATCAAGGCCGTTTCTCTGTAGAATTTTAGAGCATTGAGTCATCCAGAAGTTCTTTGGTGTACCTTTGGTTGACTGTCGAAGAAGCTCCATAGACATTGCCTGCTTCACTGTGTGGTCTGGTGGTCTACGTCTTATGTGCCCATATCATCTCAACTGAATTAATATTTTATTCAATTAAAAATATTACAATGATAAATTAAATTTAATTAAATATTAATTTAACACCCATTTGAATAACAATGTACTTTCCAACCTTCATCCTCACCAACTCTTTCCCATTACCTTGAGTCTCACAACCAGCCCCAATAGTAGTTCCACTGAGTCCGGACAGTGGGAAGCAGTTGGGACTTTTGTGCGGCAAGAACATAAAAAAGATACTATTGAATCAGAATGTTTTATTTTTGACCCTAGGTTGGATTAATCAATAATTTTATTTATTTATTAAAAGAATTTTATACATATTGTACATATTGTGTTATTTCGTCCGCCATGCTAGGGATGTCCCTGTGTTATGGCAGGTGAATTTTGCAGATTATATAATTTACGGTAATGAAGTACATTTACTGATAATATAATAATTAATGATAATGAGGTTTACAATTAATGCAGCATGCCCGTAGTCTATAAATAAGTATAAACTAATCATTTTCCGCCGCCTAAAAAATGTAAGTTTTTATTTAGTTTTTAGTCAAAGAAGTTTTACTTCAACCGCTCGTAAAGGTTAGACGCACTCAATTTTTTTTTAATGTAAAATTTATAATTATGAAAAGGTTTCCAACCTCTGTACAGTAATATTACAGAGTATGTTGCCCAGTGTACAGTGTACACCGTATTGCTATTGGCTGGGCCTTGTTCCATTTACGCCACACCGGCAAAGGAGAATGCACCGATGTGGCCCGCACGATTTCAGATCTAATATATTATTATCAGTCATTTCTATTTGATTTCTCAGCGCCCACATTATATTTGGCAATCACTGTTAATAAATAATATCGGTTGGTACAACAAACTGCCAATTTTACAAGAGTTAAAAATTAATTAATTTTTTTATATTACCTATGATCGCACATGTATGAGTGATATAATATTAATGTAATGATAATAATTGGATAATTTCGTAGAGCGCCGTTTTTGTGAGAAATCACCCCAAGGGCGCTGTACATTTTATTTTGAATTGTTAGGTTCTATCTAAATTTATTATTTACAAATAGATACAGAAAACATACTTACCTAATGTTTACAATAACACAAAAACTTACTTTCAGAGTCCTCAAAAAGATAATAAATAAATACATTATGAAAAACTATTTATGAAGAAGTGAAAATGGGCAAGGTGTTCGCTACGTTTGGTGACTTAGCAGGGGTGTCCGGGTTCATGGGGTGAGGTTTATCTAGGTTTTGGCGGCCCACCTGCGTTTGCCCACCTATTACGTGGCGGGCCAGATCAGAAGATTGGTTGAGGGAGACTTAATCTAAACCTGATCGGACTCTCTCGACCTATTGCCTTGCACCGCAGTGGGAGGGATGGAATCGTACGTCCGTCACTCCTGGACACATTGACCCCCAGATTTCTACCACCCTTCATACCTTTTTCCTTCCCAGAACTTTATTTTTCCTTTCCTTAAAAATACCCTATTTCATGATTTTTCACGTGTTGTATATAATCTTTATAAAGCCAATTTATTGCTTTCTCCTCCCTTTCAAGTGTAGTTGGAAACGCATGTTCCGTTCACATATCAATCTCCGTGGTCTAGCACTACGAATTCAGAGGTCGCGGATTCGAATATTTATTTAATCAATGTGTTATTTAACATTTTAAGTAATATAAAATAATGAGCAGAAATAGAGCAACAGATGCGTGAATGTGTACCGAGACAGAGTTATTTGGCGGTCTATCCTCTCTGCCCACCCCTGCCGCGGAAAGGCGTGAGGGTTAGTTGGAGCAATATAAAGTAGATGCATTTGCGGCACCTTCCAGACGTTGTAATGTCTAATGACATTATATGAAGCGAAAAGATAGGTTTCACGTTTTTACCTCCAATTGACCTCCAAAGCTACAACGAATTCAGTCAAACGCGCACCGCTTATGTCTGCTTTTATAATTCCCACGGCGACGGCGACGGCGACGGCGACGGCACGCGACATTTTATTTCTTTAACACGGTGAGAAAGATACAAGAAAATTAAGTCTTATGGTACTGACAGACATGCTCATTAATAGCATGCTATATATTTTTTTTATTATTACAGAAAACAGTTTTTTTTTCATGTTAACATTATACCTGCAAAGCTACTACAAGTAGCTTGTCTGCAGGAAAACAGTGTGGACAAAAAACATTGTACAATTAAAATGACTCAAGTATAATACAATATGAAAAAAATGCAATTTAATAAAATCTTACTATCTTACTTCTTACTTTCTTACTAATATTATAAACGCGAAAGTTTGTATGGATGTATGTGTGTTTGTTACTCTTTCACGCAAAAACTACTGAATGGATTTCAATGAAACTTTACAATAATAACATATAGGCTATGATTTATAAAGCTAGCTATTTTCCATATATTACAAATAATAATTATTGCTTATTAGAAAAATTTGAGAATGACATTTTGCAAAAAAATGATTGTTAAATCAAATTCTATTTTAGAAAATATTTAAATTAGTGAATTTGAAGTACCTACTCGCCTAATACTTTGAATCGAGTCAAGAATTATAGATATTTTAAATAAATAGGTTAAGAATTTTGGTCATAGAGGACCTAGGAAAAGAAAATAGGCTACTCGAAGTACTAGTCCTGCGTGGACGAAGTCGCGGGCGTAAGCTAGTACATAATAAAAACATAAATAAGTATAAAAAATAAATTATTGCTACTAATGAACAAATTCTCCCTAGTAGCGTGTGTGTCACGCCCAAATGAGCATGCTCATTGATTCGAGGGTGGAAAGGGAAATGGAAAAGGAGCATGCTCATTTATGAGCACGTGTGTCAGAACCATTATTTCCTTTGGAGGAAGCAGACATACGTACATTGTTGGTCTCATCCTTTCCTCCCTAATATTTAGTGTGTAAGAAAGGGCTGCAGCATTATTGAGATAACGAACGTTAGACTTTTACCTTCTTTGTGCCGTCGCCGTGGCGTTACCGTGAGAATTATAAAAGCGTCCAATCGCTTTCTAATAGTAGAACACCTTTCAACAAGATATAGGCAATAGCGCCTCTATGGTTCTAGAATTCTAGATGTAGAAACTCTCAATTTCCCCTGATGAATAGAACCCAATTTGGAATCGAAACGTTTGTTTGAAATGCCTAAGCGATTTTTCTTTTACTTCTTCTTTCCCTCAACCCAAAATACTCCAAATGGCTCCGGAGAGTTTGTAACAGCTGGGACACGTGCGGTATTGATATTTTAAAAAATACTTATATAATATTCAAAAAAGTACCTCGACCATTTATTATTACCTGATTATTTTTACGTAAGTGCAGATTCCAATTTGTGGCACGTTTTCGGAATGTGATCACGGTGGGAGGCGAAAGATGACGACATTTTCTAAAATATAAAAATGCCCTGAATTTTATTAACATTTTTGAGAGTTTGTTAGTTTTTGGAGGTTGTCTTTTCAATCATTTCATTTCATTGCCGGCAACCCGGGCGCTTATTTAGTTAAAATGATATTTTAAAAATAAGTAGATTACCCGCCTCACTAGACGATGTCTGTTCTGAGACGGGTAATGATTCGGACATTAAAAAAAGATAAAAATGGTGTGCATGAAATTTGACACAAAATAAACATGAAAATAAAAGTTGAAATGATCAAATAATCAAAGAATAGAAAAAAAGGGAATAATGTAATAAATCAATTAACGTGGCAATAAAATATATGTATAGAGCGCGTTAAGGCCATTGATTATAGACATTTATATAATCAAAGGTTAAGGGACATACCTGACTTAAGTTAACCAGTGATTACTGACATTATTTGGAGTAAAAAATTTAAATGAAATTCTCCGGTGACTTTTTGGGATGTTTTTTCTTCAAAGCCCTTCAAATAAAAAAAAGATCTTCCGTATATCAATCACCACTGGTGACTCCGTCACTGGTCAGCCGAGTAATCAAACAAACCCTCACCCGACCCTGAGTGTCCAATACTTACGGTTTTTTTTAAACCATCAAAAATGTCACCCGAGACTAGGGTTACCAGATCCGAAAATGAGTATTCCTGAATGAAAAATTCCTGTAAACTTCCATAAACCATTCGTCTTGGGGGAGAGGGGGGCTAGAGAAATTCAGTAATCATAAATTCACCACATTATCACCATCCATCCTGAGGGGGGGGGGGGTGTGTGGCTAGTAATCCCTGTAAATTCTGTTGCGCACAAAATTCTATTAATTTTTTTTTCCTAATATTTTTCAAAACTCCAATTTTTTACTATTTTTCCTGTTTTCCTGACGGACAGCTAAAATTCCTGACAGATCAGGAAAAATTTTGTAATCTGGTAACCCTACCCGAGACCAGTGGCGGCTCGTGACTTTTGGTGAGCTAGAGTGCTAATTTTAACAAAAATGGCATTATTGATGTCGTTGTAACCGAAAAATATATTTTTTTTCGAAATTGTTTTTTTTAAAGATTTTCATTAAATCGGTTCGGCGCTCAGCAAAACTGAAATTTCCTAAAAATCTTCATACAAAAAAAAAATTGAAAAAAAAAAAAAATTTTCGGCTACAACGACATCAATAATGCTATTTTTGTTAAAATTAGCACTCTAAGCTCACCAAAATTCACGAGCCGCCACTGCCCGAGACCAATATTTCTGTGAGATAGGATTCACCTTGACTTCGGTAGTAGTTGACAGAGACGGAAGATGAAGAGAGACAGAGTGTCTATTTAAGCCTTGCAGTGAGGAGTAACGCCCTCTGTTCCCAGCTAGCAGTTTAGACTCAATATACTGTACATACTCGTTGTTACAATAAACCAATATTATAAATCACCGTGTACCATCATTACAAATAACTATAATCATCATAAAGATTAACAATTTCATTAACATTTTTTACTCCAAATAATGTCAAAAATCGCTGGTTAAAAAGTAAGTCAAGTACGTTAATGGACGTACTGTGTATTGTGTATAACTTCATAGTACCTATCTAAAGGGAATTCGCTTTTGGTGTTGCGATATCGATATTATAAGTTAGCCTTACGAAAATCAACTCTCACAGCTGTTGAAAGGAACAGAAATCACTTGACTTTTTAAAGAGGTGTTGAAATGCCACTTTGTTGAGTTGTCATGGAACCCTTTGTTACACCACTTTCTTAATTAGTATGCACAAGATATTGTATTACAATAAAGCTTTCAATGGCAGGTTTATAAACACATACAGAAAGAAGCACGTGGCAAAGTTCGGCAGGTCAAGAACATTATTTTGGTCCTTCAAAACAAAAACATTCACCCAAAACAAAAATAATAATATTATCAAAGTACCTATACTGTAAAGTTTACTTTGGCATGATGTAATCCTACCAACCTTTGCAATATTAAAATATCGCCAACTAACTAATACTAATCTATTCATTGACCACTAAGAAAAAAGATGCACACCATACAAAGGATCGAGAAAAACACACACATGAATCAAAATGGCCTTTTTACTCGTGCTGAAAATTTACAAGAAAATCCAATTACAGCTCACAGCATAGCGACGTAAGTACAGTATTTTATACACGCAAAAATAAGCCATACAGCATTTCCATATGGTCTAAATTGGCTTGGGTGGAATTCTTTGAAAGGTTGGGCGCCAATCGAAATAAATGTATGAAAATATAATACGACAAATGACCGATGGGTGTTTAATATAGGATATTGCGCCGTATGGACAGTATTGTTAAATGTCAGTTTCGCGAGCAGTTTCTCAAGGTTTGTGACATTGCGTAGTTGTATTTCGCGTTTGTTTGTAATCGGACCTTGCATCAGCTGATTCCACGTGTATTTCTGTGTTGGTATACGCGTGGCTATACAATACCATCGATACAAGTCGATATAGATAGGTAAAACTAGATGAGTGTCGCGATATAAAGTAAGTGGGCTCACTTTTCCATCAAGCATTTGTATTCAATTTACCATCAGGTCGTTTTAAAAACCGTTTTCATAAATTGGCATAATTTTCATCACCGAAGCAATTAGACATTTAAAAATCTTTAAACATGGTGAATAATTATAAATTTCGTTAGGAATTCGATTGTACCACTAAATACTGAAAATAAATCAACCTACCTACTATTTTAAATGCATTTCATTTTTACATTAACTCCAGACGGGAGGCCCTGAGGAAAATAATTTCGCTTAGTCATCTTTGGGGATGCTGTGTTGAGGAGTTTTTAAAAGAAGGAATGAGTGCACCCGAGTCTTGAAAAGACCCGTGTTTTAGAAGGTAGAAATCACAGAGGCCGAGCTATTGATCTCAAGAAAGAGTCGTAGAAGTGACCCGTTCTCTCATGTGACGTATATATGTCAACCGTATACAAATGTTGGGCGTGCGTTTGGCGTGTTTCCCGACCGTGCGCCGGTGCCGAAGGAATCAATAAGGCTATTTTCTTGGAGCATCTTCCATTGTACCTACTGCCGGTATAGATGGTTGTGGACGTGTTGCAGAAAAAAATAACATTTTGTTTTATACTAAACTAGGGTGTGATTTCTGTGAATCACTTAATTTTAATGAGCATGCAAAATAAATTGAAAAAAGTATGTGAGTGGATGATAGGTCAAGGCTCCTCTATACGCCTCTGTTTTGCGCTGATTGATACAAAATTGTATACAAAAATACGCTCATTTTTTACTGCAAGGACCCATCTCAAACATTACGAATCAATTCATATTAAATTATTCTGAAGGTTTTCCATGAATATGTACCGTGTACGTATTACAAGTGTGATTGTATTCGTTATAGCAATATTGTTATTACGCGATAAAGGTAGGTATATCAGCTTAGATAGGTGTACGTTACGTCTAACAATGGTGGAGGTCACACCAAATATTATCCAAACAGCTGAGAGAGGCGACTGTTTGTAGAATTATATCGACTGTACGTCGCGGCTGCGGAGCATATCGACTCCACCATAAAGAAGTACACAAAAAAATCGAACTGGGCGCTTTTCGTGATCCAAAAGTCTGGGAGATTCTACAGAACTATGTTTAATCATCATTTAAGAAAAAGCCTACAAACAAATGGGCGCCACAAAACCATTCAATAAACTTTTACACTTGAACTACTTTATATGGCATACGTAAGATCTCATCTCGAATTTGCATCTATCATTTGGAATCCTCAATACCAAACTTATATTACCCGAATTGAAAACATAAAAAAAAAATCCTGAAACATCTGTCGTATCGTTTTGAAAATCATCAGTGTAATCCTATTGCTCTTTATAAACGAAGAAAAAATTCTAAGGTACTCTTTCTGTACAAAGTTGTGAACTGCCTTATTGACTCCCCAGCCCTATTAGAAAAGATTGCATTTCGTTGCCCTGAACGCAATACCAGATCGAATACCTTATTTTATGTACAACATATTAAATCGAAATACGCACAAAACTCCTTATATATTCGGGCGTATCTGCAAATCTTATAATGCGATATTGACATTTTCCACTGTACCCTTAAATCTTTTAAATTCAAATTAACTTTACAATGTACTTAAATCAAAACAATGCATTGTTTATTATATTATTGTACTTCTATATTGGTTATTATTTTCTTTTTAATATTTTTTCACTCAAACTATATACTTTTATAACTTGTAATTAATTACTTCCTATCAGTAATCACAACAAAAATGTATAAATGGATCTTAATTGGTTGATATTCTGTTCACTATCTTATGTTAAATGATCTTTTACACAACTATATGTTTCCTCAATAGACTTAAATAAAAAATAATAATTTCGATCAAATGAGATGGCGTTACCAGGATTTAAGGAACGCGCAGTAAACGGGCTAGAAAAATTAAAAGGTATTAAATAGTCAGAGGCGAATTTTTGTTTTCCATTCAAATCTACATCGAAGGCATTTCTAGTGTGTATTATCTATTCAGTGTATGAAAGTATCGTAAATGGGTCAGCAAAAGTTCCGCTATTGAGCAAGGAGAACAAAACCACCGGAAAATCCTCCCACAGTTCGTAAATCTTCAAGCAGAAAACCTGTTTTGTGTTTCTGATGAAAAGGCGATGGCGTCGTGAAATAAATAGCCTAGCAAGTAGATAATGTCCTGGATGTTAGGATTAATTAACCTGTGTTGAGAAAGATTAAAAAAATATATATCGACTGCTCCAAGGAAGACTGCAGTAACTCACTTTTTATCATTTTGCAGGAGAGCGATTTTAAAGTTCAAAAAATGTTGCATAATCTAACATGAGGGTTTTGAATTTTATTTAAATGAAATAAATATCGTTGGTTAATACTCTTTCTAACTGTATAGTATTTTCTTAGTATTTTCTTCGAATTCATGCAAATTTTTAGGGTTTTAGGACTTACTGCTGTTTTCCTCGGGGATTATATAATATCAGTATGCAGTATGTTCAGTTATTTCTTTTTTACAGGGAAAAATTAAAGAAATTATAGAAGTAGCAACGATCTGCTTTATTTTAACAGTATAAACATAATTTATACACATTAAAAATACACAGTTGAGAGTTTATCATTACCTAGTTATGGTGTTTCAGTGTTTTAAAGCAACATAAAAAAAAATTTTAGTTCGATCAACTGGAAAAATAATATGTATTTTTTAGAAACTATTGCCTATATAAAATAGAAGAGATTCTTAAGTAATTACATACAATGAAAGAATAAAAAGAATATTATCAAGTTTCATTCGCTTTTCTGAATCGTCAGATACCCCATCTCTGGCATTAGAATCTCCTATGTGTCTTCAATGAAAGAATTTAGTGAAAGATAGAAATTATGGTAAGACTTTGGAATCAGTAGGCTGTTGCGTAATGCTAGCAGATATTTATGTTTAAGTATATCGATGTTTTGTTTTTGATTAGGTATACTAAGCAACGGGTTCAACTAATTTGTCCGTTTTTCTAAAATGACGGTTATGGCCTGAATTTTATTTTTCTGATGCGTTTCATACATCTTTAAACATTTTTTTTTCTTCTTCTGTGGCTATTTTAAATTTCTCACACACCTCACACTGGTCTTTTTTTTGCTTGTGAAAAAGGTAATTATAATGTAAATTAAAAACATCTGAATACTGTCTCAGTGAAGCAGATGTTTGAATGCTTCTTTCTTTCTGCCAATACAGCCGGTACATTTTGGAAATACTCAGATCTCTTTCTAGGTAAAGCTTCTCGGATGATTTCCTGGTGTAGTGTGACTCCACTACAGGAAAGGCTCAGATGTGTTCGTGTACCGAATGTTTGATACCAGGGAGAATTTTATTAGGTCTTGTGAGATGTTTCCCAGACTGATCAGGAATTACTGCACCTCCTTCGTCAATTTTTCCACATGCAGTGGTTATCATTATATCAGAGATCCCTAATGTTTGCAAAAACATTGTTTGGCAAACATGTTGCTTATTACTTATTACGCTGATTCACATTTAAATAACATTCTCACGAAATTCCACATCTGGAGTTGTTATGCTTTGCAGCAGGTTTTTTTTTTGCACTAATTCCACGAATTGACAAATAAAATTCGACTGCATGGCATGACATCCTAATTGCCAGAACATAAGTATTTGAAAACGTTATCATTTTTATGAATTACATGCGGTGCTCGGGATATCCATAATATCTGTTGTTTTAGTAGAACGATAGAACAATCCTCTCTCCTAATTAAGAAGCAACATGCAATCAGGAGAAGTTAGTCAACAAACACTCAATTCTATAGATCTTGAATTACTACATTCACCAGGCTTCCAAAAGTCATCAGAATTCACTCCACTAAAATCTTGCTGATGAAGGACCCAATAAGTAATCAGACTCTTTAATAATATATTATAATATGAACAAACGACTTGTAAAGAATAAGAATTAACAAGCCAATATTTTGAGGCTTTAAAATTTGGTATTAAATAAAAATTTTGGTTATGTCTGACATACTCGTATGTTTAGACTTACCAGACTGCATTGTAGACGATAATGCTCTACATACTAATAATGTCCTGCTACATATTCTCATGTTTAACACTTTCACGGTATAATTCTCTTTATATTTATACACAGCGTTCATCCGTCCCCACTTAGAACACTGCACACTGATCTGGACTCCTTTTTACCAAGCTCACTTTGAAAGAATCGAAAGAATTAAAAAAAAATTTAAACACATAAATTATAAACAAAACTTAGGCCTCTCTAATTATACCGAATCTATTAATTACCATAACTTCAACTCCCTTCATACACGACGTTTAATTTTTCACCAAATCTTATTATTTAAAATTCTTAATAATGGCCTGGACTCGCCAGAACTAACCAACTAAATAAATATTCATATTCCGACGAGATCAACACGGCAATCCCATTTGTTTCATTTGCCTACATATAATAATAATAATAATAATTGGATGACTTGTATAGCGCCGTTTTTGTGAAAAATCACCTCAAGGGCGCTGTACAAATTTCAATAATTTCTACAATCTTACTTCTAACTACACACTAGAAAATATAAAAAACCTATGGCTAAAACAATGGATGCAAATCCACCGGTTCTTTGATCAGCGATACAAAACTATATGTACAATGCAACTGAACAACCAGCGCGGTGCACCCCAAAAATGTAAATGTACATGTATTTTTTTTTTTTTTTTTTTTTTTTTTTTTTTTTTTTTTTTTTTTTTTTAATTATATATATCTTTTTTTTCAATGAAAATGTACAGGACCATACTTACCTGGTAGGTCACTTGAGATTAAAGTTAAAAGATGTTTATTTATATACAGTTTGCGCGCAGAGGACATAATACCGAACACATGTTGTTGGAAAAGTAATTATTTGATATATATTATGTTATTTAATGAGAGTAGTACATGAATTTTATTTATTTTCTTAAATGAAGTCTCAGTCTCTCGTTAAGCGACGGATTGCTGTGAAGGCTTCGAATGATGTTAATCTAATAAGAAAATAGATTAAGATAAATTATAGGCAATACATAATACAAATAGATTTATTAAATTTAAGGGTATGAGAGCCTAAATAAGTAGGTTTTTAGTTTTGACCTAAATTCTGTTGGGCTTGTTATGCACCTTAGTTCCGGAGGGAGTTTGTTCCAAGCCTTAGGCCCAGATACTTCGAATGCACGATCTCCAAACTTAGTATTTGGCTTTCGTTTAGGTTCTATCAGTCTACCTAGAGCTGATGATGTTGCTGATCTAAGGGTTGACTGCCTTGGACCAATGTTTTCCGGGACGCATAGTTCAGTATATAATATAGAATTAACTTTAGAAAAAAATCACCAATTCCCCATGTATGTGCACAATATAACACAAAATTTCAAAATATAGACATATTTAACAAAACACTTTACAAATATCGATTAGAAGTAACACGTACGATCGAAAATTAATACAGGAGTGTGGAATGTATCCGGAGCATCTCCTATCCTCATCCTATATTCCTCTTCCTCTCCTCCTCACCCAAAACTAATTTTAATATGTAATAAAACTCCATCTCCAATCAACTTTCACATAGGAGACTTTTTTGGCTTGACTTCATTTAATAATGTATATATTTATCTTTATATTTTTGTTTATAAGCTTTTTGTCTCTTACCAACAAATAAATAAATATTTTCCATTTTATCACTGCAATAGGCAAACCGCAATAAATGTAAAATCAACGGTCAAACGCAATTTAAATGATAATATCGATATTTCTCCGTGGATAAAAGAAGTAAGTCTGACTTACGACCGTAGACAAAAAAAAATTCCGAAGAAAAGAGCAGTAACTCAACTTACTTCTTTAGTACATGGAAAACTAATGACTTCGTGACTTACGACTATTTTGAAATGGTTTTTTCTCGGGGTGTATAAATGTTAGCGTACAGAATGTCTTCTTGGGGGGTAGATAATTATTTATGAAACCCGAAAATGTAACTAACTCAAAAACACCAAATAGTGAGTTACTGCAGTCTTCCTTGGAGCAGTCGATATATATGTGAATACTGCTCCAACTGTCAGGAGAATGTGGGACCATGGCATCCCCAATTGCGGTATGCTGCACGGAGAAAAATGTTATTCTAAAATACGATCATTTAATTCATAAAAACGGTTATAAACGGGACTGAAGTTCTTACGAACAAATTAACAGGGTTTTAATGTTTATTGGCGGGAACATATAAGAATAATTTGTTGATATACGTAATTTCGTACGTATACCAACAAATTTTTCTTACATTTTTCCGCCAATAAACATTGAAACACTTTTAATTTGTTCGTAAGAAATTCAGTCCCGTTTTTAACCGTTTTTACGAATAAAATGATTGCATTTTAGAATTACATTTTTCTCCGTGTACAAGTGCGTCCGAAAGGCAAATTTTCTGCCTGACCCAACTAAAAGGACATAATGCAACATTTACATTGACAACTGCACACAAGTGACCAGTAAATATATACGTGCATGCACATATATACATGTATATCCACTTGCACACATCGTGGAGCAGATTCACCTGTTGTAGTCGGTAGGTAGAGATGTTAGTCTGGGCTCGCAACCCGACACAGGGTGAGTGAACCCTTTTGTGGCGGCGCAGTGGTTCGGAGAGCGTTTATTTCGGGGTGGTGTCGGGTTACGGGATCGACTCCCGCTTCGGTTCATGCTTTTTTTGTCTTTCTACTCGTTTTTAGAGGTTTTTATGGGATCCTCTGTAGTTTGGAGTTACTACGAACGTGCAGATATTGTGTTTCCAAGTATTGTGCGCAGTTTTGCTAAAAACCATATTGGTAAAACGCGTAACAAACAACAAACTAACTAACTAACTAACTAACTAACTAACTAACCATCACGCCGTTTCCCCGCAGGGGTAGGCAGAGAGGACGGACCGCCAAACAACTCGGTCTTGGCATACACTCCTCGCCTCATTCACATTCATACATCTTATCATTCATGCTCTTCTATTATTCTGACTCTTGACATGGCCCGACTCAAGTATCTGATTCACTTGATCGTGCCATGTCTTCCTCGGGCGTCCTCGACTTCTTCTACCATTCACATTCGCGTCATATATTCTCTTGACACTCCTTTCTTCATTCATTCGCTCTACATGTCCAAACCATCTAAGCGTCCCTTTCTTAATCTGTTTTCTTTCGTAATATGACGCTCACATCGGCCATGCATTCTTTTCGGATTTCCACATTCCTCACACGATCATACATGGTTTTACCACACATCCGCCTCAGGGATCTCATTTCTACAGCATTCTGTCCACTTATATATCAGTTGTTTCTATGCGAGAGATTTAGATTTTTCGCTATGAGAGAGATTTACATCAGTCAAGTTGCTCTTTGGTAGGAGCGCTGACAAGATAAGACTGGTGCTGTCATTACTTCCTCGTCATTGTTCCTCCTTTTGAAATGGACTGATGCACGATTTTTTCATCAAACAGCAAAAAGTTTTGCAAATTTCATAAAATAAGATCTCACCATCATAGCGGTTATTTATAGCCATCATAGCGGTTATTTATAGATATCGTACCGGTTATTTATATATACGCACCGATTTTCTGCTTTTTTTTAATGTGAATACCTCACAAGAGTCCCAACTGCTCCCGTCTGGAGCCAGTGATACTATGGCATCCCCAATTGGGGTATGTTATGAGGCTGAAGGTAAGTGGGAAATGGAAGGAGACGCGGGAGAGGAAGGTGGGGAAGTACCTGGCTATTCAGATCTAGTCACTAAACACGGCTAAAGCCATTTTAAGTAACGTTTCAATTCTGAATGGTGGTCTTACACCAGGGCGATACTAAGAGTAGATATCTTCCACTCTGGAACGTGCCACAAATATACTAAATATTATTTTAAATAATTAATTGTGAAATAACACAAATCAATTAAATAAAATTTATTTGCGCACGCCGGTTTTAACCCGCGACCTTCGGAATGGCAGTCCAGCGCCTTACCGCTGGACTACGCCAGACTAGGAATGAATAACGAACGTATATTGGCTTTTTCAGACAGCTGACCCTCCACGAAGCATCTTCAAAGATGACATAGGCCCCGAGGGAAACTATTTTCCTCAGGGCCTTCCTGTATGGAGTAAATATTAAAAAACAGTCATTTTTCTTTAAAGTTCCATTCCATTATTGTTTCCATTTCCTAAAATTATTTTAAGAAGTTACTTTTGTGGTAATTTTTTTGATTATTATTTTGTTTGCACTTTTTAGCTAAATTTGTAACGGAAACGTCTCGTTGAACATATTTTTGTTAAGAAAAAAAACATAACGATTAACTTGACAACATTTGAAAATCTCCTACTACCATCACAGTAAGCGGCAAATATTGCTTTTGTCGTGATGAAGAACTTAACCAGTCGAGGAATTGAACTCATGATGCATTGGTGGGAACTAGACGCGATGCCAACTAAGACACTAGTGAAAAAATGTAATAAGCGGTAATTATTGAATGAAACACTAGGTATATATTGAATCATTTGGCGGGTAGGAGGTAACCCGCCGTAGCTTAATGGCAGAGCTCTTGACCGGCAACCAAAGGGGTGCGGGTTCGAGTTCCGTCGGCGATATGTATCTTTTGTCGGAAGATTTTTTCAATATGGACGAGTGTTTCAGGCTAATAATTATTGCTTATAATAATTAAGATATTAGTGTTTTGTGAACACTTCAGTAGGAGAATCTGCACGGAGAAGAATTTTATTCTAAAATACGATCATTTTATTCGTAAAAACGGTTAAAAATGGGACTGAAGTTCTTACGAACAAATTAACAGTGTTTCAATATTTATTGGCGGGAAAATGTAAGAATAATTTGTTGGTTTACGTACGAAGTTACATATACCAACAAATTATTCTTACATGTTCCCGCCAATAAACATTCAAACCCTGTTAATTTGTTCGTAAGAACTTCAGTCTCGTTTTTACGAATAAAAAGATCGTATTTTAGAATAACATTTTTTTCCGTATGTGCTGAGGTGTTCACATGTTTTAGATGATTAAGTGGTATTCTGTCGCCATAAGAAAAAAACACAAAATCCTTCTTGATATTGTCAAGAAGGACGCTATGAAATGACCCATTACGGCAGTAGAGTATACAAAAAATTAAGATTAGAGCAGATAATTACCAGTAAGAAAAAAAAAACTCAACAAGTTTATTCGGGTCACTAATGTTAACCATGACGTTAGGTTTAATAAAATTGATGTCTCTTTGACAGCTATAACACACTTTAATGTAGATTTTCTCTGTATTTTTTTTTTACCGAAATCAATGCCCCTTTGAAATCTAAGGCTACAAAATTACACAGGGGGGTTTAGGGAGAACGAGTCAACGAACTAACCCCCTCCCCTAAACATATATACCATTTCATCAATGTATATACAACATACATACAATATATATACAACGCATTCGGCAAATAATGCGAACATCGTGCAGATAATAATGTACGAGTAGACGCGAGGGGAAAAAGTAGTTCGAAAATGATTGCATGCGTAACAAATATGTGCACTAAGAATGGCTTATTAAACTAGTTTTTCAATGCTTCCGGGTGGGTTTTTCTTTAGGTCTGAAGGTTTTAATAAGTACACTTTGTCAAATAAGAGTAGAAAATATAAAAACCGGAACTAAAATATTTGTAGGATGGCAACAACAATTTTACTGTCAAAATGAGAGTAAAATGACAGTGATACTTTTTTTGCCGGATTTTTTTTTTAAATATAAATATTTTCAGTTTTATTTTAATAATAACAATTTTAATGCGCTTTGTATAAATATTTTCAAACACGGATACATATTTTAAGTATGCACGGAGAAAAGTGTTATTCGAAAATACGAACATTTTATTCGAAAAAACGGTTAAAAACGGGACTGAAGTTCTTACGAACAAATTAACAGTGTTTCAATGTTTATTGGCGGGAAAATGTAAGAATAATTTATTGGTATACGTACGAAATTACGTATACTAACAAATTATTCTTACATATTGGCGCAAGCGATTTTGTCCTTGTACAGTTTCTGTATACATAAGGGTTAAAATCGCCTTCCATTTTTAACCCTTCAACTGTCACCCGCCTGCCGGCGGGCTCACGACAGATGAGATGACTCGTTAAGGTTTACACAAATAATATAGTGATAGAAATTATCTAAAAAACAAATCATTTACATTTATTTAGTGAATATAATAAAAACGAAAATGGTAGCATCTCAGATATCCCGTCAGTACCTATTGTAATAGTCATATAGAAACAGAGCCGAATTAAAAATAAAATTGAGATTTAAACGTTTTAAGCCAATTAAAAGACGTAAAATCCGCAAAAGTATTTACTCGTCCAATTAATTTTTCCAAAGGCAGACGAATTAAAATAAATTATCGATAAAATCGTAGAATAGGGAGGGGAGGATTGGTTTTTCGACCCCTGCAAAATGTCTGGTGCGTTATACCCGCAGGGCAAAAACCCTGGAGTTCGTAGACACAGATGGGCAGACAGCGGTAAGAAACAATAGGCCTTCGACCCCTAAAAATCTAATTATAGGTCGTTCACAGTAAAAGGTCTGCAAGTAATAACAAAATAAATAAGAAATACCGCCTGAAGGAGGTAAAAAAAAATTTGCTTAGTCAAATTTGATGCATTTTTGCACAAAGGGTAGTTTTTCTTCTTCTGTCATAAGCAAAAGCCTGGTGTGCCTCTGAGAGATCAGATGTACCTTTCTTTTTGTTACATGTATTGTTTATGACAAAGACAGAGAGGTTACAATCGATCTATTCAGCTGTATGTCTTTAAACAGTGACCAAAATGTTCAGTGGAAACTTTTTAAGTGTATGAATATTGAGTATAAACTTTTCATCGGATGTTAATTCCTCACATGTTAATTCATCATGTCTCGAAGCGTCGAAAACTGATAATTGGGTTTTTTAACCTTAGGTTAGGTAAGGTAAGGTTAGGTTAATGTGGGTTATGATGTGATGAATTATCATGTGCGGAAGTATCGTGTCTGAATAAATTTACTATGGGAATTCAGACGCTGAGATCTCATAGTCCGATTAGACTTGGAACCCTTTAAATTTTGTGGATAGCCGGTTCCAACCTTAGAGTAACAACATTATTAGAGTACCTATTGGAGTATGGATACCAAAAAGCATGGACAACTAGATTTTTTCAAAATATATCAGATTAGATATTAAAGTTTTTTGCTGCACCAACAACAAAAAGTATGGTTTGCAAAGTTGTTTGTAGAAATGCATAATTTTATAGTAATATACAGGGTGTTAAGCAACGTACTTAACTTAGATACTTTATCCAGTGATTCCTGACATTATTAACCTCTCGACTGCCGTTCGCCCACCGGTGGCCGCGGGTCGAAATTTAAAAAAAAAATTTTTTTGAAGCGATTTTGTTCCTTATGTATAAAGAAGTTGTATGAAGAACAAGGTCAGAATCGCTTGCGCCGTTCTCGGTCTTTACATAGCAAAAATCCGCATAGCGCCAACCCATCTGAATAATTTATAATAAATATCTATGGTCAACTTGGCGTCACTTTTACAAACGGTTTTCAACTGTCATTTCATTTTCAAACAAGTATTTATGTCATTACTTCTTCGAAAACACCTTTGAATTGGTTTTTTTCACGTAGAGTGTCTATTCAGGTTTGTAGAGAAATAAAAAAAAATTATCATTTTCGTATGAATATATTTTATTTACATTTTTTTGTCGAATGGGAAATATTTTCACATTTTTTTGTTAAAAATAGCTATTCTGGGAAAACTTGTAACGATATTATCATGAAATATATATGAATAATAAGGTACATTATCTGGCAAAGAGAAAACAATCACAAAAAAAAACAATTCCTTTGTTTTTATACGATATTTGAGCAAAAGCCGGGAAGATAATTTCGCGCGATTTTTTCCAAAAACACCTGGCATTCAAGAGGTTAAGAGTAAAATTGTAAAAGAAATATTCGTCTTCGGTGATATTTTTGATGTTTTTTTGTTTAACCAAAAACATTAAAAAAATCAATAAGTATTGGACAGTTAGCGTGGTGAAGGGTTGTGCGGTTACTCGGCTGAGTGACCAGTGACATGTGGAAGAAATTTAGTTGCGTTTGATATTGAAGAAAAAAAATTGAAAAAAGATACAATACAAAATACAAACTGGAGATCAAAATTGCATTTACATTTTTTACTCTTTTAAATAATTTCGGGAATCACTGGTTAAAGTAAGTCAAGTACGTCCCTTAAGAGGAAGCATGGTCGCCGACAAATTTGAATAGTGGGAATATGGGCCCCCATAATTAACTTATTTATTGAATCATTGACCGTTGTGGGTGTCCACCGCGTGATTAAGTAAATTTCAAGGAAAGTCATTTTAAAATAAATAAAAATTTGCTCGATGATTCACGGCGCAAGTCTCAACACGCTATTTCTGCAGACAAGAAAGTTACAGGAATTGCATGAATTCACGTAGAAACATCGTTTAATTATGAGTCATTGGAGATTTTCGGTGCCAACTTTTCAGGACTTTCCGTTTGTTCACGCTAAGGTTATAAACCTTTGTCCATCAATAGACAAAGACAATATTTACTATGTACCTACGTTAGGGATTTCTCAGAGAAACGGTTAGTAGATAGATGCGTTGGATTCCAGAACCCAGGCGTCGCGGGTTAAATCCTCTACTGCCTAAGTCCTCCATCGTCTGACCTGGATAAAATGAACCTCAGATTCCTTATTTTTACCCACCCCTCATATAACATAGCTAATGTGAAAAAAAAATATCCCCAGATGCGTAAATCGGACATATGCAAGATGTGCAATGTAATATGAAATGCGAAGCACACGTGCGAATGTAATATGAAAATTTATTTTAAAAGTTCCGCGTGTGGCAAATTAATTTATAAAATACTAGCGAGTACCCGGCATGCGTAGAAATACCACATAATGAAATTTTTATTTATTTTTTTATTATTTTAACACGTGCGAATGTAATATGAAATTTTATTTTAAAAGTTTGGCGTGTGACAAATTAATTTATAAAATACTGGCGAGTACCCGGCATGCGTTGAAATACCACATAATGAAAAAAGTTTTTTATTATTTTAATTTATTTATTACTATCGTAAAGGTACTTAAATTAACATGAAAATATATATTTCAAATTATAAACTAGACATGTTTACCTTTACGAGAGTTAAAAACTCTTGTGTAAAGGGGAAAAAAATAAAAATTAATAAATAACTAAAAATTATAACTTAACATTCAGATTCAGAGTGTGAAGAAAAAGAGAAACAAAAATTGTTGTACATATAAAAGTGAAAAGAATTTTTTGTATATAACAATAAAGTTAAATATTAAAAATAAATTATTTAAATTTAAAAAAGTAGATACTAAATACACTAAAAAGTAATAAAATAATAAGATGTCAATTGATTCTAATTAGTTAAATTATTTATGATAGAATAGTTTAATTATTTAGTTGTTTCTCCCTTCTCGCCCCGTTCCCCTCCCGCAGCCCCTTTTCCTTCCGGATTCCCTTTCCACCTTCCCCGTCTTTCACCCTCCCACTGTTGAAAAATGTGTGTATGAAATACAAAAATTTGTGTATGAAATACACACATTTTTGCGCGCCCTCTATTGTAATTTTTTAAATATAAATTTCATAATGCCAGTGCTCACCATTATATAGAAACCTTTTTGGGTGTACGCACAACAACTCACCAGAGTTTCATCGCAATTGGATGAATGGTTTAGGATCGCATAAGGGACAAACAAATTCATTTTTATACAGAAGATTGCTGTTATAGCTATCGTCAGCGCTACGGTGTTTAAAAAACTGCTTTCTTTCATTTAGCGATATAAATAATGTTAATAAAATTGCGATAATGCGGTAGTTCAACCACAAAATAATGTGCTGGAGCATTTTAATTCGTCCTTTGTCCTCCCACTGCCAATATAAAAACAAAAACAGACAGATAAAAGGTACGTGTGTTCCACGTGTTCGCCTCGTGGTGTTTCCAGACGATACAAATAATAATAATGAGCTTCAAAGAATAGATGTGGGAGTAATTTAGAAAACTAATTCCGCAATGGGAGGAGCACCTACAACTGACATACAATTTCGTACACAGAAAGATAATATACATGATATGGGTACAAATAATAGAATGTATGAACTTATGATAAGATAATATTGGATTATATTGAATAGCAAAGTTGTAGAAGATGCAGGCACAGTGATGTTTTCACTTTACAACAAGTTCTCAGGTGGATTTTGGCAACCGTAGGTATACTAGGCCGAGCGAGAGATCGTTCGTGTAGTCATCATTCTAGTATCTTCTGTCTTTGTCGTTTTCAAACAAGACGCGTGAGACGCAAGAGGATGAACGTCGTTGACGTCCGTAAGGCTGGAATCGGACCGTTCACTCGAGTGAAGGTTTACTCTATGGTTACTCGAGCGAATATTTTGTTTCACTTTTGTTTCAATTCTTGTTCAAACGTGTCATTCCGAGTGAAATAGGTGGAATGAAATACAGAAATGAACGATTAGTGAACCGTCTGATTCCAGCATAAGAGATCTCACTGGGACTAGTTTGGAGACAAAACAACGTACGAACATAATATTATATCACAAGGTCGGTGCACTGAATATAACCATATGTTTTCTGAGTTCCATAGTTTTCATCTTCTTACAAGGGGAGGCGGGAATGGGTACCGCCACCCCGGGAACCATTTATTGGATAACCAACACCTCTGCCATAGGTCTCCCCAAGTGGTTCGCTACGTTTGGTGACTTAGCAGGTGCGCCCGGGTTTATGGGGTGAGGTTTGTCTAGGTCTTGGCAGCGGATGATCTGGACCCACTAAGACCCAGATTTCTACCCAACCCTATTTTTTTTTTATTTACATTTGATACATTTAAAGCCAAAATAACAGAAATAATATTACATAATAAGAGAATATATTTAAAATGAATACAAGTGTTACTACGTTGTTTAAGGTCGATATTAGTTCCTAGCTAGGCAGATTGCCTGTTCTAAGGAACCAAAGTTTGTAAAGTGCCAAATGCAATTTAAATTTTTTTTTTTTTTTTTTAATTAATACCTATATACTAAATTTTTACTAAATGTGCCAATCATAGGTAACCATGTATAGTTTTAAGTGACTTATACCCTTTCCCTTCCCAGAACTTCCTTTCCTTAAAAACACCCTCCACACAGCATCCCCAAAGATGACATAGGCCCTAAAGGAAATTATTTTACTCGGGACCTCCTGTGCGGAGCTAATGTAAAAAAAAAATTACATACTTACAGTTTATGTACTAAATAAAAAAATACGATACCTTTAATCCCAAGTAATTAAGATAACTTGATAGGTATATGTTAGGGAATCTCCAATAAGGATCGAGGATCGTCGAGATTAATAGTTACTTTATTTACTTTATCGTGAGGTTTACAATGAATATGTAACTGGACCAAAAGTCCGTCCCATTTGAAGTTCTAAGTAATTCTGAAGCCAGTAAATTCGGCACTGACGGAGCCCAACTGTCGATCGTATATCATCGGCTATTTCCGTAATCTGTTTTCGTACATCAACGAATAAATAACAAATATGAAACATTGAGAATTAATTTCGTATCCTTATATAAAACCGACACAAACGGCGACAGTCGCCAATCTTCTAAGGTACTACTTAAGACGATAGACTTCGCTTTTCGGCCCATACAAAAAGGACGCCCGGGAAAAAACACTTTTCTACATCGAAAATTGCACAAAATGAATATATTTTTTTTATACTGCCTTCTAGAGGGTGAAAAATATGTCGGTATGTTTTCGAATTTTCGATGCGTTTCGTATTAACGTAAACATTCACTGTCAAACATGTACGATTTATCAAAAAATATTATTTAAGGAAAAAGTGCTGCTAACTCAACTCTCGTAAAGAATTATAAAATTATAAAAAGCTACCGACGTAGCTTCTTCTTTCTAAAAAATATATATTTTTTAAAATTTCAATTTCGTGAAAGTTTCGGTGTAGAAAAGTGTATTCTCCATAAACCCCTTTTCGAGCGATTTCTGTAGGTAAATTTGAGCGTTGTCTCATTCGTACATTTCGCATTCGCATGTATTGTAAGTGTGCGTGAGCTTATTCTGAGCGGGACAGAATGACAGTCGCGGGTGTTCCGCGTGTCGTTCAAAGTCTAGCCTCTTAACTGACCTCTGTTGTGACACCTCCAAACTAATTATAAATACTTATACTAACAACATCTGTTAAATTATATTAAAATTACAGATATTATCATATTTGTACACCACAATAAATCTGCCTATTTTTTACCCTTGGCTGTTTCCAACAGCATTCATTTATCTCGGAAATGGCGGATATCTGCAGCCTTCGTTCTAGGAAGGAAGACGCATTGCTGCTGATGGCTTATAAGATTCTGAACGGTTTCTTATCAATACCAGACATCCTGGCAGAAATAGGATTCTATATGCCGGATAATTACATGCGAGGCCGCCAACACAGACTTCTGATAATTCCCAGGTTCAGAACTAACTTACCAATAATGCTGATGCCCTGGGGAGACTTTATAATTTTTTTATTTATTTATTTAATTTCTTCAATCTTTGCAAAATTACTTTGTGGCAACATTTTAATTAAATGAAACAAATTACTTTGTGTAAACCACTATAATCACATGTTATAATATCTACATGTTTCAAAACCGATGGTTTATATGTCAGGATAATAACACACAGAGAAAAATGTTATTCTAAAATACGATAATTTTATTCGTAAAAACGGGACTGAAGTTCTTTATTTTTTTTTATTTTTTTTATTTGCGTTATAAACAGTCTATACATTTATATATGACAGTGAATAATATGTTTATGTCATTGACCAATAAAATAACGACATTTAAATATAGGACCATAATAAAAAAAAAATATGCAACAATATACCTAATACAAACAGTGCATCTTCAATTTACAAAGTGATACATAAAATATATACACATTTCTAAGGTTTACACTTAAATTTTAAAGGATATCAATAATATATTTGAGGAAAAGATTTAATTACGAACAAATTAACAGGGTTTCAATGTTTATTGGCGGGAACACGTAAGAATAATTTGTTGGTATACGTAATTTCGTAAGTATACCAACAAATTATTCTTACATTTTCCCGCCAATAAACATTGAAACACTGTTAATTTGTTCGTAAGAACTTCAGTCCCGTTTTTACAAATAAAATGATCGTATTTTAGAATAACATTTTTCTCCGTATATGCTAGTCATATTTATTGGATTTACAAACTCTTTTGCAATGTATTATAGTTATGTGGTGGATAACCAAAAAAAATAACAAATTGATTACTTTCAAAGATAATAAATACACTAATGTGTCTGCAGTAATCATATTTTAATATACTCATAAGCAAACACAAAGAAAAACAATGCCAGTATTTTTAGAGTTAAGTTTAAAAATACTGGCATTGTTTTTCTTTGTGTTTGCTTATGAATATATTAAAATATGATTACTGCAGACACATTAGTCTAGGGATATTTATATATGTATTTAATTTTGTTTTATATTACCAACATGAATGTTTTATAAATATCCTGTTTGTGTCTCAAATAAATAAATAAATAAACAAGCCAATACCAAAAATCACTATTTAATCATTGGAACTAATATACAATTACCTACGAGTCCTTATTACTGCCAGGTCATTGGCATCAAAGGAACACAATACAATAATAATATTATTGAAATGAGAACCATCGAAGGAAGAATCCGCTATATCCAATTAGAATATCTCTTCAAAATTGAGAACCGACTGATGAAAGTTAAGGTAGCGACAGACTCGCAGCTCACATCAGAAAATGATGTATAACACAATAGCGCTCGCCATACAATCCCATGAGACCCGCCAGACGTAAAAATATGATGCGCTGTGATCGCGGTTTGAATCTTCGCTAATCGGAATTATTTTTCGTATTCGCTACAGTGGCGATATCAGAAAAGTTATGCGACCCCCTCTCTACCGTAAACAGGAGAGGGGGTCATTTTTAATACACGGAGCATGCACGGAGCTGTCAAGTTAACATATCCAGTACAAAGAAATGATATTCTCTCGACCGCTTCCGATTTCAACTGACCCCTTCTCCTGCAGTAGGAAGGAATATTTTATAACGTAGTGTGTCGGTAGAAAAGATACTTATAACGCAGTATCTTTTTGATGTGAACTTCGCGTTTGTCGCCCGCTTTATGATAAACTATCTTATGCCCGCGACTTCGTCCGCGCAGGGTTAGTAGCCTATTTTCTCTTCCTATATCCTTTTTATGTTTATACCAAAATTTGAACCTATTTACTTAAAATATCTATAATTCTTGATTCGATTCAAAGTATTAGATGAGTACTTCAAATAAATTCACGAATTTAAATATTTTCTAAAATAGAATTTTGATTTAACAATTATTGTTTTGCAAAATGTCATTCTCAAATTTTGACATTTTCTATTAAACAATTATTATTATTTGTAATATATGGAAAATAGCTAGCTTTATAAATTATAGCCTATATGTTGTTCTGATGTATGAGCTATATTATTGTAAAGTTTCATTAAAATCCATTCAGTAGTTCTTGAAAGAGTAACAAACATACATACATCCATACAAACTTTCGCGTTTATAATATTAGTAAGATGTGTGGTGAGTGGTTAATTGATTGAGAGTTCGGGAGCCTTTCACTCGTGATAATTCCGAGTTCAATCAGCGAATTGGACACGGAATAGTTATACAAGGTGATAACCACTCGAATGCTTTTTGCCACAATATGGCACTATTTCCAAAGCCTCGGAATGCTTTGCTGCCAAATATGGCAAATATTCCCAGATTCTTTAAAAAGTTTTAAAGTTTACGATTTTATAATACGTATTTGTTTTTATAAATCCTACGAGTATGTGATAATCAACAAAAGATTGGTGAAATCATTGGCTATATACTTAGAACTATAATCAGTTTTTTATGTCTCCATATTCAAATTCGGAGGTATGATTTTTTTAATGCGGGTGGAATAATTTCAAAATAATGACCAAAAACTCTTGAGCAATCCGAGAAAAAAAAATTTATTTGCTCTGTCGCTTCAGTGGTTTTAAGAGACGTACCCGACTTACTTACAAGTGATTCCTAACATTTTTTGGATTCAATAATGTAAATCAAATTTTAGTCTCCGGTGATATTTTTTGTTGTTTTTTTTTTCAAAACAATCTTTAAAATAAACGTTCACGTGTCGTCACTGGTCACTCAGCCGAAAACTCGGTAACCGCCAAACCGCCCTTGACCCTAACTGTCCATTTTAAGTTGAAAAGGAGGCTCAGAGGAAAATACTAGCTCGTGGTTTATATCATCTTTGAGAATGTTGTAGGGTGGGTATTTTTAAAAAAATGAAGGAGAGGTAGTTCTAGGAAGGAAAAAGGTATGAGAAATGGGTAGGAATCTGGGGGTCAGTACGTCCAAGAGTGACGGACGTATGAGTTTTAACTACAAAAGTTTCTTCGTATTTCAAAAAAAAAATAACAAAATTTACTTTCATTGATGGCATTGATCTTTTACATGCCTATTATGCATTTTTTTTATTTAGTAAAGGATTGTACATAATATTATATTATACATTATTTAAGTGTTTTGACTGCCCAACTAGGAGGAATCCCGTTTTAGGGCAGTCAAATTACGATGATATATGAAATATACAGAACATATTTAGTACAAAACAAAAAGTAATGGAGGAAAATATAATAATAATAATTTTTTTTAAATAGATAAGAGAGATAAGAATAAAAAAAATATAAAAGTTTAAAATATAATAACTTTGGTTTGTTTGGCACAATTATTAAAATAATATAAAAAAATAATAGGTATATATACTTGACAACAGATGATTAAAACAAACAAACATTAAAATCATATAAATTCTAAGAGGCTAGACTTTGAACGACACGCGGAACACCCGCGTCTGTCATTCTGTCCCGCTCACAATAAGCTCACGCACACTTACAATACATGCGAATGCGAAATGTGCGAATGAGACAACGCTCAAATTTACCTACAGAAATCGCTCGAAAAGGGGTTTATGGAGAATACACTTTTCTACACCGAAACTTTCACGAAATTGAAATTTTAAAAAAAATATATTTTTTAGAAAGAAGAAGCTACGTCGGTAGCTTTTTATAATTTTATAATTCTTTATGAGAGTTGAGTTAGCAGCACTTTTTCCTTAAATAATATTTTTTGATAAATCGTACATGTTTGACAGTGAATGTTTACGTTAATACGAAACACATCGAAAATTCTCATAACATACCGACATAGTTTTCACCCTCTAGAATGCAGCATAAAAAAAATATATATTAAAAAAAAAAAAAAAAAATATATATATATATATATATATATATATATATATATATATATTTATATATATTCATTTTGTGCAATTTTCGATGTAGAAAAGTGTTTTTTCCCGGGCGTCCTTTTTGTATGGGCCGAAAATCGAAGTCTATCGTTTTAAAACGAAGAACTAAACACAAGCAGATGTGATGGACCGTTTAATTTACGTAAAAATATAGGTAGGCATAAAAATAAAATAATATAAGCACGAAACCAAACGATGAGACAATGTCCACGAAACAAAACACTACTCGTGGATTTCGCCGCTTGTGTGTGTAAGTGTGTATGTACTTACGTCCGAATATAATACACTAATACATTTTTGCTAACAATGCAGTGACATTTTAATTATGAAATTGCACAAATATGTTTAATTTTTACGTTATTTGATTTTACGCCCAGCTTTACATTTATTTTTATCGGTAAAGGGGTAAAGTATTCTTAATTTACATATTATGTGGACCGTACTAGACTACCTGTCAATTCATGACTTTTCCAAAACAAATGAAGGACAAACAAAATAACGCAAAGATGGCGTTGATGGGGATGCAACATTGTTGTATTATATTCTCTATGGGTTTGCAAGAGCTTTTGTAGTTTATGTTATGTCATTTTTGTGCCTCCGCTGACGAGGCAACTGAAAAAGAAACAGTTTGCAACTAAACTCGCTATTTATTTATTAAAAGAATTTTATACATAGTGTAGATATTGTGTTATTTCGCCCGCCATGCTAGGGATGTCCCTGTGTTATCCGGTGTATGTTGTCAATGGCCCGCACACTATACAATTTCTCAAAAACCCGTTGTCAATGGCAACGCAAGCATTGACTCGCGACTCGCCCTGCTAGTTGCCGTGGCCGGACATTGCCAGTTTGCTCGGTTGTCATGGTTGCGCCAGTTTTGTTGTCAGTTTTCTGGTTAATTTTTTTTTTCCAATTTGACCACGACAGATGACTACGATGACAGCTGATTGTTCTTAGTCTATGGTTAAACAAGCTGAGATAATTACAGAAATCGTAAATTTGAGTAAGCCAAGTTTGATGGAAGTTTGGTTGGAAGCAATAGCAACCAGCCGGTTATAGTTTGGTTTCAGTTGCCTCATCAGCGGAGGCACTAAGATTTATGTCACAGAAATAAACATATTCAAATATTGAACTGTGCATTTTTTGGTTTTCCCGCTTTTTGCTTTATAATTTTGTAAAATAACAATCTGGCAACGCCTGGTGTGCGTCCCTAGTGTCCCTACACTCCGAGACAACGAGCAACGAGTCGGCACAGGTCTGCGCAGGTGGTTAGAATTGGCAGTGCGCAGGTCACAACGCGAATTTTATAACTGTACCGTGTCCGAAAAAAGGATTATAAAAATACACCTTTCGGGTGTCTTCTTCCGGGTCGTTGTGCCGAAATTGTCATTATTCTTTATCATTATATTTTAACCACTATTTTAACACCTAATTCCTGAAAGGAAATGAAAGCGTGTGCTTGCCTTCATTTAATAAATTATTATTTACCTTTTTAAGTAATCTACGGCCGGCGTAGTCCAGCGGTAGGGCGTTAGACTCCCATTCTGAAGGCCGCGGGTTCAAACGCGGCGTGCGCAAATAAATTTTATTTAATTGATTTGTGTTATTTCACAATTAATTATTTAAAATAATATATATCTAGTATCTAGATCTGAATAGCCATGTACTTCCCCCTCCCTGCATACCCCTCCCGGAAACAACACGATGGTTAGTTAGTAAAATTTCGATAATATAGATAGTGTTGAAAGTCGGGCGAAGCCGGGTATTAACTACAGGTTTTCCATAAACATAAAATCTAACTCAGGATCTAAAGTCAACTCCAGTACCTTTACGCCACCGAGGCTGCCAATACAATCTGCAATCCATGAATAAACTATCATGTTCTGCACAATAATGACGTCAGAATGAAACCAATTGAAATATTTCACAACAGCCGCATTCTATGAAATCATCTCGTTTCTCGCGAACAACTAATAACGTCTAGGAATCACGCACTCAACATAAGTCTGCCAGTAGACAGCGTCTTCTTTATTGCCGAGGATTGTTACCTCCACCAAGATATACCTCCACTAAAATAAGGTTATACTGTAGCAATTCTAGGGGGAAGACGTCCAGTTGATCGCCCCAAACTAAGCTGGGGACAGCGCCTCCGAGGAGACGCTGGGTCTGCAAAGGACGAAGGTCACAGAAGTAGTCCAGGGGAAGAATCCGGTTACGGATAAGGAACTGTCCTTAACCTTAAAAAACGACAAATTAACGACATTTACATTCTGTGATTCAAGTTCTCTCGGAAGACAGCGAAAAAGTCGTTAATTTCAAAGTTAAGGACAATCGCATGTCCTTAAGACGATAGACTTCGCTTTTCGGCCCATACAAAAAGGACGCCCGGGAAAAAACACTTTTCTACATCGAAAATTGCACAAAATGAATATATTTTTTTATACTGCCTTCTAGTGGGTGAAAACTATGTCGGTATGTTTTCGAATTTTCGATGCGTTTCGTATTAACGTAAACATTCACTGTCAAACATGTACGGTTTATCAAAAAATATTATTTAAGGAAAAAGTGCTGCTAACTCAACTCTCATAAAGAATTATAAAATTATAAAAAGCTACCGACGCACGTAGCTTCTTCTTTCTAAAAAATATATATTTTTTAAAATGTCAATTCCGTGAAAGTTTCGGTGTAGAAAAGTGTATTCTCCATAAACCCCTTTTCGAACGATTTCTGTAGGTAAATTTGAGCGTTGTCTCATTCGCACATTTCGCATTCGCATGTATTGTAAGTGTGCGTGAGCTTATTGTGAGCGAGACAGAATGACAGACGCGGGTGTCCCACGTGTCATTCAAAGTCTAGCCTCTTAAGTAGAACCGGAATCGCTTTAGACAGGGTCGCCCGGAGACGCCTTTTCGAAGGGATGGGGTCCTTGACCGGTATATAACAAGAGAAGATGAAAATATGAAAAAAACGTAGTTAAACCAGTCAAATAATAATAAAAAAAAACTAAGCAATTTAGTGTCAGTGCATGCGCCCTACACAAGAACACGAGGCGTTGTACCGAACACGAGAAGCCAGTGCCAACTATGCTGATTTATAGATATAGAATTTACTGGGTTGACGAAAAATTGCTGCCTAATCACCTCGATGAAGGAATTTCCCAAGACCGCTGACGAAGCTGTCGAATTCGGCGGAGCGATGGAACTTGGAATCAATTCTATTTTAGCTGACACAATCTTGGGAGTTCAACGGAGGCTATCCGCGCCAGCTGTAGTGCAGTTTTTTACTATGTAAGAAATAATTTAAGTTCACTTCAGTTGATTTTATTCATTCAAATACACTCTACAAGCCTGGCCAACCCAAATTGCACCACGGGCCGCATTAAAATTTTCCAAGGGTAGCACAGGTTATTCTGTTACTAGGAGGGGGGATCTCAACCTGTCGAACTCCGTCAAAACTATTTAGTTACAAAAATGACACGCGCTTGTCCGTGGCGACGCAGCAAGCAGATTGCGAGTTCTCGAACGCTTAACGAGCGAGAAGTTATGCGCTCCATCTGTAGTTAATTCGGAAAGCGATTTCTCGAGCGAGAAGTTATGTGCGGGATAAAAGAATCAGCAGAAAAAGAACATTTGGTGTAATTATAGAAACTTTATTATTTTTAATAACTTAAATGTGATTTTAAAGACATTCTGACCCGATACTAAAAATGACCGCGGGCCGCAGGTTGGCCAGGGCTGCTCTGCGAAATCGTCGTGTCACGACCATGGTCTGACTCCTACATTTGTATGAAAGGTTCACAGCGAGTTCATCGAAAACGAGTTCAACTAACTAAAATTCAACCTAACCTAACCTAACTTTTTTTTGTGTATTTTGTAAATTTGCTTTCGATGAATTGATTTTCGATGAACTCGTCGGTTACCGTATGAAATAGCTGACTGTAAGATCCTTGGGGTCGCAGCTTCAAACACAATCAGAATTTAAGAGGCGGGTATGGGTACCCAACAACTCTGCTATTGGTAACTGAGGAATCTGGAGGTCGGTGTGTCCAGGAGTAACGGACGTAAGAGTCTATCCCTCCCATTGCGGTGTATAGCTGAACATTTTCTCAATATCGTCTTGGTAAATCATCACTATTCAGAATCGAAACGGCTTATGTTTAGTAACCAGATCTGATTAGCAGGATATTAAAGCGGGACTTCCCAACCTGCCTCTTACCCATCTCATTCCGGGATATCTGTTTAACATCTTTGTTCAGAGCTCGGTTATAGTAAGAGATGTAAGAGAAGTCCAAGCCAAACAGACTGGATCTGTTTTGGCCGCTAGCCAGGTATCTGTGTTTTTTTCCCGAAAATACGCAAACATAACAACGAGCACAGACTAAAGGAACTATCGGAAAAATAACTTACTAGTAAATTTAAAACATCGCCGTAAGAAGTTTCTGGAAAACCTTACCCAAACCATGAAGTTGTACCATAGAAGTCTGTGATGGAAACTTATCCAAAACGTAGTCCCCCTCAGCACAGGATATCCTAGTGAGGATGACTACGAATATATCCAACATCTAATTTTATATATACCTATATAACATGTATCTTTTAAAAGTAAAAATAAAATGTAGTAACAAAAAAAAATCTAGTGTGCTTTAGACCACACGACTGAAGTAAAATTTCTTTAGCTCCATCTATACATCCGCATCACATCATCTTCACTAACTTATATCTCCCTCTCAAATTCCGTTCGCCTCGCCCCATCACCACTTTTCGTAACGCATTCGCCCGCTTACCCCCTAAGTCAAGCGTGAAGTTTTACTTCAATAATCTTCATGCACTGGCTATGAGAGGAAGAGAGAAAGAAAATGTGCGCGCGCACTGCTCTCTCTTGCTGATACAGCCTCACCCGACTACGCGTAACTTGGTAACGCGTTTTCGTAACGCATTCGCCAGCTTACATAATGTTGTTTTAACACCGTTTCAACTATATTTTAAAATGTATTAAAACTTCATAATTGGCTTCAGTAAATATTTAAAACAACAGATTTGCTAATAAATTATTTAGTTTTGGCAGAGCGCGAAGGTTATATTATATTATATGCGGTGTGCACAAGTAATTTGGGCCGAAAGTATTATAAATTTTACAAAACAGAAAAATACTAGGATTCCCGCCAGTCTCAGACTGTAAGGCGCCATGTTTTTATCAGCAATGATGTTCATTATACTATCTTCTCAAAGCTTTATCAGCAATCGTAGCCAATCCTTCAAAAAGATAAAAATAAGAATCGCAAAGATAAAATATTTTTTTAAGTTAAAAATAAAATTCAAAATACAAAAAAAACTACGAAAACAGCAACGCCCATGGATGCAAGCAAAGAAAATACATAATATTAATAGATCAGGTATATTTTTGCATTGGTGCGGAATCCAAACCTGTGACCCCAGAATCCAAACTCCGACCCCTTTGTGGCTATTGGGGTATTTTGTGAGGTTGAACGTAGTGGGAAAAGGAAAAAGATGGAAAGCGAAAGGTTTGAAAGTATCTAGCTGTTCAGAACTGGCCTTCAAAGACGGCTTACGCCATTTAGCAATTTTTGAATTCTGAAAGGTTGTCTTTCAGCAGAAAGACACTGAGAGAATCCACTAGTTCAGTTTCTTGGTCAGTTCTTACAGTTATGTTGTAGTCAATAGTATGTCAATGTAGGTGTATTTACATTTAACATTTTTTTTTATAATACATAAAAAAAACCTAACTAACTTCTTAGCATGGATAGGGAGAATGGACCGCCAAACAACTCTGTCCTGACACGCACTTCCTTTCTTCGTTCAGATCGTGAAATATGTTGGCGTTTAATGTAAGTATACGAGTATAACGCATTTTAAGAGCTAGACTTTGAACGACACCCAGAACACCCGCGACTGTCATTCTGTCCCGCTCACAATAAGCTCACGCACACTTACAATACATGCGAATGCGAAATGTGCGAATGAGACAACGCTCAAATTTACCTACAGAAATCGCTCGAAAAGGGGTTTATGGAGAATACACTTTTCTACACCAAAACTTTCACGAAATTGAAATTTAAAAAAAAATATTTTTTTTAGAAAGGAGAAGCTACGTGCGTCGGTAGCTTTTTATAATTTTATAATTCTTTATGAGAGTTGAGTTAGCAGCACTTTTTCCTTAAATAATATTTTTTGATAAATGGTACATGTGTTACAGTGAATGTTTACGTTAATACGAAACGCATCGAAAATTCGAAAACATACCGACATAGTTTTCACCCTCTAGAAGGCAATATAAAAAAATATATTCATTTTGTGCAATTTTCGATGTAGAAAAGTGTTTTTTCCCGGGCGTCCTTTTTGTATGGGCCGAAAAGCGAAGTCTATCGTCTTAACCACTGGAGTGATTTAGGTCAAAATTTGGACCGGTTTTATTATTCTGCGATTGATATCGGTCCAAAATTGGACCACGAACCTACAAAAATGGGATAAGCGGTGAAATCTTAGTGGATTCATTAGCTTTACAGCAGTAAATATTTAATAATGTTTCCATATTAATATTTTGAGGAATGATATTAATTAAATCGAATGGCCAAATCAAAAATTGAACACCAATCCCTCGATACTTTGGACATGTTGCTCGCCAAACTGAGGACTCCAACTTAGAGAAATCAATGGTTACTGGCAAAGTGGAAGGCAGAAGAAGCAGAGGAAGGTCACCAATGCGCTGGAGTGACCAAGTATCACTGGCGTCTGGTACTAGGGTGTCCTTGGCTCTCCACGAGCGCAGAACCGCAAGGAGTGGAGGAGCCTTGTCCACCTTGGAAATTGGAGCAGAGCTCACGATCCACCAGTCGCTCAGAAATTTGAACAATAGATATTTTACCAAACTGTTGCTGCCACTGTCACTCTTACTGCCCCGAATACTGAGCAAGGAACAACTGCATCTCAGGCTGATAATACCTAAATAAAATGATAAAAATCGTCGATTTGTATTGCCCATTTTTCTCCTCCAAATCTGGATCGATTTTAAAGACTTTTTTTTACTAACTGTATACAAGAAAATACTCCATGACTGTACGTTTTGCTTTTTGTTAAATACATTGTTTAGTTTGTATACGTAACGTCTATTAGTGGCCAAAATTCAAACCAGACAATTTTAACGATTAATAAGAAGTTTTTTTTTCAATTATTTTTGGCTTTTACCCTTCTAGGCCATCATTAAAAATTATGGAGAAATGAAAATTGAATTTAAATATGAATTTTATTTAAATGGGCAAATTTCAAAATTATAATGAAGATTGGAGTCGAGTTCAGAGTTAGAAGAGATGAGATATTAAATGGAGGGGAGGCCATTTTTGATAAGGCTTGATAGAAGAGAGGATATTTGTTTAGAGAGGGACAACCAAAAAATAGACCACAGACTACAGAATGTACAATCTGGGGAGTCAAGGACGTGAACTTTAAAAAGGTGAGAAGGAACAGAACAATTTCCGATTCTCATTCGAATAAGTGAGGAAATTTATTTTTTGGCAAAATGGGGGAATTGTTGAAACCACGCTTTTGATGGGATAGTCCTTTACTATCGATAGACTAGCAATGTACTCCTATAAGAAGTTACTTATCAATAAAATCAAAACGCACCGACACGCTAGTGGCCGATCTATATATTATAATTTAAAAAATATTTGCAGAAGTCAAAATCCAGGGAGGAAATAGAGGAATACATTTGTATGGACAAAAATCCCTCTCCCCAATCCCTTTCAATCAACTTGTTTATGTAATTTTTCATAACATCTTTAAAATCATTTCACTTATATACAATACCCATTTATGGAAACCTGTAAATGGTACAATTGATGTAACTTAATTAATTTTGCTTTATTAATAATGTATATATACTGTTGGTCTCCCGAATAAAATAAAATAAAAAATTAAAATTAAAACGCCTGGTTTCCTCTTAATAAGAAGAAGAATTCGCAAATATTAAACAGGCGATCGTTTTTTGTAAGTGGATTCGACCTTACATGACAAGCAAAGGATTTAGAATATTACATAGTGTTACATCAATGTTATTTTTCTCATTGTAATTTATTTGTAGCAGAATATGACATGTATTGCGTGACAGCAGATAAATTTTGTAACAGAATTTCAGCGTAAGTTGATAATATAATATGTATTTACAATTAGTGGCCTTGAAGTAGTCGAGACAGATTATAGCAGTATTAAAATGAATACATTATCAAATTAAACGATGATGCCAAAGTCAAATTGATAAAAAATACCTGGAGAAACTGAACGAAACGGTTTATTATTTTGATAATATTTATATATTATGTTATCAACTAAAGGTTATTATTTATTATGTAATGTAGCAATTCTAATTATTTTCGATCGTATATTGATAAGTATTCTTAATCTCGAATGCTTTCTCATTCCCACATCGCGTCGTCCCTTACAAATTAGGGGCAAGGGTTGCTATTGGTTAGATGTTGCACCCCGCCACTCTGGGTTAAATATGGTCTGACCGATATATGCCCATGTTTAACTCTATTAAGTTAAATTTGCATCCCGGTCCGAATCAAAGGAATGAAATCCCCAGGACTGAATCAAAGATACGTGTTAGTAAAACCTTCTGCTTTTGAGTTTAGCTAACCCAGAGTGAATAGGAATCGTAATAGTCCAGTCAAGATGTACATCCGTGCTTGCAAAAGGTCCGATCTTTCTGAATTTTTTATATGTTGTTAGGACCTAAACCAATATTAAAAAAACAAATTTGCAATTTCCAAAGTGCTGTGCGAGCGGCGGTGTACCCAAAAAACTATGAAATTTTCGGACTTTTTTCAGTTTTTGCTCAATATCTCAGTGAAGGAAGGGTCTGACCGGCATAGTTGTTCAACATTATTTTAAAGTAGACTAAATTTGCTACAATTTGAGACCAAAGAGAGTTCTATACAGCCATTGGTTTTTAAAATACAGTTCTTCGAAAATCAATAATTTTTTCCAAAAAATGATTTTCTCTGGAAATGGTCACTTATTTTGTGAAATATTTTCTAAAATACGCATCCCACGTCAAATATTACAAGAAATTAAGTTGTAGTAAATTTAATTCGCTTTCATTTGAGCCCGGATTGGTACCTGTAGGCCCAGCGGTTCACTCAAAAATTCAAAAATGGCAGATAACGGTTTTCATTGTCCCCTCCCTTGACCTCCTTACCCGCACCCGGCCCTTCCAGGGCAGCTTTCAGAGTGTTGCGAAATGTCTATCCGTCCGAGCGTGTGTTTTGTGTGTCGTGAGGACCTCGATACATGTCCTGTTGTGATCATCAAAGAACGAGGAATTCGAACACTAATTGAAGGGAGTCAATAACGTGGTCTCACAGAAAATAAAAATTTCCTCTAAAATTTCAACCAGGAAGAGATATACAGCTGTGTGTAACGTTGAAGGAAGGAATTCTGCTTCCCAACCGAAGACTTTATCGACAAGATTATCAAGTAAACTGGCTCCTACCTTGAGAGGGATTTGAATTTTGTGTGGTGATGCTATCACTGAATAATTTCTTGGGCAACAAAGCAAACTGCCCTTGGCAAGAAGGAATGTGGTCCGTACAGTTGAGAAGTTGGGCATGAGGCAAACTATTTTAGATACAGCTAAACACCGAGGTGACGATTGGAGGAGCACCTCCTCGCCATTGGCGACCTGGTTGCTGCAGACGGAACCCACAGATTGTGCTACGTGAGCCTATTAAGATTACCACCTGCTCCTGGGAATAAGAGAGGGTATCGTCCAGCCAGTAATTCTGAAGAAGCGATGGAGTATGTGTACGATTACGTGTTGGAAAACAGTGATGAATGCCATTTTTATTTATCACAACTTCTGCAGCAAATTAGGGGTGATTGTATCCCTGATGTCAGAACAGCGAAAACTTACCTTCAAAAACGTTTTAGCTCCAACAAAGGGACACTCGTCGGCTTCATAAATACCGGCCGTAAAATTTTGTATAATGATTGGTACAAGGAAAAAAAAGGCGGTGTGCAGCAAGAGCGGTTGAGAGTTGTGAAGGCAGCAGCAGAAATCATCGTTGAAGATACCCGCACACAAGTGTATAAAACCAGTCAGTATCCCACCTCGGAGGATTTTTTCAACAATGTTGATTCTGGTACGTTTTTAGATTTTCACGGCCAAAAGCATTTTCGTTGTTTGTTTTTGGGGTGTTATGCCGTGTTGTGCTACCTCCTTCTTTAGCCGACGTTTCGGACAGCGTTGCAGTGTCCATCATCAGGGCAGATCCGGCAGATCCGTCGATGTGAATTTGTAGTGTTAAGTGTGTGCTTATTTAGTTGGAAGCGATACCGTGCCGTTAGCCTTATTTCAGAAGAAAGTGAACTACTTTGAAAGGGAAATTTGGTGAAAGCGCAGTATTTGCGTTAGCCTGGGGCCCGTCCACGGAGAAATGTAACGAAATTTCCAAACGAAAGTAGTGTCATCTTGTGGCGAATTCTAGAAATAGAAAAAAACCAATCTGAAGCGAATGTAGCCAATATCAAGGTATAAACAAATGGTTTTATACTTTTGTATTGAATTATTATATGTTATTAAAGTATACTTAGACATGGTTTTTTGCGATTAGCTTTGGTGTAGCCGTCAATTACCGGATACCAAGAGCTGTTGAGCTTAGCTCCGTCGTCTCTATTAATATTAATTGGATTTTTGTAGATTTCAATTGCCTCCGTAATCAGGCGTGATCTATAAGTTTTAGGTCTTCCCAGGACCTCAGGAACAAATCCAAAATAATGGCCGGTTTCAATTAAGTGCTCGGCGATTGCCGATTTATCAGGATGGCCAAGTTTACAAGCACGAAAGTGTTCTGCTATCCTCTTGGAAATCGTCCGCTCTGTTTGGCCTACATAAACCTTGTCACATCCGGAACAGCTGAGTTTATACACTCCGTCTGCTTCCAGAGGAAACTTAGTTTTTGCAGACCTCAGTAGGTCTTGGATTTTGGTTGTGGTTCCGAAGACAGTCTTGATGCTTTCTTTTCTCAACATCCTGGCAATTCTGTCTGTCACATTGTGAACGAAAGGAAGGAAAGCACATCCTTTTGACTCTTGTTCAACTCTGACTTCCTTCGGTGTAGATTTGGCTCTTATAATTTGCCTTGTCTGCCTTGTCGGGTAACCGTTGCGTTCCAGTGCATCGGTCAGCTTTATAAGTTCTGTTCCGAGTTTTGTTTCTTCGCATATTCTGGTCGCTCGGGTCACCAAAGTATGGATAAGACCTCTCTTCTGCGCTGGGTGGTGATGCGAATCGGCATGTAGATACCGATTTGTGTGCGTAGGTTTTCTATATACTGTGTGTCCTAGATTACCATCTTCTTTTCGCGTCACCTCCACATCTAGAAAAGGCAGGATTTTATCGTCGTTTTCCAGCTCCATTGTGAACTTAATTTTACTATGGAGTGAATTTAGATGATCCAGAAATTCGTTCAATTTCTCTGTTCCATGAGGCCAAATGGCGAAGACATCATCGACATAACGCCACCATACCTTGGGAACAGCCGAAGCTGTGTCTAGTGCCACTTCTTCAAACTTCTCCATGAAAAAATTGGCTAGTACTGGCGACAATGGACTGCCCATCGCAACTCCTTCCACTTGCTCAAAAAGTTCATCCTGGAATGCAAAATAACCCGTTTTGAGGCAGTGTTCAAAAAGTTTGCAAATGTCTTCCTCATAGATCTCCCTGAGCATTGTCATGGAATCTTCTAGTGGCACATTTGTGAAAAGGGACACTACGTCAAAACTGACTAGGATATCTCCTTCCTCACTTAATTGAAACCGGCCATTATTTTGGATTTGTTCCTGAGGTCCTGGGAAGACCTAAAACTTATAGATCACGCCTGATTACGGAGGCAATTGAAATCTACAAAAATCCAATTAATATTAATAGAGACGACGGAGCTAAGCTCAACAGCTCTTGGTATCCGGTAATTGACGGCTACACCAAAGCTAATCGCAAAAAACCATGTCTAAGTATACTTTAATAACATATAATAATTCAATACAAAAGTATAAAACCATTTGTTTATACCTTGATATTGGCTACATTCGCTTCAGATTGGTTTTTTTCTATTTCTAGAATTCGCCACAAGATGACACTACTTTCGTTTGGAAATTTCGTTACATTTCTCCGTGGACGGGCCCCAGGCTAACGCAAATACTGCGCTTTCACCAAATTTCCCTTTCAAAGTAGTTCACTTTCTTCTGAAATAAGGCTAACGGCACGGTATCGCTTCCAACTAAATAAGCACACACTTAACACTACAAATTCACATCGACGGATCTGCCGGATCTGCCCTGATGATGGACACTGCAACGCTGTCCGAAACGTCGGCTAAAGAAGGAGGTAGCACAACACGGCATAACACCCCAAAAACAAACAACGAAAATGTTGATTCTGTCATCCCTGAGTCAGTACAGCTATTTTTTGAGACTGTTGTTCTCAAAAACATGCGTGGCCTCCTTGAAACATGGAAGAAGAAGTGTGTGTTATTTTCTCATGCTCTGATAGTGCTGTACGAACTCGATCTTTTGTTTCCTCCCTTCTGATTGGAATTAATACCTACTTTTACCGAAAATATGTGCGCTGCGCTGGGGTTATCCTGTTCTTATTCAGTAGCTGTGCAGCTTGAAACTTCGGCGATCTTGCGAGATGAATCCTCACCACCAATAGGAAAAGAAGATTTTTATCCAATTTGTCTCTGACATTACGGAGGTGAACGTTAACACCCTAGATGGTGATAACACATTTCATGAGATGGAAGGCATTATGTGCGTGACCCGCCCGAGAGCAGTAATGCGAGACAAAAACATCCCACGTATGTTTCTGCTCAAAATGTGACCTCCAGCAGTGAAGTACAAATCAAATGAAGTACAAACGGCGCTTTAGTGGGAGAAGATGCCGACCTGCTCGTTCTTCTCAATGGTTTAGGCGCTAAAGAGACAAAAATCTACATACAGAAGAGCACGAAGGGCGAAGCTGGTTGCTGTCACTACTCTACGACCTGCTACAACCACCAGGGGTACTAGCATGGTAGTCATTGTAAACTGTCACCAATTCGTTTGCGATCTACAGTTGTCCTAGGGAACGATGAGAAGTTACCGACAATCGGTCAGTAACTTCATATCGATCGACCGTGCTAGGGGTGCAGGGACGTTATATACTATTCACCCAAGCGTTTACCGGGTGCGATACTATCACAGCACCGTTTGACCAAGGAAAGACCAAAATCACCACACTACTGAGCAAGAGTGAACCACTTGCTGAGCAAGTGGAGGTCGTCCTTCGTTCACCCCAAAAGCCGTGAGAGAAGCAGACATCAAGTGCTTTGTGGCTTCATATGGGGGTGACATCGCGAGGGATACTTTGGATTTCCTGAGATATAAGACGTTTGTCACTTCAACGAGCATAAACCTCGCCCGTTGCCACAGGCCATATGCCGCAGGCCACCATGCAGCAAAGTGCTACCTCCAAGTGCAGAAGTAGCGGTGTGTCAACTAGAATCCCACTGATTGGGGGTGGAAGCTCTCTTCTCAGGGACTCACCCCCATCCCCACCACCGTTAATCCCGCACCTCCTGCACTTCTGCGAAAAATTTCATGTAAATGCAAGAAAGGGTGCTCTGGGAGCTGTGCAGATGCAGAAAGGCTGGACTCCACTGCTCAGTTCTCTGGCAAATTGTGCATGGTACACGATAAAGATGACCCGACTGCAGACTGGACGCCTCTCCCAGCGTCCATCACAGCCTTCGAGACACCATTTTCGTGCGAGCCCAAGCCCATGCTATCTAAGATAAAAAGAATGGCATGACTTGGCCATCAAAACACAATCCTACATGATTTATATTAGTTTTCTTTTTTGAGTTAATGTAATTTGTCCTTATAGTAGGTACCATGATGTTTGTACAAGTATTTTAGTATGTAGGTATATAAAACAATGTTTGATGATCACGTAATTTCCGATAGGTAAATTATCTTATTCTTTTTCCATCAAACAATTTGTTAACAATAACAAAAATAAATAAATTGTAAGTGGTTGATAAGTAAAGCCATAAAAAGACGTGGGACCAGTTTATTTGCATTTCCCCCAAAACCCACTTTGACTTTGGTTATCTGCAATTTTTGAGAGAACCGCTAAGCCTACAGGTAGCAATTTGGTTTCAAATGAAAGCTAATTAAATTTACTACAACTTCATTTCATATAATATTTGAGGTGGGAATCGTATTTTAGAAAATATTTCACAAAATAAGTGACCATTTCGAGAAAAAATCATATTTTGTAAAAAATTGTTGATTTTCGAAGAACTGTATTTTAAAAACCAATTGCTGTATAGAACCCCCCATAGTCTCAAATTGTAGCAAATTTAGTCTACTTTAAAATAGTGTTGAACAAATATACCGGTCAGACCCTTCCTTCACTGAGATATTGAGCAAAAACTGAAAAAAGTCCGAAAATTTCATGGTTTTTTGGGTACACCGCCGCTCGCACAGCACTTTGGAAATTGCAAATCTGTTTTTTTAATATTGGTTTAGGTCCTAACAACATATAAAAAATTCAGAAAGATCGGACCTTTTGCAAGCACGACCCCCTTTTCATGTTTAACTTGACTGGACTATAAGCCCTTTGTCAAAAGACCAGACAACTGAAGGATGTACAAACTTGAAGTGATGAAAAAAAGGCTTGGTTAAATAGTTTACGTTAGGTTGTTATGGGCTGTTTTTTTTTTAAAATTTCCATTTCATCATTTTTAATGACTTTTCGAAGGGGTGTTGAAATGCCACTCTGCTGAGTTGTCATGAAACCATGTTACAGATAGATGTATATAAAATAGTGCGTAAGATAATACAGTGGTGATTTAGCAGTCTTGGCACTGACTAATGATCAAATTTAGCCAACTATCTTGCTTTGTTAAAGTTATGCTGTTTTTTTTATTTATTTGCATTGTTATGAATAACACAGCGGTGATACACCTAGTCATACAAAATGCTAACGTTTGTCGTACAACACACTCGCTCCACGTACGAGATACAAACGGAAGTGCTGCCATATATGATATTTAAATAGAACTATTGAAGTTTTCATATTATAGTTTTCCCGCAGAAGCGGGTAATTAATTACCTGCTAGTGAGTTATGATTATACATGCATACAGTTATAGATTGTTACAAGGTATGACGTATGACAACGGATTGATTTCTTTGTATTGAAAGAACTAAAACAATATTTAGAATTTCGATCAAATTCAGTCAAGGCAACAAAGACAGAAGGTACAAATGAGTGTTAATAAGTGTAATTGATGACCTTGGAAAAGATCACCTTATTTATACTATATTTTATTTGTGTCACACTTCTTGTCTATAGAGAGGAACCACATTTATCACCACAGGTTTGGGCGACGTTGTAGGGCGGATTAAGGAAAGGCCTATATATCTACCTCTTTCTCATAAACGACGCACGTAACAGAAATATAAGTTGAAAATGTGCTGCTCTCAGTATGCATTGGAAATAATTTCAGATTGTATAAATTTTTCAACAACTAGGTACCTACCTACTATTATTCAAATTTACATCAACAGTATGTATATTTCGTTTAAACTGGGAAAATATACATTTTTAAAACAGCTCAATTCTAACAATAAAAAAAAAATTATTAGTTTACAAAACGATAATTTGCATTTAAAAGGTCAAAAAACGATCACGAAGGACAAGTCAAAAGGGTCCTAGGTACAAGGCTCAAACGGGCCTTGCTCAATGCCAACGAACAAAGAAGGGAAAATAACGATTTTTCGTAGCCCTGCTGAGCAGCAGGGATCGGATCTAGGTACCTACCTGCCCTAACATGAATAACAGGAAAAGTTCTTACTTCATAATTTCGAATATTTTTACACTGGTAATAAAGCAAGTATGTACTCTATATTTTTTACTCTGATGCACAAAATAACATTTTCCATAATTTGAATATGTTCACATTAGTGAATTCTATTCCATAAATTCAAATAGTTTTTACAATGGTTTGAGAAAGAACGCATTCCAATATTTTGAATGTGTTTGGTATGAGAAAGTATTATATAATTGCGAATAGGCCATAGACAAAAATTTAGACGTAAATGGAATTTTTTTGCAGTTTTTACACTGGTATTAGAAAGAACATAATAATATTATGTTCTTTCTAATTTTTTATTTTTTTCTAATAATTAATTTATTATTATTTCATATTATGATGTTAATTATTTTAATATTAATATGGTATTATGGTATGGTAATGAATAAATCGATTGACTTTATATCTTGAAGATTCCTTTGTCTACGGGGTTTAGAATTTGTGCGAAACTCATAGATTCTGTCAAGCAATATTTTCGCTTACTGTGATGATAGTAGGAGATTTTCAAAAAATATTAAGTTATTCGTAACCCTGGAATGTTTGTATTTCTTAAAACAAAAAAAAATAAAATCGAATATTGACGATTTTATGTAAATACTCAATACCAAAAAATGTACCTGTACAATTATGATTATAATTGCGAAAATATTTTTTTACCGAACTAGGTACTGCTTCCTAACCAATCTTAATAAAACCACACCTCTCCTAAAAATCTTAGAATAAATAATGAACTAATTAGGAAAGAGAAAAAACAGTGGCGTGTAAAAGATTAGTAGTTTCATACATACATTTCCCATTATTATAAAAGGAGTGCATGCACTAAATTGTTATAAACGAATAGCCTACGTGACAAAAGATCCCCAAATCTGTCCTTGGGGGGGAGAAAAGGCTCGTCAAATACTCAATGTATCACGTTATACCTAGTTATCATGACTATGTTTGTTAAGTCTTTTCAACACTCAATCCAAAAAGTCTTGCCCATTATGGTACAGAAAAATCAATAATATCTAACCTCTACGGGAATTTAAATCAGCTGCTGGGCGGGGGCCATCTTGATTGTTATTGTCAAAAGTTTTGAACTAAAAAAATGTTATTGTTGTTTACAAAAAAAAGATGGCCAAACAATGTTCACAAAAGAATCTCATGTTAGATGATTGAATTTGCATTATATTTATAGTTAATAAAATAAATTATTGTTGAAAAAAATTCATTTTAATTGATTTCAAACACTGCGCGGCGTGAATTAATAATGATTACAGCTTGCCATGTATGCAAAATGGAAACAATAATAATAATAAAAAAATCCTTGTGCAAAGTGCTAATTTAGCGAACTGCGCAACTGCTGCGTTGGTAAAACACATACAATATTGTTGATAATATATAATTATCACGATTATAAACATACACGTGTTTCTTTGGGATTAAACAACGTAGAAAGTGGGACTGAACAGCTGTGGGGCCAAACAAGCATCCATCCACCATCACAACATTCAGCACAGAAAATCAATCACATTAAACTACTAAGGAAAATTATGTTTTATTTATTTTTTATTGAATTTTTAATACTTTTTAGCAATTTCGTGATTAAGATAAGTCAAACATAAAGATCAGCGTTAAATTTCCCAGGTGACACACTGAAGATGATGTTATAATATGAAATATAAATGCATTAAATGTTTAGAGTGAAATTGTGGAGGTAATCAAGTTTAGATTCTTCTAATAGTGTGTCAGGTGTGTGTACCATTACTCCACGGAGCCGTAATACCTATGTATCGGAGCCCTTAGCAACAAGACAGAATTACGAACGCAGGAGAGTGAAGTTTAAATGGTTAAAAATATCAATTTGCTCACCATTCCACCGCGGTGTTGACGTTGAAATCCACTGGAAATATCTTGCGCTATAAAATCACACTGTTGTATTCGCGTCTTATCCTTTTCAGAGACATTGTTCCACGTTATTTCACCGTCTGTCCAGACAAAGGAGTCCAACACTCGAGCGCTCCCGAAATGACAGCGACCGCACTAAACGGCGAACAGAAACGAACTGGACCGTCAGCTGTTGGGAGGTTGGGAGAGTCGCTCTCTGATTGGATAATCAATTAACAAATCACCGCACAAGCTTATCAAAGACAGGCGAAATTTTTCCATCTCACTGCATCCGTCTCTTTTCCTCACCAAATAACATACGAGTGAATTGACCTTGAAATCGCAAAAAATCCTATCGCACTTCAAACTTTATGATTTTTACGAATTCAAAAATGATTTTCATATAATTATATCGATCCTGATCACTTTTATAGATTGTTTTGAGTGACTGAAAAGTGCTTGTCTTTTGTTATCAAAATGTTCAAGTGCTGTCAAATGGAGGGACGTAGGTGTGCTACACTATATTGATATTTTGAAGAACGCTACCTGATTGGACGGTACCCAGCTGTTCACAAAAACAGAGCGAATTGACTTCGATATATACTCTACAGATGGCGGTAACGGTTAATAGTACTGACACACATGCTCAAAAATGATCATGCTGTGATTGGTTTATTTATGATCATGCTCTTCATCTGCAACTGACTTCTTCTCCTCGCATCTCTACTAATTAATTATTACACGCTCTAAGATTTGCTCTTCTGGTTATTAATTTATTTTACGCCCCGAGGGCTTTTACAAAAATAAATAAAGACACTGCAACTTTAACATGAGAAAAAAATAATATAAATAAAGTTATCCAATTGACTTTCTCTTTTTTTATTTCGCCAAAATTTTCTTACAATCACGTTGCAAGCAATAAAATTATTTTGTTTCTAAGCTTCCACTTTGGTCGAGAGCATGCTTATAAAAAGCATGTGTGGTCAATAGCATGCTATATACGTGAGCAAAGGTGTGTACAGATGAAGAGCATGCTCAGTTAGCATGCTCACAAGTGACAAGCAAGTTTATGTATAGAGCATGTTACCTTAACAACTGATCGAAATATTTTTTAATCCTGCATTATCGAGGTGAAAAGCTTTAATAAATTACATTTGTATTACATTTACATAAAAATATATATACAGGTCATTAATTATTATCTACAAAGATTTGAAGAAATCTTACAATGATTCAGACTCTATTAATTTATTCACACAACCTCTTGCCTTGCTATTTTACCATATTATTATTTTTTATAGCACTGCTCACCTACAATAATGCACGAGACAGACGCGAAGTTCACATCAAAAGATACTTTATAAAGCCTCGATTACATTGAGCGAGTTTACAAGCTACTAGCTGGCTAATTCACTATCTGCTAGTAAACTCGCTCAGTGTAAACATATTTACTATTTACAACTAACTGGCAGATTGTACACTGAGTGAGTTTACTAGCAGTTTACACCGAAACCTATTTTACACAATTATTTCTCCAAACCAGATTTTTGTTGACAATGTCAGTACCTACTTTTATTTTAAAAATACTGGTAAAAATCTGCAATTAGCAAAAAGTAAATAAACCGTACGAATTTAAACAACCTATATCAGGATATTTAAATGTAAATTCTTTGAAAATATTTCGGGACGGGCCTGGACAGGGGCTGGATTAAATCGCTTTGGAGGGTCCAGTTTGATACCACTGTTTTGAGAAAATTTCCTGTAAAACGATTTAGCATCAATATTAATTACCCTTTTGTGCAGAATACTATACAGCCTAGTACTTGATTATATTTATGTGGCTAGCAAATCTCCAACGGATCCGCACAAAACCATAGATAATTTGACAGTCCTTTGTTCCAAAGCTATGGACTTCTTCACATAAATTTTGTCACGTCTGGGAAGAGAGAGTTGAGTTTTGTTATTTTATATTTTTGCACGAGTGTCTCGTAACGCAGATTCACCAGCAATAGTGCGTTTTCGTCTTAGACGGCGACAGCGTGATGTAAAACTCGTCAATTGGCGTTTAAAGTGTAGCGAAACCAGCTGTGATGAATGAAATGTCAACTCCCCCCAAGGAACGATCATACGATCGCGAGAGCAGCAGCGATACGGAGGACTACCAGCAGGACAGTGACGAAAGGATCCGGAGGCTATTCAAGGGCAAGTACCCCAGCAACTGCCGCAACCGCACGCAGAGTATGCTTCCCAAGAACCAGATGCGAGTGGACCAACCTACATGCAGCCTCAGCCCCAATCCAGCCAATCTTCCCGCCATGGCGGACGACATTGTCATCTCCGACAGGATCACCCTCGTGGTTGACAACACGCGCTTCGTGCTTGATCCTGCCCTGTTCACCGCACATCCCAACACCATGCTCGGCAGGATGTTTAGTTCTGGCATGGAATTTGCGCGCACTAACGAGCGAGGAGAATTTGAAGTCGCTGACGGAATATCTGCCACTCTGTTCCGTGCCATCTTAGATTATTACCGAAGTGGAGTCATCCGGTGTCCTCCGACTGTTTCAGTGCAGGAGTTGCGCGAGGCTTGCGATTATCTGTTAGTTCCATTTGACTCGAGCACCGTCCGCTGCCAAAATCTACGCGGACTGCTGCATGAATTGAGCAACGAGGGCGCCAGGAGGCAGTTTGAGAGTTTCCTAGAAGAGCTCGTGTTGCCGCTGATGGTAGCTTCTGCTCGGCGTGGCGATCGAGAGTGCCACGTCGTAGTCCTACTAGATGAAGATGCCGTAGACTGGGACGAAGAATACCCACCGCAAATGGGTGACGAATACTCTCAAACCGTCCTCAGCACTCCGCTGTATCGTTTCTTCAAATACATAGAAAACCGCGACGTAGCTAAACAAGTGATGAAGGAACGCGGACTGAAAAAAATACGCCTAGGTGTCGAAGGTTATCCTACTTACAAAGAAAAAGTGAAGAAGCGACCGGGCGGCCGTGCGGAAGTGATATACAACTACGTCCAACGTCCCTTTATCCACATGTCCTGGGAGAAAGAAGAAGCGAAGAGTAGGCATGTTGATTTTCAGTGTTTTAAGTCTAAATCTGTAACGAATTTAGCCGAAGCCACGGCGGATCCAGCCATCGTGAGTGTGGAGGGGCCGGTGACGGGGCCTGAGCCCGACCCTCCGGCAGAGACGGATCAGTGATGCTTCTCCTCCCTTCTGAGGACGTGCTTGCTCTGGTTTCTCCCAGAGAAACCTAACAGCAAATACACTGCCCTATAAACAAACCATCGCTCTGTTGTGAATACGGACTCGGGTAGATTTTGATTTTCTGTTGTTTTCTGCCACAAACACTAAACTCGTATTTGTTGAAATAAATACATTTAACTCCTATTTTGGATTGTGGGAAGTCGAGTAAATCAGAGGAACGTTTTGTTATGTTTGGAAATAAGGTATACCTGATCTGCCAACCAAGTCACTTTGATTCAAGTTCATTAAAACAATGGAGATCGATAAACAAAAGAATTCTGGCAAAATAGTTCAATGGAGGGAGTAATAATAAAATAAACCAGTTTGTTGCTTTTGAGCTGTCAATGTTTGTATATTTTTGCTTTCGGCTTGTGTAAAGCAAACGTCAATAATATTATTCATTTGATACTGTATTATTTGTCTGAATAAAGTCCAACCAGCATTAACTTGAAATGGGACAATTACTGAGTGCGTTTTTCGTTAATAATCTGCATGAATTATTGACAATGAATAAACATTGAAATATTTCCGTCTGACAAAAGTGGTTTATCAACCATCCTTCCTCCTCGAATGTGATCACGACCTGTACTAAAACCAGTCCAGGGTTCTAAATAATATTAAATTACTTTCATTACTGGCTAATATTACCACCATATATTTTTGGAAAAAAATTTCAATTTTGTGATTATTACCGGATTTGTTCCATTTGCATTTGTGTGTCTGACTCACATTACATAACGAACAGTCTCAGGAAAAACAAAATCTTACGATGAATTAAATGGTAACTTCTCCCACTAAAAGTTACAAGAGCCAAAGCTTTCAAACCATTTGGTGCATCCCAACTAACGTTGCAGAATTGGGAACATACAGGGGTTACCTGTGGTTTTACAGACACCCCAGACACCAAACAAATCATGCAGCCAAGTCACGTAATGCATATAAGAGACGTGATTCGTTTGTCTGTAACGTTGAACATGTGATTTTACACAAATCGTAAGTGTCAGTTGAAAAAGCCTGTCGAATTGCAGCACCAAGTCACTACGCCAATTGTTTTGTTTGTGTGGTTTTAGTTGCACATTATATTTTTCATCTACTCATTTGCAATTGCCGTGACAATACTGCATGTCTTGACTTCGGGAGTATACTCAAATAATGTTTTTATTTATAATCTTTTATACAAATTGCGTTTAAAATTAATTGAAATATTTATTTTTTAATTGGTCTCTATTATTAATAATATTATAATCTCATAAATTTAATGTGTATGCTTTATAATACGGCAATTATTTTTTCTTTCTCTATTTAATCCTACCTTCAGGGTCTAATTCAAAGAGGTAATTTGGTCTGCTTGCTAAAATATCAAAGTTTTGGCAATAAGAACTAAGCATCATCTGTGACTGATTTTAAAATAAAACTCAAAATTCCATTTTATTTTTAACAAATTTTTTGTAGGTTAAATTTACAATGCAAAATTCTTTGGTAAAATTAATTAAATTATTTTTTCTCTCTTTTTCAATGCCCATTATTTATAAAACAATTTAACCTGTCTGCAACAAATGCTTGCATTTTATACAACATTTGAACATTGTTATAATGACATTATCATAATTTCTTTTCTTTCAATAAAAACAATGCATAAAAAAAACTATTTCTGTTGTAGTTTTGTAACTGTATTTTTTGGGCGTAAAAATTATGGATGTAAAAATTAAACCCTCAAATCAAGAATTTTTAACATTTCTCGTGAAATGTATGCTGAATTTTTTGAAAATGTAATAAATTTTAATCATAGATAAATTAAAATTGTGAAGGGAGTTTTTATACTTAATTATGAAAAGAGCTCAGTATGTATATAAATATTATATTTTCGGTTTAAACTCGTTTGCAATGTTTACTTTACCTAGATATTTATTCTAAAAACTATCAATCTACCTTTGTGTTTTTTTTTTTTTTGCATAAAAGTATTAGTTCTGGCTCACAATAATTTTTATTATGCTCAAAACCCTACTACGTAAATAAATAATATAATGTAACTCGACAGTCATTTAAACATTTTTCTTTTACTGCAAAGTATGTGATAGCTTTTAGAATACATTCATCAATCTGTTTTTACTATGTAACACTTATACCCTTTGTAATATTGTTCTCAACATTGGAAATATAAATAAATATATAACCAACATTTATTGTTTTATTTTTTTTTATGTTTCTTTATTCATTGAATAGTTTGTTACATCAATTGAGGATTTTTCGACCACCATGGGCTGGGCACATGCCCGTGTTATTGTGGTCGAATTATTACATTGAAACATAAATTTAAAGATTGACGATTTAACCTTTTGGCCGCTATCGTATAACCTCTTGAATGTTGGATGAAATTTGCCCACATATGACCGCATTCCATAGAAAATTAATATCAGAGCATTCCGAGAGGCTAGAGTTTTGAAATAAAAAGCCACGTATGGAATGATATTGGCGCAAATGATTATGACCTTGTCCTTGTACAGTTTCTTTAAACATAAGGGTTAAAATCGCATTTTATTTTTTAATTTCTCATCCGTCACCTGGACACCGGTGTCCAAGCGACACATGTGTGGATAAGCAGTTGATACACGGCCGTATCAACCCTTTGTACCGCAACTTGCCCATAATACCTATTTGGGGGCATTGAAACACCCAATGCGGACAAAAGGTTAATGATATTAATACACATTACCTTTATCTATCCAGTTTGTTATACTCTCCGCGATTGACACTTCCTTTAGCTGATATTGAACTAAAAACCTAACTGTTGCGAAAACAGAAATTAACAAATGAAAGGAGCGGCCACAAGAAAGAGCAATAAACTATTTTATTATCTGACTCTACAGATAACTTTGAAGACGTTTTTCAATTCGGGAGGCGGATATGGTAACCATTTATTGGATAACCAACACCTCTGCCATAGGTAACTCCAAGTGGTTCGCTATGTTTGGTGACTTAGCAGGGCTACCCAGGTTCGTCAGGTCTTGGCGGCGGATGCCCCTGCCCACCAGTGTGCGGGCTGGTTTGGGGAGATCTTTTGACATCTCCAGTTGGTCTCTCTCGATCAGTCGTCCTGCACTGCAGCAGAAGGGATAAATTCATACGTCCGTCACTCCTGGACACACTGCCACTAAATTCCTACCCAACCCTCATACTTTTTCCTTCCCATAACTTCCTTTCCTTAAAAAGTTCCACCACACAGCACCCCCAAAGATGACATAGGCCCTGAGGGAAATTACTACTGTGTGGGGGGGTTAATGTAAAAAAAATATATGGGTAATTTGTACATTCATTATTCCTTAAGAGCTATTGACCAGCAGCTGAGAATAAAAGTTTAAAAATGCTTGCAACTGTACAGAGAGGTTTCAATGAGAAAGATCGATTATTCGCCGTATCAATTTTTTTAAATTAAAAATTTAATATCGATTTATTTCATTCAAAACTTGCTTTAATATACAGGGTGTTAAGGTACGTACTTGAGTTACTTTAACCAGTGATTCCTGACATTATTTGGAGTAAAAAATGTAAATGAAATTTTGGTCTCCGGTGACTTTTTTTATGTAAATTTTTTTTTTTTTCAAAATATTTTTTCTTCAAAATCAAACAAAAATTTTTTTTTTCACATGACCTTATTGGTCACTTAGCCGAGTTACCGCCTCACCACTTACCCCGCCCCAAACTACCCAACACCTACCATTATTTATGTTTTTGTAGAAAAAAAAAAAAAAAACCTCAAAAATGTCACCGGATACCAAAATTTCATTTACATTTTTTACTTCAAATAATGTCAGGAATCACTGGTTAAAGTAACTGAAGTACGTACCTTAACACCCTGTATACCTGCATTCAAGCAAGCAATAAAAATGCTCAAAACGCACGATGATAAGTTATTAAATATCGTGTATTTCTATAAGTATTTTTTGATCATAAGTATTTATGATTTTTAAATAATGTCTAAACAAAATAAGTGTGTAAATAATTTAGTTTGTAAGACCTTAAATAAAAAGAAAAACTGAGGTATTTTTGTCACAAAACACGTTCTCGGATTTACTTTTTGATGATTTTAATTTAACTAAAATTAAAATTTTGAAAACTGTGTTGACTAGATTATGTATTGATTTATTTTGTTGTATGATTATATGATTCTAAATTTGTGTTGTTTAATAGAATCTATCGTTTAAAAATTGAAAACAAATCTGCCAACGACCAACGGTTATAACCTTAGTATATTAAAAATTCACTTAGTTTTCTAAAATTTAAAAAACAATCTTTCAAAATCAATTTAGGTTTTTTTATAAAAAAAGAGTCAATACGTCTAGAACTTGATTTAAAAAGGACTAATTTCCGGTATTTTCTGGTAGTACCCTTTTAACAACTGGCTTCATACGAGCGTGGGTTTCAGCGAGCAAGAATCCTGACAGAAAATATATATTCCTGCGCAAATATATATAAATTGAAATGTAATAATATTATTTTATTTCACTACATCTATATTCTTACTTTTACTTATCTATTTCTGTATATCCAACTTAATAACTGATATGATACTCAATTCCACTATCAATGTATATTTGTTAACATCCTATATAAGTTTATTGTATTTTGTTACCTCAAATTTTTTCTTCTATTTTATTTTTTCTCTTACCTTTGTAATGGCACTACTCCCCAATTCAAACACGAGAAATGTTTTTCTTTATTGAATTGGGTAGATTTCGTTAAAAAAAAAAACTATTTTTATTGTAATTAACCAAAGAATTATGTAATATTAAAGACTTATGATTTTCTTTTGTAAATAAAAAAAAAAAAAAAAAAAAAAAAAAAAAAAAAAAAAAAAAAAAAAAAAAAATCTGCGGACAGTTTGCATATTTGGAGTAAAAAAACGTACATGTTATTTTGCTCTCCGATGATATTATTGTTCACCTGATAATGTTTTTAAAACACTTCTGGTACGTGCTGTTACACCTGTATATGTTTTTTTGGGATGGAATCTTATGAAGGGTACCTTCAGGAGCATGTGTTTCAACCAGTAAGTCACCCAGCCCTATGGGATCATAATGGAATAGTTGTTTCAAAAAACTTTAACATTTTTCAGTTAATTTTCATGTTCTGTGTAAATTTTGTTATTATATCATAATAGGCCAGTTCCTCATATATATTTTAATATACCAGACTGTTAGAAAGATATACCAGAATTTGGTATGGGTACTGCCGCCCCGGGAACCGTTTATTGGATAACCAACACCTCTGTCATAGGTCACCCCAAGTGGTTCGCTACGTTTGGTGACTTAGCAGTGGTGCCCAGGTTTATGGTTTGAGGTTTGTCCGGGTCTAGGCGGCGTATGCGTCTGCCCACCAATTGCGTGACAGGCCAGATCGGGAGAGACTGGTTGAGGGAGGCCTTTTGAATTCTCCAACAGGGCTCTCTTGGAACATGCACCGTAGTGGGAGGGATGGAGTCATTCGACCGTCACTCCTGGACACACTGACCCCAATATTCCTACCCACCCTTCATACCTTTTTACTTCCCAGAACATCCCCTCCTTCCTTTCCTAAAAAGAACCCTCCACACAGCATCCTCCAAGATGACATAGGCCCTGAGGGGAATTATTTTCTTCAGGGCCTCCTGTGTAAAAATTGTAAAAAAATTGCAAAAATGCCTATTGTAAAAAAAAAACTTTTAGATCCGCTATAATAAATGGCTCCGAATTCTGGACTATGTACAACTCCTACTCTAGGCAATGCGAATCAGCAGAAATGCGAATGCTTAGATGGTCGGCAGGAGTATCACTAAAAGATAAGATCAAAAGTTCACGCATTCGTGGTAGCCTAGGTGTCACGGCAATAAACAGTAAGCTGGAGGAACGACAGTTGAGATGGTATGGACACATAAGACGGAGACCACCAGACCACACAGAGAAGCAGGCCATGTCTATGGTGCTTCTTTGACAGTCATATAGAGATACACCAAAGAACTCCTGGATGACTCAATGCTCCAAAATCCTACAGGATGAAAGCGATACTCAGAACCAAAGAAGCTGCAACCTGAGAACGAGAAGAGCCGACCCCAACAGCCTACGTAGGTAATCCCAAATAAAAATATACAGATTAAAAGGCTGGACTCACGCCAATACTGTTAAGTGAAATTTAAATATATACATGTTTACCTTAAGTAGTTATAAGGATTTCTTCATACCAATGTCGGGCTGAACACCCACTCATTCAAATTGAACATTTTATACTGAATTTGTAGAAAAATGCTAGGAAGAAGTAGTTTATATGAGATGAAGCAGGTAAAAGACTACTGTTGCATAAATAATTAAATATTAGCATGTAATTCTCTCCCGAGAATATGCGAGGCTGCATAGATACGCACTTCACGAACAAGGGGCTTCCTTTTGAAGTTGACTTCCGACCTTGCACTTCCTTGTACAGCCGACTTCTCTCTCCTTGGATCTACTACTTCACAGCATCCGGAACAGACCCTGAACGCACAGCAGCTTGCCGACTAGACACCCAGCACCCCTATTTTACAGTCAATATAAAGGACACTCGTCCGATATAGAGTATGTGTGGTGCAAAAAATTAGTTAGACATTGCACAAAACTCGCTTTTGGAAAATTGTGTTACTTTATAAAATTATAATTTATAATTGTATTTGTTTATTATAATTTTATATTAACTCTACAAAGGAGAGGCAATGAAGGAAAGTCGTCTTTGGGGATACTGTGTAGATAATAAATTATGTAGTATCTCAGGTTTCTATGTTGATAACGAAACATTTTGAACACTTAAAAAAGGTTAGGTTTGTGGTACAATGAATAATACAAGCAATTTTTAATTTCATATTTATTACTAACAATAATAATAATAATAAATTTACAAGGGGTTACGATGAAAAACATTATTTCTAAAAAAGCTGGATTTTTACAAATTTCAGTTTTTTGTACTAGCCACTAGGATTTGATAAACAGTCACTGAAATAATATAACTTATATTTGTGTATTATGTAGTTATATACCAGAATTCATGTATTTGCCTGCCTAAAAACCCTCACAACAGTTGTGAAGCCAATTTATTAGGGTATAGGAATGCCTATAGAATTTTACAAATTGTAAAAATTCAATGTCAATATATTTTTTTACTTTGTAAGCATCCTAATCCAAAGTCCATGCTCTTACCTGCGGTACCATGGAGACCGTCTATGATGTAATGTATAATATTATTATATAAAAATGACACCATCATTTTTATAAATGTTGGTTTACTTCCACAGACACAGATTAATTGCATTTCATAAAATAGAATTTGTAAGCATTTGAAGATTACGATTTAACCTTATATACGCGGTCGTCACACATGTGATCCATTAGTGACTATCCCCACAAGCGGATGTCACACATATGATTTGACCTTATATACGCGGCCGTCACATTTATGATCCATCGGTGAATATCCCCGCACGCGGATGTCACACATATGATTTGACCTTATATACGCGGCCGTCACACATGTGATCCATCGGTGACTATCCCCGCATGCCGATGTCACAAATATGATGTAACCTTACACGCGGCCGTCACACATTTGATCCATCGGTGACTGTCTCCGCACGCAGATGTCACACATATTATTTAACCTTATATATGTGGCCGTCATACATGTGATCCATGGGTGACTATCCCTGAATGCGGATGTCACACATATGATTTAACCTTATATACGCGGCTGTCACACATGTGATCCATCGGTGCCTATCTCCGTACGCCGATGTCACACATATTATTTAACCTTATATACGTGGCCGTCACACATGTGATCTATTGGTGACTATCCCCGTACGCAGATGTCACAAATATGATTTAACCTTATATACGCGGCCGTCACACATGTGATCCATCGGTGACTATCTCCGCACGCAAATGTCACACATATGATTCGTGAAGTTTCACTAAAACATACATTGTGTCAAAAACGTGATGCGTAATGAGATAGATTGCATTGAAAGGGCGAGCATTGTAAAGGTTAAGAATGTTCTTGTTGCACAAAAGGAAATCATTTGAGATCTATACACAATTACTAAATAAATATTCTGAAAATTTAACCCACAAATCAAAAAATCACTGACTAAATTTTGTTTCAAAACAGGATAAATCTATTTACAAATAAAAGTAGGTACGAAATATTTCATAAAATACATATTAGGATTTTAAGCTAGTTGTTTTGTAAATCTATTTCTTATATTAAGCATAAAAGCTGTTTCGCCTTTAAGGCAGTACCAAACCTGGATTAAGTGACTTTAGAATGATTGGAAATTATTCATCATTGACTTAGTGATAATATTATAATATTTCCCTGCCGGTGACAATTCCCTTGTAACCTCTCTTTCCGGAAAGGTTACAATGGAGCTATCGGCGGTACGACTATATCCTACCATACTTGGAAATTTCTTTCCCGGATATAATATGTGTTTATATATTGTAAGCGATGCCAACTATACATAGTTTTAAAAATGTTTATTTTTAGGTTAAACTGATCAAATTGTTTGCATTATCGTTATTTATTTTTGGGGTATTATGCCGTGTTGCACTATCTCCTTCTTTAGCCAATATTTCGGACAACGTTACAGTGTCCATCATCAGGGGAGATGTGTAATCGATAGTGGTAAAGTGTGTGCTTATGTAAGTAGATGCAATACCAATCCGCTAAGAGCTGGTATTACAGTATAATTCAAGTTTTTATTCTGAGTTTAGCTTTGGTGTAGCCTTCAATTACAGAAGATGAATAGAATTGCCAGGATACTGAGAAAAGAAAGCAACAAGACTGTCTTCGGAACGAAACAAAAATAAAAGACCTACCGAGGTCTGCAAAGACTAAGTCTCCTCTGGAAACGAATGGAGTTTATAAACTCAGCTGTTCCGGATGTGACAAGGTCTATGTAGGCCAGACAGAATGGATGATCTCCAAAATAATATCACAACACTTTTGCGCAATTGCAAACCGGCCATTATTTTGGATTTGTTCTTGAAGTCCCGGGAAGACCCAAAACACATAGAACACGCCTAGTTATGGAGGCAATTGAAATTCACAAAAAATCCCATTATTATTAATAGAGGCGATGGGGCTATACAAAAACTAAACGCAGAAAACCATTTAAAATTATATTGTAATACCAGCTCATAGAGGATTGGAGCTGTCAAGAACGGAATAGCATAAACAGACATTTTACAAACTATCTGCCCTGATGACGGACACGGTAACGCAACACGGAATAATAGCCCAAAAATAATAATGATAATTGGCCGTGAAAATCTAAAATCATAACCAAATTGTTTACAGTTTAATTTTTGCGGCCATAGGAATAGCATAATGGCAATTTGTTTGAAAGTCACTTATCAAAAAGAGACCACATCGTTGTTATTATTATTTTAATAGCTTAGCAATCCACTCACATTAAATATATTTATATTATTTTACAAAAAATAAATGTTTAGATTTCTCAACAATTAAAATTTTTAAAACAAATTTTCCCTAAAAGTGCTAACTTAGAACATATATATTTTTTTAAATACACTGTCAATTTTTTTTCTTGCTGCATGGCAAGTTAGGGAAACCAAACAAGATTATAATAATAATATAATATACAATAAATTGACATAGAAAAATCAACCATAACAAAGAAAAAATATGATTCTTTAATGAAAGTATGTCACTAACGGAAATCAACTAAAAGTGTTTGAAAAAAAAAAACATCACAATAACACAATAAAATTCTAATTGCCGTAAAATGTAATGGAACGCCTTCAAAAAAAAATTGAAACTGTAAAATAAAGAGGTGATTTTAGACACATTGTCCTAAATAATATCGTCCAAAGTCATTTTTTGGCCATTACTCGACACAGAGATTTTTATCTGTTCTGAAACAAACACCTATGCCGTAATTTAATATCCGTATATACTCAGAATTATGCAAGCAACTAAACGTTTCCGAACACCATAAATTTAGTAGTTAGTAGTAGCATTTTGGTCAGTCATGTGGCGAGTTACTCGCTACTTGACTAAACTACTTGCCCAGCGCGAACAAGCCTTTAATGCCATGTACAGTGGTTGCGGTAACAGGATAAAACAGAACATGATAAAATAGGTTAGGTTTGATTTTTGTGTGTTCTATTTCTTCAATGTTTTGTTTTGTCATGAAACCGGTGTTTGCATAAACCAAAATTTCCCACGTTTAAAAGTTTAGCAAAAATTCTCAATTTGGACGAAAAAAAATGTCTTTGGACGTGTTTTCACTGAAAGTAGCGACGGCGGGTGATTTAAACACTGAGTAATATAAGGACTCAAAGCGACTATGCGGGAACCTGAACGGCGGGGACGGGCGTGGCGGAAGTGGTAACGGGCAGTGGAGTGCCGGGCTCCTTCCCTTTGGTGGTCACGCTGACACTGTCCTTGTTCTCCTTGTTGTCCTTGTGGGTCAGCTCCACGTTGGGTCGCTCGCCCGCCATGATGGCCTTGATGTCCTGTGCGTCCAGAGTTTCGTACTTGAGCAATGCGTCGGCGAGGGCCTTGTGCTCCTTGGAGTGTGCCTTGAGGATGGCGCGGGCACGCTCATACGACTCAGAGAGGATACGGCGAATTTCTATGTCCACCTGCATGAAAAAATATTTGTATTAATGTTAATAATAATATTTAATTATATTATATTTTTATATAATTAAATATTATATCACTATTTTTCTAACCGTATGAACAGTTTTAGGTGATCAGAAAATAGAAGAGAGTATGCAGAGTAACCTCTGAAATTTAATTTATAAAATAGATAAGATGGTTAACCACTCAGACCCCTAAGCTTGTTTTCACGACAATATAACGAAAGCAATCAAGGCCAATAAGCTTGTTTTCAAGCTAACGCATGTTCCCACAGAAATCATTATAACTCCGTTGTTGTTCTAGTTACAATCCTAAAACAAAAAGGAGAATATGTAGAATAAACCACGCTTCCTATTCCATAGAAACAGATAAAAAAATACTTATTTTGTGGATACAGTTTCAACCGCCAAATCGCATGACTTTTTGTAAGACCTTCTTATTTTTTTATTAAATATTTTTGTATTAAATGGTAAAAAAGTGAGGTGATAGAATTGTTTATTATACATTTGTATGATAAAATCAGTATTTTTTTTACATTATCCGTGACATTAGTACCGTGTTAACATAAAAACATCAAAGGTGTGTCATTTTTATAATTTTTTATGTTTGCAATCTAAATTTTAATATTTATTTGTAATAATATAAATTGAAAGCGTATTTCATTGCCTTTCAAAAACAGTTTTTAATAGTAAGAAATATTTCATTTATTGAGCTTTAATTGCAAGGAGGAAATAACACAAATTTTATCAATCTGACAGGTTCATTAACCCGTCGCAGGCCGCAGTCCCCCCAGGTCCGGATTTTTGAAGCGATTTTGTCCCTTATGTATAAAGAAATTGTATGAAGAACAAGGTCAGAATCGCTTGGGCAATTCTCATTCTTGACGTAACGAAATACTGGATAGCGTCTAGCCACTCCGAATAATTCAAATTAATTCCCAATGACGCGCCGGGCATCAAAGATGGCAGACAAAATGGCTACCGCTTGATAATATGAACGGAGTGGTATTCAAAGTCTATATTTTTCATTGTTTTTGATATAAATCCATTGTGGAAAGCATAGATTTGAGTGATTATTAGGAAGTTCGTTTTATGTATATTATTTTGATGTAATTTTTGTAATATATCACAAAAGAAATGTTATAAAAATTGAGTTCGTAACAAAGATGAGAAAAATATTTTTTTCCTATGCCGTCTTTCAACACCTACACAAAGGTGATAAGACCCGAGTGGTTGAATTAAAGCCCTGGGGTACTCCACATCGCAATTAATTTGGATGTGAATTTTCAATGTGATACAAATCTACTTTTATTTATATGTAAAGAGGAAGGTTCAGAGGAGCCTGGCTATTCAGATCTGGTCACCAAGCACGGTTGAAGCCATTTCAGGTGACGTTTCAATTCTGAATGGTGGTCTTTGACCAGGGCGATACTGAGAGAATTTACTGCTCTGCATGAGGCTGTGAACGTTACCGAGTTTAGAGAGATATGGCAATGTAAGATATCTAAGAAGTGGCCTCAATATTGGCTTAAGAAATGCAAGCACTTGTTGTATAGACTGTACGTAATGAGTTATTATAGTTACCATCTCGTTGGTGTTGGGCCCCAGGGTCTCCCCAGATTGGAAGGCGCCCCGCGGGGTCTCCAGAGTGCGAAGGCCCACCTTCTCGCTCATGCCCCAGTCGCGCACCATGTGCGTGGCTATGGAGGTGGCTTGCTTCAGGTCAGAGGAGGCACCTGCAAATTACAACATTCTACATAATTTATTTTTTTTAAAGAAAGACAAACATATCCGGGTTACAAATTACCGGGAACTTCATATTAAACATTTATAAATTTTAAATATAAAAATCCTTTGAGGATTCTTAAATTTTCTACATCCGTCAAAATCTTTGATTGTCGTGTAAATTATAATTGAAATCATCAAAATAAATTTGGATACGTTTTTAGATTTTCACGGCCAAAAGCATTTTCGTTGTTTGTTTTTGGGGTGTTATGCCGTGTTGCGCTACCTTTTTTTAGCCGACGTTTCGGACAGCGTTGCAGTGTCCATCATCAGGGCAGATCCGGCAGATCCGACGATGTGTGACACACAAGGAAAAAAAAAAACTGATTTTAAACTTCATTCATTTCCCAGATCTGAAAAACCAGGTACTTCTCCACTTTTCTTTTCCCCATCTCCTTCCCCTCCCCGCTACCTTCAGCCTCACTATATACCCCAATTGGGTATGCCATAGTCTCACTGGCTCCAGACGGGAGCAGTTGGGACTCTTGTGCGGTATTCATATTTAAAAAAAAAAGTGTAGTTGCCAATCTTCAAAGGCCGCCACAAAATTTTGAGGATGTAAACGTATTAAAACCCAAAAATACCCAGTTAATGGGATCGAAGAAATATTTATAATTTTGGCTAAATGATTGATTTCATTCTAAATTAGTGATGATTAAAATATTATGTATTCATTATGGGAAGTAAATTTAGTAAGAAAAAACCCATCATTAACCAATAATCAAAGAAAAGGAGAGAACAATTAAAATATCACAACGATGGTGATATTTTAATTGTTTAGATTAGAAAAAAAATTGTCCCGTTTTCATCCCTATAAATACCAGGGAACTGTTGGGAATGTCTGTGGCAAAGGCTCTCACCGCTGGTGATCTTGTCGGGCCCGAAGATCAGCTCCTCGGCTGCGCGCCCCCCCATCATGGTGTCCATCATGGCCTGCAGCTGCTGCTTGGTCACATGGTATCTGCACAAACAACAGAATACCATTATTATTTATGTTAATAAAACAACAGACTAATACGACAAAAACATTTTGCATCCAAATTGTTTTAGCTGCAATCTGGAGTACCCCAGGGCTCTAATTTACGACCATACATCGTTTCTATAGTAGTACAATGTCTCTTCTGTTTGCTGATGCCCTAAAACTATTCACGGAAATACAATCGTTAGAAGACTCCAATCAACTCCAGTCGGACATTTGATAGAATTGTTGCATGGAGTAAAAGGAATCAGATTGCGTTCTTGAAACTGGAGTACCCCAGGGCTCTAACTTGGGACCATTCCTCTTTTCTCTTTTATAAATGATATATCAAAGGTTATTCTGCATTCAAGGACTGTTATGTTTGATGATGACAAAACTATTCACGGAAGTAAAAACTTTAGAAGACTCCAATCGACTGGAATTGATAGGAATGTTGACTGGAATAGAAGGAATCAGATCATTTCTAAATGTCAGCATGTTGTTGGCTCTGCCTCGGACGTCATATTTAAGGTAGTTGGGTGATTGTGTTCAACATACCTTTCTCTGGCTGGAATGTAGGCTGTGTGCCCCAGGGAGGGACCCCTAGGAATGATGGTCACCTTATGAAGTGGATGAGATTCCTGAACACACAAAAGTTATCCGTTCAATAGAATTTAATTTACAACCAAGAAGATATTACTCAAAGAACAGCCAAAGTAAAAATATAATGTAATTACTTTATTAAATAGATAATCTTACTTTGGTATAGTATGCTACGACGGCATGACCGCCCTCGTGATAGGCTGTGATGAGGTTTGCGTCTTCATCGGGTAATCTAGAAAAAAATAACACAATAATAAAGAGGTATAAAAATTGGAATTAGGGATAAAACCACAAAAAAATATTTTTATTTTTATTTTTAACTTTTTAACTTAAAGAGTTAAACCTCAAATTATAATATTTTAATTAATGAAGATAATATTAGCGAAAGTCAATCGAAAATCCGAAACAGAAAAATCAGAAAAAGATACGGATACATCTGGGACATACATCGTGCCAGATGTATCCGTATCTTTTTCTGTTTCGGATTTTCGATTGACTTTCGCTAATATTATCTTCATTAATTAAAATACCACAAAAAAATATTCATACCTAGAACGGCGTTCCGGTCCCATCAGGACCTTGTCTCTAGCGCCTTCCAGATGTTTCATGCACACATTCTTTGCTCCGTCAATTGCAGCCCTACAAAGAAGAATAAAAATATACATTTTAATTATTTATTTTTGTATTATTTCTTGTGAAAACATCTCACAGTTTAAGTGGAGACTGTATTAGAGCTTAAAGCGCTCCGATACCACCGAAGTAGCCAAAGATACGATACAAATGTACCACCACAGCCAGGAGTATGTCAGGAGCATTGATATTTTAAGACTTAATATACTTGCTCTGAAGATGGGTAGGCGCTGGAGTTTAATCATAGGATAGTAGGACAGAGAGGGATAAAAGGATGGAATAAGCATTGTTGTCAACTTCTTGGCTCCACCGAAGTAACAAAAGACAGGAACAAAGTCGCAAATCTACCTGGTGCCATGAATGGCTAATATGAACACTGAAGTGTGGTGTTGCTCCTACTCACTTGAGAGCGGCCTGGTTCACCATGTTCTCCAGATCTGCCCCCGTGAAGCCGGTGGTGCCTCGCGCCAGGAGTTCCACGTCTAGGTCTCCGCCAGTCAGCACGCGCCCGAGGTACAGATTCAGGATGTCACGTCTGCCGGAGTAATCGGGTGTGGGCACATTTACCTGATGGAATGAGATGTTTAATATTGTAGTAATTAACAAGGAATATATAAAAATCCAATACCTCTTACATCCTTTTTTTCATTCCGAGAATATATTTGAAAACCTCTTAATACCATTATTATAAGCGAGATGTGTTGCTTGTGTAATGAAAGAGAACTGAGCTACCAGAGGATTAAACCCGCGACACCTGGGTGGGATCCTGACGCTTTGTACCGTTCAACGGACCGTTGTAGGTGAATTAAACTAAATGTATTATGCTTATCATCGAAGAAGACTAGAACACTAATAATCTAAACGAAAATATGAAAATGAACAAGACACAGAAAAATAAACGGACGAAACTGGGAAAAATTGAAAAATAAAAATTAATCCCTAGATAGGAGGACTGTGAATACACTACTTGTATTTTTTAAATAGTCAGTAAAAAAAAAAAAAACGAAAATTATGCATTTGGTGTACGAGTACAAATAAGCTCCGCTTTGAGTATATGCAATTTGCAGTAGTATGTGTGAACGATGTTTACAACGCGTGGTTTCATACTAATAATGGTTTGTGGCCCATCTCCAACATTTCTTTTATCTACCTCCACGTCGAAGCGCCCCGGTCGCAACAGCGCCGGGTCAAGATCATCACGTCTGTTGGTAGCCCCGAGCACGATGACGCCCTCATTCTGGTGGAAGCCGTCCATCTCCGACAGCAGCTGGTTGATGGTCTGGTTGGCGTAGGGATGCAGAACGCTGTTGGTGCGCTTGGCGCCAACTGAGTCAATCTCGTCAATGAACACCACGCAGGGGGCACGCTCCTTGGCCGCCTCTGCAAACAAGTTGATTTGTAAATTGTGGATTCATAAATGAAAAAGACAAAGTAGGGTCCCAGAAAAGCATAGGGAGTGTGCGGCGAACCTATAACTCAGGGATTGGAAATATGACCTGCAATAACCCTCACGAGCCAAGGTGTGTGCTACCATGTTCAGGCTGAATGACACTGGGGAATGATGTCACAAACAGTGCCTCCGAAAAACAGGGTAGCACCTTGAATATTTTGACATTACCCCAGCACTCAGGGCTCTGCTAGGCTTTTTTTTTCTGGACTCTGCTGGACTTTCTTTTTCTCTACGTACCCATGGAACACAAAATGGACCATTCAAACAAACAAAAAAACTAGGAGCCTTTGGGGAACCAAAGGGGATTGGAGAGGAGCTGAGACTGAAAAACTTACCGGCTACTCCCCGCGCGCTAAGGCTGCCTTTACACACGTAATTTTTTTCCCCGTTAGTCACGCATGTAAGCGACTTCTGGGCAATGGGCACATTGGGTTTTGCTTACGTGAGCGACTTACGGGCAAAAGCTTACGTGTGTAAAGGCAGCCAACACCTATCCTTATCAGGACGCGTAAATCACGGTCAGTGTTTATCATCTGTTGTGACAACCGCTTGACACATTGTATTCCATGAAGCGAAAGTGTTTTTCAATTGAAGAAAAAAAAGTTATATTACACTGTTTAGAAGCCGGTGAATCAAATGTAATCATGAGTGCGGCGTAATTTGTAATGAATGTTTTATTTACCTAAAAAGAAATTTACTACCTATGCTATTACATATTTCATAACAATAATTACAATAACATTAATAAGCATCATAATAAAAACAAGCTTAAATTATCCGGCCGTTTTGTGCGTAGTCCGGTTAGTACGACAAAGTATTGCCGGCCCCTTGAGGGTCGTTACATCGGGATTCTACTATGTGTTTGTAGTTTTGTATAAAGTAGTATTTTTATAGGTATTTTACTGTTTACAAGAAAAAACCATCGGTAAGCGATAAGTAGCGATAAAAAATTCTTGATCTTTTTAATCTAAATTTTAATATTAATTGCACATGTCTGTTTGTAATATTACAAACTGTCTTTTATCTTATTTCAAAAACATTATTTCATTTTTGGATATGTTCAAAATCAGTGAATCTATTGTAAACTTTTTAAGACAATTGAAAATATTTGCAAATAAAGTAATTTTTGTAATTTAAAGTAACTTTCGACAACAAATTCGCAGAATACCTCGTGGGTTAAATACCAGAAAAGCAAGTGAAAAGAATTTTTTTTTATCAATTGGTTAAGACTCACTGAAGAGGTCTCGAACCCGGCGCGCACCCTGTCCCACGAGCACCTCGTCGAACTCGGGCCCGGCGGCGTGGAAGAAGGGCACGCCCGCCTCTCCCGCCACGGCGCGCGCCAGCAGAGTCTTGCCCGTGCCCGGCGGGCCCACCAGCAGCACGCCCTTGGGCAGCTTGCCGCCCAGCGAAGAGAAGCGCTCGGGGGACTTTAGGAACTCCACCTGAAACAATCATAAATTTAGTCATATTGGCACCAATTACTGATTTTGTTCAAAATATTGCTGTTTTGCAATAAAATCCAAATAAATGGATTATTTCTGAATGTATCCGAAAACTAAAAAGTGTTTTGGAAAAGTGATTATATAAATATGCTTTCAAATTTTATAATTCAAAATAAACATATAATTTTTGAAATATAAAAATTTTGCTTGCAAAAATAAAAGACTTCAAAATGGCTCACCATAGGTTTTTTTTAAACTAAGGGTGGGTTTTTTCATTTACCGATAATGCTAATTGCAATGCTAATTGTAAAAGTTTATGGTAAAAGTCATAGAAATGAGTTTTTTCATTTGACATTTACCGTTTACTTTTACCTAGAATGTTGCAGGCCGGCAATGGTGCTGTAAAATGCTAAAGTAAATGTAACCAAAATGGCCGCCGTTGTCAATGTCACTTTTGTGACAGTTCAGAGATGAGAGGTTATTTTCTTGCTATCTGTTTTACGGTATTTGCTATTATATTATCATTATCGAGTGACAGTTCGTCAACTTCTGACGATGAATCTGTAATTAATTATACGACACGACGTGTCGCGACATAATATACGCAGGACTTTCATACGCCGATTTTGCGTTAACAAAGAAACTGCTCGACTTTTGACTACATCAATTGCAGATATGTACTCCCAATGACCTATAAGTAATATTTGATGAAGTGTAATTACAAATATTTTTTTCAAATGACATGACATAAATAAAATGAAGCTCGATTGACCTCTGTTAGGAATAATACTGTCAACATGCAAAGATTATTTGGAGATATTGCAAATACACACAAAAGTACAGTAAGCAAACTATATTTTAATGTGTCAAAGGCTACTCAACAAAACTTTCATATCAATGCCTAGAAGTGACGCTAAAATGTTGGAAAATAATGTCAAATTTCACAAATTGGCCAAATTTTCAAACGTCATACACTAGACCATCATAAAGACGATGCAACAATAGACGACGCAATGCGCGTAAAAACATAGAATTTTGACATTTAATTTGTGAGTTGCCACATGAAAAAAATATATGAACAGTTCCCAATACGAAAATGTGGGAATTAGATAAGTTATCATGCTGTCATCCCTATTTACCTTTACTTTAGCAGTTGGCGTCATGAAAAAACTCATTTTGCCGTAAATGTCAACTGTACTGCTAAAGTAACTGCAAACTGCACGGCTAAAAGTAAAGGTAAATGAAAAAACCCACCCTAAAATTAGTGATAATGAAAAATTGATAAATGTATTAAGCCAGTGACAAACACAGCGTTAAAAGCGCCGGCGTTATTTGGCTTGGCCTATTTCAGCATATCCCTCGTCATAGATTACCATAGTAAATGTATGGCGAGCGATGTGGTGAAATAGGTCAAGCCAAATAACGCCGGCGCTTATAACGCTGTGTTTGTCCCTGGCTTTATACACGTTATTATCACCTTACTTTTTTGTCATTGAGTGGAATTTTTTTTTCTTTTAACCTCTTGAATGTTGGATGACAGTTAAGAGGTTAAGGCCGTATTTCATAGAAAATTAATATCAGAGTATTCCGAGGAGCTAGAGTGCTCTAATAAAAAGCAAAGTCTGAAATGATATTGGCGCAAGTGATTCTGACCTTGTCCTTAGACAGTTAGTGTATACATAAGGGTTAAAATTGCATTTTATTTTTTAACCTTTCAGCTGTCACCCGCCCGCCTGTGGGCTTACGACAGATGACTTGTTAAACTAACAAAGTTTTATAATTTTTTTCAAATTGTGATCGGAAATTTTGGTTTCATAAAGGTTTTTATTCTTTTGGATTTGAATACAAAGGCAAGGTGTTTTCTCTTTCTAACACTGAATGGATTATATTTCTCACTATGATAGAAAGGGAAACAGAACTATTACGATGAGACCTATATGAGTTGTTCCCAAAAGCGAACAAATTAGCCTGAGTGGTTAATGGGGTTTTTCAATTGCCTTCGTAATTAGGCGTGCTCAATGCAATTTGGGCCTTCCCAGTGCTTAGGCTGACACAAATCCAAGTAACAGCCGGTTTCAATCAACATAATATAATCATAATACTCACAACATCCTTCAGTTCCTGCTTGGCTTCATCAGCTCCCTTGACATCGTCGAAGGTGACGGAGATCTCCTCAGGGTCTACCTCCACCTGGTTACCCAGTTGGATCCTGCTGAAACACTATCAATATGAGAACATCGAGCTCTGAAGAATGGAACACGCGTTAGTAGAATTGAATAGCTATTTCATTAATCTGACACGTGCCAGGCGTATTTAAAAAAAACTGCGCGGAAACTACCTTCCTGACCTTTTGTCAAATATCCGTATAAAAACAAAGGAATTGTTTTTTATTTGCGATTGTTTTCTGTTTATCAGATAATGTATCTTATTATTCATATTTATATTACATGATAATATCGTTACACCCAGAATAGCTAACTTTAGCGAAAAAATAAAAAATTTCCCTTTTCGGCAAACAAAAAATATATATATATATTTATACGAATTTCAACTGATTTTATTGTTTCTACACAAACCTAAATATACATCCTACATGAAAACCAACAATTCAAGGGTGTTTTCGAAGAATTAATTACATTTATACTTCTTTAAAAAGTTGACAACTGGTAAAGCGGGAAAAAAATATGCAACCGGATGTCATAGATAATTACTTAAAAAAATATTCAGAGGGGCTGGATAAATAAAATTAACTGTTACGTCAAGAAAGATATTGGCGCAAGCGATTCTGACTTTGTTCTTCATACAGTTTCTTTTTACATAAGGGTTAAAATCGCATTTAAAAAAAAAAAAAAATTAGTACCGCGTGCGCCGGCGCACAGGACAGGTTAAGTCCATTAAACTTAAAAAGGTAAACATCACTGACTGGTGCCGCTTCCTTCATATTCGAATCTGCTAATATCTAGGTCCATTTCCACCATGCAAATTTAAATAAGTTAGGTTAGGAAAATGGCACATTTCGATACAAGTAAGGTTATTATTCCACTAAGCAGTGCACTATTATGGAAATTACATTTCATTTTAGCAAATGCTACAAGAAACAAGTACAGTGGTGCCTCACACAACGAACTTAATTCGTTCCAGGAGCAAGTTCGTTATGCGAAAAGTTCGTTATGTGAAACGCGTTTTCCCATAACAATACATGTTAAAAAAAATAATTCGTTCTGTAGCATAAAATATGGTAAGATGACATAAAAAAAAGATAAATTTTTTTTTATTATTTTTATTTAGATACATCTAAAAACATAATGAAAAAAACACACATTTTTTAATTTTAAGAAATAATCGAATCTTGCACATCTTCATCCATTTTCCGCTTTTTGGCCGATGGTGCAGTGAAAAACCTGTCCAAAGTCGTTTGTTTCTCTCTTTTCTTCAACATCTGCCGGAAATAACGGACAAGAGTATCGGAGTACAGGTCGTTGATCCTGTTTGCTTCAGCGGAATCCGGATAGTGGGCATTGGTAAACTCCTGAACTGCTTTCCATTTGACCAGGATGTTCTTGATGTCAGCAGTTGGAATTGGTTGATTGTTTGATTGTTGCTCCTCGTTATCAGATGACGCTTCCCTTTGAGCATTGTCCTGTTGTTGGGCCAGAAGTGTTTGGAGCTCTTCAGTTGTCAGCTCTTCTTTGTGTTCCTCAATAAGCTCCTCTACATCCTCTTCCTCTACCTCTAATTCCAACCTTTGATCGATCGGGCGACTTCGTTGTAATGATGAACGATTGCTGCGACACGTGCGTAAGTTAAGCGTACTGCTCAGTGACTAACGACTGCCTGCGCGGAAGGATGCAATAAATCGGCAGTGATCGTGTGAAGTGGGCGACTTCGTTGTGTGAAGCGAAGTTCGTTGTGTGAAGCGAAGTTCGTTGTATGAATCGTGAAATGAACGAAAAGGAAGTTCGTTGTGTGCAGCGTTCGCTGTGCGAGGCGTTCGTTATGCGAGGCACCACTGTATTTACATGCAAAAAAAAATTTGGGTTTTTAGTACGGTTCTTAGTTTGGGTAAACTAAGTAATTCATGGGTATTTAGATTTTTCATGACGATTATGAAACTAGTAGTTGAAATTTAAGCAGAGAACGGTCAAAACCGCATTTCTTGTGTTCTTCTTCATTCTATGGTTAGAACTTATATGAAGGCTATATTGTATTTTAATCATTTGATCATGCTTGGGACGTACACCTTTTACAAGCTAAGTTATCAAAAGAATGATTAAAACCTTTTGCTGGCCGCTTGATCACGGATGAGATCGGCAACAATTGTCAACTGTCATCAGCAACAATAATTTTTTAAGCGATTTTGTCGCTTATGTATAAAGAAATTGTATCAAGAACAAGGTCGGAATCGCTTGGGCCGTTCTCGTTCTCGACGTAACAAAAAACCGCATAGCGCCAGCTTTTCGGAATAATTTATAAAATATATCTGTGGTGAACTTGGCATCACTATAGCGTTTTTCAACTGCCATTTCGAGCTTATTCCAGTTCGCTGTAAAAACTCGATAATCTCCCGATTTTATCAATAAAACGTAAGTAATGTTGTTATTATACTTAGTTTATTGTCCATGGCATGTGTTTTGGTAAATATAAGACAAGATATTTTTGTTCTCTATTTCTGGGATATTATGCCGTGTTACGCTAACTCCTTCTTTAGTCGACGTTTCGGACAACATTACAGTGTCCATCATCAGGTCAGATGTGCAGATCTGCCCTGATGATGGACACTGTAATGTTGTCCGAAACGTCGGCTAAAAGAGTTAGCGTAACACTGCATAATATCCCAAAAATAAACAACAAAAATACTTTTGGCCCTGAAAATCTCAAATCATATAAGACAAGATAGGTCAAAATAAATTGACAAAATACCACATCAAAGTGAAACCATTTAAACCAAGCCATTTTCGCACGATTTTTTACAAATACGCCTGGCGATCGAGAGGTTAAGAATTCGCAACCTTTCCAATATTAATTTTCATTCAATTTCCAAAGTTTTGTATTTCGTAGTTTGATTGAAAAATGTTGATGGAAAAATATGAATGTTCTAACAAAATATTGAATAGGTCATAATGAATACAAAAGGCTGGGCAGAATGAGTACTGACCTGAAGACGGAGCCGCTGGCGGAGGTCATGAGGCTGACGAAGATGGCGAGAAAGATGACAATGGTCAGGAGTTGCTGCACCAGCTTCAGGTACTTTGTGGTTTTGGCGCCTTTCTGGTTGTCTGGACTTGTTCCTACAAGGAAAGAAATACAATCAATACGCTGAGAAAATCAGAGATAGGTTCTATTGTACGAAATTCACTCCAGGGTGTCAAAAATAAACATATTATTTAATCATTGAAGACAATATTAACAACTCTTAAATGATGTGAAATAGGAAAACCAGAAAAAGATTCAGTCGCATCTAAGACCTCAGCCATGCCAGGGTTGGGAGCAGTTGGGACTCTTGTGCAGTATTTGCATTAAAAAATAATAATAATAACAATCTAATCAATACTAAGTGTTTTCAAAATAAAATGTGCATATTAAGCGTGTCCATTTTGTGCATATTTACACAATTTTTCACACGAGTAAACATATTAAGGCCATTGGGTGCGCGGCAAGTTTCGCAACTTTTTTTTCTTGTTCCTGTTCTTTTGCAACGTTTCGCAACTTTTGGCCTAAAATCCAAAACTCTTGTTTTGGATTTTAGGCCAAAATACCCAACCAAACTGAAAAATTATTTTTGTGATCAAAAGGTATGTCAAATGTCTATCTCGGATAGGAGCTACTTTATTTATTTTTGCTTTAATTTTTAAAATATAGGCTATTAAAGATTTTAGAGGCAACTTGGACAATTATTTGAGAGTAAATGTAAACATTTAAAAAATAGATACGTTTTTAGATTTTCACGGCCAAAAGCATTTTCGTTGTTTGTTTTTGGGGTGTTATGCTGTGTTGTGCTACCTCCTTCTTTAGTCGACGTTTCGGACAGCGTTGCAGTGTCCATCATCAGGGCAGATCCGGCAGATCTGCCGCATAACACCCCAAAAACAACGAAAATTTAAAAAATTATTTTTGCTATATTTTTTTTTAAATATGATGAAATATAAAATATTGTTTTTTTTATAAACAATTTTGATGGGTGTGAATTTAAATTACAAATTACCTATTTATATCGGAACAAAAATTTATCGGTATTTTGGCCTCAAATCCAAAACTACGTTTTGTATGAAATGCCACGCAGCTGTTCCTCTTAAGCGTGTCCCAAATGCACACGGGTATCACGAGAAAAGGATGAAAAAGCATCTTACCAGCAATATATCCCTCTGCGAAGGCAATCTTCAACTTATCCCTGTCTTCTGGTTTCATGGCCTGGACCTCCTCGGAGTTGAGGAGACGCTCCACGTTGGCGGTGCGCTCAGGAATATCCAGCTGGGAGGGCTGCTTTGCTGATGTCACTCCTCAAATATAAAATATTAAAAAATATAAACAAAATGTGACTAGAATAGGAAGAACACAAGTCTTAACCTGAACAACCACCCAGACTTTGTTTGTTCAATTCCTCGGCTGGCTAAGTCCTTTATCACAACACATACAACATTTTCCGCTTACTGTGGTGGTAGTAGGAGGTTTAAATGATTGTCAGGTTATTCGTATCCCGGGAATGTTTGTCTTTCTTTTTAAAAAAAAATTGATTGAAAAAATTAAAGGAAAGGGTTGAAGGGCGGAGGAAAGATAAAAAATATATTTTGAAATCTAGCTACAGACATAGCTATTTTAGTACTGAAAGGGCGATACTGAGAGTGACTTCTGAACTGGCCAGTCGAAATATAACATACAGGGCTGTAAATGGCAAACTCACGACGACACTAAAGATCTCAAAAAGTAAAAATTGTGATACACACTAGTTCTGCTGCTCCCCCAAATCCTACGCAGCAAACTACAGAACACTGAACTTATTAGTTTTTATTATTAAAGAAACTTGTATCAGTAACGTTTATTAATAAAATCACCTCAAAGAAGTTTTATGTAGCCCTTATAATAATTTTTACAAAGACACTCGTAGCATTCGAGCCGCCATAGAAACCTAATTAATTTATTTATTTGTAAGAGCCAAACAGCTTATATACAACAATAAAAATAGAGATAAATATATACAAAGTTAAATTGAGTCAAGCCAAAAAGGTCTCCTATGTTAAAGATACGTTGGAAATGGAATTTTAATATATCTTAATTTTTATTTTTTTTGGTGAGCAGGAGAGGAAGAGGAAAATGGGATAAGGATAGGTGATGCTCCCGATGCATTCCACACTCTTGTATTAATTTTCTATCGTACGCTTTAAAGAGACTTAATATAAGCACCAACCTAACAAAAATGTTTCAAATCAAGTTTTACACTTTGAATTTGCGCAGTTTTGCAGGAAGGTAAATGTACCACATGCATCAACAAAGATGACATAGACCCCGAAGGGAATTATTTTTCTCAAGGCTTTCTGTGTGGAGATAAATTTAAAAAAAAAATGAAATTGTCTAACTCCGCCCCGCGGTTAATAAGGAATATTTATTATTCTAAATGGTTAGATTTAGCTTTATTATTTCGAAAAGTGAGTATTTATGTCAGGGGAGATGAAAAAATATGCATTTCATATTTTTATTTTGTTAAGACTTATACAACTCGACCAAAATTTTTTTTGCGCAAATTGACCAAAATAATTTATTATCGACCAAACAAAATTTGTAAAATTTGCACTTACCCATTGTTTTCTTAAATCTTTGCATTACAGATGGATTCCTTTCTAGTTCAGATATGACCGTCCTCTCAGTTTTAAATCCTCGGACCTGAAGTCCATACTTAAACTTCGGAGTGCAAAGGTTCTGAGACAAATAGCTGGCAAAATTTTCTGAGTATGATATCTTTGCATTTTTGTAACCGCGGGAAGTGTCCACATACAGACTGGGTGTGTTTATGACATTATTCAGTATCTTGTCCACCTTAGTCTCATTCTTGTTCTGCTCGAAGGAGTATCCAGAAACGTACGAGACATGCCATGGGTTAATCTTGTCAGCCACATCTTCCTTTGACGTTGGAGCACTTCTGCTGCGCTGACGAGCGAATATCTTATTGTTCTGCGTTACTCCCAGCTTTTGGAAGTCTGCCAACGTGAACTTATCACAGTTTTTGATGGCTTCTCGCAAACTGTTTTCACAAATCGATTCAAACTCGGTCCGACTCAAATCCGCGCTGAGCTTTTCAGTGTTCCTCTCCGGCTTCGAGACATTGTGTTTCTTAGGCTTGAACAAGCTTCCCGAATGCCTGGATGACAGCTGGCTCAAGCTATACAATAACTGCGAGAGTAAAATACATATTGATAAGCAAGGTTAAAATTTCGGTCATTGCAATATCGACTGTCATTGTTTCAGAATATCAAAATATGACGTAAATATTGCGAAACATACCTGATTGTGGGTGTTGAGGGTATTCAGAGAAAACATTGTTCATGTGAATTATTATTTATACCGTGTTTACTGAGACGACGAAATTTAATCACGTCCAGGAAAATGATTATTTCACGTCAAGAAGAAGACATCACAAACATGGAAAATATCCCCACGGCACCTGTCGGCCAGTAGAATAGTTACTTTTATGGCTGTTCGCTCTATTATTCTGCATTATTTGGAGGAAGCTAGGGCGCGTGGCGATTAATCTGTTCGAAATTATAAGTAAATGGTGATTAATCTGTTCGAAGGTTGAAATTATAAACAACTATGTATAATCGTTGAAAAATTACGAAATGTTCATTCATTTACTTAAAAATACGTTGTGAATATAATTAACAATTTTAATTTTGTTGGAAGGTTGAATTTGTAGGTTTAAATGTAGTAAACTAGTGAAAATTAACTGAACTTATTTAATTACATTAATAATAATTAGGTTAAGCCAAATAAAAATTGGCTTTTTTGAATTGCACTACTGTTTTAATTGATTACATTTAGATTTATAAGAATATTTAGATTTAATAAGAATATAAATGCCAAAAAATTCCTATACTCTCAACAAATCGATAAAGATAACAAGTCATTGGATAATTTTTCACAAAACGGCGCCATATAAATTATCCTATTTTTGTTATTTGTCAAATTTAAAAATATTATTTCAGCATCCAGTCAGCAAAATCGGTGTTATAATTTTACGAAGACCGTTATTTTTTTTAGGTTGGTGGGTTTCAAACTCCACATTTGAATACTATCTATATTTAAGGTATGTTTGACATTTGACCACAATTTGATCAAAAAATGAAACGGACAAAGAATCAGCGTTTAGCTGGGACCGTCTAAATAATTTAAATAATTCCTTAGGAAGATTTTGCATGAAGTCATGTCAAGAGCGGAAATAATAAAATACGAATGAGTAAGAACCAATTTATGAATGTTAAAAAGGCAAGGAGTATGTAATAAGACGGAGTTGCGTGATACATCCTTTCTGCATACCTTCAGCTGGAGTGATAGTTAGTTATCATTCCTGAGTGTTTCCAGTATTTTATTTTTTACGTAAGTGTACAACTAGTATTGTTTTCTGTAGTGCTCTAGTAACATTTTGTTTATTTGCACATTTTATAATTATCTTTTCAATATGGATTCACAATACATTATTACCTCAAAAATGTCAAATGTAAATTATTTTTATTCCAATATTACATATTTTATTTTTTGTGTCTAAAAAGTAGCTAACCGAATACTTGTTTTGATACCTACCATAATAAACACACTTTCAGCCGTATGGTATCATTGGAGTAGAAGTGTGTGGTTTATCTATGGTTTGGGATAGCAAGAGCCAGTGATATGTTTTCATCTCCGTGATCCTCATCCTCGCTTGTCGCAGTAAATTTCAAAATGGCGACTAGCGATGACGAGCCTATGCATTTATATGAAGTTTTTCAAAATTGTTTCAATAAAATCGCCAACAAACAGCCAGGTGAGTGGTTTTTCGCGTAATTTACCAAAATGCGCACCCAAAAAGTGATATCTCGCGTTGCAGTGATGTCTCAAAATGTGCAATTCGGTCTATGTTAGTGCGCGTGTGTTCCTTTCCTCCTCCAAAAATCCTAACAGCTTTCGTTAAAACGCCGATTTATAAATCTACTTGTGTCAGCAGCGGTGAAATTAATTAAAATAAGACATTAAAACGTGTTTCCGTTGTGAATTTGTGACTTAAAAAGTATTGTGAATCATTAGGTATTTTGCTTTGTTTTGGTTTCAACTCGGATTGTCAAGTGTGGTTTATTCATTGTGTGCTGGATTCCTACTAGGCCTCCGTCACTAAAAGTGAGTCAAATCGAGCCTTTTACGTGTCTCGTTGATACGGAAGATAATCCAACGTGCGTAAAAGGTTCAACAGTGTTATTAAAAATGTTTTTTTAAGTTTTTAACTTGAGCCCAGTTGTTAAAACTCTACTACAACATTACAAATTTTAAAACCTACTTAAACATTTTCAAAGAACATTTCGAAACAGGTAGTGGTAATTTCTACCTTGTTTACACTGTTAAGAGTTTTCTCAGGTACAAGTTAAAAAGTTAAATCCATTTTAAAGACATTTCTCCGCCTCAGATGGACTGTAGTTGATAATGTGTATTATATTAGCTTGTTGAACGTGTTGGTTTCTCGAGTAGGTAAGTAGGAAGCAGTATGATATGCGGCGAACAGAGAAACACCAAGAATTAACTTGGTTAAGAAATGGCCTTGGGCGATACGGAATTTTTAAAGAAACCACTTTCTGTCTTTCATGGAGTCATGTATTTTGTGTAACTTCTATTTGTCCCCATTTGCACAGAGTTCCGCCTGCTTTCTGTCCAGAGAACTTATTCAATCTGTTTAGTTTGTGTGTCAAATGTATTACAAGTAATGAATGCTGTGTGATTTTTATATTTTATATACCGATAGGCAGATATATAGGTTTTAAAACTGTTTTTAATGTCTTGGAAAATATGTGAAAAAAAAACTGTTATAAAAAATCTAAAAATCCTATATAATATACCAAATCCGATTTTTTTTACCGTTTCTTGTAAATAGGTACTAACTAACGTCATTAACGTAGCGAGTTTTCGATGTTTTATCGTATAAAAAAAATATTTATCACATTTTCTACGAATAGATTTAAAATCGCCTAACCAAAAACAAATTGCGCACGGATCCTATTGTTATCTATTTAGGAATAATTTAATCGGCACTAAATTGATCGAACCAAATCCAATCAACATTATTTTTACGATATCTGAAACCTAAAATATATTTTATGACCATGCCTGACGAATTATTTACAAAAATAACTATAATTTATATACGAAATAAATATACGTAAAAACTAATTAACGTTATTTTAAATAATTTAAAAAAACATGTAGCAACGTTCTCATTGAAAATATAAAATAGAACAAATACATTGCAACATTAAAATCATTATAAATTTTGCATAAACTCCCTATACTTTCGTTATTGACGATAATAATTAGGTACTTTTCACTTATTTTTATCTAATTTTAGTATATTTGTCAACGTTCTAGAGCGGTAGATACCTAGCTACTCTCAGTATCGCACTGGTGAAAGACCACCATTAAAAAGTTGCGAGAGGAATATAAACGCCAAAAATATTTGACTTCTTACCCCTTTAAAACTCCGCTTGTTTTTGTTATTATCTGCACGAGGAAAGTAGCGCTAAAGTTATTTTTGTTTTTTTTTTTATGAATAATTTTACAATAATGAAAAAAGTTAGTCAGTGGATCGAGTTAAAAATAATCTTAGCCACAAAGGGGTATTTTTTAAAAGTTGTTTCTTAACCTATAACTTCATAATTGTTTAATTAAAAAACAAAAAAAACAAAAAAATACATTATCTCCACACAGCGGGCTCTGAAGAAAATAATTCCCCTCAGGGCCGATGTCTACTTTGGAGATGGTGTGTTGAGGGTATTTTGAGGAAAGGAAGGTTAGGAAGTTCTGGGAAGGAAAAAAGGTATGAGGGGTGGGTAGGAATCTGGGGGTCGGTTTCTCTAGGAATAACAAATATAATGAATGCATCATACTGCGATGCAAGGCGATGTTCTGGGAGAGATCAAAAGGTTTGGCCTGCCACGCAATTGGTGGGCAGACGCATCCACCGCTAAGACCCGGACAAACCTAACCCCATGAACTCGGGCACCTCTGCTAAGTCACCAAACGTAGCGAACCACTTGGGGTGACCTGTGGCAGAGGTGTTGGTTATCCGATAAATGGTTCCCGAGGCGGCGGTACCCATTTTCGCCTACCAAAATGAAAATTTATTATAAATATTTAGTACTTTACGCTTATATTTTTTGTAACGTAATTAATAATTTTATTTTAATTCCAATAAATAGATAAGGAAGGAAAAGCTTCAATGTATCCATAGCATATTTTTTTATATTCATAATGTAAACCGATTCGTGGTAAAGATAAATCTAAATAGTAATTTGGCGTATAGCTTCATCTTAAATTAGGTACCTCCCTCATAGCTATCTCTTTTCCCTCTCCACTCCCCTCAGCCTCACAGTATTCCCTAAATTGTGTGTTGTCATAGTTCCACTGACTCCGGGCATTAGGGACTCACATAAAAACATGGCCTTTTGTGGGTATATTGCGAACTTTTTCATTTTTCTACTTTTCAAATAAGTAGTTAGATAAGCTAGGTACTATTTATGGCTATTATTATTATGAATATTTTATAGAAATTATAAGTAATTTATGATTTTTTTTTCTCTCTCAGAGATGATGAAAATTACGTTTGCGCAAATAAAAATATGAATGAACTAGCTTCTGCCCGCGACATCGTCTGCATGGGATTAGTACTTCGAGTAATCTATTTCTTGTCCTAGGGTCCCATCTATGTTTATACCAAAATTCTTAACCTATTTATTTAAAATATCTATAATTCTTGATTCGATTCAAAGTATAAGGCGAGTACTTCAAATAAATGCAGTAAGTAATTTAAATATTTTCTAAAATAGAGTTTTGATTTAACAATCATTGTTTTGCAAAGTGTCATTCTCAAATTTTGACATTTTCTAATAAACAATATATATATTTTTTTAATATATTGAAAATAAATAGCTAGCTTTATGAATTATAGCCTAAATGTTATTCTGATGTATGAGCGATATTATTGTTAAGTTTTATTAAAATCCATTCAGTAAATTTTGCGTGAAAGAGTAATAAACATACATACATCCATACAAACTTTCGCGTTTATAATATACTAGCTTCTGCCCGCGACTTCGTCTGCGCGGGATAGTACTTCGAGTAGCCTATTTTCTTTTCCTAGGTCCCATCTATGAATATAACAAAATTCGGTATTTATTTAAAATATCTATAATTCTTGATTCGATTCAAAGTATTAGGCGAGTACTTCAAATGAATTCACTAAATTAAATATTTTCTAAAATAGAATTTTTATTTAACAATCATTGTTTTGCAAAATGTCATTCTCAAATTTTGACATTTTATATTAAACAGTAGATAATTATTATTTTTAATATATGGAATATAGCTAGCTCTATAAATTATAGCTTATATGTTATTCTGATGTATGAGCTACATTATTGTAAAGTTGCATTAAAATCCATTCAGCGGTTTTTGCGTGAAAGAGTAACAAACATACATACATCCATACAAACTTTCGCGTTTATAATATTAGTAAGAAGTAAGATGAATTTAAAGCATCGTGCTTCCAAGGTTCGATATTTGAATTCTGTTCCACGTGCTATAATCTTGACAATATTATTTTTAAACATTCAATATTTTGAAAATATTTCTCTTTCAAATGAATTATCTTTTCTAAGCATTGCAAATATACATGTCTCTATCTACCTATTGTTATATCGATTTTTTTTTATATTGCACATTCACGAATGCTTGAGAAAGACAGGGCACGATCAAGTAAGTGAATCAATACTACGAGTAATGTAACAGAAAAGTGTGTACCTACAAGACAATGCATGAATTTGAAAGAAGCAAGGAGTGTGTGAGGTTCGAGGCGGCCCATCCTCTCTGCCTACACTTGCGTTAGTTAGATCATATTATTGTTGTTATTACCGTACAGAAGCAAATGTAAGAATTTTAGCGAAGAAATAGGTGTGTGCCGCCCTTTTATCTCTGAATGAATAATAATAATATTTGGATGATTTATATAGCGCCGTTATTGTGAAAAATCGCCTCAAGGGCGCTGTACAAATTTATAATATACTAGCAGACCCGCTCACGCGTTGCTGTGGCTAACGAAACACAACGCCATCTACTGGATGGTTACCTAACCTAGATAACCAAGTATTGTGTCAATAAATTAACTCAAACCGCCATCTGTCAGAAACTTATGGAACTTAAAAAATATTTCAAATCATTGTCCCATAACCAACATTTAATTCGGAATAATAAATATTGAAGTCAATAATCGAGATAAAAATAATTCTACATTTTAAGTTGGACCAAATTACACACCGTAAGCCAAATTTATCAAAATCGGTTGAGTAGTTGCGGAGTTTATCTTGGACTAACATCGTGACGCGAGATTTTTTTTTATATATAAAGATATCTACATCTTACTTCTAACTACAGACTAGACAAAACGTTATAACAACGTATGGTTAAAATCAGTGGCGGCTCGTGACTTTTGGATCTGATAGAGGCAGGGTTGAGATGAATTAAATCACTTGATTTAAATCGCGATTAAAATCAAATGATTTAAAAAATAAATCATGATTGAAATTAATACTTTTTTACTGCAACCAAATCACCCGCTAATCAGTACCAAGGGACTTCCCCCGCCTAAAATGCGAAGGGACTCCCCTGGTCCCCTTTATAATAAACGTTTCAAAATTCAACAACTCACGATGGAAATGACGTTCCGAATTGAGAATAGATGCGCTGATCTCTAAAACAATTTAGGTAGAAAAATATTCGCTAGATTTTAGTAAGATATACAACCAGTTTTTTTTTTTAGTTGAAACAGTAAAGAGTTCAAAATTGAAGAAAATATTATAAATACCTAGTATTTGGACTCTCTTCCCCTATTTTTTTTTTTTTTTACATTTACTCCACACAGGAGGCCCTGAGGAAAATAATTTCCCTCAGAGCCTATGTCATCTATGAAGATGCTGTGTGGAGGGTCTTTTTGAGGAGAGGCAGGAGTGAACATGGGTCTTGAAGAGACGTGGGTTTATAAGAAAATATTCTATGTCTGTATGTTTTGCTTTTTAAAAGAATACATTGCGTAGTTTGTGTACTGAACGTCTGTGGATGGTGTTCAAACCAGGGAATTTTAATGATTTTTGGAGGGGTCTCCTATAAGACGTAACTTATCAACAAAAGTTAAAGTACCGACATGCTAGTGGTCGATATTTATATTACACTAGCTGATACCCGGCTTACGTTGCGATGCCACTTAAATAAAGACATTGTTTCTCCTTGCGTTCCATTTTCCATTCGTCCCCTTTTCCCTTCCTAAACCTCTTCCCCACCCTCGTCCCGTTCCCTTCTCACCTTCCCCACGTTCCCCCTCCCCTCTCCCGCTGTCATGAATTCCCCTTCCGCCTCCCCCCTCCCTAGTCCTCCCTCCCGCGAACAACCCCTCCTTCATTCTCCTCCGCCCCTCTCAGATTCCCCTCCCCCTCTCGCATTTTTCCCTGCCGCTAAACTTCATAAATACACTCATTTTTCAAACAACTCGCGTGAGCCCTATTGCATTTTTTTAGCAAATTTTATAACTCCTGAACTCACCAATATACAAATATTGCTATATAGAAACCTTCACGGGCATGACCACAACAACTCACCAAATTTTTATCGCAATCGGATAAATAGTATAGGAAATACGTCTAAATATATCAAACGCGCGAACTGTCAGACGTACTGAGTTAAAATAGTCGTTAGGTTTTCTGAAATTATCCAATTTTCTGCGCAATTTTCTTAATTTTTTCTTTCCGTAAGATCCTTCTACAAAGTCTTAGAAAACTTAAAAAAAACCATGAATGAAATAGCTAAATTCGTTCTAAAGTTATGGCGTGACCAAGGTAAACGGAGACCACGGAGGAAATTAGGGATACATGTCCATGCATACCGAAAGTTTACCAAGCTATTAATATTTTAAAAGTAAAATATATACTAAACTACCCTAAGAATAAACCTTAACTAACCAAAGAATGAAGAATATAACACACAAGAGCTTTATAAGAAAGAAATATTTCAAATAAATGAAAATTGATCAATATAAAATATTAATTCCACAAAGTTCAGTAGTAAACCGAAGTAGAAGCTTTTGAAGTTGGAGCCTAAACTCCCTCTCAACTGTTTTTGATTTACGGCCTCTTGATAAAACAATAATTACGAATTGTGATCATGGTTTTCATTGTATCATTTATTTATTAGAGTGGGCTTTCCAATAATAATTGACTGGCCGAGAAAATGACAAAAATGAAGAGTAATTGGCCGAGAAACAATAAAACCTTTTCCATCTACATCTCGTAAACATACGATTCTCAAACAGTTCAAATTTATTTATTTATTTTAATTTTATTTATTCATTTCTATGCTGTTACATACAGTTTATAAATACAATAGGTGGAAGTACAACCAAAAATATTTATATAAAACATTTTAGGTAGTAGAGTGAAATATGTTCGGCAACTGTATGTAAATGGTTAAAACTAATGTAGTTATGTTTTGTGAACACCTCACTAGGAGAACCTGTGCTGAGGTGTTCGCATGTATTATTATGCCGTCATAAGTGATAGCACAGTATCCCCCTTGAGACTCTCAAGGAGGACTTCCTAGTTCCACCCATGGTGGCTGTATTGTACATATAGTAGGTGTAGGTAGGCTGTGTTGAGATAGTCATCATAATATTATACAGACACAATGTAGTAAGTTAAGGTAAGTTAAGCATCATAATATTCTAAAGACGCAATGTAATTAAGTCTAATTTAAGAATAACCTGTTAACATTTCAAATGATGGAGGACTTAGCTTTCAGAGGGATTGAACCCATCTCACCTGGGCGGGAAACCCATGAATTTGTCAACTCAGATAGGTTTTTTTTTTATGTATAAGTACTTGGTGTAAGAACAATAAATGTATGCCCCCTTACATGGGCCATACATTCTTTTCGAATGTGGACATTCACTGTACGGTCTTACTTGGTTTTAACACACAAATACTTATTTATGCCAGTTGTTTCACAGAATTTTAATAATTTATCAAATTTCAAAGTTAATTTTCAAGTTCTGTTATTATATAATTATGAGCTAGGTGCTTAACAAAACAGAACTTGAAAATTAACTTCGAAATTTGATGAATAATTAATTGCTTAAATTCCGTGAATCCGTTCTTAGTATTCGTTCGTCATTCTTCTGACAATCCTTACTTCACTCTCATATTCCAAGGTTTGTATCAGAAATATGTTCCTGACTGAAAGTCTGCCTTTCTTTTATATGACGAAATTTAAAAGGATGCCTGTTTTCTTCGTGGTTTTCAGAGAATTTGTTATGTAAATTTTAGTTATATTTCCAAACTTCCGAGTTTTACAATACGAACTTTCTCTTTATCCAAACGTTTTAATCGGCTCTAACCATAAGTAGAATGTTTGCAATCCCGCCCCACATTTTGGCCACCCCTTTTTCCCTTGTAATATTATTGTTGTGCCGGTGGGGGAAGGGGTCAGGGGGAGTTATATTATAGCCCCTGCGTTTGACGTTTATGACCCGAAATGCGAGTGGTAAGTACCTCCCACACATATATGTTCGTACTGGTGGGGCGATTGATACCACGTACTTCTCTATTCGAGCCCGATTTAAATGGGTCCAAACTGCACAGAATATTGTACGGAACACTATAAGAGATGTTGTTTATATTTTTACAGGGTGTCAAGAGACATACCTGCCTTACTTTAACCAGGGTTTCGTGAGCTGAACCCCTGCTTCTAACCCAGCTTCTAACATTTTGCTATGTCTCTTTGGAGAACTGTCAGAATTCAGATTACGCGGAAGATATGTTCGCATTACATTTGATTCCAGATAAAATCGCGTTTTTGAACATATTTCAAAATAGAATACTGTTATTGAAAGCAGATGAAGACAGACTCTTTTAGATTGTAGTATTACAAATCGACATAAGCAATATAAAATATTAAAATTTTGAACGCAAACAATGTAAGTTAAAATTATTAATATCTTATATAAATACTTCGGGAGGTGATTCTACATGATAATATAAGTAAAAAAGATAAATGACTTTTCGAAATTCCAACTTTAAGGGGTACTTTTTAGGTAAAACGAAAAAATCAGTCCGTCGTATGCGGCCAGCACTAGGTACTATTTTACGCTATTACGATACGGGTGACTCACAACAATCCAACGTCGCGGGCGGGCGCACAGCAAATTTATCGGTAATTTTGTACCTTACACTAAGGATTTTTAACAGGTACGTCTTTTTGTATGGGTTATTAATAATGTTTTTTTTGTTTCTTTTTAAAATAAATTAACCCAAGACTAAAAATTCGTTTTTTTTTTTGTTGTTTTGGTTTTACTCTAAATACTCGTTAAATAAAGTTTATCAGAAACGTCGTGTACGAGTAACTTCCCAAAAAATGGTCTCAGAACAAACAGTTAAAAATATCATTTTTATAGAGAACTTTTGTGATAAATCGCCACACGGAAACATATCGGGAAATTATTAAACATTTTCCAATTACACACGAGGAACTCAACTTAGATTTTTTTTAACAATATTCATCGCCTGACAAGACCAGTGTATTTTGTAGCACGTTTTAATAGATAGTACAATATTTTTAAAAGGATTTCTTAACTTATTTTTAATGTGGAACTTTGCCTAATTTAATTTACAGTAATCTTCTAATTTTGATGTACCTGCAGTAAATCCCAACCACAATAAATCACGAGAACAGTAAATAGATTAATGTTAATACTCCTCCAGTCTATTGACCCCCAGTCAACATTTTACTCTTTCAGTCGTTTATGCGTAATGATAATGATAATTTGTAATTTCGACCTCCCGACTACCACCAGCCAGCAAACGGCAGCCTTATCTCGCTGCAAGGTCAGGCAGATATCAAAAGACGACACGAGAGTATTATTTGTAATAATAACAGTAATTAATAATACATAGTAATAAAGATTAAATATAATTAGTTGCCTTATCGTAATTTTTCCCTGTTGTGACTCACGCGATTTAGTCTTTTGATTGTAGAGGTAATCAAATACTTAATGCCTGATAAAATCAGTACGTACGTAAAGCCGAGATTATTGGTTAGCAATAAAATTAGTTGTAATGTTTTACGTGATTTATTTATTCCAAAATTTATCTGTGTTAATTTTATAATATGTAGGGCGTCGAACCCGTAACCTCTATTGACCTTTGATAGTAGTAACCGATTTAAAATAAATTCTTAAGAGAATTCAGAGATAAATAAATACCAGTCAGATGAAAATTTAAAACGTGATTTTTTTTTCAACTTTTCAATAAATGAGACATTATTTATTAGGACGGTTTAGGGCCTCCGTGGTCGTAAGGCTCGCGAATAGCAATCCGGAGGTCGCGGGCTGGTACTCAACAAAATTTTATTTGATTAATTTTTAAGAGAAATCGAGATAAATACCAGTCAGATGAAAATTTAAAACGTAATTTTTTTTTAACTTTTCAATAAATGAGACATTATTTATTTGGACGGTTTAGGTCCTCCGTGGTCGGGGGTAAGGTTCGCGAATAGCAATCCGGAGGTCTCGGGCTCGTGCTCAACAAAATTTTATTTGATTAATTTGTAATATATTTGCGGCACGTTCCAGAATGGAATATACTCTCGGTATCGACCACCATTCAGAATTGAGATGCTGCTTGAAATGATGCGACTTTTGATCAGATCTGAATAGTAGGTATTTTATTACCTTCCTCTCCCCCATTTCCCCTTCTCATTCCACCTTCAGCCTCGCAACATACCCCAATCGGGGATGCCATAGTCTCACCGGCTACAGATGGTTGGGAGCAGTTGGGACTCTTGCGTGCTATTCACATCAAAAAAAAATATATATATTAATAATAGGTACATATGCAGAGTTCCCACTCACCTTAAAACAAAAAATTCCTGGGAAAATCACGCCACTAAAGCAATCTATCAATTGATTTTATTTTATTTATTATTATGCAACTTTTTAATGCGATAAACGGCCCAAATTGAATCAATATTGATATGAAGTAGTCATTACTAAGTGTACCAAGGTGATAAGAGATTAAAAAATTGTGTTCACAGTTCACATAAAAATAAACTTATAATAAGATAAAAGATTACGAATATGTTACATTGTAAAATATCGATTTTTTAAGAATGATCATTAAATTTTTGTTATTTATTTTTGGGATGTTATGCCGTGTTACGCTACCTCCGTCTTTAGCCAACGTTTCGGACAACGTTGCAGTGTCCATCACCAGGGCTGATGTCGATGATGGACACTAACGTTGTCCGAAACGTTGGCTAAAGGAGGAGGTAGCGTAACGCAGCATAACATCCCAAAAATAAATAAATAAAATACTTTTAGTCGTGAAAATCTTAAATCATATGATATGATCATTAAAGTTTATCTTTAAAATGATCTGAACAGAGTTTCGTAGATATTAGTAGTTACCAATAAGAAAGTGATTTTTTATTGAAAGCCTATTGTATATATTTTTTTAACAAAGCTCCGTAGCTCGTGATAGAAACGGCGTTGCGAACTACACGTTGTTACTTGGCTTGGAATTTCCAGAGAGATAATGTATTTTTTTTTAAATGTGAATACCTAACAAGAGTCTCAAAGTTCCCGTCTGGAGCCAGTGAGACTATGGCATTCTCAATTATGGTATGTTGTGAGGCTGAAGGATAAGTGGAAAGGGAAAGGAGACGTAGAGTATGAAGGTGGGGAAGTGCCTGGCTATTCAGATCTAGTCGCCATACACGGGTAAAGCCATTTCAAGCAACGTTCCAATTCAGAATGGTGGTCTTACACCATGGCGATACTGAGATTATCTTCAATCTGAAACCTTATATAATTTAAAATGATTTAATTGTGAAAACACAAATCACGCACGCCGGATTTGAACCCGCGTCCTCCACAACGCTAGTCGAGAGCCTTGCCCCTGTACCGCGGAGGCAAATATGACTGCTTCATTCAATCAAATTTCTGTATGGAAATTCGGGCGATGCCGGGCAGTAATTAAGTATGCCGGGCAGGGCATGGTACATTATCGGAAGTTGGCTTTCATCTGGGTAATCTTCTCCCTGCTGACTGCAGTCAGTAATAATTCAACGGAACTGCACTCGTACCAGCCTCGTTAGTTTCGAGGCCATACTAAACACAACACGGGCATTAGCCTAATATGGTAGTTAAAAAAAATGTCAAAAGCTGTAACTTTAAAAAAATTATGAAATAAAAAAAATAAAATAATAAAAAACTACTTCTTCATCTATTTATATAAATGTATCTATATAAAGAAGCTGCTACTAACATTTTACATCCTGTTACTGAGTATTAAAAAAAATTTGTACTACTATGTGAACCACTGTAATCATTTATAAAATGCATGTTCAAGAATAAAAATAACTAAAATGAAGAAGGGTTTCCCGGCGTGGGTTTAAATTTCTCTCAAATGACTTTCAAAACAGGAGCAAGGACACTCTGTACATGAGATTTCAAAAACCTATACTCACCCCTTAGAGCGGAATTTATGATACTTGATGAAATTTTGCACACTTGACTTTTAAAATTAGAGGAAATTTACTGTCTACATCTGATTTATAAAACTGTGTAAAGTCCGTGCAACGCCGGGACTTATGCAAGCATTTTGGAGATTGATAAGAACAATAAAAATAGTAATATTAAAAATTTAATAAAACATTTTGATGATATTCTAAATTAATTGTATGCATCCAAATCCATCGCTTTAGTACAGTGTCCCCCTCGATACGAGAATCTCTGCAAACCCAAAAGGCGAATGCACAAAAAATGGTACACAGTGCACCCTTGAAAAAATCTGCATAACAAAAACGAACCACCCTCTTGTGCCGTTTGGCAGGTAGAAATAAGGGTTCCAACACCTGGCCACCCTTGGATTATACAATTGAAGGGGATGCAGCGCGATGATACGACGTTCTCCGTGATGTGGTTACTAAAAAGAAAACTGGATGACAAAGCCCATGAATATTATTATTTGTGCCTTATTAGCTTTTGAAGTATGTTTGTGCATTGTACACGTTAAATTTTAATACCGACCTGACGTCGGTACAGAAATCGTCGCAATAAGCGAGTTTAAGATTCGAAACGTGGCACGCCTTCCCGCCCGCGCCGTTCTCTCTCTCGCGCGTATGTTTTTACGCATCTTTCGCTTACGGTCATTAATGTGACTGTACCTGCGCGAAAATGGATCGTATTAAGTTCAGGGGGCCTAGTCTATATCTCTCACAGCGCCCGTAACGCGGGTTTAGCTACGTCACGAATCCGTATTAACCCTCCTCTGACCGTGCTAAAAACTTTCTGGCGCTCCGATGCTGTGCACTCAGTAAATATTAGTGTAATGTATTTATTTAATCCAATACATAAATGTATTGTGGAGGAATACCTAAAATGTTAACTCTATGTTTAGTATATTTACAAAGATATTTCAGTAAATACAAACCGTGACCGCTTAGTTGACAGCACCGTCAATAAAGGTTAAACGGCAAACGTGCTTGTTTGTGAAACCGAAAGATCGAGACTAGGCCCCCAGGGGGCCGAGTCTATATCTCTCACAGCGCCCGTAACGCGGGTTTAGCTACGTCACGAATCCGTATTAACCCTCCTCTGACCGTGCTAAAAACTTTCTCGCGCTCCGATGCTGTACACTCAGTAAATATTAGTGAAATGTATTTATTTAATCCAATACATAAATGTATTGTGGAGGAATACCTAAAATGTTAACTCTATGTTTAGTATATTTACAAAGATATTTCAGTAAATACAAACCGTGACCGCTTAGTTGGCAGCACCGTCAAGAAAGGTTAAACGGCAAACGTGCTTGTTTGTGAAACCGAAAGATCGAGACTAGGCCCCCAGGTCGGCATTTATGTCGGCGTACTGTACTGTGGTTTGCGTTGTTTAGTGACTACGAACTATGAAGGCAGTTTTTTTTAAACTTCTAATTGATTTATACATATTTTGCCACATCTCACAAACACTCCCTTTCCAACGCAACTGTCGAACCAACAGGCGAATCGAGCGTTACTGAACAAATCACTTAGCTGATCGAAGACTAAGATTGATCGATCCAAAACTTGGGAACAACGGCTGTAAGATTCGCGGTAAGGGAAATTGTAAATGTTGCCAAAGATAATATATTTTAAGTACTGGATGGCTGTATTTAAAACGTACTAGATTAAGCCCCCGGCATTGCCAGGGCTGTATACACGGATATTATAAACCAAATGTAGAAAAAAATAATGTAGTAATTTTCCTCTTATTTTGAAGGTCAAGTGTGCAAAATTCACCAATCTTGGAAAAAAATTGTAGATTTGTACAAAAAACAAAGCCACACCGCCACAGAGATACTCTTTATATTACATAGATAGACAGAAGATTAGCGTAATCGGAGTAAACGGTAGGTTTAACGTACAAAGCGTATGAAGTTTGCACCTAATACAGTGTCTACGTAGATACCCTACAGTATTCAGGGTCTTACCAATACTAATAAACATATTTTAAATTTTACACAACTGATTAATAATCATTAATGTATTATGGTAAATGGTTGTTCATTTGTTTAAAATTTAAAACACGTTTATTAGTAGGGGTTTTAATAAATCGTTTTTATAAGTCTGTTTCAGGCCCTAAGCAATTTTATGATTATAAGAATATTATTATCCATTCGGTATGAATCTCAAGAAGTACACGATATTTAATAATTTATCATCGTGCGTTTTGAGCATTTTTATTGCTTACTTGAATGTAGCTATACATTAAAGCATGTTTTGAATGAAATAAATCGATATTAAATTTTTTATTTAAAAAAATTGATACGGGCAATAATCGGCCTTTCTCATTAAAACCTCCCTGTACAGTTGCAAGCATTTTTAAACTTTTATTCTCAGCCGCTGGTCAGTCGCTCTTAATCCGTCGAATTTAATAAAAAACATTGGTAATCGCAGTGTCATGACCAAAACCTCTATATTTTTTTTAACCTCCGCTGCCACCCTGTAGTAGGTTCCCGTTTAGGATATATGAATACATTATAAATTTGATTCCCATATTTTCGATTTGAAATCACGGTCACCCCGGAGAGGCGTGGGTACCTGTCCCGTTTTACTTGACATGGGGGGCTACCCAGCAATGGGAAGCCCTCGGAAACCGACCCGAATGGATTGAGACCTGTTGAAATTGTGCATGAATGTTAACTAGTCGAATCTGTCGATAGATCAATAAAAATCCAATATAATTTTATATTTTCACGGAAATGGAAAACCCACGTAAACTGTGATAATGAGGATTGAACGCCAAACAACTCCTTGCTTCATCCAAAGACGTGAATTAGATATAGGCGCACAAGCACTGCCTACCTACCTTCCTCACATAAAAATTAAAAAAAAAAAAATTCTTGCGAGAAATCGATCCAAACTTTAAAAAAATACGCACTAAAGGTCCGTTCGCCTGTCTGTATATTTGTTTATTACGCTCGGTTCCGGTTCAAGATGGTGGTCTTTTGGATACTACCTTTTTATCCCGCCAGAAGGCGGTTCCTACTACTGTCTTATCTCCTAGTACTGTCAAATCGGAATAATCAATATTATGGTACTTATCGGCCTGGAGAAACTTTGAAAAAAGAATTGCTATTGAGATGGTAACATTTCTTTGGGCGGATTGTGCAATTCCTTATTTGAATTTAAAAAAAGTGTAACGTTAAATTTGAATGGTTTATAATTACGTAGGTAGGTATAAGTACCTACACTACCCACAAATCTTATGATTCAAGAAGAAATTTTGGCTTTGATTTATTGAATAAGATAACATTAGAAGCACACTTTTTGGTGTTCTGTTCATAGAACTACTACAGGTAATGATGATTTAGCCTCTACGTCTTTTATCAACATCTTGTACAGTAGATTCTATAATCAGCTTGACCATAAAAAGATCCCACACCATTAGTTCATAACCCCTGAACACCATAATGACAGCTGTTAGAGTATGGTGCATCTGGTAGAAATTTGTGCACGTAAAGAGGTGTTTACAGTGTGAGGGGTCGCCAGAAAGCCAAAACATGCGTGCGTGTAACCTGCGTGTGAAGCCAGTAGCCCGGGAATCAAATCACTTGATTCGAGATGGTTTAGATTTCACAGTGTGCGCAGACTTACCCGATGAGATTAGATTATCATTCTGATTGACTATTCCGTATTAAACTTTTTTCTTCTTTTTCAATCTGGGTGCTGTGTGTACTAACTAGTTTCAGCGAAATATCGTGCATGATCGTTTTACTATCTTCTGTCTTTTTCGTTTTTGAACAAGACGAGTCGAGGTTAACTAGGCACTGCTAAAAACCAGCTGCATTCCAGGAGAAATCCTGAATTGCAGCTGAGCAGTGGTGATCTTTTCGTCAATAGAACCGATGTGTAATCAAAAATGTGTACCTATATTGAAAAAACAAATCTATTGATGAATAAACGATTTTGTTTTATTATTAGTTTATCGTATTCTGTGATGCTTGTTGCGTTGTTCCTTGCTCGTCTCTGGAGGCTGGAGTCATTTGTAAGGCGATGATCTCCATGGATGACTTCTTGTGATTCCAAAACAAGGGTTGTTCGCACAGTAAGATTTTGGAGGTTAGATTCATTTACTGGTATATTGTTGATTGCGGTATAAAAGTGCAGCTAAACTATTTTTGGTGCTGATTTAGAAATGGAAAGCATTAGTTTTAGAAAAAAAAATTGATAACAGTAGTTTTGGAATGAGTTGATACTTTGCTTCTAGTAAAATCGTAGTCGTGATAATTCAAAGACAAATTTGTTATACAATATTGAGATTAAATGCGACACAGATGTTAAATTGAAAGTAAAAGTGTGTATAGGCGGAAATGAATCAAGATGAATTTAAATTTAAAAAATTACAGGTGGAAAATGATGTTAAATATTTCAAAATAGGAAGATACAACAATGGACAAAAGTAAACAGAATTAGCTAAAGGTTTTAAGAACACATCCTTCAATTTCTTCTAAAACATAATAATTAAGTTCGTACATACATCATGGTATTGTTTTCCGAAGTCATCTGTCTGTAAAACCACAACGTGTCCATTTCATAGTACGGAACCATTGCCTTGTGGTTGCATTATGGACTAACTGACTTCCTTAAATATTGTTGCAGATTCAATTCCAGTCGATAGCGAAAACTATCTACCACCATTTGCCAGTAATTAGGCAATATTACAAAAAATATATAATGTAAAGGAATAAAACACAATTCCATTACAAAACAAACATCATTATACAGGGTATTTATTAATGGACGTACTTGACTTACTTTAACCAATGATACCAGACATAATTTGGAGTTAAAAATGAAAACAAAATTTTGGTCTCCGGTGATTTTTAGTAACCAAAAAACCCCCACCCCGACCTTAACTATCCAATACCTAGTGATTTTTTTAATGTTTCAAATTGAAAACAAACAAAAAAAAAACCTCAAAAATTTCACCGGAGACCAAAATTTCATATACATTTTTAACTCCAAAATAATGTCGGGAACACTTGTTAGAGCAAGTTAAGTTTTTTTTTTACATTAGTCCAAATAGGAGGCCCAGGTGGAAAAAATCCCTCAGGGCCTACGTCATCTTTGGGGATGCTGTGTGGAGGGTCTTTTTTATGGAAAAGAAGGAGAGGAGAAGTTCTGGGAAGGTATGAGGGGTGGGTAGGAATCTGGGGTTCAATGTGTCCAGGAATGACAGACCTATGAATCCATCCCTCCCACTGCGGTGTAAGGTGGTGGTGTCGTCCAAAAGGTCTTCCTCTCCCGATCCTGCCTTCCACGCATTAGTTGCCAAGACCTAAATAAATCTCACCCCATGAACCCGGGCAGTCACCAAAGTAGCGAACAATGAAACGTCAAACTCAATGTTTTAATAGAGTAGTTACAACGGTTAGAATGGATATCTTGGTCTTATGTATACATATAAACACTACTGATAATGATAATGTAATAATGTATGAAAATATTATGTCATTTTGGAATACAGATTTATTTATCAATTTAAAGGGTAAGAAAATAGTAGTACCGGGCATTTCAATAAAAAGAGGAATTTTTCAAGGAGACTCGTTGAGTCCTCTTTGGTTTTGCTTAGCATTAAATCCTCTATCCAAAATGTTAATAAAAAGCAAGTTTGGAATAAAAATTAAGGGAAATACAGGAGAGAGTAGTACAATTTCGCATCTATTATATATGGATGATATAAAATTATTTTCAAATTCTGAATCAAATTTAGAGAAAATGATTAAGGTAGTTAAATTTTTTTCAGATGATATTAAAATGACTTTTGGTCTAGATAAATGTAGAACGATCCATATAGAGAAAGGCAAAATTATAGATGGAGATGAGGGTATATTTAGAAATTTCAAAATTAAAAGTATGAAAGGGGATGAGGTTTATAAATACTTAGGATACCCGCAATCGAATAGATTAGATCATACTAGTATTAAAAATGATATTAGGATTAAATTTCAAACTAGGATAAGAAAAATTTTAAAATGCAATCTATCTGCTAAAAATTTAGTAAAGGCAATAAATAGTTGGGCAATACCTCTATTAACGTACTCATTTGGTATAATTAAATGGTCTAATACAGATTTAGATAGCTTAGAACGTTTAATTAGAACTACGTTAACAAAGTTTAATTGTCATCATCCAAATTCAGCTATAGAACGAATTAATTTACCTAGAAATTTAGGAGGTAGAGGTATAGTCAAAATAACTTCTTTAAAACAAAATCAGGTAGAAATGTTAAGAAATTTTTTTCATAGAAAAGCTAATAGCTCAGAGCTGCATAAAATAATTTGCAAGGCAGACAGAAATATTTCACCTTTAAATTTATACGACGAGAATGCCAACATTTTTATAAATACCAACCAGGAATTATTAGATTCCTGGTCAAATAAAATTATTCACGCAAAACACTTCAATTATCTCAACCAAACGTATGTTGACAAACTTTCGTCAAACAAATGGTTGAGTATTGGAGAGTTGAGCGCAGAAATGGAAGGTTTTATGCTTGCTATTCAAGATAGAGTAATTAATACCAAAAATTATAGGAAGCATATAATCAAAGATCCAAATCAAATTGATGATTTATGTAGAAAATGTATGGCTTTTCCGGAAACTATAGAACACATTATATCAGGATGTTCTATATTAGCGCCGTCTGAGTATACATTTAGGCACAATCAGGTTTTAAAAATAATTCACCAAAGTTTGGTAATTAAACATAACTTGATTGACTGTCATAATATAGTACCATATTATGAATACGAACCAAATTCATTTTTAGAAAATAATTTCTTTAAAATTTACTATGATAAAACTATACTAACAGACAGACCAATTGGTCATAATAGACCTGATATAGTTTTACATGACAAAATTAAAAAAATAACTTATATTATTGATGTAGCTATTCCAAATTCCTGTAATATTCAAAAATCTGTTTCTGAAAAAATAAGAAAGTATACAGATTTAGGAAATGAAATTAAAAGAATTTGGCATTCTCAGACTATAAAAATATTACCTTTTGTTATTTCGGCTACTGGCATTATACCTAGCTCTCTTATTAAAAATTTAGACATATTAGATTTGTCAAAGAATTTGTATATAAAAATGCAAAAATCAGTCATTTTAAATACATGTAGAATTACGAAAGATTTTTTAAATATTTATATTGAGGGATCAGTAGGATTTATCGGTCAAATTAGGAATTCCACAGAGCCGAACCCTCTGATATGAAAATATCTGGAGACGGTGAATTATATTCCCATTTAATAGTTTGGTAGATTAACGTGTTGTTCTTGTATTGTTTTGTATTAATTATACTTATATAATACACTTGCATAACGTGGATTTACTAGATGATCATTTATATGGAAAAGTGTATGAAAGGGTTTAGTTTTTCCTATGGGAAAAACTAAACCCGTTCCTGTAAATCTGGTGAATAAAAAATAATCTTGATTTGCCAGTAAGTTTATTGGATCAAACATTCTTTGGGATTCTGATTTCGGTCTTTGTTTAATCCGGAGCGAAAATATTTCGTTATTGGTCATTGATCTGCAGATAATTTATTTAAAATTATCATAAACCACTGTTGAAATCTTGAAAGTAGAGTTTCTTTCATAGTAGCCATCTTTAAGGCCCGGTATTATCAAAAAGAAGAAGGAGTGATACGACAATACGAATGTTAGAGGGAGCGCGCTAATATTAAAAACAATAATATTCCAGCGAAAATTAAGAAAATGTTTATTAAAACACGACTCGCCTAAAAAAAATCAAAAATCTCGTGGGGGTTCTGTTAAGTAGCATTTAAAGAAACATTATGAATTTTGTCATACATATATAACTTGTAAAATAACGGAAACAAACGTGTAAATAATAATTTTCGGAGCATACTTTGTGATTAATTCTATCGAGGGAATTTCAAGTACATAATTACCGTTTCGGCTTGGGGAATGTATACGTAATAGATTCTCCTGTCTTAACAAACGGATTGCAATCTTTAGAGCACAGGCGTCGGGTGGGAATGCTATCCTTGTTCTACCGGTATTTCAATGGAAGATGCTCCGAGGAGCTAGCGTCATTGATCCCCTCGGCACCGGTACATAGTCGGAAAACACGCCAAACGCTCGCCCAACATATTATGTACACGGTTGACATTTGTCACATGAGAACGGGACGCTTCTACGACTCGTTCTTGTGTTCAACAGCTCGGCTGTGGAACGATTTGCCGGCCTCTGTGTTTCCTCCTTCCTATAACATGGGTCTCTTCAAGACCCACGTTCACTCCTTCCTCTCCTCAAAAAGACCCTCCTCACAGCATCTTCAAAGATGACATAGGCCCTGAGGGAAATTATTTTCCTCAGGGCCTCCTGTGTGGAGTTAATGTAAAAAAAAAAAATATATTATCTTAAAGAATAACATATATTTTTTTAAGAGTTAAAAACATCAAATGTTTAAGGTAAATATTTAAGAAATGGGTAGAAATTCGGGATGCCGCGGCTTAACGCGTGTATTTATTGCTTTTTGTAACGTATTAAATTTAACCACTAGAGAATGGGAAATAGACCGCTATTCTAACGTTCTCGGACATGCACCCCTTTACCTGTACAGTATTTGCTACAAAACTGTGTATATATATGTATTATATTATAATTTACATGTCTGTCTGTGTATGGCTCGGTGATGAAATAGTTGTAGAGGACGCGTTGCGGTCAGATACGGTTTTATTTGAACAATTTTTGAAAACCCTTACACATTTTTTGTTATGATCTTATATGTACATTAAAGATTTTATATATTGCAAACGGTGATCCGACGGTTGTTCCCTGACAGTTGGCCCCTTGCGAAATTATAATTATTATAAAATTGTAATTTATCTGCAGTTTTTACCAATGTCAAACCTAATTCGACTTCAAAAATACCTTTAAAGATAAGTTGATAAGGATATCAAATAAATTTATTAACAGTGTCGATTTTTTGTCTTACGCTGCTATAAACAGTATATAGACAAGTAGTTTTTTCCTTGCTGCATTTGAATGAAAATATGTACCTATTAAAATTTGTTATTCGACGGTAATTCCACTCTGCACGCGCCTTCGGCGAGGCTTAGTTATATTTTGTAGTTATATCGTATTTTCCCTAAACCTTCAGTATATGCTATAAGAAATGTTGCTTGAAATATATTTATTAGCGTTTGGTGACCAGATCTGAAAAGCTAGTTTTTTTCCTCTTACTTGTCTTCTCCCCCTCCCTACTAACTTCAGCCTCCCAATGTTTTTTTTTATAGTGAATACCTCACAAGAGTCCCAACTGCTCCCGTCTGGAGCCAGTGAGACTATGGCATCCCCAATCGGGGTGTGTTATGAGGCTGAAGGTAAGTGGGAAAGGGAAGGTGACGACGAGAGGAAGGTGGGGAAGTACCTGGCTATTCAGCTCTAGTCACAATTCTGAATGGTGGTCTTACACCAGGGCGATACTAGGAGTATCTTCCACTCTGGAACGTGCCGCAAATATAACATATATTATTTTTATTAATTAATTGTGAAATAACACAAATTAATCAAATAAATTTTATTTGCGCACGCCGGGTTCGAACCCGCGACCTTCCGAATGGGAGTCAAGTGTCTTACCACTCGACCACGGACCGGACAATCGGAAGCAGTACCTATTAGCCTGTACTGTCGTGAGGAATTCACAGTAATAAAAAAAATAACGGCATAGTTTGTGCCGACTATGTTTTCAGGGCTACCTTAGTGAACTCGCAGAAACTTTCTACTGCCTCCTCTACAAGGCGATCATACGGCATTATGTCTGTACGAATACGAGTGCGGTTAATTTTTTTGCAATGCTACAAACGGCAGGTGGCCGAGTAGTTTAAGCAGCAAGGTACCTCCCAACCCAGCGTACCGGGTTCGAGGCTCGCTCCGCTCAGCGGCCATTTCAAACGGCCAACTTCTATAATGCATCAGTATTCTTATTGTTATTCTTTCGGCTTTTAATAATGGCTTTTACGGTTTCGTTTGTGAGTAGACCGGAGTTTGCTGAATATTATTTTTGCAATTTTTGGTGTCTAGGCACATTTCTAGGCTGTTTTTTTGTTTGGATCGTGATTAATGGCGATCTATCCTGCTGCAGCACCTAAGCGACGATGGTTAGTAATGCCTCGGTTAACGATGTTGTAGTTGTCTTCGTTATCGGAGTTTTAAACAAAATTTCCTAAATGTTCCATCAAATTTATAATCTTCTCTTCGGAAAAGTTATAGATCAACAGTTTTCTCTAAACTGCACACTCATGGTAGTTGTTCCCAATCCTGCTGAAGCCGAAATATTAGCTCAACACTCCTCAAATGCACAAATACGCTCTTCCCAACGCAACTCTCCGATCAACATGCAAATCGAACATTACTAAACTAATCACTTAGCTGATCGGAGACTCAGATTGATCGTTCGAAAAGTTAGGAACAACGGCCATTTTTTTAAATGACATCGTCCTGGCGTCATTATATATATCCCAGGATAAGAATTAAACTCCTCCACACATATTCTCTAGCGACTCCAGTTCCTAACCTAGTTCCTAGCCTATCTTCTTTAGGAGTTCCCGTCCTGCTCCAAACCGTCTTGTCATCATTTCCAAATGGCCATTCCATCGCAGACCTTTGGGACCAATGGAATCTTAAGTTGGACGCTCGAGTTGGTGTTTCATTCTAACTATTTTTCTAGTACGGACTTCGTTCTCTTTATCGTTATCTTTTTTTAATTCAACAACCTGTATCTGAGCCCTTCACACGAGTGTGAAGCCAATTTCATAATTTTATTTATTTGGTATAAAAATACTATTATACATTACAAGCAAGCTTTGACTGTCCAACCCATTTTATGATAGCCAAAATGTCTGATTTAGTTCACATTGGATAGGTACATGCCGTATTGGATTACGGCGCGAGTGTCTTTGACGTAATTATCAGACTCAGTCATGTACTGGGTTCTAAAAGCAATAATTTAACTAAATAGAGTGTTAGTAGTAAAAAGCTACTGACAATACGAAGTAAAAAATTAAAATCATAATATATTATTAACCCGTTTAATCACAGGAGACCATATTTTTTCCCAGCTCACATAGAGCTCGTTGAAATCGTTGTGTCTCCCTTACTATCATAGTATGATTTAAGCTTTAAACGGCATTGGACAGAGAATACAACAGGCTATATATTCAAATCTAAAAGTAAACCACAAAAAAATTAAAATGTACACCTTTTTGAAACCAAAGTTTCCAATCGCAATTTAAAAAAAAAATTACATGCAAAGGTCAAAAAAGTGAGGAGACAGTAACCCTTTTAATTCATTTGTCTAATGAAATATGTAAGTGTTTTTATTTGTTTTCATTATCAGTAATTTTAGTTAGAAAAAACGTAAAGTTTGCTATTTTTAAAACTTTTTAAAGTTTTCATCCAAAAATTTTATATTTAAAAAATTACATGGTTATTTCTAATAATATAATTTGAAAGCCTATTTCAAAACCTTTCGAACACAGTTTTTGGTTTTCGGATACGTTAACAAATATTCCATTTATTTGGATTTTTTGCAAAGCGGGAATATTTTTAGCCTCTGACAAAAAACGCCAAAATTCTTAATTTAATTAAAGGGTTAAAGCCATCATGAAAAATAAACTCATTGATTCGTGAAACAGAAAAATTAAATAAAAACTTTATTACTTACTAAATTTACTTACTGTAATGTCTGCAATAAATAAGTAATTACAATTTGAAACGAAGACTATTTACATATCCATTAGGGTACTTCGAAAACTATTAAAAAAAACTAAATATATATTTTTAATGGGTCACCTTTTCTATGTTTCCAAATATCTAAAAAAAATATACAATTTTTTTTGTTCTTAGATTTTTAAATGAGATTTTAGGGGCGCTTCCAGCTGTGAAAATGTAGGGGTTTGGACCGAAAAAAATAAAGAAGTTAGAATTTTAACTGAATATTTATTTTAAAATGTAGTTGAACACAAGATAATAATTAATTAAGTTATTATATGTCACACATACGCTTGTAGGGCGCCATTTTGCGTCACGATTGTAAATTCAATCTAAGAAGAAAAAAAGAAGTACCTACGTTATTACCCCGAAGACTTTTATTGGGATACTAACACGTTTAAAGACCCTTCCTATTGTTTACAATACTGCGGGGCCTTATTTAATTCTACAAGCAGTCACATGTCTAGTATGCAATGCAATTATTTCCCTGAACATCGCTTATTTTCGAAAATTTGATCAATGGTAGTGACCCCTAAAATTTAAAATGAAAAAAAATGTATATTTGTGTAGTTTTTGGCTATTGAAAGCATTTTCAAGGGTGCCCCGATAAAAAAGATAAACTTTTACTTATTATTATTATTTTTTTTTTACATTAGGTTCACACAGGAAACCCTGAGGAAAATAATTTCCCTCAGGGCCTATGTCATCTTTGGGGATGCTGTGTGGAGGGTATTTTTAGGGAAAGGACGGAGATAAAGTTCTGGGAAGGAAAAGGTAAGAGGGTTGGGTAGGAATCTGGGGTTCAGTGTGTCTAGATCATCCGCCGCCAAGACCTAGACAATGATCCCGGGCACCCCTGCTAAGTCACCAAACGTAGCGAACCACTTGGGGTGACCTATGGCAGAGGTGTTGGTCATCCAATAAATGGTTCCCGGGTCGGCGGTACCCATTCCCGCCCCAATTTTATACGTACTATTATGTTATTATAATTATGTAGTTACTTTCGTCGACTTTATTTTGATTGATACGTGACAAGAAACGATCGTGTGAGTTACGCCCATCGTTCACGTAGCTTCTCACAAGCGACGCTACCGCTACCTGTCATAGTATTTTGATAGTGCAGCGCCTAGCGGCGATTTCAAACACTAATAATCGTATGTAAAATACAGACGAGCGGCGATCGCGTCGCTTGAACGTAGCTCCATGGAAGAACGGCGTTAGTGTCATATAACGCCCTCAGCTTCTACAAGGAACATAAGTGTCCCTATTGCATAACCTCTGACAGATTACGATGTCTACATATTATTATTACTGCATAATATATGCAAGGAGGCTGGATAAGTTAATTGTTTTATAATGTAAAGTTGACTCGTGCCGGTGTGATAATTAAATTTCTCCAATGTTTCCTGAAATTATCAATAATACGACGGCAGTTGTCTCAATTGTAATTCGGCGTTAATTGTCATGGGCGTGTAATAATGGGTTATGGTCAGTGGCGCAGCAATCGCTTCGATCGCTTGGGGGCCGCGAACTGTTCTTTAAAATATGCCACAAATCTTGCACAAAAAATTATACCGAGTCAGCTGTCTTTATAGCTTCAGTAAATACTTCGTTATTCTATCTCCCGTGTTTAGTCTGAATCCTATGACAGTTTGGGAGACCCGGCACACAGTGGGCTGAAAATCGCCTTGCAAAATTTTGGTTTATAGTGTCAATAAAATATTGTAAACTAGACAAAGCATACTCATATGTAAAGCATTTAAGCATTTTTGCATTAAAATGAATCATCAACATAAAAAAAGTTTTTTTTTCAACATTGAGGATTTAAAAAAAACGCGCAAGTTGCGCCACAATACGAAGTATGTCAAAAAATACAAATAAATAGTAGTATATCTGTGTGTAAGGATGTAATGGCCAACCTTATGATTCCAGAGATAGCCTCATTTTTAATGTCAGTGCCATACAATTTTTTCTTTAAAAAATTATAACTCCTTCATTTGTACACGCAATTGCTTCATACGAAATTTTATAGCATAGTAATGATCAGCAGAATCCATTTCTAGCCAAAAAAAGACCCATGAAAATTCATGTTCCTATGTCTATGAAAGGCGATTTTCAGCCCACTGTGCGGCAGTTGACTCCATAAATTATAATGATGATAAAATCATAGATTTTTTGTGGATTATTTATTTATAAATATCAAAAATGATCTGAGATGTGTATTGGCGCTAATGGCGAATCAGTGCTTAATTCTTCATAATTACAGTAAAATAACTGTCACCGTGTGAATATTCATATTTTAAATTATACATTAAAAATATATGTATGTATTAAATAAAACCATTTTGATTAATTACGCTATCCACGAGAAATTAAAACAAAAATAAACAATGAAGTCTTCAGGTTTTCAGTACCTTCCTACTAGCGATTTCCACCGTACCATAGCTCTCTGAAATTTCCCTACGCGTGCTTGTTTTTAGCCACGAGATAATGTAATTTTTAACGAGACAAGGTAAACGCTTATAAATTTAAATTGACAAGAAACGTTTCCTACATGTATGGATTGTGCAATTTGTAATGTAATGTTGGCTCGTGGATATGCAGAGAAGTACAACAACCGAACTGTCTCCACGTCCTGAATAAGTCATGATCCCCGACTTAAAAACAAACAATAATAATTTATAGAAATCAACCCTGATTTATAAATAAGAATTAAATTAGTGAATGATGTAGAGATGTGTATAACTTGAGCGAAGAAATCGCTTAATGGCTGTATTGCAAAATGCGTCTAGTTCCCCACCCAGGCGGCGTGAGTTCAGTTCCTCTCTTAGCCAAATCCTTCATAATTAATTACACAAGCAACACCTTCCGCTTATACCGATAATAGTAGAAGTTTAAAAAATATGTCCAGGTTATCCGTAACCCGGGAATGTTTGCCTTTCTTTTTACAAAAATATGGATGTCGAGGAAGGAAAGTGTGATTGTGTGTGAATTTTAATGGTTTTTCTCTATTTTTTTATTTGATTCACTAACTTTACTTATTTTAAGTCATTATTTGATAATGTGGGCCTTATTGGGTGCCTCACTCGTACTGAGGTTCCCATTTTACAATTTTACAACACTAAGATGTAAGGTAGTGAGGCATGGAACTGGCAAAGGAAGGATGAAAGTAGACTGAATGCTGTAGAAATGAGATCTCTGAGGCGTGGTAAGAAATGTGGATATTCGTAAATAATGTAAGGCTGATGTAAGCGTAATGAATAAGATTAAGAAAGGGACCCTCAGATGGTTTGGGCATGTAGAACGATTGAATGAAGAAAGGAGTGTAAGGAGGATACATGACGCAAAAGTGAATGGAAAAAGAAGTCGTGGACGCCCTAGGAAGACATTGCCCGATCAAGTGAACCAGATACTTGAGTCGGGCCATGTCAGAGGCCCTAGCACACTCGTTCGATAACGATCGAAAGGATAACTATCGGTAACTTCTCATCGCAACTTCCCTAGGACAACTAAACATCGCTAACGTACAAACAACAGTTGATGTCGAATTCTTTGGCGATCTGTAGTCATGCTAGGGAACGATGAGAAGTTACCTATAGTTATCTTATCGATCGTTATCGAGCGAGTGTGCTAGGGCCTCAGGAGTCGGAATAATAGAAGAGCATGTATGAGAAGATGTATGAATGTGAACGAAGCAACAAGGAGAGTGGCAAAACCGAGTTGTTTGGTGGTCCGTCCTCTGCCTACCTCTGCGGGGAAATGGCGTGATAGTTAGTTAGTTACCAAGATAAAAAAAAGATAATGCATAAAGGCGGTAATTATTTTTTTAATTAGCAATTTTTATGATGTACGGTTGTACACGAGCATAATGAAGTGTGTATTGTAATGGTGTTGTGTATTACGTATTATTATTTTACATTATATTTTTTTGTAATATGCCTTTATTGTTCTATAATCCATAATTTAATTTTGATATGAATATTTTTTCGTGTCGGGTGAAATATTGTTGAATGTTTTAATTGTCTGGTGTTTGTGGTGTCTGCGTAAAGACACCACACGTTTACCGTCGGGAGTTTTTATGTTTTTTCGTACGCTTGCTGGTCTATTGATGATAGTTTGTGTTGTTGAAATTTGTCTGATTATAGATATATGATAGATAGTTAAGTTTGTTGCTCCTCCCCAAATAATGCTTCTATATTATATGATAGCGTCAACGTTGAACCAAAATATTCGCTGTTTTATTTACTCCATTTAATCGTTGCTCACGAGTGCGTACGATATTAACTCTCTAATCCAAAGAAGTTAAAAAAGCATCGCATAACTCCCGAACAGATGTCTGCGTGTACTGCGTACTGCTTACCTATGCGGGGAAGGGGTGCGCACGTTGGCCTGATTTACCCACCTGCCCCTGTGCGCATGTGTGCGTGAGCGGTAACGCGAGCCAGTGCCCATTGTGCGCATGTAGGTGGAAGAAGATAAGAAAAGGGGGAACCTGGTGACCAGTTTCACACGAAGGTTGAATTATAAGCGTGAGTACTGCGCTACTCATGCAAACTAATTCACTCCTGGTTTATGGCGTTGAACTGCCAAAGGAATGATGGTAAACGCAGGAGAAATGAGATCCCTGAGGCGTATGTATGATAAACAACACATAGAAGCGTTTGCTAATGGGAGGATGCTAATGGAATTTATATGCATAAATGTAATGAAATAGTTTATAAATGGTGTTTCGGGAGTGTAATATAATGTGATGCTGAGGAAGGTTGCAGTCTTAGAAGCGAGAATAGCAGTCCATTATGGAGTTCAGATACCATCCCTAAGTGAAGGAAGGTCGAAAATATGCTGAATGCTATATGAAAAATATTTGCAAAAAATATATATGATCGAATCAAAAATTAATTAAAAGATTTGATAGTTTAATTAATAAAAAGATGTAAACGTAAATTTAATCAGTAAGATTAAGAAAAGCACTCTTATATCCTTTGTTGACATTATAGCGACTGTACAAAGAAAACAGAAGGCAATATCGATAATATCGGTTATTTGTTAAAACTCTCGACAACGAGCGCAGAACGCCAATGACCAAAAAACAGTTCCCGTTCGCTAAATCTGTTCAATTTGGTCGACGTGAACTGCTTATGCATGGCGATCTGCAATCGTGCTCGGGAACGTTGTCAAATAACGAACATTTTCTTCAAAACCTTTATCGATGTGCTAAGTGACCTGCGATGCTGTTTATATGATACCCTTTCTAGAGCACACATCTTTTTTGTCTACTATTCTGTCTATGTATGTGTGCATTCATATTATGAACGACAATGTTGCGATCAAGAGAAAAAAAGTTAATTATTAAACTAATTCTCCTTAAAATTGTCGTCGAATCCGGGACACGAACCCAGGCTCATTAAGTTAGTTTTTATACATATTTTTTTAGAATTTCTTACTAGACTCTAACAGTATTTTGTTGCTAGTGGTAAAATTGCTGAGAACCATGGTTCCTGTAACGAGAATAACCACTCTTGTATCTTGATTATTATGATGGTTTTGAGACTCCCGCCGCGATGTTCTAAAATGTTCATCGTGTGTATACAACACTATGAATGTCGGTGGATACCGAAGCAATCCAACTAATCCATGACTCATAACTTGTTCCTACTATTTTCATACATAAGCACATTACTGAATGAAAAATATCTTCTTTTTATGATATCAACTTTAATCATATGTATTTTTGTTGGATAATCTTTCGATCACGGTTTTTGAATTAATTTTTGGGCTGAAAATAGAATAAGTTAATCAGATTACCGATTTACAACGCTGAAGAGATAAACCGATAGAAGAGTATGTTGTGTATCTGTTGTGCCCGAACTAAGGTCAATCTTCCATTTCTTCCGGCAAAATTGATGAACCTTTTTCAAATATTGAAATTAATCAATTTTATTGTAGTCGAAAGTCTTACCTACGTATTTTGTCTAAAACAGCCTCCGTGGTCGATAGGGAAGGTTCTGGACTAGCGATGCGGAAGTTGCGGGTCTAAAACCCGGCGTGCCCAGAGAAATTTTATTTTATTGTTTAGTGTTTTCACTATTTAAAAATAAAAATAAATAATATATGGTATATTTGCGGCACGTTCCAGAGTGGAGGAAACTCATAAGTTTCGCCCTGGTGTAAGGACAACCATTTAGGCGGTCCTTACACCAGGGCGGACTAAGGACGTAAGGACCACCATCTTGAAACGTTGCTTAAAATGATAAGAGGAACATACCCCAATTGAAGATGCCCCAGTCTCACGGGTTCCAGACTGGAGCAGTTGGGACTGTTGTAAGGAATTCGAATAAAAAATAATTAATTAGTTCGTAAACGCTTAGAAACGTATACTCTATATGTGTTCACATTCGTATCGCCCAGATGTTGCTAGGATTTTTATTAGTTATGTAGTGGCTTCGCCCATTACCCGTAGATACGCCCTCTAAAGTGGTAGTGTAGAGAAGGTATAATCGTTACTATTTTAAATGTATTCTACTGTTGGTGCTTTCTCGTATCAGAGGGTGGCTAACATCAGGGCAATCTTCACTCTATATGCTTCAGCTCGTAACAACTCCACGGGACTGCACTCACAACAGTAAAGTGTATAACCTTTATACTAACCAAGAGACATAATCTTTTTGGTTTATTGAAATTCTATTTCGGTTCCGAAGTCACGTCAATCTTCTTCGCCTTAGACATAGTTCTGAGTCGTGAATAATAATATAAAATTTATTTTTCAAAATGCACCCCTCTTTGACGTTCTTTATGCAAGCAGGTGCCCGCGACCCTCCCGGTATAGCCAACCATACACCCAGAGGCATGAGGGTCATTCCTCCGAGGATCTTATACGGGTAATCCTACCACCTAATCCCTTATCCTTGAATATTGTGAAGAGAAATTAACGTTTAATAATAATTTATTTTATAATATGGAAAAAAAAACAATTTGACTTATTGTCTTATTTTTTTATGGTTAAAATGAAGCTTTATAGAACGAACACGATTTTATATCAGTGCATAAATTCTGGGACTAACTACCATATATGTATTCTTCTTTGCCCAGAATACTAATGGAGGGAAATATATAATAATTATACCGGAAGTCAGTGGCGTCCCCAAATGGGTTATTTTGTGAGGCTGAATTTTATGGGGTGGAGAAGGGGCAGAGGAAGGTTCGGAAGTAGATACCTGACAATTCAGAACTGGTCACCAAACACAGTTAAAGCCATTTAAAGCAGCGTTTTGATACTGAACGATCGATCAGGGCGATACAAAGAGTATCTTTCACAGTTCCGTCTATAGAGTGAAGGGGTCGCCATCTTAACCCTACCCACTTCCTACTAATATGATATCGTACGTACGGACCATGGTCTCGATGTGACCAAATAATCATTATAGAATACCTGTGTGAGAGTTTAGTTGCCATCTTACGGACATTATGAGCAATATTATCGGGTCGTATAAAATGATTGGATAATTTTTGACGCCTACGTGCGTAAACTCATGACTGCTCGAGGTTGGTGACGAGTTTAACGTTTATTACTTACTACTAAAATGACTTTTGACATATTAGATATTATTAGGTATTACTTTAAAATCTTCAACATCAAAAGAAGGAGGGCTATTCGAAGTTAATTTTATTTAAACGTGTCTAGTTGTTTTTATTTTACCATTTTTGTCTGGCAATTATTTTGTAGACTCGTGTAACCATGGACAATCCATATTTTAATTTGATGGATTCCCCTATTGCAATTGTTGGAGTGGTTTGCTTATGGAAGGTGCTCCAAATAATTAATCTGAACACTCCAAAAGCTCGATTGAATTGACTTGACGACTTTTGTTCATCCTTTATATAAAACTAGTTGACCCGGCAAACTTCGTACCGCATCAGAATCAATAAATGTTGTGTTTAATTTATTAGCTGAAATAATTTAAAAATAGTAAATAGTTTTTATTAAGTTAAAATAAATACTCTTAGTTCAAAAAATGAAATTGAGCTGTTGACTAAGCACGAAATGTTCGGCACACTACACCATTGACAGTTCGAATTGATTCAAATTATGTCGACCAACGCATATTATTTGAAAAGCCGTTTGATACAAAATATATGAAAAAAGTTTATTTCTTCATAATTATTTTTCCCGGAATTTTTTCCGATGTTTTAATAGTTAACCGGGACGGAGACAAATCCAACAAATCAAATATCATAAAAATCGGTCCAGCCGTTCTTGAGTTATAAATGGTGTAACTAACCCGACTTTGTTTTTTATATTAAGATTATTCTCCTAAATGCCTCTGCGCACAGCATCCCCAAATATGACATATACTATACTTATTAATAAAGGTTTCCCATGTCAGTTTTAAAAAAAATTCTTTTGGCAGTAAATTTAATTTTTTTAATGCTCTGTACTTCGTTCAGAGTTGAATGTATTTTCGATGGCTTGGATTTCCTTCGATGTCAAACTGTCAAAATCGTATTTTATTTTACTTTTTTTTATTGATCTTGTTAGCTCTCACACCCTCGATTGTTATGGAAGACACAAGAACCTTCTTATTAATTTTCTAAAATTAAGCAGGTTTTCAATCGCTGTAATTTCAATACAATATTTTTTCCTGATCCTCACTGGGTGTGCTTTACCCGCGATGAGGTGTTAGCCAATAGATCGTTCCCCCAACACCTCTGCCATAGGTCACCTCAAGTTGATTGCTATGTTTGGTGAGTTAGATGGTAACTATGACGGGAATGGGTACCGCCCCGGGAACCATTTATTGGATAACCAACACCTCTGCCATAGGTCACCCCAAGTGGTTCGCTACGTTTGGTGACTTAGCAGGGGTGCCCGGGTTCATGGGGTAAGGATTGTCTAGGTCTTGGCGGCGGATGATCTAGAGTATTTAGGCACTGAACCCCAGATTCCTACCCAACCCTCATACCCTTTTTCCTTCCCAGAACTTCCTCTCCTTTATTTCCTTAAACACCCTCCACACAGCATCCCCAAAGATGACATAGGCCCTGAGGGAAATTATTTTCCTCAGGGCCTCCTGTGTGGACCTAATGTAAATAAAAAATATATACAACCAAATAGATACATATAAATTTCGTCCTTGTGTTAGGCAATTAACAGAATTATATATAACAAAAACATTATGTTATAATATAATCAGAAGACAGAATGTATTTTATTTTATATTGAGATGGCTGAAATTTTGCCCCCTTGACCTTCTGAACAAGAGGAAGGTCAATATCGGATTTTAAAAATCTATGTATAAAGCCCGAGCAACACCCGGGATTCTAGTAATTAATAAAAAAATTTGTAACACGATCTTTTAGCCGTGAAGCCTTAGTATATACGTGTAAAAATAAACAGACTTAAGTAGTATTTTCACAGAAAAACGTTTTATTGTCATTTTCAAAATTGGAACTGATGTGTCAAGGATTCTGACAATAAAGCACCAACCTATAATATGATATTATATTTTTAGAAAAAACTATTTTTATTCTATATTTAAAATGTGTATTTCTTAGGCCCTTCCCTCCGCTCATGGAGGAACTGACACCAAACTAAAACTGTCGGGTTGCGATGGTTTCCAACCAATCTTCTATCACGGCGCTACTCAATTTTACGATTTCAGTCATTATCTGAGTTTATTTTTAACCATAGACAATGAACACTTCAACTGTCATCTCACTCATCTGTCGCTGTCATATTGGCGCTGGCGACTAAAACTGACAACGAAACTGGCGCAACAATGGCAACCTGGCAACGGCCGGCCACGGCAACTAGCACGACGAGTTGCGAGTCATTGCTTGCGTTGCCATTGACAACGGGTTTTTGAGAAATTGTGTAGTGTTGGACGGGGAATTTGGGAGGGGGAATCAATTTGGGAGGCAGGAATGGGTACCGCCGCCCAGGGAACCATTTATTGGATAACCAACACCTCTGCCATAGGTCACCTCAAGTGGTTTGCTACGTTTGGTGACTTAGCAGGGGTGCCCGGGTTCATTGGTAAGGTTTATCTAAGTCTTTGCGGTGGATGATCTAGACACACTGAACCCCAGATTCCTACCCGACCCTCATCCTTTTTCCTTCTCAGAACTTCCTCTCCTTCCTTTTCTTAAAAATACCCTCCACACAGCATCCCCAAAGATGACATAGGCCCTGAGGGAAATTATTTTCCTCATGGCCTCCTGTGTGGACCTAATGTAAATAAAAAATATATACAACCAAATAGATACATATAAATTTCGTCCTTGTGTTAGGCAATTAACAGAATTATATATAACAAAAACATTATGTTATAATATAATCAGAAGACAGAATGTATTTTATTTTATTCTGAGATTGCTGAAATTTTCTTGCCTTGCCATTGACAACGGGTTTTTAAGAAATTGGGTAGTGTGCGGACCATCACATTAACATACACAGGATAGCGAGTTGAGTTGCAAACTGTTTTTTTTTTCAGTTGCTCGTGAGCGGAAGCAGTTAGCGTTAATCTCGGCAGATAAATTCAGATTTCGTGAATTTTTAAGGGTCTGTGCTATTTAGCTAACATTTTTTAAAAATTTTTTTTTAAAAGAAAGACAAACATTCCCGGGTTACGAATAACCCAACAACATTTGAAAATCTCCTACTACCACCACACTAAGCGGAAGATGTTGCTTGTGTTGTGATGGAGGACTTAGCCAGCCGAGGAATCGAACACGAAACGCCTGGGTGGAACCCAAACGCTATGCCCACTCAACCACTGACCGGTCAATCACATCATCAATCCTACAATTTTAATATCACGCGATTTTTATCATACAATATTTTAGGTTTAGCAACAACATCATTATTTATTATTAATAATAGAATCTTACGCACAACTACATTGATTTTATTATAAGGCGCTCCACTACGATATCCGTACGGTATCTTCAATTTAGGGACATCGGCTCCAGACCGGTTTGGCGGCGGCCGACCGGTGTCCTACAGCCGACTACGGTACGGTTTTTCAAAAGTAATAATAATAATAATTAGGTACCTACCTATCCACTACCAGTACACGTATCATAATAATCGTCGGACGGATTCCCGTGGCCGAGTTGTGAGCACTGCGCGCATGCCATATGCTCGCCTGAGAATTGTAGTAAACTGATATGTTTATAATGTGCTTGAAAAGTTTGGAAGATAATGAATACATTCAGTATTGCAATGGTGCGTTATTATTATTGATAATATTTTATTCCAGAATTTTTCGAAATAACAAAAAAGAAATTAGACAAATCGCTTGGTTGAATCGAGGGTTGGTTGATTTTCAATTGAATAAAAGCATAATCAAGACCGTAAAAGGACACTTTTTTAAAACAAAATAGCAAAAAAAAAATTTTGTTGGTTTGTACCATGACCATGTTTTGTTGGTTTATACTATATCCGTACTCTGGGCGGAGATAGACCAAACCAACAGTAATTTCATCCTATGGCACATCAAACAATAATAATTTAACATTCACACCCATATGGTTTTGATAAATAATAATTAAAAATTCTTCATTAGAAATTAGAAAATTTAGTATTGTCATATATTATATCAAATATACAATCAAATACATATATATATATTTCGTCCTTGTGTTAAGCAATTAACAGAATTATATCTAACAAAAACATTGTATGAATAAAAAAAACGTATGGAGTAATCCTAGTGAGGAGGACTGTGAAAAAAGACAAAAAAATTATACTTTATACCTACATAATGTACACACTTTGCTATCGAAACTAATAAATAAAAAATCAAACATTAGTAATTTTTACATACGAAAGGTTTTAATAAATTCTTAATAGTAAAAAATTAGTATTGGCCAATGGACATAGTACATTACAATCCTCATTTTTTGTAATTACTGTGGAGATAGAACAAAAAGTGATGTTTAAAAATGTAAGTTTCCGCTGAAAATTAGTATTTTTTTGTGATAAAAATATGATTAATATTACTTGCATTCACAGTTAAAAAAAATATAAATGGACATAGTGCAAACCAACCCTCATCAAGCGAAATAATAAGGAAAAGTAACAAAATAACAATAAATACATAAAGTAAAAACGAATAAGCATTAAAAATATGAAAAATATTTAACGTAAAAATTAATGCAAGCAGCCGTTCATGGAGGATATTCAACCGTCTCCAGAGGGTCATCTTTTACATTAACTCCACACAGGAGGCCTGAGGAAAATAATTTCCCTCAGGGCCTACGACATCTAGTGAAATGCTGTGTGGTGGGTCTTTTTGAGGAGAGGAGGATTGAACATGGGTCTTGAACAGACCCACGTTGTAGGAAGGGGGAAACACAGAGGCCGGCAAATCGTTTCCGAGCTGTTGAACTCAAGAAAGAGTCGTATAAACGAATCGTTCTTGATTGACAAATGTCAACCGTGTACATATGGGCGCGCGTTTGGCGTGTTTCCCGACCATGCACCGGTGCCGTGGGGATCAATGAAGCTAATTCCTCGGAGCATCTTACATTGAAATACCGGTAGAACAAGGGCAGCATCCCACCCGACGCCTGTGCTCTAAAGATTGCATTCCGTTTGTTAAGACGGGAGAATCTATCAAACGGATCGGTTGGGTGAAAACAATCATACTATATTTTCCTTTTCTGCGATTGAAACCGCGTCCCTTGAACCCAGATCCAAGGATCTTGCCGCTCTGCCACTGATGTCGTTGTCACATCTTCAGCAGCTTTTGAAGTTGATTTGTGGTGTTTCGGGTTCGATTTCCGTCTCAGCTTTATAATGTTTTTATTATACAAATTTGAAATTTATCAGTATGTATCTTTCGATGTTCATGTTAATTGTAAGAAACATTGATTAATAATTAAAACTATTGCAGATAATTTTTTTTATGTAAGAAGTCTTAATGATTTAGTATTTCATCACTGTTCTGATTCCTTTAAAGTCTGATCATATAACCTCATATTTGTAGTTTTAAGTGACCATGATCTTAAATTCTAAATCATCCGTGTAAATAGTTCTTACGATAATTGCGCTACGTACTCTAATTTTTAATCGATCTAATTCGTGGCGTTTAGAAATATATATAGATATGTTTAACATCACTTTAATTTGTTAGTTAGTTTTTTCCCTGGTTTTTAATGTGTTCATTCGGCAAGGTTACTGGAGATTATTAACCTTATTTAATTGTTGTGAATAATGTACGGATGTTAGTCAAATTATCCCAAAAAAATTACTACTTTTGAAATATGTTTTAGATGCACGAGTTTTTCGTTGCTGGTAAATCCCGTTGAATATAAATGCCAAAAGGGAGATTTTCATCTCGGCAAGATATCGTGGAAAGTAGATTTTTTTTGCAGTAGTTACGTATAATATTAATTCTTGGCGTATTTTATTGCCAACAAATCGTTATTATTAATATTACCTTTACAAAGCAAGAAAATATCTTTATTATTTTGTTAACTTTCCTTTTTATGTGAATAAAACTTAGTCCGAAATGTTCCCCGCTTTGGGGCCTGGGGTCTTTGGAATCCCCAATTATTGAGGTAGGTTACGAAGCTAAAGGCAGTGGGGAGAGAAGGAAAGCTAGGAAGAGGAAGGTTGGGCAGTACCTAACTGTTCAGAGCTGGTCACCAAACACGGCTAAAGCTCTATCAAGCAACATTTCGATTCTGAATGGTTGTTTTTCATCAGGGGGATACGAGTTGTTTCTACACGGAGAAAAATGTTATTCGAAAAAACGATCATTTTAATAGTAAAAACGGTTATAAACGGGACTGAAGTTCTTACGAACAAATTAACAGTTTTTCAATGTTTATTATAACGGGAAAATGTAAGAATAATTTGTTGGTATACGTACAAAATTACGTATACCAACAAATTATTCTTACATGTTCCCGCCAATAAACATTGAAACCCTGTGTATTTGTTCGTAAGAACTTCAGTCCCGTTTTTAATCGTTTTTACTATTAAAATGATTGGTTTTTTTAATAACATTTTTCTCCGTGTACCATTTTTCTATTTTCATCTTACGAATAAGTTTTATCCGTGTGACAATACGTTAAGTTTATCTCGTATTCTTTCCAAACGTTTTAGTGTTATTATTTTCGGCTACTTCTTAAGTACCCACCCCGCTCGCTAAGGGTGGGTCGTTCCTTGGTAATTTATAGCGGGGGTGCGGGCCGGATTGTCTGAGTATACAGCAAATCGAATTACACCCTCTGTACTGTATTATATAGAAAGGCACCGAGTATAGAGAAACCTTCCCCTCTTTACGTACAAAATTCACAATAGTACTTTCTGCAATATGGGCTCACTTCTCGACTGACTAAATAGTAAATGAGAGGGCGATTTATAGCGATATCATCCCCAATTTTACCATATTGACAATTTCATGATTCGTTGATGGTAGCAAATATTGGTAAATAATTGATAGAAAATAATGGAATCAAATTGTGAGAAAAAGACGCAAGACTTTTGTAGACACAAACCTACACCGCTAATAAATCATATTCCACTGAGATTCGAGTAGGTAAATAATGTATTTGGTAGAACTATTTTTTTAATCAAGAAAGACAAACATTGCTAGGTTACGATTAAGGTGAATGTCAAATATTCTACACTTTCGTAGATGGCGCTTGTATAGTTTTTTTTTTTTTTTTTTTTTTTTTTTTTTTTAATGTTTCTTTATTCTTTGAATAGTAAATATATAACAATTGTGGAATTTATGGCCGCCATACTAGGCACATGCCCGTGTTATAGTATTTTTTATTTTATTTATAAACGCTTTTTACAAGTTCTGTTTTGAAATATTAAGAAAGTACACAGCAATATAAATATTAATAAATAGTTTTGTCAATTAAAAAAAAAATCTTTCAAGAAAGGCTAACAAATACAATATTTCATCGGTGATTAAATCCAATATTATATTTGTTAGCCTTTCTTGGAAGATTTGAGTTTTTTAATTGGCAGTACTATTTATTTATATTCATGTTGCTTGTGCGAACAATAAAATTTTCTTAATATTTCAAAGCATAACTTGTGAAAAGCGTTTATTACTAAAAAAATACTATACGAGCGCCATCTACGAATGCGTAGAATATGAATTCTTTTGACATTCACCTTAACGTCATTATTCTAATTAAAGAATAAATAGAATCTAATGAAAGAATTATTTAAAAATAATTATAAACTAAATTTATGCTTTTCAAATTACACCGAATCTCCCTTTTATATATCATCTCCCTTTCATATGACGTTTAAATTTTAAACAAATCTTGTTATTTAAAATTCTGAATAATGGCTTGGACTCGCCAGAGCTTTCCAATTTAATAAAAAATCATTTTCCGTCAAGATCGTCATGACAATCCAATTTATTTTATTTGCGCACATGTAGAATTAGCATTAGAAAAAAAAACTCCAATTCCACCGTGTATGTGCGCAATATAACACAAAATTTCACATTATAGACATTTTTAGCAATAACCTTCAGAAATATCGAAGTTACGCGTACGATCGTAAATTATAGCATAAGAGACTCATTTGGCTTTGCAGTTGACGTAATGTATATACATATATGTATATGTATCATTGAATTCTATACAGGGTATAACAGGACGTACCAGCGGTCCTGAGCTTATTTAAAGTAAAAAATGTAAATAAAATTTTGGACTCCGGCGACATTTTTGATTTTTTTTCCTACATAAACATAAAAAACAGTAGGTGTTGGATAGTTGGGAGCGGGTTAAGAGGCTGGGCGGTTGCTCGGCTGAGTGACGAGTGACGAGATGAGAAAGTTTTTTTTTTGATTTTGTGAAAAAAATTAGAAAAAACAAAAAAAAAACGTCATCAAAAAAGTCACCGGAGATAAAAATTTCATTAACATTTTTTACTCGAAATAAGCTCAGGAATCACTGGTTAAAATCTCTCGGGTACGTCTTGTTACACCCTATATAGAAGCTATTTGTTTCTTACAAAAAAATACTTACTCGTTGCGAAATAAATTTTACGAAGTAGGTACCTACTTACAAATAATATGTGTCAAGATTGAATACTAAATACTTTGTACTTTTTTTTCATATTTTTTTTTGCATGTTTCCTTCTAAGTGTGTATCGACGTTACCCTCTTTGAAATATAAATTACTTTTAAAAATCGTCAGTCATATCGACAGATGACACAGAGTTTAGCGCGTTTTGGCTGATTCGTTTCACGCAATGCAGTTTCGCTCGTGCGACGCGCACGTGTGCAGCGCGCGCCCGGTGCCCGAACCCGCGTCACGGCAGTTTGTATTGTGAGCGCGTTACCACCGAACCGCGGAACCGAAGTGACGGCTCATGTAACCCCATAAAATCAACTCAGTCAACACTCCAATTGGTAAACTTTTAGATATCGAATTGCAAACAAACATACTTCACCTGGTATTATTACCTTGTAGATCGGACAGCAGGAACTTATAAAATGTTTTATAAGTTCCAAAAATGTCACCGGAGACCAAAATTTCATTTACATTTTTTACTCCAAATAATGTCATAGAAGTATTCACAGGCATGTTCACAACAATTAAAAAAAAACATTAATAACAATCGGATGAAATTTTAATCGCAATCGTATAAATAGTATAGGAAATAATTTCATAACGCCAGAGTTCACTATCCTATAACCATCCCGGGTATGCGCACATCATATTCCCAAAGTTTCATCGCAATCGGATAAACGGTATTTATTTATTTTTTATTTATTTATTTGAGACACAAACAAAATATTTATAGAACATTCTTGTTGGTAATATAAAACAAAATTAAATACAAATATAAATATCCCTAGACTAATGTGTCTGCAGTAATCATATTTGCATATACACAGAAGCAAACATATAGAAAAAAAACAATGTCAGTATTTTTATACTTAACTAAAAAAACCTTAATTATAATAATGAAAAAATCTAACAAAAAGAAAATGTTTATGAAAAACTAATAAAACAACAAACAATCTTTTATTTTAATTTTTTTTAGGTGCACAAATTGTGGAGATACTTCTTGAAACAAGTTATATTATTCACAAAAATATCTATGATAGTGTGTGATTTAGCAAGATCATTGTATGATCTAGACATTCTAGAAATAGGATTAAATATCATTCTAGAAATAGTATAGCCGCGCATAAGGTACGAACACACAAAACATTATTTTTTATTATAGATTATACCACATTGTCCTACCGCCGAGAGCTCTGTTGTAACGTCTCTTTCTAACTTCTGCTACATGATCATATTTATTATGTTTATTAGAAAGATGTAGATTATGACAGCTATCGACGCTACAGTGCTACACGTATAAGTTGGCGTAAACATGAACTAACGCTATATCTTTATATTCTGGCTATCACATCAACTATCAATATGTCATAGACGACAGCGCCCTTCCTTTTCGCCAACTTATACGCGTAGCACTGTACGCCTATATTGATTTTACTGATCCAATATTGTTGGTTTTGCAAAGAGACACATTCATAAATTAGTATCGAATGATTTTCAGTCAAGTTTGCTTTTTCATACAGAATGATTTGAACGCGCGGTCTAGTCGAAAAACTTTGAAACTTGAATCGAATCTTGAACATTTTCAATATTTTTTTAATTATTAATTTTTCTATATTTTTTTTAACTTATTTTTTTTTTGTGCAAGCTTGCAAAGTAGGAAGTGTCGATCTAACAAATTAACTCATTTATTTTATATTATTTTCTTACAATGTTGGATAAACGGAGGTACCTGCTTAAAATAAAAATGTTTTGATATAAGCAACAATCGATATATTTATGCTCAATAAAATTGAGACTAACTTTAATGTGTTTGGACCAAAGAAATAATATGATTATTGCAATCACAAACATTCTTACCCACAACGTTACATTCAATCTGACTTCTTACATACATTGCAAACTAAATACAGTTCATCTCTCACCGGGAAATAATTGGATAGTACGATCATCGCTCTCATATATAGCATAATCTACATATATTATATTATACCCTCAGGTTAATCTGTTCGCTTTTCGTAACAACTCGTATAGGTCTTAAAGATATCGTTGTGGCTCCCTTACTATCATGGTTAGAAATATGATCTAAAATCTAAACGGTATTAGAAAGAGAAAACAGAGCGATTTATTTGCAAATCTAAAAGTTGACCACACAATAAATAAAATGTACAATTAATTAAATTTTGAGAATTTTTTATGAATTATTTTTACATGACATGACAGAAAGGTGAGTTGACGATAATGTTTATAATACATTTGCCCTATAAAATATGTGTGTGATTTTTTTCGTTATCAGTAATTTTAATTAGAAAAATTCATTCTTTAAACTTTTTATGTTTGCATTCAAAAATTTTATATTCAAAAAAATTTATGTTTATTTCGAATAATTAATTTGAAAGCATATTTCATCACCTTCAAAAACAGGTTTTAGTTTTCGGATGCATAATATTTTATATATGTATTTGGATTTTATTGCATAGCGGAAATATTTTGACTTTCCGACAAAGTAGGCCCGTGACCTAAGAGGTTATATAAAGAAAAGTGTCTGTGGTGGCGTAGCTTTTTTAAAAATACAAATCTACAGTTTCATTTCGAGATTGATGAAATTTTTTCACTTGACCATCAAAACAAGAGGAAGATCACTGTCTACATGATATTTTGAAAAACTATCCCATCCCTTAACCGCTTGGACACATAAGCTTGTTTTCACAATAATTTAACGTAGGTAGACATAAGAATGACGTATTGCCCGTACCTGAGTTATTAAAGCAGAATTTGGATACTTCTCGATGAAATTTTGCTCATTTACTGTCTAAAAATCATTAAAACTCTGTTAAGCCCGGGCAACGCCGGAACTTCAGCTAGTCAAAATATAAAAACAGATCTTTCAATTTTGTATCAATCTGATATAAATTTAATTAACTAAATAGTGCCTTGCTTTTGAGATCTCTACCCTAAAGCTCCGTCGTTATAAAGTCCGCTGGGGCGGACCCCCCCTAGCTGACGAGCTTTGTTAATAAATAATAATAAATCCATGACCGGTTCCTCCACCCGAGCGTGTGATCCGCGGGTCATCCCGATGCAACCCAATCCAACCCAGTGCACCCAACCGACTGTCTTCCCCATCCTCCCCCTTCATTGGTGCATTAGGGACCGGGGAACAGTGTGAAATCCCATTACATATAGTAGTGTGTATTGTTATAACACGGGGGAGAGAGGGGTGCGTCGTTGCAAGTAATTGTTTATGTTTATTAATTATTGGTTTGGGGTGCCTTGCGGCTGGGCTGTGGGAGAAAATAAATAAATAAATATTGGGTTAATGCCTTATGCCACGTTCTATGATTTTTTTTATTTATTTAAAAAAAGTTCAACTTGTGGTGGTATACCATTGTAATGGTAAGATTTAGAAAATAATAGTGATAAAACGTTTATATTTTCACATGTGGCCTGACAACTCAACAATGTGCAACTTCATCACTCCTTTGAAAAGTCATTAAAAATGATGAATAAAAAACTTGGTTAGATAGATTACGTTAGGTTAGGTTATGGGCTATTAAAAAACATATATTTTAATTACTTTTGAAAGGGGTGTTAAAATGCCACTTTGTTGAGTTGTCATGGAACCAAAAAAAAATCATTTTTTATAAAAAAAGATTAAATCTGCGCTCTATCACATATCATTCAATACGTTCTCTCGTTTTCCCTTCAAGCAGTAGTTACAGTATTTCAAAAGGGTCAGTGAACTGAAAACACCCCTTATTATTAATTTCTGAACGCTGTTCATAAAAAGGGATATACCTTCCGGCTAAGCCCCAATACGAGGGTCCTGAAGTGGATTTGTCAAATTTTAATCCCCGTAGTAGTTAACTCGAGCTAGGTTCATAATTGTCGGAGGTTGTCAACCATTTACGGCAATATAATTTATTTTTTTAATAAATAATCCTACATCTTATTCTCGCAAGAGAGTGTTGGGCTACAGTTGTTTGTAAAAAACAATCTCGTTATATTTTGTATTTTTTAAACTTTTTTTTTATCGATGCAAATATCAACCCTTTCATACCTTAGTTTTGCGCTCCTGATTAAAGTCCTTTGTAGGCACGTTTAATGGATTCAATATCGTCATGTTTTGATTTCCTTTTGAAATGCGAAGTAAATTGATTTTTTGATGGTTAGCATATAATTTTTGAAATTACTTACGTAAATTTTTTCCAACAATTCCAGAAATAGCAGCTCAACAACCCAAATAAATTTTTACTTATTATTGAGCTGAAGTGTAGATTTTTTCTTGAAATATATTTTCTTATTGATTGTGACATCGTCTTAGGCTACCTTTACACATCAAAATTTTTTCCCGTAAGTCGCTCACGTAAGCGTCACGTAAGCAAAAACCAACGTGCAAAAACCATTGGCCAGAAGTCGCTTACGTGAGCGCGTGAGGCCAGAAGTCACCAATGGGCACACTGATTTTTGCTTACGGGAAAAAAATTACGTGTGAAAGGCAGCCTTGGGATGGGGTAGCTTAGCTAGCCTGTCTCTTCGGCTAACCAATCGTATAATATTTTGTAAATTGATTTTTTTTATACCCTTCTTATGTTCTTGTTTACAAGAAAGTTGCGTGTAATATTTGCAAAAAAGAGATTAACACAGAAAATTCGGGTACGAAGAAAGAAATTCGAGCAGTGGAGAAGATCTTGTCAAAATATGACTCTGGGGGTTTCTCACCATCCTCCCAATAGATTATCTACACTAATAACGATTATATTCGATTTACGATATACGCTTTATTTATGTATTAAGTTGGAGTTTATAATTCGGTACTCGAACCTATGAATAATAGTGGCTGTATATTGGATAAGTTGGCCGAGTTTTCTAACCACTGCGAGTATTTTGTTTTTAATAATTTTCGTTATTAGTGTAGATAAGCTATTGGGAGGATGGTGAGAAACCCCCTCTATATAATATCCTTATCTAGAGATTTGGTTCAGGAGCTATATACTGTGGGAGAACCATTAGCAGGTTGGTCCTACAGGCAGTAAGATAGAATAATCTATGATGACACTATCTTAGATAGTCCCCGTCATCAAATTGATATACGTAAGCCTGTTGGCAGTCTGAATAAGTGGGTGGCGGCATTGCATACCCCTCTCTTCTGAGCTGCAAGGAGTGAAATCCGAGCATACCCAGAAGAAAGTTCGTCGGTTAGAGCCAAGGATAGTGGCCGCACTCCCCTCATCTAAATAAATCTCTGAAATATTCTCTGAACTCTCCAACACGAGGGCGATCTCCACCAAATACATTATTGTCGTGAAACTACAATTTTACAACATTAAATAGGTGAATGTATGATATAGTAACGTTAAAGTAACTTCCCGCTCCTGCTCCGAACATTCAACATGGCGTATTCTAACCCAACTTTTGTCCCCTGTTCTGACATTTCGCCAGTCAAAACATTTACTACCTACGACAACAGTTACTTTAGCATAATATAACATTGTTGATTTTAGTTCCTATCTCGTGGGTAGGTAGTGCCAGTGACGCGGCGACTTTTGGGCAACCTGGGCCACCGCCCGGGGCCGAATAGAGCAGTGGCAGATTTACCTATGAATAATGTGGAAGCTTCAAGCTCGATTCTTGAAAAAAAGTGTTTTTTTTTTTTTGCGCGTATTGGTATATTTAAACTTAAATTGTCTATTCTTAACTAATTTAGTTTATTTTAATTGTAGTTGTATAATTTTAATTCTGAGCACAATAACACTATTGAAGCAAAATTTTCCGACATCCACAGTGTTTTGTCTTGAATCAATAGAGTGGGCTCGATTCTCACGCAAATCTAAAAATAAATCACCCAAAAAATAATGGAACATGTATTTTTAATTCGTAGAAGGTGTTTAATTGTATTTAGTGTGTCTTAAGGCCGCGCTGACCCGCTCAAAAAGAAGAAGATGGAGAGATACGACAATACGAACGTGGGAACGAGCGCGCTAACATTAAAAGCCATAAAATTCTTACGAAAATTGTGAAAATATTTAATAAAAGACGACTCGTTTTAAAAGAGCAAAAATCTCGTGGGGGATGTGTCAAGTAGCATATAAAGAAACATTATGGATTTTTTCATACATATATATATTTTTTATAGAGAATACCTCACAAGAGTCCCAACTGCTCCCGTCTGAAGCCAGTGAGACTATGGCATCCCCAATTGGGGTATGTTGTGAGGCTGAAGGAAAGTGGGGAAGGGAAGGAGATAGGGAAGAGGAAGGTAGGAAAGTACCTGGCTATTCAGATCTAGTCACTAAACACGGCTAAAGCCATTATTAAGCAACGTTTCAATTCTGAATGGACACCAGGGCGATACTGACAGTATCTTCCACTCTGGAACGTGCCGCAAATATAGTATATATTATTTTTATTAATTAATTGTGAAATAACACAAATTAATCAAATAAAATTCCGGGTTCGAACCCGCGACCTTCCGATTGGGAGTCAAGTGTCTTACCACTCGATCACGGACGGTCGTCAATATAACTTGTAAAATAACAGAAACAAACTTGTTAATAATAATTTTTGGAGCATACTTTGCGATTTATTTCTATCGAGGGAATTTCAAATAATTACCGTTTCGGCGTGGGGGATGTATAGATACTATCTTAAAGAATAACATTTAAGAGCTTAAAGACTTCAAACGCTTAAAGAAAACGTGTCAGAAATCGGTAGAAATTGGGAGAGCGGCCCCTTAAATGTATTTCTCTGCAACTTTCTTGAGGAACATTTTTTGATAAGTTACTTCATGCAAAACAATCTGTGTTTCCATGTTTTATGTAGTGTTTTGCAGATAATAATAATAATTAAAACTTCAATTTCATACACAACATTCCTCTTGTGGAGGCCGAAGGAAGCGCAAAAGTTTTACCTTTGGCGGTTATTTACGCCAAATCACCCTACTTATAACTAACTTAATTAAACCGTTTCTTGTCCAAGTTTATGCTTGTCTATTTGCCCGGGTTCTGGGAGTTTGTCGTGACGCCTCTGTGCAAGTCCTACCTATCCACTAAGTTGGGTAGTTGTGGCAGAAATTCACGCTCCGCCGACCCGCACGGGAACCGGCGACACACGTATATTTGGTAGAAATGTGATACAGGGTAATGCTGTAGTCTTGTCGTACGGCGAGACCGGATATTTTAGGCTCGAGAGGGTTGGGTAAATATATTGTATAATAATATTTGGATCACTTGTACAGCGCCATTTTTGTTAAAAATCACTTCAAGGGCGCTGTTTACATACATAGTACAAATACATGTTATATGTTTTTATTTTAAAAATGCTGAGAATAACCGACAATCCTCTCTGTACATCTATTCTGCCCTCATATCTCACTGACCGGTCCGTGGCTGAGTTGGCATCGTGTCTGGTTCCCACTTTAGCTGGCTAAGTTCTCCGTTACCATACAAGAACATTTTCCGCGTACTGTGGTGGTAAAAAGAGATTTTCAACTATTGTCAGGTTATTCGTAAACCGATGTTTGTCTTTCTTTTAAAAAACGTGGCATTTTTTTACAATGGCTCCTCACAGGAGACCCTGAGAAAAATTAGCAGCAGAGCAAATGTCATATTCAGGGATGCTGTGTGGGGAGTCTTTCATAGAAAAAAAGAAGAAGAGGAAGCTCTGGAAAGGAAAAATGTGTGAGGGGTCCTCCCCCCACTGCGGTGCATGGCAATGGTTCTAGAGAGTCCGGCAGGAAACGTCTAGGTCTCCATCAACCAGTCTCTCTCGATCCGGCCCACCACGTATTAGGTGGGCAAACGCATTTGCCACCAAGATCTTGGCAAACCTCACCCCCGTGAACTCGAGCACACCTGCCAAAGTCAGCAAACGTAGTTAACCACTTGATGACCTATGGCAGGACTGTTGGTTATCAAGTAAATTGTTCCCGGGTGGCAGTACCTATACCCGCCTCCTGGGAGCTAGCTTTTCGTCAAAATACGTGAAATTTGAATGCCTTAGTTTTAGAAGTCGAAATTCTTCTCATTACTTAAAATAAAGTTTTTTTTTTACATTGGTACACTTTTTCACGGTATGGGAAATATTACCTACTTACTCACTGATAAGACCTTTTTGATAATAATGCCATTTAGAAATGGGCTGGATATGGTACATGAGCATCTTATAAAATATTCAAACCCTTTTTAACTATTTTAAGCCTAAAAAGTACGTCAAACGGATATACTTGATAAATTAATACCGTGGAAAAAGTACACGCCCTTTTATCCCTCCGGATTTAGAAAGCTTTAGATAAATGCATCAACCATCTTTATATCTATAGAACACGACCCCTCCTTCACAAATCAAAAGTATTTGGAGGGTATCGAGGGGTAAAAAACGATACCCAAGAAGGTAAGTGTAAAAGTAAAATCTTTTTATGGGAGTGGATAACTGACCTGTGATGGAATAACTTATCCGAACAAAATAATCAACAATAAGAGCCATTGACCAGCGGCTGAGAATAAAAGTTTTACTGTACATAAAGGTTCCGATGAGAATGATCGATTATTCCCCGTATCAAAATTATTTTAAATCAAAAATTTATTATCGATATATTTCATTCAAAACTTGCTTTAATATACACTACATTCAAGTAAGCAATAAAAGTGCTCAAAACGCACGAAGATAAATTATTAAATATCATGTCCTTGTAAGTATTTTTTGATCATAAGTATTTATGATTTTTCAATAATTTCTAAACAAAATAAGTGTGTAAAAATTTTTTTAAATATTTTAGTTTGTAAAACCTTAAATAAATAGAAAAACTGAGGTATTTTCGTCACAAAACATGTTGTCGGATTTATTTTTTAATGATTTTAATTGAACTGACATTAAATTTCTGAAAAGTGTGTTTACTCGATTATGTATTGATTTATTTTGCTGTATTGAAATTTGTGTTATATAATACAATATTTCGTTTAAAAATTGAGCAAATCTGCCAACGACCAACAGTTTAACCTAAGTATATTAAAAATAAACTTAGTTTTTCAAAATTTCAAAAGTGCGTTTACCAGATAAAATAACAATCTTTCAAAATCAATTTATGTTTTTTTCTAAAAAAGAGTCAATACGTCTAGAATTTGATTTAAAAATGACTAATTTCCATTATTCTCTGGTATCCTCTCAAAACAAAGATAAAACGTAACTGTAACCGGTTCCAATCTGTTAAGTTCATCTTCAGACTGGTGCAAATTATTCATAATCTACCGTTTTTTATATATACATAACACATGGGGATGGAAAGAGGGGTGGTCTACAAGGATTTTATTGAATTATTTGGGTTTTCTTACGTTTGTTAGTCGTCTTTGACTATTTATGTTTTAATATATCATTATAACGGAATTCCACCTCGAATTGTCAGTTTCAAAAATATAAATATTAAAATCATCAACATCAAAAATACTAATTTCGGTTTTCTGGGCGTCCTGCGTTACTCTGGTTCAATGCAAATTTGCTTTGATCAAGTTGTAATTTACGAAATTTGTTTGAGTAAAGATTTCAGAAAAGGCGATCAAATCTATATAATATTTTTAACATAATTTAATTTTTGTCTTTTTAAAATTGTAACTTATGTCAAGCGTACATACTTTCCCGTGTTTTTTTACGGGTCTGCGCTAGAGCTAATTAAAAGTCGAAAATTTGTGTGATTTTTACCCACCAAATTTCTCGAGTTCTTGTGAGTTCTACAATAATAATGTGGGCAACGCAACTATTTTAGGATCGCAGTCATTTCCATCATGATCTTTGAATCTTAAAAATATGAATTTAATTGACAAATTATACCAGTGACTGTTTGCTCCACATTTAAAAAGATTTAGGTACATTATTTCTTCAATCTTTGCAAAATTAAAAATATACAAGATGTATAAGATTTAAAATATACTATAACGTGATCACTTCATTTTCAAACTCAATTTCGATGTTTTCCAGTGAAACAGTAATTTACGAAGCCGGGTACCTAGTAATTTTTGGCACAATTTTCAAAATAAACTAGCTTGTTGTTATATATCTATGGAAATTCATTTGGATTATATTTCATAGGGTTGATATTATTTTTTAGTTGTCATAGCGCAAAGTCACGAATACTATCTTACCGTATCACACGTATTATATGGGACGTAAACGAGTGAGTGAATGAGTACCAATAAACGGGTAGTTTCTCCTCTCCCAGACCGAGTACCGGGTACTGAATAATGTACCCCCATCAGATGAATTCATGGCTCCTTATATCAAACAGCGTCTCGGGGCGCAAGGCACACTTAGCAGAATTGGACCCGATATATTACAGGGAAGGCGGACCTACGAGTATCCAGTATATATAATCTACCTGCCGGGAGATAGAAGTTACGGCTAGCTGCCAAAACGTTGGTGTCGACAACCTTTGGCCTAAAAACTCGTCCCTTTTTTTTTCATTAAAATTAACTTTGTAATATTTTTTTATATAAATAAACGGGTAAAATAAGATTGAGGGAGGGAGTTTTTCTGATACCTAAAAAATAATATGCTTAAGAGGCTAGACTTTGCACCACACGCAGAACGTTTACGTATTTCATTGTATGACATTCTGTCCCGCTCTACATAAGATAACACACACTTACTATACATGCGAATGCAAAACGTGCGAATGCGACAACTGCCGTAAACTCTCATATTTACCTACAGAAATCGCTCGAAAAAGCGTTTCGGGAGAAAACATTTTTCTACACCCAAACTTTCACGAAATTGTAATTAAAAAACAAAAATATGTTCTCGAAAGAAGAATATATGTCGGTATGTTTTTATAAATTTGTAATTCTTTATGAGAATTGAGTTAACAGCACTTTTTCCTTAAATAATTATACATGTTTGACAGTGAATGTTTACGTTAATACGAAACGCATCGAAAATTTAAAAACATACCGACATAGTTTTCACCCTGTAGAAGGTAATATAAAAAAATGTATTCATTTCGTGCAATTTTTGATGTAGAAAAGTGTTTTTTCCCGGGCGTCCTTTTTGTACGGGCCGGAAAGCGAAGTCTATCGTCTCAATTACTTAATTATTGATGAAAACGAGCAAAAATATACACCAATCGAAATGGCACTAGATGTTTGGTAGTCGCTCATATCTTTGGATAACCAAACATCTATCACCTAGAAAAAAAATTCAATCTGTTCAATGTTGTTGTCAATTGTTTCGACATTCCTGTAAAATTGCAACACTAAAATGCAAATCTTAACTTTAAAGCAGAAAATCATTTGCGTCAGCAAGCACTTAAATGGTGGGTTCTGGCGTCATAAAAGAGAAGAATATTTTTCGGTCTGTATTGTTTAGGTCTACGGACTAATTTACATTGTGATCAATGTCATTTCCATTGCGAATTCTGGTGCTTTGATGTATATTATTGTATTTACATAAAAACTGTTTTTCTTTTGCAGGCTTTATGAAAAGGACAATAATATTTTACCATGTTGCTTGAAATCGACATTCCCGAAGAACAATGTCCGATCTGCTCAAATTTGAAAATCGTTTTTTGGCTTATTTTAATTTCTTTTTGATGATTTAAATGTCTGTATTTTCGGATTTTTTTATGAAATGCAAAATATCAAAACTATATTTTTTATCTCAAAAACAGTATAAATGCAGAAACGAAACTTTAAACAGCTCTACTGCAAAATAAAAACACACAACCGACATTGTTCTTCGGGACCGTCGAAATGATTTCAAACGCCTGGTGCGTAGATCACATTTCAGGGATGGCTTTTTTTTAGGTCACGGGTGCCGAAGAGACCCTTATTTATTCAGTTTATTCACACCCCTTTCACCCAATCTGCTCTCCTGACGGGGTATTTCGGGATCTTTTCTATTTTCGTCATTATGGATCATGGCTAAGTATTGGTATAGGAAGGGGGGACGTTCGAGGAAGACATGGCACGATCAAGTGAATCGGATACTTAAGTCACTGGAGGCACTGCTAAGTCACTCGGAGGCACTGCTGAAAACATTCAGCTGCATTCCAGGAGAAATCCTGAAATGCAGCTGAGCAGTGACCTTTACGTCAATAAAACCAATGTTTAATCAAAAATTTATATATACGTAAAAAAAAAATTTTTGTTGAATAAATGATTTTATTATTATTATTAAGTCTGGCCATGTAAAGAGTCAGAAAAATAGAAGAGTATGTATGAGAAGATGTATAAATGTGAATGAAGCAAAGAGTGTGTGCCAAGACCGAGTTTTTTGGCGGTCCGTCCTCTCTGCCTACCCCTAGTTAGTTAGCTGATTATTGACTATTTCTATTTTGTGTTCTCGACTTCATTTCTTACTCTGTAGTTACGACATAACCAGAATGTTCTACTTCGAATGGTGGCTGCTCTATGCACAGTAAGACTTCCAGACATTGAATGAACGAAATCCTTGTGAAAAATGCTAGTTCAGTGTCTGGCCCAGTCGACCCTACCTGAATGGAAGACTTGCTATAACTTATATCATTTTTTAAGTTAAAATATTCAGGAGTATCAAAATAGTGTGTTGATTTAGCCGCTTTAAAATCCAAAATAAAGAGCTTTTTTCATAACCTTTTTAGTATTTATTTATTACAATTGTTTACAGACAATAATAATACGTACTGACAACATCGTTTTCCGAATTATGCGCAACGTAGAAAAGTACATATGCTTTAACCCCCTTGCTAATTAATAATGTTTAAATTTTACACAACTGATAAGCCAACCATTAATGTAGGGTAAAGGGTTATTACGAGTTGTATAAAATTTAAAAACAAGTTTTTTAGTAATGCTCTTAGAATATAGAGCCAATATAATAAAAATCTAAGGTTTACGCAAATGAAATAAAACCACATATGTACAAACTTTTATCAAAAAATATATATTTACTATTCTTACTTTAAAGTGTCAAAAACATAATAAATAAACCGTAAACTGTGTAGTGAGTTTAACAATATAATTTGAGTGGGATTTATCCGTGACATAACTCTACTCTAACAATATTATTATTTAAAGTGTCAAACTGTGTGTAAAGTGCCTAAAACTTGGAATATAAACTTGAGTGCTTCGGGAAGATGATAAATAAAACAAAGTGAAATAAATCGAGTTTAACGAAAGCTATCCCACTGAAACTTATCAACTCCTTTATCTATTTATGTATTTAATTATGTATAAACATTTCTTGAATCGAAAAGTAAAAACGTATAATTATTTAACTTAACGGGTTACACCTCTTTGACCCTCCAAAAAATTACACTTCTTCAAGAATATTTTTTTAGAGAGTGGAATTTTTTAAAAAAAAATTAAAGTACAGTTTTTTTTTGTTAAAATTGTGGCTTGACAGGTGATTTAGCGGATCGCTGTCCTTCGTTGGACACGATAACACACTCCAGGTTTGAGCTAGATCAAAAAACCAAAAAGAATCTGTAGCCCAAAAGCTAGCAAAATATGTAGCCGTTTTAAAAAATATTTTTCATAAAATGGCATCTATTTGAAGGAAAAGATACGTATTTTTGCCTAAATTTCGTTACTTAGTTGTCCAGAAAACTTATTTCGAAAAACCCTTTTTCGCTTGATCGAAAAAGAATCCAAAGGATTGATTGATAATTGGCGGAGCTAGAGTGTCCACAAAATGCAGTTATGAAAAAAAATACGCGATTAAAGTTTTCAAAACAAAAAAAAATGTTTTGTAGTTTAATAGTAGTACAATACCTTACTTTATTTTAATTAAAATAAAAATATTTTTACTCTAAAAAATTCTTGAAATAGCGTAATTTTTTGGAGGGTCAAAGCGGTGTAACCCCTTAATGAAAATAAATAACTTTGTGTACACCAATATCTAATCAAAATAATCGACAGGTTCAAAACCACTGGTTCCTTCGTAATTATTTAATTGTTTATAAATTTAGTGCTTACGTTATTATAGAATCAATTTCACTATTATCCATTTGAACTCTTTGGAGTTAAAAGGTTATCAAAAACGTGTCTAATTCTAATATCAACCTCCTTTATCTGTCAGAATTCATAATAATATTATTATAGTACTAATAATGACAGATGATATAGTAATAATAATAATTAATGATTTTTAATTTAACATAGCGACCACAGTTTCTCAAAGTTTTGTGCTTTCTTACGAGATGTTTATTTCTTAAATTGCAGTCACAGAAAAAGCTGGATTCCAGTCTCCATATGCCGGCATGGACAATGGAATGGTGAGTTTTTTTATTTTAATTTTAATATTTATTTTAATTAATTCACATTATTTTCCATCATATTTCTTGCGCTTATTATTTGCTGTGTAGCAATATGATTTGCAAAAAATGTGATATTATGATGTTTTATTCCCACAGTAGGTACTAGAAAGAGTTAATGTGATGTATTTATTAATTGGTCGTGACCGAGAGCACAGTGAAATGAAAATATTAACATTTAAAGTGTGTTATGTACATAACACACTTACAGAAAAGGGATGTTTTCATCTGAACAGTTATTGAAATATTACCACCTGAACTATAAACAGGCATTTTCAAAGGGTTTACAAGCACATGTAAAACGCCGATTATCTGTCTGGACATTCAATTGGAAAACTTCGTATGCGATATTTAAAAAAAAACACGATTAATCATTAATTGACATGCTCTGGGAGCATTAAACAAAATATATTATTTAATATTGGCTACATACAAGCTTTCGTGTTTTTTTAGTTTGATCATAGAATAATAAAGAATAACACTAAAAGTGCCTTGCATACAAATTTGAATGGAAACATGTTCCATTTAGTTGCCGTCTCACTTCCACTCGCCTGACGTCGTATATCTCCATCCCATTCGAATTTCGTAAACGCAGTTTTGTATTGAAAATTTAAGCCTCGATTAGGCAAATATTTGGATCGCGAAACACGCCACAAGACACTGATTCTTTATTTTAATGTGTGATTCTTTATTTTATGACTTCAATTAACACCACATTGACCAACATACTCATAATAAGGAAGTTGAGCCCTTTTTTTATTTTTTTTTATCAATGTTCACAGGCAAACTTAAATACCAGTATTTTTTTTTTAAAGTTCGTTTTCATAATTAAATTAATTCTACAAGTTTGAATTTTATTAGGCCCGCTAAAACGGCGGCAAGAGCATAATACCGTGCGGCAGAGTCCGTGACGTAACCCGGTCCTTGCTTGTGTGAAATATAAGGGAAAATATTTACAAAACCGGGACACGCTTTATGGACGAAAAAATAAATTTAAAAAGTTGTAGTAGTTAGATATTTACTAGTACTAATGGATTCAGTTATTGGAATTTCGAAAAAAGTGCATTTTAATGGTTATTTTTTAAATTTAAAAACACGAAATGTAATTTTTCAACGAAACTTGCAACAGTTCCTAACAAAGCGGTCGGTGAAAAATGACATTTCGTGTTTTTAAATTTAAAAAATAACCAATGAAATGCACTTTTTTTGAAATTCCGGTAACTGAATTGATTAGTACTAATAAATATCTAACTACTACAACTTTTTAAATTAATTTTTTTCGTCCGTATTAAGCGTGTCCCGGTTTTGTAAATATTTTCCCTTATATTTCACACAAGCAAGGGCCGGGTTACGTCACGGACTCTGCCGAACGGTATTTATAATGCTCTTGCCGCCGTTTTCGCGGGCTTCAATAAAATTCAAACTTGTAGAATTAATTTAATTATAAAAACGAACTTTAAAAAAAAATACTGGTATTTAAGGTTGAATGTCATCTACATGAACATATTTTTTATAAGTCAAAATATTTTTCACTCAACTTCCCTATTGAATCCTGAATAATCGGCAAATTACTGTGTTTTGTGATCTGCAAGAATTATTTGAAATTAGGTGATGTCTTTCTGCATGTTAGGTGGCAGTGTAAAATACGAAGATTTTATAGATACTCTGCATTTTGAGGACATGTTTTACAAACATTATAATTAATTTTAATAGTCTTTTGATGAGTTCAGATTATGATAGTAGAGGTCACAGTTACGAGGAGATTGACATGTTTTGTTTTATATTTAGCAGACTTGTGTCGCATTAGAAGATGATTGTCACTTGATTGACTTTGTTAGGTTTTGTTTGTGTTGTTAGGTTTGGTGATTTCATCATTGAGTCATCTTCGTGGTACCTAGTTTGTCTATTACTTAGTTAACTGCGGAGAATGGTAAGTTATGACAAATTATTTCCACAAAGGAATCTCAGTTATCTTTGATTAGGTAGCGTCAGTATTATAGAAGGCTTTTTTTGATTTTTTGACATTTTATTTTTCTGGAGTTAATGAATAATTTTCTTTCTCTGAAATGACATGAGAATGGCACACGGGACTCGTAAATCTCACAGAACCAGTGGCTCTATTGCACCTTTATGGTTGGATAGTTATGCTAATGGGAAGAGAAATTCTGTTAAAATACAACGTTTTTTTTTCGCATACCAACAGATTTTGTTGCATTTGAACTTTTTTTTATATATGTGTACCGCAAAAGAGTCCCAACAGTCTGGAGCCAGTGAGACTGAAGGCATCCCCAATTGGGGTATGTTGTGAGGCTGAAGACAGTGGGGATGGGAAGGAGATAGGGCAGAGAAAGGTGGGAAAGTACCTGGCTATTCAGATCTAGTCACCAAACACGGCTAAATCCATTTCAAGCTCCGTTTCAATTCTGAATGGTGGTCATACACCAGGGCGATACTGAGAGTATCTTCCACTCTTTTCAAACTGCCAAACTGTCAAAATCAAAACTTATGATTTTTTAATAATCTTTTATAAATCCTACAAATTTAGAATGATTATTTAAATATAGGTGAATTCGTTGGCTGTATAGCACTATAATTTGTTTATATACACAAATGTGGAGTAATGATTTTTTTAATGTGGGCGAAAAATTTTCAAAATGAATTTTCAAACGTGGCGAGCGCTCAAGGCAAATTGATTTATTTCGCGTTATCGCTCGAGTGGTTATAATAATAATATTAATAATTGGATAATTTTTAGAGCGCCATTTTTTGTGAGGAATCACCTCAAGGGCGCTATATATTATGAATTCTTAGGCTCTTTCCAAGTTTATTATGAACAGAGTCAAAAATATTTTTACCTGGCAGGTCACTTCCGATAAACACACTTTAATTAGAAAGTTTATGCTTGTAGAAGATACGAATTTGCATGCGGAGGACATTATATTTTAAACACCGGACATTGAATGATTTTACATTAGCCGCCCCCATCACTGTTGGTATTCCATTTACAAGAAGGTTAATGTCAAAACTTTATTTATTTTTAAAGATTTGAGAATTTAGGCCTTTTTTGGACTGGAGAATTTTCATTTTACCTTTAACAAAAGCTCATGTCAAATATGTCAATTTTCTCCGTTTCTCTCTCTCTCTCTTTCGATCTGCGTATTATCGAAATATTTCTAGGAAAATAACGGCGTATTCTGGAAGATATTCAATGTTACTTTTATAATTAAAAAAAACTTTCTTTACGCTCTGCTCAACAATTAAAAGTTTGTCCTTTACAGCATTATAAATTTCCATGATTAGCAAAGATGCACAAATTTAATGTACATTATCTTATTTTGACATATTTAGTTACGGGAGTGCCATGTATTCACTCAATTGTCCCACACCATCTTCCTACCGTTTAAGTGAAAGGGGCCGAAGACATTAAAATATCAATCCCTCAACAATAACACGGATTATAATAATATTTAAATAGGGGATGATAGGGCAGTGGGACTGAGGGGCTGAGGGGTTGGGGGCGCGGGGCGCAGCAGAAGCGAGGAGTAACTTAGCGGTGTTCATTACGCCTCGCACTAATGCGACTTGGATTATTTTACAACGGGCGGAGTGGAGACTACTTGTAATTATTTTTCCGACTTTCCGTCCCCTCGGAAGCTTTCGGATCCTTCTTAAACTGTTTTGATATATGTATTGTTAACCTTTTTAAATTTTTTATAGTGAATAAAATACCTCACAATAATAATAATAATAATAAAAAATAAAAAAAATTGAAAAATCTGTTTCTGAAAAAATAAGAAAGTATACAGATTTAGGAAATTAAATTAAAAGAATTTGGCATTCTCAGACTATAAAAATATTACCATTTGTTATTTCGGCTACTGGCATTAGCTCTAGCATTAGCACCTAGCATTAGCACCTAGCTCTCTAATTAAAAATTTAGGCATATTAGATTTGTCAAAGAATTTGTATATAAAAATGCAAAAATCCGTCATTGTAAATACATGTAAGATTACGAAAGATTTTTTAAATATTTATATTGAGGGATCTGTAGGATTTATCGGTCAAATTAGGAATTCCACCGAGCCGAACCCTCTGATATGAAAATATCTGGAGTCGGTAAATTATTTTCCCATTTAATAGTTTGGTAGATTAACATGTTGTTCTTGTATTGTTTTGTATTAATTGTACTCATATAATACACTTGCATAACGTGGATTTACTAATTTAAATATTATTATATTTATTAAGGGAAGGAGACGAGGAAGAGGAAGGTGGGGAGGTACCTGGCTATTCAGATCTAGTCACTAAACATGGCTAAAGCCATTTCAAGCAACATTTCAATTCTGAATGGTGGTCTTACACTAGGGCGATACTAAGAGTATCTTCCACTCTGGTGAAATGAATTCGTCTTCCAAAGGGTTTTCTAACAGTTGAAGTGTTTGAGTGTTGAATACCCGACACATTTTTGTGTTCATTTATGAAGAAGATGAAATTTCACTAACATTAAAAAACGGATTTTTATTTTTGCTCCCCAGCTTCGCCGAGATAAACAAATAATGCGAACATTCTTTTTTTATTTTAAGTAAAGTTATTTCATAGCTCCAATCTTCATTAAGGGTTGGTTATACGATAATACTAATGTTAGAGGGAGGGCGCTAATATTAAAAACGATAATATTCAAGCATTTTTTAAAAAATGTTTTATAAGGCACGAATATATTTTAGTTTCACTAACATTAAACAACATACTTTTTTGTTTTTGCTCCCCAGCTTCGCCGAGATAAACAAATAATGCGAGCAATCTTTTTTTATTATTTCAAGTAAAGTTATTTCAAAGATCCAAGCTTCATTAAGAGTTGGTTATACGATAATACTAATGTTAGAGGGGAGCACGCTAATATTAAAAACGACAATATTCAAGCCAAATTTTTGACAAAGTTTTATATGGCATGAATATATTTATTAGAATAGAGCAAAATTCTCGTGAGGGTTGTGTTATTTAGCATTTAAAGAAACAGCGTGATTTTTTTTCATACACATAACTTAAAAGTAACAGTAACAAACGTGTAAATAATTATTTTCGGATGATGCTTTGCCATTTATTTATATCGAGGGAATTTCATATAATTACCGTTTCGACTCGACAATGTACAGATATTATCTTAAAAAATAACATATATTTTTTTAGGAACTTAAAAACTGAAATTGATCAAGAGAAATATGGTAAAACGGTAGAAATGCGGAATGCGGGGGCTTAAGCGTTCATGCGGGAACGGCGCTGTCTTGTCGATATCCAATATCGAATTTGGTGCCAGAAGAACGAAAAGACAAATGTGTCATAAATAAATAAATAAAATAGATAAGTAGTGTATTTGTATGAAATTGTCGCACAGTTTGAGAGGTTCACTTTTGATGGATGAGAGTATGCCTCGTGGAATGGCTGGGGGTAGGGCGGGGTGAAGAGGCGCGGAGAAGGCACACCCCCTCCGCTTTTCTTACGCAGTTCCCAAGAAATAAACTTTGTGTGGAAAACTTTTCGTCTATCCTTCACCCGCCGCCCCCTAACCACCCCTTTCAATCCTCCCGCCAAGATAGTACTGAAACATGGTAAATTAATTTAGAGAAGTTGTCACTTGAAGAGGACAATCTTATTTTTTCGGGTGGCAGAGAGACTGGGTGGCAATTTCAACATATTATGTAGATCGCCATTGGTTTCTTATTGGGTGTTTTTTTTTTTAATATTTAGGGTCAGTGGGTTAACGGCGAACCAGTAGGACACAGTAAACCATCACAGTTATTTTTATTGCTTTCTTATTTGGTATTTATTGTTAGATATTATTAGAAAATTAAAAAAATTTGGGTCCACTGTGTACCTCTTCGGCTCACTGTTTTCCATTTTGGTTCACTGTGTACCAGCACTGTACACAGTGAACCAAAATGTCATTTTTTATAAGAATCATTGTCTCATATAATTTAACTCAGCGAAAATTAGTTTAACACATAAAAAGCCAAACAAATAATGAAGACAACAACATTTATTTGACATTTCTACATTAAATTTCGGTGACACGGTGGTTCACAATTGACCCACTGACCCTACATATTATTTGGTTGGATTTAATCAGAATGAACTTCGTTCGTGTGCTGCTTTGCAGTAATTATTATCATTCCCTTTTCATTCCCAGATCTTATTTTCCATAAAAAACCTCCATCCCCAAAGATGATATAGGCACTGAGTGGAATTATATTCCTAACAGATTCCTGATGTGGAGTATAAAAAAGTCGGAGTTTTTAAAAAATGACAACTACACGGAGAAAAATGTTATTCGAAAAAACGATCATTTTAATAGTAAAAACTGTTAAAACGGGACTGAAATTCTTACGAACAAATTAACAGTGTTTCAATGTTTATTGGCGGGAAAATGTAAGAATAATTTGTTGGTTTACGTACGAAATTACGTATTTAAATTTAGTAGAAATCATTCTTACATGTTCCCGCCAATAAACATTGAAACACTGTTTTTTTTATTTTTTTTTATAGAGAATCCTCACAAGAGTCCCAACTGCTCCCTTCTGGAGCCAGTGAGACTATGGCACCCCCAATTGGAGTATGTTGTGAGGCTGAAGGTATGTGGGGAAGGGAAGGAGATGGGGAAGAGGAAGGTGGGAAAGTACCTGGCTATTCAGATCTAGTCACTAAACACGGCTAGAGCCATTATTAAGCAACGTTTCAATTCTGAATGGTGGTCTTACACCAGGGCGATACTGAGAGTATCTTCCACTCTGGAACGTGCCGCAAATATAGTATATATTATTTTTATTAATTAATTGTGAAATACCACAAATTAATCAAATAAAATTTATTTGCGCACGCCGGGTTTGAACCCGCAACCTTCCGATTGGGAGTCAAGTGTCTTACCACTCGACCACGGACGGTCGTCAATTTTCAATCGGACGGTTGTTAATTTGTTCGTAAGAATTTCAGTGCCGTTTTTAACCATTTTTACTATTAAAATGATAGTTTTTTCGAATAACATTTTTCTCCGTGTACTACTGCAAACGTTTTGATTTTTTATTTGGTGGGCCGTACGAAATAAACTCGTGAGTTTCATATAATTGTAACATTGAACACAGCACAATATCCCCAATACATCATCGATCTTCGCTATAGTTTGCTTTTTCAATGGTCTCCTAATATTTTGGCTTTCATCGTTGTGGAGCATCGTGTACAGTTGTGAGATCTCAGCTAGGTATTACAAGACATAATAATACATTATATAGAATAAGAAGAAGCCGGAGCTGTCCGAGAATTATTGCCTGTGTTACGCCCCCACCCATCTACTAACTCTTTCCTCGGTTCCTTACTCCGCTTCTTTCTCGACTCCTGATACTTTTTCAGCGAAATGAAACCCCAACTAAGGACCAGTTGTTTCGGAAAATTTCACGTTTGAATTTCCTTCAAATCGACATTCACCGAAAAATTGGGTTGTTTCAACCTCCGTCAGAAGAAATTTCATCGAAAAGTCCATAGGACCAGTTGTTTCGGAATTCCCTTCAAATTTGAATTTCCTTCAATTTTGAATTTCATTCAAATCGTCATTCACCGAAAAATTGGGTTGTTTCAACTTCCGTCAGCAGTGAAAATACTATATAAATGTAATGTGAATGTGATCAGCCGAGTCCGGACGGTTAGCGAAATAATGGGAGGCGCATGCGCAGACGTCAAAATTGTGATTCAGCGGGGAACACTTGAATAAAATTTTCAAATTTATCGAACGTTATTTGTTGCTATTTACTGCTGACGGAAGTTGAAACAACCCAATTTTTCGGTGAATGACGATTTGAAGGAAATTCAAATTTGAAGGAAATTCAAATTTGAAGGGAATTTCGAAACAACTGGTCCTATGGAATTTTCGATGAAATTTCTTCTGACGGAGGTTGAAACAACCCAATTTTTTGGTGAATGTCGATTTGAAGGAAATTTAAACGTGAAATTTTCCGAAACAACTGGTCCTAAATCTTGAGGGAGATTCATGTCTCCTGCTTTGGTAGTCATTGTAATTTTGACGAAAAAGTTAAATACACAGATTGAAGGCCTCAGCGGTCAATTGGTAAAAACAGTTTGATTTGGATTTTAAAGTATTTTGTTCGATTCCCCACCAAGTGTTTAAACGGTTCCATGACAGTTGATCGCCCACATTTGCCCCCCCCCCCGGCATACTACTTATATACAATACGCAGTCGGTTTAGGCAAAATACGGTATACCTGCTTACACAAAACATAACTAAATGTCCCCGAAGGGGTGTGCAGAGAGAATGTACCGGCGAATAACAAAAGTATAAAATATATTTTCGTTCAAATATATCAAAGATAAAACAACTCATATACCAGTGTTTATGTACAAAAAATATGAGAGTGCTTTAGACCACACGATTGAAGTAAATACTCCTTTTGCTCTGTACATCCGCATCCGCATGACTGAGATATTTCATGCACTGGCTATGAGAGGAAGAGAAAAAGCTCCTGCCCCTACAGTCGCCCGCTATAACGCCTTTTCGTAACGCTGTAATTTCCGTAACGCATTAGCCAGTTTACCCCTCAAGTCAAGCGTGCTTAAAGAAGTATTTACTTAAAAAATCGATGATGTAAATAAATTTGTTTGATATCGTCGTTTTTAGGTTTTAAAATGGTAAATAATCCACAAAAAATCATAATTTTGTAATAATTATAATTTTTATAATAATTCATCAAACTTCGTTGTTAAAATTAAAATTCTGTTATATTTAATCATGGGTCGATTGTTTTACAATACTTATATTATGTGTCATGTCAATGGCACCATTCACAAACAAAGCCCCATGGGCGCATAAACGAGTAAATAGATAAATTTTGTGAAACAACTGATCCTTATACACAAATTGAAAATATCAAACATCGCTCGGTTACAACGACCGAGTGCTTTATCTTTATATATAAAAATTTTGCGTCACAATGTTCGTCCAAGGTAAACTCTAAACTCTAAAAACTCTAAAATTTTGAAATTTGGCTTACTGTGTGTAATTTGGTACAACTTAAAAAATTGGATTTTTATCTCGATTATTGACCTCAATATTTATTATTGCGAATTAAAAGTTTTTTATAGGACAATTATTTGAAATTATTTGTAAGTTCAATAAGTTTCTGACAGATGGCGGTGTGAGTTAATTTATTGACACAACTCTTAGTTATCTACGCTATGTTATGTAGATGGCGTTGTGTTTCGTTAGCCACAGCGACGCGTGGCCGGGTCAGCTAGTTCTCTTATAAATATCTCGTCGCCGAAAATTTAAATTTCTTGAGAATGGGGCTTTACTCAGTAACAGTGCATAATATATCAAGAGATTAATGTAAAATGAATTCCTTACTTTTCCATTTCTAATCCGTTCTTTCATAAAATATTTTCCACCCCTGTTTTAGTTCGCCCTATCCCCCCCTTCCCCCCCCTAGCTACATCTCCGGCTATTATTTATCTCTTATATTATTATTTTTGGGCTGCGAGTTTTTGCGTTCTGTGGGTGGATATTGTGTTTCTACCCAAAACTTCGTCCCGTCCCAAACTAGAATCTTTTCGGCCGAGATTAAAACAGCATTCGTATCGTGTCGATATTGATATTAATATGTGAAATATTATTACATGGAAATAATGGGACAGCGCCCCATTAACAAATGACAATAAATAATCAACAGAAAATTTTTATTTATTTCGAGTTTGCTGAATGCTTTCATTTCAGGGGTTAGTGACACAATCCCTAAAAAGTCGAGGTTATAATTTTTTCGGCTTGAACGTATCAATTTTGCTTCCAAAACTTCATTATCTGAGAATGATTAATCTTTTATTTTATTTTATACTTAATATATGTCATTCGACCGGTAGTATAACACTAATTTGTTTATTTTTATTTTTCTAAAAACTTAAAAAATGTTTTTTTTATGTCTAGTTAAATCAGTATTTCAAAGTAGATAATCGTATTGGAAATGACTTTGCTAGCTGAATAATTTGCCTTAGCCCTGGAATTCCAGCCGGAAAGTTCAACAAAAATTTGTTTTTTATTTTTCTGAAAACATAAAAAAAATGTTTTTTTCTTCTTTTTAATATGTTGTTAAATTGGTATGTCAAAGTGCATAATCGTATTGGAATTTTATTTTTTATTTTTTTATTGAAAGAATAATTGAATACGTAGTATCAACAAACAAGTCCTGCTAAACCAATTCAATTGGCTTGTCATCAGGTGCTTTTATTTTACATTCATATACATAAAAAAAAAAATCTTATGTCTACAGATTCAACATTTTTTCATTAATTTTTTCAAACATTTTTTCATACATTTTTTCATACATTTTTTTATACATATTAATACAAATATTTTTTTTCTGAAAGTCAATTTTTCACCATATATTTTACCTTATTCATAGAATTACATTGCTTTATAGTGTCAGGTAATAAATTAAATATTTTCGGTATGTTGTATTCAAACGTTCTCTGTCCGTACTTATTATTAAATTTCGGAACTATTAACCCGTCGTTGCGCGTGAATCTAGTGCTATATTTATGTTCTAATTTCTCTTTATGCTGCGGGGTAAATATATGCTGAATTATAATTTTGTGCCATAGCCTTAACAGGTAAGATTTTGGCACTCTGAAACAGCAACGGTGTATTATGTCTCTCTTTGAATATTTTAGGGACTACTAATAATTTTACAATTGCGTTTTGGACAACTTGGAAATGACTTTGCTAGCTGAATAATTTGCCCTATTCCCAAAATTTCAGACCGGAAAGTTGGCATATTACATGACATTTAACCGCTCGGGAGGTCTTGCTGTGTAGTTTATAAATTTCTATTTATTCTAGTTTATTAATTTTAGAGTTCTATTCTTGTTGTCTCTTTTATCCGTGTTATTCGTGTGTTGGTGTTTTCCAAGCTTCAGTTGTTATCAATATTCATTTATGCAAGAAATTAAAGTTTAACATTCCGCAGTAGGTACTGCACCTAACGGCCTAAAGTTTGTGCCATTTAGAGTTTTTACACCCATCAGGCTCTGCTTCCCTTGTGTAATTCTTTAAGGGCGGTTCCAGAAACTATGTAATTTGTGCCTCCGAAACGGCATAACGTTGCTTCTACAATAATAACAACTCCGCTTTATCTGTTAGTAATGGGTTATGGCTTTTCTTTACGCCTGGCTATTTAAAATGTGTCGAAAAACTTTCTGAAAAGTAAATAACTCACTGTTTTATTCGTAATTCAAGAATGTTCCTTGGAGTAAAATCACCCTTTTTTCTTAACCCCTCAGGCCTCGGGCATATTTTGTCAGAGGATCAAAATATTTCCGCTTTACAAAAAAATCCAAATAAATGGAATATTTCTTTACGTATCTCAAAACCAAAAACTGTTTTTGAAAGGTGATGAAATACGCTTTCAAATTTAAAATTCTAAATGCACATATAATCTTCGAAATATATTTTTTTTTAATGCAAAAACAAAATGTTATATAAATGGCTCACCTTACGTTTTTTTTTTAACTAAATGCGGCTTTTGCGATTTTGGGATCAAAATCGTTAATATTTTGGGATCAAAATTAATTTAAGCTGAAAGAAAGGTGTAATTTTAGCATTAAACTATTCTAAATAAGACTTACCCCACATGCCTCGTGGTCGAGGGGTAAGGCTCTACTAGCAATCCGGAGGTCGCGGGTTCAAATCTTTACGTGGGCAAGTAATTTTTATTTAATTAAAGTGTGATATTACACGATCTATTAATTTGAAAATAATGTAGTATATTTGCAGTCCGATTTAGAGTGTTGGATACACTCAGTATCGCACCGGTGTAAGATCACCATTCAGAATTTAAACGTTGCTTGAAATAGCATTAGCTTTGTTTAGTGACCAGATCTGAATAGCAAGGAAATTTAACAGATCTAAATAGCTTACCTTTTTATTTTTCTGTGTCTCGTTCTGTTTCACGTTTCGATAAGGTTTATTAGTTTTATCTTCTTCTTCAATGATACAATATAATTTGTTTTTAAAATGGAGGCCTCAGCACGGGTAAACCACCTAGTGAGGCCAACATTATTGGATTTTATTATAAAATGTAAAAATATTGCATCAAAATAAAATAAAAAGTTCTCCTATTTATTTTTTTATTTATTTATTTCTATACTTGTACATTCATTTAACAAATAAAAACAATGGTTTTCATAGTACATAATAGTACAAAAAAAACGTTCATATTCAGTAACAGGATGTAAAAAGGTATGGAAGAAGGTTAATAGTAGCATTTTGTGAACACCTCACTGTGCTGAGGTGTTCGCATGTTTAGGATTAAGAGTTATTCTGCCGACATAAGTAGAAACACAGTATCCTCCTTGATATTGTCAAGAAGGGCACCGTGGTTCAACCCGTGTTGGCAGTATCGTAGACATAACATTGGTAGCAGTTAATTTATATTTGATTGCCACACGACTTGTTTAAAAACTAAATGCATTCGCTTTACTTTGTTGTCATTTTGTTCCCTGGCGAACGTCGAACCCGACACCCTGTTCAGTCTGCCGTCTCCCCTTACCACTGTCTTTACCGTGGTCCTTTTTGTGATATTAGTTTATTTTTCGTGTTGGTTTATTTAATCACGCTTAAACTCTTAACGCGTCTCGGATCGTCTTCCTCGATTGTGCCATCGTAGAGGACGCAGAGTAGTCATGAAATTATGGCATATTATTTTATCTAAGTAGCGTTCGTATTGCGAGTTTACACTCTCTCAAAGTTATACAACCCCCTTCATTCTAGCTCTAGTTGTATGTCCAACCATGATGACAATGTTTGCAAGACGGACCCATTAACCCATGATTTCTTGCAATTTTTTCTTAAAATTTAAAGTGTTTAAAGCTCTTAAAAAAATATATGTTATTATTTAAGATAGTATCTATACACTCCCCCCGCCGAAACGGCAATTATTTGAAATTCCCTCGATAGAAATAAATCGCAAAGTATGCTCCGAAAATTATTATTTACACGTTTGTGTATCTTATTTTACAAGATATATGTATGAAAAAATTCACGATGTTTCTTTAAATGCTACTAAACACAACCTCGTTTTTAAACCAGTCGTGTTTTATTAAACGTTTTCACAATTTTCGCTTGAATATTATCGTTTTTAATATCAGCGCGCTCCCTCTAACATTCGTAATGTCGTATCTCTCCGTCTTCTTTTTGAGCGGGTAATACCGGGCCTTAATAACGGCACGCACGGAAGACGTAGATTTCATAATTATTTTTTTTTTACATTATCTTCACACAGGAGGTTCAGAGGAAAAAACTACAACCTTTTTTTTCCTTTGGAGGAAACAGACATACGTACATTGTGTGTCTCGTCTTTTGTCTCACCATTATTAATGTGTAAGAAAGAGCAGCAGCATTATTGTGATAAGGAACGTATGTTTATTGCCTTTTTTGTTTCGTCGCCGTTCTTGTAAACGTGAGAATATTAAAAGCGACTATTTTAAAATACTAGTGGTTCTCACCATACGCGTTCTCTTTCTATTTAATCGTGAATTGGTTAGGGGGGTCGCACGATGGGTAGGGTTACCAGCTCGGGTGATGTAAATGCCACCCAGATTGGTTGTAGAATTTAAAAGGAGGTGGTCCCGAACTGAAAATTAGGCTGAGTTGCATCTTAATAATAAAATTTTGGCGAGCTCATTTCTCTGGTTCCATGGACAAAATAGAACACGGAAGAAAAGTTGGAAAAAAAACTTACCTATTATTTTTATAATGTTTGATTTTAACATTGTTCTGTTTTAGGTTACAAATTTCATTAAGCCATGCGTTGCTCGGGCTTTAATTTAGCTTAATTATCTTAAATTCAAAGTAGGCAGGTTCGATTCCCGTCGATGTAAGGAATGATTACAGGTGTGAATTTTTTATGAATTTTCGACCGCTTTAAAATGAATTCTTGGAATAAGTAAAAGGCACTAACTGCCCTCAAACAAAATTAGTACATAATATTTGCTAAGTCTCAATGCGTTTTAAACGCAAAATATCAGTGTTACCAACGTTATTGAGCCAATTTTTCTTTATGGGAAATGCACTTGAAGCTAAGATTAAAAAAATCTATTTATTTGATTTAGCTTTTTATGATATTTTTCACTTAAATGTTGTTGAAAAATACATCTTGTTACTAAATACAATACTTTTTTCTGAGTACCACCTGCAAATTTGCAGATTAGTGTGGTACACCGACAAGCAATTTATTGACATTATGTATTAATTACTTCTGTTCTCACAGAGACCCCCCATAGAGGTTTCCTTTGGCTCCCGACGCTGGTGGTATTATCAAAGGAATTTGTCGAATTTAATTGCAGGTGTTTTAGATTTTGAATCAGGTGTCCGTTTAATCATTATTTTCCTTGAATTCCGCCATTTGATTTCGATGTGTTTGATCTGGTGTGGTCTTTGCAATTCAACACAGTTGTAAATTAATAGAAATTCTAGACACGTTGAAATTATTATGAAATTCATCGTTGGCCTTTCTCGGAGTCCCTAAAATAGCAAATTAAACGCGTTGTGAGAGGAGTTCATTTCACGATCATGAAGGTCAGCTGCAGTCATGTTGTAGTTTTTGAGGTTTAGTTGGATAATAGCTGTTCCAGAAAGTTAACATTTCAATACTTGATGCCAAAAGATGTCTATCCGTCTATCCATGATCCAGGTTCTCTCGAGTTCCTACTGAATTGCTGGGGTTGTAGGTGTCATCAAATTGAAAATAAAGCATACTATAGATTGTTAAGGTTAAGGTCAGAAATAGCCACATTTGAAAATTGACTCTTCTCTTGACAAGTATATTTGCGTTTGGATACTCTGATACCAAAAATGCCAATAAAATGTTTATTGTGCAAGAGGAATGATTTCGGATGCGTATCTTTCATAATCATTGGAAGTCATGTTGGTCATAAGTGGAAAAGTTGATCTCAGAAATGTCTTTGGATACCATGTTTATTAATGCCAGTATGACCCAGGTCTTTTTGAGGTATTTTCGTGGTCATTCATGATGTAATGCAGGCCCGCTAAGATGGTTGAGATTGTTCGTTTTCTTTGAGGAGAAGATTAGCTATACTGCCACTTGTCCTGATGCCTACATTGATTGTGTGTGCCAGTACGCGGTCGCGCCGACCAACAACGGCTACGGGCCCGACTCGCCGTACTTCCCGTTCGCGCGGCGCGGGGGGGCGCGCCACCACCCCAACCACCCGGCGCACCAGGCGCACCCCCACAGTCACAGTCACCACCACCAGCAGCCGCCGCACCAGCACCAACAGCAGCAGCAGAGCCAGCACCATCAAGCCACGGAGGGTGTCGCTGCTGACGTGCCGCCACAGTGGGTGAGTGCCGCTCACTGCCGCCCCGGACATGTCTTGGCTTTTGATGTTGTCCTGTCCTTCTGTTCTACACTACTTTTTGTTTTGTTTTGAGATTTATAAGTTTCTTATGTTAATTCGTGTTTGTTTGCACTAGTAAGCTAATCGCTTTTCTGTATTTACTTTTGATGTTGTCCTTGTGTTAACAATTTGTTTAGTCCTTTGACTTTTGAAGTGATCCCATTTTCTACCCTTGGTTTAGTCCTTTGCATTCCGTTCGTTCCTGTTCATTTTTTGCTGTTTATGGCGCCTAAAGTTGTTGTTTAGTTCTTCATTGTTTACACTTTTGAGTTGTTCGCTAACCTGTATTGGCTTTTGATGTCCGTGTGATAAACATTTTTTGTTTAGACCCCTGCACTCCGCCCGTTATGATTCCTTGTGTTCTAATCCACTTTTGTTTTCTCTCTCCGATTTTGTTTGGTTATTCTTTTTAGTTCGTCTTAGTTTGTTTTAACCAACTTATTGTTCTTAAACTTTGTCTTGACTTTTGACATTGTCCTGTGATTGTATTAACCACCTTCGTGTTTAGTGTTTTTGTGTATTTCACCTCATTTGTCGTGTCTTGGCTTTGTTTTAACCATGTTCCCGTTAAGTTTGTGGGGCATACTTGTTAAAGTGGGCCATGTTTTGTGTTTTGCACCTAATTTGTCTGTCTTGGCTTTTGATGTTGTCATTATTGTAATCACCACTCGCTTCCTTGTTGATGTTTTATTATTTTCTAGCATACAATATATTGTTATTCTTTCATGTTTACTATTTTGTCCCTAGCTATTTGATTGTATATTTTAATTTCAATGTCCTATGTCTCGTATTATTATTATTGACTGATATAATAATTAATAGTGTTTGGTTTTTCCGTCATTATAGATTCAAAATTACATTTATTTAGCACTACTAATGTGAAAATGAAGCAACTGTTAAAAGGTTAAAATACATGTTTTCTTATTGTCTTAAACAAATCTAACTTTATTGTTATCCACACCTACATCTCGTCCACCTTTTCATTTGCGAAAATTCTCTTATTTGTTGCTCTGTTACTTAATTGCTCGTCATATTAGGCTCATTTTATATTATAGACCTTAAACAAATCATAACGTTCCTACGTCCAGGCTATACACAGATTAGAGTGGATTAAAATTTTCTACAAATGATTTCCATCGATAATCGATCCTTCATGCTTATCATCAATTTACATATTAAGCGATTATTACGATTCGCGTTGTTAATTATTTTTTAAATCCCCCTTCGTAACGGATTCAAATCCAATGAATCGTACGACATCAATCTGTAATGTCATTTTTATGAATGTAACATTTCGTTTTCACAAATCGAATGCCCATACATATTGGCACTGGATTTCATAATCACGTTTTTGCAAGATCACGTGATGAATATGCCTTGAAACAAAAGTTCAATGCATTTTTACCCATGACGGGTTTTGAACCCACAGTCCTAAATGAATTTTATTATAAACATTTAGGACTGTAGGTTCAAAACCCGTCACGGGTAAAAATTCTTGTTTCGAGGCATATTCATCACGTGATCTTGCAAAAACGTGTTTTAAATTAAGTTTATAAAAAAGTATAATAAACGTGCATAATGTAAAGTTAGTTTTTACGGCTACCTAAGAATAAATTCATTACTATAAATTTATTTTTACTAACAGAATTATTTATTTAGAAATATATATATTGAATGGATTTCTACAAAATGAAAAATAAATTATTATTGAGTTTACCGAAAAAAAAGTTGTAATTTTAACCCCTTGGCAGGAATTTAATCCGTCATTTGCCAAATGTGTAGAACATTGCGTAGAACGCTGCGGGGGGCCTCGCCCTAAAGTAAGGAAACAAAATAATAATAAAGGGAAAATTATTAACGTTATTTTCCATCTTTTTAAAACTCCGAGCAGCTACTATCTACTGTATATGTACTATCCTCCTCAGTCTAAGTGAGTAGAAATGAATGTTTCCAGCAGAGGAGTGAAAGTGAATATACAGTCAGTGGGAGGGGGGGTTCGGGTGAGTTCTACACCCCTCGGCACCCTGTCCCCTTCCCCTACCGCCACCCCAGCTTTACGGCCATTACCGAAATTAAATCGTAAAACACAACTTGAAGCTCCCCTCTCCTCTCACGGCTTTTATCTCGACTGTCTTTTTATATAATATGTAAAGGACTTGAGGAAAGTACGACACTTTGAAAATGTGCTGCAGATTGTTGAACAATTTTGTTGCTTGCGAGAAGTGACTAAGTGTAAAGGTCAGTCTGAATTTAGTACAGAAGCTGCACTTTCGAATTAGTTGTCCTAAAAAGTAAACATATTCCACACTTCTTACAAACCATTATTATTTTTTACACCGATTTTTTCAAGAATTATTGTGTCAACGGGGACTAAATTTCAACGTATGTATTGTATCGAAAAATACAACCTTACACTTTCAGTACGTTTTTTTTACAAGGGGAAGTAGTAGTAGAACTTTGAATAGTAATTATTTGGATGTTTTTTTTTCTACCTCTCCTCCCACTACTTCCATTTCTACCTACGCCTGTCTTCCTATTCTTGATAATTTAGTTTTTAGTACATTTAATGTCCTGATGAAGAGAACATTGTTCTCGAGACATGTCGATTTTTTAAATAAAGATTATCGTGGTAAAAACAAAGTGTTTTTAATTATTTCATTAAATTGTTATATTTCAACAGATATATCTTACTTCAAAGTTTGAAGTTCTAACTACAGACTAGACAAACTATTATAAGAACTTTTGGCTAACAGATTGCATCCACCGGTTCGTCGTTCGGTGAGGTTGCGTTAAAATGTACATGTCGCACATCCCATTGAACAGTGTCGTAAGTCAAAAATAAAATTTTACAGGAGACCGAAAACAAATGATGATTGATGGAACAAGCGGTCTCGTCGAAAAGACACACTAATTATAGTGATCTAACTTAAATACGGTTTTCATAATAATCACAATCATTTTACTATTCAGGGACAAAAATAAAATGTTATGAAACAGAAAATTTTGACTTACGACCCTTTTCTTTTTTATTATTGTTAATACTCTACTTTCGTTCTTCCCTGCGAGTCCTGCGTCTTGCATGAAATACGCTCTGTTCCCCCTTTATAAGAAAATACTGTCGGGAGGACCATCGTGTGTAATGCGTCCTAGTGCGCTCTATTATATTATAATATAGTGCTTCTCTAGGCGACTTTATTACATTATTGCTCGGTGTCTAGTGCGTCTAATGTACTATCTAGGGACGAAACAACCGCCTTTAGCTTAAGAATGGTTGGCAGAGAGGATAGACAGCCCGAAGCGAAAGCCAGCTTATGCGATCATCAATATATGTATATATTGTTTAACATTATCTTCACACAGGAGCCCCCAAGGGGAAAAAATCCCTCAGGGCTTATAACATCTTTGGGGATACTGTGTGAAGAGCATTTTTAGGGAGAGGGAGTTCTGGGAAGGAAAAGGGTGTCAAATGTGTCCAGGAGTGACAAACTTATGAATTATGAATGGTAGTCTTACACCAGGGCGATACTGAGAGTATCTTCCACTTTGCAACGAAAAATACCCAATTGGGGATGCCATATTCTCACTAGGTCAGGGCGGTTTGGAGCAGTTGGGACTCTTGTGCAGTATTCATATAAAAATATTTTTAACGAAATGGGGTCAACAAGTAGTGTATACCGACCGGTCAGTGGTTCAGTGGGCATCGCGTTTGGGTCCCACCCAGGCGTTCCGTGTTCGATTCCTCGGCTGGCTAAGTCCTCCACCACAACACAAGCAACATCTTCCGCTTAGTGTGGTGGTAGTAGGAGATTTTCAAATGTTGTTGGGTTATTCGTAACCCGGGAAAGTTTGTCTTTCTTTTAAAAAAAAAAAAAAATACCTACCTGTCATAATAGAATTTTAATGTAAATTTTAATGAGGGGGTGGGTTACGACCTCCCTGGGCTGGGTCCTAGGTGGACCACTATTTAAAATTGTTAAACATAATGTTTTTATATTTTTTTTGTCTCAATATAGATTTAGTAGTACAGTACTTATATTTATTAAAAAACCTACTTTTTACTTGATTCTATTATTATCGAAATTAAATTTTAACTTCTTGTGACTTGACCACGACAATGTGACCTCCCCCCCTGGCGCAAAGCTGGATCCGCCCTTGGACATAGATACTGTATGAAAGCAATGCATCTGGCTGTGTTTGCATCAGCATTCGCTGCAATATCTCTAATTATTATTATGGCCGATCGATATTACATTTGTATAATTATATATACAAGTTTTGACTCCCACAATACGGGCATGTGTGTGGTAGTCGAAAAGCATGTAAAAAACTGTATACATAATTATTTCATGATAAAGAAAAAATAAATAAAAAACTTGACTTTGGTACAGATTTAATAAAAAATCTTTCAATACTACCTAATAATTTATCACTTTTGAAACATGAATAAATAAAAGGTTTTAGAATCTTAATAATTGGTTGCCTACATAACGCGTTTTAATTTATTTATTAAATACCTGTAGAGCGAAGTAATCTTTTAATCGATATTTCCGTAATTAATAGTACCGTCATTTTATTACAATAGTCCTACGCTGTGGATATACTAAACTTTGTCAATTTGGACTGAATATGTAATGGTATTATTTTTTGTTAGCTCCGTCTGTGAAATATCACATCAAAGGCAACATAAATTTATCGATTTTCATGATTTCTATGAATGTCATAATACAGCTCACTTCTTGATCACATCAATTGTCCGGTGACCGGACAACTCAGAAACATGCAACTTCAACACCTCCTTTAAAAAGTCAAAGCGATGATTTTTTTTTTAATATTATTGTAGAACGCAATCACTTTGTGGTTTGACAGGCAGCCGCCTAGTATGGTGATTTAATATGTCATTTATATGTAAATGTTTTAATGTATATCATGTATTTTATAAATAAAATAAATAAAAATAACATATTTAATAAAAATTGAACACTTTTTTGTTTTAAAACCACGATATTTATTAATTTACTTTACCGATGCCGATACCAGTATTAATTTGTACCCTGAAGATGCTTGAGTAAAGCGAAACCGGTCGGTAAAGTTTAAAAAAATGTTAATTTGTTAAATAGTTTACGTTAGGTTATGAGCTATTTTTCATTAAAAATCGTAACTTTTTATGACTTATCAAATGGGTCTTAAAATGCCACTTTGTTGAGTTGTCGTGTTGCCAATTGCCCTGTCCCTTTTTAGTAGGTGATAAAACTATGTAATTGGGGGTTAGGATTTTAGTTTTAGATGCAAATAATTTTTTCTCAAATTAATTTTCAATTTTAAATAATATTTAGTTGCAAAAAAATCATATCTTCCAATAAATAAATCGGGATTTTTAGTTTATTTTAGGAATGTAAATAGATTCATTGCACGCCACTGGTTTTTTTGAAATATTTATTTCCTTTCTCTCTTCAACATCTTCACAATTTCCTGCTCGTTTAAAATGTACATTCTTTTTTCATTCTCAATTTTTTATCTCTCGTGTATCATAGTAAAAACCGTTTGTTCTTGGGCTCACGATAATATGGGTACAAGTCAAAAAAGAGAATTCTTATTGCTAAACAATAATATAATTTGTATGTACCCTATATAACGTTAATGTAAACGGTTCAGCTCAGCTCATCAGCAAAAATTATACTTTTGTATTAAATTACATATTTACGTTTGTAGCATGGAAATTCTGCTTTTCAGCTAAATTTTAAATTAGCGGTAACTCAGTTGATGCTTGACTGGACTTAATCTATACAGAAAGGGCACAAATTATGAAATACCTAAAATGCATTGTATTTTCTTGCTGTTTAACGGAGTAATACTTTTCTTGTTAATGGAGAGCCCTTGCTATTTAAATGTTTGCGAGGAGAAGTGTCCAAGATGGCCGCGCACACATAACAACGATGTGGTATTAACCGTCCACGTTTGGATTTTAGCCTAAAAATACAAAAATATATCACACATCCCGTAGAGGAGTGTCGTAAGTCGAAAAGTTAATTTTACAGGAGAGCGAAAACAAATGAATGAATGATGAACAAGCGCTCCCGTCGAAAATATTAAATTAATAAAAATTGCGGAGGTGGCATGATCTAACTTAAATACGGTTTTCGTGGGGCATAGATAATCACAATCGCTATACTTTTCAGAGATAAAACGTAAAATAGAAATTTTACTACACTTTTCTATCGGATGTGCGTAATTATGTAGTTATCTTATCTAAAAAATATACAGCTGAGCTGAGGTAAAACTATTGATCTCAGTCGGACTTGGTGGCCATTGCAGTTTTGGGTAGAATTTTAACTTAGCAGTCTCTTTGTTTTATTGGCGAAAGCTACAATATATATTTTGTCATGTTTCTCCACCCGGCTTGTCACTTTAAAGTCTATCTTTTTAGACTTGTTTCCCTTTGCAACTTTTCGCTGTCCGCGGGCGGGCCCCTGCTTATAAAGAATTCATCGCGTACACGGCAATCTACTCGACTTGATTGTGTGAAAAAAAAGGAATATATATTACGAAGAAGCAGCACGTAAAAGGTGGTTGTATTATTTTCCGTATTAATAACTATTTTGTTTCGTAGTTGAATAGACCCCTAATGTCAGTAGACAATAATGTAAAAATAAAATAAGTGTGCTTATATTAGTGGAATAGACCTTATAAATTTTCAGCAAGGAACAGAAAGGTTAGGTTGTTGTTACCTGGCTCTTCAGATTTAGTTACTAAACAAAAATTAAGCTGTTTCAATCAACACAGTTACTTTTACGGCCGTTGTTCCCAACTTTTCGATCGATCAGTCTCTGATCAGCTAAGTAATTTGATTCGCCTGTTGGTCGGAGAGTTGCATTGGGAAAAGCGTATTTGTGCATTTGAGGAGTTTTGAGCCAAAATTTCGGCCACAACACTTGATCTGCAGAATTGGGAACAACGCACGGAGAAAAATGTTATTCGAAAAAACGATAATTTTAATAGTAAAAACAGGACTGAAGTTCTTACAAACAAATAAACAGGGTTTCAATGTTTATTGGCGGGAACATGTAAGAATAATTTGTTGTTATACGTAATTTCGTACGTATACCAACAAATTATTCTTAATTAACACTGTTAATTTGTTCGTAAGAACTTCAGTCCCGTTTGTACTATTAAAATGATCGTTTTTTCGAATAACATTTTTCTCCGTGCGGCTGTAAGACGATCGCGAGATATTTTTCTGTTAAACCTACTTATTTAAATCTGTTATTTTTATTGTAGAAACCTGTGTAACTTTTATAATATTATCCAAGGCTAGAACCAAAACTGTCTATTGTATGTTGATTAGTTTCAAAAGGGTAGATGGAGTAGGTACCTTCTGATAATTCTAGCCTTTTCTAAGCTGTAAACGAAAAATTTTCCTAATAAAAATATACAAAAGTATACACACCAAAATACACATGGTTTAAAAAGGTTGATAGCCTTTCAAAACAAAACCGGCACAATTTATTTTTAAAGTATTATTTTCGACGCCCTTGCATTAAAAAATATTGTATTATCTTAAAAGTTGCAAAATTAAAGTGTGTTTACCTGAAGTTGCCTGTTAGGTAGGTAAGCATGTTTTCTGTATCTGTTTGTAAATAATTAAACAGAGCCTACAAAGTTTATAATTCGATTGTTCAGTTGCTTAGTCAGACATCTCCGAAAAAATGAGTTTTGAGTTGAGTATGCAGTTATATGTAAAAGAGTACCCTCTATCTGGTACAATACTCAAATTACTCATGAAACAGATCAATTATTTTCAATTTGGGAGGCGGGAATGGGTACCGCCGCCCCGGGAACCATTTATTGGATAACCAACACCTCTGCCATAGGTCACCCCAAGTGGTTCGCTACGTTTGGTGACTTAGCAGGGGTGCCCGGGTTCATGGGGTTCATTGTCTAGGTCTTGGCGGCGGATGATCTAGACACATTGAACCCCAGATTCCTACCCAACCCTCATACGTTTTTCCTTCCCAGAACTTCCTCTCCTTCCTTTCCTAAAAAATACCCTCCACACAGCATCCCCAAAGGTGACATAGGCCCTGAGGGAAATTATTTTCCTCAGGGCCTCCTGTGTGGACCTAATGTAAAAAAAAAAAAAATTAATTACATTGCAGAAAAACTTGTAGTGAATTGATCAAAAAAAAAATCTGCGTGGTCGCTAGTAGGATATTTCAAAATGTCATACTAATGTACAGGACCGTTATGCCCCCGGTGTAATTTTATAGCATATTTAATATGTAAAACACGGTAAAGTAAACAGAGACACGTGCAAATAATATTCGATTTCCGGTGAGCATTAGATTATTGCTTTCCTTATTATCTCAAAAGTTAGTATTTGTAGATGTTTGACCAGTCAACTGGACGATCGATTTGAACAACGCCCTTGAGGTTATTTTTCACAAAAACGGCGCTATACAAATTATCAATTATTATTGTTGGTTGGTAATAACATGGAACCAGGATTTAATATTTGTACAGCGCACGTGATTTTTCGCTGAATCGGCGATATACAAATTTTCGAAATACATACCTAATATATGTATATATATATTTTTTTATATATGAATGCCACACAAGAGTTCCAACTGGTCCCGTCTGGAGCCAGTGAGACTATGGCATCCCCAATTGGGGTATGTTGTGTGGCTGAAGGTAGGGGGGAGGGGAAGGAGAGGTGGAAGAGGAAGGTGGGGTATCACCAAACACGGCTAAAGCCATTTGAAGCAACGTTTCAAATTTAAATGAAAGCAGAACCGGAGCAAGGGTCCGGATGCATCCCATATCTCACTGTCTCCACTATAAATAGACAATATTATAATACCTCCATTGTGTCTCTGGAAGATACTTTTTTTTTCTTCTCGCATTACACCCCTCCTACTCGCGGTACCCCTGGCCCGTTTCGGGTAGCGAAGGGGTCGGTGAAACGCTGCAAAAAAGAGTACCTGCTCAGAATGGTGGATATTTTTTTGTGTATACATTACGAAGGTTTTAAGCCCCGTTCGAGTTGGAACGGATACCGATTCTGTTGGGATTTCTAGCATTTTGAAGAAAAAAACTCGGAACCTCGAGGGGATGAAATAAGATAATATCTCTTTTATTTTAAATATGTATAGGGGTTGATATATGTATTACCCCGCAAGGTGAAATTTTTACTACGAAGTTTACTTTATGTGCTGAAGAAGCAGAAACTCATACCGTGAGCTCTGGCGTCATGAAATTTTCAAAAATTCAGATGTGTATTTTTGATCAACCCTACAATAATTGGTTGAATATTATTTTCAATTGGCATCATTTTTATCATGAGCTGCTACTACGGAGCTTTGAAATTACGTACACAAACTAATTTCCACAGAAAAACGCCATATATTATTTTGAAATTATTCAATATGAAGAAATTTCGATTAAAAATCGATTGATTGGTTGTTCAAAATAAGTATAAAAAAAATAATTAACGGGTAAAATTAAATAATTAATTCATAGATGGCGGTAATTTCATTATTTTATTCATAAAAACCCTTCTTGGAAGTTATGACGTAAAAAGTTATAATGGATTGTTTGTATGAGTCCGTAAATACGCAATATGAATAAATAGTTTTGTTCGTATAAAAACCCGATTCTCTGAAGAAAGGCATACAAATAAAATATTGTACCGATTGTATTTGCATGCCTTTCTTGGAAGAATTAAGTTTTTAAGAACGGACAATTTTTAATTTTATAGTCATATCGCTTATTTACGGGTCGGAACGGTGACCAGAATGTTCAGTAAAAAATCTTTTTAAGTGTATGAATATTGAGTACAAACTTTTCATCGGATGTTAATTCCTCACATGATAATTCATCATGTCTCGAAGCGTCTAAAACTGATAATTGGGGTTTTTAACCTTTGGTTAGGTTGTGAGTTATGATGTGATGAATTATCATGTGAGGAAGTATCGTGTCTGAATAAATTTACTATGGGAATTCAGACGCTGAGATCTCATAGTCCGATTAGACATGGAACCGGGCCGAAACAAACAATTCATTTTAATATATATTTTATGTACACTCCTCTTCCATACACAAGCAAATGCTTGCAATAGAAGAGTAGTAAATAACTCTGAGATGTAAAATGTATCATGTAAATCATATTGTTAAAAATTAAAATTATAAAAAATATATTTTTTTATTTTTTTTATTTAAGCATTTAAACATATTTAGAGTTACATTATTTACAACATAATATAGATAAAACATTTGAATCACTCTCCTAATAAAGCAGTTGCTTGTGTTTAGGAGAGGACAAATATTATATTTTTGTATATATATATATATATATATATATATATTTATATTTTACAGCATAATTTGCAGAATGGGTTTTTTCCTAAAATGATTAAATTACCGCCATCTGAACTAGCGGATTATAAATTATTTTATATTTATCCTTAACTAACGAATCTGAATTATTAGTTCAATTACTTCAAGCCTCACAACATTCCAAAATGAGGAGGTGCCGTAGATCTACTGTCCGCGGCACTTGGGCCTTGCATTATATTATTATTAAGGTCAGAGTGCTATAAAGTTGTTAAAAATACTACTTTTAATATATCGAAAGTTTTCCTGTAAATCATATTATTGTGTTTAAAAAGCTAAATAAGTAGGTAAATATGTACTTATATAAAACACATTTTATTGTAGTATTTTTTTTTTATTAAGGGCCTTTATAAATTAGCATAACGGAACAAATGATGAAAAGTAATGCTCACGAAGTTTAAAAAAGTGCATTTTCGAACACGATTCCACGGTCGCTCGGGCGTTACGTGTGCATCCTCTGGTGCGTTGCTAAAACCGTGACGGGGACCTTTTGTAAAAAAAAAACATAATCAAAGGGGTCGTGTGGAATATGCTTTACAATATGTACACATAATATGTACTTCAACTTTAATCTTTTTAACGGGAACATAATTATTATATGAAAGTAAAAGATGGGCGGATTCGTCCAGTGTCAAAATGTTACAATGTGCAAGCTTGTTTTGGTTGTCTAAAATGATGTGCGTGATGTGAAATAATATTCCTGTAATGTAATGTATAATACGAAAAATAATTCACATTCAATGGCCATTTAATTTTCAAATTTCGAACTGATTGCGGAAACCAAACGTCAAGTGGGTAACAAATTTTATTTTAATAACTAGCTGATACCCGGCATGCGCTGCAATGCCAATATAAATAAATTGTTTCTCCCTTCGTGCCCTTCCGCCTTCTCTTCCCCTCCCGCGTTCCCTTTTCACATTCCCCGCTTTCCCCTCCCCTCTCCCGCTTTCCCTTTCTCGTGAACCCCCTCCCCCTCACGCATTCCTCTTCCACTTTCTAAGCCTTCCCCTCTCCCTCGTCCCCCTCCCGCGAATTCCCCATCCGACTCTCGCGCATACCCCTCCCCCAGCCGCTTTTCTCTGCCGCCTAACTCCATAAAATACACCAATTTTTCCAACAACTCGCTTGACCTATTTAATTTTTTATGTAAATTTCATAATGCCAGTGCTCACCAGTTTAGATATAGAAGTATTCACGGGCATGTTCACAACAATTTAAAAAAATTAACAGCAATCAGATGAAATTTTAATCGCAATCGTATGAATAGTATAGTAAATAATTTCATAACGCCAGAGCTATCCTATAACCATCCCGGGCATGCCACATCATAATCCCAAAGTTTCATCGCAATCGGATGAACGGTATGGCCGCGCATAAAGTACGAACAAAAAACAAACATTAATTTTTATATAGATAATATTTCTATACATATTTGAAATGTGCATTTCTTTTGTTTAAATTTTTTTTACAGATCTGATTCTGAATCACTAATTTTCTTTATAGTTCTCGTTCAAAATTTATTCATTCGAATTGTAAATTCTCTCTAATTATTTTTTTGATAGGCAAAAATTTTATATGCTTCTCAAATCCTACAATTATAATAAATACTCCGTTTTCACGAGTCTGTGCTAGTCTTATTATAGAAACTAACCTAATCATGTTAATCACATCTTAATTACAATTGGTACTTTATTCTAAACTATGACTATATTCATAAATACAAAACAGAAGAAATAACAACAAAATTTGAAATACTAAATCTCAGGGTCAGAAACACAACCAACAAGTAACTACAAATACAACATTTGGGCAAAAAATTATTATATTATGGTACTAAACTCTACAATAAAATCTTACTCTCACTCAAAAACCACAATAACATTATAACATGTAAATCTAAAAAAAAAGCTAGATATAAATCAGAAATAGAAAATAAGCGAAATATAAATAAAAAAATTCAAAATATAGAAAATATAAACTGACACCAAATACAGACTGAAACCTAAACCCCTCAATTTCACTAAAAACCCAATATTAATTTTATATTTTTTCGAAAAAAACTATAATTTTAATTACATACTTTATATAATTCATATAATTAAATTTTATTTTGTAAATGAAATCATATGCACCGGAGATCCCAGTGACGATATCATTTTCTCTACTAAGAAAGATAATAAAACATTTATTATTATTATTATATTCAAAAAAAACTAATTGTGTATAATTCTAATTTAATATTTTTTGTATCTTTCTAAAGCGCGTTTAAGGTGATAATTCATTAAAAAAATGGCGCTATATAAACTAGCCACACATAATTCTTACACTAGTTTGATTTAGTTTATAAAAGAGACACGTGTATTTAGTAATTACGTTATCTGGCAGTTGTCCCTCGCGGTTCATAACCTTTAAGTGTATGGCAATATTTATATTTACTTTTACTACGACCAAACTAATTTACCACAATAAACACTTACAACTTACGTTAGAAATCTTACCAGTATCCGATAATCAAACGGTGGTGCGGTGAAACGTCGATGACCCGTATTTTTTTAACTACGCATGGCACGATCAAGTGAATGATATACTAGAGTCTGTATAAAAGGAGTTTCGAGAGAGGAGAGAAATAGTAACATGTTTTACGATATTTTTCTAAAGAATTTTATATTCCACATCATACGATTAAACCATAAACCCATAAGGGGGCATAGGTACATTAATTTTGTGACCGAAAAAAAGGGGTAGGAGGGGGTGTCCAGTTAAATCTCATTATACCGAGGGGGGGGGGGGGTCAATAAAAATCACACATCAACTTTAAAATAGTATATATTATTATAGAGATAATAAAAAAAAACTTTGGATCACTTCTTTTGAAGTCTCCCATTTTGCTCGCTGAAAAAAATCTCACGTGAGGGGGGGGGGGGGGGGGGGGGGGGGGGGGGGGGCACTAAATCTCACCAATATTTCAAAGTGATCTAATTTTCAAACCAAAATCACGTGATTTTGTGTTGCTTAGTAGGAGTTTACTTTACTGCCAGTGGGACTATGGTATCCCAATTGTGGGTATGTTGTGAGGCTGAAGGGTGTGGGAGGGAAAGGTAATGGGGTAGTGGAAGGCTGGGAAGGACCTGTCTATTCAGATCTGTTCACCAAACACGGCTAAAGGCACTTCAAGCAACTTTTCAATTCTGAATCGTAGTCTTACAACAGGGCGATACTAAGAGTATCTTCGACTCTGGAACTTGCCGCAAATAAACTATATAATATTTTTAAGCGATTAATTGTGGTCATTGTAAAGACAGTAAGGATCGTATAAAGTTCAAGTCGACATTAGTTTGGCGCGTACTATAAGCCTGTACGTTAGGTTAGGTTGCAACGTGTCTAAAAAATTCCATAATCATGCCCTATAAGAATAGTTGCATCACGATGTATTCACAATCATAACCTATAAATGTTTGGATTATCATAATATTATCATGATCGTTCTGTCAGCACTCCAATGCGTACAATTGTTATTTACAAGCAAGAGAACTAAGTACATGACGCCCGCCGTAAAGAAAGTTTATTATTATTATTATTGTGGAAAAGAATGAGCCCCTTGCCGCTAGTTTTGCCGCCCTGTGATTGGTCCAAAGGCCGGCAGCTGCTTTGGCGCCGTCCCCCTCTGGCGTGTAGCCCCGTCCCGCTCTGGCGGCTAACACGTTCGGCGGCGCGATCGTTTCTTGTAAATTGAAATATTGACAATGAATCGTGAAAATTTTATTTATTCATATTTTGGTAGATATGTATTTATCCGTTAATGTTATTAACAAATTAATAAGCAAGGCGATTTTTTTTATTACAAAGTACCTACCTAGAATGGTTGACAATAGAATAACTGGGAATAACAGCGTGTTCGGATATCTACGCCAAAGTTTGGCAATCGGAAGAAGAAATTCCTAATCTCTTTATCCGTTCTGAAAATAACACCATATTATTTAATAAAATATTAACATGTACTTTATCATGTGCAAAGTACTGACTTTGATAAATAAATCGTCGCAATAGGCGAGTTTAAGGTCTGCAAAGCGGCATGCCTAACCGCCTAGCCTTTCTCTGTCGCACGTATGTTTTAAGCATATTTCTCTATCGCTTACGGTCATTTTTAAGTCAGTAAAATGGCAGTACCTGCGCGAGAATAATGGATCGAATCAAGTTCAGGTCGTCGTTAATGTTTGGCATTTACTATACATATATGCATAGCTAATATTTGAAGATATTATATTATCAATACCTATTACTGTTATATTTAGTCATACATCTATTGTGGATTGTGTTGTTGGCTTTTGTGTTTCCTCCCACCTTCAACATCCTCTTCAAGTCCCAAGTTTTTTCCTAGCCGTGAAGGAATCTCTGACGCTTTCTGTGTGACGTTGAGTAAACTTAAAAACGTAAATTTATAACATAATTATAACAACAAAAAATAAAATAAATTGTGTAAATCAAGACACCCACGGAGTCATACAACATTTACTCAAAATGCTCAATTTACTAAATTCGAATCTTGATTTTCCGCCCTATTTAGAAGTGTTGACTCCTTCCATCCCTTTCTTTCCCATAGCTCGCACCCCCAACTACCGGAAAGACCCGTGCGCCGAATCGAATTCTCTCTCCAAAACGGATTCGTTCTATCTAGAATCTAGACCGATTCAAATTATTTAATAATCACTCAACCGCACACAAAAAGAGTAATTTCAAAAGCTGCCTCTAGTTAACTAGGCAATTTTATTATTTGATATTTTTTTACCATGTGGTTTATTTAAGAGCACTTGTTGATGTCGTGAACCGCTTTGTAATCTTTGTGTTTTTTCGTGATTCCGCGCAGAAAGATTTTTGTAACAGTGGGTTGCTTTTAATGTTTTCAGTGCGTCTTAGTTACCCTTTTGAAGTAATGAACTCAAATTTAATCCGATCATTATTATTATCAATTTTGTTCATTTTGAACACCATCGGGATGAATGCATTCGTATATCCTATGGTTAGATTTAACAGGTGTGAAGGATGCAGCAAAATAATGTTTAAGTTTTATCATGACTCCCTTTTCCGTTTATAGATTTATCTCAAGGAATTTTTCCTTTCATGTCAAAAACCACTTCACTTAATTAGTTGTCCATTTTCTTACGGACAATTTGACAGTGGGCTTGATGAAATATTTCATTTGAGTCATCAGAACCAATGGTCAGTATTGTGTAAATATATTATGAAGATAGTTGAGAAAATTGTTATATTCAGATCTAAACACTAAATATTTTATATACATATTTGTCCTTTGCAAATACAGATTTATTCTTCACTATTAAGTCATCAATCACTGCTTGTTGTTCATAATCTAGATGATTTATATTAGCTATGAAGTTTATTTCGGTAAAATTTTCATTGAAGTTTATCAAATTATTAGATTTGGTTTGATTAGGAACTATTTCATTTATTTGTGTTGGAGCTTTCTGACTGATTTCTAATTTTTCATTTTGAATTAAGCCAAATTTTTGTATGCAATCAAGTCCAATTAAAAAATCATAATCAAAATTTTCCTTGTCAATTACAAAGACATCCATATTTTTTTCAACGTTAAAAATAGTTACATCCAGTGATATCATACCAATTGCCTTTTTAACGCCATTAATTGTTTTTAAATTAGAATTGTTCGAATAACATAGTTTTTCATTGTTTATCTTTAATATCCTTGAGTTTATCAATGACACATTAGAGCCCGAGTCATAGATTCCGAATATTTCAACATGTTTATTTAACACTAACTTTACTTTAATTAATGGCGGCGCTATTAGTTTTTTTGGTCCTCACATTGCAGTTCGCATTCTAATTCTGAATTATTAATGTGCTTTATTTTTCTCTTATCATTTTCTTTTTCATTATTATTATTCTTTCCTTTAAACCAACATAAATCTTCTGAGTGATAGCGCACTCCTTTGTTTAATTTTTCACAAACGCTACATTTTTCTTTTAACGGCTTAGTGTCATTCTTCTTTCTTATAAACGTTTTCTTCGAAACCAAATGTTCTAATTTGCCAAGTTCATTAAACAAGTCTTTTGTTTCTATAACCTCATCCTTGTTAATTCTATCTGTTATATAATCTGGTAAACCGACAGCAATTATATCGATTAAAGTCCCCTGATCAATTGTTTTTCTTACTTCAAGTAAAAGTCTTTCTTTTTTAACTGCATATTCTAATAATGATCCTGATTGATACTTGAATGATAGAGCATACCTGCTAGCAATCCAACCTTTATCACCATAGGTTTGTATAAAGTTTGATTTCCAATCTAACCACTCTGATCGTAAACCAAGCTTTATCATCATTGACGAATACCAATCTGTGCATGATTTGTCCATAAATAATCTGAAGATTTCAATTTTTTCTTCATCTTTAGTTATGTCAAACCTTTCACATTCTTTTTCAAATACTTCCATCCAGTGACATGCACTTATATTTTTTCCATGAAATTTTTCAAGTACGAACCTGTCAGCCAACTTTTTCATGCTTTGTTTTTCTTTTTTCTGCTGATTTTCAACTAATTTTTCCAAAATTTTCACTATAGGGTCTTCTGAACTCCTTTGATTGGCAATAAACAACTGTTCTTGGGTAATTTCCTCTAGAAATTGGTCCTGAAAAATCATGTTTTTATCCGCATCCACGTATGTTTGTGAAATATCTTCTGCCATTTTTATCCATACACTTCTTTTTTGGTGTCTTTTTTTTTAATGTATTTTTTACTGTACTATAAGCCTTAGAGGTGTAGATAGATTTGTGGAGTGATGCTGCTTGACATTCTTCAGGAATCAGGAAAACTTTGTCATCTTGTGTAACAATTGAGGTTATGGCAATAAAATTGGACTTTCCGTCTGTTGTTGGTTTTAACTGAAATTCAAATTTCAACTTTTCCATTTTTTGACAATAAATGTCGTTTTATAAGAATATTTTCCTTGTGATTTGGATTTTTTGTTCAATTAAAACACAATTGAGTTTCTCTGTGAAGAAAGAATGGTTTATTTTGTTAATCTAAATAATAATAATCTTAATCTCACAAGATTAACATAAAGAAATGTATTAAGGTAATAAAACCTTACCTGTGAAGAAAGAAACGACATTTTATGTTATTAATTGTAATTCCTCAATCACAATAGTAATTAATCTTCTCAATTTGTTCTGTCAGCTCATAGACTCTTTTTACTATTGTTTTAATAATTCATTTTCAAATTAAGAATAAAATATTGAGTCGACTATTAAGTAGGTACTGGGCGCATATCCAGTGACAGTCTACAATACATATAACCACAATGGCGAGACAAGCTCGGCATTGTTTTAAATCAAAGAAAATTATATTTTTCTTTATATATATTTTCATGAACTTCTGAATGGTCTGCGAGTATCTTCTTTTTGCATTGGATGATAGAAGCTCTACTCTCATTATTGTGGATTGGTTTATGTTGATTCCTTACATGACGTAACCTTTTCTTCTTGTTCATCTTAAGTCCGTTACAATCGCTGCATGTCGGTGATGGTGATGGCGACGTTTCTTCTCTCGCCTCCCAAATTCAAACACTAACAGCTGTTGTGTTGGTTGAGCTCTGGACCACGTGCTCTCACCTCCACTCTTTTATTTATGGGGGTTTTTTTTATCCGAACCTGATTCTATCCTGACTTCATTATTCACGGATTTGTTTTACAAACGCTTGCGGATGTTAACGAGAGTGGGTGACACTACTAACTTGTCGTTAATTCCACAAGGAAATTCTCCATTATTTCCTAGCCACCGAGAACCCCAATGCTGGAAATTAATAGATCATGGGTCGGACGAAAGGGGACGTATTTTTGCTGCAGAAAATACAATTTCGATCAAATAACTACTACCAGCTGTACTTGCCTCGGTTCTTCTACAACTCAACAAAGTGGCATTTCGACACCCCTCTGAGGAGTTATTAAAGGTTAAGTTTTTTGTTTTTGTAAATAGGCCATACCTTACGTAACGTATTTAACCATTTTTTAAATTTCTTTTTCATCACCTTTAATAACTTTATCTTCATCACCTTCAAAGGAGGTAATAAGTTGCCTATTGTTGAGTTGTCCGGGTTGGATTCATATCTGGTTGAAGGGCTCCCCCGCTTTACTGGGCGTCGCATTTTAGTATCTCGTTTCTTTTTCGTTTTCAAAAAGACGCCTGACAAGGAAGAAGACGAACGTCGTTGACGTCGGTAACTCTATTATGACATCTTGTGTTTTTTTTTGACAAAGGCGTAGTTATTCAAAGCTCTATTTATAGTCTCGTGATGAAACTGACGTCGTTGGCTGAAAAAAAAGTTTCGTTACACTATAAATTCAAAAAGGAAAAAATGTGCCTATTTTATGACGCAAAACTCTCACCGTTCGTGATTTTTGCTACTAAGCATATTTTCTATACTATTATTACATCTCTGAAAACTCATCAATAATGAGGAACGATAGTCTTTTTTATGTTTTTTTTATTTTTTATTTCGAAATACTCTTGCATCTTACAACTTGGAATTAACGTCACAATAATTTCGTTTCCAACCACTGATCCTCATAATCTGCTACCCCTCTCTCTCTGGTTTCAATCCTGGGATTGGTTTGCAGCAATTTCCTTTATTTTAATAGAGGAAATAAAGGAAATCTGCTACCATTTAAAAACAAATACTATACGCAAAATAACAGAAAGTATGCATTGATCTTTTGAAATTATTGTTTTTTTTTATATTCAGTAAAATTTTGACGAACATAAAACGTTACCAAACTTTTTCGTTGTTTGATTTTGGGGTGTTATGCCGTGTTGCGCTACCTCCTTCTTTGCGTTGCAGTAGTATCCGTCATCAGGGCAGATCCGACGATGTGATCAGATCAGATATGCCAGATCTGCCCTGATGATGGACACTGCAACGCTGTCCGAAACGTCGGCTAAAGAAGGAGGTAGCACAACACGGCATAACACCCCAAAAACAAACAGCGTAAATGCTTTTGGCCGTGAAAATCTAAAAACGTATCCGTTACTAAACTTTTGGGGCGTCGTGCGTTCAACACGAGCGATCTCCATCCCATCGTGGCTCCCTCGTTTCACGGATTTTACAGCAACAATAATTATAATAATAATGAATGTTGACCCGTGCGCCCGCCGATCCGGTCGAGCGCAATTAAAATCCGTTTTATTTTTTGAATGATCTTTTAAGTGCTGCACTGTTCACATTCATACCTCTCAGTGTAATCTACCTACTTGGTAGCTAGTCGAAGTAGATATGTAAGAAGTTCATAATAAATTTTTATAATTTTCCTTCGTACCCTAACATAGTCCCTGGGCTCTTAGCACAAGCACCCCATTAAAGGTTTTTTTGACAATATCGAATATTTGTCAATATTCCCTGATCTCCGAGATAGGGGGGGCATAACTTTACTGAACTAATTAAAATTCGAAACAAGTTTGCAAGTGTAATGTAAGTAACAAATTGCGAAGTGTAATGTAAGTGTAGTGATCCTGACAATTTAACAATATTCAACTTCAAAGTTATGAAAAAAATGATAAAAAAATAGGTTACATTAGGTTATGGGCTATTTTTATCTTTTTTTCATAACTTTTTAAAGGTGTGCTTAAATACAACTTTAGTCGGATTCTCGACTCTCGATACCCCATAGCCTTGCATGCCGATGGGAGGAATAGATTCATACGTCCGTCACTCCTGGACACAATGATCCCCAGATTCCTAATCCCCTCCCCATATCTTTTTCATTGCCAGAACTTTCTCTCCTTCCTTTCCCAAAAAAGAACATCCACACAGCATCCCCAAAGATAACATGGGCCCCGACGGAAGTTTTTTCCTCAGGACCCTCCTGTATATTAAAATAAAAATAATTAAAAAAAAATAAGCGTTAATTAATAAGATGTATAATAATTAGGAGTGTAAGTATGGAAATGTACCCATACTACGTGACCCACTTTTTGAAAATTTTAACCCCCCCCCCTCGGTGACCACGTGTAGTATATTCCAAGACACCCCCCTCCCCCTACAGTTTTCACGTAGTAATTCATAAATATCGTTTTAAATCATTTCTTACTAACAAAAGGTTAATCATTGCACTGAAAACTATCAGTTTTCAATCAGCTGACGTCTCGGCTTATATTATGTGTACGTCAGTGTTGCGAGTTCAAAAAGCGCCAAACACTGCGCGCCATATTTGAATGTAGCTCGAAAAAAACGCGAGATTTCCCTAGAGGATATTGACTATGCGCTAAAAACCTAAACCCCTCATTGTGACCAAGCGTGGTATTTTGAAGATCCCTCCCCCCCTGAACGGGTATGGGTACGTTACCTATAGATAACGGCCCTGGAAAAGCAGATCAACCACATCGGTAATGATTAATATAATGATAAATGAAACACTCAGAGGTGAAAGAAGAGCAGTGAGAGAGTCGAGGCCGACCTGGCGACAGGTGCACTCCTGTTTTACGACATATAATAAATACTTTGCGTACATAATGTGTGTACTTGGTTTACTGTGTAGTGTGTACCTACGTCCAGTTTGGTTACTTCCATTTACTGCTTCAACATCCACGCGTCTTGTTAATAATAATAATGTTCGGACAATTTATATAGCACTGTTTTCGTGAGAAAATCACGTCGAGGGCGTTTGAATTCTTCTTATCTCTATTTGGGTTCCACTGTGAGTGTGGAGGGTTTACCGTAGTCTGTTAACGTATTTGATTCTCGGGTTCCATGTAACTGAGGACAGTGGCATTTTTTTTACATTTGCTCCACATAGGAGGCCCTGAAGAAAAAAATATCGTACCTAATTCTACTTTATACGGACTTAAACTGTATCCACATGTTTTATGATGGTGTGAGAATCTTTGATGTCCGCAAATTGTTGTTTTCAATTGGAAACTTCTAAGGATCGTAATATATATAACAAGAATAATTGTAGTTTATGTATAGAAAGGAGGGTGACCCGACAGTAGGTAGATCCCTCAAAATTATAATTATTATAAAATTGTCATTATTGTGCTTTATTTTTGTACTAATTTCGAACCTAAAAACGACTTAAAAATACCTTAGTTGGTATGGATATCAGATGAATTTATTCACAGTGATTTTTTGTACTTATACGCTGTTTAAATAATATATAGACATGTCCCCTTACTTATAATTGCGGTATCCGTCGACTCATCCTTGGTTTCGTACTTTCGTTTTTACTACTGTTAACTAACCCCGCCAGGTGAAATGCTTATGTGAACACTCCAAATATTTCATAGGGACAATTCATTAGTACCGATCCTAGTATTTAGTAGTATTTTTTTTTTATTTAGTATTATTTTCGTCGACTCATCCTTGGACTTAAACCTGGTTTAAAGCCGTTTTAACCATACACACGCAGTGATAATAAGTCGAAATTTTTCACTATAACGACGTAATACGACGCGTATTAGTTTTAACACGATTATAAGTAAGGGGTGGTAATTTTATTCTTGATGCATTTGAAGGAAAATATATTTTAGATTTGTGATTTGGCGGTAAATCCTCTCTGCACACCCCTTCGGACACTTAGTCATATTTTGTGTGAGTAGAACGGGAAAAACATGCAATGCCACATTTTTATGTTTTTTTAAACTGGCAATGCCATTCATTGTACAGTACAAATGTGGTAAAACAAAACGCCAAAACACACATTGCAGTAGCATGCAGAGTCACTCAGTAATCTTCATCGAAAAATGGTGATACAGTGCAATAACAAGCAATGTCCAAGTCGTGCAGGAAAAAATAAGCATTGTCCATGGTTGCCTTAAGTAATCTTCATAGAAAAATATTGATACGGTGCAAAAACAAGCAATGTCCAAGTTGCACAGGAAAAAAATAAGCATATTTTCAGTATGAGGAATCAGAAAAGACAGCTGTATTTTCTGACTTCGTTCACTTTTTCCAACTAATTCAATAAATACAAAAAAATAAGGTTTTTTTATACTACACGAACAAAACCAAATATATTTTCTTTATAAATTACATATTTTTGTTTTATCTCAATTTTTAATGTACCTTTTTTCAAGGTTCAAAATATTTATTTTACAATTTCTCAGTTCATTGTCTGAGTGACATTGCATGCTTTTCCCCTGTGCCCTTCATATTTTTCCAAAATCGACTGCATAGTGTGCGTAAATGGGGGGGGGAGACAACTGTCATGGCATCAGAGAGGAGTACACTAACAGTTTGCGATACATTCACTATTTACTGGCAAACCAACCACTTGCTTCATTTTTGCATTATATTCGCATTTAATTTTTTTTTTATTTGCATTCATGTACCTTCTCAACTTCTACGATTTGACATTGCCCCTCCCACGGCCCCTCCCACAACAACAGCACACATCTGCATCGTATAATAATATCGCATTATTTCTGACATCAATAAAACGTCGCTCTTTGAGAACATCAAATGTTCAAGAAAAAGTCACAATAAAAAGTCCAACTATAAAGGGCAAATTGAGTCACCCAGTTGCTGAATGTCCACTGCCAAGTTAAAGTGGCACTATAAATATTGCTTTAATAACTTCCTCCGTTGACGCGAATATGAGGAATAATAAACTCGGTGCGTTTCTTGCATTGCAGACTAAAAATACTTCTTGCACGCTTCACGCACTGTGGAAGATGCAGAGTAATGATGAAATTATTGAAGATTGGGTGAGAAAAGTTATCTGTTCTCGGTCTATTTTAATATCAAACCTGGAGTTAAATTGGTAACTAACTAACTAATCATCACGTCGTTTCCCCGCAGGGGTAGGCAGAGAGGACGGAGCGCCAAACAACTCAACCTTGGCTCATTCACATTCATACATCTTATCATACATACTCTACTATTATTCTGACTCTTGACATGGCCCGACTCAAGTATCTGATTTACTCGATCGTGCCACATGTTCCTTGGGCGTCCTCGGCTTCTTTTAAAATCTCTTTACACTCCTTTCTTCATTCATTCGCTCAACATGCCCAAACCATCTAAGCGTCCCTTTCTTAATCTTACGTATTACGCTCACATCAGCCTTGCATTCTTTTCGGATCTCCACATTCCTCACACGATTATACATGGTTTGACTACACATACGCCTCAGGGATCTCATTTCTACAGCATTCAGTCTACTTTCATCCTTTCTCTGCCAGTTCCATGCTTCACTGCCATACATCAGGGTAGGTACCAGTACTCCATTATGGACTGCTAGCTTCGCGTAAAATCTAGTTAAATTGGTAAATATTTACAAGTTTTAAAAACTTTGATTAACTTTATTTTAAAAACACTTTGTAGTAGGTAGTTAGATAATGATTAGAAGTAAGTATTTTAGTTTTAATACTTATTTCGTTGAAATTTTTTTTTTTTTAAATTTAATTAAAGTTTTCTCTCTTATTGAAACCAAAATATTAACCTATGGTCGTAAAATAGACTCTTTGTTGAGGTTTAATTAAAAACTAAATAAATACTATCCTAAAAAACTATTTTAATATAATGTCAAAAGATGGCGTGAAGAAAATACGTCAAATTTTCAAGTTTTTTAATGAAATAACTATTAAAATACTTAAATTATATTCTAATTTTGGAAACTGAAAAACTTTTCGTATTATTTATTATCTAACGTGTTTTTTAAAAATAAAATGTACTAAGCATGTCCCTTTTTACTGTATATTTACCGACAAATTGATGTATTTATTTATTTGTAATCTCTGTGATCTCCCAAATTTACGCACAAGGCCAACCGCCATCTTCAATATCTCATTTGCGCATGCGCTGTTCTTACTCCAGTTTCTCTTCCACAACACAGGATCTCATAAATTCATCTTGAAGTTTTTACTAAATTTAATACAGTTCAATTAGAGGTTACTTACTGTGCAGTCTTGCCCAGATTTTTCCGATAAGATAGTGTGATTTTAATCTCAACGTTTTGAATAGTAGACATTTATTAAGTGTGTATATTTCTTTGCTCAAGCATACTTCACAATAGAAACCCACCCATCTTACTAATATTATAAACGCGAAAGTTTGTATGGGTGTATGTGTGTTTGTTATTCTTTCACGCAAAATTTAATGAATGGATTTTAATGAAACTTTACAATAATATAGCTTATACATCAGAATAACATATAGGGTATAATTTATAAAGCTAGCTATTTATTTCCAATATATTAAAAATTATAATTATTGTTTAATAAAAAATGTCAAAATATGAGAATGACATTTTGCAAAACAATGATTGTTAAATCAAAATTCTATATTAGAAAATATTTAAATTAGTGAATTTATTTGAAGTACTCGCCTAATATTTGAATCGAATCAAGAATTATACATATTTTAAATAAATAGGTTAAGAATTTTAAAGAATTTTAGTTAAGAAAAGAAAATAGACCACTCGAAGTACTAATCCTAAGCAGACGAAGTTGCGGGCAGAAGCTAGTATATTATAAACTTTAATTTCTACTAAATATTAGGGGTTTTTTAATGATAATTTTTGAAATACATTTTAAAGAATGTTACACACCCTCTTCAGCTCTATCGTCGTTGTTTCACTTGCATTTATGATACGGGCTAAAAATAATGCCTATACTCGAATAAATGCGTTCGGCCAATGCCATTGCCGTTCTTCGACTTCTATTGTGCGACGACTGCACGTGTTTCCACGTTTATAGACTTGCGTCGCTTTACTTGTTGAACCTAACTACGGTGGTGCGAAGCCCCGCACTTGTAGGTGTACTTCATGTAGCGCGTACTACCTATAATATCCAGTACGGAAGTACCCTCAGTATCGCCCTGCTGAGAGCCCACCGTCCGGAATCATAACGAACTTGAAACAGCTTTAATTTTTATATTGGCTCCACTGAGGAAAACAAAAATTCCGTCAGGGCCTATGTCATCTTTGAAGATGCTGCGTGGAGGGTCTTTTAAGGGAAACGAAGGAGAGGAAGTCCTGGGAAGGAGAAAGGTTTGAAGGGTGGGTAGGAATCTGGGGATCAATGTGTCCAGAAGAGATGGACGTGTGAAGCCATCGCTCCCACTGCGGTGCAAGCGATGGGTCGAAACGGTCCGGCTGGCGAGATCAAAAGGTCTCCCTCAACCAGTCTCTCCCGATCCGGCCTGCCACGCAGATGGTCGGCAGACTCATCCGCCCCCAAGTCCCGGACAAACCTAACCCCATGAACCTGGGCACCCCTGCTAAGTCACCAAACGTAGCGAACCACTTGGGGGTGACCTGTGGCATAGGTCGTCCAATAAATGGTTCCCGGGGCGGCGGTACCCGTACCCGCCTTCCAAATTGGGGTGGGTAGGAATCTGGGGATCAATATGTCCAGGGGTGATGGACGTGTGAAGTCATCTCTCCCACTGCGGTGCAAGCGATGGGTCGAGACGGTCCGGCTGGAGATATCAAAAGGTCTCCCACAACCAGTCTCTCCCGATCCGGCTTGGTACGCAGTTGGTGGACAGACGCATCCAAGTCCCGAACAAACCTAACCCCATGAACATTTTCAGATACTCTAGTATCGCCCTGGGGAGGAGCCACAATTATTTAGAACCGAAATGTAACTGGAAATGGCAATAGTCTTGTTTAGTGACCAACAGTGTAGCCCGCCAACTTTCATCAACAACCTTCCTCTTTCCTATATATCATTCCCCTCCCCACTCCCTTCAGCTATTCGTCACAACATATCCCCAATTGTTTTTTTTTTAATTCACGCAGCACACAGGAGGCCCTGAGTAAAAAAATCATTTTTCAATCAAAATGTCATATTTGAAGGCAAATTTCACGACAAATACGTCTTTCAACATCTCTCCGTTTTTCTCTGCACAAAATTGAAGTAGGTATAAATATCTGAAAACCACGATATTGCAGTTAAATGTATCGGGATTGATAAAATAATATAAAACATGTTGCCGGCGCGCGGCGCTCTGGGCCAATCAAAATTTTAAAGATTGGTAGGTCCATTTTACTAGACAATGAAATACGAAGAAGTGAAAAGACTTTATTCTGTCTAGGAAAAGGTAATCTGAATCACGCGAGATGCGATCTAGCCAAGCGGCAAAGTGAGATAAGTCGGAAATGGCAAATTTTCAGTAAAGATAAACCAACAACAACAAAAAACTATCATGTTGATCGCGATGATTCATTGGCTTGAGTCTATTTTTCCAAGAAGCGTTTTTTTTTTAATCGTCGTTTCTATCTGTCTGATAATATAATATACACTTTAGATTAGATATTTTTTTTAATATATGTATTTGATTTGTGGTGTTTCTTTAAAATATCTGATCGTATGAAGTAGAAAAATCTCGGGGCGTTGTGAAATTTGCGTTTTTTTTTTTCGATTCAGCTCAGCTGGAGATTTTTGGCAAAGTACATTTTGAGTGTATTTTCAGCTGCAAACATAATTTTCATCGTGAGTTAGGGAGCTTTTCGATAACCATTCAACTCTCAAAGAATATTAAAAAATACCTAATTTTTGTTCTTTATATTAAATATATATTTTATTTTTATTTTTTTTTGTAAATAAGAAGAAATATTACCGGATGAATAAATATTAAAACAATTTTTTTGCTGCATGTTTGATTTCCTGGAAGCAACATTGAATTATTAAATAGTAGGTAAGATATCGAATTAGTATCGAGTTAGTAAGATATGTATGGAAACTGGGCGCCGTTTTTTCTATAATATCTATGTATAAACGTGTTCCCGAATTCCTCTCTGGGTTTAGACACTAGTGCAAATGTTATTAAATTTGTTTTATATTGTGTACATTACGACAATGTAACAGTGACAGTGGCAGCAACAGTTTGGTAAAAAACCTATTTTTAAAAAATTTCGGCCACCGTGTTTCCAGTCATTATTTGGAATAGAGACATTTTTTTATTTATTTTGTTGAGATATATACATATTAGATTCTTATAAAGTGGAGACATTATTTCATGATTTGTGCCGGTTCTGCTCAAATATATTGCCTGGGGCCTAGGCATTTGATTTAGCGAATTATTGTCTGCAGGAAGTGTTGTAACCGAAATGATTACGTCATTAATGTACAATAAAATATTTATTAATATTCTCCTAACAGGTTGTTTGAAAAAATTATTTAGGTCCGGTACCTACCTACTACTCTGCCTGCCGAGTCGCGGACATAACAACCAGGAGGTCGCGTGTATTGAACGCCTTGCGAAATTTATTTATTTATTTATTATCGATTAACGCCGATTGACGGCTTTTACGTGGGAATTACAATAATTTAAAATATAATTTTTTTTAAATATAAATAAGAAAAAATATAAATGAGAAAAGTATCTACAAGCGGGAAATTGCATGAGTTGAAAAGTTCATATAACAACAAAATTTAAAAAGTTAAATATTTTAGTAACAACGTAAAAGTACAAATAGTAAGCTATTAAAAATACAAGTATGTAGAAAAATAAAATAAAAATACACCACGGGTACATATATACAAGATATTTTGGAAACTGCTTAAGAAGTACTTTGAAAGTACAAAAATTGCCTCGTAAAAATATATATTTTTTTACGAGGCAATTTGGATACAATGCTAGTAGGTAGTAGTATACAATGCTAGTAGGAAATTAGAAAGAAATTAATACTTGTCTAGTTTCACAGAGTAGATTTTTTTATTAAGTATCCTCCGACACTAGCCCGCTTTTTTATTATCGCGGTAAATATTATGCTATTTATTTATTTCTATTTATTTTTATTTTCTAAAACTGATATAGTACCGATAATACCTTACGCGCCGCGTAATGCTGCATATACATGTGAGAAAAAAGCGCGAGCCGAATCATGAATATTGTCCATAACTTTCCCATAATTCGTGGTTCGACTCGCGTTTTTTTCCCACGTGTATAATATGCAGCATTACGCGGCGCGTGAGATATTATCGGTACTATATCAGTTTTAGAAATTAAAAATAAACAGATCGGTGTGCTTGTCAGGTGATCGTTGTGTGGAACAGAAACCGTCGTTTAACGGAGACTGTTTAAATGTCAAAAATTCAAAATAACGCTGATTGCCGATTTTATGATAAGTCTATGTGACGAGAGGGTACTAGTGGTTGTCGCTAACTTTTTTACTGTTGGGTTTGAATATAGCTATATTTAATTGTTTTATAGCCTAACCTAACTTCAAATGTAACCCTAAAAAAGTATGCAGTGGGCTATAAATAACTCACAAGTACGAAAATTTGAAATACCATATCGTTACGTGTACAGGACATTAAATGTCCTGACATAACAAAAAAGTTTATTTTTAAATTTTATTATATGCTTTTTTTTGTAAACGTGTGAATTTTGAATACGTATTGGCTGGTTAGTAGCCGAGTGTATAAATGCATCGGGTTTCCACCTTCACGCGTCCAATCCTCTGGTAGCTATCTATTTGTAAATAATAGTTCTAGGTAGAGCCTAAGAAGTCGTAATAAAATGTACAGCGCCCTTGAGGTGATTTCTCACAAAAATGGCGCTCTACAATTTATCCAATTATTATTAGTATTAAGTTCCTCAGTACTAATACCTAACTAAAATCGAGGTTTTGTATTCCCCACTTTTCTCCTCCAAAAGTGTAACTGATTTTCAATTTTTTTTTACCAACTACATAAGAAAAAACTATTTTATGTCTGTAAGTTTTTCTTTTTAAAAAAAAACATTGTCTAGTTTTTATACTGAACGTCTTTTGACGGCGTTTAAACCAGTCAATTTTATTGATTTTTGGAAGGTCATAACTTTTATAAAAAGTAACTTATCAATAAAAACAAAAAGTACCGACACGCTAGTAGTTGATATCTATTATATATAAAAACAATATTTTCTCTAGGGTTAAAATCCAGAGAGATGAATAGGGAATACGTCTGTATGGAAAAATCACCGCCGGGGAGAGGTAGAGCCTAAGTATCCCCTTAAAATCACACACACATACACACATACGTGTGTAAAAGATATCGATAGTAGTAACATTACAGGTAACTTATAACTCTTATAAGTTATACATGTAAATATTTGCATTCCACTCTGCTTTTAAAATCCAGCGCTCTTAAATAATAGCGTAAAAATGTTCCCCAGTTCCGGTTTCCAAAAGCAATGAAAGCCTACGAGTAAAAGTTATATTATGGCACCTTACCAAAAAGGTTATATTGACCTAGGCCGAAAGGTGCAGTGTTTAATTCTGTTGTTGATTATCGTGTCCTAATCAAGTGGGCTGAAACGGGAGAACGCCATATATTTACTTGAAACAATCTTAATTATTAATAAGTCGATGCTTGGATTGGTGACTTTTTTTTTTACATATTAACTCCACTCAAAAGGCCCCAAAGAAGTTTTATTTTTCTGAGGGTCTATCATCTTTGGGGATGCTGTGTGGAGGTTTTTTTTTTATGAGAGTAGGAAGTGTTGTAGAAGGGAGGAAACCTACAGGGTGGTAAATCGTTCGACAGCCGAGCTTTTGAACTCAAGATCGAGTTGTCAACCAAGTGCAAATAGTGGACTTTCGTTAGGCGTGTTTCAAATGCACCTGGGCCGAAGGGATCAATGAAGCTAATTCCTCAGAGCATCCTTCATTGAAATACCGGTAGAGCAACGGGTTTAACAATGTTTGCAATTATTTATTGTTATCAAGTTTAATTTGTAGAACTCATTTTTTTTCTTTTATATATTCAACAATATTGTTATGCAAATAATAAAAACAGTTTATTTATAAACAAGTTCTGCTGTGTAATTATTATTATGATTGACAGCTGTTTCGCCTTCTGAAGACATTATCAAACTGTGTTTGAAATTAAAATCTTAATAAATTAATCTTAAACTTGTTGCCACAGTACAAATAGAAAACCCTTTAGTTTTTCCAACAAAACAATATTTTTTTATAAAAATAAATAACTTCGATACACCACAGAATAATCGAAATGTTTCAATACCAATGATTTCTTTGTCAGGATAAACGTAAAATAAAAATTAACGTATGAGAATGGAAAAAAACATGTTTATTATGTAGCGAATTATCATAATTCGACATACTTGTACATGAAGGGAAATAACCATCGAAGAACAAAACCTTAAAGGATAAACCACTGAAGTCCACTTTGGACTTTCAGGAAAGCAATTTTTCTGTTTGTGAACTGAATGTTTGAAGGTCTGATTTCATTGTAATTTTATTAGTTTTTTGCCATGGTTTAGACAAATATGGTAATTTTTTAATATGTTTGGTTTATCCTAAATTAAAGTACATTGCACTCCAGTGATTTTGTAATTAGTTAAATCAGTTACTATACAGTTCTGAATTTCATCAATGTTCGGATAATTTATATAGCGCCGTTTTCGTGAGAAAATCACCCCAAGGGCGCTTATAATTGTTTAATTTTAAGACGGATTATTTCATACAATAATGTAATGAAAAACAGACAATTGTTTTGCATATTCAATCCAAAACCGCCCAAAAGTGGACTTCGGTGATTTATCCTTTAAGGTACAGAGATATCGATGAAAATATAGTTTCATAATAATAAACTTATCCACAGTCGATATCATTTTTTACACAGTGGTGCAATTTCATCATTCAAAACAAGATCACGATTTCCTATATTAAAAAAGTATATTTCACATTATCGGTTATTCTGTCAAAATGTGCCTTTCTCCACACGCGTAACTTGTTGATTCTGGCGTATGCCGATTACACCTTTTGGTCGGTGGCTGCATTTTGTCAGCCGATGTTGTTTAATTTGTCGACTTGGTCGGACCGGCCAGATGTTGTCGAGTTTTCGACCGTAGTAAAGTAGTCGAATGCTGGCGCCCTCTCTCTCGGGAAGGATGTTTACCAGGCGATGTCAAGTGTAGGGTCGTGAGCGGTCTATAACTGTATATTTGCTATTGTTTTATATTAAAATATCCCCTCAATGGCGCGAAACTGAGACTCCACAATAAAACTATGTTCTTGTGGCTGAACACTGTGTTATAACCTATCTTTCTGTTACGTCAGTTAAGAGGCTAGACTTTGAACGACACGCGGAACACCCGCGTCTGTCATTCTGTCCCGCTCACAATAAGCTCACGCACACTTACAATACATGCGAATGCGAAATGTGCGAATGAGACAACGCTCAAATTTACCTACAGAAATCGCTCGAAAAGGGGTTTATGGAGAATACACTTTTCTACACCGAAACTTTCACGAAATTGAAATTTAAAAAAATATATATTTTTTAGAAAGAAGAAGCTACGTCGGTAGCTTTTTATAATTTTATAATTCTTTATGAGAGTTGAGTTAGCAGCACTTTTTCCTTAAATAATATTTTTTGATAAATCGTACATGTTTGACAGTGAATGTTTACGTTAATACGAAACGCATCGAAAATTCGAAAACATACCGACATAGTTTTCACCATCTAGAAGGCAGCATAAAAAAATATATTCATTTTGTGAAATTTTCGATGTAGAAAAGTGTTTTTTCCCGGGCGTCCTTTTTGTATGGGCCGAAAAGTGAAGTCTATCGTCTTAAGGGGGTGGGGATAAGGTTTAAAAATCTATTTAAAAAAATCTGAATGTACAACATGTCGAGAGTATTGTCCAAATTAAAGTAAATCGGAGCAAAATTAACTAAGATACAGCGTTTCAAGCGGCCGACCGGATTTTCGAGCATAAAAAACTTTATATCGATTATTTCGCATAAAATTTTTGAAGTTCGTGAACATAATAACTGAAAATGTACTTGACCGATCATTTTGAAATTTTGTACACTATTTCTCCACATAAATCAATAGGTAGTCATTTTATAAATACCTAACAAATTCACCGACATTTTTTAGCAAAAATCGCGTTTTTCACTTCAAAATGCTACCAAAAATAAAAAAAATCGATAAAAAATCCCTCTGAATACCTAGGAAAACATGCCTTTTAAATCTTTAAAAAACCTTTTAAATGCATTTCGACTTTTTTGTTTCGGATGATCCCGTAACGAGTTATGATGTTCACCGCATAACAACTTTTTTTCGATACGACTCCGGAGAATCGCTCTCACGGACTTATTTATTAATATTTTTATTTGAAATTTTTTTCAAAGATTCGTCAGATGTTATACTATAACGTGTATATGAAATAAATAAACCAACATTATTCATATCTCAAAAAAAAATCATGAAAATATGCCTTTTTCGCCTTTAAAACCTTACCCTCCCTCCCCACAAAGAAAGCGGTATGTGTTACAACGGAGTTGTCCGAGGCATACGCCTTTCCATTTTCATATTTTTAACATAATGGTTAAATGCCATCGAACGTATCTTTGCATAATAAATAATATCGTCGGTGTCAAATACCGCGGAAGAACCATATGTAAAAATATTCAGGAGAGATAAAACTATCTAGAGATAAACGTGCTGTTGCTTGCTTTTGTACTGGGGATGGTTCATTCGCGGTATTGACTTTAACCGAGTGCAAGCAATCTATTGGTCAATTTCACAATTTAAAAGCACCAATCAATGCGGCTTATGCTTTTAAATTGAAAGTGCCAAATAAAGGTATTTTGAAATTATTGGTCTAAATGCGATATTGAATTTACATAGACAATTTACTAATTACTAATTACTCGGTGTATTTTACATTTCTAACTATTTTCGTTATAAAATATATTACAGTCTTCATGTGCATAGTTTTTTTTCTAGCTTCAGTGATTTTTATCAAAAATAGCGCTATAAACACGACCTGTAGATTTATTATTTTTAAACACTGACTAAGATAATCAAGACACACACAGAAAATAAAAGGTAACAGTCGAAACTGGGGCTCGAACTGTGTTTTTTATATTTTCATTGAGATTTCGAACCTTTGGAATAACAAGGTTCCATCTGTGGCGGTAACTTCAAACGATAATATGATCTATAGTAATCTACTTTAGAGTTCATTGTCGCATGACGTTTCCGCCTCAGATGGAACCTTGTTGTTCCAAAGGGTCGATTTGTTGATAATATTATCTTCAACGATTAAATATTAGAATGAGGTTTATAACCTTGAATAATTCCTAATAAAATTAATATCATTCTTTTCATTAGATCGGTAGTTTTCTAAATGAATTGCACGATTACGTGGTGAACTGTAAAAATGAAAATGAATATTAAAAAAAAATATTATTATATATAACAACTTCCAAAATATTAAAAATTGCAGGTAAAAATGCACTTTCCTTTCTTCAAATCACCCCCAATATATCGCATTAAATCCTCTTGTTAATTTAATTTGCCAAAAATCTGTAAATTCCTCCAGCCAATAATTGAGCCCACCTGTCGCTGTAGGATGTCGGGTCCCGAACGCACCCCGAAACGACAGCTGCCGCACTTCGGCCGTTTCCGCCGGCCGTCGGGCGTCTCCAGAAGCCTTCGGGCGCGGGCGGCGTTGCCGTCCGGAGATCGGAGATCGCAGCACTTCGGAAATCGAACGATTCCAACTAAATTGTAAATGTGTATGTAGATCGACTTATCGAAACTACATATCAAAACGTACATGGTCATTTTTCTACCGCTGAGAGATCCGTTGGAAATTCTCTTTCGTTGCGTGCTCCGTGTATACGGAAGAAAGAGGTAACGCGAGTCAATCAAGCGAGTCGGATACTTGAGTCGGTCAAGAGTCAGAATAGTATATGTATGAGACGCTGTATGAATGCGAATGAGGCAAGGAGGTTATGCCAAGATCGAATTGTTTGGCGGTCCGTCCTCTCTGCCTACTGCGGAGAAACGGCGTGATGGTTAGTTGGTTTATCTGTAAAAGTTCAAATTTAAAAGCATGATTTCTTGAAATAGATTATGTGCCCGATGATGTAAAGAGAATCTAAATTGAAGGGGAAAAAATATTGTTCTTGGTATTATATACCTACACGTAACAAAAAAGAACTTGCTACGGAGCTCTCAATGGCAGGGACATTAGAGGCTTATTAACATCGTTTTCGTTTCTGCTTTGAATAATCGCAAAGTTTGCTTGATCGTTCCTTCAGAATCATCCTTATATCACAGAAGAATTAATATGAAATCAGTAAACATTGAATATAATAATCAGCAGCCCCTAGTAAAGTACATCGATGAAAACATCCGTTATCAATCTGCTATAGATTTTTGTTGTTGTTTTACATTTGCTCCGCTCATGAGGCCCTGAGGAAAATAATTTCCCTCAGGGTCTATGTCATCTTGGAAGATGCGGTGTGGAGGGTCTTTTAAGGAAATGAAGGAATGTAAGTTCTGGTAAGGAAAAAAAGGAATGACTGGTGGTTAGGAATATGCTAGGCGATGGGACGAGACAAAGCTCACCCCGTGAACCCGGTCACCCCTGCTAAGTCATCAAACGTAGCGAACCACTTGGGGTGACCTAAATTATGACAGGTCTTGGTTATTCAATAAATGATTACCTCATCTCTTTCATTCAATTTCAATTTAACACACAGAATATAATTAATTACTTCTCCAAAAGTAAAACTTTGACTATGTACCATCTTGTACGGATAACCACATTTTTATTAAAAACTGCAACTTGCATTCGCAGCGCAAAAAATAAGCTAATTTAAAAAAATACTTGAATTGTGGTCTGTCATTCCGACAGCTGTCATTTTAGTTTGAGTTTTCTCTCTTTTCAGTTGTTATTTGTCTTTCGTCGCGAGAGGTCGTTTCGGCCATTCAATACTACTACGACTCGTAGAAAAACTTTACCGTACTTTACCGGCATTAGCCGTACATAAGTTCGCGTGTAATTCAATTCTTCAAACAGTATTTTTTTAAAGTTTGGCGCGAAACCTTTGCGATGTTTTTTCCGCGCGCTAATCACGCCGAGTGACGTTTGGCGTTTGATATTATTGTGATTTGACAGGTCGCTGGTCGCACGTGTTTTATGCGCGAAGCCTTTTTTGTTCCTGTATGTGATTTTTTTTAAATATTGTGGTGTGTTTTTGTGTTAATTAATGAAATTGGTTGCATTATTGCTTCTGTGAATGTTCGTTTGGTTAATAAGTTGTTTTGTTTATCGATAAATAATTTCTTTACTATTTCGGTATCCGCTACGCAAGTTTTTGCTTTATATCACGTTTTTGTTTAAAAAAACATTAATAGTTTCGTACTCCGCCTAATGGTTAATACGGAATATTTTTTATTCAAACAGTTAGATTTTGCTTTATTATTACGAAAATAGAGTATTTATGTCGGGGGAGACAAAAAAACATGCATTTTATATTTCAATTTTATAAGATTATTTCACTTACGCGAAGTGTTTGACAGCCACGTTTGGCCAAGTGAAACGGGACTTATACTTCAATTACTACAATATACAACTATTTACGTGTACAAAATAGGTTATTAGGTTCTCAGGCTGGGTAAACTAAGTAATTCATGCGTATTTAGATTGAAAAAAAATCGCAAATATCAAATCCAAAGAAACGGTGGCAAAGTAAATGTTCCGCTCCGTTTTATCCGTGTATCAAACTTCGAATTCCGTATTATCCGGTAAGCGGAGTAGTAAACATTTACCAAAAAAACACTGTTACAAGTATAATAATTTGGAATACACAACACACACACAGATACATAGAAATGAAATATATTTATAATTCTCTGGATAGCTTTGGTGTAAGTAAATAATAATAAACTTTAAAGGTATTTTAAGCAAAAGTTTTTAGGTATTTGCTAGCTTTGCTAAGCGCCTCCTGAGGAGATATTTCTCAAAAATGTGGTTGTATAAATAATTATTGTTAGTATCTAAAAAATCGACCTTTGTTCTGTTTGATTTCAGAATTTAGTCAGGTAGGGTAAATAGGGATTAGCTTATTAGTTATTGAGCTTGGTTATATTATCCGAAGATGAATAATAGGTTTTTCCCATAATTTAATGGTTTTCGCCATTATATTATTCCATAGCCGAATTTGGCGTATCGCACGTACGCCCACGATTGAATTTGGCAGTGTTTGGCGTTCAACAGCTCGGCTGTGGAACGATTTTCCGGCCTCTGTGTTTTCTCCTTCCTATAACTTGGGTCTCTTAAAGACCCACGTTCACTCCTTTCTCTCCTCAAAAGACCCTCCACACAGCATCTTCAAAGATGGCATAGGCCCCGAGGGAAATTATTTTCCTCAGGGCCTCCGTGTGGTTTTAATGTAAAAAAAATAATAATATTCTGCGATTTTTCACGATTCTGCGCCAGTAAATAATCACATTAAATATCATTATTTCACATCCCAGTTTTAAATTAAGTGTTTCACATTTATAACTTTTAAAAAAGCGCCAAATGTAACATTTCTTTACTTGACCATGGCATCTTTTAATCCCAAGTCCTTTTTAACACATATTTTCTGTCGAAATTTTATAGTTTTTCACTGTCCTTTTGTACGTGCTTTTATTTTGCCATGCCGAAAGTGGCTAGTTTTTTTTGTCGCCACCGACTCGAGTCATCCACATCTGTTTCGGCTTTACTATTGAACGCAAAGACACATGGCCCCAAACTTGCACCCAAAATCCATCGCTTAGGTGTCTAATCTCTTGTTTTTCGTCTCCAAATCATCTTAGGGAATTTATGCAAGCCTGGTACATACCTACATAATATATGCACACTCGAAAATATTTTAAGTCATTTGTATTTATGACGACTGTTAGCTTTATTTTTTACTGTCACTCGTTTTGTTTTAATGGGAGGCTGTGTGGTTAGAATTCCACAAGCCTACAATTATTTAATTTATATTTCATGGTTTTTAAAGTTCTAGAACTAGGATTCTATTGCTGACCACCACTCTTCTGTTTGTCCGGTTCATAATATGACCCCTTTATATTAATGTACATATTCGATTCACTTGAAAGTTTCATGTATTCATCCGCTGTGCGTGTATATTTTCGTATTCCTTTTTCTCCATTCATATTTCACTATTTACAGTTAGTGGACACCTCACAATAATTATAATATTTGGTTGATTTATATAGCGCCGTTTTTCATCCCTAATCATTGTGGTATGGAATCCCCGATCGGGGTACTTTGTGAGGCTGAAGGGAGTGAGGAGGGAAATGAGATAGTAAAGAGGAAGGTGGCGAAGTATAGTACACGCCAAATTTTAACACCAGCCCGAACATTGTACGATCCATTCTCGCGCAGTTATTGACTTCACAATGAACGTAAGTGAAAGAGAAAGATGCGTAAAAACCTTAGAGTAACAAGGGCAACTTAGGGCGGGGAGTCATGCCACTGTTTTTTTTTAAACCTTAAATTCATCTATTGCGACGATTTCGTATCACGTTCAGGCCGGTCTTAAAGTTTGGCGTGTACTCCTGGCTATTCACCTGAAAGCTTCTACCAATATTGCGATGTTAAAATTACAACTTTATTCCTTTTAAATTGTATTTAAGCTATTGTTGGAAAAGCTGTGCAAATTACAAGATACCAGTACTCACTAGAGCTTTGTTTAAAAATCAAGCCTGGGATCTTTTACCTTTCACAGCACCCCGATATCTTGCAATTGGGTTTTTCCCAACATCATCCTTTCTACCCTCGAGTATGGGCCGGTAAATCAGTTGGTCTAAAGCTCGGCTTTGACGGAATGTGGAGCTCAGCATGGCTTAGCACACAATCCGATCAGTCGTAATCCTAGAGTTGACCAATTTTAAACGTTTATTCTACGATAATTTTAGTCATTTCTATGCCGAACCAATCTATTTATGTAAGTATCTACGGATTCTATGCTTATTATCAAACAGTCAAACGTCAAACGATGTCTAAATCGTCTTCACTCGAAGAAAGTTCGAATTCCATGTTAGGTAAACTTATTCCTCCAATGTAATTTATTGCATCCGTACGTAGCAGATCGAAACCGAAGCAATGTGAAATCTGACATTGATGGCAGATGTGTTTTTCCAATAGCGCTACAGCGTCTAGCAAAGGAACTATTCTGCGGCTTACCACGGCTTAAGCGGCCGATTTCGGCGGTTTAAGTTGAGCGAGGAATGTGCTCCTTAGCAAAGACTGATATACCGGCCCTATGTAAGGAGTAAGGAGCCGGTCAGGAGATGACAGATAAAACCGTGATGGCATATTTCAACTTGTCACAGGGCCTACGTGTTTTATCCCATTGTCTCGGGGTGTTTTCCAAAGCCCTTTACTGCCCTCGGACCGGGATAGCTCCGCCATAAATATAATCGCCTTGCTAATCCCTTCCCTATTCTAAGGAATAACTCCGCATTATTATATTAGTGTTTTATTATTTTAATTGTTGCTGACTTTCAAATTTGCCATTTGTAGGACAGAGAGGACCGCCGAGTTATTCGGAGACGAATAACGGTTCGGGGAATTAGGTTTTATACCTCGGTAGTGGGGTGGCCATGCTTTTACAACCCTGGGAATGTCTCGTAACTCATAAAATCGACGCTTAAAAAAGTAGGAAATTTAACAAAGCTACAATAAAAATACTATTGACACAAAGCTTCCCAATATGTAAATTGACAAACCGCCCTACCTTCGGGTTATTTCCGCAAAATCCTCATGCCTGATAAGATTTTGTCAAAATATATGCATTTACAATAGGTTTATTAAAATAAAAGTTTTTAAAACATTAAAAAAAGTGCGTACGTGATACGGGATAGCGCAGAATGGTACAATCAACATGAACGTTATCACGTACGTTCGTAGGCCTAGAGACTTCATTTAAGAAAATAAATAAAATTCATGTACTACTCTGTACCGCCCATTAATTAATTTTGCTTTTCCCAAATACGTTCATTAAATAACATAATATATATCAAATAATTACTTTTCCAACAACATGTGTTCGCTATTATGTCCTCTGCGCGCAAACTGTATATAAATAAACATCTTTTAACTTTAATCTCAAGTGACCTACCAGGTAAGTATGGTCCTGTACATTTTCATTGAAAAAAAATATATATAATAAAAAAAAAAATAAATAAAAAAAAAAAAAAAAAAAATAAAAAAAATACATGTACATTTACATTTTTGGGCTGCACCGCGCTGGTTGTTCCGATGCATTGTACATATAGTTTTGTATCGCTGATCAAAGAACCGGTGGATTTGCATCCATTGTTTTAGCCATAGGTTTTTTATATTTTCTAGTGTGTAGTTAGAAGTAAGATTGTAGAAATTATTGAAATTTGTACAGCGCCCTTGAGGTGATTTTTCACAAAAACGGCGCTATACAAGTCATCCAATTATTATTATTATTATTATTAGGGCGGTTAAATGCATTTTTCTATTTTTTTTATTATTGTATTATTATTTGAGATCATATATCAGAGAAACGGTAGACAGGAGAATGAGGGTGAGGGGAACAAATCATGTTTTTTTCACGTGAATACCGCATAAGAGTCCCAACTGCTCCCCTCTGGATCCAGTGAGACTTTGGCATCCGCAATTGGAGTATGTTGTTACGTACCTACCTGGCTATTCATCAAATACGGCTAAAGCCATTTGAAGCAATGTTTCAATTCCGAATGGTGGTCTTACGCCAGAGCAATACTGATCTATCTTCTTATACATTAAAAAGTACCGCAAATATCCTACATATTATTTTTAATTAATTATTTACGACATAATATAAATAAATCAAATAAAATTTATTTGCGCCCGCCGGTATTTGAACTTGCTACCTTCGGATCGCTAGTCGAGAGCCTTACCCCCCGACCACAGAGGCCGCGGAGGAGCGGAGAAGTGACATGGGCGTTACCATTTCAAAGACTGGTCAATAGATGAATCTGACAGTTTCGTCAATGCATATCAATTTTAAAAATGATTGTCACCTAGTTTGTCTCCAGATCCTCGAGATGATACCCGAATTTCATGTTAGAAAAAGTCTTATCTCTTCTGAATTCAATGTTTAAGATGCGTTCACAAGGTGAAAAACTGTTTTACAAATAATTGAAACTGAAAGAAATAAATAGTGATCGAACAGGCTCCTTTAACTTTCGGTACTAACTTCTAATCGTTCATTTACACCAAACTTTATGTATGTGATGAAATTGAATGATAATCGTAACCGCGTAATAAATATATTATTTTTATTATTATATTAATTCTAACGTCGATGATTTTCTAAACTGTCGGGTTAGATATTTATTCTTTTATGTTAAAACAGTTTATGAAACTGTGTAAAATTTGGTCACCGCACCGGGTCGTCTGACGACATTAACACTTCGCTTACTCTCTTTACCTGGAAATGGTTCGGTAATTCCCGTAATCTGCATGCACATGCACCCCCTTAAAAGTGTCGGCCATTGTCAGTCATGGAAGATAGTATACCACCTAATATTTCTTACTTCGCTGGATAGTTTACCGTTTCCCTCGCACCGATCAGGAGGTGACACTGAAATAATTCTACCTAAGATCATCTCTAAAGGTAATTAATTGTTTGTCAGTCGCGTAGAATAAATGTTTAATAATTGCGTTCGATCGTTTCGTGTGTTTTCTCCATTAATGCACTGATTACGCAACAGTAGGTTGTGAAGTTAACGTGACACGACTACTTATTTGTCGACTAATTTTCAATTCTATCGTGTATTAAAACCAATTTCATTAATTAATATGTGTGTGTTTATTATCTTTTCAATTCGAAGTGTGCAGTGATATTCAATAAAATCAGTGAATTTAAGGAAGGACAACAGTGAAAATGTATGAGAGTGGTCGCTATGACGAAGATGGTATTCAATACGCCTTTGAAATGAATTCCGAAGAATACATTTTGGGAAATGCAAATGTCAAATCGGATAACATCCTTCCTCACACCTTTCAAAAGTTCCATCAAGCCAAACCAAATCCAGATGCAACGGAAGAATACATTTTACCCGAGAGCGTTGTAAACCTCAGCGGAAAGACTCCTTCATTGGATGCCGAGAATATCGAAGATAGGCCTGCGCCAAAATTGCGCAGAAAAGCAACAATCAAAGATGAAACTGGTGATAATATTCCACTTAAAAGGGAGATACACTCTCATTCGAGGATTTTGAAGCAAGGCGAACTGGTGAAGTCGCCTCTGCTGAGTAAGAATACTGTCGAGAACTGGAACAACTTCAGATTTGGCAAGCAAAGACACCCAACTTTGACAGATGCCCAAGAGTTTTCGTCCAAAAAAAAGGCGGGGAAAACCCTCGTTCGTGAGTCAAGATCCGTCCAAAATGATACTCAAGCTAGACGAAAAGGTTTGCCGCCTATTCAACAAGATCTTTCTCTAAAACAAGATGAAAAACCTCTTGTCTATGACCAGAAAGTTTTGCAAGATGATGATGGAAATCAATACTCCCGAAGAAATCAAGATATGACTTATAAACCAGACAATTCGTCGCCGACAGAAGACAATAAAATCCTTTATGACTCAAAAGTTGTACCAAATCAATTACCTTATGGAAGACAAGGTTTGCAATACAGGCAGGACGATTTATCTCCCAAGCAAATTGTAAATAATCTTACTGTTAATCCAACAAGAACTCCACATGACGTAAGGTATACACCAGATCCCTTGTCCACCTATGAAGCTGGTAGCACTTTCATCGATTTGAGAACTGTCCAAAATCATAGCGCAATTCGATATGCCCAAGGTCTGCCGTACAAACAGGAACATTCTTTGCCAAAGGGAGATGAACAAACTTACATTTATGACATGGGAGGTATCCAACACCCCGAAGTATCAATGGAGTACTCTCAAATGACCAACACTTCAAATCCTGACAGCGATTTCGTGGTTCAAGATTATAGCTGGCAAGGTCTGGAAGTCAACCAGGACATAGTTAAGGCGCAGAGCAAGGTGGACACCGGCGGAGTAGCGATAGTCAGGAGGCCTCGCGCGCTGATGGTGGAGAGGATCCCAGGAGTCAGGAGTAAAGTCCAAGCTAGCGGCTCACTGCAGCCGAAGAGTCTCGAAAGCGGGGTATGAAAATAATACAACTTTTTTTCAATTTTATTTACTGTGAATCTCAACACGTAGCATCGAATGTTGAATTAATGCCGCTGAACTCTATTCCATACTGATCAGTTGGTAGTTTTCTGATGCATAATAATGACGAGTCGCTACTAAGAACTACCTGCGGTCCCTTTTTTACCCACCACCCATCCCTTACCACTTACCACTACCGGAGACGGAACCTGATGCCAACACCCCATTTCCGCTTTCATTATGTACGTACCCACTTTATTCGTGCTAACTGTTTTTTTTTTATCAAAAATATTCTTTACGTAGAGCATCAAAAATGGTTCTGAATTTTTCTAAGCACACCATTTCGATACTATACGAGTATAATAATATATTACTATGTATTACACAAGCGTTTACTCAAAACCCGACTTATAAAATGCTGCATATACATTTGCGAGCCGAATGCCGCATGCCGAATGGGACGAAGAAATTCGTTCCATTCCCATAATTCGTGGTTTAGCTCGCAGATTCGGCTCGCGTGTTTATACGCAGCCAAACACTATTTTTTATTGAAATACATATTTCTTCTTATTGAAGAATTGATTGAAAAAGAATTATGGCGTCTTGTTTTAATTTTTTGGCAATTAAATGTTAAATAAAGTTTTAATTATCCATCTAGCTCCTTAACTGATGATAGATATGACGCGCGCCGAAATATTTTTCGTTGATCTAGAGATTTTATGCAGAAAAGTTTGAGCTCACAGCGAAATAGAAAAAGATATCGCTGTTTTATAGATATTTTATCATGTCAAAATAAAAACACTAAATATATTTGTTTCACATTTTGACTTGAATGTATTGTATTATTTTATAAATAAAAATTGTTCCACAGAATTATTATGTATATCAGAAGTTTGTTAAAATTCGTATAGGCGTATATATTAATATAAATAATTATGGATTAAGAGTTTCACTATCCGGAGCCGGTGTACATAAGGCATTCTCCGACTGGGGAAGTTTCTGAGACGGAAGGAATGGCCAGAAGAGGAAGGTCGGAAAGTACCTGATTGCACTAAACCCTACGGACGTTTGGTAAAAAAATAACTAAGAAACTTAAAGAAAAATAATTTTTTGTTCATACCGTAACCCCTCTATCTCGAAAACATAATTCCTTCTTATTACTTGTAACTTTACAGGGTGTTAATATAGGGGTAAATGTAAATGAAATTTGGGTCTCTGGTGACTTTTTCGATGACATTTTTTTTTCAAATTTATTTTCTTCACAATTCAACAAAAAAAAACTGGTCACTCAGCCGAGTAACCACCCAACCTCTTATCCCGCCCTCAACTCTCCAACATCTCCTACTTTTATGTGTTATTGTTACTTATGTTACTATGTTTACGTAGAAAAAAAAAACATCAAAAATGTCACCGGATCCCAAAATTTTATTTAGATTTTTTACTTCAAATAATATCAGGAGTCGCTGGTTAAAGTAAGTCAAGTACGTCCCTTAACACCCTGTATTATTATGTTGCCTACCCGCCCTAATAAAATATTTTTTATACTTTATAATATCTCTCCAGCATAAGATATGTATTTATAAATTCATTACTTTTATTATTATATTTGGGCCAAAAATACGTACGATATTATTTAGCGCGCGGGTTATTTTTTATGCACACCCTAATAAAGGCATAAAACCTTTTTGTCCGCCGTAGAAGTAACCTCTTTGTCCGCGGGTGTGTGTGAACTGCGAACCTTTCGCCGGCATAAAAATCTGCGTTTTTATACTTTTATCAGGGGTGGCGAAATTCGCATAAAAAGTAAGACAATTCTAGCATGTACCATTTTAAAATCATTTTCAAAAATTTGTTAACTTTCGCATTACAAACCCGTTTTTATATGTTCAGAGTGCAAAATTCACCCAGTATCGCCCTTGTAAGACCGCAATTTATAATTGTTTTTATTAATTACAGCTGCTGTTAGTATATCGATTACGAAAATTAAAATGCTGTAAAGACAACATGTTAAATGTTCAGGAGAGCGAAGAGATTTTTTTTCAAAACATCTTATCTCCCGTTTGTGCAGACACTGTAGACCTATAATTATGATTTTTTTATTATAACATACATAAAATCTATCATTTAGAATATTTATTCGGTTTACGGTTTATTTATTTATTAATTTGGAGTTTATAATTCGGTACTCGAACCTATGAATAGTGGCTATATATTGGATAAGTTGGCCGAGTTTTCTAACCACTGCAAGTATTTTATTTTTATTTTTAATAATATTCGTTATTAGGGTAGATAAGCTATTGGGAGAATGGTGAGAAACCCCCTAACATTTTTGTAAATTTATTTAATTACAGTATTTAATTTAGTTTTAATTTTTCAGACAAAAACCCTCTCAAAATTCACGTCGTAAAATATGCACTTATTTTCTTTGAAATATTTTGACGTTGCAGATCGAAAGTTAAAAATATCTGAAAAAATTACATATTTAATCAATTTTTTAATTGATTGTCCTTCACAAAATGACAAATTTCTGCTTTCGATATTAAACTCCCCATTATCCATAGTGAAAGACGGCTCTATGGTGAAAGACGGAATCGAAACCTTATTTGAAATGACAAGATCTGAATAGCCAGGTACTTCCAAAAAACCTTCATCCTCACAATATACATTAATTGAGGACGCCATAGTCCCACTGGTTCCGGACAGTTAGAAGCAATTGGAACTGTTGAGCGGTTCATAAAAAATTTGCGCACATTCAAATAAGGCGAATTTTTATTTAAAAATATGAGCGCCACTCTTCATTATTAACTTCGATTATCATCAGCCTTTCAAAAATAACATTAGAATATCATTAATTTGTTTGTACGCGTTTTACGTAAATCTACTTAGTAAATATATGGCTTAATTTGACGTTTTTATTTAATTTATCAGTCTGTTTGTTGTTCGTTCGTCATCTCCAACAAGAGAGAGAAATGTTCGGCGCCGAGACTTGTGTCCCGTGGGAGTTGGCGATCGGCCATTTACATCGAACTCTAAACGCTTTTTGCTACGAGAGCCGGTCTTGTCAGTTTGACTTGAACACTACGCTTAAATATATTATTTATTGTGAATTTTCGAGCATACGGAGAGCTTTAGTGCCAAGATAAATTTGTTATACTTTCCAAACGTAACTAATAAAAAAATATTCGCCGTTAATCAAATTGTAATGATGAATCGTTAAAGCTGAAGTTAGTTGCATAATCTGTAGATTTTTTATTTTTGACTTTAAAACGCTATTTTAAAAACTAATTTAAATACGCTAATTTAAAAAAATTATACCACTAAAGCATATATGTGTATAATGACAAATTATAATATAGAAAATGGATGTAGTGGAATAATAATAATTGTTAAACATAAGCATTCGATACTAATTTAGTATTTTAAGGTATTATTTTTTCTCTTCGCTTATCCTGTTTCTTATAAGTACAAAATTGTATATTTAACTAAAGCTTCTGTGAGGAATTCAATCTTAACACTTTTTTCCTTCTAAAAATAATTTGTTATATAATTAAACATTGTAATATGAAATTATGTTATGAACTAAACATTGTAATACGAAATTATGTTATGATCTAAATTTGTCATTTGACTGGCCTATAACAGGATCCATTCCTAGTTGGCTAGTCAAAGTTTTCGCATATGTTATTGTATAATCTTATGTGAAATAAATTTATTATTATTATTAATACATAACTTCAGATTTTGGGGTTTGTATTGTCCACCTTACACTAAATACTATGCAGTATCGGTGGATTACTTTTCTACTGCTATCTCCTGTCAAATTCCGTAGTAATTAACTAACCATCACGCCGTTTATAGTACACGCCAAACTTTAATACCGACCTGACGTTGGTACAGAAATCGTCGCAATAGGCGAGTTTAAGATCCAAAAAGTGGCGTGCCTCCCCGCCCACTCCTTTTTCTGTTGCACGTATGTTTTTACGCATCCTTTCTTTGTCTTTCGCTTACGGTTATTGTAAAGTCTTCGTATACGGTTATTATAAAGTGACTGCACCTGCGCGATAATGGATCGTACCAAGTTCATGTCGGTATGCCTGTAGAGAGGATGGACCGCCAAACAACTCGGTTTGACACACACTCCTTTCACATTCATACATCGTCTCATACATACCATTCTGTTATTCCGACTCTTGATATGGCATGGCTCAAGTATTTCGTACTTGATCCGTACCATGTCTTTCTCGGGCGTCTCCGACTTCTCCCACCTTACATATTCGCATGATAAATTAAAATCTATTCAATGTACAAAGTTCTTACAATAAATAATATTCTCTTTACACTCCTCTCTTCGTTAATTCGCCCGACATGCCCAAACCATCTAAGCGTCCCTTTCTTAAACTCATTACGCTTACATTCTTTGCGAATCTCCATAGATTTCTCACACGATCATACATGATTTTACCACACACACACCTCAGGGATCTCATTTCAAAAGCATTCAGTATACTTTCATCCTTCCTCTATCAGTACAGTGCCTCACTGCTATACATACATCATGGTACCAGCACTGCTAGTTCAAATTCCATGCAAAATAATAAAACTTATGAATTTGCGTCGCACTAAAAGACTCGTCGTGGAAACGAGGCTATAATTTCGCTAATTAAAAAAATGATTGGCCAGCCGTACAAAGTACAAACATGTACAAACTTCAGTTTTTTTTTTTAATTATTCTGGTGTCTCTTATCGAAGTAAGCTATCATCAGGACGGTCTTCACCCTGCAGGCAAGTCTGAATATTGTACAGTTTGCGCTAGTTTTTCAGATTTCCAAGCTATCCAAGGACTGAAATATTAGACCAGACTAGGAAGCAGAAGTACTATTTTGTAGTTATGTAGGGCCAGCCCTGAACATTGTCAAGATTCCAAATTTGCCTCGGATATCCACAATACGTACTGAAAATCTCGCCCAGTCATCATCTTGTATCGTTGGTGGCATGTTATAATAATATTGCTTCCATATATTACGAGTATATCTCTCGCCCCCCATAAAGGTTCCGGACCTTTGTTTTGCAACGGAGGCCTTTTAGAAGTGTCGGCCGTGCGATCCTACACATCTATCTACCTTTTTATTTCTTATCTCGCAAATGGATCTTTTTAAATCAGGGTTCTTGCTGATGCAAAAATTTTGACATCCGCGGATGCGGATTCGGATTTCAGAATTATTTAAAGATATTTAAGTACATAAATAAATGAAAATCCATTTAATTTTAATATGTTTTATTTAATCATATTTTGAGAACTGAACTAAAACAGTGTTTAGTCTTACTTATAAGCTTTTAAAGTCTAATGCAATAAAGAAAAACAAATATTTAAAAATTGATGAATTATATATAATAAATAGTAATACAAAATCAGTCCAGATACTGCTTTTTATTGGTGGTGGCATTTTTTTTTTACTTTTTAATATTTATATCGAAATATTCATCAACCACGCAACTTGGATAAACACAGTGAAGAAACACTGTAATTGATTCACAATGGGAATCACATCGATTAGTAAATCAAAACAAAACCTTTTGTACATCGAAAATTGCACAAAATGAATATATATTTTTTATACTGCCTTCTAAAGGGTGAAAACTATGCCGGTATGTTTTCGAATTTTCGATGCGTTTCGTATTAACGTAAACATTCACTGTCAAACATGTACGATTTATCAAAAAATATTATTTAAAGAAAAAGTGCTGCTAACTCAACTCTCATAAAGAATTATAAAATTATAAAAAGCTACCGACGTAGCTTCTTCTTTCTAAAAAATATATATTTTTTTAAATTTCAATTTCGTCAAAGTTTCAGTGTAGAAAAGTGTATTCTCCATAAACCCCTTTTCGAGCGATTTCTGTAGGTAAATTTGAGCGTTGTCTCATTCGCACATTTCGCATTCGCATGTATTGTAAGTGTGTGTGAGCTTATTGTGAGCGGGACAGAATGACAGTCGCGGGTGTTCCGCGTGTCGTTCAAAGTCTAGCTTCTTAAGAAAATTAATGTTGGTAGTTTTCAGTCGAATATGATACAGTTCAAACAAACTCATTTCGTTTGAGTTTCGCTAAAATCGTCTTCATTTATTAAAATATTAACAATTTGAGGTTATACTCATTAAGTAAAAAAAAAAAAAAATTGTTGTAATTTCAAGGAATGTAATCTTCGAGTAGGTGCTATTTTATTTTTTTCTACCCCTTACTGAGGTCGATCGACCCTACCCCCTTACATACGCTCTTGATATAATTATATTAGTTAATCATAATAATGTAATTGTATTGTAATCGTGTATTCAGTATAAATAAGGTATTTCAGTGTCTCGAAATCATTTACTGTTGACCCAAACTAGATGCTTTCCAAATTTCCCTGCTGAACAAGGATCTTCCATTCATCTTGGTCCTGCGCTGTATGGAGAATGGAGAGCCAAGGACACCTACGTTCTTCACGTGTATTGTACTAATTTAGATATGTGGGTGTTGCAGTACGGCTCGGACGAATTCGGCCAGGATTCCCCCTCCAGATACTCGTCGCCCAAGGGCGCGGCGGGCGGCGCTTCGGGCGGCAACGGCGGCCCCGGCGCATACCACCAGGAGGGCGGGGGCGGTTACTACGGCGGGGGCGGTGGAGGCGGGGGCGGGGGCGGAGAGTGGCCGCCCTACAGCGCCTACCAGCCGCCGGGCTCCTACCTGCAGCACGACCCCTACGCCATGTCACCTGGTAACTTCTTACACCTTATTACTACACTGCAATGACAAAACAAAACATTGAGAAAATAACAAACTAGCAACAAACCGAACCTATCCCAACTTTACCCAGTATTATTATTTTCTTTTTTAACATTAACTCCACACAGGAGGCCCTGAGGAAAATAATTTCCCTAATGGCCTATGTCATCTATGAAGATGCTTTGTGGAGGGCCTTTTTGAGAAGAGAAAGGAGTGAACATGGGTCTTGAAGAGACTCATGTTTTAGGAAGGAGGAAATACAGAGGCCGGTAAATCGTTCCAAAGCCGAACTGTTGAACTCAAGAATGTGTCGTAGAAACGGTCCGTTCTCATGTGATTAATGTCAACCGTGTACATCATGTTCTGTTTTTTAACTATTCTGTTTTATCCGGTTACCATTTTTGTTCATGAGTATTTAGGGGTTGATTTATCTTGAAAATCGATGCAGATGTGCAAGTTAAAATTTACCATACTTCTTATAAATATACTCCCCTCCCGACAACACATTAGACCTATCAGTATTAATTATCTGTATATTATTATGTATTTATAATTTGTGTAATAATATTATGTATGGTGACCCGACAGTAGATCCCCGACAGTTGGCTCCCGGAAATGATATTTATTATAAAATTATAATTTTTTTCTACATTTTTTTTTTTACATTAGCTTTTCACAGGAGGCCCTGAGGAAAATAATTTCCCTCAGGGCCTATGTCATCTTTGGGGATATTGTGTGGATGGTATTTTTAAGGAAAGGAAGGAGAGGAAATTCTGGGAAGAAAAAAGGGGGTTGGGTCGGATTCTTTTTAGAGTAAATTTATTTTTTTATTAATGACTATTAAAAATTAAAAAAAAGTAAATTAGTTTATTCACAGTCCTCCTTACTAAAGATTCCTGCTCCGAGGCCGACTGTACGTTGTTTGTGTTAGTATTTTATGTCATCATGATTTCTTGTCTTCTATTTGTTGACTATGTTTTATTTTTTATGTCAAATTTGAAACAATCGTTTGCGAGGAGTTTAATATCAGTTCGAAAATGTCATTAAAATGCTTAGAAGCGTAGAGAAGACCCGGCGACAAAAATTGTTTTTAACCCTTTATTTGCGGAAAATTGAAAAAAGTAAATTTTTTTTTTTTTTTAATGAAACAAAGTACTTTGTGTAAACCACTATAATCACATGTTATAATATCTACATATTTCAAAACCGATGGTTTCGTCGTCATAAAAATGATAATCCTGACGAAGAAACCATTTTGAACCGGTTTTGAAATATGTAGATATTATAACATGTGATTATAGTGGTTTACACAAAGTAATTTGTTTCATTTAATTAAAATGATGCCACAAAGTAAATTTGCAAAGATTGAAGAAAAAAAAATTATTCGAGAATTATTTATTAAGAATTATTGCTGTGTTCCAAAAACTTAAATGTATTTTTTTTTCTTTGATTTTCAAGAAGAATCATTTATTGAATGTTTTACGTGTATCTTTCTTTATATATTTCTTTTTATTTTTCACTCAATAAGTCCATAAATAGTTATGTATTGCTAATTTTTTTATCTTTCTTGTTATGTGTTTGGCATTTGTAAATAATGTATTAAGAACTCGCATCATATTATTATTATATGTTATATTTTATGCTACCTGCAGATCTAAATCTGTTTCTTTTTTCTTTATCTTATATGTATTTATATTATTAAAACATATATTTAATTGCACCACTACACCTACCTCTTGTTATACCCATCTTTGTATTTTTTTCTGTTATCTAAAACCTCTCTCTGTTTACACTAAATCACAAAAACTGTATAAATATGTAAAAGCTCATTAGGGCATTGATGATTAATAAAATAAAATAAATTAAATTAAATTAAATTAAAACCAGGTTACGGAAAGGCTCGGCCATTAGAACTATGTATCTGCGTTACTCCAGGTACGTATATTGTACCTTTAATCAGGCGTTTAGTTAAATATATATTCTTTCTTTTGTAGGTATACCAGGCCATGGGGTTGTGGAAGCCCTGGGCGGGGACCTGCCCCCCCAGCAGCCCCTTCCGCCCATGTCAAGCTTCCGTGGCGGGGGTGGGGGGCAGCCCTCGCCAGCGCCTGACCTGCTGACCAAGGCGTCTCTGCAAGCGGTGAGTGTGAGTTCAGAATGCTGTTGATACTATTGATGAATTTTATTTTTTTACTAATCGAATGAAGCTTTAGGTTATAGTATGATAAAAATTAACTGAAGTTTTGGGTTAATATGATATGATTCAACTGAAGCTTTGGTTTAGTATGATAAGAATCAAGTAATGCTTTGGTTTAGTATGATAAGAATCAACTGAAGTTTGGATTAGTATGATGAGAATCAACTGAAGAATAACTGAAGTTTTGGATAGTTTGATAAGAATGAGCCGAAGCTTTGGATTAGTATGAAAAGATTCAGCAAAATCCTGAGCAAGGCTTCTCGGTAAGCGATGAATGTGTTCAGCTTGTTGATGATTCTTTTTTGATTTATGATTTTAGATTTTTTGACAATTATTTCTTTACTAATAAGATAAAATATGTAAAGTTTTGTATTAGTATGATAAGGATCAACTGAATCTTGACCAAGGATTCTCTGCTAGTAATAGTGTAGTAATAATTGAGAGTGATGATGAATAGATTTAGAATGAGCTGCTTTGGGTTTGTTTTGGTAAGATGAAAGTAAAGTATGAATGTGTATCAAAGTGCTATAGGTTACATAGATTATAATGGAGGTCTAATTCCAGATGTACCCGGGAGGAGGAGGCGGAGGGGGTGGCGAGCACAGTATCTCCTCATACGGCTCCAATCCCTCCACGCCAGTCAACAGCCCCCCGCCCCACTACCTCAAGCACTGCCTGCCCCCGCCTTCACACCAGCCCAACGGGCAGCCACACCACCAGGTCATACACTTTGTTACTTTACTAGCGCAGTCCCTCCATACTCCCAATAAGGAAGTTGAGTACTTTTAAAAAAAAAATTTTTATCAATGTTCACATGCAAACTTAAATACTAGTTTTTTTTTTTTTTTTTAAGTTCGTTTTCATAATTAAATTAATTCTACAAGTTTGAATTTTATTAAGCCCGCGAAAATGCCCAGCACGGTTCAGGAGAGTGTGTGACGTCATCTGGTCCCTTGTTTGTGTGAAAATAAGGGAAAATATTTGCAAAACCGGGACATGGATCTGCCGGATCTGCCCTGATGATGGACACTGCAACGCTGTCCGAAACGTCGGCTAAAGAAGGAGTTAGCACAACACGGCATAACACCCCAAAAACAAACAACGAAAAAAAACTGGTATTTAAGTTTGCATGTCAATCTACATGAAAATATTTTTTATAAGTCAAAATATTTTTCACTCAACTTCCATATTCTTTATATTGTATTATTATAGGTACTTTTATAGCTTGCCTGAATTCTTCACACAACTAATTCCAACATTGAAAATGACACGTAAATTCAAAGCAAATTTGAGTTCATTGAACCACATTTCACAGGAAAAGCAACCATGCACAGACAATCGAAATTAGTATGTTTCATGTAGATTTATATCTTTATTTCAGTGTCTGTCGCATATTTGCAATTTTCTGAGGCGGCTATGGGTACCACTGCCCCGGAAACTATTTGAAACCCCTGCCATAGGTCACCTCTAGTGGTTCGCTAAGTTTGCTGACTTGGCAGGAATGTCCGCTTTCATGGGGTGAGGTGTGTCTAGGTCTTGGCGGTGGATGTGTTTGCCCACATACGCGTGGTGGACCGGATCGGGAGAGACTTGTTGAGGGAGACTTTTCGACCTCTCCAGCCGGACTCTCTCGGAACATCGCCTTGCACCGCAGTGGGGGGTGGATTCGTAAGTCCGTCACTCCTAGGCACATTGAGTCACAGATTCCTACCCACCCCTCATTCCGTTTTCCTTTTCAGAATTTTCTCTCCTTCCTTTCCTTAAAAAAATCTCCACACAGCATCCCCTAAAACATTATGTAATGACAAATGTTTATATTGTAATTTCAGGCTCAACAGTGGGTGGTCTGTGGATCATCAGTTTCCCCCGCAGTGCCCTCAGGTCCCCCCCTCCAGCTGCAGAACCCCCCCCAACACTTTCCCCCGCAGCACCACAACATCATGGTGAGTTAACCCCGTTCCACACCACTACTCAGTGTTGAGTCAGAACTTGTCCTTTTTTCTGTTATGTAGGCTTCCACCATAGATAAGTAAATAGAAATAAAGCAGATGGGTGACAAATCATTTTATTATGAAACTAAGTGTCGTCAACTTCGTACACTCATAGCAGCACCCCACCATTGTTTCTACCTACAGACCAAACACATAACTTTAAGAGGCTAGACTTTGAACGACAAGCGGAACACCCGCGTCTGTCATTCTGTCCCGCTCACAATAAGCTCACGCACACTTACAATACATGCGAATGCGAAATGTGCGAATGAGACAACGCTCAAATTTACCTACAGAAATCGCTCGAAAAGGGGTTTATGGAGAATACACTTTTCTACACCGAAACTTTCACGAAATTGAAATTTAAAAATATATATATTATTTAAAAAGAAGAAGCTACGTCGGTAGCTTTTTATAATTTTATAATTATTTATGAGAGTTGAGTTAGCAGCACTTTTTCCTTAAATAATATTTTTTGATAAATCGTACATGTTTGACAGTGAATGTTTACGTTAATACGAAACGCATCGAAAATTCGAAAACATACCGACATAGTTTTCACCTTCTAAAAGGCAGTATAAAAGAAATATATTCATTTTGTGCAATTTTCGATGTAGAAAAGTGTTTTTTCCCGGGCGTCCTTTTTGTATGGGCCGAAAAGCGAACTCTATCGTCTTAATCGCGTAGCCGTTTTGATAGTCCGTGCAGTTTGGTCTTCGCCCTTTGTTTCTCTCCGGTTTCGATTAAATGCTGGGCGATTGCCATCAATTACTTTGGATTTATTCCTGAAGTCCTGTGTACGCCTAATTACGGAGGCAATCGAAATTCTTAAAAATTCTATTAATATTAATAGAGATGACGGAGGTAGGCTCAATAGTTCTTGGTATCCGGTAGTTGATGACTACACCAAAGCTAAACGCAAAAGAACATTTTGATTTATATTGTAATACCAGCTCATAGAGGAGTGGAGCTGGCAACACGGTATCGCTTAGACATACTTAATCATTCATTTAACAATAATACATCTGCCCTGATGATGGACACTGTAACGTTGTCCGAAACGTAGGCTAAAGAAGGAGGTAGCGTAACACGGCATAACACCCCAGAATACTTTTGGCTGTGAAAATCTAAAATCATATCAAATAGTTTTCTTTCTTCAATCTTTACAAAATTACTCCGTGGCATCATTTGAATTAAATGAAACAAATTACTTTGTGTAAACCACTATAATCACATGTTATAAACCGATGGTTTCTTTGTCAGGATAATAACATAAATTATATTATCCTGACAAAAAAAACCATCAGTTTTTAAACATGTTTATATTATAACATTTGATTATAGTGGTTTACACAAAGTAATTTGTTTCATTTAATTAATAACTCAGGTACGGGACATAGGTCATTCCTATGTCTACCTACGTTAAATTATCGTGAAAACAAGCTTATGTGTCCAAGCGGTTAAATAGTTTTCTGCTTGTATAAACTCAATTCTTCCAAGAAAGGCATACAAATACAATATTGTATTGCAGATAATACAATAATTTATATTAATATTTTAAAGCATAACTTGTAAAAGTTTTTTTTTTCTTAAAATAATTAAATTGGCGCCATTTGTAAATGCGTAGATGGTAATGTATGTTCAGTTTTAAGGCTGAATTTGAACAATGGTCCAATTTATCCCACATGTAAGGGGGCATACATTAATTACGTGACAAAAAATGGAGTGGAAGGGTTCCAGTAAAATCTCACCAAATCTCAACTTAACTGAGGGGGGGTCAATAAAAATCTCACGTCAGCTTTAACCTCTCGACTGCCGTTCGCCCACCGGTAACCGCGGGTCGAAATTTAAAAAAAAAATTTTTTGAAGCGATTTTGTTCCTTATGTATAAAGAAGTTGTATGAAGAACAAGGTCAGAATCGCTTGCGCCGTTCTCGGTCTTGACATAGCAAAAATCCGCATAGCGCCAACCCGTCTGAATCATTTATAATAAATATCTATGGTCAACTTGGCGTCACTTTTACAAACGGTTTTCAACTGTCATTTCATTTTCAAACAAGTATTTATGTTATTACTTCTTCGAAAACACCTTTGAATTGGTTTTTTTCATGTAGGGTGTTTATTCAGGTTTGTAGAGAAATAAAAAAAAAAATCGTTTTCGTATGAATATATTTTATTTACATTTTTTTGTCGAATGGGAAATATTTTCACATTTTTTTGATAAAAATAGCTATTCTGGGAAAACTTGTAACGATATTATCATGAAATATATATGAATAATAAGGTACATTATCTGGCAAACAGGAAACAATCACAAAAAAAAACAATTCCTTTGTTTTTATACGATATTTGAGCAAAAGCCGGGAAGATAATTTCGCGCGATTTTTTCCAAAAACACCTGGCATTCAAGAGGTTAAGGCTGAATTTGAACAATGGTCCAATTTATCCCACATGTAAGGGGGCATACATTAATTACGTGACAAAAAATGGAGTGGAAGGGGTCCAGTAAAATCTCACCAAATCTCAACTTAACTGAGGGGGGGTCAATAAAAATCTCACGTCAGCTTTAACTTGTTGAAAGCCAGCATACAAAAAATATTTTTTTTCAATAAGACGTAAAATATTTGACAGTTCTCACCTTTCTTACGAATTCAATAACATTTCTTTTGTGATATAATACAAAACTTACATCAAAATAATGTAGATAAAACCAACTTCCTAATAATCTCTCAAATCTATGCTTTCCACAATGGATTTATATTAAAAAAAATGAATAAATATAGACTTTGAATATGACAGCGTTCATATTATCAAGCGGCATCCATTTTGTCCGCCATCTTTGGTGCCCGGCGTGTCATTAGCAATTAATATGAATTATTCGGAGTGGCTAAATGCTATCCAGTAATTCGTAAAGTCAAGAACGAGAACGGCCCAAGCGATTCTGACCTTGTTCTTCATACAATTTCTTTATACATAAAAATATATTTATGAGGCAAAATCGCTTCAAAAATCCGGACCCGCCAGGGGGACTGCGGCCTTCAAGAGGTTAAAAGAATATATATTATTATAGATTTAAAAATAATAAAAAATAGTTTCAATTCTTTTGAAACGTCCCATTTTGCCCGCTGAAAAAATGGCTACATATTATGAAAAACATTTATTTTTAGAGTAAGAAAAAATCTCACGTGGGGTCCCACTAAATCTCACTTAATCTCACCAAGGGGGGGAGGGGTCTAAATTAAAAAAAAAAAACAGCCACATAATTGTCCCCCCAAGGTTTACTTTCATACATAAGAAATTATTTTTTTCCAGTCTCTTGTAAAAAAGGAATATTAAAAGGAAAAGAGAATTTCACTGTAATTTAACAAGCCAGGTTTTTTTTTTAAAGAAATGTTTACTTTCTCAATCGACCTCAATAATGTAACTATATTTTGCATGATTTTACAGCCTGTATTTCATCAGTCTTTAAGCTTTCAGATTGTTACTAGATAATTATTTTCGCCATTAGATCCATGTCTTAGTAACCGTTTGAACTGTCTAAAATCCGTTAAATTTATATGGAAATAATTCTGCACACAGATGGAAGTAGGGGTCATGAGGTGAAAAATCGAGGTTTGATAAGTACATAAATTGAAAGGTTAAAATTTAGGAAATTTCATTGGAACAATTGACAAATTATTTATCGACACTGGAAAGGAAAAATGGCTAAAGTGCCATACAGCTGGATGGGGAAAATGGCTAGAGAGGCATATACTGCTGGAAAGGAAAAATGCCATACAGCTATTTTTCTTTTCCAGCTGTATGTGGCGCTTAAGCCATTTTTCCTTTCCAGCTTCGATATGTATTCGGTATTTGAAAAACACAACAAGAAATTATTGAATGTTCCTTTTTTGCTAATCTTTTTATCGTGATTTATTTTTGGGGTATTATGCCGTGTAGCGCTACCTTCTTCTTTAGCCAATGTTTCAGACAACATTGCAGTGTCCATCGTCAGGGCAAATGTGTAATCGACGATTGTGGTGAAGTGTGTGCTTATGTATATAGATGCGATACCGTGTTGCCAGCTCCAATCCCCTACGAACTGGTACAGTATAATTTAAAAAGGTTTTCTGCATTTAGTTTTAGTGTAGCCATCAATTACCGGGTACCAAGAACTATTGAGCTTAGCCCTGTCGTCTCTGTTAATATTAATGGGATTTTTGGGAATTTCAATTGCCTCCGTAATTAGGCGCGCTCTATGTGTTTTCGTCTTCCCAGGACTTTAGGAACAAATACAAAGTAATGTCTGGTTCCAATTAAATGCTCGGCTATTGCCAATTTGTCTGGGTGGCCGGCCGAATTTATTTGCTCAAAAGTGTTCTGATTACCTTTGGAGATCGTCCGTTCTGTCTTACCTACAATATACCTTGATACATCCGGAACAGCTGGGTTTAAAATCCACCTGTTTCCCGAGGAAACTTGGTTTTCGCAGGCCTCAGTAGATCTTGTAATTTTGTCATGGTTCCGAGGACAGTCTTGATGCTTTCTTTTCTCAGTATCCTGGCAATTTCTGTCCGTCGTATTGTGAACATAAGGAAAGAAAGCGCAGCCTTTTAACTCTTGTTCAATTCTGTCTTCGTTTGAGGTAGATTTGGCTTTTATGATTTTCCTTGTTCGCTCCAATGCATCTGTCAGTTTTATAAGTTCCGCTCCGATTTTTTGTTCTTCACATATTCTGGACGCTCGGAAAGTCCTCTCTTCTGCGCTGGGTGATAGATACCGATTTTAGGGTTGGTTTTCTATACACGGTGTGCCTTAGACTACCATCTTCTTTTCGCATCACCTCTGCGTCTAAAAAATATAGGACATTATTGTGGATTTCAAGCTCCATTGTGAACTTAATTTTGCTGTGGAACGAATTAAGATGGTCCAGGAATTCATACGGTTTCTCTGTTCCGCGAGGTCAAATGGCGAAGACATCATCGATGTTGCGCCACCATACTTTTGGAACAGTCGAAGCTGTGTCGAGTGCCACTTCTTCAAACTTCCCAATAAAAAAGTTGGCTAGTACTGGCGATAATGGACTGCCCATCGCAACTACTTCCACTTGCTCAAGAAGTTCACGCGGGATATCAAATATATATCAAAGTATCCCGTTTATTAGTTTCGAGGAAGTGTTCAAAAAGCTTACAAATGTCTTGGTCATGTATTTTACTAAGCATTGTCATGGAGTCTTCTAGAGGCACATTTGTGAAAAGAGATACTACGTCAAAACATTCAAGAATATCTCCTTCCTCAGTCTTAACCTTCTTAAGCTTACTGATCAGATCTGTGGAATCCTTGATTATCCATGATTCAGTTTTTCCGGTTTGCATCTGTAGTAAACTCAAGAGGTATTGTGAAGTTGGTATGTAAGTAGGTGCACCATTGACGCTGACAATTTGATTTTTTCAAACATTGGGATCTCCTTTTTATGTATTTTTGGAAGATTGTACGAGGCAGGAGTTCGAACATCATTCGAAGCCTTCACAGCAATCCGTCGCTTAACGAGAGACTTCATTTAAGAAACTAAATATTCTAATCAAATTCTTGTACCACTGTACCGCCCATCAATTAATTTTGCTTTTCCCAAACACGTTCATTAAAGAATATATTAGTATTAAAATATATACCAGGATTAAATAATGACTTTTCCAAGAACTGTGTTCGCTATTATGTCCTCTGCGCGCAAACTGTATCTAAATAAACAACTTTTAACTTTAATCTCAAGTGACCTACCAGGTAAGGTACATTTTCATAATAATAAATATATAAATACATGTACATTTTTAGGCAAGCATCGCGTTAATTGGTCAGATGCATTGTATATAGTTTTGTATCACTGATCGAAGAACTGGTGGATGCAGTGTTTTAGCCATAGGTTTTTTATGTTTGTCTAGTGTGTAGTTGGAAGTAAGATTGTAGAAGTGCATTGAAATTTGTGCAGCGCCCTTGAGGTGATTTTTCACAAAAACGGCGCTATACAAGTCATCCAAATATTATTATTATTATCTATCCTCTTTCCTAATTCTGAATGCATTGACTAGTTCCCTTGTCTTCAGATCAATCTTGTTGGTGGGATTGTTCTTAATCTTCTTATAGGTGTTCGCGTTGTACAAGTCGTAACGAATTTCACGGTATCTTTACAAATTATCTGCATTTTATTTTAGATGTGTTGGTAGGTCAATCTGAGAAATTTTTATTTCCTTTTAATTATTATTTAACCAAGAAAGTATATCCCGTGAACGTGGGGCCCCACAAATACATAAAATTTTTGTTTTTTAAATTTAATTGAGTTTTGTTATTTTATTTTTTTTGGTTTTCTGCATGGTTTGTTTTCTGTTTTGTTTTTTGGTTTTTCCCCCCGCCCGTCCACAGAGCTCGCAGGCCCCTCCCGAGCAGCAGAGTGTGGATGACGCCATCGGATTCCTCAGGGACCATTCGGAAGTCATAGTGAGTAGATATGGCGGACTTTTATTTTTGTCACTTTTTATGTTTGTTTTTTTCAGCCCTTTTTTTGCACGAGATATAAAAGTTATAATAAGGTAATGTTATTATTATAATTGATATGCAGGCTGCTACAAAGCTCCCATAGGCCATAGATATTGCGTTATTTCCCACTTTCGACATCATTGTGATTGGATCTTGGGATATTGGGTGTTTGACAATGTCTCTTGGTTTTTCAGCGTAGCTCCTCGGGAATAAAAGCATTGGTCTTTCTTCTTGTTCCTCACATTTCCTACTGCTGATACATGGGAGTGTTAGCCTACTATACGCAACTGCAGCACATGCATCTATCGGCGGCCATCCCTGTATACAGATGTTGCATATATGATCTAAAAATACTTTCACTAAAACACATACATTTTATCAAAAAGTTTCTAGTTATGGGATAGATAACAGCCAGTGTTTGAAGGTTAATACACAGCATCATAATTTAAGAAATGCCATGGAACTGATGGAAACAGGGACGACAAAAGAGTGATTGGAAAGTATTCGACTTTTCTAAACAGTAGGGACCTGAAAATTTTGCATTATTTTTTGTGAAAAAGTGGGGTTATTTTTTGCGACGATTTGTTATTATGCAATAAAAGTTATGTTACGTTCCTTTTTTAAAAAAGTGTTTTTTTTTTTTTAAATCGAAAAGAGTAGCGGCGTTTTTACACAAATTAAATTAAGAAATATTTAGTACCTGTAATATTAATTTTAGAATATCGCATGAAAAATATAAAAATTTGCCTAATTTTTTTTACCCGAAAATCGCAATTATTCATGTGAAAATGCCAAAATTCTCCAATTAAAAATTTGCATTATCACAGCTATAGCAATTTCAAGCGTCGATTGGATTCTTAATGGCGATCTGAGAGTGTAAAGGTAAAAATTAGTGAAATCATGAAAATTTCAGGTCTCTTAAACAAAGCTACAGCAATCTCAAGCATCGATTGGATTCTGAATTGTGATCTGATAGTGTGTAGGTAAAGTGTTATTTGACGTCTTCAATTGAAAATAACCTAATTCTGTCTTTGCATAGTGACGAGAATAAAATGAATAAATGACATTGTGGCATGGTTTCAGGGAACGCGGATGGAAGAGAGACTGGACGACGCAATCAACGTGCTGAGGAACCATGCCGAGTCGCAATTAGGCCTTTCGCTCCTCGGCTCGGAGTACATTTCCACGGATCTGGTGCATCCTGGTCTGCAGCAATCTGCAGGTATGTACCACTTACCCATCCCCATTCAGCACCCCTCGTATACATATAAATAAATGAACTCAAATCCAAAATCATTTTTAAAAAACAACAGCTTTAAATGTAATGTTTAGTTCCTCCTTTTGCAGGGCGCCTGCACCCTGCCGTAGTGCCTTCCGCCCACCACCTCCAGCCCCAGCCCGTGGGGGACCTGCCTATCAAAATTGAGAGACTCCACACCGCTAATCCAAGTCAGTGCTCTATTCGTTTGTTAAAATCACCACTGCCATCAATCATTGTTGAATTCTCGAAACGTCAAATCTAGGATTTCATAACTTCACTCATAACCAAAAAGTTGCTGTAGCTGTTATTTGTATATCCTGTCGTTTCTTGTTGACTGTTATGTAAAGCCTACGCATTTTACAAAATGTCTGATACAAGTGTCGCCATGTTTAAAGGGGGTAACCTCGCCCTGCTGGTCGCGGGATACTGGCGCCACCGACAAGTTTCCAAAATTTTGACAACTTGCGCCTGTGTACCTAGTTTTAAAGGTTCAAAATTTCTCTAATCTAAAAAGTGATTTCACTTATATTTCCATTGGTTTATACTCAACACCTTTTAGGAGGTCTTTAAACTGTCGATAGCGTTACTCGTCAGAGTAGTATATTATATTATCTGTGGTAGTGTGTTTGCAAAAATTCATTGCAACTCTATACTGTGAAATTAGAGAAACATAGTGGTAGGTAACGGTTGGTGGACAACTTGATGCCTCAAGTATCTGCCTGTCCCTTTCCATCATACAAAAGAAGTACCCACAAATGACAACAGATTAAGAAAACACTATTTCATTGTTTTCGCGTTTCAAAATCATCCTTCAAAGCAAGGCTGCCCAACCCCAGGTCCCAGGCCAGATGACGGACTTCCTGGCGGAATCCAACAAAATGACTAAATAATTCATATCCTGAAAGTCTGCCCCCCCCCCCCCAGGATGGATGGAATTCTGACCAATCATCTGTTAACTTATCGAAAGCCAGCATACAAAAAATATATTTTTCAATATGACGTAAAACATTTGACAGTTCTCAACTTTCTTACGAATTCAATTTTTATAACATTTCTTTTGTGATATAATACAAAAATTACATCAAAATAATGTAGATAAAACGAACTTCCTAATAATCACTCAAATCTATGCTTTCTACAATGGATTTATATCAAAAACAATGAATAAATATAGACTTCAAATATGACAGCGTTCATATTATCAAGCGGCAGCCATTTTGTCCGCCATCTTTGATGCCCGGCGCGTCATTGGGAATTAATTTGAATTATTCGGAGTGGCTAGACGCTATCCAGTATTTCGTTACGTCAAGAATGAGAATTGCCCAAGCGATTCTGACCTTGTTCTTCATACAATTTCTTTATACATAAGGGGCAAAATCGCTTCAAACATCCGGATCCGCCGGGGGGGACTGCGGCCTACAAGAGGTTAATCTGCTAACCCTATCAGTGGCCCGCAGGTGATTTGGTAGCCTTGCTTCAAAGGATTAATTGTCATTTTAATTATTAATTAGTAAAAAGTTTATTATTTTATTTATCTGGTGTTTCCTTACTTCATTACAAACATTGTATTCACATTAACATTAATTGTTTATAGAGAAACGCAAGGAGCCCCCAGATGACAAGGCCTCCCTGCCCCTGGACGGGGGCGCGCTGGCCTCGTCCTCGTCCAGCGCAGGCAGCCTGGCTGGCGCCCCTGTGGTCGCCGTTGGGGGGCCCCGGAACAGCGGGGGCTCGGGAGGCCCACCACCCACCAAACGCAGCCGGAGATAGTGAGTATTGTCAGAATGACGCATTGTTAAAAAGTTATTTATGTCATCTCTTACGGGAGAATTTCACCTCGGTCATTTGTAATTTAAAAACTAGTTGATAGTTTCTTCCTCGAGAGACTCAGATATTGTGTTTTTATTTATCACGGCAGTATTAGTTTCAACACCGGCAGAGGGTGGTCTGTTGACGCAGAAAGTTTATCACTTTAAATTCTTCTTCAGTTGTCTTCCTTCTAACACGTCTTGCGTGAAACATAAAACTACGAAAAATGAAATAAAAATCGAAGAATGTACATTTTTTTACTGAATTTTATTATGTCAGATAAGAAAGATTGATTTATGAATGGTCGTTGTTCAGCATATTTGTAATAATCTGCTATATTTGATGCTCACAAAGATTGGATTACAAAGGATCTCCTGTAGGTTCTACTCTATCAGCGATAATCGATCGGAGCTATATTACCTTCAGCAACATATAAGACAATTGAATGTATTACTGGCATCACAAAAAGTTGTCCAGTAAAGACTTTAGATGGTGGGATGTTCTATGGGATGCCAGTTTCCCAGTTGTTGGTTGTCATGTGTGTACAATGTGTGTTGTGTAGTAGCGGCTCCGGGGGCGGCGGAGGGGGCGGAGGGGGCGGGGGCTCGGTGAGCGGCGAGGGCGGCTCCTCCAACGGGGGCGACTGGGAGGACCCCGCCACCAAGGACGCCAAGGACACCACCCGGCGCCACTCCAACAACGTGCGCGAGAGGTATTCATCCACCACTACTTGTTGCAACCAACTACTGACCTGCCCACACCCTCTCTCCCCAGCTATGCCCTTCCAACATTCCAATTCATTTATTTATTTTCATTTTCCATTCAATTTATTCCTGTCTTTCTATTCCTGTTCTATTCTGTGTTGTTTTCTAAGCCAATCCTCTCCTCTTTCCAGAATATATAGATGTTTTCTTAAACCTATTAAAAAACCGGTGCACAAATTTGAAATAATCACGATTTTTCTTCTATTGAATATTAACGTTTTAGAAATGAACCCAATAAAATCCATGAATTTGCGCTGCTGTCCAGATAAAAAGATTAGATACTTTAAATTTAAGTTATTAACACGATTAAGTTTTTAACACATAAACAACACATCATCTCTTAATCATTTACATGTAGAATGAACCCAATTATCAATGTCAAGTCCCTTCCCGTATTGTATTTATTAGTATATCAAATCCGAATGTATCGAAACTACACTCTATACGTCCACTTACTGTGAGTTTTACAAATTATTTAACAAGTATTATTTTCGTATTGAAATGACTAAAATTTTTATTTTGTAGTTTGTTTTGTACTCACTGTTTGATGTTATTTACCATGGATCCACATAACTTAACCATGTTTTAATCCCAAGTAGTTTAGAGCACATTTTCCCATAGATTTAACAAACACACATCATACAAAGAAAAAATGTTGAGCGCACCCAAAATGTTGATTCTGACATAAATGACGAAGGAACAAGTTTTGTCTTGAATACAAAACTTTCTTTTATAAATCTGACGGTATTTTTCCTTTGCAATTAAAATGTATATTTTTCATTAGTTCCATTTCTATGTATAGTAGGTTTTTTGTTATCGGCGCTGCTTTTGTACTATTTTTAACTTTTCGTGTTTTGATTATGTTTATTTATTAAATCTCCGATTTGAAATAGGTTGATTTTTAGCTACCTACTTTTCCTGACAGCTTAATTCGTTTTTTTCACCGGTTTAGACCATTTAGCGTGCTTCGTTTTTAGTACACGTCGATTTAATTTCGTTGGAAATAGAAACTGCATACAAAATTCTGTGCATTTATCTTCCTCTAGAAACCCTTTTACTCCTGTCCTTTACACAACCTTTACAAAACGAACAGGAGAGCAAAAGAAAGACTGCGCATGCTAAATATTTACATATTCACCTCTCTCGCACAAGTTGGACTGGCCGCCAGGTGGTAATGTTGAAATTTTGTTTTTTTTTTCATTCATTTTAACTACAAAATTCATTTCCAGTTCATTATAAACCCTGTGTGACCTCCACAGAATGATAAAGTGAATGTAGGTTCTGTTGAGGTTAGAATAGTTGCATTGAAAAAGGATTATACACTAACGTGTTAGATTTTCACTGGCAATTGTTTTTTTCAAATTGACTTTTCATCAAATAATATTATAAAAATGGAGTGTGGTTCTGTGAAGAGGAGAATCCTACCTAAATGTCATTGAATGATAATTTTTATCAAACAGCTTACAGCATTATCGCAATTGTTCATACCTTGCCCATCAAACTGATACCATTCACCTGATCTGGACGACTGTCACATATGATCCATCGGAAGCAATCAGAAGGTCTCATAATGTATTCCATGTAGTTTTACTAAAGAGTTCCGCATGATAGGGATAGATTTCGTTTTAAAGATTGAAGTGGTTTTTCTGTGGCAGTGAGTTTTTATGTAAGCAATAAATGAGTTTAGGTATAAATGAATATTGTGATAGTAGATTGAGATGATGAATTCTGTGAATAAAGCCTGTCTGCTAAGAATGAATGCGCGTTAGCTGTATAGTCCTCTGGGCTTGTAGCGACTAAGCCATAACCGAGACGTGCATTGCTTGGCAGTGGCGCGGAGAGCTGTTCGAGTGCCGACGAGGGGGACGACGGCGGGGATCCCAGCACCAAAGCGGCGCGCGAGAAGGAGCGGCGCCAGGCCAACAACGTGCGGGAGAGGTGAATAACAAACAAACAAATTCAACACTCCATCCATCATACATAACGAGATTATCATCATTATCATACAATAGTCACGACAAACCAAACCAAACCAATCACCTCCTTTTCACTAACTAACCAACAGATAGCATCATTTTAAACCTAAAGCCAACATGTAGAGTGGCCGTTCAGTATCGAAACGTTGCTTGAAATGACTTTATACATTTTCGGTGACCAGATCTGAATAGCCGGAGGTACTTTCGAATCTTCCTCTTTCCCACCTCCTTCCCTTCGTTACTCACTTCAGCCTCTCGACATACCCCAATTAGGGAGTTCCTTCTCTAACCCACCTCATATCATCGCTCAACCGGATGGCCTGGTTTGTACAAAGAGCAAAGGCATGCAGTCCATGGAGAAATAAATTCTCAAGAAAAACCTGGTTATCAGGATAAAAACTATACATATAAACATTCACCTATTCATTATAACATACTACAGTCCTTTTCGTTGTTTGTTTTTGGGGTGTTATGCCGTGTTGCGCTACCTCCTTCTTTAGCCGACGTTTCGGACAGCGTTGCAGTGTCCATCATCAGGGCAGATCCGACGATGTGTCTGAAATGTCGGCTAAAGAAGGAGGTAGCGCAACATGGCATAACACCCCAAAAACAAGCAACGAAAATGCTTTTGGTCGTGAAAATCTAAAAACGTATCATATTACAGTCCATTTATAACCTAAACATTATTATATTCTAATAATTATTAGATAATCACTTGCACATTTATGTTTGGTGGCAGTGCTGTATTTTTAATTTGTATTGTTTGCATGTGTGATTATTTTATTCACGTTACTAATATATTATTATTTATCTATTTCGCGTCATCTTAACTGATCATTGTTATTGTTTTTGTCTTCCTATTTCCCCCATTTCAAGGCCTGACACCTCTCTTTCTCTCCACTACGTTTTCGGATATGACAGGTAAGATGGTCACAATGTGTTGAAATTTCAAAGCTTCGTCCAGAATCCGAGAGGCGTGGCGACGCATGAGCTAGACAAGTGCGATCACATATCAAGCAATTAACGAAAACGTCTTAATATATTATTATCGTCACAATGATTTTATGTACTTTATTTTGCCCTTTTGATGGCTAAATTATTTATTTGCTCAATGGCGATGTTTGGAAAATCTGGACGAAGCTAAATATTTTTTTGTGTAAACAAGGGTGAGAAAGTGAAGCATTGAGTGAAAGTTTCATCTATTCACTAAATTTACTCAATTTTAAAACTACATAATTTCGTTACACATTTGAGTTCATGTTAAACATTATACTTTGCCAAATTCTGTATCAAAACCACAATGTTTGGATAAACAAACTCTTGGAACTTTCCTAGTTTTAATCTATATGATTTAGTTCAGTAAATTATTTTGTTAAAATTCACAACAGTTAAGGTTAGAAAAAATGCCTGAAAAACCAGCCACATAAATGGATTGCTATGTCAACGTGAAGATGGCCATATATAGATTCGATAGTTTACCCTTTTTACAGTATTGTTACTCCCACTATTTGGTTACAGTTTCGTGGCAGCCTAAAGGGTAGTGAGTGATAAGCCATAATATTTGTACTCTTATGATAAGCGTACACCAAAACGGACGAGTAACTCGAACGTGTATGTGCTTACACTGCAACATCCAATATCCACAGTCGTTTAGGTAGATAACAACAAAATTTAACTATAAATATACTCAATTTGCACTGCAGACACCGGCAGACTGGAGAGAAATCCCAACAAGTTCAGACTTGGCGGTTGATCGGGCGTCATCGGACGATGACGGTCGTGTTTGTGTATGCGCTCTTTTTCTTTTACAAGTGTTTGACTCAATCGTCCGAGTTCGGCCGTCATTGGATGACAGATTAGGTGTACGCGAGCCATTAGGCTGCGTATACATGTGTGCAACGTTATCGCTTTGGATGGATATGGTTCTAACTTCGCATTATCATGTTCTGAGGTTTCAAAGTTTGCAAAGCCAAATTTTCGTAATCTATTTAACAATTTTTGATTTTGACGTTAAATCTTCTGTAAAGTATTTTAGTTTATCATATTTTAATGACGTTAATTTAAGGATGTGGCCCTAGGTTGGAATTGCATTAGGGAAATGTAGTTAGAACCTTATGCAATGAATTATTATGCTCTATCTGGTTGCAAATGTCATATTTAAATATTTTCCTTTAAAATATGTTCAAATAAAATACTTTACACAAATTTCAACCTCAAAATCAGAAATTGGTAAATATAAAACGAGAAATTCTTTTTGCAAACTTTGACACCTCTTTGTGTCAAAGTTTGCAAAAAATAATTCTCGTTATATATTTACCAAGTTAACTAAGAACAAGGTAAAGTGATGTTAGAACCCTTTCCAACTGAGGTAACGAAATAGCCTGGTTAATATATAGTAAATTATGTAAAAATTTTATATAAGTCAAGGGCTTTGTATTTTTCTAGTTCATCTTTTCCCTTTGAAACTGTAAAATGACTAAACTCGTCCGATTTTATGTGCTCATTCGATGGTTATATAGTTCATGGTCTTTTAAATTTCTTTCTTTTCTCTTAGTAAATTTGATTAATGATGTTGCACTAGAGATGAGAAAAGTAAGGGCTGAACAATAGTTTTTCTTTAAGACGTCCAAGGTTTAAATGGTTTCACACATGCTATATCAAAAAGCCAGGTTAGGTTATCACATTAGAATGGGTTAGTATGGGAGCAGGTAGCAGGCAGCGTATAGCTCATAGCACCACTGACGTGGCCAATTTGCCATTGCGCAGCTGTTGGAGTGCCGATGACGAGTTTGAAGAGAACTACTGTGACGGCCGGCCCGACTTCAAGGCCAAAAGAGAGAGAGAGAGGCGGCAGGCCAACAATGCCCGCGAGAGGTGAGACACAATACACATTGATTGGTTGAATCACACTAAAATATGATTACTAAATTACATTTAAAAAAAATTATGATATACTATTTTTATAATATTTTCCGATATTGTGATTTTTTTATAATTATTATTTTTTGTATTTATTTTGTGCTGTTGCATGGTGTTTTTATTAAAATATCCAATTAGTTAGTTGTGCCTGTTCCTTATTTTCATGTTATTTTATTTCATTCCCAAATTTTTTCCATAATCGTGTTTACTATCTTAGCATTTTTGAAATCCCTTATTTATTTTTCCAAAATTCAAAAATTCCTTAAAGCAGTCCAAAATTCCCAAATCCAAAATTCCTTAAAGAACTCCCAGAGAAGGCTTGTACGTACATCATCAATGATCATTCTCTTCCTTCTCACGCTTCTTGTGTGAAAACAAAAAAGACATTAAAATGATGATGTCACATACGAACTCTCTCTGGGACTAGTATAAAAATCTTTTCATTTCCACACTTTTCTCCAATCTTTTGTTATTATTAATTTTACATATCACATAAAATATTTCATGCAAAATAATTATTTACCAAAAAAGAATCATAAATGGATTGAACAAAGCGCATTGTGCTATTTGACTACCACAAAGATCTATATCCTCTCAACGTGTTATCATTAGTAAACTACCCTTGCTTGACTTTATCCACGCAGCTGTCGCATATTTGATCCACGAGATTTCACTAAAACACATAGGGTTAAATTGCGTTGGGGGATAAGTCCGTCTCATTCTTTCCTTGAAATTTAAATTTAAAAAGTTTTAATAAATGAGTATATTTGTAACATTTCATTTGTGTCATTGTCCAGGATACGCATCAGAGACATAAACGAGGCACTGAAGGAGCTGGGCAGAATGTGCATGACGCACCTCAAAAGTGACAAGCCGCAGACGAAACTGGGCATCCTCAACATGGCCGTTGAGGTCATCATGACCTTAGAGCAGCAAGTTAGAGGTAACAAACAATTAAATATCAGGCCCCGAAACCGGGTAGACAGTGAAAATATATCAATAAAGTGACATAAAACCAAGTATTTTCTTTTCATTTATTTAAAATATCACAATATACATATTTGCTTCTTTTGAAAAATTAAATATCAGATGCGGAGGTGGGTCTAGAGCTCCTAAAATGGCAGAAGTGGAAGGTCATTTAAAAAATATATATTTGTGACTAATCTTTAATTGATATTCCAATTAATTTGTCTCATTAACCTCATGAATTCGGAACTCAAATTATACTTTATATATTGTTGAACATTATTTATAATTTTCATTAATAAACACGTCACTTAGCATTATGGTTTTCAACTTTGTACATGTAGAAATTAATTACCTACTAGTAGTTAGGAATGCAGAGTTACCCTGTAATATTTATTTGGAAATTGCTACAAAATTCATTTCCCTGCCAAAAAAAGGTGCAATATATTACATTTATTGAATCTGATTTTTTGTTAATTACAATACAAATCAAAAAATTTGAAAAACAAACAAAAATGTAAGTCAAGCTATTTTTCTATAACCGCCGAGAAGTGGTCAGTGATCAATGGTTAAAATTATCTTTTATCACAATTTCATCACAAATTAAAGACGACAGTAAAAGAATATTCCAAACTGTGCAAATAATTCAAAACAATGTTTATTTTACACTTTGTATAACTACACGACCTGCGTTTTAGTTGTCTATCCCTTTCAAACATATAATTATATTCATTGTATTGTCTTGGTTAGTCTGTTTATTTTTAATGTATCCACTATTATTTTAAAACTTTTTACACATGCGTAGAACATATCCAGCGTGTAAAAAGGGAGTCCAGTGGATACAAAATTTTACAGATATGTAATATCCTTATTCTAATATTGTTGTTGTTTAGAACGCAACCTGAACCCCAAGGCGGCGTGTCTGAAAAGACGTGAAGAGGAAAAGGCGGAGGACGGCCCCAACAAGATGGGTGGTGGACCCCCCATGCAGCACTCCATGCCCTACAACACCATGCAGGTTGGTTCTTTCACCTTCTAGCATTTCTTGTTGGTGATGCCCATAGATAATAGAAACAAGGAAGATGATGAATCATTATTGCCAAATAAGCATCGTTCACCCATACTAATGCAAATCGCATCTGTTTCTACCTACATACCAAACGCATTATTTTCATCGCATAACTGCTTTGATGGTTTGTGCAGTTTGGTCGTAGCTCGGCGACAGTGGCACGCATCCATTTCTGCCATACCTCCATTTGTTTTTATTATCTATAGTGACTCTTAATGTAGACTCCATTGTATGCAGTGTGTATTTTTCCCTAAGCATATAAGCCCCCGAAACCCAAATTACTGCACTGCCCACGTTGTATTAATGAGCACTACTGATAAATATATTTAATAATAAACTGCACCCATGTAAAAAATATATCTTAGCATAAGTAAAGTCCATAACCAGAATACCAAAATTGCTATTCTTTGTGACTGACTTTTGATTCCGATCCTATTGCTTTTTAGGTATGGAATATGTCGAGTGTAAAGATCTTTAATTTAGAGAACACATATTTTAATTTACTTTAATTTTAGCAGTGACTAACTAATAAGTATGCATTTTCCATAAGCAAGTTTTTTGTAGCTTCATTTTTAAAATCCACCACTTTTATCAATGTTCTAATGGCTATTTTGTAATTTTCAGCAGGGCCCCCTCCCCTCAGGGATGCCTCACGCGCCCCCTGGCCCCCCCCCGCCGCCAGCGCAATAACGAACGCCCCCCCACCCCCTGCACACCTCCCTCTCACACCACGCCCCACATCACAACACCAACAATAGTAGTCAAGACCACAATCACCACCATCACGGCCATCATCCCATTCACAGGCCCGAGATGTTCTACTGTACCGAGAGGCTATAGCGCCGACTGTAGCGCCGGCTATTAGCCACAAGGCTTTTGCGCTGAACCAGAGTGTTATATATAGCTACGTCGCAGAGGTGCTCTTATAGCAGCAAACAACGCTGACAACCACACTATAACGCCCAACTACAGAGCTATAACTCTGAACAACGTTGTGAGATGACATTGTGCTGATAGCAATACTAACTTCAATATAATGCAGAGCAACGAGACTGTGTCCCCAAACTGAGATATTATAGCTAGGAAAAACGTTGTGACAGCAATGAGCGACCTGTTTGTGGTTCTGAACGCGAATGGCGTAAGAAGTAGCTCACAACACCGTCGGAGCGCTGATCAACATGGCTATTGTGCTGAATAATTAAATACTGCTAACATCACTATAACACAAAGCAAAAGGGGCTGTTGTCCACAAACTATGAGATTGTAGTCCTATACTACATTATAAAAGCGCTGGGCCACGTGGTTATGTGCTGAACGACAGTCAAGTATACAGCTAAACATATTGCTCTGAATAGTGGTGAGGAAGGTGGCTGTAGCAATGTGTTGCTATTCTGCACTTTGAACCAGATCAAGTATGTGCAATGGGTGCCCTTTGTTGGGTGATGTGACGAAGACAACAGAAGCGGCATCTTGTGATGTGTGGTGTCCCAGATTCCTAATTATATGTGATGTACCATAGATATCAAAATAGTGACAATGTGCAATACCATAGATGCTTTGTGAAGACAGTTTTATTTCACAGATGCCATAAAATGATTAGATATCTTTATTATTATCTATTGAACAAACTAGAAGAGTTATGGAACGTAATAGCCGACGTGTTATGTACATATATAAAAAGATTTGAATTTGTCAAATTATTTAATTTATAAAGCAGCGGAATCGTTGTGTCTATGGTGTTGCAGTGTTCCGTTTCAACTATGGATTACACGTTAAATGGTGCGTCTATGGTCAATAATAATACTAACAACAAAGGTGTGAATAACAGAAGGTGTGTACACACAATATATAAATATACGATTGCGTCTATGTTGTGAATATATAAAGAATAATAATTTACGTGTATGGGAACGTACAAACGATGCGGAACCGGTGTGAAGTATTCCCAGGTGATAGTGCTAAAAGAATAGGCCGACAAAACAATGACTTTTTCTAATGATAATTATTATAAAACTAATGTTAAACAATTCTTATACATAATATTATTCTCTTCAATTTTACCCCAGTGTTATGATAATATTATTATTCTTATTTTATTAGGATATGAATTCTGAATTTTGATAGCCATTTAATATTTTTCAATCTGCGCACTGTTGAAAAAATTAATGACCTCTCTAGCAAAAGGACTCCAATGTGAATTGATGATTGGTTCATAGAAAAAACTTAAGTTAATGTTTAATGAAAAATGATATTTTTGTGTATATACATGGTGTTCCAACAGATAATTTTTCTTTGAACACTGTGCAGATTGGATGCTATAAATGGTGTTTACTTTGTCTTTGCTGGGAACTGTAAAAAAATATTTTTTAACTATATTGGACTTGTAAAAATAAACATTTTGTCATAAAAGTTTTGGAAGTGGACTGCATTTTTAAATAGCATAAACAGCAAGGCTAAATTATCATTTTATAAAACAAATCTGTGAACATAATATTATGTGTTTGAGGTTTGAAATTAACAAAGGTTAATAATTTTCAAAAGAAAGAAAGTTGATTAAATAATAGTTTTTTTTAAATGCATTATGTCAGTGCAATAATTTTACAATAAAAGATTTGTTTTCAACTATGTATTCTTAATAATTTATTATAAAATTGCAATTTAGTTTTAATTTTTTTTTTGTCAAAATCAAATAATGTCGTAAATATTTACAAAATATATCTAATGAGTTACAGTGAAACCCTCTTAAAAAGTTCCCTCTCAAGAAGTTTGGTTTTTTCGGTCGCTTGGAGACTGACCCAATTTATCCCATGTATAAGGTTTTCCCACTTAAAAAGTTTTTTCCAGTTCCTTGGAAAACTTCTTTAGAGAGTTTTACTGTATTCTATTACAATATTTCAATGAAGATTTGTATAAAATTGTAAAAAAACTTGAATTAATCAACTTTTTTTCCGATAAAAGATAATCGACGATAATATTAAATAATTTTATTATTTTTTGCTAATGAAATTTTTTATAATTATTGTGAGTGTTATCTTAATTTGCCATATTTTAATTAAAAACATCCTACGAACGTATCAAACACGAATAATACGTATTATTTTTAAATCATTTGCCATTTTCTTTATGTGATACGTCCATTGCCATATTTTCAACCAGTTTTCCGAATTTAAATGCAATATTATTGTAGTATGTTTTCAATGTAAAAATGATTACCCCGCAATACTCCTCATGTCAGTGTAGCTATTTTAAAAGGTGTCAATGCATTTTTGTAAAGAAACATCACTAAAAATCAATAATTCTTTACACTTTTATTTTCATTGAAGGAATTTCATAAATCGATAATTTTTATATTGTAAAAATATATTTTTGAAAATATTGTGTATACCTATTTTAAAATACAAATCTATGCAACACACAGCTATGATTTATATTATTTTGTTCTACATATATATGTACAAGCTTGGAGTTATGTACTTGATTTTATTTTTAAAATAAGAATTCAAAAGATGGTGAATTTGTAAATTTGTTGCCATATAAATAATTTTATAAATGATTTTTTTTTTATTTAATTCAATAAGAGCATTTAAACAGTGTTGCCACAAAATAAAATTCCACTGCCTATGAAGAATTAATAAATGTATGACATGTATTATATTAGTGCTAAGCGAAGTTTGTATAAGTTTTTTATATTAATTTTTAGTTATCTTTATTTTATAATAAGAATTACGCAAAAATAATTGTGAGGTAATCAATAAGCAATAGTGGATTATGTATTTCTATTTCCTTTTTTAATATTTTAATTATCATTATGTTGACAGTAAGTCTAGTTAAGTTTTATCACTTTTTATTGAGGTACGTTTTTTTATGATAATATTTGATAATTTCTTTAGCCTTATGCAAATATTTTTTTTACTGCGGCTTCAATATTTGCGTTAATGTGGAAAATGATTCCGAGATTAAAACTACATAATCAAATTATATTCAGTTTTCCTTGTTCTTTGGCCAAATTAAGAACAATTCAGACCGAATAATATTAACTGTCCATTAAATAATTCTTGTGGTGTCTTTAAATTCTACCTACTTCTTTCTCACGATTCTAAAATATCATCTTAGCTAATGTACAAAAATATAGTGTATATTATTTTTATTAATTATTATTGATTTAATAATTTAACGATGATATTCTAATAGTTTTAAATTGACGGCCATCTTGACTTAAAACTTATAAATGTTATGATTGCTTATTTGTTTATAAAAGAATGATTGATTTTAAATGTTTCATAATACAAAAACTTTGCAATCAACCTTTTTATACTTCTGTGTGTGTTTTACAAAAAAATGTGACTGAGAAAACTTTGTCTGTCGTTTAACTAAACTAAAACTCTGAAAATGTTGTCAAGTAATTTAAAATTAACTTTGTATTCAACTATACAGCGCTCTTGAGGTGATTTCTCCACAAAAATGGCGCTCTACAAATTATCCAATTATATTGTTTATTGTTCACACACGTTCACTGGCTGAGTCAGCAGAAGAAGAAGAAGAACGGCCGCTGTTCCCAATCCTACTAATCAATATTTTGCCTTAGTAATTGATTAGTGCACAACTACGCTTTTTCCAACACACAAGTATCGCTTAAGCATTTATCTTAACCTAAGGAAGCCGGACTAGTGGATTAAACTCGTTCCGGCCGCCTCAGTTTTGGACTAGTTCTTAAAAGTGTCAACAGAGTAGAAAAAATACTGCGAACACAATGTATGGTTGATGAAATATCACTTTGACAGAAGACACAGTTTCGCGCTCATTTCACTTCTGTTGTGTTGCGTTTATCCATTATCATTTTAATTAATATGGATTGAGAAGTTTGGATGCGTGCGGAGCAGAGACGAAAAACGGTTAATTTATGCAAAAAACTATGTCATTTTCGAATATTCGCCAAGCCAAGTGTCAAGTCCAGTACCTACGGTCAAGCTGACACTTTATTTTATATACGTTTGTTTAAAAAATATAAAATGTCAGTTTATGGATAAAAATATTTGAAATGAATTACGTGTATTAATAATAAATCCAACAATTAACTCTATAATATTAATTTAACTTCGAAAGTTCTTACTTTGATGTCATTTTATTGTCTATGAGAGCGGGCGAGGCCAGATAACATAAGATGTTTGGAAACAACATAAATCGAGCTCTACCCTACAAAATGCTTGGCTGATCGCGGCCTCAGATGAATGGATTTAAAAGTTAGGAACAGCGGTCGTAAGACTAATAATCTCAGAATGACGGATTGAGTTTTTGTTGTCACATTTTGCACCAAATTTATAATATTTAAAAAAATCATACTATTTTGTGTAATTCGCACAATTATACTAAATTCAGAATGCGATAACAAAAAATTAATTAAACTTTTTTTTTTTTGGTCATACTATTTTATTGAAATAATGATGGCAAATTTCTGATTTATTTGCCGGTGGCAGCTGTTTTTTATGTAAAGTGGTACATAATTTGTAATTTTATTTGCTGCTTTTCCAGAATATATCTGTAATGTTTTTCATCGGTATACCAAAATGACAAATAATATAAATCACGATTACCTTGTGCAAGAACTGTTTTTTGCAATAATTCTACTTAACAGTGTACTTATTTTTATACACTACTTATTTTAAAAATAACCTTCAATCATTAATTTTATTACAAACTCAATTTTTTAAATCTGATTTTTATGGCAGCGTTTAGGCAACATTAAAATTCAATAACTTAATTTTGTGCACATGTTTTTGCGAAAGTTTAATTTTAATTTTACATAAAACAATTTAAATGTTTTTTTTTTTTTATTTTGTAAAAAATTATATGTAACAAATTTTTGGAAGTGAAAATCATTGACGGCAGTAAAGATTTTTTATATATATTATCTAAAAAAATTCTATAAATATGAATGGATGGATACAATGACGATTTATATCTAATTACTTGATAGTTTATTGATTATAATTATTATAATTGAGTAATCATATTGTATTATGTTAATTACAAAATAGTGATAATGGAAAAAAATAATAATGTTTATGCAGAAATTATACAATAAATGTGCCATTCATTTTTGCATAAAACCTTTGTTTTATTTTATGAAGCAGATAATCTGTAGTGTTGCCAGTAGAGAAAGTAACGCCGTTCTTCCATGGAGCTACATTCAAGCTACGCAATCACCGCTCGTCTGTACCTTCCATATTATTGTTAGTGTTTGTAAACGCCGCTAGGCAGTACACTAGCAAAATAGTATGACAGGTAGCGGGTAGCGGCGATTTTGTCAGTCCCCTCGTGCTCTTTATAACCAAGTTTGACTGTATAGGAAATACAAATAAGAGAGAAAGAGCTAGCTAGCTTTCTCTCTCATAATGGATTCCGGTCATCGATGGAAACAATTTTATTGGTAGGTAAAATTTTTTAATTTTATTTTATGAAGCATAAAAGCTGTTTTGAAAGTAGAGAAAACTCACAAAATGTGGGTCCTGGTATTGTGAAATTTGCACAGCTTCTTCTGTCAGGAATTCATACGTCAATGCAACTATTTTCAAATTATAGCAATGAGCTTCTTGGCTCAAGACACAAAGGTGGTGGGTTCGAAACTTGCTCCTGGTGGGGTAAATGAAATTTCAATTAATTTATATAGATTATTTACATAAAATTTTGTCAAAATAAATATTTTATTTGTACCTCGTTCCAGAGCGATAGATACTCTCAGCATTGCCCAAGTGGAAGACCACCATTAAGAGTTGAAATGTTGCTTGAAATTACTTTAGCCTTGTTTAGTGACAAAGACCTGGACAGTCAGATACTTCCCTATCTTCTTCCCCTCCCCACCCACTCCCTTCAGCCTCACAGCTTACTGGCTCCGGGCCGTTAAGACTCTGCAGAATTTACATAAAAAAGGGTTTAATTGGGTTGACAGTAAAACAAATAAATATGTAGGAAACTTATCATTTTTTTAGTAGATTTGTAATATATACAACAGACAATCAAACTTAATATTTTAACAATAATAATTAACAGAAACCCAAAACATAACAATGCATCGAATAAAGATAAGAAAAATAATTTACGCCAAGACGAGAACTTAAATTATTGCTTATCTGAAAACAGATTCTAGGCTACGTTATGGCATGCCATAATGACTGCACAGATAATAGAAAAGAAAGGGAGATATGGCATGGAATTGTCGCTGAGCTGTGACTGAACTGCGGACTACCAAAGCGGCAGATCCAATTAAAGTTATGCATTTGGCGTGTAGATAGAAATAAATGTGGAGCGCCGTTGTGGATACGAAACGGATATAATCATTGAACTTTGTTGACCGTGTTATTTCAAAACCGTGTAAAAACTGAATTGATGATAATTTTGATTAGAATTGATTACAACTTAGAAATAGAGGGGGTATCCATTCCGAGAGAATCGGGAATCAGTTCTCGGACCAGCTTGGAGATCTCCTTGAAGTTAGGATGGTTCTTGTCCTTCATCAACTTGAACAGGACACTCTCCGATGTGGTTATGTGGCAGCCCATATCCCGCAGACGCTGAAATCAGATTATATCAATTCAAATATTGACCGATAAGAAAATACAGTTTATTGTTCTGTTAGTATCGCATGGTTGACATTATTGGCACAAATAATGTGACAACACAAATGCCGTCACAAATAACTCAACTGCTTGAAGGAAGTGGGACCATTGCATAACCAGTTGGGATATGTCTAGAGGCTGAAGGGGGCAAGGAGTGAGGAGGGGAAGATAGGGAAGAGGAAGGTGGTAAGTACCTGACTATAGATCTGATCACCAATACAGCTGATCATTCTGAATAATGGGCTTTCACCACTTTAACCACACTGGAATGGGCAGCAAATATACTAGATCTTATTTTATCTAAAATATACATGAAAAAACATAATAAATAAATAAAAATTGATAGAGAATGCTGGGATTGGAACCCGCAAATGCTGGATTTGTAGCCGTGCATCTAAGCCCCTCGGCTGTGGAAGTTGTTACAAAAGCATTATGCCTGTATTTATGACTTGAGAGTGGAAATATAAAATGATCTAGGGCTTCGATGCTTTAATACCGTTTCGTATTGCTTTTGTTCCACGAAAATATACAATTATTTTTACTCATTGAAATCCAAGCCAAAACTGGAGGTGCGTTAATAGCTTTGTCCAGATTCCAAGAGGCGTGTGACGCATTTGCTAGAAAGCGCAACAATTATCGAGCAATACTTGGACAGTAATGGAAATATCTGAATAAATATTATATATACAAATATATATTATAGTCATAACCACTGGAGCGACCACGCGAAACAAATAAATTTGCCTCGATTGATCGAGATTTCCAGACGATCATTTTTTAAATTTTTCGCCAACATTAAATAAAATCATATCTTCGAATTTTAACATGAAGACATAAAAACTTATTAAAGTGCTATACAGCCAATGAATTAACCTCTATTATACCGTTGATCTCATATTTGTAGGATGTATAAAAAAAATATAAAATTTAAAAAAAATTTATAACCGCGCGGTTCCTGCGTGTTTGATACTTTGAATCTGTCATCAGAGGTACTTATTCGAGTCAACTCTGTATGTTGTCTGTGGTATATATACTTGATAATGAAAGGTACATATCTTTGAAAAAGGGACTTAACCGCTTGGACACATAAGCTTGTTTTCACGATAATTTAACGTAGGTAGACATAGGAATATGTGTGGATTGTGGTAACTGAGTAATTAATTTTAATTGTAAATAGCTGATCATAAATTTTGCGCAAAAAAATATTTAAAAAAATTATTTTTAACATTGTTCTAAAATAATCTGCGAAGTTCGGATTTGCAACATCTACGGTTATAATAGCATTTCAATAGCTTCGTTTTACGACCAACATAACAAACGTGTGAGCTACAAATATTTTTTTAATCTCTTTTTGCCGAATCAAGAGATAATTGGCTTTTTTAAGCCGTAAAGCAATTCTAGACATTTAAAATGGCGCATAAATAAGCCAAAAATCGCTCCGGCGGATAAATGATTTTATAGACTTTATTTTGCCCTTTGGATGGTTTAACTATTTATTTGCTAGTTGGGAATGTGTTGTGTGGATTGTCTGGGTGAAGCTAAAGAACAAGAGCATAGAGAGCATCAGTTTACCTGCAGTGCCAGCACACGGTCCCCTTGTGAGCGAGATATGCAGCCGTCAGCCAGGATGTGTACCGCTATGTCCTGGCTGAGTAGGTCCATGGCTGTTTGCTCTACGCACACGTGAGTCTGAAAGAAATTCATATTATATGCAATCAGCGTCATCAAATCAACTACTCCTCTTCATTATCACTTTCCCTGAAGAGATTTAAAATATTTTCCAAGTTTGGTTAAAAAACACACATTATTTACGAATTTCATTCTCAAGAAATTTTCTTATCTAATCCATATCTAGATAGATAAAACTTTTATATTTAAATGTTTATTATTAGCAGATTTTACTTCCTAACCTTCAAGCTGAAGTATCTCAAAGCTATGTTTTGGAGTTGGTGACTTTTGCTTGAACGGAAACGACATACAAGAATTCTAAACTCAGATGAATAATAAAAATAAACTAATACCGTTTTACTTATTAGATTCTTACGCACCGGTTTAGCGTTGGTATAGTTTAGCCGGCTATAAGCCTGGTTGAACCAATTTTTTTTTCTTTTTTTTTATAGTGTACACCTCACAAGAGTGCCAACTGCTCCCGTCTGGAGTCAGTGAGACTATGGCATCTGCAATTGGGGTATGTTGTGAGGCTGAAGGTAAGCGGGGAAGGGAAGGAGATGGGGAAGAGGAAGGTGGGGATGTACCTGTCTATTCAGATCTAGTCACTAAACATGGCTAAAGCCATTTCAAGCAACGTTTCAATTCTGAATGGTGGTCTTACACCAGGGCGATACTGAGAGTATCTTCCACTCTGGAACGTGCCGCAAATATAGTATATATTATATTTAATTAATTAATTGTGAAATAGCACAATTAATGAAATAAAATTTATTTGCGCACGCCAGGTTCGAACCCGCGACCTTCGGAATGGGAGTCCAAAGCCTTGCCTCTGGACTACACCACCCGACGAAAATGCCGAGGGAACTTAAGTTTTACTCTATTTTTCACATTTATAAATAAGTAAGGGGGATAGTCTATAAAAGAACTGGCCAAAGTATTTTTTACAATTTTAATTTTCCTTTACCGTGTTTCAATATAATAATTATTAATAAGTTGTAATTAATTACCTCCAGTCCAAAAAGAACCACCGCACCCAACTTGTTGGGGAAGCGTTTCCTCAGGTCGTCCAGTAGTGTGGGGGTCACCATGCTAAACTGGGTCTTTTCGTAGACAAGCACTGCAGGGCCCTTGTCCAGTGCAGGGCTCGTGGGGCCCAGCCCGCGAGGGTACTGCTCCGAGATGTACAGCGGCACATTCAGGATGCCCGCTGCCGCAGACTAAAACAACACACCTATTATATATATATTCTTCTGTTAATTCATCTTAATCCACTTGTCCCATTCTGGTCAGGGACCCATCGCCTCGACAAGGCACCTCCAGGCGTCCCTGTTCTGTGCTACTTCGTCAGCATCCGTTCATGGTAGGCTCAAACCCTCCTCGCAGTCTCTAGAGTTACTTCTCCCAACTTTGTCTGGGGCGGCCCACTAAATGTCGTCTCTTGCACTCAATATTCCAGTGGAATTCTAGCATTTTTTTTATAAGTGACCAAGCCACTCAAATTGCGACTTTTCTATAAAGAGTAGAAGAGGTTAGATGTTAACCTCTAGCACGCCGGCAGGCCAGCGGCAGATGAGAGGTTAAATGCTTAAATGCGATTTTAACCCTTATATATAAAGAAACTGTACAAGGACAAGGTCAGAATCGCTTGCGCCAATATAATTTCAGACGTTGCTTTTATTTTCAGTATGTAGCTTCTCGGACTTCTTTGTAATTAATTTTCTATGGTCATTCAAGAGGTTAACAAATGTAATGATTAAATAAAAACCAATTTTGTGCGTGCCATCTCATAAAGGGAGTGAAACATAAAATATTGCTAAATAAATTTTGGGTAAATTTTTGGTATTGGTGGCCACGGTTATTACGAATAATTTTTAGAAAAAAACTTTAGATTTGCCTTAATCACTATAAAAGGAAACTTTTTGCATCACGGCCAGAGGAAAAAAATGCATTTTAATTTTCAATTGCGTAAAATTTCACTTCACTTCGCGAACCGATATGTCATTAAACCGCGGCCATTCTGTCACTACTGTTATGTTGGTATACCCGATATATTACCGCAACACAACGAGGAGCTAGAAATGACACTACTACGCAATCTATGCAAATTAGGTAAGTACTAGTTTGGCGAAATTCTGGAAATAAAATACAATAAAATGAATAAAGACCTTCAGGCACGTTTTTTTGCATTCATTTTTTTATGTTAAAAGCTTTACCTAAAAATCTGTTTTGAGCACTAGTTTGGCGAATACTGGAAATAAGGGGAGAGTAAGATGTTTCCGTGGCACCGCCATTTGACGATGGATTTCGATAAATCAACCCAAATAAATCGTATTTTTTTATAAAAAAATACATTCACTTTTGTATCACAAACCATGTTACACAAACCTAGCGTAGCCGCTAAACTACTTGAAAACTGGGATATTTTTCTTGCCTTGACGCGAGCAGGCGCTACAAAGGGGGCACTTTCTTTTGTATCACAAACCATGTTAAGCAAACCTAGCGTAGCCGCTAAACTACTTGAAAACTGGGATGTTTTTCTTGCCTTGACGCGAGCAGGCGCTACGAAGGGGGCACTTTCTTTTGTACCACAAATCATGTTACACAAACCTAGCGTAGCCCCTACACTACTAAAACTGGTATGTTTGTGGTTTGTGATACAAAAGAAAGTGTCCCCTTCGTAGCGCCTGCTCGCGTCAAGGCAAGAAAAACATCCCAGTTTTCAAGTTGTTTAGCGGCTACGCTAGGTTTGTGTAACATGGTTTGTGATACAAAAGAAAGTGCCCCCTTCGTAGCGCCTGCTCGCGTCAAGGCAAGAAAAAACATCCCAGTTTTCAAGTAGTTTAGCGGCTACGCTAGGTTTGTGTAACATGGTTTGTGATACAAAAGAAAGTGCCCCCTTCGTAGCGCCTGCTCGCGTCAAGGCAAGAAAAACATCCCAGTTTTCTAGTTGTTTAGCGGTTACGCTAGGTTTGTGTAACATGGTTTGTGATACAAAAGAAAGTGCCCCCTTCGTAGCGCCTGCTCGCGTCAAGGCAAGAAAAACACCCCAGTTTTCAAGTAGTTTAGCGGGTACGCTAGGTTTGTGTAATATGGTTTGTGATACAAAAGAAAGTGCCCCCTTCGTAGCGCCTGCTCGCGTCAAGGCAAGAAAAACATCCCAGTTTTCAAGTAATTTAGCGGCTACGCTAGGTTTGTGTAACATGGTTTGTAATGCAAAATAAAGTGCCCCCTTCGTAGCGCCTGCTCGCGTCAAGGCAAGAAAAACATTCCAGTTTTCAAGTAGTTTAGCGGCTACGCTAGGTTTGCGTAACATGGTTTGTGATACAAAAGAAAGTGCCCCCTTTGTAGCGCCTGCTCGCGTCAAGGCAAGAAAAATATCCCAGTTTTCAAGTAGTTTAGCGGCTACGCTAGGTTTGTGTAACATGGTTTGTGATACAAAAGTGAATGTATTTTTTTATAAAAAAAATACGATTTATTTGGGTTGATTTATCGAAATCCATCGTCAAATGGCGGTGCCACGGAAACATCTTACTCTCCCCTTATTTCCAGTATTCGCCAAACTAGTGCTCAAAACAGAGTTTTAGGTAAAGCTTTTAACATAAAAAAATGAATGCAAAAAAACGTGCCTGAAGGTCTTTATTCATTTTACTGTATTTTATTTCCAGAATTTCGCCAAACTAGTACTTACCTAATTTGCATAGATTGCGTAGTAGTGTCATTTATAGCTCCTCGTTATGTTGCGGTAATATATCGGGTATACCAACATAACAAAATGACAGCGGCAGGCGGCGGTTTAATGACGTATCGGTTCGCGAAGTGAAGTGAAATTTTACGCAATTGAAAATTAAAATGCATTTTTTTTCCTCTGGCTGTAATGCAAAAAGTTTCCTTTTATAGTGATTAAGGCGAATCTAAAGTTTTTTTCTAAAAATTATTCGTAATAACTGTGGCCACTATAACAAAAAATAATAACCGTGGCCACAATAACAAAAAATTACCAAACATATCATGTTCAGGGAGCTACTTAAAAATAGCTTATATTGAATGCTTGTTTTGATTTAAAAAAATAGTCAGCACTCGCAGCTATATATATGACTACGAGTGCCGGCTATTTTTATGTTTATTATAGTACGAAAATAACAAAGTCGACTAGTTTCAATAAACCTTTAAAGATTGTTCAACCTGTGAATAGGTTTAGAGCTTTAGAAGGTTTCTCGTCTGTAGCAAAATGAATCACAGTAAATAAATAAACATTCTGAAATTCATACCATTCGGTTAGAAACTTTGATAAGATTATCGAAGTTGGACATGGACTTCCTGAAGGTTTCCTGGATGTCACAGGCGAGGAATGCAGTCTTAGAAGTCTCCAGCAGTCCCAGTTTTGCCAAATTCTTAGCCGCAATCATTTTTAAAGTAATTATTGAAAAAATGAAGAAAGAAAAATAAAATACAGATGTTCAAAGTCGAATACAATTTTGACTGTTTGACATTAGCAAAATATTTTCTTTTGACGTTTGCTAACCAGAGATAAACAAACTATTCAGTGTATTCAACAAAATACTACCATAAACTTTCAGTGTTTATATCTGAAATACCTAACTATCAGAATCCCATAAACTTTAAAGTTATGTTTATTTTCCATTTTCTAAAAAGCCATTATGTCTCACTATGGTCTCACTACACAACACTAAATATATTTTTCGTAGAACCAAAAGAAAATAACAAATTCTGCAACTAGGTGCACTGGTGCATAGTCGGGAAACACGCCAAACGCGCGCCCAACACATGTAGACTGTTGACATTTGTCACATGTGAACAGGTCGTTTCTACGACTCGTTCTTGAGTTCAACAGATCGGCTATGGAACGATTTGCCGGCCTCTGTGTTTCCTCCCTCCTACAACATGGGTCTCTTCAAGACCCATGTTCACTCCTTCCTCTCCTCAAATAGACCCTCCACACAGCATCTTAACAGATGACATAGGCCCTGAGGGAAATTATTTTCCTCAGGGCCTCCTGTGTGGAGTTAATGTAAAAAATGTAGAAAAAGATTAGGTAATGTTGTAGCAGTGATGGTATGTCTAGGGAAATTTCCCTAGATCTAGGGGAGAAAAATATTTTTTAGGAAAAAGGGAAATCAGCACAAAATCTGGGGAAATTTTGAACTCTGGCAAATTTTTTTTTTACATATGACAATATTACTGCTATTGCTTGTCGCAATTTTTTTTTTTAATCCCATGAATCTTTTGATGTATGTACTCCACACCGCAGCCAAACCTTCCAACTCCGAACGTAGTTCGGAGTTGGAAGATTGGCTGATCGTGTGGTTGCTGCGGTCAACCTTCCAACTCCAAGGATTTTGTTTGTGGAATAATTTTACTGTTTACAATGTAATAACATGTACAACAAAAGTTTATTACCACTTCAATGTCCGACAGCCCCCCCCCCCCCTAATTGTTATAATAACTGTTGTAGTACTCCGCTTTCTTTTGTATGGATGTGATATTTGCAAAATTTTGTTTCAATCTAAATACGCGTGGATTAATTACATAGTTAAGATAGATAGGGATTTTTCTGAAAGGATTATAAAAAAAATGTCGGCACAATTGGAAGAATGATATTTTATTTATCCACAAACGTGTTAAACAATCTTAATTTATTATAATCATGCTGGCATAAATTCTCACAAATTGTTACTTAAAAATAATATGTCACTAGGTAGGTACGTAATTACATAATATAGGTACACTGGGTAATAATTATTCTGTGTAGGTAGAAACTTGAAAAGTTTTTAAAAATAATATTTTTTCTTAGGTTAAAACATTAAACACAACAAAACATTGACCTTTTAAAGGGTTGGACTGACTGGAACACATTAATAACAAATATCTACAGATTTATAAACTTGTCTGCATAAAAGGAACTAACAATTTGTTTGCGCACTGTTTATCTTTTTAAGCTCAATATTTACAATAGTAGCACCCCAACTGCATTCCTAAATTTGTACATTTGTTTTACTTTAATTTATCTTGGTAGATTTTTTTCTTTTGAAAGAGAGTAAAATATATATTTTAAATGTACATATTTTCTAATGGTAAACAGTAAGCAATCTTATATTGTGTATTGGAAAAAAAAATCTGATATCAAAACCGGTAACATATATTACATAATATTTCTTAATATATTAACTTAATCTTACAATAAAGGTGGTTTTTTAACATTTTTTCCTTTAACCCATTGGCCTCTAGTGTATCGCTGTGTCTTAAACTCCAACCACGCCAGATAAAGAAGCATAAAACAAACATAGTGTTGACAATAATACATTGTTAAAGTTTTTCCCTGAATGAAGTTTTATGCGATCGGCACTATAGTAATTTTTCAAAATGACGAGTGGTTCTGGACTCGATATCTCGCTTGAAAAAAGCCTGGTGTATACTTGTAGGACTACCATACCAAATTCAATTTTTGGTTATAAGAAAAATACTGAATATAACATATATAGTATATATATATATTCAAAAATTTTATGGTGGAAAAATAATTGAGTAAAACCTCAAAATGTAATATTAACACTTAAAAAAATTGGCGTATTTTGTCAGAGGCTAAAAATATTCCCGCTTTGCAATAAAATCCAAATAAATGGAACCAAGGGCGTCGCCAGCCGATAGCAGCCGATAGCCTAGGGGGGGGGCAAGTTGATATGGAGAATGAGAAAAGCATGAATTATAGGTAAATTCGAGAGCACATGAAGCTTTTCATTTGTAACACGAGCCTTACATCTACGGCGATTGTTTCCATGAATAAGTTTTCTGTGTACACTCACCATGGCCAGAACTTTTTTAGAATCTCTAGGGGGGGGCAGCTGCCCCCCCCTGCCCCCCCTTGGCGACGCTCTTGGATGGAACATTTGTTAACGTATTCGAAAACTAAAAACTGTTTTCGAAAGGTGATGAAATAGGCTTTCAAATTTCTATATTAAAAATTACTATGTATTTTTTTAAATATAAATTTTTTTTTGCGAAAACTTTAAAAAGTTTTAAAAATGGTTCACTTTACTTTTTTTTCTAACTAAAATTACTGATAATGAAAAAAAAATAAAACACATACTTATTTCATTAGATAAATGAATTATAAACCTTAATGTCACCTCACTTTTTTTCGTTTCATGTAAAAAAAATTCACAAAGTTCCATAATTTTTTTTCAAATTGCTATCGGAAACTTTGGTTTCAGAAAGGGGTAATTTTTTTTTTTTTTGGTTTTCTTTTAGATTTGAACATATAGTTTGTTGTATTCTCTTTCTATGAGACCTATGTGAGCTGGGACAAATATGGTGAGAGAGAGAGAGTGATTAAACGGGTTTTAAACTCTCAAATGAAAAATGTGAAACAGAAAAAGATTCAGTCTATATTGTATCTTTTTCTTTCACATTTTTTTTTACGTGAATTCCACACAAAAGTCCCGACTGTCTGGAGCCAGTGAGACTGTCCCCAATTGGGGTATGTTGGAAGGAGGAGGGTGGAAAAGTAACCAGCTATTCCGATCTGGTCACCAAACACGGTTAAAGCCATCTCAAGCGATGTTACAATTCTGAATGGTGGTCTGACACCGGGGCGATACTGGGAGTATCTTCCACTTTGGAACGTGCCACAAATATATTATAACATCGCATATCTCATTTTACACAGGTTTTCAGGAGGAACAAAAAACCGTTTAGTTTATTAAAGCTTTGAAAAAAGGGTCCACTCACATTTAGGGATCAGTTATTTGAAGAAGTATTTATTTTTCATTAATAATAATAAAAGTATTGTTAGAAATGTTAAATGATATTCGTTGTGTAACTCACAAAAAAGGCTGAGAAATAATAAGACACACCTTGTTATTATGTTAGCTCATGAATTGAAGATAATTGAACTGTTGTAACTATCTACATCTAATGAGGTATCAGTTTGGTTATATCAATATATATGCAGCCACAATAACAATATTATTGCACAATATAGCTTATTAGCTCCATAATATATTATACTATAATAGTATGTACATGACAAAATTGACACATAATAATGAGCCATGGAAGTAATTCACACAGTAATTAATATAATTAAATGGCTGCTGTGGATCAAATTATAAATAAATATCTATTACTTCTAAGGAAGCTTGAAAAAAATGACTACACATTGGTTTAGTAAAATTATACACAATAACAATTTCAAACTATAACGCTACAAAACTAAATAACAGATTGTCTAAAACTTTAACTATAACTCATTATAATAATGTTTATTTATTTATACTGGGTTTACGCACTTTTGTGAGAACAATCCAGTTATAAAAACTCAGTTATTGTACAAATAGAGACATGCAACAAAAAATCTACAATTACAATTATGCAATCTATTATATTTTAAATATAAATTTGAGCACCGAAATAAATAAAGGTTTTTTGCTACAAAGACCAATTTTTCCAGATTGCAAATATTCTGACAATATTTAAAAAAAATATATTTTTTTAAATTTAATAATGTTATTATTGAGTTCTGCGAGTATTTTAGTGTTTTATTATTATGACAGCCGTTCCGGCTTACAATGTAATATTCAATCTGTTTTCAAAGTACCCTTCATAATAGAGAATCTATTGTTACAATTATTTTCTCAGCAAATTGGTTTAACCGGTAATAAATCAATTTATACACCTTCAAAATTGACATTTAAAATCTTATAAACAAGTCGTCTCAAAGGGGTACAACCATAGTTTGAAAATGGCCTTGTAAGCCGAAACAGCTATCACAATAATAAAAAACTAAAATACTTGCAGAACTTAATAAAATAAAATAATTAAATTTAATTTAAATAAAAAAATTGGAGTTCTACGAGTTAAACACAAAAACGATTAATAATCTGAAACTATTTGAATTCCTCGTACTACCATGATTATAAGTGAAAAATTTATTTGTGCAATGATGGAGGACTTATCTCTAGCACCTAGTAAAATAAATGTAATTTAAAAAAACATCCAGTAACATTCTACTTTCTTTAGATTAGGATAATCTGTCAGTTTGTTCGATAATAATCGGCGATATAATCGTTACGAATAACTTGACAATATTGAAATCTCCTACTATCATCCTTAAGATGATAGACTTCGCTTTTCGGCCCATACAAAAAGGACGCTCGGGAAAAAACACTTTTCTACATCGAAAATTGTACAAAATGAATATTTTTTTTATAGTGCCTTCTGGAGGGTGAAAACTATGTCGGTGTGTTTTCGAATTTTCGATGCGTTTCGTAATAACGTAAACATTTACTGTCAAACATGTACGATTTATCAAAAAATATTATTTAAGGAAAAAGTGCTGCTAACTCAACTCTCATAAAGAATTATAAAATTATAAAAAGCTACCGACGTAGCTTCTTCTTTTTAAAAAATATATATTTTTTAAAATTTCAATTTCGTGAAAGTTTCGGTGTAGAAAAGTGTATTCTCCATAAACCCCTTTTCGAGCGATTTCTGTAGGTAAATTTGAGCGTTGTCTCATTCGCACATTTCGAATTCGCATGTATTGTAAGTGTGCGTGAACTTATTGTGAGCGGGACAGAATGACAGACGCGGGTGTTCCGCGTGTGGTTCAATGTCTAGCCTCTTAAAAGCGGAAGATACTGTTTGTACAATTTTTGAGGACTTAGCCAGCCAAGGAATTGAACCCACGAAGCCTGGATGGGAACTCAATTCAACTCAGCTCAGGTTAATTTACGAGGTACAAATATATATTTTTAAATTCTAATCAAAATCTGAATTTGAACATTTATGGTTTTGGAAATGAAACCTTTGCATTGAAAATAAACAGATACAAATAAGAAAACATTTCATTTTGATCACTAAAATAATTTATATACATAAATAATTTTTCTAATAACTTATAATTATTATTACCAACAAAACAAATAACAGAACGTATATAATTTGAGAAATAAAAAAAATATTTATTCAATTAGCTCTAAAAAATAGTATGAAAAGTTATCCTTATTTGTCTACATTTGAGAGAGCTTAATTTGCTATTATATAATCTATATTTATTGTACAATGGGTCGCAATATATGCTTACTGGCATACTGGCTAACTTCCATCTTTGAAATATTGTATATTTTCAAAAGGAAATTAAATCACATTTGTGACAACAACAAAATAGTTATTTTGCTGTTGCTTACTTCTTTGTAATCTCTGCACTAATTGCCCGATTATCTTTGGTCTCCCGCTATTGCCCATTTTAGTCCTGAGAGTTAAAAGCTTTAATGAGTCACCGCCGTTCAGAATCAAAACATTACTTAATAGATTTAGTGGTCAGACCAGCCTCCCAACATTCAAATGGGGATACCATAGTTCCTCTATTTACTGGCACTTTCTATCAAACTCATGTGTAATATATAATTTTAAAAGTTTTGAAAGTACATATATTGACTAGGACTGGGCAGCCAGCTTCACGGCCTGCGTTCGTCTGTCGGCCAACACTATCTTGTGTATCCTTTTAATGTGCAACTTCAACTGGTGAGCGAGCTTGCAGGTATAGCTGCATAGGTTGCAAGAGAAGGGCCGCTCCCCCGTGTGAGTGAATTTGTGGTACTTCAAACTGCTCAGAGACTTGGAGACAAAGGGACATGTCGGACAAGCAAATGGCTTCGTCGGGAGATGCGTCATCTTGTGCGACTCCAAGTGTCCATTCTGCCGGCAGCTAAACGTGCAAACATCACACTTGTACGGTTTCTCCCCTGTGTGAATCCTCCGGTGAATTTTCAAATTAGCGATTGACCGCGAAGAAAAACTGCACTGTTCGCAGCCAAATGGACGCTCCTGCGTGTGCTTCATCATGTGCGCTTTCAACAACTTGGTCGAGACGCAGCGATAATCGCATTCTTCACATTTGATCGGTTTAACAGGCAGATGCGTGAGTTTGTGCGTCTTCAGGTAGTCAAACTGTATACAGGTAAAAGCGCAGATGTCGCAAGAGAACACTTTCCTGTCGGAGTGCAAATATTTATGCCGTTTTAGATTTCCGGATTGACTGCAGACGAAGGAGCACTGATCGCAAGCAAAGGGCATCTCTCCCGTGTGACACAGGCGGTGACGTTTGATCGCACTCGGGAACTTGCATTTGTAATTGCACAAATCACAGCCATATATGAATGGGTATTGTGGCGGGGATGGCAGGTCACTTTCTGAAGAAGAGTTGCCAGATTTTCGCTTTCCTTTGCGTTTGTATTTGAGAGTGGTGGAATTTTCGTTTGACGGGAAGATGGCTTCGTATGCATTTATATCATTGTCAGGTACTTCTTGTTTAAAGACAATTTGCGGTGAGGGATTGTGGTGGATGTGGAGGTCAGGGAATTCTGTGCTGGGGTCGACTTCTTCATATTCATCTCTTTCCTTTTTGATAACTAGTTGTTCTACTTCAGTGAGGGGAATGTGTTCATCCTGTAAAGTGAGTTAAATAAGAACTAAATAATCTGTAAGGCCATTTGGTCATTGAGTATTTTTGAATATATCTGCACTAACACCCTAGTCATTTATTTGAATAGTTAAATGTTCTTAAATACATCTACAGGGTACGGCAGCATAACTTCCTTTTTTTTAAACTTAATAAAACCCATTGTACGAATCAGATTTTTTTTTTGTTTTCTAGAATGTAGGCACATACTTAAAGTTATGTTTTAGTTATTTTTAAGATCAAATGAGGTAGGTGACATCCCCCATTCTCCATACACTGAGTAAACCGATTTCTGGCGTTTGTCATGACTCTTACCAGCATATCAGGCGTTATCCTGGCATTCTATTCCTCGATGTTGGTCTTCAAATCTTGTAGGGTCCTTGGACGGTTCACATAAACTCGGATTTCAAAAAACCCCATCGAAAAAAATCACAAGGAGAAAAATCGGGAAAGCGGGCCGGCCCGCTAGAATTACTCCGAGAATTGAAGTCACGTTCAGACAGTTCTTGCACAATCGCCATCTTGTATGGATGGAAATGGAGATCATCACGAAGAATTCTCCTCAAAGAACGATTGGAAAGTCCAAGGGCAGACGCATGTTTGTGCGCAGAACGCTGTGGTGATCGCAATACTGAAACTTTCACTGCCTCAATGTTCTCAGGTGATCTAATGGGGCGAGGGACTCCACTTCTTCCTCTTGTCGCACTCGCAGTTTGTCTGAACGTAGTGACCCACATAACAATTGATTTCCGGTCTGGGACAGGAGCTACATTAAAGTGATTCCGAAAAGGCGCGCGGTTGCGATCACAGAACATCCGTTAGAAAAGTAGGCCTCAACGGCAAACGCATGCTCCTCACTGTTCCAACGCATGATGGCGACTAAACTGACTCGGGACAAAACTTTATAGTTCCGCCTCTCAAATGAGATCACTAGCACTCTGCTACGGCATCAACCGACTGAATGGCTCACATTTTAAAAAAGGAAGTTATGCTGCCGCACCCTGTATTTGAATTTAGCTTTTGTTTTCTTGATAAACGAATGTATGAATGAAGTACATGCACCCACCTGCATTTTTCTGAAATAGGATGGCATAATATTTCAAAATTTACAGCATTCAATATACGAAATAAATGTCGATACAATTTTAGGAGGATTTGGCTTAGTTGTTAGCGGTGTTGACTTCAGGTCCTTTTTTTTGTTTTAAGTTATAAAAGACATTTTAAAAGTTCACAGCAGTTCAAGAGCCGGTCCCTGGCGAGGAAGGTTCAATCCTCAGTGAAACAAAAAAAACTTTGAAATTGGCTACTAAGCGGCCCAAGAAATGGTGCAATTAGGTCGTAAATTGTAAATATATATATTTTTATATGAATATCGCACAAGAGTCCCAACTGCTCCTGTCTGGAGCCATTGGCATCTCAGCAAACCATTTTTTTGTTTTTTGTTTTAAGTTATAAAACAAAAAACAAAAAAATTAGACTTTTTAAAATTCATATTTTTATTAGAAAAACTCTCTTTTTAACTTTTGAAGGTTATTCCCATCAATGTGATATATCATTGAAGAAGAAGATAACAATAATAATCTAATTTTTTTAAATATGAAAATAAACAAGACACAGAAAAATAATAAATGATAACGGTCACAACTGGGACGCCGGCCGTCATAATAATAATATATATATATATATATATTTTTTTAAAGGGTTGATTAATTTAAGTAATTAAAATGCAGTTTTTTAAGTTTAGTGTTTAGTTCAGTTAACAAAATCTATTCAGCGAAAGTCTCTCATAAGGTTTGAAAAAATAAAAATAAAACACTCGGAAAACCTTACTCGTGGGTTCCATTTTAAGTTATTATTTCTTTTAGTTTTCGAGGGACTGAAAAAATAAAACTTTTTATTTGTGAATTTTTCTGTGGTTTGAATCATATCTAAATTATAATCTAACCTCCTCCGATTCTTCCACTTCTTCTTGCTCATCCTCCTCTTCGTGCTCCTGTTCATCAGCCGGGAAAAATTTACTATCGTTTGAATCTTCTGCCTCATCATCTTTTTCTTTTATTCGTTCCGCATCTCTAAAAATTCAACAGAAATTGGTCATTTTTCATAGGTAAAATACGAAAAGAGTCATCTGAAAAACTTATCAATGCTTTGACAATATACACATGAAAAGCAACACAGACTTTCTTGTTTAGTGCTATTAAAATTTTCGTTTAAAACGGTGTTTATTTATTTGATTCACCAATCTTTACACTAAATTGGGAAGATCTTTTATCTGGTTGTAATTAAATTATCATCGATTGTGGCGGGAATTCAGGAATATAGGTGAAATAAATAGCAATAGAGACAAAATGACATTCTCAAGTAGTAAACGAAATAATGAAATTGGCCAAATCAAAAATCAAAAAACCAATGAGAATGGTTTACTGGAAGCATTCAGATATGTATGTCATAAGTTAAGATTGTGGTAGCCTATCTACTGTTCCTACCCAATCTTATAATCACCGGACATTAACTGATTTATATGTAAATATAGATTAAAAAATGTTAGAATTTGTTATCATTGACATAATAATGGTATGTTTAGTTAGATGAAAGGTGTTGATTTGCTAACCTCTCTTCACTCATTCTTCCCCCTCTCTCGGAGAAACATTAAAAATGCATATTTTTAATAAATAAAATAGGTCGAAAAATCTTATTGGAAAACAAATTAGTTTCCCAATAGAATGAAATAAATAAAATATTAGACAGCTGTCAAACTTGACGACTAGCGATCAGTGTTGCCATTCACTCTGAAGTTGCCAGAGGGAAAATTTTGTGATTTATGTTACGAAAGTACCGAACTAGTGCAAAATAATAAAAACACTTTTTTGTTGATTTTATAACGCCAGTGAAAGAAATCATCGTAAATATTTCACCCGCCGCATTTTTAGTAGGTCCAGAATATAGAAAATACACTTCATTTTGACTTAATTACTACAATAAACCACTTTACGTTTGGATAGATGGTAAGAGGTACATTAAAACACTATTTTAATTCAAAATTTCCCGTATAAAACGATATTTTTTGCCACCATTTTGGATTATTTTTGTATGGATTGACATTTGCGTAAGTTTTGTTTCAATCTAAATACGCACGAATTACTTAATTAACTTAAACTAAGAACATATTTTCTGCATGTAAATAGTTGTTTCTTGTAGTAATTATTAAAACAATGTGTAATTTTTACAATCTGCGCCTGAACGTGCGGCGGTTACGCCGTTCTTCCATGGAGCTACCTTCTAGCGACGCGATCGCCGCTCGTCTGTATTTTCCATACTATTATTAGTGTTTGAATACGCCGATAGGCGCTGCACTAGCAAAATAGTGTGACAGGTAGCGGTAGCGTCGCTTGTAAGTTGCTATGTGAATGATGGGCGTTAGGCTGGAATCAGACGGTTCACTCGAGTGAAGGTTTACTCTATGGTTACTCGAGCGAATGTTCCCATCTTCTTTTCACTTTTGTTTCATTTCTTGTTCAGACGTGTCATTCCAAGTGAAATAGGTGGAATGAAATACAGAAATGAACGATTAGTGAACCATCTGATTCCAGCCTTAGGGAAATGATTACCGAGATCCCTTAAGGTGATTTTTCACAAAAATGGTGCTCTATAAATTTATTGGGAGTAAAACAAAAACAATTTTATTTCATAATTTTTTTTTACTTTAGCAAGCCTAACTGTAGTGCGATTTAATATGTATCATTCTCCATTAGCACTTTTCTCTAAGTGGATTATTCTAGTGTGCGTTTCGGAATGAATTGTTGTCATCTCTGAAGCATGTGGGAACAACAGAATGCGATTTAAAAATTATTAACTGTTACTACATAATGTTAATATACAAACTGGTGAACTAGGGAGGGCATTGATAGAGGACACGCAGCTGTTACAAGTTTAGTCCTGCAGAAGTAAGTCCTCCGCTTAGTGCGCCTTCCCACTTCCGTTTAAAAATTGGACGTCGTTCCTTTTAAAAATTGGATGCCGTAGGGTTGTAGAGAATATATGGAAGTGTTCACTAGGGTGTGTCAATTATTTCAACTTTTGAATTCAGAAACGCCTGGCATCTCAAAAGTGGCGTCTTGCAAAGAAAATGAGAACTGCATATAAATTTATTTTTTTATAAATGGTTATTAGCTCGCTAAAATGCATTGAAAATCAGAAAAAACACCTAAAACATGTATTTTTAAATTATGGTAATGTAACATTTTTGCACTATAATTACTGTTAGTTGTCATAACATGTTACTAAATTTGGAGCATCCATTATTTTTTATTCGTTGTATTTTGTTGAAAATTTTTGATGTAGTTATTGTTTAGTATCTAGATTTTATCCAGAAAAAGTGTCATTTTCCCTATTTATATTTTTATCAAACACATCACATGTTTCAAAAAAAAAAATTTTTTTGCGTTCTTTGAACAAGTTATGGAATAAAAATTAAGTTTGCTACAAAATGTAAAATATGGACCCTTTTTTCCCGAATCACGAAATCTAATTTTTTTTCAAAACTTCTGGCCATTTTAGCGAGCTAATAGTGAACACCAATTTCATTTATTTTTATGTTTTCGAATAGCTACAGATCATACACAACTTTTGAGATCCCGGGCGTTTAAAAATAAGGCAATTTTTTTTCTCTCTATGGAGAGCGATACACACTAGTGTTCGCACTTGTCAGACACGATTAAAAGTCGGATCCAGCACGTTATTTCGGATGGATGGCCAGCGCAGCACGTCTGTTTTCGTCCCGCTCGTTCTCCAGTAGCAAGGAAGCATGCACGCAGTGTGATCCGATTTTTTATCATTCCGCATTTTAAACGGAGCTGTGAACAGGGCGTCTCATGTCAGTTTTTTTGTTGTCCGATTTTTAAACGGAAGTGAGACTGCTTGAAGGAGTATGTAATGTTGTAAATAATAAAGCATTTGGATATTTTTATTTCATCTTTTAATAAATCTCATTTGACCGTTAGATCAACTACAGTATGGTCATGTACAATCACTACAGTAATATTACAAAAGTATTTCACATAACTAATATTATTACGTTGTATTAACTGCGTGACACAGCTCACTCTGTAATGGTACAAAATCCAAAACAATATTATTATCGACTTATTAGTGGCTCGCCAATTATGAGATGAATGCAATCCCTCATTTTTTCACTGTATTCTCAAGGAAGGGATTAACGACAAATAGTCTTCATTGTAGAAATGACAAACAAATAAAGCAAAAGTTTTTGATAATTATTCCTGATTTTTCAGAGCAGTGTAACCCACTTTCGTTGTCACAATAAAATGATCCGAAGGTGTGATTCCAAGCAACATCATTTGACTAAAAAATTTGTAACTGCCTTTTCAGAAAAAATGATTGTATATTGAATTGAGTAAGGCTAAAATTTCAGAAGATAAATCGGTATTGGGTAATAAAATTAGGAATCGAAAGAATAAAGCATAATGCCAGGGACACACACAAGTGACTTTTGTCAGGCGATTATTTCTAAATCCATTTCGGTATATAAAGGTGGTCACACACATGGTGTCACGACTTACAGTGATTTTTTTGATTTTGAAATAGTCGCCCAACAGTCGTAGACACAAGTCACTTGTGTGCACCTGACCTAAATCAAAATACGAGTTCCTAGTTTTACAATCACGGCCGTCACAAACTTGCAGTATTAATAATCCAAGTTATCTATTTTGTACCATTTTACAAACATTTTTAAAATAAAAAATGACTAAAGATTGATACAACCAAATAATGCAACAAAAATTGAATTTAGTAGAAAATTTTTATTTGAATCGAACAAAAAATCAGACCTTTCATTTTAAGTGATGGCTGTGTCGCCTTATGCAGGCATTTTCCAAAACTCGAGAGATCGCTTTTTGATACTTTCAGGAGGCGAAACAGCTAGCACAAGAAATTAATATCAAATCAATTTTGTGGTATTTCGCCTACACAAAATAGTTTCAGTTATTTTAATATTTTTATTATTATGTCTACTTAGAAAAAATTTAATATTGGCCTTCAATCTTTTAAAAAGCAGAAATATCAATAATAAAAAATGACAATATCTAAAATATGTACGTAATATAATATTTCACAAAATGAACATTATTTGTTTTTATTGCATTAAAAATAATTGTTGCAAAGAAAATCAATAAAGATGTTGTTATGAATGTTTATTGATTTTTTTAGTGGTAAATAAAAATTCAATATGTAACTATTTAACCATGAATATAAAACAATAATGAATAATCTGAATCTCCTCAGTACTTCACTGATATCATAATTAAAATATAGCTTATTTTACTGAATGACATTATTATTATAATTACATAGTATGAAAAAGTCTATAAAAAAACATTCGTAAAATTATCAGCAAATACACAATAATGAATGTATGTTTAAACTTAACTAATGTTGTAAAGAGCAAACAATTATTATTTATTCCGTTAAAACAATGGTACATTATAATAACACATAAAATTATACGCCTGTTGTAATACATATAATAATTCCTTGGGCTATGTGAAACCATTTGAATAATAATGAAAAATTACTTCATAAATAATATTTGATTACAAACTTCTGATAATTAAATTATATTACATATAAATATGAACATTATTACAATTTTTATGAAAAAAGATTAATTTTAACAAAATAAATATATTTTATTAAAACAATAATTATAATGAAAACATTCAGAAAATAAAATCCTTAAAATAAAATGGCCTAAACATAATTTTAAATACACAATATTAATATAATATTTGGACAATGCATACTTTTAAGATGTTCGAAATCAAAACGCATTTTTATTCACTCTTAAAACAACAAAGAACTTAAAACAATGATTATTTCAATTCATATATTATAATACAGTGTGAATTCTTACAAAGCTTAGTGGGCCATCTTCTACTGACAATGTGGGCATATTGTCAAATGGTATTATAGTTTGTCATTTTAGAGAATTAGCAAAATGGCTGATTTAACATAAAGGTAAAAGTTGCCCAAAAACATACAGGTCAATTAAAAGTTTGATTAACAGAAATACCATCCTCTTACTAAGAAACAATGTGTTTTTCTCCACTTGTGTGCCCGAGTATTGATTGAACATCTATTGTTCATTTCTTGTTTGCCATAAAGTTATTTATCAATTTGGGACTCTAGTTCATACTAATTTCCCACTATTATAATAATGAACTTAAAAACAGATATTTAAAAGTAATATTAAACTTAGACTTATGCATGTACGTACTTAAAGGGTTTACGTGTTTTTAAACATAATTACACTATTTTAAATGTTATTCTCTCAAGTAATTGTTTACATTTTGTATAGGAACATGCATTTGTGTGTGTTTTTTTTAACATTAATATATGGCAACTTTTTTTAGTCTGATCTGAGATTATCTGTCTACTGGTTGATAAAAATAGTATTATTTCATTGAAAAGTGTGTTTTTAACTACCAATTTGTACAAACTAATAAATCTAAATGAGATGAGATACTTTTTTGCATTATTTCCTTCGTTGTGGCTTATTTTTCACTGATCCAGCAGTAAAAAATTGAAAAAAAAAATTTCGAAACAATTTTAGAGCGACAGAAAGTATAATGTAAAAAAGTTTTTAATATTATTGTGAAATTCTTTACAGGCTAAAATTTTCAGCTAATCTTATATAATGCATTAATAAAATACGCTAGAAAAGCTCTTTGCTATTTATATCAAAACAATCAAATGAAATTTGTACACAAAACAAATAAGAGCATTAAACGGAAGTTGAGAAGAGTCTGGTCAGCAAACAAACGCACCTACCAAATCATGCAAAGTGTTTTAATCATATGACTAAATATAATATGCACAAAGCACTCTTCTTAGGGTGAATTGCCTATTCCATAAAAAAAAAAATATAATATGGACAATGAAAATTATTTGTGTTGTATCACTATTTATTTACGTGTATAAGGGGGAGACAAACAGTTCAAAAAGAAAAGTCTTCTTTTCTTCCCGATTAGGATTATTGTCACCGTAAAATGGTATTTAGATGCATTTGTTGCAGTAATGATTTTTTTTTTTAAATAACTAAATTGAATTTTTAAGCACAAACTTTGAGATTTACTAACATGCTTTACTTACAAACATTACAGCCATCTTAAAAATGATTTCATCCAAATTGAATTTAAAATATTTTTATTTAAAAAAAGACATTTCATTCTCTTGTATATGCACAGCCCATCATTATTTTACTTCACACCGAGAGTTTAAAAATGACTAATTTTTTTTCTCCATCAAGTTACAATATATTTATATTCCTTTGACAATCTAAGTTCGTTACAAAATTTTCTACCACACTCTCACGCTAAACGTGATACCTAACATCTGTTTCAAGATCCTTCAGACAATGGACAATAAATTAAAAATAATAAAATATTGTATTTTTTAAAGCATTTGATTAAATACATACATTATTCATTTTAGAAAGTTTTTTTTTTTTTTCAAATATCGCCAGGAGTTATAAATAACCCGCCAATATTAAAAAAACTACAATATCTTTCACGTCAATAATTTATAGTCCAAATTCTGAAATCTTGAAACGACACTCCACATGAAAAATTTATCCTACCAAGTTGTAAACATGAAAAAATACACGTTGAATCAAGAAATTCTTTTTCAATTACTTTTTTTTACACTTCACATTCATTTTTGGTTATCTTTACTTGAGAATATCAACGACGCTTGCATCGCACGGAACCAAAAAAAATTCTTACAATTTGGCAGATTCAGGTTTCAAAATACAATTACAAAAATATATCATGATATTTTTTACCATTAAAATCCTTTTAAAAATGTTGCTATCCAGATCGGTAAGTAGAGAATATGATTACCGATCTAATTACGACAAAATACTATTGCTATTTAAGTTGAAATTATAAGAAAGAAACCACACAAGGAAGACAACATCTTGACTGTAAGTGGTATTGGTATTGCTTTAATTTGGGAAGATGATTACATAGTTTTTAATTTTAGTGTTTGAATAGTTTGAACGGTATTGTGTTTGGATCTGAGCTTTGCAAGCGTCACATGCTTTACCTTCTATCAAATATTGAATTTATAAAAAATGATTTGATTATAGTAAAATATTTGTTGCCCTATGAAAAATATCACCTCTTAAATTGCTTTCCATACACAACATTCTCTTTTACCGCACATTTACCAAGCCTTTCAGCTGCACTGTATGTAGAACAACCAACTTTCTAAGAGACTTGCTCTTTTATCCTCAAGACCTATGCCAACAAATATAATGACACTATTTAAAATTGTCCAAACAATTAAAAAGTCATTGTAAGTGATTTGAAAGAATTTAAAGTCATCCTAAGTGACTCGAAAGACTTCAAAAGTCATCTTAAGTGACTCGAAAGACTTTAAAAGTCACCCGAAGTGAGTTGAAAGAATTCAGAACAATCACTAGTGATCTAAGTCATCCCTAAGTGACTCGAAAGACTTCATTAAGTGACTCGAAAGACTTTAAAAGTCACCCGAAGTGAGTTGAAAGAATTCAGAACAATCACTAGTGATCCAAGTCATTCTAAGTGACTCGAAAGACTTCAAAAGTCATCTTAAGTGACTCGAAAGACTTTAAAAGTCACCCGAAGTGAGTTGAAAGAATTCAGAACAATCACTAGTGATCTACATAAGTGGTCGTGGTTCAGGTGACCAAGGCTGTAATTTTTTTTTAAACTGCTGAAAACTCCCTTTAAAGGGTGCATAGAATCTTTAGTAGCAAGCCTGTTAAATGATTTGAATACACACTGAGCTGCCACCCAAAGAAATGGTACCCCATAAATGCAACACATTTGACTTAATAATATTGCATTGATAAATCTGATATTCACCGACCTAACCTAACGTGCGAGCAACATCTGCACAAGTATTTCATCTTTAAATCTGTCCATTATGATTATCGATATATACTTTTAGAAATTACTCCAACAGACGTAGTTCGCACACTTCCAGCCGCCCCCATTCACATATTTCTACGCGCAGACAATCACAAACCTTCATACGGACGAACAATATCGACCTATAGATATTTATTTGGCAAATTTCAATAATATTTTAAACCCAACTTCAATTTAAAAAAATTATTTCAAGTTTTACTCTCACCACTATAAAATAGACTCTCTCTGATATAAACAACGTTTTACCTTCATTTCACATACTTCTTAATCACATTAAAACATTTGATATTACAGGACAATTGTCAGCATTTAAAAAAGCAACATTAAATGATATATTTAATAAAAACGTTTAAAACGCAAGTTTATGTTGATATTTTGAATATCTGCAGACATGTCACTGGAGCCTACTCCATTTGAGCGTTGCAACGTATAAAACTTTAAAATAAAATCAAACATTCGATATGTTTTCAAATTTCAACTTTGTCTTTTGTCCCGCAGTTCTGATGATAGTAGTTGATCTCAGTGAAAGATAAAGTTGCAAACATTCTATCCTCTCCGCGTACACAAACCACTTCCCCTCAATCAATGGAAGATCCCTTTTTGACTTTTCACCGTGACAGTGTCACCTTAGCACCAAATAATCTCCACCTAAAACATCCATACAAAAGATAAATCAATTTGTTCTGCATACGAAGAAACGTTGATTTGCTAATAATTAGTGTTTCTAATTTTTAATGATAAATTATATAATTAGTATATATGTATCTCATTCCATACTAGTGTTAGATACTCGCCATATCGTGGGGTAATTACTACAACTAGGTAACTCGGAAATCAGCATTTTGAGTTACCCACTAAAAGCATTACTCTGTTTTCTCGTCTATGAATGCTACAAACAGAAAAGTCCTAACGCATTGGAATTATCAAGTTATCCGAGTTTAATTCAATAATTAGATAACTCCAGATACCATAAGTCCTTTTTTCCATATTTCTATTAGGCAGCTAGACCTAGCTAGTTGTGGCACTGACATTTGTGGAATTGCTTAAGTTGCTTTCGGTGTATTTTTGTAAGTAACAACTAAGTAAGTTAATCCATTTTTGTAAATACATAAATATTACAGTTCCCAACACATCAATCTACGATTTAACAATACTTGTCCACGGGAGTGTAAATAACAATAATAAATCATTTCAATAACTTCGTTTTAAGACCAAAATAACAAACGTGGGAGCTACAAATATTTTTTTAAAATTTTTTTGCCGAATCAAGAGATAAATGGCTTTTTTTATCCGAAAAGCAATTGTAGACATTTAAAATGGTGCATATATAAGCCAAAAATCGCTCCAGTGGTTATCAGTAAAAATATACAATAACTGATTTATCAGATTGATTTACCATCTTATAATTAAATTTCTCAACAAAGCTGATTTCAGAGTTACCTAGTTGTAGAAACTACCCCACGATATGTTAGGTGTCACCCGGGAGAGAGATCAGATCCGAATAGCCAAGTCCTAATATTTCCCCTTTCCCACTTCCCCGAATGGGGACTCTCGAGTCTATTAGCAAATCGAAGTTCCTTCGCAACACTCCCCTTTTACCTAAATTATACTGTTCTCTCTACACATCCATTGAGGCCCCACATTCATATTGCTCATGTTTGAAACATTTCAATTTAAATTTATGTCGAAAAATGTATGTAAAAAAATTACTGCTCATTCTTAGAGGCATATAAATGTGAAAAATACAACAAAACATTTTATAATAATAATAATATTTCATTCCTTCGTATACACTTTTCTTTTCTTACTTTGTAAGCAATGGTAACAATTTTAAAATGTAAGCCAAATATTTCTTTTCAATTTATAAAAAAACATAATTTTTTTTTAAAGCACAATATGGATTTTATGCACAGCAAGCTAAAAGCTCTCAAAATAGAAGATTTAAAGAAACTAATATAGACATAAATTTAGAGCACAGATTTGAATCTTTTTAGATTCACATCCACCACTTTAGGTCTGTTGGCATGCCTCACAGAAATGTTCAGTTTCACATAGAAAATGAGCATATTATATAAAATGTAACTCCTGATTTTTAAATGTTTATAATTAGTTGTCGTACAATAAATGGATGGTGGATGTGAAACTAATAAGTACAGATTTGTTTTTATTCAGCAGTTGAATAACTGTCACAATAACCGCATTTCAAATATTATTTTTTATTTCACATAAGTTTTTAATGCAGATTAAAGAAAGTCCAAATCTTGCAGCATGGTAAATTTAAGGATATAATAATAATAATTTTAGAAATACATTTACACAATTAATAATAAATGATTTGAATTTAACACATTTAACTCAAGTTTTAATTTTCCTTACTTATTCACAATAACTATCCTTATTTTGAACGTTCATTCAGATAATATATGTACTTACAAAACCCAAACAAAACTATAATCACAATCACAATGAAATATGTTATTGTATATTGTGTAATAGAAAAAAAATATGATTGCAATCATTCTCCCCATGATATGATTGCAAAAGTTACGTAATAAAACTAATGACATCACCCACCGGATTAAACTACAGACAAAACACGTCAGTTTTATAATACAAACCAAAAAATATGTATGTTTTAACTATTTCTGTGCACTAGGGTAGATATGAAAAATATTTTGTTTATTTCTCGAACAACAATCTCTCAGTGTTTGCGAATTAGTTGGCTACATAGCTTCTGCTCAATAGACTATGTTTAATTGTATTATTGCATGATCTAATGCAGCAGCGGATACTCCCAGCCCAATCGTGAACGGAATGAGAACATTCTCTTTAGAACAAAATTTTAGTGGCATTCATTGACTTACAATGAAAATAAACAGGTAGTGTCCACTAAGCGCTGAGATGCTATAACAAAGACAAGGGGTAATTTCACTGACTCAAAATTAACGGAAACAACCATTCGTTCAATAAATTTAAACATAGGATTATCATGGCAGTAAAATCGGCAATCGTTTCACCACAGATAATTAGTTATTGTGCAATAACTAGAATTTGTTTGGCAACATCGCTTTTTTTAATCCAAATCTGTCCGACTGTATAATGTCCTTGTTTCTGTAGATAGCGCTTATTGAGAGATAGTGAAATACCCCCTATGGGTACTTTATCGAATATATTGAGGTACTTTTTTACTTGGCAACTTTAGAAAGTATAAAACGAATGGCGTCAATTTGCGATGATAAGTTGAATCTTAAATCTGTTTTATTTTCAAAATAGTTTGGTATTATCGAGAGATTGGCCACATTTAATTAAGTAACTAAAAATGTATTAAACGTACATACTCTATATCCTGCTGACAAGCTGCTTGCTTAGTATTGCTTATTGTATGTAATTTTTATAAAATAATAAAAAAATAGTCCCAAAATATTTTAGTTTCCTGAATTCGTTGCGGTCAATCTCTCAGAGAATAATCTGTTTTCACTTAGGTTGTGGCGTTTCAAAATCTATAAATTTGATTGACAATCGAAATGACGCTGATCGTTGATTTGATCATCAATCAAATGTGACGAAGTTATAAACACCCCCACCCTTAGACTATTTTAGTTGTAAGTCGACGATTTCACAGTAAACAGTAAATATGGTAGCAGTTTACCTTAGTGGCGGATCCAGGCGATTGTAATATGTTTGTCCATGACACAATCTCGTCGCAAATCCTGTTGTTCTTCGAGTTGATCCATTATTGCCAACCAAACACACAACCCATTTAAAAAGATGCCCAAACAAGCATTACTAGCTATATTTTGTTAGTTTGTATTCGTGTTAAGAACTGACAGGCGGGAGCATCGGCAGGATCTTCACCATAAGCATTAAATGCACTGTCCACAAGACAAATTCACGTTTGATTATGTTACACATTCCATGTGTTTGGACACAGCAATGGGAGCTAATTTTGTATCATTTTAATTTGATAGTGTAGTAAAACTGAGGGTGTAACTGTATAGACACTAATAGAAGGTAGGTAGTATAATTGCGTGTTGTGTTGTTTGGGCCGGTGCTCACGACATGGAGGAGCAGGGGAGACGAGGGGAACCCATCTGCGTAAGCACCCGGTCGAGCCACTGCAGCGGCCCGTTGAGGTGCAGCTCTATCCAACACGGGGTGGATGTCACTGTTTGCCGTCTGAAATGGGTATTAAAACATGACTAATTGTGTTATAGGAAGGGATATTCAGTGCTATAAATAATAGAAAAAAGGGAGATATGGTACGGAAGCATGTCGACGGTCACTAAGCTACTAAATGAAAGTTACGACATTGAGAATAAGCGTTGTGGGCCAGTTTCATACTTATAATGTTTCATGGCCCATCTTCTTGTTTCGGTAAATATTCCATGAACCGCCACACTTTTATTAGGCACAGATTTTGGAAATTACACCACGTCTGAACTTAATTACTACAACAAGTTAAGTTTGGATAGATGGTAAAAGATGCATTAAAATTAAATTTTTTTTCAAAGTTTAAAATTTCTTGTAAAAAACAATCCCTTTGTCGCCATTTTGGATTTTTTTGTACGGATTGACATTTGCGAAGTTTCGTTAACTAAACTAACCCAAACTAAAATAACCTTTGTTGTACATGTAAATGTTTCTTGTAGTCATTATTGAAACGAAGTGTAATTTTAGGGGAATAATTTACCCTTGTTTCTATTATCTAGAATCTATCTGACAGGTAGAATTGCTACATAATAATAATTGCTACAGTAGAATTTGGATATAACGACTTCGCTTATAACGGCTTACCGTTTTTAGTGACAGACAATGTAAACTCAAGTTTGGTTGCATAGTTGGGTACTAGGAAAACATGTCTGTTGTGATAACCGCTTGACACAATGAATTCCGTGAAGCGAAAGTGTTTTTCAATTGAAGAATATATTACACCATTTAGAATACGCTATCTGTTTGTTCAAACTAACTTTAACGATGATTTTATGAAAACTATGATGTTGCATATTCACAATGCTGGTAAAGTTCTTACTATCGAACAAAAATTGGCCAAAAACAAACTCAAATTACGACTTTCTATATCTGTGTCATGTGCATATACGAGTAGTTAGTGGCACAAGGTGCCATAACAATGTATATTAGAATTCAACAGTTATATGGTTTGTTTTGGCTGCGTTGTAATTACCTGTACTCTGCGCCCCAGCCCTTGACGAAGGACATGCGTATGGTGCACATGCGGGTGAGCTGATATACCGCCTCAAAGCCCTGCGACACGGACTGCGAGAGGAGGACGGCAAACTCTTGGTTGTTGAATATTTTCAGGTTACAGCCTGCAAACAAACAAATGATAAATGAATAGGGGAGTATTCTGAATGGTTTGGTTGACAATTGGGGCTAGATTCCAATAAGCTGCTAGCTGCGCGCGATTCCTATTTACATGAAGTTATATTTAACAATATCCACTGACGCGGCTACGACTCATAAGTCGCCATGGCTGATAATATATAATATGCGACTTGAACAGAGATACGCGATTAGTTTTTTATTATTTAAATGTACACCACCGACTGGGGTGGCTAGCCGAGTGCAACTACAGCTCAAAAGGTATACACACGGTAATTTTTCGACATCCATTGTGAGACTCAAATAAATCAGTTGCAAACAAGTCGCACAATTCAGTCGCGTTATTTCTACGGTTGCCACGGCTAGCAGCATAGTGGAATCTAACGTCCATCATTCACGTAGCTACTTACAAGCGACGCTACCGCATTATTATACTATTTTGCTAGTGCAGCGCCTAGCGGCGATTTCAAACACTAATAATAGTATGGAAAATACAGACGAGCGGCGATAGTGTCGTTTGAACGTAGCTCCATGGAAGAACGGCGTAACCCTTACTGGATTATAAAATCTTGTTGAGTTATTGCCGCATTGTTGAAGCATCATAACTCCCACTCTGATTGTCCTGATGAATCAGACTGTTCCAATTCTCTTGGTCCTCACCGCATCGAGAGCCGTGGAAACAAATGATCCGGACATCTGTGATATTTGATAACTCCCAACACCTCGGTGATCTTCCTCTGCTTCTTCTGACAAAAACTTTGCCAGTGACGTCGAGACTCTCCAGGTTCAAGTTCTCAGTTTCGCTACATTTAGGTAGACAATTGATAACCTATTGTGAATGTTTATGATGCTCTATGACATACCTGGAGGTATTTTGCAGACGGTAGCGGGGTGCCAGCCGTAGCGCTGATTGCAGTTGGGGGATTGCACGAAGATGGACGAATCGCTGAGGCACTCTGCGAAAACTTCACCTGGACACACACAAGAACAAACATCATTAGAATGAGATATTGGCGTTGTATCTCATTTGAATGAAGGTTTCTATGTGCGGAATGTACTGACCTCCTATATAATAGAGTCTGACGCCTTTGCCAATGTGCCGTCTCGTCTGTTCCACAACTTCGTTGCGGTTTACGTTGGAGAGGAGACCCAGGCAAAATCTGAAAATAAATCACAAGCTTGTTAGAACATCAGAATTCCACTCCACATATTCAAAAGAGATTATTGCACTATAAATGACATCTTTGGTTAAGAACAAAAGCCGAGGTATCAGAAGTAGAAAGAGAATGCTTATGTAGTTCCTTCTCTTTCCTACACTGAGAATGCTGGACCCTCGTCAAGTAAAGTGAAAGAATATTGAATACATTGAATATCCATGGCAACATATTAATTTATTTATATACGCCTAAAAATAGTTTTTACGTACAATGAAAAAAATTATAATTTAAATAAAAATAAATGTACATAACAGAAATATTAAAAATGATAAGACTAGGTTTATAATAAGAGTTCATTAATTTCAATCCTGTTTACAAAGTATCCACAGAACAATATTTATTAGCAAGGCTTATAAAGTTTCTGTATGGACGAAGGAAAAGCTGGTACAAAATAGTTATTCATGAAATGGAACTATACTTGTTGTATTTCTACTAGATACTCGGCACATTATATTTTCAGCATCCGGAGAATCAAATAGGGAAGTTGAGTGAAAAATATTTTGACTTAAAAAAATATGTTTGTAGATGACATGCAAACTTAAATACTTTTTTTTTTTTAAAGCCCGCGAAAACGCCGGCTAGAGTATAATACCGTGCGGGAGAGTTTGTGACGTCACCCGGTCCTTGATTGTGTGAAATATAAGGGAAAATATTTACAAAACCGGGACATTTTGCGCCTTATGTATAAACAAATTGTAATGTGCCACAAATATGCCATACATTATTTTAAATGTAAATGGAAAAGAGATATGTTGTAGGGAGGGGAAGGTTGAGAAGTACCTGGAAATTCAGATCTGGTCATCTTCAAAGGAGTGTTTGCCATTATAGAACGAATGTTTACATGCCAAAAGTATACTTTTATGTCAGGCTATGATTCTTTCCAGATTTTAACATTCGTAATATGTTTGTATGTGGTTATACACGTAAATAATACAAACAGGGGAGATGGGTCATGAACCGTCATCACAAGGCGTGCCAGATCTCAGCCATATCTTCCATATCCTATGTTTGTATTAAGGATGACAGTTGGTGTGTGTGTGTACCTTTCGCTGTTGCTAGGGTCGGTGAAGCCGTCCACCGTGATGCTGGGCTGCGAGGCATGGAAGGTCTCCCCGACGCGTGTGTTGAGCTCGTAGTAGCTGATGCTGCACCAGAAGGCGGGCTCATGGTACAGCACGGGAGCCGCCTCCCCGCCGGGAGAGCCTCGCGCCGCTAGGATGGGGCACAGCACTGTTAGAGCATTAGGGCGCTGTCCACGACATCTAATTCATATCTCAATCAAATCATCACATCCCTACCAAGGTACAAATACAACAAACATAATTTAATCTCATTAACCTCATTTAATTATTTAATTTGCGGTAGCGTGGGAAGTGTGGCGAACCCGTCGCTCAGGGAGTGGAAACGTGGCCTGTAATAGCCAAGCTAAAGTATGGGCTATCCTTCAAGGCTGAATGATACTGGGGAAGAGTCTCATTTAGACAGAGTCTTTAGACCTTACCCCAGCACTGCTGGGCTCTACCGGGGGATGGACCTTCTATTTTCCTAGATAATCGTGGGACCAAGAATGGACCATTCAAACAAAAAAACAGGGGCCTTTTGGGAGCTTAGGGAAGAGGAGAACTGAGGCTACCTCGGGGGACTCTTTGCTCTTGGGGCCTTAAGGGAACCCAAACACAGAGGGACTTCCAATGGGAAGATGATCCTCCAGGGGATTCATACCCGAGAAAACAGGGACCCTGATGAGACCTGGAAATGAACTCAATGGAATGAGATGACATGGGAGACAGCACAATGGGTCCACAACCGGAATGCGCATCCGTATACCGCCTTCGCTTTAATAAAATTTACCCGCCTCGGAACAGACTTTGTCTAGTGAGGCAGGTAAAGGAACTGAAAATTGTAAACCATTTAATTTATATTAAATAAACGCCCGGGTTGCCGGCACTGAAACTGAACTGAAATAAATTAACATATTATATTACGTTGTAGCATTCTGAAACTAATTACCCCATATTTGGCTTTACGACCATAAATAAGTACTGATTGCTGTTTTCAAACACAACAGCTGCTTGGGCATACCGGCCTTCGAGCACAAGTATTCTTTTCTCACCAGTACCAAGAGGCGAGCGCAAGGGTGAGGACGTTACAACACAAGACGGAGACGCAAGGGATCGCGTTACCGACATTCGTGAGCCAATTGTCACCATAATGTTACTTTAGATTTTAAATTAGAAATGGTTTATTATCCAAATATAAATATGCTTCTCTCTTATTTTAAAAGGGAGAGCTGGCGCCCTAAATAATTTTAACATGATCATTCCTTGAAATTAGCTTTTTTATGTGTCTTACCTCTCAAAACATGTGGCCTTAACGATGAACTTTGAAACTTCGTTTCATCACTATTTAGATGTTGTTTCACAATCTAAACATGCCCTGACGATTTCTATTTAACAAATTATAAAACTTAGAGTCTCTTGCTATTCAAAATTTAAACTTGTAACGATTAACATATCCAATAAATTCAATGTCTTTCAATGTTAAGTATCTTTTATTTGCTAACCTATATTACATTACCATACACATTATAATGTCTTTTACACACATATTTCAGAATTAAGAAAACGTGTTATATTTAGCGCTCAACGCGTTATATTAAGTTCCTTTGTTATATTTGGCTGCCCTCGTGGTGAACCTAGTGATTTTGTTACATTTTTTGTGGGGTAGGATATAAATGTATCAGTGTATGTGTTTTCTTAATGTTTTAATAATTTCAAGTTGTGATCATGCTATTTTAGAAACTATAATGGTGACTTTTGGTTCCGGGTGTAGGTACCTGCGTAACTATGTCTTGTGTTGTGCTCCTGTGACTCACTTAATTTATTCATAATTTTACAAATTTTTTTTTAAGCTCCCTTGGTACTCTGGGTTTTTTTAAATATTTTATAATTATCATATTAATGATGTTTTTAACTTTCGATCGCTCTCTTCAAGTTTGCTCATGATTGCCACATATTTTAATTATTCACATATTTTGAGATGTAAACGCCATAGTTCATTGTGATAAGAATGTCAACTTTTCGGTCTCAAAATAAATTGCTACCCTAGCTTCCATGTGCAATTTACATCTTATCAGTGATTATTATTTTGTAATTTTAAATTTTTGTGTCTAATTGCGTTTTTCCCAATAGTTTCTTGGTTTGTATGTGATTCTTCAGGTGATGGGTTCAAGGAAATGCGTGTTCAATGCGGTCGAGTTTTGCCTTCCACAATTAATCATGTGAGCTATATTTCCTATTTAATTATTTTGACTTTAAATAATATATTTTACAAAGGTTAGATACTTTCCTGAGCAACTACAGAATGTGCTGGAGAATTTTTGCTCTCAATAATTACTTACCTACCTCAGATCATTATTATGTTACATTGAATAAAATTTACATTGTCATGCAACACAATTTTACTAAATATGAATTCAACATGGATTAACACATCCATTTAAGTCAAATGAATTAGCCTGAGTTTTCAATTTTGTATAATTTTATTAAGCTTTTGTTTTATTTGAGGGCACTAGGGTTTCTTTAAAAAAAAAAAAAAAATCCTTCATGATTATTTTTACTTAACTCTATAGTTTTATACCTAATATATGGTAACTTGATTCGTATTTAGTTTTTTTTCCTTTCTAATATAACTGCGTCAATGGGTACTCATTAATAATTGAATAATTGTCTTTCAGTTTGATTAATCCTGCTTTTTCTTGAATAAATTTGGGTACAACTTACGTTTCAGAAGGTGCTAGAACGCTTTGCAGAGTTCCTTGGCTATGAACGTTCAGTCAACGGATTCTTCTAGTTTTCAGATCCTGTCTTCACTTCGTGGTTACAAGTTTGCTTTTAAGTCTATCTTTCTTTTATTTTTGCGTTTGGGTGTTTTGTTTTATTTGACAGAAATGATTTTGTATATAATGTTGTGTCTAAAATTTCTCTCAAATCTTGCAATACTCTTCGGATGTTTGAATGTGGAATGGAGGTATATTTTATCAGCTAACTTAATTTTGGGAGATAAATTTTTTGAATTATAATGATTCCATTTAATTTATTGTAGCTTCTTTAATTAAATGCAAATCAACTTAATTTTCAATTTTTATCAATGAATTAGCTTTTAAATTCTTGCAATAAATTTAATTAATGGATTAATTCAATTCTTAGTTGGTTATGATAAATAAGATGATGTATCTGATATCGGTTCAGTTTTAGGCGAAAATTGAACAGTTTTTCATTTTTATTTAATTATTTATCGTATAAAAATAATTTTGGATGATAATTTTTTTCTATGATTGTTGATAGCGTTCAGTTAGCAGGGAAATTTGAACGGCGGTCATAATTATAAATCAACATTATCATGAAGTAATTCGATAATTCTTTAAGTTATTAAACTTTGTTCAAAATAATTTGGGGTTTGTTTACCATTTCATTTTAATAATTTAGCTTGAGATAATATCGCTTAGATAAAAGTCTAATTTAGTAACTATGTACGGTGTTACAAGCAGTTATATTGGGTTTTATAATTACGAGTAATCTTATTTCAGTACAGATATACTTGGGACTTTCACACATTTAGAGAATGGAATAACGCGACTTTTCTTTTATTTTGAATAATGTTTCCTTTCGGGGGATGTCAAACATTGTTTAAGATCAAGAATGCTGGTTTTATTTCGTTTAAAAAAAAATTCTTTGTTGTAGATTCATTCCTTCTCCGGTTTTCTTTATTTAAATATTTAATTACGTATGGTAAATTAAAAATATATATATAAATATTGCACACATGCTTTATTACGGATTGACTGTGGTTGGTCACGCACGTATTGAGAATTATTTATCAATTGAATGTCTGTTTTCAGAATTTAATTTTTTATCACCATTTTGATCTAGTAAAAATAAAAAATAATTTTTTTTTTGATTATCATAGTTTATACTCTGGTTTCTACTTCTTTCTGGATTTTGTCCTCGATTGAGGGATTTGATACATATTTAGAGTTTGGTTTGAACTAGATGTGTTTATTATGTTAAAAATTTAAACTTATTTTCTTTGGTGGTGCGAAGCTATACTTGATTTTTTTTTCTAAATTATATTTTGGGAGTGGTAGTTTAAATTTTTTTTTTTTTGGAATTTCTTTCAGATTAATTAGTTTTTTTCGGTGTTTTCGGGTATTAAGTTGTACATTCCTTTGGGGATTTATATGTCAATTTGATGTCTGTTTGTACCGCGGAAAATTCCTTATTTTGACAGTTTAGTAATTTCAATTTCAATTTCAATGATGATTCTTTTTGTAATAACAATTAGCGACATCTATTATTGCAGTCACGCATTTTCTTTAGAATTCGGATTATGATTACATTTTGGTTAGATTCCTTGCTAAATACATAAATTGATAGTCAATACAGTTTTATATCGCAATTTATTTCTTCAACAGATTGAGTCAATGGTCACTACTAAATTCTTTTCATTTTCTTTGGAGGCACAATAAAATCTTTTAGGGAGTGATTTGTAGTAAAATCACTTAACTCGGGCTTTAGTTTTCATTTTGTAACATATGCAATTTGAAACATTGAACACGTATGTTTTAGCGTCAATTGCGTGGTTATTTCGTAGTATTGTGTCTTGTGATTGTTAAAATGTCTGTCATATATGTGTCCATGTTCCGTTCTGGGGAAGTCGTGGTGATTCATAAGTGAGCGTTGAATTCACTTTTATTATTCGGTTCCAATTTAGTTGGATCGGGTATATTCCTTGTTCGCTGGTTAACAGTTACTCCTTGTATGCATACCTTTTGGGGAGTGAAAGCGCTGTTACCATTTTGGCGATTAGATAACGTTTGCGTTATCTCGGATAAATCTCATCGTCTAATACGTTGGGGATTTTGATTTTCTGTCTCATGTTTTGAGGATCTATATGGAGAATCATAAGTAATATTGGTTGTTGTCAACAACTTATTTTGGATTAATGTAAATCCTTGGAGTAAATTTATAAGTTGATAAATTTCATTCCTTGAGGGAATAAGGGAAATTTTGGGTATTTTGTGATCTCCGGTCACTTGGTGGTTTTATCTAGAGTCATGAGAATGTAATTAATTTAATACAAGTATCGCCTCCACTATCACGCATTAGTGGGTGCGATTAAAATATTAACATTGAACGTGAGAACGTGAAGATTTTGTGTTCTCACATTGAATGTTATTTAATGATTGTCATTGTTTTGTTTTGAAATGTTATGTATTTTTAAATGTTGCTTATGTTGCGTTGAACACGCTCAAATGAATGTACGCTGTGCTAGGGTTCTATAAGTTCATATTATAATATATTCTATTCTGAATGTGTGTGATTTTGGATGAGTACATAGTGCATACATTTATTTTGTTTATTTACAAGGAGTATCATCACTTTCTCATAAATTGTGCCTGCATGGTATGCTTTTATTTTGCAAATATGTATTATTAAATAATATGTATTTTATATATTTGTCAAATCACCAATTATTATAATTAAATCATAATCAAATATCAATTTAATGTTCCCCGTTTGGGATTATCACAAAGTTAATATTAATTTAACTATTTTCATATCAACATCCTTATGTGGATTTTAAAATTTTCAATCTTTAATTCAAAATTACTGTTTCATCAAAAATAAACTATTATTTTTTAATTCTAATTAGAGGAATGACACCTATGGGTGGTGTTGTGAAGCTTTGCGTTGCGTCTTGGTTATAAAGTCACTTTGGTTATATTTGCAGGGTTTTAAATTGCATAATTCAGTTCAGAGATGCCACTTTTTAATCAATAAAATTTTGAAGATTTTATTATATATTATTTCACTTAGGGTCTTTATTTTGTATAATTAAAACAATGATCATTTGTTATCTTCTAACATAAATTATTTTTCATTAAATTTTATTATCAGTAAACAATTTGATAGAATAGTTTAGACTTCGCTGGGCTATATCAAGAATGAAGAATATCAACTGTAAACTTCAACCTTCCTCTTCCCTTCGCCTATGCATTCTTTGGGTACACATAGCAGCGGCTTCGAACTCTATCATGGTTAATATTGAAGGAAGAATTCAACCTTATACAGACTTCTCAATACCATTGGACTACTTGAGATAAAAAAAAAAAAAACTTTCAACTTTCAACTTCAACCTTCTTCATCCATTCAAGACCTTCACTTACAAATTCATTGGCACTCATCTCATCTGTTTTACCTCAAGATTCCTACATTTCTTCAACATATTGTATGCGGCCTGATCAAGTCAAGAACCCTGAAGGAGGAGCCTTTACTATATATTATCTTGGTAACCCTGGAGGGGAACCTCACCATTTCTAACCGTGGTTACCCTGGAGGGGAGCTACACCGTTATCATGTTGGTCACCCTGGAGGGGAGCCTAACCATTTTACCTCGGCCGTCCACAATGGAATCCTTTCATCAGTTGCAGTCGCTCATGCAGATTCATGTCTGAGTTGGTCAAGGCGCCGGGAGGGCCTGCAATTTCCTATTGGAAATTCTTTTGGAAGGAAAGGGTGTAATGTAGCATTCTGAAACTAATTACCCCATATTTGGCTTTACGACCATAAATAAGTACTGATTGCTGTTTTCAAACACAACAGCTGCTTGGGCATACCGGCCTTCGAGCACAAGTATTCTTTTCTCACCAGTACCAAGAGGCGAGCGCAAGGGTGAGGACGTTACAACACAAGACGGAGACGCAAGGGATCGCGTTACCGACATTCGTGAGCCAATTGTCACCATAATGTTACTTTAGATTTTAAATTAGAAATGGTTTATTATCCAAATATAAATATGCTTCTCTCTTATTTTAAAAGGGAGAGCTGGCGCCCTAAATAATTTTAACATGATCATTCCTTGAAATTAGCTTTTTTATGTGTCTTACCTCTCAAAACATGTGGCCTTAACGATGAACTTTGAAACTTCGTTTCATCACTATTTAGATGTTGTTTCACAATCTAAACATGCCCTGACGATTTCTATTTAACAAATTATAAAACTTAGAGTCTCTTGCTATTCAAAATTTAAACTTGTAACGATTAACATATCCAATAAATTCAATGTCTTTCAATGTTAAGTATCTTTTATTTGCTAACCTATATTACATTACCATACACATTATAATGTCTTTTACACACATATTTCAGAATTAAGAAAACGTGTTATATTTAGCGCTCAACGCGTTATATTAAGTTCCTTTGCTATAACGTATATTATAACAGTAGCAAAATGGTATCAAACAACAAGCTCGACGATGTGTGATGAGCTAAACTTGGAACTCCTGCTACTCTTCATAGAATAGTCACAATTGAGGTGGTTTAAAATACAGAGACATCTTGTGGCTGGTTTAAAATACAGATTTGTTAATGCGGCCCTTGAAGAGGCTCAGAAAATGAGGGCGGAAAGAATGATTCACAACTAATTGATTATTTATACCCGGGAAATGAGAAAATCTATTTCTAAGAGATTAAAAAGAAGCTAGCTTCTAGCATTAAGCACAGTCATTGCTTGTTTCATATATTTTTATTGTTCAATGAAAAAAAAAGTGTAAAAAAAATTCCCGTGAAACCAGAGGTACGGCGCTTTCCCTGTAGAAGATATTGCTTGCTGTTATGTATTGATATACATAGCTGTGTAGATAATACAAATACATAGATAATTCAAATTTGATCATCGATAATATTGTGTATACCATTCTAATATGTACCACCTTCGTATGTTGACAAGGTTGGCACTACTGGCGTGTTGCTTGACACTATCCCTTAAAGTGCAACATGACGATAGTGAATGTCTTTTAAAATAAATCATCTTTTATATCAATAAATCTCAGATATATTGAATGCGAATATTGTTTATTATTTTTGAGAGGAGTTAACAAATGACTTCCCAGGATTAACCTTCATAAGCATTTAAGAGGGGTGAGGAGAGAGGTTGGTTGGTTGGCTGGTTGTACAGCGTGGAGTTATGTTCATAGGTACCAGATTCAGTAGAACCCTGTTAATTCGAATCCCGATAATTCATAATTTTTGCCAAAACAAAGTACCCCAAAAAAATATTCAATCAATTTTTTTGTTGCAAAGAAAATTGTTAATTCTAAATTTAAAAAATTTTTTTGGTCGGCATACGAAAATTTGTTCATGTATTTAAAAAAAAAAATCGATTTGTCTAAAATATATCATATTATTTTGTAAATCTAGATCTAAAGACCTAAAAGACGTAGACCGCCGGTTAGTGGCCGAGTTGGCATCGCGTTTGGTGTTTAATTCCTCGGCTGTCTTAGTCCTCCATCACAACACAAGCAACATTTTTCGCTCACTGTGGTGGTGGTAGGAGATTTTCAAATATTGTCGGGATATTCTTAACCCTTGAATGTTTGTCTTTCTTTAAAAAAAGATTTAAAATGCTGAAAAATTTCCATCTACGCAGTGATGCGTTAATATGATTTATTATTTCCTTAATCCGAATCTGACAGGTCGGCCGCGCCGGTAATCGGCATCAATTAACATGTGAATACGTCTTATTTATGCAAATTTACCAAATACCTCTTTGAATTTGAAGGGTCGATATCGAAGGTAATCGGTTGCGAAAATTAAATTTACACGAGAATAAATTGTATTATTATGAAATTACTTCGAATACCTCACCAGAATTTTTCGAAAACGTAATACATTTCAATTTACAAGGAAATATGTCATATTTTAAGAATTTATTTTAATTTTGACAGCTCGACCGCGACAGTAATCGAATGCGAAATTTTGATCTATACGGAAATATGTTGTATTTTTACTAATTTCCTTTCAATATCTAAATTTGAAGGGGCGACCGCGACGGTAATCGGATGCGAAAATTCATATTACTAAAAATGTATTTTGAATACCTACCTGAACTTGTAGAGGCATCCACAGAAATCAAATATTCAGCTTTGTTTTTACTTCTTAAAATTTTAAATTACATGGGAATTTTTTAATTTGAAATGTGGTTTTGGATATTTTGTGAATTTCAAATGAACGGGGTTCTAGTGCAAAAGAAAAGAATATAATTTGTATGTATGTTGGGGACAGTTACTCACTCATGTTGTCGTTGTGGTCCATGGGGTCTCCGTCCTCGCTCATGTAGCCGGGCGGGGGAGTCTCCACCTGCGCCCCGCCACTGGAACAACAACATCACACGTCATTCATACATTTGTTATAACATACCAAGCATATCAAGACAAGCCGTGTGGGTCTTAAAAATGATACCAGAACCAAAAATATTTGTTTACGAAAACTTTTATCAAAAAGAAAGTGCATTATCTCAGTCAAAAGATCGCACAAAACATTGGTTTGTACCTTTTGTTGGTCTGCATGGAGCAAATTTTTTTTCCAGGAAGTTCGCAACGGAATGACTAGCTTAGTGAAGATCATTTTTATAAGCAGAAATATTTTAGGTATGGGCTGTCGCGGACTATATTATTAAAAATTTAATCAGTTATATGAATACTTTAAAAAATATAACATAGAATATAGATTCGAGGCACTGTATCGAGAAAAGTAACATTTGATAAAAAAAAAATATTTCTTCCTAGCAAAACAACTACGTCACGCAAGAGATGCAACTGAATTCGATGGGTAGTTTGTATTATGAAATTACTCATAGGTGGTGTTACTTTTGGATAGAAATAAGGTATGGGAGGGCTAATTAATCTAGAGTTATTATATCGATGGTTATAACTAGACATCGGATTATATGCACTAACAAAGTGCCAAAATATGCATGCAAATATGCAGTAAAAAAGGCCGAAATATGCACTAAAAACTCTTGATTTGCCCAAAATATGCACAACGCAAAATCAAAAAACCATTTTAATTTTTATATATTTTAATTTAAGGCGGTACAAAAACAGCAAAATATTCTTAAAATTATGCATAGTTTTTGTGACAATATACAATTAAGTATTTTTCCAAATTTTCTATCACATTTTTTTGACGTTTGTCACCCAGTATTAATTTTGTGTACCGAAAACGACCACTCTAAGTCAACTAACGTCACTGGACAAAATTTAAAAATTGGCACCATTTCTGGAGAGGTTAGGCAGGGTATGTGACCTGTGCCGTTGATGTAGGCATTAATGTTCTTCATGTCTTCAATACTCGGGTTTTTGAACAAAATAGCGTCTAACTTTTTACAAATCTTTTCTGATATTGAATTAGGAAGGGCGTTGGCGAGTTCGATCGTTGTTTCAAGTATTTCTATTGATTTGAATAGAGGAAGGTTTTTCATTTCCAATTTTTCTATGGCATCTGTCAACTTGTGAAAATGTGTTGCGATGAGGGCGATATTATGTTTAATGGATGCGTCTTCAAATGCTAGATTGCTTGACTGAATTGCAATGGCCTCAGAACTGTCAAATTGACCAACAAAATATGCACAATTGAGAAAAAAATGCTAAAATATGCATTAATAACTCAGATATGTCATTCCTAAAATTAAAATTAAAATTCCTTAAATTATCGTGAAAACTTGCTTAGGTGCCCAAGCGGTTAACGCCGTAGTTAGAGAGTTATATGCATTTGCATATGCAAATGCATAAAATCCGATGTCTAGTTATAACTAATAAAATATTTTTATTGCTCCATTGTTATTATATAGACTGGGATTTGAACCCGCAATCTATTATTTACCAAAACCAAAAGATTCTGCCACTGTCTTGGGAATGGTTATTATATAAATGCATTCAACGTGTTTTCTCTTTATAACGATGCAGATAACTGTTGTTGTGAGCAAATTTTACACAAATTACTGCGAATGCTGAATTCCAACACTCAAGTCTCAAATACTTAGAAGAAATGGAACCAACTCAAATGGATCAAGCAGTAATTTATCAGAATGCTGTTTGCTAACAATGCCAATGTTCAAACACTGTACAAATTGAAGAAGAGCACTTGTTTTAGGCATCATAGACAAAAACAGACAGAAATATATATTTATAAGGGGTGTCTGTAAAATAAGATCTCCTTGACGACTGGCGTGGTCTAGAGGCAACTTTAATTTGCAACTTGAACAAACAATCTCTTGACTCCCAATCCAAAGGTCTCGGGTTCGTACCCAGCTTGCGCAAATAAATTTTATTTGATTAATTTGTGTTGTTTCACAATTAATTGATTTAAAATAATATATGGTATATTTGCAGTACGTTCCAGAGTGGAAGATACTCTCAGTATCGCCCTGGTGTAAGACTACCATTCAGAATTGAAACATTGCTTGAAATGGCTTTCGCCGTGTTTGGTGACCAGATCTGAATAGCCAGATACTTCTCCATCTCCTTCCCCTCCCCACTACCTTCAGCCTCACAACACACCCCAATTGGGGATGCCGTAGTCTCACTGGCTCCAGATGGGAGCAGTTGGGACTCTTGTGCGGTATTCATATAAAATTTTTTTTTAAAATGATTCTTCACTCAGTAAACATGTTTATTTGCATTAACACATACATTTTTGGAAAACTTGGGGGTTTTCCTAAGGTTCTACATAATCACCATTGCGATCGATGCATTTTTGCATATGGTGTACCATCTTTTTTATGCCTGTGTCATAAATAATAAATATATCCATAAATATCACATAACAGGAACAAAATATTGGAGCTTCTAAAAGAGTTTATAGCGAGCCAATAATAAAGACAGCAGGGCCAGTAGATAGGGTAGAAGTAAGTATAGAGGGAGGGCACAGATACCAGACTCACACTGTGGTGTTGGTGGGAACCTGCTGCGCCAGGGTGGCCTCCAGGTACATGGCGCTGTGGGGCTGCATCCCTCTGCAACAATTACATCACATTCTATATTAGATCCAGCACTTGAACAATATCAACTGAATAACCAATCATCAAGCCTCTCAATCTCCATAGGGGCAGGCAAAGATGATTGTTTGACTCACAACTCATTCTTTCATCTACATATATTTCAGAGCTAAACTTGAAACTCACTTTTTAGACAGTCGTATTCATAAAGCAAAAAACCAAAACCTTCACCTGCTCAGCCTGCCACATAGTAAATAACTAATTGCATAAAAATGTTAACAAATTCTTATTTGTGAGTTATTTGTACATCTAATTTCATTCAAATTCTCCAGTCCTAATGAGTTCTAAAGTCTTTTGAAATAACTTCGATTTATTATCTCCATTTTTGGCAGTAATCTTCTTATAAATGTAATATGAAAAGTGATGGTGTAGCAAATGTAAAATTGTGCAATGTTCGATGTTTTAAATATAGTGTCCTCCGCATGCAAAGTCGTATATCTTCCAAGCATAAACATTCTAATTAAGGTGTGCTTATCGGAAGTGACCGGGAAGGAAAGTATGTTTTCTGTATCTATTTGTTAATAATAGTTCTAGGTAGAGCCTAAGAAGTCATAATAAAATGTATAGCGCCCTCGAGGTGATTTCTTACAAAAACAGTGCTCTACAAATTATCCAATTATTATTATTACTACATACTCTTTTCTGTTACATAAACTACAATGTCTGATTCAAGTATTTGATTCCCTTGATCGTGCAATGCATAGAATAAAGGATAAAACACTACAAGTGCATTCCATACAAATTTAAATGAAAACAACCATTCAGCCCAATCTCCCAGCGCTCAGTCTCACTTACACTCGCCTGAAATCGTAGATTTCTATCCCATTTGAATTTTGAAAACACGATTTTGTATGGAAATATAAGTCCGAATTGGACAAATTTTTGGATCACAAAACATGTCTATCTACAAGGCACTTCTTGTGTTATTCTTTATTCTATGGTGCCACGTCTTCTAGGGGTGCCCCCGACTTTTTCTTTCATTCACTTCCGCACCATAATATTCTCCATGCACTCCTTTCTTTGTGCGTCTTGTTCTACAGACCGAAACCATCCAAACATCCCTTTCCTAATCTTATCAATTACGCTTACGTCAGCCTCGCACTCTTTTCGGATCTTCACATTTTTAACACATTCATAAATGGTTTTAACACATATACGCCTCAGGTATATTTCTACAGCATTTGGTCTACTTTCATCCTCTTCCAGTTCCACGCCTCACTGAAATACATCATGGTTGGTATCAGCGCTCCATTGTGGATCGCTTCGCCTCAAAATAATAAACAGACTGCGGTGCCATTTTAGCCCAGAGGTAGAGAAGATGGAACACAAAAAACTCTATTACTATTGGTACACACTCCATTAAATGTGTTTAAATGATGTACTCACTGCAGGGCTGTGTAGGGCTGGGGATGCGGGGGGTAGGGCGGCGGGGGCTCACCTCCCCCCCCCAGGGGGACTAGGATTGGCGGCAGTGCTGGAACATTTAAGTGAGTTTTGCAAAGAGCTGTGATGTACGACTTTAAACAAGCACTATTGAACACAGAAAACTGTTATACCGGCAAACAACAATAAACATTAAAACTGATTGGTGATTTTTGTGTCCCAGACTATAACAGCATAGTCTCTTCGACCAAGCCTGTTCGGTTTGACGAATTTTTGAATTATAGAAATCTTTAACCCTCGACATGCCAAGATGCAAAACTTTTGGTATCGTGAGGGGTGACGCTACAACCCCACGGATTTTATCATTTCAATGCCATTTTTCCCATTTATTCATACATTATATGGCAAATTACTCTTATGGCTTACATGTTTAATGTGTTTCTGTTAAATAATTATCATAATAATAGTTAATTTCATACAAAAATACATTAAATTCATTCATCAACGTACGCGGCCTGTGGCTGCGACAGCATTTGGTTATTATGACAAAGCACAGAATCAAATACTATAAAATACAATTATAAATACAGTTGCATTACAGTTGAAATGTTTTGCATTCTGTGTAATGGGCATACTGGTTTGTTACACTCACTACATGAAATTTTAGTTTTTCTGTCTTTTGTGCGGTTGCAAAATAGGCATCTTTTTGCTTTTGCAGAAGATCCGCTTGCGTTGGACAGACCTAGTCCAGGATTGTAGCTAAAATTAGATGAAGACGGCAAATTTTCTTCGGGATAGCAAGCCTTCTTAAAAATATTTATCGAATTTTGTAAATTCTTGTGATGTTTAGGGTTATTTGACCTCAAATCGACATTGGGCTTTGCCAATTCAATGCTTAACTGGGGGAATAAATTCTTTGCGACGGCTTCGATCGTTGGATCTCCACTCGGAAACCGCTCAACCCACAAAATGCATGCATTCAACGCAGCAATGTCAACTAACTCCATAAATATTCTAAATGGCCAACGCCTGGTTGTCCTTACACACAAATATTCTTGCATCATTTTGTCACCGGTGTCGACTCCTCCCTTTGTTTTGTTATAGTGTAGTATAATATCGGGTCTTTTTTTGATGCCGCGCTCTACATCTCCATGGTTAAATTGTGTCGTTAGGAGTGTTACGGCATTGTTTTTTTTTTTGAACATACGACAATGATGTCATTTTATCTGTAAAACCAAATATTGTTGACAACTCTTCCCTATTTTTATTGGCTGATATTTCTGGTGGGATTTCTGCCTTATTTTTTCTTATTGTTCCTGTGAGTGTTAATTGATTCTCAAATAAATGATTGGCCAGTGGTATCGAAGTGAAGATATTTTCGGGAGTAATTCCTCTCCAGGATCCAAAAAAAGGTCTCACCATATCGGTAACCACACGGTATCCCTGGTTAACTTCCCTTTTATTGTTTATCATGCCCGTATAAATTTGCATATTTAATATGTAAGCATTTTTCGAATCGGAAGCTACCCAAATTTTTATTCCGTAACGTCCGGGCTTACTTTTCATGTAAACCCGGAAAGGACAATGCCCGCGAAATGTGGCTAATCACTCATCAACAGTTATATTGCAACTGGGTGAATAATTATTTCTGCAAGCTGGTACGAAGAGTTCAAACCACATTCTTTATTGCTTCCAATTTATTTTCGGATACTTCCTGGTACTTGCTGGTCCATGTCGCTTTGTCATCAAACCATATGCTGCTATTTATAAAGTGAAACCTGCATCTTGCCATTGCTGCAGAGTAGAAATACCGCCGAAAAAGCTCATTCGTTGTCCACAACTCTTGTAAGTTTTGTTTTCGTCCCCGGTTTCTGCCGGCCACTAGGAGAATTCCCATAAAAGTGTAGATTTCGTTTTTAACTACTTGATCTTCACTGTTTGGATTTTTTTTACATATAAAGCGATTAGTTTCCTCACACACTTTTTAAAATACTATCGTTCATAAATAAACAAAAAGCCTCTCGAATAGTTGTTATATTTTTCCCCTCATTTTGAACGCCAGGATTAGCACTTACAATATTGTGCGCTCTATTTCTCGTCAGCGGTGGTGGCACTGAACTCCACTGTATGCCTGATTTTGAGGTCATTAAAACTTCATTAGCCGCAGCTGTTGTTGAATCTTCGTCTACTCCGATGTTTTCATCAGAATCTGACTCCTCCGGGATTTCAACGTGGTCTTCCACGTCAGATAGATCTCCACTATCTATTGCTTCAAAATCCAGATCATTATCACTTTCACAAAAGTCACTGAGTTTTCGAGAATTTTTGATAGTTCTTCATGGTTTACACCCCTTTCCGTCATGATAGAGACAGTTATTGACAGCATCAAAATCACAAAACAAAATGATTTATCACAATAACTGCACATTAAACTTTTTAAATTATATTTTTACCGTCCGTAGCAATGTTTCGAAACGCACTGTGGATAAGCAGCTGGTCGGATCAGCGAGACCTGCACCAGCTTACGTAATGGTGTAAGGACATTAGGTCCTACCATCCTTAGGCAGCTTTCGATACAGTACGAGGGAACGAGATGCCGTGAATAGCCGATGTGCGAGTAGAACGGCAGACCCATATCCATAAGCGAACTAATGCGGGAGAGAGATGGAGCATTTTTCGCAGTTTGTTTTGTTGTGGATATGGTTCCAGCGAACAAGAAATATCATTTGCGGCAAGGAATGATACCAAAATATTTACAAAATATTTTTTTGTGCTTTAATCTAGTACTTTTTTTTCTTTTTTTTTTAAATGGCAGATTATGTGTTTATAGGTTTTGTAGGAATACAAAAATTACCAAAACTGTAAAGTCTGTATTTAAAATTCTACATGGAGAATAGTTAATTTAGAAATTGTGGGAACCCCTGGTAGCACCGGGAGAGTTAAGAAACAGCTGGATTTTCGGAACATTTGAGAGTTTGACATTTTCCGGGACATTTTAACGTAGAAGTTACATAGCTGAAATTTTATTATTTTTACCTTTCAAATCGGATACTGTGTATTTACCAATTTTATATTCCCTCGCTAACGTCGAACAACTCTCTCCACTAAAGCCCAGTATATCAGTTGCTTTTGCTTGGCTTGGTTGGAATGTCAAACTTAGCACACAAATCCGTGCATAGATGGTAAACATAGATATCACCAATATTACATGTTTTGTCTGTATTTTAATAGAGAAAACTGTTTATTTTTACACGGGTTTAATTTGAGTGTTGACTTTTTATAAAGTTCTCCAATAAGAATAGTGATATACGCAAGGATACTAATTGTAAATAGTATTTGCACTATTCACGAAATTATGACAAACTAACTGCTAACTGGAACTTTTAAATCCCTCTTATACCTTACCAAACTATTTTAGATTGACAATCAGTCTTTATCAAATAATATCATTGACATTCCTGAATCCATTGAATCATTGAAGTCCATTCTGATAAAATTAGACAATTTACATACATTTCTGGGAAAATTACACTTTTTCTACAATGGTTAACGTTTTGTGTTTCAATTTCGTTAATGAGAAATTGGAGGTACGTAGTATGCCTACTAGAAGTACACCTTTATTTTTAGTTTAGTTTGATTGGCTGCGAAGGATATGAATTCTTTACCTAATGCTTCCTGCCGATTGTAATGATAAGGGTTGATGCAGACTTCCTCCTTCTTGAGCTGGTAGGCAAACTCACAGTCCTCAAGCGGCCTGAGTTCGTGCTGACTCTGAAATCAAAACACTATTTTATTTTTTAAACCCACAAAATGCCTCTGTAGCAGAATGGTAAGTCCTTGACTGTAGATCCAGATCTCACAGGATCAAATTCCGGCAGGTAAAAAAAATCCAATTAGTTTATGATTTTTCAAATTTAAATTAATTTTAATATAGCATTTCGTGTAGCCCGCGCGAGCCTTTTCGTAATTCTCACTTGGCTAAATAAAACAATAAAAAGATTAGCGGTTTGGAGGATAATTTCGAGGGCCTCAGGTCATGAGGAGGAAAGAGTAGGGCCTCCAGTTGATAAGGAGGAGATATCACTGTTCTAAATACTCTCAATTGGTGAGAGATCTTAGCTGTGTGTAAAGACCAGATCTGAATAGTCAGATAGTTTTTAACCTTCCTTATTCTACTTCCTCCCCTACTTCCTACAGCCTAACAGCATATCGCCAAATGGGGATGCCATAAATCCAGTGGCTCTGGGAATTTGGAACCCTTGTGCGGAATCGCATTACAAAAAATTTGATCAATGAATCAGGGCTAACTGGTGTATTACCTGTAAATTGGGCCAACGCCAGAGCCGGCAGTATATAACGTGGGGCAGGCCCTTTCTGTGAGCGCCTGTTCCCTCCGCACCTGGCTTCACCCTGCAAACAAACAAATCAAAACATCATCACTTTATTTATTATAACAAAATAATATTATCACACATACTCTTTTTTAAAAGAAAGACAAATATTCCCGGGTTATGAATAACCTGACGGCAAATTGAAAATCTTCTACTAGGAGATACACAAAGCAAAAATGTTGCTCGCGTTGTGGTGGAGGATGTCAACTCAGCCACTGACCGGTCAAATTATTATTATTTGAATATATGTATATACAGGGTGTAAAAGCATTTACTCTAAAAGGATTTTAACCAGCAAAATAAGCATATTTGGAGAAAATATCTAGATATCATTTTGCTGTCTCCGCACTCCGTCTCGTTCCAGCAGCGCGGTTACACATGAAACAGTGCACTTATGACATGATCCCGTCGTGACTTGTAGGTGTTTCTATCACACGTTTTTAATTAACCCTTAACCAGATGGCGTCGGTCTCAGAGATTTCGGCGATTTTGTTATTCAAATTATTCCATTACTAGGTATGCGACGCAACTGTGAGTCATGTACTTTTCCCTCGCCCCCGCCATTATACGCCGTGCGGTCGGCAGCTCCAGACGTGCGCGCGTTTATAAATTATAACATATGACTCCCAATCGGAAGGTCGCAGGTTCGAACCCGGCGTGCGCAACTAAATTTAATTTAATTATATTGTGTTATTTAACAACTAATTAAATAAAAATAATATATTTGCGACACGTTTCAGAGCGGAAGATACTCTCACTATCACCCTGGTGTAAGACCACCATTCAGAATTGAAACGTTGCTTGTAATGGCTTTAGTCATGTTTGGTGACCGGATCTGAATAGTAGGTATTTCCCCACCTTTTTCTTTTCCTCCCACTTTCTTCAGCCTCACAACATACCCCAATTGGGGATGCCATAGTTCACTGGCTCTAGATGGGATCAGTTGGGACTCTTGTGCGGTATTCATATTAAAAAAATGTATCTGAAGCAAGTAGTGAGTGCCAAGAAAAAGTTGTGTGGCGGTCTATCCTCTCTGCCTACTCCTGTGTTAAACGGCTAAAAATATTTACGCGTAATACAACGCAGAAAGTGTTTAAAGCGTAAAAAATGCGCACAGAATATCTTTTTCATTTAAAAAAAAACTGCTTCTTATTACAAATATAATAATTTATCATTAAAAAAATTTCAAAAACTCTTAAAAAGGAGCTCTACAAATAAAACTTAAAAACAATACATAAAATAAACTTTTTTTAAAGAACTTACCACTTTAACTTGTTTTTTAAAATAAATGTTTAAGAACCTCGGAAATTAAACATGTGTGCTTTGCAAAAAGGTCGAAACTGACCAAGAACCGCGTGTTCGGAAGTTCAGAATTCCAAACAAATGCAGCGAATAACTGGCGGAAAACCAGCAAACAGTATAACGCCCTTCGTTAACGCAGCTGCTTACAAGCGACTAAATCGTCGCAACCCGCTACCTGTCATACTATATTGCTAGTGCAGCGCATAGCGGCTTTTTCAAACACTAATAAATAGTATGGAAGGTACAGCCGAGCGGCGATCGCGTCGCTTGAAAGTAGCTCCATGGAAGAACGGCGTTGTCTCGCTCCTTCACATCTGTGATACGGGCAATCCCGGGAAGCTACCTGGGTACGTTAGACTGAAAAAATAACATGACTCTACAACGGTCAGTGGCGGTTCGTGGTCTTTTTAACGGGGGGTTCAGAAATTCAAGAGAAGAATGATATATTGTCTAATCAAAATTTACTCTTGTCACACAAATTAAATAAAGTTAGTGGAGGGGTACCTAAATAGGTACTATTGTTTTTAAATAACTTGATACTCCTCGACACAAAGTTCGGAGGTCACGTGACATCTTGACTCGTGAGCAGCGCACCAAGCTGCGTAGTTTTGTCCATTCTGCCGTCACAACGATTCGTATCGGCTATGATTTTTCGTATGGACAAATGTGTGCGGATCGCAACGCGCACAAAATGGGAATAGATAGGTACCGTATTTTTCGGTGGCGCGAGTTTTAAAGATGGAATTTTAATGTCGAGCTATCTGTAATGCGCTTATATTACTATACAACAAGATTGTTTTATTTTGTCATATTTTTAATGGGGGTTCACCGCACAACCGCACTTTAGAGAAAACCGCCACTGACAACGGTGGTTCCCAAAATCTTTTTGCCCACGGACCCCAGGTGAAAAACAAAATAAATGAATAATAAAAAGTAAAAAAGGGAGTTAGCAACGACAGTGACAGTAATAATATGGAGTCATACATTCACATTATTAATTGTTTTGAATTGACTCACCGTGATGCCTGTTTTTGATACTTGGTATATTATGCACCTGTGTATATTTATATTTTACTTAGGATGTAAAAATCGCTAATAATTTATTCATTGTTATTTATTTAACTTCCATATTAAGTAATAAAAATGTGTCATAATTTTTTATTAAACCTTGCGCGGACCCCCTAACGTTGTTCAGGGACCCCAAATCAATTTTAATTTTCCACAGACCCTCTGAAATAATCCTGGTCTAAATCCACCTTTAACCTCTCGACTGCCGTTCGCCCACCGGTGGCCGCGGGTCGAAATTAAAATTTTTTTTTGTTCCTTATGTATAAAGAAGTTTTATGAAGAACAAGGTCAGAATCGCTTGCGCCGTTCTCGGTCTTGACATAGCAAAAATCCGCATAGCGCCAACCCTCTGAATAATTTATAATAAATATCTATGGTCAACTTGGCGTCACTTTTACAAACGGTTTTCAACTGTCATTTCATTTTCAAACAAGTATTTATGTCATTATTTCTTCGAAAACACGATATTATCATGAAATATATATGAATAATAAGGTACATTATCTGGCAAACAGAAAACAATCACAAAAAAAACAATTCCTTTGTTTTTATACGATATTTGAGCAAAAGCCGGGAAGATAATTTCGCGCAGTTTTTTCCAAAAACACCTGGCATTCAAGAGGTTAAATCGAAAATCAGTAAATACAATCATGGAGATAATAGCTACTCAAATGATATATGGAAAAGTGAATAATATAGGGGATAACGAGAGAACAAAATACTATAAGGCCTTTCAAAAGAAATAAGCACACAATTGTTATTATATTATTAAAACGGATTGTAAAGATCTTGGCGTTTATCTTGATAGCAAACTTATATTTAATAAGCATATAGACTCAATCGTTCATAGATCATATAAAATGCTTGGCTTTGTTCTTCGTATAAGTAAAGTTTTCAGTAACCCGCAGACAATAATAATGCTATATTTTGCATTAGTCAGAAGTACACTGGAATACGCATCGCCAATATGGAACCCACAGTACAAAATATACATAGATAGCATAGAACATATTCAAAACAAATTTATAAAATATCTTACTTTCAAATTCAACAATAACTTTGAATTTACATTTCAAACTTTGCAACAAAGGCGGGCACTAGCTGATTTAACATTTATACACAGAATTTTAAATAACAAAATCGACTGTACTGAACTTCTATCCTTAATTAATTTTAATATACCTGTAAGACGTACACGCCATACAGCACTATTCCACACTCTAAATTACAAAACAAATGCAGCAACTAATTCGCCGATTAACCGTGCTCTTCATACATTCAATAATGTTTGCCTAAACTCTAATATTGACATTTTCTCAAATTCGCTGCCCAAATTTAAAAGGTGTCAATGATATAACTGTTTAATGCGCATACATATCCACATACATATCACACTACGCACATCACCCGGTGGTTACTAATTATACATTGCACTCAAGACATTACAAAGAAACATATCAAAGGTACCCAACATGAAATATTATTTAATATCTGTAAACTCTGTCATCACACTGTAATCAATGTACTGTTTGTTTCTATAAAATAAATAAATTAAACATATTCAAGATTTTGAAGTTTTATTCTCCTACATTCAAGCTTTGAATGATTTTCAAAATTTTCGGGTTATCGAATAGGAATCCTTCGAAGTCATCCAATACAAAAAAATATCTGAAAATGAATCCTTTGTTGGAACTGTATATAAATTGCATTTCAGGACAAATGTTTGTCAACACAGTTTTGGCACTACGGCCAGAACTAAGCAATTTATTAGACCTAAAACTCACAAATAATTTTTGAAACTATATCGATATGATGTCTTTATATTATTGCAGAAATACAATGTCAAAAATTACAAATGCAAAACGTTCAGGATACCTATAAATAGATTCAAGAAAATGGTGGATATTTTTAATTTAGGATTAACAACGCCTCAGCCTTTGTGATTTTAAATGGGGAATATAAATTCCGAGAAATTTAATAATAAGGCATACTGTATACCTACATAAATGCAATTTACCATAGGTACCTATAAACTCTGTCAAATTTTTGGCACCATCAATAAATACTAAAATGACATACAGGAAGCACGAAAGACTATTAAAATTAGATAAATAGTAGCGATCCTTGCGACGCGGATGTGAACTACTCCAATAACCCTTGGCAATTTTATCAATTCAGTTTAAAATCATTCCCTACGTTATTCACGCTAAATTCGTTAGTTCTGTTTCGTTCCGCTAGGCGGTCTCAATAAAAAATATTGACATATTATTTGCATCAGAATAAATCAGCTTCTCACAGTATTTAGCACCATTGATTGCACAATGATGATTCCGCACAATACAGCATAGGAAATCAAGGAAAAAGTATCACACCACACTATTACACAATTTGCGGGTTGCTTTTTGATACTTGAAGCATGTATCGAGAATGTCAATAAATAATGATATCAAAAAGTAAATACAAAATTTCCCAGACACGCTGGTACCATGTCCGCCTGAACTCACCGGCAATGAAAATGTCATAAAATAAACAACAGGTGATTTTAAACCACACAATAATATAGCCGCAAATAATTAAATTATCACTTATTCGTTTAGAACTTTCAAAAACATCACAATGAACGACATAAAGCCAAAATCATAATTCAAATACTGAATAAAAAATCTGCGGGCGCCATATTGGGGTAGTCTTCGATTGTTTTGACGGGAGCCTGCGAAGGACGTCGACCTTCGTGTCTCCCTCGCACCCGCCCGATTGTTTGGAAACAGAAAGTGACAGACGATTTTGCAGGAGCGTATGATGGTGCGCAATGGGTAATCGCAGATTATCAAATTTGAATCTGAACAAAATGAATTAACAACACCTACCTGGGTATGGTGACACATTTAGTATTGCTATTCTGGGTGGAAATGGCCTTCTCCAGCTCCTCCAGAGCGCCGGATTTCTTTAACTTCCTCACTAAGCTTTTGACGGCCTTTTCGGACCATTTGTCCTCGGCGATAGACGAACCTTCGGGACATTTCTTCCATCCCAACAGACGTTTCACAACAGGAGGAGTAAAAGGCAACATGCCGGCAATGTCAAAACGCTCCCTCGTCTTGTCGCGACACTTGGCGTCCGCTTTTCCAAAACGACATGCGGAACACAATCCAGAGTCTCGTTATTCACTTCAACTTGTTTCAACTTCAGTCACTTCTCACTACACCATCGATATCTACCAGTGATCAGTGATGCCATATCGCAAAAGTAAAACAAGTTTCAGGGGTAAATAAAACATGTATTACCATATTTTGAAGGATCAAAAAAGTAAGTAAAAACCGTGTTTTTCATAAACTCTTTTTTTGAGAATTTAAATGAACAACAACGGTACCAAGTACATTATTTATAATGCTTTGTTACACCATCATTTTTATTTTTTATTTGAATTATATAAAAAATAATATTTTTGAAAGAAAAACACCATGCAAATATAAACATGACAAAAGTTACAATTTTTTTATGTTATCAAGTTTAATTTCTTGAACTAAATTTTAAAATAAATCTTGATTTCTGAGAAAAAAAATAAAAGTAATGAGAGAGAAAAAACTTACAACAACAATAACAAAAAGTTTTTTAGATCCATGAGATGGGAAAGAAATTTTCTTACAACTCCAATAATTTATTTTTCTACATTTTATAGCAGTTACTGTAGGTACCAAAATAAAGTTACACAATGTATTAATTTTATTTTATTAATGTCTTCAGATTATTTATTGACAAAGAGATAGTTAAAAAGAGACACTGTGAACCATTACTGAAATTTAAGATCTACATTCCTGAATTCGGGATTTTTCTCCATGCTAAAAAGTCGCATCTCACTCAAAAGTAGGTACGTATATTGGTGACCGGTTGAAAACCATGTCTAATCGAAATGGTTTTTTCAAATCACCATGGAGGTGTAAATTCCCCAAAAAACCATGCACCTGGCAACACTGACACCTACCACGGCCTGCAATCTCGTCAGTCGTGACTAGGGTTGCCAATGCAAATATTATAAAATACCCAAAATAGGTGTTCAAATTCTCCACAATAAAACAAAATCCTAAAAGCATTTATTTTTAATTTCTAGTCACTATCGGATTTTGTCATTCGTTCAGGCTTTAAAAATAGACATTTGTTTGAAAATTTTCTGCAGAAGTAAACGAAATTATAGTATATTCTCACAGTTATGGATAATCAAGAAATGCCCGAAATCCCCGTCTTTTTCCCACAAAAAATTCTCCACGCAAAATGTTCTATTCTTGAAAATCTTAGAAATTCCCAGCAATTTGAGGTATTCCCCATGAATTGGCAACCCTAGTACTGTCAACACTGTCGTGCTGTCGTGCGTCTTTGTCTGTCTTTTTAGTCGAGAGCGAGACACATGAAACGCAGATAAATAACAGACGTCTTTGTCTCAAAAAGAAACACCGCCATATACCTAATAGCCGGTTCACACGGGGCGATTTTTGTCGATCAACTCGACAGTTGAAAGCTAATTGACACGTGTGAACACTTTGTCAACAAAGTTATCAACTTTTTTTGTTGCTAGCGAAAGTTGATAGCCCGTCTACTTTTGTCGTTCAAGTATGACTATCGCCATTTTGGTTTTACTAATCGTTCGAGTTTTACATCGAATCGTCGCGTATGAACACATGTTTCAAGTCGCTTATCATTTTTAGTTACTCGCGGGAAAAAGTAAACGTCAGGCGTTTCATTTATTCGGTACTAGTTCCTACCGTCATGGAATCCGTTTCAACCAAAAAATATCTGAAATGGTCGGACGATTTAATGTTCAGATTTATGGATCTGTACCAAAGCCATCCCTGTCTTTCGGATCAAAAACAAGAAGTATACAAAAATAGAATATTATTTTTGAAATGTAAATAATATTATTTTGAAAAAAATTGTGTTGGATGCGCCTAATTCACTCCTTCTCATGATCCATTTTCTTACCCAAGTACGACGTTTTTTATGTTTTTTCATAATCTCCAGCTCCTCTCACAGAACATCAGAAATTAGATAGACGCACGCACTAACAATTTCAGTTGAGGCCATTTTGAATGTCAAAATCGGTTCAACTTAAATTGAAACGTGTGAACAAAATCTTGTTAAACTTTTTTCGTAAAATAAAAGTTGGTCAACAAAAATCGAAGCGTCAGAACGCGCCATAACAGCAACTACATACAGTACATACTACATAACATTTTGACGGCCGCCGTGGTCTCTTGGTCAAGGGCTCTTGACTAGAGATCCGGAGGTCGCGGGTTCAAATCCCGGTTTGCGCAGATAAATTTTATTTGATTGATTTGTGTTTTCACAAATCAATCAAATAAAATCACAAAATCTTGTGACAGCAAATTTTGCATCGACCACATATTCGGTAAGACTATTAAATCAACCAACTCTATCCTATTCACCTCTACCATAACCCATAACCTTTGATTATATAACATAATCCATAAACTTTGATTATATATAATCAAAGCCCATAACATAGTCATCAAGTACCAAATCAATAGAAAAATGGATTTAAAATAAAAACCAATATCTTAAAGGCAGGGACAGACACGAAGCTCACATCAAAAGTTACTGTGTTATAAAGTATCTTTTCTACCGACCCTACGTTATAAAATATTTCTTCTTACGTCAGGAGAGGGGGTCAGTTGAATTCGGAAGCGGCCGAGAGAATATCATCTCTTTGTATTGGATATGTCAACTTGACGGCTGACAGCGGCTCGACACGGCGCTCTATGGCGCAATATGCTTTTAGGGAAAATTGTACCAATGATGCCATAGAAAAATTAACAAGCATAGCCATAAAAATAGATGACGAGAAAAATGTTTGGCTTTATTCATAGATCTTCAAAATGCTTTGACACAAAAGACCATAAAATATTATTAGCTAAGTTAAAAAAATAGGAATGGCTGAAACGGCAATGAATTTATTGAAGTCATATATAACAGGGCGAGAACAACAACTACAGATTGGCAAACGAAAGAGAAAAATATTACCTTTAAACTATGGCGTCCCTCAAGGAAGTGCATTGGGTCCGATTCTAATCATTGTCTATATAAATGATATAACTAACCTTACTGTTCTTTAAGGAAACTTACTGTATTTTACATGAGTTCAAACAACCCAATAAATAGGAGATAAAATAAAGTACCTACACGGAGAAAATTGTTATTAAAAAAAACGATAATTTTAATAGTAAAAACGGGACTGAAATTCTTACGAACAAATTAACAGTGTTTCAATGTTTATTGGCAGGAAAATGTAAGAATAATTGGTTGGTATACGTACGAAATTAGATATACCAACAAATTATTCCTACATGTTCCCGCTAATAAACATTGAAACCCTGTTAATTTGTTCGTAAGAACTTCAGTCTCGTTTTTAACCGTTTTTACTATTAAAATGATCGTTTTTTCGAATAACATTTTTCTCCGTGTACCCAAGCTTACAAAAAAATAGTATGATTTGGTAAGGTAGATTTTTTCCGATAATTCTTACGGAATGATGCGAGTGTATTAAAGCAGGTTATATTATTTTATCTTGTTTATTGCCGTGATTCATTAGTAGGTACCTAGTGAATTCAATAATATGTTCATTTGAAGATAAAAAGCATGGCTATATCTCACATGAAAGCTTATCTATAAGATTAAGAATTATCAATTTTTTATTGTGATATTTCAACTTTTATCTAAAATACAAATTACTGATGGCAATGCCAAACGACGCAAGACTTTGCTGCAGTTCGTACAAAAGTGAACCTATTTTTTAATTCATTCGTGTTTTTTTTAAATCGTGAGACATTTTATTTCGTAAAATGTGAGTTTGGTTTTGTTTAATTGTGAGATTTTTATATCATAATCATATCTGTGTAATCTTATAAGAAAAAAATACCTACTTATCTAATCACGATCGAATGATAATATTTAGAATGTAATGTAGTTACCGACCATTTTGTTTTTTTTCTTCTTCATTTTGGGGTATTTAATTTTGCGTTTATTCTAGATTCTACTAAAGCTTAAAGATGAAGTTACTACCCAGATGCTTTAGTTCTCCCGATGATAGTCAAGTTGCTTCGCAAAAAATAGACAAGGAAATTCAATCCTGGATTAAACCCTACAAATATGTAAGTTTTTACCTTGTGTTATTTTTTTATTGTGATTATATTGTGTAAAGAGAAAATTACCCCTGGGGGTTTAAAGTATCTACTTACGCAACTTCATGTCAATCAATAATTACACAAAACAGGCCAACAAAAAAATATTTGTGAAAATTTTTTAAAGAAATTTACCAAAATCTTATGTATTTTTGAATGCTGAAACCGTATTTCATAGCAGTGTATTTTTTATCACCCGCTATTCTTACACAATATGATATCGATTTAATATTTCAAAATATAGGGAAAATATGATCTATAAATTTAAAAATTCATAGTTTTTAAAATTGGTTATATTTTTGTTTACAATCATGTTTAATTACTTAAATTTGAATATTAGATGCTATTTTTCTATATTTCCTTTTCTCTGTAAAGTTTCTTGAGTTTTCTTTTCTCTGTAAAGTTTTTTCGCCGATGTGTTGCATTTTGTTGTTCTCTGAGAAGTGACCCATCATTTTGATATTCCACCGTCCCTGTTACCGTTTCTCCATCTCTTTTATGTCCTGATGAAACCGTTCCCCATGCTCTTCACTCACATCATCTAAGTTTTCAGGAAAAAAAGCCAAGATGGTTGTGCAAGAAGTGGACTTTAAAGCTCATCATCCTCATCTGGCAACCAAGAGTTTTAAACTTTTTTTTATCATGATAGCTACGATAAGTTTATAGTTCGGAGCTTTTACATTACCCAAAAACTTAATCACAACTTCTTTAAATGATATCCAAACCTCCTTTTCCTTCTCATCCATCGTTGCTTCGAAATTTCATGTAATTGTAAAAAAGGATGCGGCGTTGCAAGTTGGTGCAGGAAAGCTGGATTGAAGTGTTCTATTGTGTGTGGGTGCTGTAATGGTCAAACATGCCAAAATTCTATTATTACATCGATATCAAGGACGAAGATGAAGAGATTTTGTCAATGGAAGCCCAGAATCTCATTACCACAGGTACAAACAGTGGGAATTTCACAATTTTTTAGAAAATATTGACATTTCCGCCACTGTAACTCGTTACCTATTAGACTCACATAAAAAAATTATGAAGCAAAAATTATTATAAATTCGCTCTTCTTTAAGTTTGTTTTAAACAATTTGGTTGTAAGATCAACCATTGCATAATTATTTTGAAAAAACCAAATTTTGGGACCTTCAAACCAAGATGGCGGCTCGAGCTCGACCACCCCAAGGTCGAAAACTTTTTTTTTTCATTAGAGTCCCAATTTAAACAACATCCATCAAAATCGCTACTACTTGACCTTTTTCAAGGTAAAACTCCCCACTGACTGGACTAAACAGGTTTCCGGGAATTATTTTGTTTATAAACCCTTAGAAACCCGCGGAATTACTTAACAGGCAAAACTGTAATTTATGAAAGTACAAAAAAAAAATAACATAATGGCCGCCAATCACTTTCAAGACAAATATTTGACATGGAGATGTATATTTATTTTATCAAGCTCAAATCCCTGATAATAACGAAGTTGAGTCCTTTTTTTATTTTTTTATCAATGTTCACATGCAAACTTAAATACTAGTATGTTTTTTTTTTAAAGTTCGTTTTCATAATTTAATTAATTCTACAAGTTTGAATTTTATTAAGCCCGCGAAAACGCCCGGCACTTCACAGGAGATTGTGTGACGTCATCTGGTCCCTTGTTTGTGTGAAATATAAGGGAAAATATTTACAAAACTGGAACACGCTTAATATAGACGAAAAAAATAAATTTAAAAAGTTGTAGTAGTTGGATATTAACTTGTACTAATCAATTCAGTTACCAGAATTTTTAAAAAAGTGCATTTTCATTATTATTTTCTTATTTTCATGGTTTTTCGATTTAAAAACACGAAATGTAATTTTTCACCGAAATTTGCAACAGTTCCTAACATAGCTGTCGGTGCAAAATGACATTTCGTGTTTTTAAATTGAAAAAATAACCATTAAAATGCTCTTTTTTCGAAACCCCGGCAACTGAATTGATTAGTACTAGTAAGGCGCTCCGCCCACTGAGGCAACTGAAAACCAACTAAAACCGTCTGTTTCTCTGTCTTGATTGGTCAAAAAGCTTGGTTAACCATAGAAGAAGAACAATCAGCTGACAGTTGGCAACTATCAATGGCCGCCCAGGGCAACCAGTAGAGCAAGTCGCAAGTCACCGCTTGCGTTACCATTGACAACGGGGTTTTGTGTGATAGTGTATGTGCGGGCCATCACATTGTCATACAAAGACAGTTGGCAGTTGAGAGTTTTCAGTTGCCTCAGTGGGCGGAGGCGCTTAATATTTAACTAATACAACTTTTTAATTTTTTTTTTGTGCATATTAAGCGTGTCCCGGTTTTGTGAATATTTTCCCTTATATTTCACACAAACAAGGGACCAGAAGACGTGAGACGACTTCACACACAATCTCTTACGGGGCGTTTTCGCCGGCTTTAATAAAAAATTCGAACTTGTAGAATTAATTCTATTATGAAAATTTTTTCACTCAACTTCCCTATTATAATTTGGTAATTTGATATGAAAATTAGGATTTATACAATAAAAATTACACTTTACGAAATCGATATAGGTGGGGAACCTACACATTATTTATAATATAGTTATTGTTTAGGACAATTATTGAAAATATCATATATTTATATTATCTTTTTAGAATACATACCTAAATATAAACTCATTACCGGAGATCTTCCCAGCAAGTAATATTTTCAATTGCATTTTTTAAATTCCCATGGCAAAGGCACGCAGGGGCGCCACGGCAACGACAAGGGATTTTCTTCTATTTAACCCCTCAGGATAATTTGTTCGCTTTTGGGAACAGGTCATATAGATCTCATAGAAATCTCGTAGAAAAAGTATTTTTTTATATTAACTCCATACAGGAGGCCCTGAGGAAACTAATTTCCCTTGGGGCCTATGTCATCTTTGGAGATGCTGCGTGGAAGGTCTTTTTGAGGAGAGGAAGGAGTGAACATGAGTCTTTAAGAGACCCATGTTATAGGAAGGAGGTAACCCAGAGGCCGGCAAATCTTTCCACAGCCGAGCTGTTGAACTCAAGAACGAGTCGTAAAAACGACCAGTTCTCATGTGACAAATGTCAACCATGTAAATATGTTGGGCGAGCGTTTGGCGTGTTTTCCGACTATGCACCGGTGTCGAGGGGATCAATGACGCTAGTTCCTCGAAGCATCTTCCGTTGAAATACCGATAGAACAAGGATAGCATTCCCACCCGACGCCTGTGCTCTATAGATTGCAATCCGTTTGTTAAGACGGGAGGATCTATCAAACGGACCTCCCGTTTCTGCACAGAGTCGAGGTTGTGTCAAAGTTGTGTCTTCCTTACTGTCATGCTGAGAAATATGATCTAAGCAGTGTTAGAAAGAGAAAACTCCACGCTTTATATTTAAATCTGCAAGTTATCACAGAAAAATTAAAACGTATACCTATTTCTATGAAACCAAAAATACCAACCGCGATTTGAAAAAAAAAATTGAATCTTTGTATATTTTTTAAACCTTTTTACATGAAACAACCCAGTGCGTCGATCTCTACCAAAATATGTAGAGATTACAATCACATCACTAGAAAGGTTGCCAACAGTGAAAAGATTACGAAAAAACTAATTTTATTTCGTGCCGCCTTTATTTGTGTGTGTTTTTTTAATATCAATTATATATTCCACGTAATTATTCTTATTGACAAAACAATAATAATTAGCAACGTATATTGCTGTAAACAATATTAAAAAATTTAATTCATTTAAAACTTTTCTCGTTATCTAATAAATGTGTCGAGGAGTGTCAAGTGATTCAACAACAATAGTATGTAGGTATCTACTTCTTCCACTAACTTTATTTAAGTTGTGTGACTGCCGCTATTGGGGCGTTCTGACGTTTCGATTTTTGTTGACCAACTTTTATTTTACGAAAAAAGTTGAGCAACATTTTGTTCACACGTTTCAATTTAAGTTGAACCGATTTTGACATTCAAAATGGCGTCAACTGAAATTGTTAGTGCGTGCGTCTATCTAATTTCTGATGTTCTGTGAGAGGAGCTGGAGATTATGAAAAAATATAAAAAACGTCGTACTTGGGCGAGAAAATGGATCATGAGAAGGAGTGAATTAGGCGCATCCAACACAATTTTTTTCAAAATAATATTATTTACATTTCAAAAATAATATTCTATTTTTTGTATACTTCTTGTTTTTGATCCGAAAGACAGGGATGGCTTTGGTACAGATCCATAAATCTGAACATTAAATCGTCCGACCATTTCAGATATTTTTTGGTTGAAACGGATTCCATGACGGTAGAAACTAGTACCGAATAAATGAAACGCCTGACGTTTACTTTTTCCCGCGAGTAACTAAAAATGATAAGCGACTTGAAACATGTGTTCAGACGCGACGATTCGATGTAAAACTCGAACGATTAGTAAAACCAAAATGGCGATAGTCATACTTGAACGACAAAAGTAGACGGGCTATCAACTTTCGCCAGCAACAAAAAAAGTTGATAACTTTGTTGACAAAGTGTTCACACGTGTCAATTAGCTTTCAACAAAAAAGTTGACCGACAAAAATCGCCCCGTGTGAACCGGCTATATATCAACGATTTGAGAAGGACAACAGTCAGTAAATTTTGTTTAAATATATATATAAAAGACTACGAACCGCCACTGGCACCTGTGCATATTCGGGAAACCAAACAAATGTACACGGTTGAAATTTGTCACATGAGAACGGGTAGTTTCTACTACTCGTTCTTGAGTTCAACAGCTCGGCTGTGGAACGATTTGCCGGCCTCTGTGTTTCCTCCCTCCTATAAAATAGGTCTCTTCAAGACTCATGTTCACTCCTTCCTCTCATAAATGACATAGGCCCTAAGGGAAATTATTTTCCTCAAGGCCTCATGTGTGGTGTTAATGTAAAAGAAACATATAAAGCAGAGTGAATGTGACCTGTTACAGGCTGCGTGGATTTCATTTTTACACAAATCTACAGTTTTATACAAAGATTGATGAAATCTTGTACACTTGATCTTCAAAATAATAGGAAGGTCACTGGATACGTTAGATTTCGAAAAAATCTGTGCAACGCCGGGTACGTCAGCTGGTGTTTGAATAAAAAAGTGGTTTAAGGTGAAGCCACGGGAAAAAATGCAAAATCATACAAAATCTTGTGTTTTTTTTTTGAAAATTTGATCGTTTAGAAATACTATGGATGATTCAATTAAATACATTGAGTAGAACACATTTTGGCCTTTGAAGTAATCGAGTATTTTTTTGATAAGCCTTTTAATAAGCTTAGAAAAAAATAATGCGTCTGACCTATAAAAATGGTTTAAAGTGAAAAATCTCCTACTTAGAAATCATTTTTCTGGTATGGTTTTATTGAATAATGTAGCTAATTAGGTTTCTGAGAGAGTGATCGGAAAACATTTTAATATTTTTTGCTGAACTTCACAAAATAAAATAAAACATGCATTTCGGCGACGTTTATTTTCAGTGAATAAAAACAGGCGGTACCCAACGAATTTGTAACTGCGAATTTCAACCTTCTGCCATATACAGAAGAATTTTTAGCGCGTCGTTCAGTCGCCGCCCAGGATTGGCGGCGCTTCGATCTTTAAAAATATGCTTTCGGAATAACAAAAAACTGTTGTTGGCTAGAGATTAGGGTTTTTATTGGTGGCTGGAATCAGACGGTTCACTCGAGTGTATGTTTACTCTATGGTTACTCGAGCGATTGTTCCCAACTTCGTTTCACTTTTGTTTCATTTCATGTTCAGACGTGTCATTCCGAGTAAAATAGGCCGAATGAAATACAGAAATGAACGATTAGTGAACCGTCTGATACCAGACGCCCAAAATCGTTCGCTTATAGCCGGTTCACACGGGGCGATTTTTGTCGGTCAACTCGACAGTTGAAAGCTAATCGACACGTGTGAACACTTTGTCAACAAAGTTATCAACTTTTTTTGTTGCTAGCGAAAGTTGATAGCCCGTCTACTTTTGTCGTTCAAGTATGACTATCGCCATTTTGGTTTTACTAATCGTTCGAGTTTTCGTCAGGCGTTTCATTTATTCGGTACTATTTCCTACCGTCATGGAATCCGTTTCAACCAAAAAATATCTGAAATGGTCGGACGATTTAATGTTCAGATTTATGGATCTGTACCAAAGCCATCCCTGTCTTTCGGATCAAAAACAAGAAGTATACAAAAATAGAATATTATTTTTGAAATGTAAATAATATTATTTTGAAAAAAATAGTGTTGGATGCGCCTAATTCACTCCTTCTCATGATCCATTTTCTCACCCAAGTACGACGTTTTTTATGTTTTTTCATAATCTCCAGCTCCTCTCACAGAACATCAGAAATTAGATAGACGCACGCACTAACAATTTCAGTGGACGCCATTTTGAATGTCAAAATCGGTTCAACTTAAATTGAAACGTGTGAACAAAATGTTGCTCAACTTTTTTCGTAAAATAAAATTTGGTCAACAAAAATCGAAACGTCTGAACGCCCCATTAGCCCGATTCCGAATGAGTCAAGGACTAATGGAGCGTCTTAAAACAAATTTATTGGTCTACATTCCAACTATACCAAGCCATAAACTAAATGTTTTTAGGAAAACATAATAAAAAGATTAGCAAGGTACCATGAAAAATGTGATTTGTTCAAGTCATTAATACTTTTGACGGCTAAATCAAATCGGAATACTTCAAGCAATAAATCTCCAATAAAACCGCAAGCTCCATAATAATGTGTCGGTATTTTTTATTGTTATCCCTTGAATGATAGTCAGATAATAAGATAGCGGGGTCGGAATTAACTATTCTAAAATTGCAGATTATGATTTATCTCTTATCTACCTTTGCGATTGTGATAGATACGGACTACATAGGTCCTCGTTTTCATCAATGATATAACCAATTGCTTCAACGATGTCGAGGTATTGCTCTTTGCTAATGACATGAAGCTATACAAGAAAATAACTGATGTAAAATATTAGTAAGTTTAAAGATTGGTGCATACAAAATAATCTATTTTTAAATGTAGAAAAGTGCAATACCTTGACATTCTTCAGAAATAAAAAAAAACTGTTTTATTTGAATATTCCATCAACACAGCGTTAAAAAGAGTCACGGGTATGAGAGATCTTGGAATTATTTTGGATGAAAAACTAAGTTTCGCCAATCATATCCACCAAATTGTGAACAAAGGTATGAAAACACTAGGCTTCGTATTAAGAACAACTAAAAACATTAATTCCTTAGAAGCCATTAAACTATTATATGTTTCTTTAGTTAGAAGCCTAATTGAATATAACTCAGTAGGTTGGTCTCCATCTTGTTGAATCCAAAATTCACATTAATAACATCGAGCGAATACAAAAAAAAAATTCTCCGTTTTAGAGATTTTAAATTAAACATCCCACTAGAAGACTTAAAATACAATTTCTTATTAAATATTCTGAAAATGCATACATTAGAAGACAGACGTAAAATAAACGACTTTTTATTAAAAATACTAAACTCTAAATTCAACTGTTGCGAACTCCTGCAACTCATAAACTTACGAATACCTACAGTAACGACAAAATACACTATTCTACTGCAGCATTTACATACAAATGCATGCTCAACTTAAATTTCAATATTTCTGAGATATTTGACTATTCAACTGAACGATATTTCCAAAGTAGAATGTATGGAAATTTACAACATTTTATTGTCAAGCTTTAGTTTGAAAGCTAATATGAAGATAAGTAGCAATTTACCGGAATCTTTATATTTGATGTAATTGGAGATAATAGTTAAATAAATTAATAATAATTAACATTTACTACATACTAATACAAATTTTACTTACCCACTACACGGCCATCTCGTCTTTTAGTATCTAAGCCTTTTATGGAGGCGGTATGGGTTTTAGATTGATGTTATGTGTGTATTATCTCTTCAGTGGTTTTACCCTTTGCTAGGTGTATATTATTGTGTGGTATATCAATTATTATAGGTAGTAATTCTAATATTATGACAGTGAAAATATGTAATTTCCTGATAAGCCTGTCAATTGTATCCATGCTTTGTTTGCGGTAACTATGAATTGAAATAAGGAACTCAAGTGAAAAATATTAATTGCTTCATATAGATCAACAAACGCTGATTATGAATATATATATAAGTCATATATTAATGCTTGCAGAATTTATAAATCGGCATTTAAAAATGAATAAATCGCCATTACATTAAAACACCCTGTTTATTTGGTACAACTGAATCTGTCTCGGAACCAGTTCACTATGTAGGTATCTACATATTTCATTTTGGTTTTATATAAATAGAACAGTATAGAGTTTAGGTTTTGTTTGTATTTAAATGATTTTGTTGTTGTTATTTATTACATAATTAAAACACGGACGAAACAATATGGAAATCCATTATTAGGATAATCTTAACATACCCAGTCACTATTTATTACAAGTAGATTCCCGCTAATGTGGAAAAATAGCTTTCTAAGCGGAGTTAAGGTCTTCAGTTGAAAATCACAGACCAATATGAATAATACGCATACAATCGTCAATACCAAACGTTTTTGAAGAAAAGTTAATTCTTCAAAAAATATCTTCTATTATAGTGTAAGCGCCTCCGCCCACTCAGGCAACTGAAAACTCTCAACTGCCAACTGTCTTTGTATGACAATGTGATGGCCCGCACACTTCACAATCACACAAAACCCCGTTGTCAATGGTAACGCAAGCGGTGACTTGCGACCATCTTGCGACTGTCACGGCTGATTACCCTGCTAGTTGCGAGCTGTCAGCTGATTGTTCTTCATCTATGGTTAAACAAGCTTTTTGACCAATCAAGACAGAGAAAACAGCCGGTTTTAGTTGGTTTTCAGTTGCCTCAGTGGGCGGAGCGCCTAAAATTCAATATTTCATAATCTCTAAGTGGTTTTATCTCTGGTCGATCAACGTTAACTAAACTTACACTACACGAAAACTTTATCTCAGGTACTCTTGCTAATAGAGAACAAGTTGATTTGATTTATACGGATTTTAGCAAAGCGTTTGATTAAAATTAACTGTCAAAACTTGGAATAAGTGGAAAATTATTATGCTGGATTAGGAATAATTATCAAAATGTGAACTAACTGTATGTATTAAAAAAATTAAATATCACTTCGTCTTGCGAATTTGAAGCTACTGGCGGCGTGCCTCAGGGTTCGAACCTTGGTCCAATATTATTTATACTATTTATGATGTCACTATAATATTCTCTGATGTTTCCATATGTTAGCTGATGACATGAAAATATATAAAATCCTAAAAAAATATTTATTACTGTTTGTCCCAACAATCAAATTTTATAAAATTCGCAAAGTGGTGTATCTACCATTAACAAATTTACTATTTATTGTTATCAAGTTTAATTTGTAGAACTCTATTTGATTTTTTTAAATATATTTAATAATAAATATGTTACATAGCATAACTTAATAATAATATTATTAAATATGTAACAAATAAAAGAACAAATAAACAAACTTACTCTTAACATCAAAAATTTCAAATCATGAGTGTTTTCAGAATAAAAGAACCCTTTATAAAAAGACATACAATTTCCATTGAAAGAATCCAACACAAATTTCTTAGAACAATCAATTTCAAATTAGGAATTCCCGTGGATGAAATTAACTATGATTTTCTATCACAAAAAGTGCGACTCTTGTCGTTAAAAGCTAGAAGATTACTTAATGATTTAATTTTTTTTATTTAAAATAACCAATAACTGGTTTGACTCTCCTGAATTAGCCTCCTTTATTAATTACCATGTACCTAGTAGATAGACAAGCTAGACTCAAATCACTTTATTATTGTTACAATACTGGCACTAACGCAGAAGAAAATTCCACAATTTAGGTAATGAATGCGCTATCGATCATGCATTTTTCTGCTAGTACCACGTAACCATAAAGGTGGATTCAGACTGGGTCGACGTACGTACGCATCGCTACGCCAAACAATGCTTAGAAACCATACATTTTCTATGAAAATGGCCACGGACATCGCACGTCGCGATGCGTGTGGCCAATGTGATTCTAAAACATAAATTTTCATTGAAAATCTATGGTTGCTAAGTAGCCCAGATATTGTTAGGCGTAGCGATGCGTACGTACGTCGACCCAGTCTGAATCTACCATAATACGTCCTACCAGTAATTGCACTATGATATCAATGCATTAGAAATATATCGCAGGCACATTGTAAAATTTATCATATCGAGCTGTAATAAAGTAATAAGTAATAAGCTATAATCACAAAGCACTCTTCTTAGGGAGAATTGCCTATTCCATAAAAAAAAATAAGCTATAATACCTACTTATTATTATTTCTTTCTTTAATTTTTTTTGCCTCCTTCTAAGTGCATTTCTTATTTTTTATGACTTTTTATGTTTTATATTTAAAACTTTTGTACTTTTTAGTATTGATATCTTATAGTTTATATATTTTATTCTTAGCTTTAAACTTTTATTAAGTTATTGATAAAAAGGGGATTGGAGTTTCTTATTGAAAAAAGGATTTGAAAGTTTTAAACTGTACTCCCGAAAAATAATGTAATTTTGCACAATGCAATTTATAAAAAATTGCAAGGTTTACTTTTCTTCGAAGGGTCTGGTTTATGACGATTCCTTACCGACCCGTCAGGGAGCGGGCTTACATCAACGATTTCTACCGGTCAAGTAAGAAGTATCATCTTATAGCCGGTTCACACGGGGCGATTTTTGTCGGTCAACTTTTTTGTTGAAAGCTAATAGACACGTGTGAACACTTTGTCAACAAAGTTATCATCTTTTTTTGTTGCTAGCGAAAGTTGATAGCCCGTCTACTTTTGTCGTTTAAGTATGACTATCGCCATTTTGGTTTTACTAATCGTTCGAGTTTTACATCGAATCGTCGCATCTGAACACATGTTTCAAGTCGCTTATCATTTTTAGTTACTCGCGGGAAAAAGTAAACGTCAGGCGTTTCATTTATTCGGTACTAGTTTCTACCGTCATGGAATCCGTTTGAACCAAAAAAATCTGAAATGGTCGGACGATTTAATGTTCAGATTTATGGACCTGTACCAAAGCCATCCCTGTCTTTCGGATCAAAAACAAGAAGTATACAAAAATAGAATATTATTTTTGAAATGTAAATAATATTATTTTGAAAAAAATTGTGTTGGATGCGCCTAATCCACTCCTTCTCATGATCCATTTTCTCACCCAAGTACGACGTTTTTTATATTTTTTCATAATCTCCAGCTCCTTGACCAACTTTTTTCGTAAAATAAAAGTTGGTCAACAAAAATCGAAACGTCAGAACGCCCCATTTGATGATAGGTCTATTTTACCAGGGCCGTATTTATGCACAGGTTGGCAAGGCTGTTGCCTATGGGCCCACACTATGTGTTGTGATGATATTTGAATTATAAATATATATCTTCAACAGTATGAAGTGTATGCGCAAACAAATTAGCCACCGAGCTATTTCCAAATTTCGTTATGCATAATGATTACAATTTCTCGTTTAAGCGCCTCCGCCCACTCAGGCAACTGAAAACTCTCAACTGCCAACTGTCTTTGTATACAATGTGATGGCCCGCGCACTACACAATCACACAAAACCCCGTTGTCAATGGTAACGCAAGCGGTGACTTGCGACTGTCACTGCTGATTTCCCTGGGCGGCCATTGATAGTTGCCAACTGTCAGCTGATTGTTCGTCATCTATGGTTAACCAACCTTTTTGACCAATCAAGACAGAGAAAACAGCCGGTTTTAGTTGGTTTTCAGTTGCCTCAGTGGGCGGAGCGCCTAAGTGCATTTCTGTGCATTTTATTTCAAATTATTAAAAAAATAAAATATTTACTGACTTTTGCAAATTTTAAACATAGAATTGAACCTCAACATTGTGTTATTTTTTATATCGTTTTGAATAGCATTGACTTTCAATTCTTTTCATTTTTACCTTATAATTCCATCATGCGATTCGTTGGTATTTTTTTTTTTTATACATTTATATAGCAGAAATAACGGTAGTAATATTGCATAATAACAGAATATATTTGAAATGTGTTAGTGTTATTACGCTTTGTTAGGTCGATATTAATTCCTGGCTAGGCAGATTGCCTCTTCTAAGGAACCAAATGTTCGTGAATTGCCAAATGTATTATGCTGCAATTTTTATTTATATATATTTTTTTAAAATTAAATACTGTGGGTTATGGATTACCCCCCCAGATCCCCTGGTCCTGTTTTGTAAATGTAACCTAATTGAATAACAATTTATTACTGTAAAAAATCTTCATTTTTTTCCTAAAGTAGTCACGGACATGACGCACCGTTGTCTATCTACATGCATAAAGCAGGAAACAGTGTAACATCTTATCACAGTTTTCCGGAATAATAAAAATCTTAACGCATGTTCTGTATTAAAAAAAATGACCTTTCGCTTTCTCCTTATCATTCAATAATAATTATACTTTAATAGCCGTTATTTTATCATTTGCTTGAATATTGCTACGAAAGAAAAACATGATGTCTGAAAACGTGGTACATAGAAATAAAAGAGAGAAGAGCGATACATAATCGTACTAAACAGGTAAGCTCACCAGGCTGAAGCCCAAGGCGTAAGATTTCTGGGGACTTATCACGGGTGGGGTTTAGAATGTTTTCAAAACTTCTCATGTCTCGATGCTCCGTTTATATGTTTATTCAAAAGTAATATTATTCAATTTATAAAAACAGTTTATTTATAAACAAGTACCAGGACCTCGTCTCTTTGTGGTGAGGAAAGACTATTCTTATTTTCCTTTATAACACTGTATAACATGTAAAAATTGTATATTTATTGTAAAAAATTTTCATATAACAAATAAGTGTAAAAAAATTTTTTTTTTTTTTAAAGTTCTGCTGTGTAATTATTATTACGCATGAAGCTTTTTCGCCTTTTGAAGAGATTATCAAACAGTGGTTAGGCTACTTACAGACGATTTATTTATATTATTTCTTGAATAGGTATTTAATGCTTTTATTTTTATTAAAATTGTATATTTATTTAAAAAAATATTCATATAACAAATACGTGTAAAAAAAAAATTTTTTTTTTAAGTTCTGCTGTGTAATTATTATTACGAATGAAGCTTTTTCGCCTTTTGAAGAGATTATCAAACAGTGGTTAGGCTACTTAGAGACGATTTATTTATATTATTTCTTGAATAGGTATTTAATGATTTTATTTTGATTAAAATTGTATATTTATTGTAAAATATATTCATATGACAAATAAGTGTAAAAAATAAAAATAAATTAAAAAGTTCTGCTGTGTAATTATTATTACGCATGAAGCTTTTTCGCCTTCTGAAAAACAGTGGTTAGGCTACTTACAGACGATTTATTTATATTATTTCTTGTATAGGTATTTGATGCTTTTATTTTTATTAAAATAAAGTAAAACAGTAAAATCTCGGAAATTATTAGTAATTGTTATTACCCTTTAAAGTTTCATCAATAATTACTGCATTATTTTTCACCTACCTGCAATCAAAATAATTATTGTAATGGTTTTACAATATACCTACACATCGCATTTTATGTTATATCAGATTACTATACTTACTATAATTACTATCTACGCATACTTAAACAATAGTTCAGTACATGTTTGCAAGATTCCGCATATATTTTTTTTTTTACATAATAAAATATATTAATTATAATTGTGGGTTGAGGTTGTATACCACCACCTACAAATAAATATAACTGATCAACGCCAACATTTAGTAATTGTGTACGTACAGTACCTACATCATTGTTTTATAAATATGCATGACTTAATTGTTGCAATTAAATAAAGGACATAATTATTAATGTTTAGTTTTCCTCTTTTTTTATTTATTGAAAATTATAATGAATTTGGACTCGGCTGAAACATTGATGTTTCAATATCCATTTTATCTCGGGGTCTGAAGGGGTTAAAATCTCAAGGCGCGGGCATACAAGACGACAACCCAGGAGCTACTGAGCTATGGGCGGAGCAACAGCGCGGGGGAGAAGGGATGAGGTACACGGAGAAAAATGTTATTCGAAAAAATCATCATTTTAATAGTAAAAACGGTTAAAAACGGGACTGATGTTCTTACGAGCAAATTAACAGGGTTTCAATGTTTATTGGCGGGAACATGTAAGAATTTTTTTTTGGTATACGTAATTTCGTACGTATTACCAACAAATTATTCTTATATTTTCCCGCCAACAAACATTGAAACACTGTTAATTTGTTCGAAGAACTTCAGTCCCGTTTTTAACCGTCTTTACTATTAAAATGATCGTTTTTTTCGAATAACATTTTTCTCCGTGTATGCGCACTACGAACCAAATTTCGTACTGTAACGGGTTGATCGTATTTTGGATGGAGAATAGTTTAAAAGCTCCTAGCCGGCGAATTCTCTATCTGCTAGTAAACTTCGTATTGTTCACAATCTGCTAGTTAGCTAGTAAATATGATTACGATTACATTAGTAGCTTGTAAACTCGCTCAATGTAATCGAGGCTTAAGTAACGGAGTTGGCTTATTATATGTGAATGAACATTATAAACCAATCCCGTTATGTATCGTTGGGCATCTTAAGAGGCTGGACTTTGAACACCCGCGTCTGTCATTCTGTCCCGCTCACAATAAGCTCACTCACACTTACAATACATGCGAATGCGAAATGTGCCAATGAGACAACGCTCAAATTTACCTACAGAAATCGCTCGAAAAGGGGTTTATGGAGAATACACTTTTCTACACCGAAACTTTCACGAAATTGAAATTTAAAAAAAAAATATATTGTTTAGAAAGAAAAAGCTACGTCGGTAGCTTTTTATAATTTTATAATTCTTTATGAGAGTTGAGTTAGCAGCACTTTTTCCTAAAATAATATTTTTTGATAAATCGTACATGTTTGACAGTGAATGTTTACGTTAATACGAAACGCATCGAAAATTCGAAAACATACCGACATAGTTTTCACAGTTTAGAAGGCAGTATAAAAAAATATATATTCATTTTGTGCAATTTTCGATGTAGAAAAGTGTTTTTTCCCGGGCGTCCTTTTTGTATGGGCCGAAAAGCGAAGTCTATCGTCTTAACGGCTGCTAAGACAGGCGAGAACTTTTTTTAGTGCTCTATTCTGCTGCCTCAATTAAATCGACCCTGGTTTTTTTTTAAATGAAAATATGCAGTTCCTACCGGGATGTCATTTTACCCAGTACCTACCTCTCCTCATCCTTAATCACATCACCTTGCTGAAAAGCATTTTTGAACTTGGAACAATGACTAGCAAATTGGAGTGCATTTGTTTCTGGAAGTGGCAAATTGGAGTGCATTTGTTTCTGGAAGTGGCAAATTAGAGTGCATTTGGTGCAGAGAAGAAAAATTAGGAAGACTTTTATGCCGTTCCCAACACATGTTATCAACTTTTCGACGAAAACTTCTTCGGAAAGGTTTTCAATATGTGATGGCATTATTTATTTTAATAAAAAGACAAATAACTTTGTTTACATCTCTTTTATGTGTACACAATCAACATGTTTCATGAACGGTTTTCACATCACCAGGATTAAATGTACACTAAATTTAAAAAATAAATATAGATCCACATATTGGAGGTAGGGGTAGAAGGAAGGGGAAGGGGTAAAAGTGGAAGAAGTTTATTAGAATTAGGGATTTCAAAGTCATTAGAAGGGAAAGACCGGTTAAGTTAGAAAAGGTTCAAAAGAGGGTTTATACAAATTTGATGTTTATTAATTATGTCTTTTAAACTCTTATTAGACCAGTGCTCACGTACTCAGCTGAGACATTGGTATTTATTAAGAGGTATGACGAAGCACTGCACATTTTTGAAATAAAAGCTTTGAGGCGTACCTTTGGACCGATTCCAAAAAATTGATTTTGGCGTAGACGTTACAACGCTCTGTTTAAGGAACCAATAGGGACACAATTTATAAAGTTGGGAAGACTTCGGTGGCTGGGTCATGTGGAAAGAATAACAGAGCATCAAGCACCAAAGTCCCTGCTAAAATCTAGACCTGTAGGGCGAAGGAGCCTGGGAAGACCAAAATTAAGATCGAACGACAACGTCCTCAAAGACCTACATACCTTGGAGCTTCCAAACTGGAGAGCACTAGTACAAAACAGAGATGAGTGGAGGAAGACTCTTGAGGAGGCCAAGACCCACCACGGGTTGTATAGCCAATTGTGATGATGATTAATTATGTCTGCTTTGTTTTTAACATTTTTTCTTATTTCTAAAATCTCTAAATTATTATTCTGCGATGCTTCATAACCCGTATGTAGTATTTTAAGAAGTTTTTGTCAAAAGTATAATCATTTTGAAATTTTGAAATTCCTGATTCTAATAAACTTCCCCCACTCTTACCCCCTCCCCTTCCTCCCATATGTGAACTATATTTAATTTTTAACTTAAACTTTTTAACTTTAGTGTAAACAAAGTTATTTGTCTTTTTATTGGCCTACGTATTAACACCCAATTCCAGCAAACACCATTTGTAACACATTTGTTGGTAAAAATGTTATTTATTGAAGGTAAGTTCACAGATCACATATAGTAAAAATAGTCACAATGTATCAAATCACAATAATAATTAACTGAGCAAGGGATGGGAGAGAACCTTGCTGATTAGTCTTTGGGAACAACAAAACTGACTCGTGCCGTTATGGTAACGGGCGGCGGCGACTGTGTTCTGCTTAGAGGGTCGTACCATAGGACGAAGCGCAACTAAGGCAGCAGTCGGGGTCTGGTTGGTGCTTTGCTTATGGAAGTAGAATACTCCTTAGAGGGTCGTGCCAAAGGACGAGGCGCAACTAAGAGAGTGTACTAGCCAAGGGCGAGCTGCAGACGAACTGGCTGAATTAGGGCGCGCAGCTCTTTATATAGGCCATTCCTTGTGGCGGGGCGTAGTTTATGGGGCGACTCGAGGGTAGGAAATGGGCAGAAGGCGTCTGCGCAGCCTGGTTCGTCTGGATTTGGGTGAGCAGGATGGCGCTGTACAGGGGAAAGAGATGGTGTAGTGGCAAGCGTAAAAACGGTGTGCTACACATTTCGTTTAGTTTTCATTCGTTTTATTTACAGTCCATTTATCAAGTGCATCAGAAGATTTAATTCGGAAACAGTTTCGGATGCAACCATTGATATATATTGATGCAACATGTATATTTATATTTAACTGTAATTAATTATGTTGTTCACGTAATGATAATTTTTTTTTCAAGGCTATCAAAGTTCTTCTGCTGGGCGCTGGGGAGGCAGGAAAGACAACCGTCTTAAAACAAATGAGAATACTTCACATCAAAGGTTTCTCCAAAGAGTAAATATATTTTTTAACCCTACTTTAAGTCATTAAAACGGTTCCATGTCTAATGGGACTATGAGATCTCAGCGTCTGAATTCCCATGGTAAATTTATTCAGACACGATACTTCCTCACATGATAATTCATCACGCGAGGAAGTTTGTTGGGACAAATTTGATCTGGGGATCACATAGGTCTCGTATAAATCATTGTATCTCCCTTACCGTCATGTTGAAAAATATGATCTAAACGGTATTAGAAAGAAAAAACTCCATGTTTTATATTGAAATCTAGAATTTAACCGTAGAATAATTTAAATATGCACATTTTAAAAACCAAAGTTTCCGTTAACAATTTGAGAAAAATGTATAAAATTCCGAGGAAATTTTTATTAATTATTTTTTTATGAAACGAAATAAGCGTGAGGAGATTTGCCTAACAAAATATGTGTCTGTGTTTTTTTTTACTAATTTTAGAAAGAAAAAACGTAAGGCGGGGCCATTTTTAAAACTTTTTAATTTTTGTATTATAAATTTTTAATAATTCAGAAAGTATTCGTTTATTTCTAATAACACTTAACATATTCTTCAAAAAAAGTTTTTAGTTTTCGGATACTTTCAGAAATATTCCTTCTATTTTGATTTTATTGCAAGCGGAATTTTTATGACCTTCCGACAGGATAGGTATGCCAGAAATTTGAAGGGTTAAGAGGCTAGACTTTAAACGACACGCGAAACACCCGCGTTTGTCATTCTGTCCCGCTCACAATAAGCTCACGCACACTTACAATACATGCGAATGCGAAATGTGCGAATGAGACAACGCTTAAATTTACCTACAGAAATCGCTCGAAAAGGGGTTTATGGAGAATACACTTTTCTACACCAAAACTTTCACGAAATTGAAATTTAAAAAAAAAAATATTTTTTAGAAAGAAGAAGCTACGTCGGTAGCTTTTTATTATTTTATAATTCTTTATGAGAGTTGAGTTAGCAGCACTTTTTCCTTAAATAATATTTTTTGATAAATCGTACATGTTTGACAGTGAATGTTTACGTTAATACGAAACGCATTGAAAATTCAAAAAAAAATACCGACATAGTTTTCACCCTCTAGAAGGCAGTATAAAAAATATATTAATTTTGTGCAATTTTCGATGTAGAAAAGTGTTTTTTCCCGGGCGTCCTTTTTGTATGGGCCGAAAAGCGAAGTCTATCGTCTTAAATGACAAAATTTAAAACATCGCTCCGGAAGGGGTCTGACGTCACAGATTCCGCCAGGAACATTATCGGAAAGGGTGATTGTGGTTACATGACGTCATTTGAAGCTAATTTCACCCTCAACACTTTCCCCTTCAATTTAGCCATACACTATACATACCTACATGAAGTCTAAATACTTACCACAATAATATTCATCTAGAAAATGTCTGATTATGATTCTTTAGATTGACTGTGACAGCAGCACTGATCAATGATATTTAACGTATTTTCTGTAGAGAAAGGAAGGACCGCCAGTATTTCACTCGCTGTTATTGATCGATGATATTTTACATATTTTCTGTAGAGAAAGGGTCAAAACACGTAGAACGCGGGTAAAGCAGTCGGCGCATGGGCGGCCGACGGCCGACAAGAATGTTTGTATGTAAACGTACTAAAGCGCACACAGTGAAGCCAGATTCCGATATCCGCAACTCGGTACCTCGCAATACCGCCGGCGCGCTCGGGCGCTGTGCGCGGGTAGTCCGAAAGCCGAAACACGCTTTCTACGTGTTTAGACCCAAAGGGTCGAAACACGTAGAACGCGGGTAAAGCAGTCGGCGCATGGGCAGCCGACGGCCGACAAGAATGTTTGTATGTAAACGTACTAAAGCGCACACAGTGAAGCCAGATTCAGATGTCCGCAACTCGGTACAAAATACCGCCGGCGCGCTCGGGCGCTGTTCGCGGGTAGTCCGAAAGCCGAAACCCGCTTTCTTTATGGTAGTACCCAAAGGGTCTAAACACGTAGAACGCGGGTAAAGCAGTCGGCGCATGGGCAGCCGACGGCCGACAAGAATGTTTGTATGTAAACGTACTAAAGCGCACACAGTGAAGCCAGATTCAGATGTCCGCAACTCGGTACAAAATACCGCCGGCGCGCTCGGGCGCTGTGCGCGGGTAGTCCGAAAGCCGAAACACGCTTTCTACGTGTTTAGACCCAAAGGGAGGACCGCCGATATTTTACTCGCTGTTATTGATCGATGATATTTTACATATCTTTTGTAGAGAAAGGAGGACCGCTGATATTTTACGCTCTGTTATTGATCGATGATATTTTACATATTTTCTGTAGAGAAAGGGAGGACCGCCGATATTTTACTCGCTGTTATTGATCGATTATATTTTACATATCTTCTGTAGAGAAAGGGAGGACCGCCGATATTTTACTCGCTGTTATTGATCGATGATATTTTACATATTTTCTGTAGAGAAAGGGACGACCGCCGATATTTTACTCGCTGTTATTGATCGATGATAGTTTACATATCTTTTGTAGAGGAAGGGAGGACCGCCGATATTTTCCTGGCTGTTATTGGTCGATAATATTTTACATATTTTCTGTAGAGAAAGGGAGGACCGCCGATATTTTTTACATATTTTACATATCTTTTGTAGATAATATTTTACATATTTTCTGTAGAGAAAGGGAGGACCGCGCAGTGCAGATAAGAAAAAACGTCCACGAGGCTGCTGTTGAGCTGTCCGCTCATCTGGAACCTTTGGGTCTACTAGCTTCAGATGCAACTCTGGATGCTGCGATGAAGATAAGGGAGCTAGGAGGCACTTTCACAGATGTAAATATATTTTTAAAACTTTTAATATAACATGACCCGGTATATCAGCCAGTACGTGTCCCTATATACAACGTTCCGCGAACAAAATAGCGATCTTTGAACCTAAAATATTTTCCGACTCATAAAATATTTTAAAAATTTGGGAGGCGGTTATGGATAACCAACACCGCTGTAGGTCACCCCAAGTGGTTCGCCACGTTTGGTGACTTAGCAGGGGGGCCCAGGATCATGGGGGGGGTGAGATTTGTATTTTTATGTGAATACCGCACAAGAGTCCCTACTGCTCCCGTCTGGAACCAATGGGACTATGGCATTCCCAATTTGAGTATGTTGTGAGGCTGAAGGTAGTGGAGAGGGGAAGAGGAGGGGAGAGGAAGGTATGGAAATATCTGGCCATTCAGATCTGGTCACCAAAACGGCTAAAGCCATTTCAATTTTTCAACATTTCAATTCTGAATGGTGGTCTTACACCAGGGTGATACTGAGAGTATCTTCCACTCTGGAACGTACCGCAAATATACCTACTATATGTACATTATTTTTAATTAATTAATTGTGAAATAACACAAATTAATCCAATAAAATAAAATAAATTGTATCAATCAATATAAATCATCTGTATCCATAGACATATAAATATTACTAGACCTGTCCTAAGTGATAAAAGCGTATTATTTTCCCCTCCCCATACCGGTTCCATTTGGAACCGGCTGGGCTGGCGTATAGCTTCGCGTGAATTTAGAAAAAAAAAATATTTGGTTCGTATTCATAATATGGTACTATATTATGACAGTCAATCAAGTTATGTTTAATTACCAAACTTTTGAGAATTATTTTAAAAACCTGATTGTGCCTAAATGTATACTCAGACGGCGCTAATATAGAACATCCCGATATAATATGTTCTACAGTTTTCGGAAAAGCCATACATTTTCTACATAAATCATCAATTTGATTTGTATCTTTGATTATATATATGCTTCCTAAATTTTTTAGTATTAATGACTCTATCTTGAATAGCAAGCATAAATCCTTCTATTTCTGCGCTTAACTCTCCAATACTATTATTATTATTATTAAGGGTTCTTTCACCTACTTTGGTACATTTTGGAACCACCTATTGCTTGAATCTTGTATTGTGTTTATGGTAAACTCTTTCCATATACAAGGAATCAGACAATATAACATGTTGACAATATTATGAGTCTAACAGGTAAAACATTCAGAGACTTGTATATTAATTTAATGTTATTTAATTTTTGTAATAATGCTTTTTTTTCAGGAATACTTCGATCTTGTACAAGTGTTGTGGAATGATCCTGCCATAAAAGAATGTCTCAGACGATCCAATGAATTCCAACTGATTGACAGCGCTGAATAGTAAGTATTCAATTTTTATAAAATTTTCCAAATATTTAACCAAGTAGGTATTGATTGAAGTTGCTCCGCTAACACCTCGAAAGGTAAATCTTTACTGCAGTGTAAAGCCATTTGTACACGGAGATACTTACAAGCGTCCAGAGTTTCGTGCGCGTAGCATACGCTGGTGAGTATCCGCCATACTCATAAGCCATACGCCTTTCTTCCATGGAGCTACCTTCAAGCGACGCGATCGCCGCTCGTCTGTGTTTTCCATACTATAATTAGTGTTTGAAAACGCCGCTAGGTGCTACACTAGCAAATTTGTTTGACAGGTAGCGGTAGCGTCGCTTGTGAATAGCTACGTGGAAGAACGGCGATAGTCTCACTGGCTACGGGAGCAGTTGTGAGGTATTCACTATAAAAAAAAAGAAATATATATATGTTGTTTTGTTAGGCGATTCGTTCACGGAGCTACTTATAAGCGACTCGAGCTTCAAGCCGTAGCACCCGCGCAGCTCGTGAGTACCCGCCATACTATTTACCATACGATGCGCGTAGCATTGTGTACGAACATCAGCAATGGTAAATAATATGGCGGGTACTCACGAGCGAGTACTCACGCGGGTGCTACGTGCATGAAGCTCGAGTCGCTTGTAGGTAGCTCCGTGAACGAATCGCCTTACGCCCATCGTTTACGTAGCTACTTACAAGCGACGCTACCGCTACCTGTCATACTATTTTGCTAGTGCAGCGCCTAGCGGAGATTTCAAACACTAATAATAGTACGAAAAATACAGACGAGCGGCGATCGCGTCGCTTGAACGTAGCTCCATGAAAGAACGGCGTTAGTGTTTGTACGGAAACGAACATAACGCCGTCCGTTCATGGAGCTACTTACAAGTGTAAGTACTTGCTAGTGTTCGTACACGCCGCTACGAGCTGCACTAACAAAATTGTATTCCGGGTACTGGCGGGCGCTATGCACATGATTCTCGAGTCGCTTGTAAGCAACTCCATGAACGGACGGCGTTAGAGTAACATATCGGTAAACTACGTGTGGTTGCGTCACCGTCAAGTCGCTTGTAAATGTATCCATGTACGAAGGGTCTTAAAGTATCATGTAAATTTTGAGCTGTTCGTTGCTAGGTATACATGGACAGGGTCGGCCTACTGTAGACGCAAACGGAGAAGTCCACTCCGGGCGCCGACTTCCCAAGGCGCCAAGGAGCCAAGAAGCCAAGCCAATAATACCTAACACCCCATACAGCGTCCCTGAGAGTTTTACTAGCAACAGCACCAGAGGCCATAACACACTCGCTCGATAACGATCGATAGGATAACTATCGATAACTTCTCATTGTTCCCTAACATGACTACAGATCGCCAACGAATAAGTGACAGTTCACAATGACTAAGCGTCCTTAACATACTCGACATCAACTGATGTTTGTACGTTACCGATGTGCAGTTCTCCTAGGAAACGATGAGAAGTTACCGATAGTTATCCTACCGATCGTTATCGAGTGAGTGTGCTAGGGCCTCAGGAGGTCCAGCATGGTCGATCGATAAAACCCTATATGTAATTTGAGGCGTCTAGCCCGTACATGCGTCATTTTATACCATATTCCATTTTTTTCCACGCATTGTTTTTGATGTAGTATGGTGAAATGTGAAATACCATGTTTTTATTTAATTTCGGATATTGAATGTTTCTAGTTTCCTAAAACGAATCGACTTGGTGAGAAAGCCGGACTATATTCCAGATGACGCTGATATCTTACAATGCAGACAGACGACAATAGGAATACAAAAACTAGAATTTAAAGTCAAGGTAAATTTATCTCCGAGTTACATAAAATATATGCTTCAATATGTAAGTAGGTACTATATTAAAGAATTTTTACAGATTTTCAAAAATAGGTACAAATAATACCTAACGGATTGGGCAAAGGGTGACATAGTGTAATAATGGAGTATTTTTTTCTAACTGTGAATACCGTTAAAAATGTGTGGAAGATTTAAAATTTATTTTTCTGATTATGATTATTGTACTAAAAATATATAGTTGATTTCAAAGAGAATTTGGGAGGCGGGTATAGGTACCGCCGCCCCGGGAATCGTTTATTGGATAACCAACACCTTTGCATTATGTCATCCCAAGTGGTTCGCTACGTTTGGTGACTTAGTAAGGTTCCCCAGGTTCATGGGGAGAGGTTTGTGCGGCTCTTAGTCGTGGATACATCTGACCACCAATCGATCGAGATGAAGTTACCGACCGATTTTCGGTAGCTTCTCATCGTTACCTGGGACAACTGCAGATCGCAAACGAATATGTGACAGCTCACAATGACATATATCTATTCGATATCAACTGTCACCTTTTCGTTTGCGATCTGCAGTTGTCTTAGGGAACGGTGAGAAGTTACTGACAATCGGTCGGTAACTTCAGATCGACCATGCTAGCACACCAGAGGCCCTAGCACGCTCGCTCTATAACGATCGATAGGATAACTATCGGTAACTTCTCATCGTTCCCTAGCATGACTACAGATCGCCAACGAATAAGTGACAGTTCACAATGACTAAGTGTCCTTAACATATTCGACATCAACTGTTGTTTGTACGTTAGCGATGTGCAGTTGTCCTAGGGAACGATGAGAAGTTACCGATAGTTATCCTATCTCAGATGGACTCTCCAGCAGGACTTTCGGAACATCGCCTTGCACCCCAGTGGATGATGGATTTATATTTTCGAGCGTATATTGACAAGTGTTCAATCTCAAATGCTTTCTCATTCTCGCATCGATTCGTCCTTTACTAATAAAGGGCGAGGGATGCTATTAGTTAACGTACACCTAGCTGCTCAGTTGTGGTCCTTGGAAGGGATTTCACAGCTGGGATGACCGATATAATGCCATGCGTGAACTCTAAAAAGTTAAGTTTGCGCCCCGGTCCGAACGGTGCATCTTCAAGAAAAATCTCTGGCAGGACTGAATCAAAGAGACGTGCTAGTAAAACCGTCTGCTCATGAGTTCAGCTAACCCAGAGTGAATATGAATCGTAACCCTTTTGTTAAAAGGTTATAACTAGCGGTTGAGGGAACAATAGAGTACTTTGAGTCATTGTTACAGTAGATACTCATAAAGTTATTGTTGAAGTTTTGTACTGTCTTACGATTTGAACTCTGCAAATTGATTGTACGTACTCCAAATAAAGACTGGATTTTATTTAAATATCCCGCTACAAGTTTAAATAAACTACTTTATCTGTGCAGGTTCCCAAGGGAATGCCGGGTGGAACAGTGGATTTCTGGATGTTCGACGTCGGAGGACAGCGTGGAGAACGCAAAAAGTGGATACAAGTAAGTTGTTTATTGTTATCAAGTTTAATTTGTAGAACTCCATTACAATTCATTTTAATATTTTTACGCACCAGACTTTTAGGTCCGGGTTTAGTTTTCCCCATAGGAAAAATCAAACCCTTTCACACACTTTTTCATAAAAATGATCATCTAGTAAATCCACGCTATGCAAGTGTATTATATAAGTATAATTAATACAAAACAATACAAGAACAACATGTTAACCTACCAGACTATTAAATGGGAAAATAATTCGCAGACTCCAGATATTTTCATATCATAGGGTTCGGCTCGGTGGAATTCCTAATTTGACCGATAAATCCTACTGATCCTTCAATATAAATATTTTAAAAAATCTTTCTTAATCCTACATGTATTTAAAATGACTGATTTTTGCATTTTTATATACAAATTCTTTGACAATATTTTATCTAATATGCCTAAATTTTTAATGAAAGATCTAGGTATAATGCCAGTAGCCGAAATAACAAATGGTAATATTTTTATAGTCTGAGATGCCAAATTATAAATTATTAAAATATTATTGTTCATCTGTAAAACAGTTTTATTTATAAACAAGTTCTGCTATGTATAAATAATAATAATTGGATAATTTGTAGATCGCCGTTTTTGTGAGAAATCACCTCAAGTGCGCTGTACAATTAATTATATGAATTCTTGGACTCTATCTAAGTTTATTAGATAATTATTATTACGCGTGGCAGCTGTTTAGCCCTTTGTGAAGACATCATCAAACTGTGGTTAAGCCACTTACAGACGATACATTTAAGTATATTATTTCCAGATATGATGAAAATGAACTTATGATGAAAAACTTATTTTCAATTAGCCAAGTGCAGTGCCGGATTAGCCCCTAAGCAAATTAAGCAATTGCTTAGGGCATCACGTCTTGGGGGGGCACCAGAAACAGCACCAAAAAAAAATAGTTCACTATGATAAAATTGAATCAGCGTTTCCTAACGTGGAAACAGCCATGTGTACATTTTTATGCCTGATGATATCAAACTGCACAGGTGAATGATATTTTTAGAAATTGAAAATAATAAAAAATGAAAAAAAAACCACGATACTTCAGGAAAGGCTCGATGCTTTATCAATATTATATAGATATGCTAAAAAAAGTTGGACTTATAAACTATTTTCCGCGAATTTAATGTCCCAAAAAGTAGCAAGTCGCATTTCAATGGATAAATAAAAAATACTTTGGTTTTTATTGTATGTAATACCTTCATATAATCTATCTCGTTGTATTAAATAGGTTTTTTTTTAAAGACCGATACTATGGATAGGGGGGCCCACAGGCGTGGATTGCTTAGGGCATCAAGTAGTCTTAATCCGGCACTGGCCAAGTGCAGATATTAGAGACGATGAAAATACTGAATTATCCTTGAAAAAGAAACCCCGAGTCATCATTTAAGAATAACTCACTTAAAAACTAACGATCTTAAATTTAAATTTAAACAATGCAATAATTGGGAAACTTTAATAGGGTAAACTTTAAAGGATAAAAGCAATTAGTTTTTCATCATAAGTATCTAGAAAAAAATAAATGTATCGTCTGCAAGAGGCCTAACTACAGTTTGATAATGCCTTCAGCAGGCAAAACAGCTATTATGCCTAATAATAATTACATAACAGAACTTGTTTATAAATTAAACTTTTTTCATAAATTAATAATAATATTATTAAATTATATTTTTAATAATTTAATAATTAGTTATGCTTAAAGATAACTAATTACTTAATTAAAATTATAACTAATTAATTAAAACTGTTACATTTTGTAAAAAACATGAGATACAGATAAAACGGTGTAGATCTTTGCAGGTATTCGAAGGCATCCACGCGGTGTGGTTTTTGATATCGTCTAGTGATTTTGACCAAACCCTCAGAGAAGACAACACCCAGAACAGGCTACAGGAAGCCGTTACCTTATTTGATGACGTTTGGAGAAGCAGGTTAGTTCATTTTCCAGATATCAGTAAAAAAAGTCGCTCAACTCTCAATCAGGGCCGGTCCTGGTGCAGGCGCAATTGGAGTGGTCCGCTCCGAACACTTACGCCAAGGCGCTGATTCTGACTTATCAGTCTTATCACCTAACGCAGCGCCTTCACGCCCTAGTAATCTGTAAACAATCAGGGCCGGTCCCGGTGCAGGCGCAGTTGGAGTGGTCCGCTCCGGATACTGATGCCAAAGCACTGATTCTGACTTATCAGTCTTATCACCTAACGCAGCGCCTGGCGCCGTTGATTTTATTTATTTATTTTATTATTTTTTAATTTATTTAGTACATTTTTAAAAATTACAGTTTTTGACTTTTTTTTTAACTACCATACTAGGCTAATGCCCGTGTTGTGGTAGTCATACATAATAAATATATGAACTAAAAATACTTTTTTATAGAAACAGATAATAAAAACTATGACAATAAATAATAAAAAATAAGAAATAAGAAGGCAGAAAAGAAAAAAACATATTTAAGGATAAATAAAACTAAATACAAATATAAAAATAATAGTTTGGCTCTGGGCCGGTCCTAGTAATCTGTAACAATCAGGGCTGGTCCTGGTGCAGGCGCAGTTGGAGTGGTCCGCTCCGGGCACTGACGCCAAGACGTGATACTGACTTGTCACATAAAACAGCAACCTCACGGTTTTCACTAGCGCCAGGCGCCGTTTGGCTCTGGTAATCTGTAAACTGTCAATTGATATTCGGTTGGATGATAGGTATTATGTATACCGACTCAGCTTAGCTAAGCCGACTAGGAGCCAAGCCTTTGATAATACCTAACACCTAATAAAATACCCATGAGATTTGTACTAGCGCCGTTTGGCTCACGGCCGGTCCTGCTTCCGCGTCGCATACTTACCATAGGGCTTTCAATAAGGACACTCGATTTTAAAATGTAAAGAAAACAAGCTGTGTGTGAGATATTTACTCATTTTTTTTAAAATTTAAAAGTATACTTTATGGCAATAAAAGTGGAATTCAAATGTCTGCGGAGGCTTTGCTTGGTTGTGCCCAAGCGATTTGAGACCATGGTTATCTCGCGCGGCGGCGACGCGTACTGGCCACCGAGATCGTGCGATTCAACACCTTTAGACTTCTTCCTTTGGGAATATCTACAATCGTAGGTATATGCGAATAAACCGCAAACAATTTATGTCCTCAAAGTCAACATAACAAACGCCATCTAGCAAATTCAGCCGAGCTAATGCTACAAAATCATTGAAAATTGGACCTCCCGAATACGTGACACCAAACAAAGCCGCGGCAAACATTTTAACGACGTTATATTCTACAATTTTTGCTATATACTAGTATACTTTCAAAAAAAAAAAAAAATCTGTGAATATCTCACACACGACTTGTTTTATTTACATTTTAAAATCGAGCATCCTTTTTTAAGACCCTTCTAACGTTATTATTGTAATATAGTATTATTGCATAATATAATATAATATCTCCCTACATTCCTTTCTTCATTCGTGAGAAATCACTATATTTCGTCACCTGCGTGCTTAAGATGATACCCGGTGTGGAGAAATTTGAAAAATAGATTTTACTAAATTGTTGCTGTCACTGTTGCTCTTACTCCACCGGTTTTTGAGCGAAAGGGACAATGCACCTCGGGCTACTAATACCTAACTAAAATCAAGGTTTTGTTTTCCCCACTTTTCTCCTCCAAAAGTGGATTGATTTTAATTTTTTTTTTTTACCAACTACTTAAGAAAAAACTATTCTATGTCTGTACGTTTTGCTTTTTTAAAAAAAACATTGTCTAGTTTGTATACTGACGGTCTTTTGACCGGGCAAACCAGGCAATTTTATTGATTTTTGGACTTGCATAACTTCTATAAAAAGTTACTCATAAACAAAAAAAAGACCGACACGCTAGTAGGTGATATTTATTTTATGAGAAAACAATATTTTCTCTAGGGTTAAAATCCAAAGAGATTAATAGGGAATACGTTTGTATGGAAAAATCACCGCCGGGTATCCCCTTAATTAATAACTTATAACTTTTGGTATAAATTCTATGTATGTGTAATCCTCGATAACCTTCGACCAAGTATATGTCGATAACATATTATTTTATAATCTATAATCTGTGTAAAAGCCCAAATGGGCGTATAACAACAATAAATAAATAAATTGTGCAAACGACCATTTGCAAATTTTACAGAAGGAGCTTTTCTTTCATTATTTCAATGAAACATTATGATAGGTGTTTAAAATGAAGCTATTCCCGTAAAGGTAAAGGTCTCGTGACTAATTATCGTTTTTGATACTTTATTTTTAATTTTAAAATGACGATTGAACCAAAACTAAAATGGAGATTGAACAATTAAGCACTCAGGCGACGATTTGTAAAGTGAGGGACATATATATATCGAGAGTGCACATATATTCATATATAATTATGTGAGTATATTTGTGTGCGTATGTATGTGTGTGTATGTATATATATATAAGTATATTATATTTATAAGTATGTATACATTTTTCTTCCTAATAACTGATTTCGTACCTACTAATTTTTATATACATACTTGAAATTAAATTTATCACTCTTGTAACTAACCAATCATTAATTACATAAAGAATATTGAGATGAATGTTGTGCTCACCTATAATTAGAAACATCATTACAACCATGTATAATATGTAAATTACTGTAAAAATTATGTGATGTATTCTGTTGGCGATCCAATAAATAAATTTAAAAAAAAAAAAAAAGAGAGTGTTAAATTATTTTATTTCAAAAATCGAACCTTATTTGTAGAAATGTGGGGGAATAATATTCTGTTTTTACACGGAGAAAAGTGTTATTCTAAAATACGATCATTTTATTCGTAAAAACGGTTAAAAACGGGACTGAAGTTCTTACGAACAAATTAACAGTGTTTAAATGTTTATTGGCGGCAAAATGTAAGAATAATTTGTTGGTATACGAACGAAATTACGTATACCAACAAATTATGCTTACATGTTACCGCCGATAAACATTGAAACCCTTTTAATTTGTTAGTAAGAACTTCAGTCCCGTTTTTACGAATAAAATGATCGTATTTTAGAATAACATTTTTCTCCGTTTATAGTGATCCGGAAATACATAAATCTTATGATTAAATTGCTAGAAATGGGTAATGTCGTATACTGGCAGAATCAGAAGTCAAAATATTTCATTTTAACAGGTTCCTTCTAGAAGCTGGGTTGATAGTCTTCCTGAACAAGCAAGACATTCTAGAGAGGAAGGTGAAGGAAGGGAGGTGCATCGGAGACTACTTCCCCGCCTACCACCGGTACATGATTTCATCGGGTAACAATCAAGTAAAAGATGAATACACCAGGACAAAGATGTTCATAAAGAATATGCTCGTGGTACGTACTAATACAATATTTATTTATTTATATATAATTTGTACATTTATTTATAACAATTACAGGCAATATAGCCTAAGACGTTATAATTGTACAATTGCCAAAAATCTCACAAATGCGCTATAGGACACAAAAAATAAATCAATTTTTTTATCCACCGCATTCAAAAAGCACGTAGCTCTCCCCACAGGTGAGTTTATAAATAAATTAGTGCGGCTTGCTCTACTATATAGAAGATTGTGATGACGTCCTCGAGAGAGAGACTCTGGTACAAAAAAAATTTAATTGGGCCAGTATCTCATTATTAGATAAGTGACCGTTTATAAGTTGAAAAAAATATTTAAGCAAAGCAATACCTCTACGTGTCTCTATGGAGTGGTAATTGGTCATGCCTAATATATAAATCGATGGGTAATGCTGTGTAGGTGTAGAGGTTTGTTTGTTTTTTTTTTTTAATGTTTTATTCCAGGATATGGGGAGGATTGTGTAATCCCAGACGTTCCATATAGTTATAAATACAGTTAAATTATAAATAAAGTAGAACAATTATATGTAGGTACAAAGTTATAAATAGGCAATCAATTTCTGCGTGGTCTTGAGTGAGCTTAGGCCCAGCGCTCACTCAGGAGTGGCGCTTGGTGCTGGAAGGCTGCGTTCACCACCGTGTTGTCGGAGGCCATTAGCCGTATCCTGGCTCCAGTGACCCGGTGTCTCATCAGGCCGGCGAATCCATTAAGTCCTAGTTCCGTAAACATTGTTGAAGCGCTGCTGTATCTCCTGTATCCTAATATAATTCTGCAGGCGTTATTATATTGGATCCGGAGTCGGTCCATTGAACTGATTCGGTATTGACACCATGTTTCACATGTATATAGGCTAGTACAAAGTGCATTGAACAATGTCTTTTTAACATTATTGCTGCACTGGAAAAATCTTCGGGCAATCATATTCGACAGTATGCTGATACTTCTCCTTTGTCGCTCAATATCACCGTTTTAAAAGGATCAGAAAGATATGAAGTTCTGGAAAGGAAAAAAGAGGGGTGAGTAGGAATCTACTAACTCTAAATACATTATTTTATTCTTTTAATTTTAGGAGGTGACCCAAGCTAAACCCAACACAATGGCAGACAGTCAGACGTTGAATGTCAGGCCAAGAGAGTGCTACTATCACTTCACCGTTGCTACCGACACCGACAATATCAGAACTATCTTCAAAGACGTTCATCACCTCATCCTCGTCACATTTCTGGGCGGTGCAGGATTATAATGCATAAAAGTAAACAGTTTTTTTGCAATAAAAAACTTGTATACATATGGAAATTAGAAACATGGTGATGTAACAGCAGATCTCCTGCGTTAAACATCGTGATGTAACAGCAGATCTCCTGCGATGCATTATCGTAACCAATATTGTACACCAAAAATTGTAAATTTTATATGTTTAAATATATATACAAGGGTCAGTCAAAAACTAAAGCCTCCTATTTTTTCTCCTTTGTCAAGAAATTAAAATGGAATTACACACTATTGACGATTAATTTGTCACTTTTCAAGATTGACGCACTGACGTTTTCGCGGCCTCCTCATCTTTAAGGAATCTTCAGCACATCAGATGGAAATCTGATGGGCTGTATGGAGGATGAGGCAAGACTACTTGTCCAATTTTCACAATCTCTTCAGTAATGTTACGACTGCATTGTCATGCAAAAGAATAATAAAAATTGTGTTTAAGGGGATACCCGGCGGTGATTTTTCCATACAAACGTATTCCCTATTTATCTCTCTGGATTTTAACCCTAGAGAAAATATTGTTTTTACATAAAATAGATATCAACTACTAGCGTGTCGGTATTTTTTTTTTTGATAAGTTACTTTTTATAGAAGTTATGTTATGATCTCCAAAAATCAATAAAATTGACTGGTTTAAACGCCGTCGAAAGACGTTCAGTATACAAACTAGACAATGTTTAAAAAAAAAAAGCAAAATGTACAGAAATAGAATAATACCTGATAAGTTTTTTCAAAATATGTTCATTTACAATAGGTTTATTAAAATAAAAGTTTTTAAAACATTAAAAAAAACAATAAAAAAAATTAAAAAATAATAAGTATCTAATAATTTAAAAAAAAAACTGAAAAAAAAATGCGTTTGTGATACGGGATAGTGCAGAATGGTACAATCAACATGAACGTATCACGTACGTTCGTAGGCCTAGGGCGGTTAAAGCTTTTTAAGGGTTGTGACGTATTGGACAGAATTTATTGTGCATCCCTGCTCCAAAAAATCAATAATAATTATATATAATAATTACACCCTCTGCATCCCAGAACACTGTCATCATAACTTTCCCTGCCGATTGCATAGTTTTGATTTTTTTTCGTCCTCAGTGAGTTTTGATGCCATTCCATTGACTGCCTCTTTGATCCAGGTTCAAAAAAATTAACCCATGGTCACAATATTTTCCAGAAACTCCTCTCCCTCCAAACGGAAGCGCTGCAAGTGTTGCAGGCTATTGTTTTATTGTTTCTTCATACTGATCGGTTAACATTCTTGGTACCCACCTTGCACAAACTTTTGAGTACCCAGTTGTCGAATAATCACACTGCCTTTACTGAGGGAGATAATGCGACACAATTCATCTGTAGTCATCCGGCGGTCACAACGAATGATGTCATCGACTTGCTGAATTTTGCGTGGAGTCACTGCAGTCAACGGTCTACCGCTCCGCTTTTAGTCAGCCAATGGTGTTTGTCCTTCGGGTTCGTTACATGGTCTAATAGTGCTGACATCCACTGTTGCATAACCGTACACATTTTTCAGTCTTTCATGAATGCGAATGGACGTTTCACCTTCTAAATTCAAGAATTACAGAATGCTGTCTAATGGTACGGCCTCATACGTGCCGAGCGCGCTCGTGGCACGACTAGGCAAGCTATGGCACGCAAATATTCGTGACCACACTCGTGCATAAGCTTGCGAGTTCTACATTGCGTTCGGAGCGCCATGGCGGACATCGAGGCAACTACATCGGCTGTCACATTTGCCCTAACTTATTTGTACTAAATTAAAAAAAAAAACGAAGAGTTCGCCGAAAGAGATGGTGGATGATTCAAATTTACAGAAACCGTACCAGATAATTTATTTTAAATTCTAGTATTTTGTTCATTCGTGTGTTATCTCTTCGTAGAATTTTATTTTATTTTATAATAAATCTAAACAAAAATATGAAAAAGAACAACACACAAAAAAATTAAAAGGTAACGGCGCACCCTTTTTTTACATTATGTCCACACAGGAGGCCCTGAGGAAAATAATTTCCCTATGTCATCTTTGGGGATGCTATGTGGAGGGTATTTTTTATGGAAAATAAGTTCTGGGAAGGAATAAGGAATGACGGTTGGGTACGAATCTGGGGTTCAGTGTGTCTATATCATCCACCGCCAAGACCTAGACAAACCTTACCCCATGAACCCGTACACCCCTGGTAAGTCACCAAACGTAGTAAACTACTTGGGGTGACCCATGGCAGAGGTGTTTGTTATCCAATAGATGGTTCCCGGGGCTGCGGTACCCATTCCCGCCTTCCAAATTAAGACTGGGACTCGAACCCAGGATCACTCGTCTTATTAATTACTTTAAACTTACATAGGGAATAACCTTAAAAAAGTTATTATTTATTATAAATAAGAGATATTCAATAATTTAAAAAAAATTCTTGCAATAAATAATAAATCTTTAAAAAAAATATTATTTAGGGCTATTGTGTAGATCCAGTCGTAATAAATTTTACTAGTGCATTAAAAATCTGTAACATAAAAATAATATATTTTACATTTTATCGCAATTTACGATAAACCGCACGGAGCAAAAACGGCGACCGCACCGGGCCAGTTCATAAGTTATACTGAAGCTTTCCGAGCTTGTCGCTTGGTGGCCGAAATATCCACCGGGTCCCGGGTCAACGGCAAGCTATGGCACGCACTGGCAGGCGTCGGCACGCGGTCTGACCACACACGTGGGACTTGTCAAGGGTTGTCGTGGCTCGCCACGAGTCTGGTCACCGCATAATAAGAACATCGATGTCGGCCGTTTTGCAAGCGACTACAGTGCCACCCGTCGACGCAGAAAGTTACTACCATAAATGAACCAAGGTTGAGGAATAGCGCCAAATTAAAAATTTTCACTTATATAATTTTATTTAAGATGAAAAAATAGGAGGCATGTTGTTGACTGACCATTTTTGACAATATGTTATTATAGTCAAAAATGTTTCTCAAATTCTTAGAGCTAACTCAAGTTTAAAGCTATAAATAAATTATTCTTCAACGTCGCAATATTATAAGGCTTTGAGACGAATCCAAATGTTTTTGAAACCTACTTACTGCGATGTTGTACATAGATATATTTCGTTCAACAATATTGCAATATGCTATCTTATACGTTTTTGTCATCGAATAGAGTGAAATTGTTTAACTCTGTATGTGCAAAAGACCGTCGGTTGACGGCTGAAAATTTAAAAAAAATATCTGTCTTTCTTTCTCTTTAATTTTTATGAATAAATTGTATAAAATATATAAATATCTATGTAAAATTAAAAAGGTAAATTAATAAAATTATACACGTCTTGTTGAACTCCTTTGTGCACATATCTACGATAATGTAACTACAAAGTGGTTCCATGTCTAATCGGACTATGAGATCTCAGCGTCTGAATTCCCATAGTAAATTTATTCACACTTGATACTTCCTCACATGATAATTCATCACATCATAACTCACATTAACCTACCCTTCCATTCCCTCACCTAACCTAAACTAACGTTAAAAACCCCAATTATCAGTTTTCGACGCTTCGAGACATGATGAATTATCATGTGAGGAATTAACTTCCGATGAAAAGTTTGTACTCAATATTCATACACTTAAAAAGTTTTCACTGAGTAGACCGGTCACCCTACAAAGTAACATGAAAAGTATTGTATAATACCTATTGATATTTATTATATTATGTACTGATATATACCTATTATATTTCTGCATTGTTCAAAATTTCGACTAGTATTATGTTTGTAAAACCCTACAGGCGTTAAATAAATAAATTTAAAAAAAGTATGCTTTTAATGTCATTGATAATATGTAAATATGGTATTTTTCAATTAAAATATTTGTTTACAATTTCACTCATATAAATAATTTGTGATTTATTTTTAAAAAAGGTGAATGTTGCCGGTAAAGTAAAGATAATTTTAAAAAAAAATGTTTCTCTTCTTTTAAAGTGTCCCTGGTGGCTTTACGGGGTGGTTTAACATCACAAAAGGTGTTAAGCAAGGCTGCGTAATGTTGGCGCCAACAAAAAGTTCAACACATGTCCAAAGAAGCGAAGCTAGCAGTCCACAATGGAGTGCTGGTACCTACCCTGGTATATGGTAGTGAAGCATGGAACTGGCAGAGGAAGGATGAAAGTAGACTGAATGCTGTAGAGATGAGATCCCTGAGGCGTATATGTGTGGTAAAACCATGTATGATCGTGTGAGAAATGTGGATATTTGCAAAGAATGCAAGGCTGATTGATGTAAGCGTAAGCGCCTCCGCCCACTCAGGCAACTGAAAACTCTCAACTGCCAACTGTCTTTGTATGACGATGAGATAGCCCGCACACTACACAATCACACAAAACCCCGTTGTCAATGGTAACGCAAGCGGTGACTTGCGACCATCTTGCGACTGTCACGGCCGATTGCCCTGCTAGTTGCGAGCTGTCAGCTGATTGTTCTTCATCTATGGTTAAACAAGCTTTTTGACCAATCAAGACAGAGAAAACAGCCGGTTTTAGTTGGTTTTTAGTTGCCTCAGTGGGCGGAGCGCCTAAGATTTTAGGGCCGGTATATCAGTTGGTCTAAAGCTCGGCTTTGACGGAATGTGGAGCTCAGCATGGCTTAGCACACAATCCGTATATCAGTCGTAATCCTAGAGTTGACTAATTTTAAACGTTTAGTCTATGACAATTTTAGTCATTTCTATGCCGAACCAATCTATTTATGTAAGTATCTATGGACTCTATGGTTAGGCTGGAATCAGACGGTTCACTCGTTCACTGAGCTGGAATCAGACGGTTCACTCGAGTGAAGGTTTACTCTATGGTTACTCGAGCGAATGTTCCCAACTTCGTTTCACTTTCGTTTCATTTCATGTTCAGACGTGTCATTCCGAGTAAAATAGGCCGAATGAAATACAGAAATGAACGATTAGTGAACCGTCTGATTCCAGCCATATGGGGCGTTCTGACGTTTCGATTTTTGTTGACCAACTTTTATTTTACGAAAAAAGTTGAGCAACATTTTGTTCACACGTTTCAATTTAATTTGGACCGATTTTGACATTCAAAATGGCGTCAACTGAAATTGTTAGTGCGTGCGTCTATCTAATTTCTGATGTTCTGTGAGAGGAGCTGGAGATTATGAAAAAATATAAAAAACGTCTTACTAGGGTGAGAAAATGGATCATGAGAAGGAGTGAATTAGGCGCATCCAACACAATTTTTTTCAAAATAATATTATTTACATTTCAAAAATAATATTCTATTTTTGTATACTTCTTGTTTTTGATCCGAAAGACAGGGATGGCTTTGGTACAGATCCATAAATCTGAACATTAAATCGTACGACCATTTCAGATATTTTTTGGTTGAAACAGATTCCATGACGGTAGAAACTAGTACCGAATAAATGAAACGCCTGACGTTTACTTTTTCCCGCGAGTAACTAAAAATGATAAGCGACTTGAAACATGTGTTCAGACGCGACGATTCGATGTAAAACTCGAACGCTTAGTAGAACCAAAATGGCGATAATCATACTTGAACGACAAAAGTAGACGGGCTATCAACTTTCGCTAGCAACAAAAAAAGTTGATAACTTTGTTGACAAAGTGTTCACACGTGTCAATTAGCTTTCAACAAAAAAGTTGACCGACAAAAATCGCCCCGTGTGAACCGGCTATTACCAAGTCCAAAATATTATTATTTTTTGACATTTGTGGGGATTTTTAAGGACATTGATAAGGAGTTTATATTTTTTGACATGGCAACACTCGTTCATATAACCAGAAAACCAGAGAAATCGCGCCGGTGCGGCGAGAACTTTTCAAGTTGTGTTTTTGTTTATAAAATGTCTCGGAAAATTGCGTTCGACTTTTGACATCTACGATAGTTATAAACCACTTATGACGCTGGAAAGAGACCAATAGTTTACGATAATACAATTTCTTCTTCACTGGTTGAACGAATTACACACATTACGTTCTATTCGACGCAGAAACATGGACGATCTCGACGATGGCAGCAGAGGTAAACTGTCCGCTATAAATTGTTGACATGTGCTTGGTATGCTCTTTGATTATGTACACAATATTTATATGACATTCTAATTCTATAGAACACAAGCTATTTTAAACTATTTCTGAATCTTTCAAGCCAGTAAATATGACAAACTACTTTTATTTCGCTTTGTTGTGTTTTTTCACTGCTGGTCAAAATATTTACGCTTGAAAATTGATATTGTATAGGTATTAGAAACAATGTTTTGTTGATGACTCACCATTTCAATGCTTTCTAATTGGAAACTTTTGTTTTATTGACACGGCATAATTCATATAATATTTTCTTTTGACGCTGCGTCGCAAGAGGGTAGGCAGAGAAGAGGTTAAAATAATATTTTCACAGTGTATTTTAAAACATGTATTTCACACTTGGTGCCTATGTTAAGTCTTGGTGGGAGGACGGCTCAAATACCTGGAAAGCTACATCAACTGTGGTCGCGGGACCAGGAGACATCACCAAACACCCAGTGATAAGAAAATAAATGTTTAATAACTCAGGTCCGGGGCATACGTCATTCCTATGTCTACCTATGTTAAATTGTCATGAGAACAAGCTTATGTGTCCAAGCGGTTAAATGCAATTTTAATTGTAATTTCGGTGTAATTGTAGACCAACATATGAAATGGAACAGACACATATGTGAACTTGTTAAGCGCATTAGGAAATGTATTTATATATTTATTAGATTAAGAAATATTCTCAAGGTAAATAATTTAAAAAAGGTGTACTATGCACTAGTACAGTCAGTAATTCAATATGGAATTATTGGATGGGGAGGTGCGTATAAAAAAATTATATACCCTGTAAATGTGATTCAAAAACTAATTATTAAAGTCATTTTAAAAAAACAACCTACATTCCCTTCTGCAACATTGTTCAAAATTTTCGAAGTTCCAAAAATTGAAGATCTCTATAAAAAAGACTCAATATTACAAATATTCAAAGATAAGACATTAAAAAATAATAAAGTTAACTCATCGTTAAGACGTAAATATAATATCCAAATTACATTATTTTCTACTCAACAAATGCAAAATAATTATGTATACAAAGGGATAACTTACTTCAATAGCCTTCCCGAAGAAGTAAAAAAAATAAGAGATTTAGCATTATTCCAGAAAAAGATCAAACTATTATTAAAAAACTGTATGCAATAAAACCATGTAACCTTAATCCTGTAAATCAAACCATCAAATATTGTATAATGTCTTCCTTAATCTAGTCCTTAAGATATTATATTAATTATGGACTAAAAATTGTATATTCTTACATAACTCCTACACCAAGCTCAAGAGCCAGTTCTCTTAATTGGTGTAGAAACCAAAAAAATGATGTTTTCACCTTTTTGTTATACCTTTTTATTATATTTTTGTTTTTATTTAGTTATTCTATTGTTAAACAATGATTAAAATGTAAAATTGTTGTGTGTAAGAGGTGAAATAAATTGAAATAAATAAATAAATAAAAACTCTTATGTATAAAGAAACTGTAGATTCCCTTGCGCCAATATCATTCCAGAAGTTGCTTCAGTACTGTAGCTTCTCCGAATCCATCTTCTATGGTACTTGACCATCATGTGGGCAAATGTTATCCGACATTCAAGAGGAATGGTTTTTTTTTTATTCTCCGCAATACAAATTTACATTCTTATCACTAGGTATTGTTAGGTTCACTCATTTACACTCCAAATGTTTCTACCGTTAATCTGCATCCGGTCCAGTGGGGAGATTACCAGTCGTCTCGATATCGATGATGGTTAAAAGCCTCGGAGGGCAGAGGGAGGTTTTGGTATCGAGCGGACACACTGATGACCGATTCCAGGCCGTTTAAGATGAGGCCAGAGGCACTCGAGCGCTGTCTGATGATGATTCCTACTGCAGTAGGTATTTGCCTTGGCTGGCTCAAAGTGTCGGAGAGCAGAAGGCGAAAGGCACTCGACGGCGGATGGTTGGGCTCGGCAGGTCCTGCCGGGCTGGTAGGAATTACTTCCTTGAGCAACGCCTCGAACTGGGGAGGCAAGCGGCCTGCTTGCTTCGGGGAGGCGAAGGCCGCAACTGCTTCTGGTGAAGCTTAGGTCACAACCGAGCTGACTTTGGCCAAAGTCTATTTTTTGTTGAGGTTCGAACGCAACCACGTGTTAGGCATTGGCTCACCGTAGGAGAGCGAGCTAATCTCTTTTCTTTTGTTATCCGGCAGGTGGCTAAGTTCTCAGAATTTTAAGGCGGGCGCCCGTCCTTTAGCCAAACAGATAGGCTTACTTCGGGTATTAGCCTGGAGCGGTGTTTCTCGTGTACTTGACTCGTTTCAATCTCTTCAAAAAATGCTGTCCATTCGCCTCCAGTCCTCAGAATTTCCCATCCTGCCCTTGGAAGATGGGAAATTCTGCCCAAGAATGAAGACTTGGCTTACGGAAAGAATTTATTTATATTAGCTTACAATGACATATTATTGTAAATACTTTAAAATTGTAACTTATGTTTTTCATAATTTTTCTTTTATCTTTTTATATAAATATTATATTTCTGTCAAAAAATTTAATTTAATTTTATATGTATAATAATTGTAAAAATGTAACTATTACATCAATATAAAAAGATCTTTAATGTAAAGAACCCATTAGACAAACTACTAAAAAGTAGTTTATCGGGACTATTTGTAAAGTGTATAAAATAAATAACTAAAAAAATCTTCTTTCACGTAGTGTTATCGCTAGGGTCGTTCCTACGACTCATTCTTTAGTTCAGCTGTGGAACGATTTACCAGTCTTTGTATTTCCTCCCTCCTACAACATGGGTCTCTTCGACCTAGGTTCACTCCATCCTTTCTAAAAAAGACCCTGAACACAGCAACCTCAAATAGGCCTGGAGGGAAATTATTTTACTCAGGGTCTATGTCACGGGTGGCCAACCTTTTCAGCAGCCGAGCCAGATTTTAGAAATGAGTTTTCCTTCCGGGCCGTACAACAAAAGTACACAAGAAATATGTTCTATTATTAAGGTGGATGTCAAAAGAATTCATATTCTACGCTTTCGTAGATGGCGCTCGTATAGTATTTTTACTTATAAACGCTTTTTAGAAGTTATGCTTTGATATATTAAGAAAATTTTATTGTTCGCGAAAGTACACAAGTAATATGAATATTAACAAATAGTTTTGTTAATTATAAAACTTTAATCTTTCAAGAAAGGCTAACAAATACAATATTGGATTGAATCACAGATGAAATTTGGGCGGAAAAATTTCCTTTAGCAATGCGAGAAAAAATATTTTAATTGCTCTGTTGCTCCAGTGAATAAGGGAGTTCATAAACGAGTTGGTATTGACATGATCATTGCAGTGAAATATATTTTTAGTTCGTGTGACTCTTTTAGGACCATGAAATGAAATCATTTGCAAAAATGCAGGGCTGTCAATAAGGGGATTAATGATTTAAAAAAAAAATGACATTTCCAAAATAATTTCTTCCAGAGCTGTCGGCAAACTGCTTCTACCAAGTGCGTATCATCAAGATCATCAATCCGCAGCTCTTCTGGCTGGAGGTACTCAGGAAGAACTCGTTGGACCCCCACAACACAGAGCCGGTCCGCGAGCCGGCCATCATCCAGGCTGGGCTGCTGCACATCTACCCGGCCACCTCAGAGCTCTTGGAGACCACTCTGGAGATACAGTGGAAGGCCTCTAATCTCTGGATACCGGTGACTGTGAATGTTTTTAGGGACGAGTTAGAGCAAGCGGATGTTTGGTACTTCAGGCCGCAGACATTGATGCCTCCCAAGTGAGTGGAATGGACATTCAAACTATTTTAAAATTCAATTTACACGTACAACAATGCTCATTATGTAAGGTATGCACAGTTAAATCTTAAATAATACTTCACGCTTAACCCGTCATCTGTCACTCGGACGCCGGAGTCCGAGAAAATTATATAGACTTTTTAAAAAATGCGATTTTAACCCTTTTGTATAAAGAAACTGTACAAGGAAAAGGTCAGAATCGCTTGCGCCAATATCATTCCAGACATTGCTTTTATTTTCAGTAATGTAGCTTCTCGGAATGCTTTGATATTAATTTTCTATTGTACACGGCCATCATATGGCCAAATATCATCCGACATTCATGTGGAAAATATCCACATTTCCTGCGAGGTAGTTAATTAACCTAGTGAGTCTTCCCAGAGACATCACCGTTGGTAAGTTAATTCTACACCTGGGAAGAATCAAAGCCCGTGTTGGCGGCCTCGTGTGACATTACCCGTGGTCAGAATGTCTGGTATTGATTATATACCATTCGGAAGCTTTTTTTTAATGAATAATACCGCACAAGAGTCCCAACTGCTCCCGTCTGGAGTCAGTGAGACTGACATCCCCAATTTCGGTATGTTGTGAGGCTGAAGGTACTGGGGAGGAGGAAGATGGGGAAGTACCTGGCTATACAGATCTGTTCACCAAACACGGCTTCTAATTTCAAAAATTTTGTAGAAGATCATGCAAAATGTATATATAAAATAGATGTTGATTATACATACTCCTCCTCACTGGGAGATCCAGTGCTGACAGATTAGGATAAGTTTTTAGTGACTTCTATGGTACAATTGAGGTGGCTTTGTCAAGAATGCCAAAAGGTCAAATACTCCTGAAAGTTCTAGTGCTTTTCCAGAAGTAAGACATCCAGTGGGCCGCCCCAGACATACTTAGAAGAAACAACTCCAGAGGCAAAGAGAGAGGATAGGGTCACCTTGCCGATGCGATGGGTCAAGCCTGTCAAGTCTTGTCGGATAGGGCAAGAGGAAGAAGATGTACTATATGTATAAATTGAATGCTATCTCTTCTCTTGCAGATTTTCACTGGTACCCGACATAGAATGTTACTTCGGTCAGCTGGTGTACACGGGCCCGGATAGGGAGCGCCATGACATCGCAGAGGTGCTCTGCAAGCGGGGGCTGGCCAGCAAGAGCACCCTGCGGACACGGCGGTACGAGAACTCAGGGCTGGTGTTCCTCCAGTGCCCGCCTGCTGAGCTGGAGGACGCCACGAAGACCCTGGCTACGGATGCTCAAGTGCAGAGGAAGAGGAAAATGGAAGCTTTGAAGGTAGTATTTTTTTTTAAGATTCTTTAGTTGTCTCATTGATGAGGATTGTGACACCTACTCAAATTTCCTTGGTTAACAGGGCTCCTCCAAACCTCATAATCCTCCACTGTACGGATAGCGGTGGATACCTGTGATACTTGATCATTCCAATGCATCGCTGATCTTCATCTAATGCTTTGCCGGAGACTGTTAGCTTGTCGAGTTTGGAATTCTCAGTTTGGCGAGCCAGTAGTGAAGTTTTTGAGTTATGGTTATTGTTTTATAAATTAACCTGGTCTACTATGCTGCTTTCGCATATCTGATCCTTTAGCGGCTTTTTCCATAGGCAGATAAAGCATACACACAAGAGATGAAATTAGGTCCAGTGTGTAATTTGGTCCAACTTAAAGGATAGGATAGTTTTTATTTCGATTATTGACCTCAATATTTATTATTGCAAATTAAATGTTTTTTATGGGACAATTATTTGAAATTATTTGTAAGTTCCATAAGTTTCTGGCGGGTGGTGGTGTGAGTTAATTTATTGACACAACACTTGGTTATCTATGTTAGGTAACCATCTAGTAGATGACGTTGTGTTTCATTAGCCACAGCCGTGGGTGGGTCAGCTAGTACATATGGGTATATACCCATCCGAACGCGAAGACTTGCTTGTCAGAACGCGCCAATCAACAAAGCGACTCTATTGCTTAACGATTGCTCTCTACTGCATCAACCATTGACATTTTCATTGTCACATTCAGACAGTTTAGCAAAAATCTTTTGATTAATGTCACAAAGTAGTAAAACTGTCTCCATGACCTTTTTATACTTCTACTTTTCTCTATTTCCTATTAACCTTCCTAAAAAAATACATCATCAGACAGCAATATGCTCAGGAATCGTTGGTTAAAATTCTTCCAGTAAGTGCTGAAACTCGCTTAACCTTTAAGCTGCGTTTGAATGTATGGGTAATGTCTCCTTCACGCGGCGCATATTTTAATCTCGTCTCGCCGAGCAATCATTCTTTTTGAAATCGTAATTAAACGTATCTCACATGTTCATTATTTATGTAAACATTGCTCAAATAATGCATTCATATCTTAACTATTCATAAATAACTCAAAATAATTGTTTTGGGGCGATGTTTATAATAAATAGAATGAAGTATCACCGAGCAGATAATATATCACGGGTAAACCACCTAGTGAGGCCAACATTATTGAATTTTATTATAAAATGTAAAAATATTGCATCAATAAATAAATATAAATATCACTGAATTTCAACAGCAGCCGGCAATACCGACTGGTAACTTACATCTGTTTGTGTTTGAATTTTTATATCCCATTGTTTCCGACTGGTAACTTACGTCTGTTTGTGTTTGAATTTTTGTATCCCATTGTTTGATCCGTGCGCCAATATTGTGAGTGTTTTTTTAACCGCTTGGACACATAAGCTTGTTTTCACGATAATTTAACGTAGGTAGACATAGGAATGACGTATATCCCGTACCTGAGTTATTAAAATAAGGATTTGTTTATGAAATTATTTATATGGTGGGCAAAATTACAAATATTTTATTTTTACACTTCGAGAATAAAAATGACATTCTTTCCCTTTGAACAAACACATGCAATTTTTTAAATCAATTTAAAATTCAGGTTTCTGGGCACCATGATAGTTTAATTTTGTTTTAAAATGTACATAAATTCTCTTAAACATGAAACAAAATATAATATAACAGAGGCTGAAAGCAAATCTTAAATAAGAAATGTATTTTTTTAGGTTAACAAATCTAATGCGATTTTATTTTCTCAAATGCGTTTTTTTATTAAACATTTTTAACAAAATACTTTCAAATGAAATTCCTAATTTCAGAATTGCTAAAAACCGTCGCGAAATCAGCCAAAAACGAAGAGCAACGCACGGTTTCACTGACAAAGCACTCCATTGCGCCTGCGTGCCGATCAAGCCCGTATGTACCTAGGCGGCTGATTTGAAATGAACTGAAGGGGAAAACCTGACTCAGTGACTTTAAATCCTTACCCAAGATAAAGAAATAATTGTAATGAACATATTTCTAGAGATGTCGCTAGAGATACGAATGGGGAATTTTTACAAATGAATTTCGATTCTGTATCCTTGCTGTACGCAATACAGCGAAGACTCGAACCTAAAAATGACTTAAGATGGCTCCCGCGTGAGAGGCAAGTACGATGAAATGACTATAGATGCTTCCCGTGGCCTGGAGGTTAAGAAATTTGGTTTCTTCGGTTCCTTGAAGGCTGAATTTAAAAATGGCCCAATTAATCCCACACAAGAAGTTTTTCCGATCCCTTGGAAACTTCTTAATAACTCAGGTCCGGGGCATACGTCATTCCTATGTCTACCTACGTTAAATTGTCATGAAAACAAGCTTATGTATGCCCAAGCGGTTAAGAAAGTTTCACTAAATACTAATCCATTCCAAGAAATGATAGTGTGCTAAAATAGACAAATCGTTTCTTATGAAGTACTAGCGATTTCCTGGCATGCGTTGCAATGCCACTTAAATAAAGGCTTGTTTTATCCCCTGCGGGTCCTTTCCCATTCGTCCCCTTTCCGCCTCCCCTTCCCCTCCCGCGTCCTCTTTCCCATCCGGGTTTCCCTTCCATCTTCCCCCCTCCCTCGTCACTCCTCCCTAATCCCCCCCCCCCCCTCCCTCTGGCCAAACTGCATGAAATACACTCAGTTTTCAAACAACTTGCGCAGATCCTAATGCAACATCTTTATACAAATTACATAAAGTCACAGCTCACCAGTAATATATAGAAACCTCGGCGAGTGTGTGCACAACAACTCAACAAGGTTTCATTGCAATCGGATGAATAGTATAGGAAATAATTTCGTAACGCCAGAGCTCATTATTATAAATAGAAACCATCGCGGGCATGCGCACATCAAATCACCAAAGTTTCATAGCAATCTGATGAATAGTATAGGAAATAATTTCGTAACGCCAGAGCTCACTATTATAAATAGAAACCATCGCGGGATCAAAGAAACGTTGATTTTTATATATTAAGATTTGTCCATATTTTCAGGCTGATGAAGAACGCGCCGCACGTGACCTGAGAGAAATGCGCCAAGAAGTCAACAAACAGGTCAATTTCGTCCTGCCCAAACTGTTCACCAGCCAACTTCCCAGCAAGCTGAAGACAGCACCGCCCGCTGTCATGCTGGAAGAGATGAAGATATTCCTGCAGGAATGCGCCCAGTATCCGCTGGACGAGAACTCCTCTCGCAAGGGGGAGAGGGCCTTCCGAGTCCACAGCTCTCTGAAGAAGAGTCCCAGGAAATTGGAAAATTCGGATGGGTCGTTTAAAAACCCCTTGGCTTTTTATCACGCCTTGAAAATGAGGGAAAAGAGTGAGTTTTTTATTATTATTATTCCTACCCAGGCTTCTTGGGTTCATTTCCTAAGACCTTCATCATTGCACAAGTAAAATTTTCCACCTATGATGATGGTAGTAGGTAGTTTTTCAAATATTTTTCGGGATCATTTCATAAGACCTCCCATCATTGCACAAGCACAATTTTCCACCCGTAATGATGGTAGTTTTTCAAATGTTGTCAGGTTCATTTCCAGACATCTACCGAAAAGCTAAGTGTATTTATAATATACTACGGTTATACCGTTGGTCGATGGCAGATTTGTTCAATTTTCAAACGATAAATTCTATTTAACAACAAAATTTCAAATCATATAATCATACAACAAAATAAATCAATATATAATCTAGTCAACACAGTTTTCAAAATTAATATTTTAGACAAATTAAAATCATTAAAAAATAAATCCAAGAATGTTTTGTGACAAAATACTCACTTATTTTGTTTAGACATTATAAAAAAATTGTAAATTATTTTGATCAAAAATTAATTTTTAGAAGTATATCATTTTCTTTCATTTACCCTCTCCCGGTTGATCATTTTTCATGGCAGTTCGAGACATAAATTCTCGCGATCATTAGCCGCCGAGATGCGGCCATGAGAGGTCCTGTGTTCGCACCGGTCCTAATGACAACATTTTGCATAAATGTAAAACTAATACCGTTTAGCGCATGGTCTTAAAAACGCGCAGCACGGTCTTAGCCGCGCGCAGCGCTGTTAACAAAAACGGAATAATGGATTGCTGGATATTACCTCTTAATAAAATAGTAGACAATCATGCTAGGGTGATTTTTCTATTTATGATTGTATTATAACCTCTAATTAACCACTCGCCTCTAATATAAACCAATTCAAAGCTCTATTGGATTCATATTTGGAGAAAAGAAAGGACTAACTTAGTTTAAACTTAAAACAACTCAATTACAGTCAAACTCATTGTGAAATTAGATATGAGCGCATCAGCAGAATGCTGCCTGCTCATTACATGATAATAATAATAATAACCTGTTTAATGGCCTAACTTATAGGCCTAGCTTTCCCTATATTTATCTTACAGCTATGTACCTCCCTCAGTAATCCGCCTCTCGATTATCCAACAACTTAATACTACTAATCCGCCGTTATTTTTGATAGTTGTGTGGAGGTATCGGGTGGACCACCACTGTTGACGGGTGTGATGATATTTGCATGTTCGTTGAAATGATACTCGAGAATAATTACGTTGCAAAAGTTTATTCACTGTTTACGATTTTATAAATAGTAACAAGGTAGCAAAAATATATTATATAATGTATGGTTATCGTATACTGTATTCAATGTCTGAGCTCAAGTACTCAACTCCCTTTTGGTCCGCCTGCCGCCAGGTTTATATGGGCGGGCCGCGTTGAGAGTTTTCTAAGTCGGCATGTAAATTGCCGGGCGTTCGCCAAGCATCTCGAATGTTCCACTGCTTTCTTCCCGTGAGCATATAGGCGCGTTCGCGATCTTTCTAGAATGACCGAGTTTTAATGGTAGGCGAGCGAGCAATGCTATGAGTGATTCCTACAATTGAAAGTACAAAACAAGCTCTGTAATTCGCATGTCAAATTCAGTATTCCGCTACGTGCCTAGACTTGAGCGCCAAGTTTTGTATATCGACGTTTATCTTGCTCTTAAGCACTCAGTTACTATATCACCATCTAGTTTACTCTTGCCGACTATTTTACCAGTCACCAGGATTCATTATTGTTGTTTTAGGACATTTCGTTTAGTCCTCTGTGCATTCCAGCAACTGTCGCATGTGTTTCTATACCTTTTGTTCTGGCACGTTTTTTCTTTTAATAAGTTTATAAAATGGAGTCTCTCGTAAGCGTAGGTTTCAAGAAAATGAAAATTTGTCAAAACAGCGATGTTTGTTTTCTTTTACAGAATACTTGTTTTAATTTTTAGTATATTTTGCATGTATGCACTATAATTAGCCGCTTTCACTAATTTGACACTTGCCCGGATTTTGGTGTGGCAGATTAGTGAGGGAGTACTTTTTTGTTCAAATTGCATTTGTAACTTCTTAATTTTTTGCCTTTTAACCTTAAAAGTGTTCCAGGATTTCCTATCATTCTTGTCATATCTACTCACATCTTCAGTAATTAAAATAATGTAATTCTTAGTTTATAGACTTACTATTATTTATCATCTAATTGGGTTTTATACTAGTGAAATGTGTGCTAATTAAAGCTATAATTTTTTTTTTCAGACCGTGCGCCTTTAGCGAATATCAAAGAGCAGCTAGAAATCGAAGTGGCCTCGGATGATCCAGTCAAAGTAGATCCGGAGGAAGAACGTTCTACGATCACAAGATATATGCCCGCAGGGCTTACTTTGGACCAAAAAAACACCAAAAATGTAAAGCCATTTGTGTACAGTCCTCAAAAGATAACCACACCTCCAAAGATAGAAGAGCCAAACATCAATTTTTCGAGAAGGCAAGAAAAAGCGCCGCTAAGAACGCTAAGCCCACCAACGCAGATTCACAAAAGTGATATGGATGATGGCTTGGATTTTGCTTTTGCACCCAAGAAAAAACAATCACAAATCATTTCTAATGCTCACACGTCTGAGAGGGAGTACAAAGAGGGAGCAGTCAGAAAGGATGATAGCGCTTTGAACAAGCCAACCAATCATTGCGCTGCTTCAATGGAAACTCCGAAAGTGTCACGGTCGCAACAACCTACTACAGCAGAGGCTAAAGGTACAAAAGATGATAGCCGTGTGTTCAAAAGCATGTATCCAAGAAGCGGTGAAAAGTTGCCAAAATTTGGAAATATTGTCACAACTCAAAGCAACTCTGAAAAGAACAAACATGGCCAAAGACACAAAGCTAATGATTCCAGCAGCAGTTTGGACCTTACATCTAGTGCTGATGATTTAAAGATTAAAGCTAATCTAACAGTGGTAACAGGAATGAAAACAAGGAGGAATCCAGCTCATAAGGCCAGTCTTGATTTTCAATCTTCACATGCAGTGAAGGAAACACACGGAAGAAAACTAGATTACAATCGGTCTTCCAGTGGAAGTGGGGTAGATACCCAACTTAAAGAAAAGAAAAAACCTAAATTTAAAACCAAACCGTTCAAACGTGTGATAGATTTGGCACCGGATCCATTGGTAGCATTGGAAGCTTTCAAAAATGCACAGGACTTTACGTACATCGATGGTGCCAAACCCGCCAACGAAATACCGGCTTGTACACACCAACAACAGAATTTTACGAAGAACCCAGTTGCTTGTATTAAATCTTCTCAATCCATTACAAATACCAGTTCTCCGGTTTCTGGCAAAGTATCACTTATAAATAATGTTGAATCCATTTTCAAAGCTTATTCATGCGCTGACAAGATGAAGCGTTCAAGCGACTCACTATCTGAATGCAGTTCAAGTATTATGACTTCTGAAGAACTGGAGAAATCTCTGCGAAGCAATCAGTCTGTTAATACCAGTGGGGCAAATTTGAGTTACAATAAAGAGGGAGGTGAAACGAAGTCGAGTCCACAAGTCAACAGATCCAGAAATCTACCAGCAGATGTGTTCAAAAGATTTCAAGCAAAGGTATTATCAAACTCTACCAAGGAGAATGCGGATGCTATTGTGCCAAATATACAACCGACAGATGAACCTGTACAAAACCAAATTGCATTGGAAAATATTTCTATCGAGAAAACCAATCTTACAACCAAAAAAACTACCACTCACGATTTGTTAAAAAAATTAACTGCAAAAGTTGGAGAAAGAAGTATTCATGAGAATATTTCAATGACAAAAAAGATAGAACCTAAAGAATTTTTGGTACTAAGCCAGGTCAAGAACCATGAGAATTTTTTAAATACTTCTAAGGAAAGCGTAGATGTAATCATGCCAATGGTAGATGACAGCCAAATTGTATCGGATAATATTTCTGTGGCGACAAAAAATAGCACTCACAACCTGTTAAATTCTGCTAAAGTTGAAAAAGGAAATGAAGAAGTGATTAGATCAGATACTCAACAGCCAGATGTTTCACTTAAAAGCCAAATCGTGTCAAAAGTCATTGAAAGCGAACCGAAAATAGTTGTTGTAAAAAATTGTGATGCTCGCGAGTTGTTGAGATTATATAATGCCAGAATGGAGAGTGCTAAACTTTGCAAAGGTTCTGGTGATAGGAAGGTGGATTCTGAAGGCAGCACATCTGTTGAAGATGACTTGTCCAAAAAACCAACAATCGATAATAAAGGTGATTTTTTAGATGAAGTAAAGGATACGTTAGAAAAAAAGAGGACTGAATTTTTGGAAGTAGCAAAAGATGCGTCATTGGAAACAAATGAACATTTTTTAGATGAAGCCACATGTGTTGTAAAGGAGGAAAAAGGCAATAATGATGCTGAACAACCGGAAGTAAATTCAAATGAAGCAAATCTGAATACAGTTCCCAATAGTCCTGAAAAAATAGGCACAGTTGTGGAACAGACTAACATTGATTATACTCAGATGGAAGTAGAAAATAATACAAATGAAGGAATAAACGCTGAAGTTGTTGTTCCACAAGGGACTATAACAGATAAAGAATTTGAAATAAGAGACCTATCGGAGAAAGGAACTGAAAATGTTGTGAAGGAAGAAGTGGAACATAAATGTGAAATTGGAAAACCAATTGAGGTTACAGAAAGTATAAATGTTGAAGAAGACATTAGAACAGATGAATCTATTTGTGGCACAAGTGTGCATTCACATTCATTGCAGAGTGAGGATGACCCAGATCTGGTAGATGAGCCAGAAATGCTGGATGTTTCAAGATCTATTTCTAAGTCTAGCCTGGATTGTTCCCTGAGTAGCTTCAGCAATGGATCTGCCTGGAAATCCATCGGCCTCGGAGTGTTGGCCAAACCAGATGGGTCCATCAAGAGTTCCAGCTTCATTTCTGATAAGAGTTACTGCAAGTCTCTGGTCATTGACTCTGTTAAGACTCAAAAACTAAAGGCTGATTGCAAAGTGTTCACTGATGAACAAATATGTGAAGGGAAAAAAAACATCCCAATCATAATAGAAGAGAACTCCTCTACTGACTCAGAAGTGTCCAATATTTGGATTCGAGTTCCTTACAACAGTAACGAAGATCTAGAAGACGTGTATGGCAAAGATGACTTGGTGGAAACAATCATGACACCCAAAGTCATCACACATACCAGGAGCGGTTTGACTTGCCTACCTTGCAGGAGCCTGGCTTCAGCCCCCTTTGGGGAGAAAATCCTTCTCAATCTGAAAGGAATGGGAGTTAAAACACCCAGGAACATTCAGAGCTGTGTTTGGCCGCACATTTTCAACTGTTTCAGCACTTTCGCAATTGGTCCTTCTGAATCAGGAAGGGATTTGGCCATCTTGGCTCCCTTATTGCATCTCCTCACCTCGTACTCTACAAAACGAAAGGTGACAGAACCCGTACTTCTGATCCTGTGCCCCGATATCAAGAGTGCTCGACGAACCCACAGCAATTGTTTGGCTATCCTTAAGGACTGCCTCACTCCCCAAGGAAACGCCTTTGCCGTGTTGAGAATTGATGACTGTGACAACGGTTTAAATGCCTATGAATTTTTAAAAGCGTGTGATGTGTTGATATCGACTCCCCGCTGCCTTGCAGTCTACATGAAGTACAAAGTGAACATTCTCAATTTTGATAAGATTAAATATCTTTACCTGAACAATCTGAACGTTTTGGATGATAGGTTTTCTGTTGAAACTAACGCTGTTATAGATCGAGTGCAGCTGGGGGCCAACAAACGCATACACAAATTAGAGCGAGAAAACGAACAGAAATCCCTGAAGAAGGAGCAGAAAGAAAGTCTCGTTAATGAAATGGCCTTGAAAGTTTACGGGACTAGCACAATCTGGTGTGACATTTTAAAACGAATCGGTACAGAGTCACATAATCCTGCTCTTGTGTTTACAGCGTTGCAAGAGTGTGCTTTTTATTCGGGTATGAAGCTTCAAGTCAGATTTGTGGAAGCCAAAGTAAAGATTGAAAGACTCAGAGAGGTAATAAGAGAGGAAACAAAAGAGGCACTGGTACAAAGGAGGTGTGTGATAGTATGCGGGAGTAATGCTGAGGTGGCCAGTGTGGGCACAGCACTCCGAGCCGACAGTCATAGCGTGATGCTCGCGGACTTATCCATGCCACCAGATGTTCTCAACAATATCCGCCTGACATGGAAAAGCTATAACAATGTGATTGGTTCCGTCTTCATAGTGTGCTGTGATGAAAACCTTCAATTTTTGGATATTTACAATGCCAGCTGGATCATCAACTTTTCTTTGCCCACAACATTGACTAAATTCAATTTGAGATTCTCCACCATGAAGGACAATTATCCAAATTTGTACATGGAAGACAGCGATAAGCCTCGGTTACGTTTTGATGTTTTTATCGATGAAGAAAATTCTTTGCAATTGCCGAAAATAGTGCAGTTTGTGAAGAGATGCAAGGTGGAAGTGCCGGAGAAGGTGGAAGTCTTGCTGAAGAACATCTTGAGCTATGACGACCTGAGGAAGGCAGATTTGTACGTACCTCTGTGCGATCAGTTGATGGGCTTTGGCAAGTGTCCAAACAAACTGAAATGCGTAGAGAGGCATTCTCTCGTTCCTGCTAAAGATAAACTCTTGGATTGGATCCCCGAAACGGGAATAGTTAAGTGTAAGGTCATTTATGTCCACCACACGGGCCTTTTCTCCGCCAAGTTGCTAGAATACATGGATGTAGAAAACAACACCATTACTGTGGCACAGAGGAACTTGCACTTAGCGGTTGCAATGGCCGCACACTTCCTTCTGGATGTTAATAAACAGCCGCATGGCACTCCCCACCTTGGAGACATCTGCGCAGTCAAAGTCCAACGGGTGTATGAGCGCTGCCAAGTCATCAAGATTTTCCCCTCGCCCAACAGAAGATCTGATTATATTCTCCTGAACCTGCTAGAGGAAGAATGCTATATCTGGCAAAGCACAATGGATCTCCTCTATTTACCAGACCACTTGAAAGCCATTCAATCAACCACTGTGCGAATTAGAACTGTGGGGATGAAACCAGCTGGAGGTAAAGAGTATTGGAGCACTACATCCGTAAACAAATTGAGAAAGCACTTTTTCACAACGGATGACGTTATTCTAAAAGGAAAAATTGTCTTAGGAATCGGCAACACCCTCTGGTTAGACAACATTCAAATCTGCAAGCGTCTCAATTCGCTGCACATAGATGCAGTCAGATGCAACCTGAAGCCAGACCTCTTGAAGGAGTATGCCGTAGAAAATCCTACCCATCTCGAAAACCTTTACAATATTTGCAAATCATTTGATTACCAATTGCCAATATATTCCCCCATTAGTTCGTTAATAACAACTTATAATCAAAAATTACCTAAACCGCAGTGGGCTCATTTAAATCAAGATCGGTACACCCAGGTTTACTTCAGCTCAGTTGAGACACCGGACACTTTCTTTGTAAGAATCTTTGCCTATGAAAGGCCATTGAAAGATATGGAAGATGATATTCAGATATACGTTGACGACTTGAAACGGAAATGCAATTATCTGAAGGAAATAACAGAAGACATGATTGCGAGCACATTTTATTGCCTCGCAAAGTTTCCTAGTGATCAACAGGTCTACAGAGCCCGAGTTGAAAATATAGTCGATGATCCTACCAGTGAGAATAAAATCTACAAGTGCTTCTTTGTTGATCACGGAGACTATAGAAACATTGAACTGGACGATATGTATCCTATTAATGCAAAATTCATATCAAGGATGCCATTCCAAGCTATTGAGTGCAGCTTATTTGGTTCAAGAGCTCCGGAAGAAGGTTGGACAGAATCTGCGGCTGATGCTCTGTACGACCAGAGCTTCAGGGACGATTTAGAATCCTTGAAGATATTACTAGCTAGGTACTACACCAAAACGCCTGCTGAGGTTACAGATGGGAACAAATACGGAGTTGTACTCTTCGATACGGAAGAGAGAGTCTCATACATTGATGTTTTAAGATCTATGATTGCAATAGACGAAGATGAAATGGAATTGATCGAGGAAGACAAAGAGTCTTTGGAAAGAGCTCTTATTGAACTGGAAACAGTTTATTCAGATGATGAAGAGCACATGGAATCAGAGCCGATACCTGATTTCATTCGGCAACAAGCTCTAATGCCGTATATGTCTCCCTCCCATCCAGCGCTCGAATCTAAGGAAATCATGACAGTTGAAGATGCTAACAAATTGACTGAATGGAACAATATGTTTACTGACTTTGAAAATGACGACGAGTGGGACTGCACGTTTGATGCAAAAGATTTCGAGGAATTTAGACAAGTGAACAACTTACCATCATTACCACCGCTCTCAAAACAAACTAACAAAACTTCCAACACATCTACCTGCCAAGATGAGACGAAAGAGTCTTCAAAATCTGCAGACGATTTCATCATTGTAGAAAGAAACCAAATAAACCAACTCGACATCGATTCCAGCTTCTGTGAAATTCCCGTCAAGCCTGACCATAAAACACCGGCAATCTTGTGGTATCAAAATGACAATTACGTCATCGTCAGGATTCAACTACCCGACGTCAACATATACGAATGTAACATCGAAATTAAAAAGTTGTACTTTGAAACATGCTTGGACAATGAAATATACAAAGTAGACATGGAGTTGCGTGGCTCCGTGCTACCGAAGCGTTGTTCTCATGTTTCGAAAGGATCGCACGTGTTCATCCGGCTACGAAAATTAATAGAGAATGAGTGGAACTCTCTAGCCGCTCTGAGTTACAAGGGGAAGCGCATTGTCTACGACCATGATCACATCTACATCCACGAGGAAGATTCAGAATTGGACGAAGAAGAAAAGAGTAAACTAAGTAAGAGTTTGATGTTGCGGGCGACGGATTTGATCAACGATGACGGGGACGAAGAAGCTCAGGAAGGGGGGGATGATATCATGGCACATATTCGCAAAATGGATATGGATCCAGATAACCAGAGACTGCTTAGAGAGATGGAGATAGAGCGTGATGAAGAAGATGAGCTGAACGAACAATTGAGGGCTGGCAATTGAATCATCATTAGTGATTGTGAAATCCACTACACCAAAGAACAATCCACAACAACATAACCGCAAACCGTTATGATTTGGCCGTGCTACCGTGATATAACCACTGGCACACTTGCTGATCCATTAGGGAGCCTGAAGTTGGACATTTATGTTTGTAAACCGCAGCCATAATGTAAAAGTTGCAGGTTCGTCCCTCGTGCTTCGGTTGGTAAAAGATAAATTGCTCATTCAATTCGGATCAAAATGATGTTTGTAAATGCAAATTTTGTAGACCAAATGAATGTGTTGTTTTTACCATTTTTAAGCTCTGACAGTACTGTATATGGTGATTGATGACTTGGTATCAAAATATTGAAGAATGCTTGTTAAGATTTGCAAGCACAAAAAGTTCATGTGAAAGTAGCATCACTTATTATTGAGGTACAGTGAAACCCTCTTCAGAAGTTTTCCAAGGGACCGGGAAAAAAAAACTTCTTAGGATGGAAAACCTTATAAGTGGGAAAAGTTGGGCCATTTGGTCTTCAAGGGACCAAAAAAACCAAACTTCTTAAGCACGAAAACATCTTAAGCGAGAACTTCTTAAGAGGGTTTCACTGTATCAGCATTTGAAAATAGATTGAATTTGAGCCGTGTATTAATTCAATATTTCATATTATCAAAGTTACTTTCTGTTCTACATATTCTAACTATGTTGCTTTGTCATATACATTATTTCTGAAGATTCTGTATATCTTTATTTTAATCTTATAACCTGAAATCTAGGTTGGTTTATAATAATACTGACCTGAAGAAGGTTTGGATATAACCGAAACTAGTTGATACAGTTTATACTAAGAAGTTTTTTTCCGGCCCCTTGGAAAACTTCTTAAGAGGGTTTCACTGTATAGTGTATAAATTCTAATAAAGTGGTTCAAAATAAAGTACCTTATCATTTGTTTAAAATACTTTCAAAATACATGGATTCTGATGAGTGATAAAAGTTTTGTATATATTATATTCTTAACTATTTGTATTTCATTTTAATCTGTAAGCAATGATAGTTGTTGCAATTTTTTTTGTAAAAACACTTCAGCAACTTGTGATATTTGATAATTTTTATTTTATAAATCTGCTAATTAATTTGTTGATGGACAGTACACTTTATGTTTCTAAAATATGTTAGTAATAGGCACGCAGCTATTCAGCAAGGAATGATGCCCATTGAGTTAGATTTAAATTTTCGCATGTACTACAGTGAAATCTCAATTATTCGAGTGATCATTTTTCCACATTTATCGTTTATTTCTTCCAGTCCCTAATTAATGCCATACAAAACTTGCAAAAATAGATCGAATCGATCATTCCTCTATACACTGTTTAACCTCTTGCAGGCCGCAGTCCCCCTGGCAGGTCCGGATTTTTTAAGCGATTTTGCCCCTTATGTATAAAGAAATTGTATGAAGAACGAGGTCAGAATCGCTTGGGCCATTCTCGTTCTTGACATAACAAAATACTGAATAGCATTTAGCCACTCCGAAATATTCAAATTAATTGCCGATGGCCAATGCCGGGCAACAAAGATGGCAGACAAAATGGCCGCCGCTTGATAATATGAATGCTTTCATATTCGAAGTCTATATTTATTCATTGTTTTTGATATAAATCCATTGTGGAAAGCATAGATTTGAGTGATTATTAGGAAGTTCGTTTTATCTACATTATTTTGATGTAATTTTTATAATATATCACAAAAGAAATGTTATAAAAATTGAATTCGTAAGAAAGGTGAGAACTGTCAAATATTTTACGTCGTATTGAAAAGATATATTTTTTGTATGCTGGCTTTCAACAAGTTAAATCACACAGTTTTTTTTTATTTATATTTTACTTTATCGTTTTTTATACATAATTAACTTACGGTGATAAAACAACCAAAAAACAAATGACGACGAAAGATTAAGTACAATAATACAAAGCATTTGTTTTTCTGGTTCTTACTAATTTTATTTTTATTTATTCAACTTAAAATAGTACATAATATATTATGTACAGCATTAAAGTTACAAACAAGTATATATTTGAAATTTCAAATTAAGCAAAATTACAAAAATGAAAAATTACCATTCACATATTATATTGAATTTAAAACATTTTTAATAAACACATTCAGTTATATGTGAAATAAGTATAAATTTTTAGAATATAAAGAAAATAAGCATATATGTAACGTTTTTTCCATTTCCTGTATTCATTTTTTTTTCAACAGGTCCCGTTTAAAAACGATAAAAAAAGGTTTCACTGTATGTATATTTCTCCACGCTAAACATCGCTGTCTTGTATTCAATACATACTACCAAAACTATGTCTCAATTTCAATACATTCTAAAAATGTAACTGATTTTGATATGCACTGAACAGTGGTATCTCATTATCGTGTTTAATTTTTGGGTTATCATGCCTTATTGCGCTTCCTCCTTCTTTAGCCGATGTTTCGGACAGCATTACAGTGATCATCATCAGGACAGATGTGTAGATTGTGATGAAGTGTATTTTGTAATTACTTGTAGAAGTGATACCGTGTTACACGCGTTAATCCTTTTATCCTTAATCCACCTGTGTTTCAGTACAATAATTAGTAAAATTAACGTGGTTTTTGGCGTTTAGTTATGGTTACGTCAAATATTGTCCTTTCAATTGCCACCCTAATTTGGCATTCTTGAAGCCTTTGGGGTCTTCCTAATCTTAGCACTTTACGAACAAAACCAAAGTAATGACTGCTTTCAATTAAGTGCTCCGCCATTGCCCATTTGTCCTGATGGCTGAGTTTGCACATTCAAAAGTGTTCTGGGATTTTTTAAAAATTTTTTTATAGTGAACACCTCACAATAGTCCCGACTGCTCCCGTCTGGAGCCAATGAAACTATGACATCCCCAATTGGGGTATGTTGTGAGACTGAAGGTAAGCGGGGAAGGGAAGGAGATGGGGAGAGGAAGGTGGGGATGTACCTGGCTATTCAGATCATTTTATGGATAGGGATACTTTTGGAGATGGTTCGTATTCTCTGACCTTCATACACATTGTGAAACGCAAGGCGAGAAAGCCCAGCCTTTTAACACTGAATAATAACCCAAAAATTAATCACAATAATACTTTTGTTTGTGAAAATCTCAGACCATATCCAAATGTGTATCGTATTTAATACACTCTATGAAAATTATGCCTCAATTTACAAAGATGTCTCTTATTAAAAAATACACACTGTCTGTAAACAATGTCTCATTTTTAATACATACAAAAAAAAATGTTACAGATTTGATATGTGTTATACCGAACAAAGTGTCCGATATTATTCAATAAATACTTTAAAAATATATATATTTTCCATACAAAATTGTAACGATCGATAAATAATTATGTATACTGGACTCCCTTTCTCTTTTTACACGGTGGATACATTCCACGCAATACTGTGTAAAAAAAGTATGCTAAAATAAAAATAATGGTGGATAGGCTAACGTGTATAAAAAATAAATTCAGCATATCAAAAAATAAAATTCAATATTGTTTATTGTATCTTCAAATGATTACTTTAGAAAAATCGTAACAAAGATTATTCACTATCAGATAATAGACAAACCCGTTTATTTGATACGACATCGCCCTCTCCACTCGAAATATCCCGTGTCTGTGAAATATTTTTTTTCAAGTTTTCGGGTTTAGTGGATTTAAACAAAAATTCTGTTTTCCAATCTCTGTCACTGTTTTGTTGCGAGTTCTTTGTGTGACTCTTGGTAACCTCTCAGTTCATAGTACATACTGTACATGCAAGGAATGTGGCACCGTGTTATTTGGCAAGTGTGTAAAAAGGGAGTCCAAAAATAAGGTGTAATATATTTAACAAATGTTACTCCTGTGTGTATCTAGTGCGTAAACTCATATTATTAAATAATATGCAGTTTTAAATTTAATACATAGTCTTAATTAAATAATAAGTGTGACTTTTGTATGCTGGTCTATTCAAATTTTTAATATGTGAAAATCATTTTTATTGTAATAACACACTTTAGGCGGGAATGGTAGTTCTACCCTTTACGCCGGTCCTACTTGAATGCCTGGAAAAGCATTGCTGTCAAGTATTTTTATATGAATATTGCACACCACTCTCTTTCTAACTGTTCCAACTATATCCATAAGTGTAAAACATATACATATATAAATAATATCTTACTAATATTATAAATGCGAAAGTTTGTATGGATGTATGTATGTTTGTTACTCTTTCAAGCCAAATTTACTGAATGAATTTTAATGAAACTTTACAATAATATAGCTCATACATCAGAATAAAATACAGGCTGTAATTTATAAAGCTAGCTAATATATTGAAAATATTAATTATTGTTTTAATAGAAAATGTCAAATTTTGAGAATGACATTTTGCAAAACAATGATTGTTAAATCAAAATTCTATTTTAGAAAATATTTAAATTAGTGAATTTATTTGAAGTACTCGCCTAATACTTTTAATCGAATGAAGAATTATACATATTTTAAATAAATTGGTTAAGAATTTTGGTATAAACGTAGATGGGACCTGGAAAAGAAAATAGATTACTCGAAGTACTAATCCTACGCAGACGAAGTCGCGGGCAAAAGCTAGTATATATATACATAAGTAGGCTATAATTTTGGACAATAATTTTATGGTTGGGGTGTGGTGTGTACTGTATTAAAAAATTCATTCAATTGTTCAAATTATTTTCAAAGATATAAAACAAATTTCATTTTCTCGAACGGGTTCCTTGTTTTCGCCCGCCTGAAGTGTGTTAAGATAATAATATGTTTTAGTTTTGAATTCTTAACCTTTACGACGCTGGCCTTTCCAACGCAATTTATCTTATCATACGACACATTTTGACATTATGTATGTGTTTTATTGGAACTTCATGAATCACATAAGCTACAGCCACTTAGATAAGGTTAAGAATTGTAATTGATTTACTTTTTTGAATTAATGCAAAGTGGAAGAAAAAAAGTGTTTTGGTTAAATTATTTTGTCCAATATTAACTTACTATAAACCGATTTTTTTACAATTTTTAGTGCTATTTGTAGATAGATTTGCAGACCTGTGAAAATCCACAGAATAAAAAATATATTGAAGATCCCGAAGAACAATTTCGGGATCTGCTAAAAATTGAATCGTTCTGTTGGCTTATTTTGTTGTTGTAAAAGTCGGTATTTTCAGAATTAATGACGTTAAATGAAATACAAAATATCAAAACAACACTATATTTCTTGATCTCGAAAACAATAACAGCTCTACTGCAAAACTACAAAATCGCACATCTGACATTGTATTTCAAGACCGTCGATATATTAATTTAAAAAAAAAATACCATGGCCAAAAATCGAACCCCTGATCAACCGCTTGGTAGGCAACTATGTTGACCATTACACCACCAACTACTAATCGTCGCTTCAGTTCGTTTTTATCCAACAGACCAAAACGTAAATAGGGAGAAATGGCGATTTAAAGTTTTTTTTTACGATAAAAACACATTTTGAAAGAAGTTAGACAAAGTGCGTTTTGAACACCCCTAAAATAATTTTTTATAATTCTTTTTTTAACGAGTATCGTATAAAGGCTGTTGGACAAAAACAAACTAGAGCGACGTAATGGCAGAATAAATTAATTATAATAATATATTAAAATAAATATAATTTTTTTTTTATTTCATTTTATATTTGTTTTAACCCCTAGGAAACGACCAACCACAATGGTAGTTCAGTAAAATCTTGACTATACCTACAAATGCACTCCAATTTGCGCATGTGGAGCTATGTTTTAGAGGTTTTGGAAGCATTTTGTTACTGTCCATCATATTTCCAAAGTAAAAAAGTTAATATTGTTGAAGTCTGTCAATTACTTCGAATCTAGATTTCAATTTTGTTTTTGGTTTTAAGATATTTCCAAAATATTACCCGTCTTCAAAGGGTTAATATATTATTATAATAGAATTCCACCACAAATTGTCAGTATCAAAAATAGAAATATTAAATTCATTACAATTTACTGAAAATATAAGATTTATGTATTTTTGAATTTTACAATAAACATACCTACTCATTTTAGAATGTTACATAACCAACATTATAATTGTTAAAATAAAATGGACTTTGTGCTGTCGATAACTCCTTTGTAACCTCTCTTACTTTCTGATAAACAATGCATGTAACAGAAAGAGAGGCTATAACGGTGTTCGCAACGGGAGAGTGATGCTGTATAAATACAATATTTTATTACTGATCTCATAGTACACACGGTATCTGGAAACTCGTATTACAAACAGAAAAGTGGTGAATCTACATCCATTATTTTTTTTTTTTTTCGGCAACAAAAGGATAAAAAATGCATTTTAAAAGATATTAAACTTAATAAGATATTAATTAAATTTTATCTAAAATTTTCCAACTTCAGACTCGATTTACTTGAAAATGATAGCTGAAATTAAAACAGTTATTCCTAAAGTCTCCAATACACCACTAGCTTCGACGTTTTGGCGAAGCCCTCGAAGAAGTCAGCCGAAGTTCGAAGCGCACATCTATACATTCGTGCAACTCGTGAGGAACCCAGTCTCTCGGAGTCCGCGCACTAGGCAACATAGACGTTCAAGTGGCAACTGCCATTGCAATGTGCACTCTCGCTTATTATAACTACGAAGTGAGCCGAGTAGCGAGACGCATCGTGTTCAAACTTCGGAACGCTTCGACTCCTTTGACTCGGGCGCAAAAACTGACAACGATCGGAATTCGAACGAGGTTGCACGAAGCTAAGTGAAGTTCGTTTCTACACCATCGTATTCGATTAACCTCGATCAACTTCGCTAGTAGTGTATTGGGGCTTTTAAAATAGACTCCAAATATGATGTAGATTCACCAGTTTGCCGCTTGTACTATGAGTTTTCGTACACCATGTATAATTTTGTGATAAATTTGTATTGGGCAGACATTGATTTTTGATACCTGATTGCAGAACAACATGATCTTTTTGCTAAATAACTGATCACAATTTGATCAAAAACTAAAATGGGTCGAGAATCCTAATTGATTATTTGATGGGATGTACACTCCAACCTTAAAGTTAAATTCTGTTTATGAAATCTGCGGTTGTTTCTAGTACATACTAGAAAACTGCAATGCTATCCGCTTGTCACACTGTTACTTTATAATTCTAGTTTTATCCATGCATTTACATAAGCTAAGAAAAATATTTTAATGGAATATTGTAAAGTTATCGATTGCACTGTGCTAGACCCCCACATGTATAAACTTGTCCATGATAAGTTAGATTTCGGAATCTAAAATTATATATTTTACTAGAGTATGAGCAAATTGTTAATATTTTTAAAAGAATTTTTTTTATAATATGAACAGAACATTATATAGATATTATGTTATTTTACTTTATTTTTATGTTCTTAAAAACTGTTATTTTTATGTTGAATTCTTGTAATGGTGCAATTTCTCTCTCTCATAGTTTTAATTTAGAAAGAAATTACTTAATATTCTGTCTATATTTTAATGATATAATGATTGACATGCTTCCCATTGGTTGCTGAAAGATTAACTAACGAACCAATACACTATTTCGCCATTAATAATAGAAATAAGAGAGATGGGCCGTAAATCATTATTAGTATGAAGCTGCAATCACAATCGTCATTATCATCGTTTACCCATACTAATGAAAATCATATCTACGCACAGCTGCGCCTCACCTTTGTGATGCTTGTTTCTACGTACATACCGAATGCACAACTTTTATTGCACAGTTGTTTTAACCTTTCATTGGCTATGTACTCCGGTGTACCATTGATTTTGGAAGCGATTTTGTCCCTTATGTATAAAGAAATTGTATCAAGAACAAGGTCAGAATCGCTTGGGCCATTCTCGTTCTTGACGTAACGAAATACTGCGTAGCGTCTCCTCTCGGAAATTTTTTAATAAATTGTTGATGATGCGGCGGGCGAGAAAGATGGCCAACAAAATGGCCGCCTCGTCAAAATATGGACGAAGTTGGTTTAGAAACTCTATTGTTTTTTTATATAAATTCATTGTGAAGAGAATAGATTTCAGGTGTGCTAGCACGGTCGCTCGATATGAAGTTACCGACCGATTGTCGGTAACTTCTCATCGTTCCCTTGGACAACTGCAGATCTCAAACGTACAAACGACAGTTGATATCGAATATATTAAGGACACTTAGTCATTGTGAACTGTCACCTATTCGTTTGCGATCTTCAGTTGTAGGGAACGATGAGGAGTTACCGATAGTTATCCTATCGATCGTTATAGAGCAAGCGTGCTAGGGCCTCAGGTATTATCACAAAGATTTTTTATCTACAGTATTTTCATGTAATTTGTGTAATATATCACAAAAGAAATGTTATAAATGTTGGATTCGCAAGAAATGTCAAATTTCTTGTGTCATAATGAAAAAATATATTTTTCCTATGCTGGCTTTCAAAAGGTTAATAGTCTGTGCAGTTTGGTTGTTGTTTGGCAGCTTCCATGTCATATCTCTTCATTTTTATTATCTACGAGCCACTTCCTCAACCGCATACATACATACATAAGTTTGTAGATCTGTAACACGTGTAATTGTCATTTATAAGTTTCATTGTATTATTATTATTTGTCGATTAACTAAATGAATAAAATAAAAAATGTGTAAAAAAATTTAAAAAGGGTTTATTTTATTTAACATCATAGACATCACGGAAATTGACTCATTCGGAATCGAGCGGAGCGGACGAATTTTGGGCGTTTACCAATAAAAACCCTAATCTCTAGCCAACAACAGTGTTTTGTTATCCGCAAGTATATTTTTACAGATCGAAGCGCCGCGTAGACCAAGGCATGTCTGTTTGCCCTGAATTCTGGGCGGCGACTGAATGACGTGCTAAAATTCTTCTGTACATGGCAGAAGGATGAAATTCGTAGTTAAAATTCGTTGGGTTACCGCCTGTTTTAATTCACTGAAAAGAAACGTCTCAAGTTTTATTTTATTTTGTGAAGTTCAGCAACAAATATTAAAATGTTTTCCGATCACTCTATGACACAATTAGCTACATTATTCAATAAAACCGTACCAGAAAAAGGACAGAAAGACCTGAAATTATGAATTACTTGACATTTTTTTTATAAATTTCTCTAATAACAATTTATTTTTAATTTTTCAGAAAAAAAATTCTCTTAAGACGCACATTGTAAAACACGCACTTATTTTCATAGAAATATTTCGACAATGAAGATTGAAAGAGAAAAAAAATAAAATGGAGAAAAATGGGATATTTAACCCATTTTTGGATTTATTGTTTTTTACAGCATTTCAAGTTTCCACTGTCGATAAGATTTGCAAATTATTATTTGAAGCCGAACGGACATGGTATAATAGACTCTTTCCCCTCCCGGATGGAATGTATTTAGAATATAATTATGTTACTATACTTAGGTTGTCGTCCTATGGGTCGGTAAGGAATTGACATATGAACGCTGTAAGACCCTGCGCAGAAAAGTAATGTAAGGTAAAACAAAACAAAAACTTTTCAAATATTCAAAATCGATCATCGTGTTCTTTTGCTGTTAGTTCAGTCAGTTTAGCTGTCTTGGATACGTGATGACGCAATTTCATAACATTGTATACTTAATAACCGAAATTAGATCTCCTTTTTTGTCTTTTACATTATTTCTTGTACACTTCTATTTTCAGATTGTGATGTCTGTAATATTATACAAATCCTTGCAAACTGTTAAAAAGGGTCATTAAAAAAAATGTTTATAGATAATAGCTCCATTTTAAAAAACATTAGAGTCTTGAGGTGTGCGGTGAAGGAGGAAACCATGTGTTTGCTTATAATGCTATTGGGAAAGTGGAGGGTTCCTTCCAATGTCCTTTAAGTGTAAGTAAAACGAAAGACTCTCAGTAATTTTTCGCAAGGACATTTTTTTATTTATTTTTTATTTTAAAAGAAAGACAAACATTTCCGGGTTACGAATAACCCAACAACAACCCAACAAATTTGAAAATCTACTACCACCACACTAAGCGGAAGATGTTGCTTGTGTTGTGATCAGTGGCGGTTTTCTCTAAAGTGCGGTTGTGCGGTGAACCCCCATTAAAAAGATGATAAAATAAAACAATCTGGTTGTATAGTAATATAAGCGCTTCACAGATAGCTCGACATTAAAATTCCGTCTTTAAAACTCGCGCCACCGAAAAATACGGTACCTATCTATTCCCACTTTGTGCGCGTTGCGATCCGCACAAATTTGTCCATACGAAAAAATCAGAGCCGATACGAATCGCTGTGGCGGTAGAATGGACAAAACTACCCAGCTTGGTGCGCTGCTCACGAGTCAAGGTGTCACGTGACCTCCGAACTTTGACGAGTCTCGCCGAAACGAAGCCCGAGTTTGTCGCAGGATGACCGGCTGACGGTCGACTTTTGCACGACGGATGCAAGTTAAATGTTATATATTATGGTATTTAACTTTGTAGTCATTTTTGTACATTTTTTATTTCCTTATTTCTGCATATCTCCAACCGTTTACTAATGGCATTTGTAAATCTACTATTGAGTGGACCGATTTTGATTTCTGTTTTCGTATTTTTTTTTATAGATAAGTCGTTATATCCCTTATTTACGAGTACATTTACTAAAGATTCGGCAAACAACGTCGCTAGTTATGCAATTTTGTGTTGAACTCTTCTAGTATTGTTTCGGCTTTCAAATTAAAAGTGGTTGCGTTTATCGGTTGTCGCGAATATTCTGTCCTAATTTTTTCACACAATGACGGAATACAGTGTTATATAAAAAAACCCTAATGCTTATGAAAAATGTTTGGAAATTAAATATAATTATTTTTTGTATACGTGTATAATAGATTTTTTGTGTAAGTGAAAAAAGCTAATTTTATTTCGTGGCCACCTTTATTTGTGTTTCTTGTTTTTTTTATGTTTTAAAATATCAATTTTATTATATTCTACATTCTACGCAATTTTTCTTATTGAAAAAAACAATAATAATTAGTAACGTACATTAAGTGTTTTAAAAACCATTAAACAATTTAAATCCTGTAAAACCATTTTGGTTGTTTAATAATTGTGTCGAGGAGTATCAAGTTATTTAAATACAATAGTACCTATTTGGGTACCCCTCTACTAACTTTATTTAATTTGTGTGACAAGAGTAAATTTTGATTAGACAATATATCTTCTTTTGAATTTCTGAACCCCCGTTAAAAAGACCACGAACCGCCACTGGTTGTGATGGAGGACTTAGCTTGCCGAGGAATCGATCATGGAACGCCTGGGTGGGACCCGAACGTGATGCCCACTCAACCAGAGACCGGTCGTCGGCCATTGCTGTAAAACGTTTATACATATGCACCAATACACACAATCAACTCTAACAGAGACTTCACCGCATTCTTTTTGCGGGGAGAGTACGATTTACGTGGCGCCGCCATTTGACGATGGATTTCGATAAATCGAAAATGAAGAATAAAATTTTTGGATATCTCACTTCGTTTTCGAGATATTAACATTTTAAAGTTTTAGTAATTATTTTTTATAAAAAAATACATTCACTTTTGTATCACAAACCATGTTACAGAAACCTTGCGTAGCCGCTAAACTACTTGAAAACTGGGATGTTTTTTTTGCCTTGACGCGAGCAGGCGCTATAAAGGGGGCACTTTCTTTTGTATTACAAACCATGTTACACAAACCTAGTATAGTCGGTAAACTACTTGAAAACTGGGATATTTGTGTATCATGGTTTGTGCTACAAAAGAAAATTCCCGAAGTGCAAAAAATAAAACCATTTTTGAATTGTTTATTTATTTATATTTTTATTTATAAATCCTTATCTAGTTAAAAACATTTAAATCTTAAAAGTGTCGATATCTCGAAAACGAAGCGAGATATCGAAAAATTTTATTCTTCATTTTCGACTTATTTTGGGTTGATTTATCGAAATCCATTGTCAAATGGCGGCGCCACGGAAATCGTACTCGTGCCTTTTTTGCAATAAGATAAGTACTTAATAAAATATCTAATAACATTTTAAAATTATAATTAATTATTTTTATGAAAGAATTAAAAATAATATCCCCTCTCTACCACTGGATGTAGGCACTTATTTTTATTGAAATTAAATAAAATACGAACATAAAAAAATATATAGAGCAAATTTTTTTCTATGGAATGTTTTCATCGCCCGCCATCTGTTGCTAGGCTACAAAGCGTGGAAACCTAGAGTCGGTATATGGATAAAGCAGGTTCCTTCCTCAATTCACCGACCTACGTTCTAGGTGCATCTCTATTGTGTTCGGTCGTGCAAAAAGTGACAGCGATAGATTTTTTACGCTGCAGTGTCTAAATTCCAAGATGGCCGATCAGCTAATATTTTTGACGTGAGAGTGAAGCTGTACGGACGTGTTTAACTCTTTATTTGGGCGTGATTCGGGCACAAACTATTCGAAAGTCAGTGAAATCGTGTATTAGTGCGCCGTTCGTGAAATAATTCAATCAAAATTCTAGTTTTCGGTGTGTGATAAGAGGATTTTTCCGTGAAAACATTCCGGTGAGTTCATGATTATCACATAACACGGCCACTTACTACTCCGTATTTGTATATTATTTCCGCTCTTCCTGTGTACATATTTTTATAATTTCTCGTAGATTGTATTAGGCAACTAATCGGTGTAAAATATGCAATTGTTTTAAAACTGCGCACTTATCTTATGGGCATTGTATTTACTTTATTCCTTCGGTATTTGCGTCACTATTTTGCCATTGTCCATGCATTTTGACATGTCAATGTCTATTTTCTCCCGTCATAACCTATTTTCTTATTGTTGCGTATATATTCGAAAGCAGGTTGAATGTTTTCAACTTTCTGAGAGCAACGATCTTCAATAAAAGCAGTAAAGCAACGCAGTTTTGCCGAAGTAACTGTAAAATAATTGTAATCCGCTCTGATTGTTGTCATCCGCGAATATGGCGAATTTTACCTACTTCTTACATTCTTTTCCATTTGCTTCACATTTTATTGACTGTAATCGAAGTGAGAGGTATTTTTGTGTTATCAATCAATTTATTGTACCGGTATTGTGGGCCCATTAGCCGCTACTTAAGCGAATAATTTATAAAACTTAAAGAAACTAGCCTATTAAACGTTTCTTATCAACCAATATCATGCAAATTCTTTAGCACAATGTTTTTTTTAATTTTATTTTTATCTCGCGTTGTACAAATAAATTACAAACTTACTTATATTATGTACTATTTCAGACTTAACATATTTTCAGAAAATTTGTGCAGTTGACTTTTACTCCACAAATAAATATTTCGAAAACTCACGTCTAGTTCGTCTCGAGTCGAGAATCAATTTTTATCCTCATTGGGTTAGTGTTCTTTGATTATTTTTTTCCCAAACATTCAAGTGGAAAATACGGGTAAAGTTCGGTTCTTGGGAAAAATTCCGAAAAAATAAGTTGAATTATTTTTATACTAACTTTGGGCTGGAAAATCCGAATCTGAAGGAATTAGGTTGGGGAGGTCAATATCAACTGAGTTACAGGACTTTAAAGTTTCGTACACAGGAACAAATCCGCAATGCATTTTTGACATATTATACTGAAGAGGTCAAAGTGATTCAATGACGCCAACCTCAGAAAATTGCAAAGTGTTGCCATTAAGCAATAATATCAATGTTATTATGTGAATAGAATGTGTCAATCACTTTTTTATCACAAACCATGTTACACAAACCTAGCGTAGCCGCTTAACTACTTGAAAACTGGGATGTTTTTCTTGCCTTGACGTGAGCAGGCGCTACAAAGGGGGAACATCCTTTTGTATCACAAACCATGTTACACAAACCTAGCATATTATTGCTTAATGGCAACACTTTGCAATTTTCTGAGGTTGGCATCATTGAATCACTTTGACCTCTTCAGTATAATATGTCAAAAATGCATTGCGGATTTGTTCCTGTGTACGAAACTTTAAAGTCCTGTAACTCAGTTGATATTGACCTCCCCAACCTAATTCCTTCAGATTCGGATTTTCCAGCCCAAAGTTAGTATAAAAATAATTCAACTTATTTTTTCGGAATTTTTCCCAAGTACCGAATTTTTTCCGAAAATACTAATCGCCTTTGGCGAAAACCGCAATTCATAATCGCAACTTTGATTGAAATGGCTTTAGCCGTGTTTGGTGACCAGTTCTAAATAGCCAGGTACTTCTGAACCTTCGTCTCTCCTACCTCCTTCATTTCCCAATACCTTCAGCCTCATAACATACCCCAATTTAAAAAAAATAATTTTACATTAGGTCCACACAGGTGGCCCTGAGGAAAATAATTTCCCTCAGGGCCTATGTCATCTTTGGGGATGCTGTGTGGAAGGTATTGTTAAGGAAATGAAGGAGAGGAAGTTCTGGGAAGGAAAAAGGTATGAGGGTTGGGTAGGAATCTGGGGTTTAGTGTGTCTAGATCATCCGCCGCCAGGACCTAGATAAACCTTACCCCATGAACCCGGTCACCCCTGCTAAGTCACCAAACGTAGCGAACCACTCGGGGTGACCTATGGCAGAGGTGTTGGTTATCCAATAAATGGTTCCCGGGGCGGCGGTACCCATTCCCGCCTCCCAATTGGGGATGTTTTGAAGCTGAATAGCCGACTGGCTCCGGACAGTCTGGAGCAGTTACCACTCTTGAGGAGATTTGAGAAGGGAAGGGAATGATTGGGAGGTAGGTACATGGCTATTCAGATCTGATAATCAAAAACGATTAAAGCCATTACAATTAACAACGTTTCGATTCTGAATATTGGTCTTTAACAAGGGAAATACTGATAGTAGGTTTATACACTATCTACCCCTTTGGTTACTGATTGTGCTCAAAGACTATTAAAATTAATTTGATATTTATTATTTTTAATTTTTACAATTTTATTATAAATAATGTAAATAGAATTCCTGAAGTCTAAAATAAATTAATACCTGCCATACAAATTAATGGTTTTACTTATGCTAATGTAATTTCGCGGAAAGTATTTTTTTTCTTGTTTGCTTTTAGAGAAAGATAAGAATTTTACGGTATTTTATACATACATGAATACAAAAAACAACCAACTGGACAATCAATGTAAAGAAAATATATTTAAAAAAATAATACAATATTTTGAAATTAATTATTTTGTATAACGGTTGTATCGAATATGATATTGTAATTACCTATAATCTTTTTTTGTGTTCATATGAACTCGCATGTCTATACAGTGTAAAGATAGGGGAACAATAGCGATTGTTGGGCAACTTTGTTAGGTGGGTCAAAGAAGGGGCTGCGGTGAGAGTAATAGTTAGGGAAATACAAAAATACCTGTAGTTCGTACATACATTTTACATAAGAAAGATTTTTTTTCAAGCTTCTGACCCTTTCTGCACTTGAAACCAATGCTTCTAGTTTCTCTGAGCAGGCTCCGCTAAAATGCCTGTAAAACATGCATAGTTTGTCGTTGAAGCACGGGGATCAATGCTTCTAGTTTCGCTGTGCAGGCTCTACCGAAATACCCGTAAAAAATACTTAAGTTTCGTTTATGCATTAGAGATGGTAATTGATCTGTTATATAAATTGCTGGCACAATGAGAGTAGACCCAAACAACACAACCTTTGTGTGTATTGGTGTATATGTACATATACACTTCCGAAAGCGTTGTCCTTTCCATACGTCACTGAGAAACAGCCCTTTGTATTGCTTACGCCTAATTATTGTTATTAATGAGAAAGACACAACAATGATTGTATCCTAACATTAATCGAATTTCAATACTCAGAAAGTTTTTATAGTTATTGGTATTTTCTTTTCTGAAGTCGATTGTTAAACATGATGAATGCAAGCAATGCATATGTGTGAGTACTGTCTGCTACTCAACATTCGCTGTAATCGATACATAAAACAATGCTTTTTTTCTCATAATATATTATTGTATTTTCAAAATGCCAGTTTTTTTTACCATGTCGGTTTTCGACCCATGCCCATCAGACATAATACAGCAAAATGATTGATGATATCAAATGATTTATTATGTTATATTATTTTATATCAAAATTACAACTCACTAAGAGATAATAACCATTATTACGAAAACAATACTCAGTTCTTATCTAACACCGAGAGATCATTATTTTTAAATCTCTACTTATTGGCAATATTAACGAATTTTTTTGTCATAATTCGGGTAAAATTGATTAAGATATCGAATTTATTTTCTGATCACAAGAATAACTAAAAAGGGCCAAGGAGAGACGGAAAGATCCCAGAAGAGACAAGAAGAAGCAAGAATAGAAAAAAATAATACAAGAAAAACTACGAAGGGACAGGAAGATCCAAGAAGAGCCGAGAAGAGGCGATTAGAAGGGAGGCATAGAGAAAAAGGAAATACAAAATAATAACGCTCAATCCTTTCCTTTATTCCTGCCCATCCAAAATTCCAATATTGGCTTATTATGTTGCCATGTGTACCGGTCGATTAAACTCCAACCTCCTTCCTCTCCTCCGAGCACTTGTTCCTAGTCCTAACAAATCAGTGCCCCCTGGTGTACCGGTATCACCGGGAGAGGATTGCTCCTGGCTGGGGTGGTACAATCGTATCGTATCTTATGATCACGCAGTAAATTTCATATGCCATATATTTTCTTTCATATTGGTATAGATTACGCTTCCACAATTTGATTTTGCGTACCTAAGTTTTCGTATCTTTGGACGTGTTTGGTGACCAGATCTGAATAGCCAGATATTTTTAGACCTTCTTTCATCTCATCTCCTCCCTGCCCCACTCCTTTCAGCCTCACAGCATTCTCCAATAATTGGGGATGCCAAAGTCCCAGTGACTCTTGTGCGGTATTCACATTAAAGCACAGTAGACGGTAGACGATCCATATTCGCAAGAGGAACCCACCAAATAATAATGTAAATGAGTTCCCATTATTAGAGACCGTTAATATTCGTTCGTGTCCAATAAATTGCTTCGTTTTGACATAGATTGATATATAACCGATCATTTTTATTGCTTTTGTTTAGATTTTTTTAACGACCACGCTAAGTATATAGTAAGTAGTAGGTCACAAAGGAGCAATGTTTAAACTAATACGTAGTACCTACTTTCCCGTGTTAAATTTATTTTATGTGAATACCGCACAGTCCTTAGTCCTAACTGCTGTCAACTGTCTGGAGCCACTGGGACTCTCTCTCTGGTTTCAATCCTGGGATTGGTTTGCAGCAATTTCCTCTATTCTTCTTTTTCATTCTTCCCTGTCTTGTGCGGCTCTTTTGAAGTCTGCATATGATGAGCAGCGCATGTCCACCAGCAGGTCCTCCAGGTACTCTCGGCGTGGGCGTCCCCTAGAGTTTGTCCCCTCGGTCATACCCTCCATTGTGGCATGCAAGAGGCCTTCTTGTCGTATTATATGGCCGATCCATCTTTGCACGCCTTTCGGACAAGGTCCTGAGCAGATGCCTTCCTCCTTCGATTCTTTGGAGAACCTCCTCATTTGTAATGTGGTCTCTCCAGACTGGGTCTGTGTCATCCTAAATAGGTTATTTTCACAAACGAGGGATTCTGTTGAGAATGTATGGAATAATATCATTTTTCTATTTTATATCTTACTAAAAATGTTGTTACGACAAAACCAAAACGGCCCGTGGTTGGCAACGGCGCCAAATACGCACGTCGACAAACAATAAAGTAGGTACTATTGTCAGAATTTTTTCAAAGCCCGATAAAAATATCGTTTTGGCGGTATTACAAAAATGGGAAACTTAGATTCGCTGTAGAAAATTTATTCGTCAACATAAAAATAAAATAAAACGCCACAATAATCGTAATTTTTTGCTTTTTTTTTTTAAGCAATAAAAAAACGTGGAAATACCCTATTGGGGTGTGTTCTGAGACTAAAGGGAATGAGGAGGTGAAGAAGATGGGATGAGAAGGCATTGGAAATTACCTGATTCAGATCTGATCACTAAACACGGCTATTGCCATTTCAAGCTACGTTTCGATTCTGCATAACGGCCCTGGAGATCAGGGCGATACTGAAAGAATATAATATCTACCATTTACCTTTCTGGTTAGGTAGTTTGTTTAGTGTGATATTCCATCGGAGATCTACCTTTCTGGTTAGGTAGTTTGTTTAGTGTGATATTCCATCGGAGATAAGTTCGCATTCAAACAAATATGATCTGTAATCTACGAAATTAATAAGTATGACGCATTGGCGAAAATATTCAACATTTTCCACGTATTTTCTGACTAAAACGAGTTGTGAATCTAATTAAGAATCCGGAGGTATCTTATGTAATTCGAATAAATTATCAAAACGCGATCCAACTAGGTACGAGATTCCTATATATTTTTTATTGCTTACCATCGAATATGTACCTACTGTTGATTATTGAAATATCAAAACTATTGATGTTTTGAAAACACGAGTCGCCTTCGTGATTTTGAGACTTTTACCTTTCATGGCAATTAAGTAATAGTATTTTTAACGGTTACAGTTTATTTATTTTTATTTTTTTTATTTGTTATTTAGTTGTTTATACCTTTTAATTTGGGAGGCGGGTATGGGTTCCGCTGCCCCGGGAACCATTGATTGGATAACCAACAACTCTGCCATAGGTTACCCCAAGTGGTTCGCTACGTTTGGTGACTTAGCAGGGATGCCTGGGTTCATGGGGTGAGATTTTTCTAGGTCTTGGCAACGGATGTGTTTGTCCACCTAATGCGTGGCAGGCAGGATCGGAAGAGACTAGTTGAGGGAGACCTTTTGACCTCTCCACACAGCACTAACTAGTACTAATCAATTCAATTGCCGAAATTTCGAAAAAAGTGCATTTTAATGGTTATTTTTTAAATTTAAAAACACGAAATTTCATTTTTCACCAAAACTTGCAATAGTTCCTACATAGCGGTCAGTGAAAAATGACATTTCGTGTTTTTAAATTTTAAAAATAACCATTAAAATGCACTTTTTTAGAAATTCGGGTAACTGGATTGATTTGTATTAGATAATATTTAACTACTACAACTTTTTAATTTAATTTTTTTAGCATGTATTAAGCGTGTCCCGGTTTTGTAAATATTTACCCTTATATTTCACTCAAACGGGGACCAGATGACGTGAGACGACGTCACACACTCTCCCGTTTCTTACCGACCGTTTTCGCGGACTTAAATAAAATTCGAACTTGTAGAATTAATTTAATTATGATCATTTGCCGGTGCCGAAGGGACTGATGACCGCTATTTCAACGGATAATTTCCCATTGAAATACCGGTAGAACAAGGACAGCATTCTCACACGACGCCAGTGCTATAAAGATTGCTAACAATTTGTTAAGATAGAAGAATAATTTAATTTCAATCCCATCCTTTCTTTTCCGTATCTTATCAATTCTAGACGCACCCATTAGGCAGTGTACACGATTAATTTTCGCGAAATTGGCTAACCTTCGATAGAGCCCTGGTTGTTTGGTTGTCTGCCCGAGGTCAGTTTGACTTTTGGGCACACGACATGGCGGTGTTTTGCATAGAGTCCGATTGCGCGCAGATATAATATATATCGGGGTCGATTCGGCCTATATAAATACTCAACACGCGGTTTGGTGAAATCAATAACTAAATCAATATTCAGTTTTAAATTTTCCTCCGTCGGTCCTCCTTACTATCGACGTGGTGAAAGACATTCATTCAGAATTGAAACGTTTCTTGAAATGATTTCCAATTTGAGAAGCGGGAATGGGTTATTGGATAACCAACACCTCTGCCTTATGTTAATAGGGGTGCCCTGGTTCGTGGGGTGGGATTTATCCGGGTCTTGGCGGCGGATGCGTCTGCCCACCTTCTGTATGCCGGATCGAGAGAAAGTAGTTTAGTGATCTCTCCAGTCAGACTCTCGACCAATCATCACCTTGTAACGCAGTTGGAGGGACGGATTCACACGTCCGTCACTTCTGGATACACTGTCACCCCTCACTCTTTTCCTTCCCAGAAATTTCTTTCATTAATTTCCTTAAAAAGACCCTCCACGCTGCAATTATTTTCCTCAGGGCCTCCTGTGTGGAGCTAATTTAAAAAAATGGCTTCAACTGCGTTTGGTGACCAGATCTGAATAACACTCTAGTCGTACAACGTTTATTTTTATTTATTTATTTATTCAACGCCTAGAGTGAGCTTTTACATGTTTTAATACAGTACACTTGTTAAGTATTGGTTTCCCATAATGTGAAATCGTTTTATTGGGATAGTGGGCAATGTAGTTACGCTTCTGAATGCTGCAGTAGAAGAGTATATTTTGTCGTGTTGTTACTGTGGGTATTCGTTATACTATGAGTTGCAGGGGTTCGCAACAGTCGAATTTAGAGTCAAGTATTTAAAAAAAAGATTAAGTCGTTTATTTTACATCTGTCTTCTAATGTATGTATTTTTAAAGATTTTTAAAAAATAAATTATAATTTAAGTCTTCTAGTGGTATATAAAGTTTAAATTTTATAAAACGCAGATTTTTTTTTTGTATTCGCTCAATGTTATTAATGTGAATTTTGTAAGATGGAGACCAGACTACCGAGTTATATTCAATTAGGCTTCTAACTAGAGATACGTTAATAGTTTAATTCATGGCTTGTAAGGAATTGAAGTTTTTATTTGTTATTAATACGGAGCCTATTGTATTATTTACCTTTGTTTACAATTTGGGGGATACTATATCATTTGGTAATGCCATAGTCTCAGTAGCTAACTAGTTGAGTACCATTTCTTTTATATAGAACTTTTCCAAGTTTTCTCCATTGGTCAAATATGAAATCATAGAGCATCAAACGCACTACCAAAAGCGGAGTCATCCAAAGGTAGCGTAGAACCTTGACTAGCCGGGTATGCAGATAAAAAAGCAGACTTATCTCATATCCTACTGAATGACGACTTTCCTATATAATGTAGTACAACTGTGCAGTATAATATGTGTTTTATTGTGACGCGGCTGGCAGGATCCGCACGCCATGTCCTTGTGGGGACAGCAGTATAACTGGTTTGTTTCCTCAACACACATGCATCGCGCTTTGTCTGCAGGCTGTAACAGCTGGACGGACTCGGTGCAGTACCAACCACTGGCGGTTCGTAGCTTATCTCATTGAGAGTTCAATCGGAGATTAAAAAACGAGAAAAATATTGGGTAATATAAAATGTCTTTCGTTCGTCACTGGGCATAATTTATGTGTTTTCTGCTGAGTTTACCTTTTAGAACACCTCAAGATCTACACGACGACGCACGAATAACTCGTGTAATCCTTTCCGTTGCGGAGTTATGACTGGTTCTTTGGTCGCGACGAGTGAATTTCGAGGTTCTTATCGGACCCTATTCTCGCTCGACGATGTAAGCGCACTACAATAGGATAATGGCCTAATTTTTAGGATATACGCGCCACAACCCTTGGGCCATGAAATATATTAATATTTTTGGCGACAACAAAAGTATTTTATCTTAACTCTGGGGGGACCTTATTATGGCAGTCTTTTTAAAAACGTTGGTCGCGCAGAGTGAATTTCGAGGTTCTTATCGGACCCGATTCTCGCTCGACGACGTAAGCGCACTAAGGATAATGGTCTAATTTTTAGGATATACGCGCCACAACCCTTGGGTCATGAAATATATTAATATACAAGCTTCTGCCCGCGACTTAGTCTGTGTAGGATTAGTACTTCGAGTAATCTATTTTCTTTTCCTAGGTCCCATCCACGTTTATACCAAAATTCTTAACCTATTTATTTAAAATATGTATAATTCTTGAATCGATTCAAAGTATTAGGCGAGTACTTCAAATAAATTTACTAATTTAAATATTTTTCAAAATATAATTTTGATTTAACAATCATTGTTTTGCAAAATGTCATTCTCAAATTTTGACGTTTTCTATTAAACAATAACTATTATTTTCAATATATTGAAAACAAATAGCTAGCTTTATAAATTATAGCCTATATGTTATTCTGGTATATGAGCTATATTATTGTAAAGTTTCATTAAAATCCATTCATTAAATTTCGATTTAAAGAGTAACAAACATACATACATCCATATAAACTTTCGCGTTTATAATATTAGTAAGATTTGGCGATAACAAAGGTGTTTTATCAACTCTGGCGGGACCTTATTATGGGAGTCTTTAAAAAACGTTTTCTCGGTTAAATGTTTCTGGTTGGATAAAAAATTACCCATACCTTTCTCATATTGTCATCAATAATTTAAAGCAAAAATAAAAGTAATAATATAGCATAATAACAGAATAAATTTAAAATGTGTACAAGTGTTACTATTACGTTTTGCTAGGTCGATATTAGTTCCTAGCTATGCAGATCTGTCTTACGGAACGAAATGTTTGTAAAATTCCAAATGAATTATGCTGAAATTTAATTTTTTTTTTAGAAAACATTACCCAAAAGATACTTGCCAATGACAGCAAATTCTAGAAATGCGGCCACAACAAAAAAAAACTGAAGTAACTTATTTTGAACAACTCTAAAAACGAAAATTATAAGACAATTACGCACAATTTTGATGTTTTCACATCTCTCAGGAATTACAAGCATCCTTACCTTATCAAATCTCTTATGATATTGGCAATTGCTACTTAAGTAGCATGGGTGCACGCCCATATAAGCATGCTCATTGATTTTCGGGTAGAAGGGGAAATGAGCATGCTACTAATGAGCACGTGTGCCGGTGCTATTAGAAGACTCCTAATCTAATAGGAGTTACTCCTATGTTTGCATTTCTACCGTTTTGGCGCCACTTTTATATTGGTTTGTTTTGTATTGACTATTTCGATGGACCCATACGTGCTGAATTAATTTCGCACGTAGGTAAATAGGATCTAAGAGTTACAAACATATGTACCTAGTAAATGTCCTAGATTTGCATTTCTACTGTTTTGGGGCCACTTTTATATTGGTTTGTTTTGTTTCGACTATTTCGATGGACCTATATGTGCTGAATTAATTCGCACGTAGGTAAATAGGATTGGGTGGAATTTTTAGACGGAGCTTGAATGGCATACTATTTAGAGTGTGGTAAAATTACAATGAATAATTGTCATGCTTTTTTAATTTTTATGGGAATTCACTGCAGAAACGCGCTTTAGAGAAAACCGCCACTGACGCAAATACAATGCACGGGCAGAGTAGAGTGAGTAGAGTGTGCGCCGCACAGGGTAGTCAGCAAACATCACCGTGGACCGGTGGCTTGTGGCGGTGTGACGCACGAATCATGCGACACTTTGCCGGTGGACCGGTGACATCATGCTGGACGTACTTGCTTGTACTTGCATCCATGTGGAAGAGGCAAATTTTGTTCTTGTTCATTACGCTTTATCCTCGATGCATTTGTAACAAATAACAGGGAAAAAAGAATACCACAAGTGTCAATTTTCTGCCCTGATACGCACTGCTTGGTCCATTCTCTTTATGGTATAATTTGACTCTCAACATGGCCTGAATGAAGCATTTGTTTCAAACTGAGACAGTGAGGCTAGCAAGTGAGACTGGCACCCCCAATTATGGTATGTTGTGAGGCTGAATGTAGTAGGGAGGGGAAAGAGATGGGAAATAAGGAGGTAGGGAAGTACCTGGTCACCACTAAAGTCACTTCAAGCAAATCTTCAATTCTGAATGGTGGTCTTACACCAGGGCAACACTGAGAGTATCTTCCACTCTGGGACGTGCCGCAAATGTACTATATATTATTTTATATGAATAAATTGTAAAATAACAAAAATCAATAAAATAAAATGTTCGATTCGAACCCGCGACCTTCTAGTCGGGAGCCTTACCCCTCGACTACGGAGCAATTTCAAGCAATGATTCGATATTAAATGGTGGTCTTTCATCAGGACGATACTGAGAGTATTTTCCCAGCTGCATGAAATCGAACCCAATACAAGGGTATACAGAATTATCGAAGGTTATAAATTGAGCATTTTTCGTGTAGGTTAGTTTGCGAATCTGTAGCAGTTTCGAAAGGTCCACCGACGCCTTCTTCGGCCCACGTCTTGAAATTATGTTCAAACTCTGTGGTGGAGAGGAGTGTAGATTATATTATAATATAACGCTAAAAAACTTGAAATAACATAACATTCTTGTCGTGTTCTAATATTTTATTCCTCCATTAATTTTAATGACCCGATTTACACCTTTTCTGTCTGGGAAATATTACGAAAAAAAAAACTGATTTAAAAAAATGTTAGTGTTAGTATTTTCTTTTAGTATCTATTATTTCATAATTTTACAATCTCACAAAAGTCATGCAAGAAAGACATGTATTTGGGAGGCGGGTATGGGTACCGCTGCCCCGGTAACCCCAAGCGGTTCGCTATGTTTGGTGACTTAGCAGGGGTGCCCGGCTTCGTGGGCTGAGGTTTGTCTAGGTCTTGGTGGCGAATGCGTTTACAAACCTACTGCGTGGCGGGCCAGGCGAGCGAGACTGGTTGAGGAAGATCTAACCTAGACCTTTCCAGCCGGACTCTTGACCCATCGCCTTGCACCGCAGTGGGAGGGATGGATTCATACGTCCGTCACTACTGGACACATTGACCCCAGATTCCTACCCACTTCTCGTACCTTTTTCTTCCCAGATCTTCACCTCTTACCTTTCCTTTAAAAGACCCTCCACACAGTATCCCCAAAGATGGTAGGACTGTGTGTTGTCAGGCTGAAGGGAGTGGCGAGGGAAGGAGACGGGAAGAGAAAGGTTGGAAAGTACCTGACTATTCGAACCTACCTGGCCACCAAACATTTTATTATCTCATAAAGGCAAATTATAAAGTTATAAAATTCTAGGCTGCTAGGTCACATCCAATAGCTAACTTCTGCGGTGACTTAATTTAAGCGCTACTTTCTTTATCTCATTCGTAATTCTTCCATCGTCCTTTATTCATGTCAATGTCAGCCTTCCTTACGCCAACACTTTCAATCGTATCACATTATTATAGTTGCCTTATTATTGCTCTAAACCCACTCAAATAACATGCATACCGGCCGTACAGGTTGACTGGGACTCGATGCGAAATATTTAAAGTTTTAAGGAATTACGAATAAATGTGTTTTAAATTTTATACAATTGATCCAATTATTTAACATCCATAAATGTATGGTAAATGGTTGTTTATCGGTTATGTAAACTTTAAAACTCATTTATTTGTAAGGGGGGATTTTATGTATACTTTTGTCGAGAGTTTGTTGTCCAAAGCTCTGCGTTCCCAACTAGGCGTCTCGGGTTCAATCCTCTGTTAGATAAGTCATCCAGCACCGATCAAGCAACATTTTCTGCTTTTAATGGCGTTAGTAGGAAAGCTTAAAATATCATCATGTTATTGGTGACCCGAGATTGTTCTATAGAAATACAAATAAATTGAAGCCGATAAAAAATGTTATTCTGTAGGTACATATTTCTGTTTTACGGATATTTTCTCTTTTTGGCATAATTTCTTTCCACTTAGTAAAAAAATAATCGTTTTTAAGATTCCAAATTTCTCAAAATCAAGGAAATTAAAAATTGTAGTTGAAATAATTACTAAAGAACTATTTATTAATCGTCCCGTTTTTAAGCGGGATCGAACTCTTCACATCTTTGTTTCTTTACTTTTTCGCTACCGGCTGCGCCAATGCTATTTTGATTATTTGTAAATTAACTCTTCAGTTAATAACAAGTTTATTGAAAAAATCAGTACAACGACCTCACGTCTCATCTGGACGATATCTGGATACAGAAAGAGAATGAGTGAGTACGCACTACTCTGTATGTAAAATATTCTAATCCCACATCACATATATATCGATTGTCCAGTCCGTTAGTCATACATTTCGAAAATGTAAGTTTTGAGATAACGAGGAAAGCAATATTCGGACGCTCACCATAAATTAAATATTATTTACACGTGTCTGTGTTTTACATATTAAATGTGCTATAAGATAAAACCGGGAAGCATAATGGTACGGTACAGTATGACATTTTGAAATATCCTACTAATGACCCGGACAACATCATTTTTTCTTTAGTTCACTACAAGTTTTTCTGCATTTTAATTGATTATTGTTTATGTAATTTGAGTATTGTGCCAGATAGAGGGTTCACTTTTATGCTACGTCCAGACTGCGGCTAACTTCCAACTTTAAACGTTTGGACGATTGTGTGGAGGGGTAGTTCGTGCGTTGGAAGATTGAGTTGGAAGGTTAGAGTTCGAGTTGGCCCGGGATCGCCTCCGAGGCGATCGCGACGGCCAACTTACACGAACCAGCCTGCCGCAGCCGTCCACATATCAGTCTGCGAACGGCCGGCGATCAAGACACGTGTGCCGCGTACCATTAATATGAAAATATTATTACGGGAGAGTGGTATAACAAATTGTTTGAAAACATGTATATACTTGTACGTAATAATTGTAGGCAACTGATAAGATAAGCGCCGAATCAGCTGTTCGACATCCATCATGTTGAAATTCGGAGTTTGGAGTTGGAAGCTTGGCCGCAGCCACCATACGATCGGCCAACCTTCCAACTTAGTTCGGAGTTGGAAGGTTGGCTGCGGTGTGGAAGTGCCATTACATATAACTGCATACTCAACTCAAATTTCGTTTTTTCGGAGATGTCTGACTATAAGCAACTGAACGAATCGATACGTAGGTATCCCTTTCTTAATTACGATTTATACATATTATTCTGTTATTTCGACATTATTTGATATACTCAAGCATTTAATTCTTATTCCACTTCTTCTTGGGGCGTTCCCAACTTCTTATCCCACTCGAGCTCCCCTTTACTTATTCCACTTCTTCTTGGGGCGTTCCCAACTTCTTATCCCACTCGAGCTCCCCTTTACTTTTAGGAACTTGATATTATCATGATGTCTGCTCTGTAACGTGTTTCAATGTTTCACATCGAGTACAAGACGTCATGTATGACGCTGTATTTTAATGGTGAAATGTGTAATATTATGGGATAGTTGGAACAGTGATTTTGTCGTGGGAGGATGTTGAAAGCACAAGAAGTCGGCGTCAACCGCTTTCGCTTATTTCACAGATGAAAACGAAATTGAAAGTAGATAGGCGAAACGTATATAATGTCCCACGTGTAATTTGGGAGGGTTGTTGGATATGGGTACCGCCGCACCGGGAACCATTTATTGGATATCTAACACATCTGCCACAGGTCACCCCAAATGGTTCGTTGACCGGGTTAATGGGGTGAGGCTTGTCGGGGTCTTGGCGGCGGATGCGCCTGTCTACCTGGTCCGGATCGAGAGAGACTGGTTGAGGGAGGCCTTTTGATCTCTCATGTCGGACTCTCGACCCATCGCCTTCCACCGCGGTTGGAGGGATTGATTCATACGTCCGTTACTCCTGGACACACTGCCCTGAGATTCCTACCCACCCCCTATACTTTTTACTTTCCCAGAATTTCATCTCCTTCTTTTCCTTGAAAATATCCCTCTACACAGCATCCCCTAAGATAGGCCCTCGTGGAAATTATTTTCCTAAGGGCCCCCTCTGCGGAGCTAATGTAAAAAAAACATATGGGTACAACATTTTACAGGAGAGTTAGCATCTTGTGTTATTCATTATTGATAATGCCTTCAGAAGGCCAAACAGCTGTCGCACGTAATAATAATAATTACATAGCAGAAATTGTTTTTTAAAAATTAAATGATATTATCTTTATATATAAAAATCTCGTCCGAGGTAAACTCCGAAACTACTTAACCGATTTTGATGAAATTTGGCTTAATGTGTGTAATTTGGTCCAACTTAAAAGAGAGGATAGTTTTTTTATCTCGATTATTCACATAAATATTTATTATTGCGAATTGAATGTTTTTTATGGGACAATTATTTGTTAGTTCCATAAGTTTCTAACAGATGGCGGTGTGAGTTAACTTGTTAACATAACACTTGGTTATCTAGATTAGGTAATCATCCAGTAGACGGCGTTGTGTTTCATTAGCCACAGCAACGCGTGGGCGGGTCAGCTAGTTGAATATATACATAAAGAAAATTAGTAAACCTATGGTTCAATTGTAAAATCCATAAATCGCCGAAAAATCTAAATTGCTACTCTAACATAAATATGTTATTTGCCGTCATAAGCAAAATGGCAGCTGGAAAGTGGCTATAGAACATAGGATAAGTTTGCCTTTTTTACCTGTAACTAGTATTTATTTGTTTATTTATTAATATTCATTATCGTATGGATAAGCTATCAAGAGGATGGTGAAATTGGTGAATTACCCCCTTTGTATTATAATAGGTTGATAAACATGAAAGGACTCGTACATCTGAAATGTGACCATTGAAATCTCCAGCTGCCTTTTTACTTACAACGGTAGTATATGTTCTAATAATGAAATGTATTCCATATTATTACGACAGTGAACATCTTAAAAAAATACCCAATTAAATCGGCTCAGATCTTTAAAAATTAGAGGCTCGGGTAAAGTCTTCCATTTGAAATTGGCTGCTAACATGGAGGGCCATCAACAATTCTAACCTTTCGTATTATCTGCCCGTTCCCACGGAGTCAGCTTTCCCTCTCGTGGGATACAAAACTTAATGCAATAATAATGTTATGTTTTTGCCTTTTATTGTGATATTGGAATGGCGAAATAATAGTCAATTAATTAACCCAAAGTCTGCACACGCTTTTATTTGCCTTCATTGATATCCTTCTTTCGTGCTGTCTCTCTCATCCAAGAAGTGAGTCGCACTTTCGAATAGCTGTGAATGTCTTCAAAAAGAAACAGCAAGTAGTCTTGTCGACTGAGTGGCTGCACTGGCTGCTGGGTGCTGCTGGTTGACCACGACTCCTAAAACTATTTATTAATAGCCTAGAACACAAATAGCCATATCTCTCTCCAGCAGGGCCAGTTAAAACTCTAGACGTTTCTTTTGGAGGCAAAACAAACACTGGACTTATCACATTCCGATCGATCGCCAAAATATTCAACACCTTGTATTTTTTATTAAAAAAATTTATTGCCTAGAAGTATTATAGATGCTTTTTTTGAATAGGTGCCACACGTAGAACACAATATCTTGGACTTTTTTGTAGCAATTTTTTGAAGTAAAACTTATTTAGGCGCAATTACGAATAATTCAGGTAATTTTTCGGACGGAAATAACGTCTTCAAACGGAAATGACGTTCGGATATGGGTACAATTATACACTCATTTAAAAAAATAAAACTTGACAAAAATGATGTTCCAGACCTATAAAAATGATTTGAAGTGACCTTATATTTACAATTCGACCCTTTGGAATAACAAGGTTCCATCTGCTGCTTTAACGTCATGCGAAGGTAGCTTACCATAGATCCCATAACCGCGTGACGTTTCCGCAACAGATGGAACCTTGTTACACCAAAGGTTCGAATTATTGAAACTTTCGGATTTGCTTTTATTGTGGCAATTTAAGTTTTTAAACCTCGGAAATTTTTTTAATATTTTTCTGTTTTTAAAAATAAAATTAATAAAACATCCATAAGCGATGTTTTTTTGCAAAAACTAAACAGGCGGCAAGGGCAGCAAAATTTAAAAACTCTAGATGTTGTTGCAGCTGAAAATAATATTTTTGTATTATTGTAGAAAGCAACTTTGTGGTTTGACATATTTAATAAAAATAAAACACTTTTTTGGTTTTAAAACCACGATATTTATTAATTTACTTTACCGACCGGTTTCGCTCTACTTAAGCATTTTCAGGCTACAAATTAATAGTAAACCGCGGTGCAAATTAATACTAAAAGTGGTTTAGTATTAATTTGTACCCTGAAGATGCTTGAGTAAAGCGAAACCGTTCGGTAAAGTAAATTAATAAATAAACCGCGGTGCAAATTAATTCTAAAAGTGGTTTAGTATTAATTTGTACCCTGAAGATGCTTGAGTAAAGCGAAACCGGTCGGTAAAGTAAATTAATAAATATCGTGGTTTTAAAACGAAAAAAAAGTGTTTTATTTTTATTTAATATTTTTGTCCCTGGTTACCAGCTTATTAGAGTGCTTGATGATTCCTTTAGAATTGGATCGACTTAAAACGTAAACGATATTTATGCGTTTAATTGCATTTATATAGCGTAGAAATCACTGATATTTTGATCATGCAGTCGTGCATGCATATTAGCGGAGGGCTCTATTTTTTCTATGTCAATGCTTTTGTAAAAGTAACTGTTGGTGTTATTAATGCCATTGACCTAGAAACCACGGCCAGTTCACAATGGTTTGCAAAATCTTTTAAAATATTGGTGCCAACCTCAGATCATGCACCTTGGGTGCCTAATATTGCTCTATTTCACATTTAACTCTTTTAGACTACTTTTTAATGGGATTACATAAGATTGGCAGTCTTAACATTTTAAATGTTTGAAGGCAATAATCAAGATATCAATTTGAATAATATCGATTAGGAACATAATATATGAGAATTCAGAAATGTGAAACAAATTGTTACTAATAAAATGATTACATAGTTCATCGTAGTGGCAATGTTTCTGAAGGTTATTTAAGTGATATTGTTGAAGTTATTTGGATTGTTATTTATTTATTTTTTTTTTAAAGAAAGACAAACATTCCCGGGTTACGAATAATCCAACAACATTTGAAAATCTCCTACTACCACCACACTAAGCGGAAGATGTTGCTTGTGTTATTATGGAGAACTTAGCCAGCCGAGAAATCGAACACGGAACGCCTGGGTGGGACCCAAACGCAATGCCCTCTCAACCACTGACCGGCCATTTTTGTTATAATTCAACATTTTTCATTGTTTTTATTCAACATGTCGGACGAGCAACAAATCTTGATATTATATTATTATCCACAATATTGAATTATACTTGAACGAAATATTTTGAAGACGAACTATAATTCGAATTTTTGACGAACGATGTTCGATTTGATGTCGAGTAGGTTTTCCACAGTGACAGAAAAATCGTTTTCGCATCCCCTGTCTTCTGATGATGGTGAGAAGTCAATTTTGGTCGTCATTTTCCAGGGGTGAGTTGTCAATAGATTTACGATCGTTGTTTAGTCACACATTTTATGAAAATACCGCACACGACTGCCATCTGTCTGGAGCCAGTGGGACTATTACATTCCCCATTGGGATATATAAGTTGTGAGGCTGAAGGGATTTGGAAAGGAATGGGATGGGGAAATGGAGGTAGTACATGACATGGGGTTCTAGCTGCAAAATGAAATATTTGATCGAAACAATATTATTCCTATAATGTTTCGATTATTATCATTACCCCAAAAGTGACATAGACCCTAGAAGATTTTTTTTTCTTCAGGGTCTCCTTTGTGGAGCTAATGTAAAAAAACTGCCATATTTGAATTTCTCCTACTACCACCATTATAAGCAAAAAAGTTGCTTGTGCAATGATGCAGGACTGGCCATTATTATTATATATGTCAATCCAAGAATGAAAACAATTTATTTTTAATTTTCTAGATTTATTTATTTTTATATTTATTTATTTATTACACGCCCTAATGGGCTTTTACATTTTAGTTAATAGGTGAGTATCACAGTTATTTAAAAAAAATCAAAATTAAAACAATAAAGAAAACATAATACAGTGAAAAAAAAAATGTAAAACAAAATTATATACCTAGAACAAAACAAAACAATCGAAGTATATAAAAAATCAGATACATAGGTAAAAAAGATAAGAAGTTTCACATACATAGTCAATACAGACAAAAATTGCAGATATTATAGACGTCTATTTATGTCTTGATATATGAAAGAATTGAAATAAACAATGTTTATACTGATTATTTTTACTGTGAAATATATCTCCCAGAATATGGGAGAATTTTGATAAGAGAGTATCCTGGTGTTATTAAAATAAAAGGGTAGTAAATTTCGGCAAGATCTTTTAGGTATATGGATGTTGATTAATTGAAGCAATTCAGGACAGTCAATTTTGTAATGCAGTATTTTATGTAATAGTATTAAATCGCGTGTTTATTCTTCTTTCTGAAAGTTTTAATAGGAACATTTTATCTAGTAGGTAGTTATAATCGATGTTTTCTACAGGAATTTGCAATTTATATATCTCAAGAACTTATGTTGAATCTTTTCAATTTCGTTTAGACGAATATTTATAATATTTATATTAGTTTACCGGTATGCAATTCGAAATTGAAATAGTATTTTTAATAATGTAGTGTAATATAATTTGGTCACGGTCAGAGGGCCTAGTGGTAACGGTAGTGAATTGCCGACCGTTTTAGCGATAGCGGTACATGCATCAAACTCTAGTACCGCTCAATGTGGAACACTACTACATTTTAAATGTCAGTATTTAAAAAAAAAAAAAATTGGGAAAGTTTACAGCAAATCTAAAATTATACACATATACAATAATAAAATAGTTAATTATGCCAATTATGGACATTCCACTGATTATAGTGAATGATAAAAGTGTGATGATAGTATAAGGGTGTTTTTTATAAATTCATTTTTTAGTTATAATATGTTAGGGAGGGGGAGGGAGGACGAATATAGAATTAGGATTAAGATATGAAGGACGGGAATATATGGGAGGGTAGATTGAATTATCTAGTTTGAATTATGTAAAGTCGAGTTAAAAATGTCAATGTTGTAATAATTTGATTACCCGCCAGGTTTATTTGTTCCGTTTTCGGAACAACTCTCTCATAGAAATCATTGTCTCCCTTGCTATCATGGTTAGAAATATGATGTAAACGGTATTAGAAATAGAAAATACCACACTTTATATTCAAGTCTAAAAGATAACCCCAAATTAATTAAAATGTACACCTTTGCGAAACCAAATTTTCCGACCGCAATTTAATGAAAAAAATATTTTTACATGTAACGACAAAAAATGAGATGACAATAACGTTCTACTAATACATTTTTCTAATAAAATATGTATATATTTTTATTTTTTTCATTATCGGTAATTTTAGTTAGAAAAAACGTAAGGTTGAACATTTTTATAACGTTTTTTATATTTGCATGCAAAATTTTTATATTTCAAAAATTATATGTTTATTTTGTAGTAGGAGATTTTCAAATATTTTGTCAGGTTATTTGTAACTCGGTAATATTTGTCTTTCTTTTTAAGAAAATAACAAATAAGATAACGTATGCACAATTTAAAATAAATGCAAGTTCAGGATATTAGCAATTCACGGCCGGTATGCTCAACTCGACTCATAGAGCCACTTATTGGTTACTGACCTGCCAAATCTTCTTACATAATATTTATTATAACATATTGATTTGATAATGCTTTTTAGCATCGTGGTCATATTTTTATTATAACATGTTGATAATGCTTTTTAGCATCGTGGTCATCTTTTTATTATAACATGTTGATAATGTTTTTTAGCATAGTGGTAATCTTTTTATTTTAACATGTTGGTAATGGATATTAGCATCCTGGTAATCTGTTTATTTTAACATGTTGATAATGGATTTTAGCATCGTGGTAATCTTTTTATTTTAACATGTTGATAATGCTTTTTAGCATCGTGGCAATCTTTTTATTTTAACATGTTGATAATGCTTTTTAGCATCGTGGTAATCTTTTTATTTTAACATGTTGATAATGCTTTTTAGCACCGTGGTAATCGTTTTATTTTAACATTTTGATAATGCTTTTTATCATCGTGGTCATATTTTTATTATAACATGTTGATAATGCTTTTTAGCATCGTGGTAATCTTTTTATTTTAACATGTTGATAATGCTTTTTATCATCGTGGTCATATTTTTATTATAACATGTTGATAATGCTTTTTAGCATCGTGGTCATCTTTTTATTATAACATGTTGATAATGTTTTTTAGCATCGTGGTAATCTTTTTATTTTAACATGTTGATAATGGATTTTAGCATCGTGGTAATCTTTTTTATTTTAACATGTTGATAATGGATTTTATCATCGTGGTAATCTGTTTATTTTAACATGTTGATAATGGATTTTAGCATCGTGGTAATCTTTTTTATTTTAACATGTTGATAATGGATTTTATCATCGTGGTAATCTGTTTATTTTAACATGTTGATAATGGATTTTAGCATCGTGGTAATCTTTTTTATTTTAACATGTTGATAATGCTTTTTAGCACCGTGGTAATCGCTTTATTTTAACATTTTGATAATGCTTTTTATCATCGTGGTCATATTTTTATTATAACATGTTGATAATGCTTTTTATCATCGTGGTCATATTTTTATTATAACATGTTGATAATGCTTTTTAGCATCGTGGTAATCTTTTTATTTTAACATGTTGATAATGATTTTTAGCATCGTGGTCATCTTTTTAAGAGGCTAGACTTTGAACCACACGCGGAACAGCCGCGTCTGTCATTCTGTCCCGCTCACAATAAGCTCACGCACACTTACAAAACATGCGAATGCGAAATGTGCGAATGAGACAACGCTCAAATTTACCTCCAGAAATCGCTCGAAAAGAGGTTTATGGAGAATACACTTTTCTACACCGAAACTTTCACGTAATTGAAATTTAAAAAAATATGTATTTTTTAGAAAGAAGAAGCTACGTCGGTAGCTTTTTATAATTTTATAATTCTTTATGAGAGTTGAGTTAGCAGCACTTTTTCCTTAAATAATATTTTTTGATAAATCGTACATGTTTGACAGTGAATGTTCACGTTAATACGAAACGCATCGAAAATTCGAAAACATACCGACATAGTTTTCACCCTTTAGAAGGCAGTATAAAAAAAATATGTTCATTTTGTGCAATTTTCGATGTAGAGAAGTGTTTTTCCCGGGCGTCCTTTTTGTATGGGCCAAAAAGCGAAGTCTATCATCTTAACGCATATTTTTATCCCATCTCCTTCCCCTCCCCACATCTTCTGCCTCACAACATACCTCAATTGGGGATGCCATAGTCTCACTGGCTCCAGACGGAAGCATTTGGGACTCTTATACAATATTCATTTAAAAGTTTAAAAAAATATGTTTCGATCCAAAAAAGTTGCATTGGCATTGAAATTATGGACAGAAAACGACTAGTAAATTCAATTACTCCAGAGCTCACGGTCGAAATCTTAGTTATCATAGATTGGTAGGATTCTCTTTGATCCTTAATTGATTTATTTTACTTAACCGACCAAACAGTAATTAAAGAAGCTATGAGCTTTTTGATCTGGGTGTAAAAAATCCTCTTTGATGACTTCGAAACCCAAACCTAATGGATTTTAGAAAATATCTACTTATTAAATATTATTTTACATAAACATGCATTAATATTGGGTTGATTGAACACCTCGAAAGTGGGAGAGTTTACAACGGAGCTATCAGAGGTAGGCCTATGTAAACCATGAACGACTTTACTGACGTATGCGCTGTGCACGCATACCAGTACGCGGTGCGTGCCCAGCCGCTTGCGTACCCGGCAGTAAGTACCTTGTACTTATCACATTCCGATCGATCGCCAAAATATTCAACACCTTGTATTTTTTATTAGAAAAATTTATTGCCTAGAAGTATTATATATGCTTTTTTTGAATAGGAACTGCACGTAGAACACAATATCTTGGACTTTTTTGTAGCAAGTTTTTGAAGTAAAACTTCTTTAGGCGTAATGACGAATAATTCAGGTAATTTTTCGGACGGAAATAACGTCTTCAAACGGAAATGACGTTCGGATATGGGTACATACAATTATACACTCATTTTTTTTCAAATAAAACTTGACAAAAATTATGTTCCAGGCCTATAAAAATGATTTGAAGTGACCTTCTATTTACAATTCGACCCTTTGGAATAACAAGGTTCCATCTGCTGCTTTAACGTAATGCGAAGGTAGCTTACCATAGATCCCATAACCGCGTGACGTTTCCGCAACAGATGGAACCTTGTTACACCAAAGGTTCGAATTATTGAAACTTTCGGATTTGCTTTTATTGTGGCAATTTAAGTTTTTAAACCTCGGAAATTTTTTAAATATTTTTCTGTTTTTAAAAATAAAATTAATAAAACATCCATAAGCGATGTTTTTTTTGCAAAAACTAAACAGGCGGCAAGGGCAGCAAAATTTAAAAACTCTAGATGTTGTTGCAGCTGAAAATAATATTTTTGTATTATTGTAGAAAGCAACTTTGTGGTTTGACATATTTAATAAAAATAAAACACTTTTTTGGTTTTAAAACCACGATATTTATTAATTTACTTTACCGACCGGTTTCGCTCTACTTAAGCATTTTCAGGCTACAAATTAATAGTAAACCGCGGTGCAAATTAATACTAAAAGTGGTTTAGTATTAATTTGTACCCTGAAGATGCTTGAGTAAAGCGAAACCGTTCGGTAAAGTAAATTAATAAATAAACCGCGGTGCAAATTAATTCTAAAAGTGGTTTAGTATTAATTTGTACCCTGAAGATGCTTGAGTAAAGCGAAACCGGTCGGTAAAGTAAATTAATAAATATCGTGGTTTTAAAACGAAAAAAAAGTGTTTTATTTTTATTTAATATTTTTGTCCCTGGTTACCAGCTTATTAGAGTGCTTGATGATTCCTTTAGAATTGGATCGACTTAAAACGTAAACGATATTTATGCGTTTAATTGCATTTATATAGCGTAGAAATCACTGATATTTTGATCATGCAGTCGTGCATGCATATTAGCGGAGGGCTCTATTTTTTCTATGTCAATGCTTTTGTAAAAGTAACTGTTGGTGTTATTAATGCCATTGACCTAGAAACCACGGCCAGTTCACAATGGTTTGCAAAATCTTTTAAAATATTGGTGCCAACCTCAGATCATGCACCTTGGGTGCCTAATATTGCTCTATTTCACATTTAACTCTTTTAGACTACTTTTTAATGGGATTACATAAGATTGGCAGTCTTAACATTTTAAATGTTTGAAGGCAATAATCAAGATATCAATTTGAATAATATCGATTAGGAACATAATATATGAGAATTCAGAAATGTGAAACAAATTGTTACTAATAAAATGATTACATAGTTCATCGTAGTGGCAATGTTTCTGAAGGTTATTTAAGTGATATTGTTGAAGTTATTTGGATTGTTATTTATTTATTTTTTTTTTAAAGAAAGACAAACATTCCCGGGTTACGAATAATCCAACAACATTTGAAAATCTCCTACTACCACCACACTAAGCGGAAGATGTTGCTTGTGTTATTATGGAGAACTTAGCCAGCCGAGAAATCGAACACGGAACGCCTGGGTGGGACCCAAACGCAATGCCCTCTCAACCACTGACCGGCCATTTTTGTTATAATTCAACATTTTTCATTGTTTTTATTCAACATGTCGGACGAGCAACAAATCTTGATATTATATTATTATCCACAATATTGAATTATACTTGAACGAAATATTTTGAAGACGAACTATAATTCGAATTTTTGACGAACGATGTTCGATTTGATGTCGAGTAGGTTTTCCACAGTGACAGAAAAATCGTTTTCGCATCCCCTGTCTTCTGATGATGGTGAGAAGTCAATTTTGGTCGTCATTTTCCAGGGGTGAGTTGTCAATAGATTTACGATCGTTGTTTAGTCACACATTTTATGAAAATACCGCACACGACTGCCATCTGTCTGGAGCCAGTGGGACTATTACATTCCCCATTGGGATATATAAGTTGTGAGGCTGAAGGGATTTGGAAAGGAATGGGATGGGGAAATGGAGGTAGTACATGACATGGGGTTCTAGCTGCAAAATGAAATATTTGATCGAAACAATATTATTCCTATAATGTTTCGATTATTATCATTACCCCAAAAGTGACATAGACCCTAGAAGATTTTTTTTTCTTCAGGGTCTCCTTTGTGGAGCTAATGTAAAAAAACTGCCATATTTGAATTTCTCCTACTACCACCATTATAAGCAAAAAAGTTGCTTGTGCAATGATGCAGGACTGGCCATTATTATTATATATGTCAATCCAAGAATGAAAACAATTTATTTTTAATTTTCTAGATTTATTTATTTTTATATTTATTTATTTATTACACGCCCTAATGGGCTTTTACATTTTAGTTAATAGGTGAGTATCACAGTTATTTAAAAAAAATCAAAATTAAAACAATAAAGAAAACATAATACAGTGAAAAAAAAAATGTAAAACAAAATTATATACCTAGAACAAAACAAAACAATCGAAGTATATAAAAAATCAGATACATAGGTAAAAAAGATAAGAAGTTTCACATACATAGTCAATACAGACAAAAATTGCAGATATTATAGACGTCTATTTATGTCTTGATATATGAAAGAATTGAAATAAACAATGTTTATACTGATTATTTTTACTGTGAAATATATCTCCCAGAATATGGGAGAATTTTGATAAGAGAGTATCCTGGTGTTATTAAAATAAAAGGGTAGTAAATTTCGGCAAGATCTTTTAGGTATATGGATGTTGATTAATTGAAGCAATTCAGGACAGTCAATTTTGTAATGCAGTATTTTATGTAATAGTATTAAATCGCGTGTTTATTCTTCTTTCTGAAAGTTTTAATAGGAACATTTTATCTAGTAGGTAGTTATAATCGATGTTTTCTACAGGAATTTGCAATTTATATATCTCAAGAACTTATGTTGAATCTTTTCAATTTCGTTTAGACGAATATTTATAATATTTATATTAGTTTACCGGTATGCAATTCGAAATTGAAATAGTATTTTTAATAATGTAGTGTAATATAATTTGGTCACGGTCAGAGGGCCTAGTGGTAACGGTAGTGAATTGCCGACCGTTTTAGCGATAGCGGTACATGCATCAAACTCTAGTACCGCTCAATGTGGAACACTACTACATTTTAAATGTCAGTATTTAAAAAAAAAAAAAATTGGGAAAGTTTACAGCAAATCTAAAATTATACACATATACAATAATAAAATAGTTAATTATGCCAATTATGGACATTCCACTGATTATAGTGAATGATAAAAGTGTGATGATAGTATAAGGGTGTTTTTTATAAATTCATTTTTTAGTTATAATATGTTAGGGAGGGGGAGGGAGGACGAATATAGAATTAGGATTAAGATATGAAGGACGGGAATATATGGGAGGGTAGATTGAATTATCTAGTTTGAATTATGTAAAGTCGAGTTAAAAATGTCAATGTTGTAATAATTTGATTACCCGCCAGGTTTATTTGTTCCGTTTTCGGAACAACTCTCTCATAGAAATCATTGTCTCCCTTGCTATCATGGTTAGAAATATGATGTAAACGGTATTAGAAATAGAAAATACCACACTTTATATTCAAGTCTAAAAGATAACCCCAAATTAATTAAAATGTACACCTTTGCGAAACCAAATTTTCCGACCGCAATTTAATGAAAAAAATATTTTTACATGTAACGACAAAAAATGAGATGACAATAACGTTCTACTAATACATTTTTCTAATAAAATATGTATATATTTTTATTTTTTTCATTATCGGTAATTTTAGTTAGAAAAAACGTAAGGTTGAACATTTTTATAACGTTTTTTATATTTGCATGCAAAATTTTTATATTTCAAAAATTATATGTTTATTTTGTAGTAGGAGATTTTCAAATATTTTGTCAGGTTATTTGTAACTCGGTAATATTTGTCTTTCTTTTTAAGAAAATAACAAATAAGATAACGTATGCACAATTTAAAATAAATGCAAGTTCAGGATATTAGCAATTCACGGCCGGTATGCTCAACTCGACTCATAGAGCCACTTATTGGTTACTGACCTGCCAAATCTTCTTACATAATATTTATTATAACATATTGATTTGATAATGCTTTTTAGCATCGTGGTCATATTTTTATTATAACATGTTGATAATGCTTTTTAGCATCGTGGTCATCTTTTTATTATAACATGTTGATAATGTTTTTTAGCATAGTGGTAATCTTTTTATTTTAACATGTTGGTAATGGATATTAGCATCCTGGTAATCTGTTTATTTTAACATGTTGATAATGGATTTTAGCATCGTGGTAATCTTTTTATTTTAACATGTTGATAATGCTTTTTAGCATCGTGGCAATCTTTTTATTTTAACATGTTGATAATGCTTTTTAGCATCGTGGTAATCTTTTTATTTTAACATGTTGATAATGCTTTTTAGCACCGTGGTAATCGTTTTATTTTAACATTTTGATAATGCTTTTTATCATCGTGGTCATATTTTTATTATAACATGTTGATAATGCTTTTTAGCATCGTGGTAATCTTTTTATTTTAACATGTTGATAATGCTTTTTATCATCGTGGTCATATTTTTATTATAACATGTTGATAATGCTTTTTAGCATCGTGGTCATCTTTTTATTATAACATGTTGATAATGTTTTTTAGCATCGTGGTAATCTTTTTATTTTAACATGTTGATAATGGATTTTAGCATCGTGGTAATCTTTTTTATTTTAACATGTTGATAATGGATTTTATCATCGTGGTAATCTGTTTATTTTAACATGTTGATAATGGATTTTAGCATCGTGGTAATCTTTTTTATTTTAACATGTTGATAATGGATTTTATCATCGTGGTAATCTGTTTATTTTAACATGTTGATAATGGATTTTAGCATCGTGGTAATCTTTTTTATTTTAACATGTTGATAATGCTTTTTAGCACCGTGGTAATCGCTTTATTTTAACATTTTGATAATGCTTTTTATCATCGTGGTCATATTTTTATTATAACATGTTGATAATGCTTTTTATCATCGTGGTCATATTTTTATTATAACATGTTGATAATGCTTTTTAGCATCGTGGTAATCTTTTTATTTTAACATGTTGATAATGATTTTTAGCATCGTGGTCATCTTTTTAAGAGGCTAGACTTTGAACCACACGCGGAACAGCCGCGTCTGTCATTCTGTCCCGCTCACAATAAGCTCACGCACACTTACAAAACATGCGAATGCGAAATGTGCGAATGAGACAACGCTCAAATTTACCTCCAGAAATCGCTCGAAAAGAGGTTTATGGAGAATACACTTTTCTACACCGAAACTTTCACGTAATTGAAATTTAAAAAAATATGTATTTTTTAGAAAGAAGAAGCTACGTCGGTAGCTTTTTATAATTTTATAATTCTTTATGAGAGTTGAGTTAGCAGCACTTTTTCCTTAAATAATATTTTTTGATAAATCGTACATGTTTGACAGTGAATGTTCACGTTAATACGAAACGCATCGAAAATTCGAAAACATACCGACATAGTTTTCACCCTTTAGAAGGCAGTATAAAAAAAATATGTTCATTTTGTGCAATTTTCGATGTAGAGAAGTGTTTTTCCCGGGCGTCCTTTTTGTATGGGCCAAAAAGCGAAGTCTATCATCTTAACGCATATTTTTATCCCATCTCCTTCCCCTCCCCACATCTTCTGCCTCACAACATACCTCAATTGGGGATGCCATAGTCTCACTGGCTCCAGACGGAAGCATTTGGGACTCTTATACAATATTCATTTAAAAGTTTAAAAAAATATGTTTCGATCCAAAAAAGTTGCATTGGCATTGAAATTATGGACAGAAAACGACTAGTAAATTCAATTACTCCAGAGCTCACGGTCGAAATCTTAGTTATCATAGATTGGTAGGATTCTCTTTGATCCTTAATTGATTTATTTTACTTAACCGACCAAACAGTAATTAAAGAAGCTATGAGCTTTTTGATCTGGGTGTAAAAAATCCTCTTTGATGACTTCGAAACCCAAACCTAATGGATTTTAGAAAATATCTACTTATTAAATATTATTTTACATAAACATGCATTAATATTGGGTTGATTGAACACCTCGAAAGTGGGAGAGTTTACAACGGAGCTATCAGAGGTAGGCCTATGTAAACCATGAACGACTTTACTGACGTATGCGCTGTGCACGCATACCAGTACGCGGTGCGTGCCCAGCCGCTTGCGTACCCGGCAGTAAGTACCTTGTACTTATCACATTCCGATCGATCGCCAAAATATTCAACACCTTGTATTTTTTATTAGAAAAATTTATTGCCTAGAAGTATTATATATGCTTTTTTTGAATAGGAACTGCACGTAGAACACAATATCTTGGACTTTTTTGTAGCAAGTTTTTGAAGTAAAACTTCTTTAGGCGTAATGACGAATAATTCAGGTAATTTTTCGGACGGAAATAACGTCTTCAAACGGAAATGACGTTCGGATATGGGTACATACAATTATACACTCATTTTTTTTCAAATAAAACTTGACAAAAATTATGTTCCAGGCCTATAAAAATGATTTGAAGTGACCTTCTATTTACAATTCGACCCTTTGGAATAACAAGGTTCCATCTGCTGCTTTAACGTAATGCGAAGGTAGCTTACCATAGATCCCATAACCGCGTGACGTTTCCGCAACAGATGGAACCTTGTTACACCAAAGGTTCGAATTATTGAAACTTTCGGATTTGCTTTTATTGTGGCAATTTAAGTTTTTAAACCTCGGAAATTTTTTAAATATTTTTCTGTTTTTAAAAATAAAATTAATAAAACATCCATAAGCGATGTTTTTTTTGCAAAAACTAAACAGGCGGCAAGGGCAGCAAAATTTAAAAACTCTAGATGTTGTTGCAGCTGAAAATAATATTTTTGTATTATTGTAGAAAGCAACTTTGTGGTTTGACATATTTAATAAAAATAAAACACTTTTTTGGTTTTAAAACCACGATATTTATTAATTTACTTTACCGACCGGTTTCGCTCTACTTAAGCATTTTCAGGCTACAAATTAATAGTAAACCGCGGTGCAAATTAATACTAAAAGTGGTTTAGTATTAATTTGTACCCTGAAGATGCTTGAGTAAAGCGAAACCGTTCGGTAAAGTAAATTAATAAATAAACCGCGGTGCAAATTAATTCTAAAAGTGGTTTAGTATTAATTTGTACCCTGAAGATGCTTGAGTAAAGCGAAACCGGTCGGTAAAGTAAATTAATAAATATCGTGGTTTTAAAACGAAAAAAAAGTGTTTTATTTTTATTTAATATTTTTGTCCCTGGTTACCAGCTTATTAGAGTGCTTGATGATTCCTTTAGAATTGGATCGACTTAAAACGTAAACGATATTTATGCGTTTAATTGCATTTATATAGCGTAGAAATCACTGATATTTTGATCATGCAGTCGTGCATGCATATTAGCGGAGGGCTCTATTTTTTCTATGTCAATGCTTTTGTAAAAGTAACTGTTGGTGTTATTAATGCCATTGACCTAGAAACCACGGCCAGTTCACAATGGTTTGCAAAATCTTTTAAAATATTGGTGCCAACCTCAGATCATGCACCTTGGGTGCCTAATATTGCTCTATTTCACATTTAACTCTTTTAGACTACTTTTTAATGGGATTACATAAGATTGGCAGTCTTAACATTTTAAATGTTTGAAGGCAATAATCAAGATATCAATTTGAATAATATCGATTAGGAACATAATATATGAGAATTCAGAAATGTGAAACAAATTGTTACTAATAAAATGATTACATAGTTCATCGTAGTGGCAATGTTTCTGAAGGTTATTTAAGTGATATTGTTGAAGTTATTTGGATTGTTATTTATTTATTTTTTTTTTAAAGAAAGACAAACATTCCCGGGTTACGAATAATCCAACAACATTTGAAAATCTCCTACTACCACCACACTAAGCGGAAGATGTTGCTTGTGTTATTATGGAGAACTTAGCCAGCCGAGAAATCGAACACGGAACGCCTGGGTGGGACCCAAACGCAATGCCCTCTCAACCACTGACCGGCCATTTTTGTTATAATTCAACATTTTTCATTGTTTTTATTCAACATGTCGGACGAGCAACAAATCTTGATATTATATTATTATCCACAATATTGAATTATACTTGAACGAAATATTTTGAAGACGAACTATAATTCGAATTTTTGACGAACGATGTTCGATTTGATGTCGAGTAGGTTTTCCACAGTGACAGAAAAATCGTTTTCGCATCCCCTGTCTTCTGATGATGGTGAGAAGTCAATTTTGGTCGTCATTTTCCAGGGGTGAGTTGTCAATAGATTTACGATCGTTGTTTAGTCACACATTTTATGAAAATACCGCACACGACTGCCATCTGTCTGGAGCCAGTGGGACTATTACATTCCCCATTGGGATATATAAGTTGTGAGGCTGAAGGGATTTGGAAAGGAATGGGATGGGGAAATGGAGGTAGTACATGACATGGGGTTCTAGCTGCAAAATGAAATATTTGATCGAAACAATATTATTCCTATAATGTTTCGATTATTATCATTACCCCAAAAGTGACATAGACCCTAGAAGATTTTTTTTTCTTCAGGGTCTCCTTTGTGGAGCTAATGTAAAAAAACTGCCATATTTGAATTTCTCCTACTACCACCATTATAAGCAAAAAAGTTGCTTGTGCAATGATGCAGGACTGGCCATTATTATTATATATGTCAATCCAAGAATGAAAACAATTTATTTTTAATTTTCTAGATTTATTTATTTTTATATTTATTTATTTATTACACGCCCTAATGGGCTTTTACATTTTAGTTAATAGGTGAGTATCACAGTTATTTAAAAAAAATCAAAATTAAAACAATAAAGAAAACATAATACAGTGAAAAAAAAAATGTAAAACAAAATTATATACCTAGAACAAAACAAAACAATCGAAGTATATAAAAAATCAGATACATAGGTAAAAAAGATAAGAAGTTTCACATACATAGTCAATACAGACAAAAATTGCAGATATTATAGACGTCTATTTATGTCTTGATATATGAAAGAATTGAAATAAACAATGTTTATACTGATTATTTTTACTGTGAAATATATCTCCCAGAATATGGGAGAATTTTGATAAGAGAGTATCCTGGTGTTATTAAAATAAAAGGGTAGTAAATTTCGGCAAGATCTTTTAGGTATATGGATGTTGATTAATTGAAGCAATTCAGGACAGTCAATTTTGTAATGCAGTATTTTATGTAATAGTATTAAATCGCGTGTTTATTCTTCTTTCTGAAAGTTTTAATAGGAACATTTTATCTAGTAGGTAGTTATAATCGATGTTTTCTACAGGAATTTGCAATTTATATATCTCAAGAACTTATGTTGAATCTTTTCAATTTCGTTTAGACGAATATTTATAATATTTATATTAGTTTACCGGTATGCAATTCGAAATTGAAATAGTATTTTTAATAAAGTAGTGTAATATAATTTGGTCACGGTCAGAGGGCCTAGTGGTAACGGTAGTGAATTGCCGACCGTTTTAGCGATAGCGGTACATGCATCAAACTCTAGTACCGCTCAATGTGGAACACTACTACATTTTAAATGTCAGTATTTAAAAAAAAAAAAAATTGGGAAAGTTTACAGCAAATCTAAAATTATACACATATACAATAATAAAATAGTTAATTATGCCAATTATGGACATTCCACTGATTATAGTGAATGATAAAAGTGTGATGATAGTATAAGGGTGTTTTTTATAAATTCATTTTTTAGTTATAATATGTTAGGGAGGGGGAGGGAGGACGAATATAGAATTAGGATTAAGATATGAAGGACGGGAATATATGGGAGGGTAGATTGAATTATCTAGTTTGAATTATGTAAAGTCGAGTTAAAAATGTCAATGTTGTAATAATTTGATTACCCGCCAGGTTTATTTGTTCCGTTTTCGGAACAACTCTCTCATAGAAATCATTGTCTCCCTTGCTATCATGGTTAGAAATATGATGTAAACGGTATTAGAAATAGAAAATACCACACTTTATATTCAAGTCTAAAAGATAACCCCAAATTAATTAAAATGTACACCTTTGCGAAACCAAATTTTCCGACCGCAATTTAATGAAAAAAATATTTTTACATGTAACGACAAAAAATGAGATGACAATAACGTTCTACTAATACATTTTTCTAATAAAATATGTATATATTTTTATTTTTTTCATTATCGGTAATTTTAGTTAGAAAAAACGTAAGGTTGAACATTTTTATAACGTTTTTTATATTTGCATGCAAAATTTTTATATTTCAAAAATTATATGTTTATTTTGTAGTAGGAGATTTTCAAATATTTTGTCAGGTTATTTGTAACTCGGTAATATTTGTCTTTCTTTTTAAGAAAATAACAAATAAGATAACGTATGCACAATTTAAAATAAATGCAAGTTCAGGATATTAGCAATTCACGGCCGGTATGCTCAACTCGACTCATAGAGCCACTTATTGGTTACTGACCTGCCAAATCTTCTTACATAATATTTATTATAACATATTGATTTGATAATGCTTTTTAGCATCGTGGTCATATTTTTATTATAACATGTTGATAATGCTTTTTAGCATCGTGGTCATCTTTTTATTATAACATGTTGATAATGTTTTTTAGCATAGTGGTAATCTTTTTATTTTAACATGTTGGTAATGGATATTAGCATCCTGGTAATCTGTTTATTTTAACATGTTGATAATGGATTTTAGCATCGTGGTAATCTTTTTATTTTAACATGTTGATAATGCTTTTTAGCATCGTGGCAATCTTTTTATTTTAACATGTTGATAATGCTTTTTAGCATCGTGGTAATCTTTTTATTTTAACATGTTGATAATGCTTTTTAGCACCGTGGTAATCGTTTTATTTTAACATTTTGATAATGCTTTTTATCATCGTGGTCATATTTTTATTATAACATGTTGATAATGCTTTTTAGCATCGTGGTAATCTTTTTATTTTAACATGTTGATAATGCTTTTTATCATCGTGGTCATATTTTTATTATAACATGTTGATAATGCTTTTTAGCATCGTGGTCATCTTTTTATTATAACATGTTGATAATGTTTTTTAGCATCGTGGTAATCTTTTTATTTTAACATGTTGATAATGGATTTTAGCATCGTGGTAATCTTTTTTATTTTAACATGTTGATAATGGATTTTATCATCGTGGTAATCTGTTTATTTTAACATGTTGATAATGGATTTTAGCATCGTGGTAATCTTTTTTATTTTAACATGTTGATAATGGATTTTATCATCGTGGTAATCTGTTTATTTTAACATGTTGATAATGGATTTTAGCATCGTGGTAATCTTTTTTATTTTAACATGTTGATAATGCTTTTTAGCACCGTGGTAATCGCTTTATTTTAACATTTTGATAATGCTTTTTATCATCGTGGTCATATTTTTATTATAACATGTTGATAATGCTTTTTATCATCGTGGTCATATTTTTATTATAACATGTTGATAATGCTTTTTAGCATCGTGGTAATCTTTTTATTTTAACATGTTGATAATGATTTTTAGCATCGTGGTCATCTTTTTAAGAGGCTAGACTTTGAACCACACGCGGAACAGCCGCGTCTGTCATTCTGTCCCGCTCACAATAAGCTCACGCACACTTACAAAACATGCGAATGCGAAATGTGCGAATGAGACAACGCTCAAATTTACCTCCAGAAATCGCTCGAAAAGAGGTTTATGGAGAATACACTTTTCTACACCGAAACTTTCACGTAATTGAAATTTAAAAAAATATGTATTTTTTAGAAAGAAGAAGCTACGTCGGTAGCTTTTTATAATTTTATAATTCTTTATGAGAGTTGAGTTAGCAGCACTTTTTCCTTAAATAATATTTTTTGATAAATCGTACATGTTTGACAGTGAATGTTCACGTTAATACGAAACGCATCGAAAATTCGAAAACATACCGACATAGTTTTCACCCTTTAGAAGGCAGTATAAAAAAAATATGTTCATTTTGTGCAATTTTCGATGTAGAGAAGTGTTTTTCCCGGGCGTCCTTTTTGTATGGGCCAAAAAGCGAAGTCTATCATCTTAACGCATATTTTTATCCCATCTCCTTCCCCTCCCCACATCTTCTGCCTCACAACATACCTCAATTGGGGATGCCATAGTCTCACTGGCTCCAGACGGAAGCATTTGGGACTCTTATACAATATTCATTTAAAAGTTTAAAAAAATATGTTTCGATCCAAAAAAGTTGCATTGGCATTGAAATTATGGACAGAAAACGACTAGTAAATTCAATTACTCCAGAGCTCACGGTCGAAATCTTAGTTATCATAGATTGGTAGGATTCTCTTTGATCCTTAATTGATTTATTTTACTTAACCGACCAAACAGTAATTAAAGAAGCTATGAGCTTTTTGATCTGGGTGTAAAAAATCCTCTTTGATGACTTCGAAACCCAAACCTAATGGATTTTAGAAAATATCTACTTATTAAATATTATTTTACATAAACATGCATTAATATTGGGTTGATTGAACACCTCGAAAGTGGGAGAGTTTACAACGGAGCTATCAGAGGTAGGCCTATGTAAACCATGAACGACTTTACTGACGTATGCGCTGTGCACGCATACCAGTACGCGGTGCGTGCCCAGCCGCTTGCGTACCCGGCAGTAAGTACCTGGTCCAAGCGGAAATAAAACAAAGTGCTGCCGCCTGCCTGCTCCTTCCTCACACAACTATTTATAGTCGTTCAATGAAAGGCGTCGCGAGCCGATGCAACTGGTTCTCAAACTATGATACGTCTTATTGCTATAGGTATATTTAACAAAAATCTGTTCAAAAATCCGCCCAAAAGCGTGAAGCGGAATTCTAGAATGTTGCCAAAATTTCAACAGCTTTTCTAATGTGAATTTCTATATTATCATCTCTCTACATCATGTTTGAAACGTGCTTAATAACTGTGACGGTAACAACATTGTCTAAATACAATTACTAGTTATTGAATCATCATTCTATTAATTGAATTGTTGTGTTAGTTACTTATGCAACTTTGCAGTCGCAATATGAACATCTAAAACTGACACATGGCGTGCTCACTGCACAGTGCACACACGCCAAGCACGGAGAATTTTATCATTTTCATTTTAAATTCACTTTCTCGCTAACAGTTATTATTTGTAACAGTTTACAGCTGCAGAGAATTACATTATGCAGTTTTAATCTTTGTCAATAAGAACTTTAGAACGGTTGCTCTGGCGTCATGAAACTTTAACAGCCCTTTCTGTCTAGAATTTCTAGGTCGGCTCTATTTGGAAAGTAATAATTACTAGCTTTTTAAAATTAAAATTAATAATTTCATTATTAAGTTCTGCAAGTATTTTCTTTATAACTGTTTCGGCTTACAAAGCCATTTTCAAAATGTGGTTAGACCACTTTGAGACGACTTATTTATATAATTCTAAATCACAATTTTGAAGGTGCCTAAAATGATTTATTACCGGTTAAACCGACTTGTAATGGTAATATTTGTGACAATAGATTCTCCCTGTTGTGGGGCACTTTGTAATCTATTTTCCTCACATTAATGTGTTCTTAATTATTTAATAACTAGTTTCTGCCCGCGACTTCGTCTGCGTAGGATTAGTACTTCGAGTAATCTATTTTCTTTTCCTAGGTCCCATCTAAGTTTATACCAAAATTCTTAACCTATTTATTTAAAATATGTATAATTCTTGATTGGATTCAAAGCGAGTACATCAAATAAATTCACTAATTTAAATATTTTCTAAAATCGAATTTTGATTTAACAATCATTGTTTTGCAAAATGTCATTCTCAAATTTTGACATTTTCTATTAAACAATAATTATTATTTTCAATATATTGAAAATAAATAGCTAGCTTTATAAATTCTAGCATATATTATTGTAAAGTTTTATTTAAGAATCCATTCAGTAAATTTTGCGTGAAAGAGTAACAAACATACATACATCCATACAAGCTTTCATGTTTATAATATTAGTAAGATGACGTGACTGCTATTGACTCATTTAAATGCGTTATATTTTGTTTTGTAAACATGCTGAGCAGTGGGGCATAAATGATTTTTCTCATTTTATCAATAAGTGTTATATTAGGGTCATTTTTTCATTTATTGTAAACCGATATAGCTGTCACAATAATAAAAAAAATTAAAATACTTGCAGAACTTAATTATAACCCGATTCAATTAAATATTTAAAAAAATAAATGAAGTTCTACAAATTAAATGCAAAAACAATTGAAGTGCTTACAAAATAGAAACAATTAAAAAAAATTGTAGTAGTTATGTAATAGTTAGTAGTAAGTAATTCAACAACCTGAATTGAAAAATAATGCATTTTTATGGTAATTTTTTTACTTTTACCGTCGTAATTCGCAACATGGCGGCCCTTGAAAAATGACAATTTGCATTTTAAAAGTTAAAAATTAATCATTAAAATGCATTATTTTTTAATTCCGGTTGTTGAATTACTTAGGTACTAACTTTTATCTAACTACTTCTATAATTAAACATAATTTGAAGGGCATAAAATGTGTCCCTATTTTGTAAATATTTTCCAAGCAATTAATAGTAGTTCTTTGGTAAAACACATTTTGACATTGGCTGATTGCTGCATGTTATATACCGCATGTGCAGCGGTAGGAGAGACCTTTTATGACGCTATCAAAGGTAAATGGAATCGATGCTAATGCGTCCGTACAGCGACATCAAAGAACTAAATAGCTTTAATACAAATCACAACTGACTACGAGGAATAATAATATTATTTATGCCACGTGTCATTACGTACAAAACTAGTCCGTACTAGCAGAAGAAAATAACAGAAAAATTAGGGTTGATACCAAATTCCTAATATATTATGCCACGCGTCATTATATACAAAACTAGTCCGTACTAGCAAAAGAAAATAACAGAAAGGGTTGAAACCAAATTTCTAATATTATTCCACGCGTCATTATATACAAAACTAGTCCGTACTAGCAAAAGAAAATAACAGTAAAATTAGGGTTGAAACCAAATTCCTAATATATTATGCCACGCGTCAGCATATACAGAACTAGTCCGTACTAGCAGAAGAAAATAACAGAAAAATTAGGGTTGATAACAAATTCCTAATATATTATGCCACGCGTCAGCACATACAGAACTAGTCCGTACTAGCAGAAGAAAATAACAGAAAAATTAGGGTTGATACCAAATTCCTAATATATTATGCCACGCGTCAGCATATACAGAACTAGTCCGTACTAGCAGAAGAAAATAACAGAAAAATTAGGGTTGATAACAAATTCCTAATATATTATGCCACGCGTCAGCACATACAGAACTAGTCCGTACTAGCAGAAGAAAATAACAGAAAAATTAGGGTTGATACCAAATTCCTAATATATTATGCCACGCGTCAGCACATACAGAACTAGTCCGTACTAGCAGAAGAAAATAACAGAAAAATTAGGGTTGATAACAAATTCCTAATATATTATGCCACGCGTCAGCACATACAGAACTAGTCCGTACTAGCAGAAGAAAATAACAGAAAAATTAGGGTTGATACCAAATTCCTAATATATTATGCCACGCGTCAGCACATACAGAACTAGTCCGTACTAGCAGAAGAAAATAACAGAAAAATTAGGGTTGATACCAAATTCCTAATATATTATGCCACGCGTCAGCACATACAGAACTAGTCCGTACTAGCAGAATAAAATAACAGAAAAATTAGGGTTGAAACCAAATTCCTAATATATTATGCCACGCGTCAGCACATACAGAACTAGTCCGTACTAGAGGAAGAAAATAACAGAAAAATTAAGGTTGAAACCAAATTCCTAATATATTATGCCACGCGTCAGCACATACATAACTAGCAGAAGAAAATAACAGAAATGATTAGGGTTGAAACCAAATTCCTAATATATTATGCCACGCGTCAGTACATACAGAACTAGTCCGTACTAGCAGAATAAAATAACAGAAAAGATTAGAGTTGAAACCAAATTCCTAATATATTATGCCACGCGTCAGTACATACAGAACTAGTCCGTACTAGCAGAATAAAATAACAGAAAAGATTAGAGTTGAAACCAAATTCCTAATATATTATGCCACGCGTCAGTACATACAGAACTAGTTCGTACGAGCAGAATAAAATAACAGAAAAGATTAGGGTTGAAACCATGGATAATAGACACAACGTTAATTAACCCAGGGCTTCTAGCACACTCGATCGATAACGATTGATAGGATAACTTTCGGTAACCTATCATCGTTCCCTGCCATGACTGCACACCGCCAACGAATAAGTGACAGTTGACAATGACTAAGAGTGTCCTTAATATATTCGACATCAATTGTTGTTTGTACATTAGCGATCTTCAGTTGTCCTAGGGAACGATGAGAAGTTACCGAAAGTTATCGATAAAATCCTTATCTATCGAGTGTGCTAGGGGGTCAGAACCATTATAAATAATAAACCACGGAACTCCGCTTTTTGGCGCTTTTCAGTTTTATATGCAGAAATTTTTTATTTATTTCATTACATTATTGGATGAAACAATGAAATCCATAAACAGTTTAACTGATTTATCTAATTACAAAACCACTGGAGTCCAATTTACTTCAGAGAATGAACCAAAATATGTTCATAAATTGACGTATTTGTCTTAACTATTGCCAAGAACGAATGCAATTATGAAATGTGCAGATATGATTTCACGGCCAAAAGTATTTTTGTTAATTATTTTTGGGGTTTTATTCCGTGTTACGCTATTAGCCAAGAAGCTAAAGCCTTGGCTAAAGAAGGAGATCGCGTAACACGGCATAAAACCCCAAAAATAAATAACAAAATTTTATTATACAGTTCACAGATCTTAATTATTCCAATTAAAAAAAATACATGTAAATTTCAATACAACGTGGTTGCAACAATTCCCCCACTTTTCAAAAAAAGAAATTTCCTCGTTTATTCGAATGAGAATCGGACATTGTTCTGTTCCTCGTCACCTTTTTAAAATCCACGTTCTTGACTCCCCTGATTGTACATTCTGTGGTCTAGAAGTGGGAACTTTAGATCACATATTTTTTGGTTGTTCCTCTCTAAACCAATATCCTCTCTTCTATCAATCCTTATCAATCATTCATTGCCTCTCCTCCATTCAATATCTCATCTCTTCTAAGTCTGAACTCGACTCCAATCTTCATTATAATTTTGAAATTTGCCTGTTTAAATAAAATTGATGTTTAAATTCATCCTTCATTTCTCCGTAATTTTAAATAATGGCCTAGAACATCCCCAGAGTGAAAGCCAGAAATAATTTAAAAAAAACACACACCAAAAATCGCTTCACCAAAAGTCCAGTTTATTTGTATGAAGCCGCGCGCACAAAAGTGTCACCAATATGGTTCATCATCTGCTACTTCAAATAGCGTCTACTCACAACAAAGCCCCACTTTTGTTTCTACCTGCTATAATACTATAGCTATTTAATTTGGGAGGGTACTGCCGCCCCGTGAACTTTTTATTGGATAACCGACACACCTGATTTAGTCATCTCAAGTGGTTCGCTACGTTTGATGTTTGGTCATCTCAAGTGGTTCTCTAAGGTTTGTCTAGGTATTTGGTCATCTCAGGTGGTTCGCTACGGTTGGTGACTTAGCAGTTTTATGAGATAAGGTTTGTCTAGGTCTTGGTGGCGAATGTGTTTGCCCACCTATGCCGGATCGGGAGAGGCTGGTCGATGGAGACCTTTTGACCTCTCCAGCCGTAATCTCTCGACCCATCGCCTTGCACCGCAGTGGGAAGGATGGATTCATACGTCACTCTTGAACACATTAATCCACAGAGTCCTACCCACCCCTCATACCCTTTTCTTCCCAAGATGACAAAGGCCCCGAGGGAAATTGTTTTCCTTAAGGCCTCCTGTGTGGAGCTAATGCAGGAAGAAAACGCATAACTTTCATAGCATTAGTAGCTTCGATAGTTCTTGGTATAATTGTAGCTCGGCGACAGTATGCTTCCATGCCATATCACACTCTGTTTCCATTATCTACGGTTAAAACATTGTGAGTCATCTTTTAATGATTATTTTTCTGTACGTTTTATATATTTTTTAATGGGGAAGAAGCCAGAAATATATATGTAGATTGGGCTGCGTAGGAGTAGATACCTATTTGTCATTTTATTTCTCATTACTAAACGGTGCTACGTAAAAAAAATCGTAAACACTTTTGTTTGACAGTTGGTGGCACATTCGCTACGATACAGCCAAAACCCCTTCAGATTTCGGACACATTCTGTCAGAAGGTCAGATAATTTCCGCTTTGAAACAAAATCCAAATTAATGGAATATTTCTGAGTGTATCCGAAAACTAAAAACTGTTTATGAATGGTGATAGAATATGCTCTTAAGTGCTATTATTAGAAATAAACATATATAATTTTTTTTATTAAAAATATAAGAAAAGTTTTAAAAATGGGTCTCCTTACTTTTTTTCTATCTAAAATTACGGATCACGAAAAAAAAGAAAAGAAAAACACACATATTATGTTAGACAACGTTATTTTCAGGTAACAATTTTTCATTAAAAAAATAATTAATTAAAATTCTCGGCATTTAATAAATTTTTCTGAAATTGCTATCGGAAAAAAATCGTTTCATAAAGGTGTACATTTAAATATTTCTATGGTTAATTTTTTGATTTGAATATAAAGCGTGGAGTTTTCTCTTTTTAACACGCGTTTAGTTGGCGAGTTTTGTGGATCATGTAGAATATTTATTCCAACACTATTCTCAAACAGATCTTGTATTTTTGTAAACCTATCTTATCGCGGTATTTTTCAGTTTTTGTTCTTGTATATTTATGACACGTAATATTTTTTACTACCAACAAAATGTACCAATTTTTTTTTTACTACCAACAAAATGTAACAAGTGAACTGTACCAACAACCCTTCTGGGCGTATAAATAAAAAATAAATATAATCAAATAGATGTTCGATTTTCGTTGCGATATAATTAATTTAGCTTGCGTATTCTTCTTTAACTGTGGCCCTATTGCATCTATGGAGCGGAATTCGTTGAAACGTATATTTCGTATGGAAATAGATTACACACGTCTCGAAATATACACAGAAATTAAACAGCTTCGGCGTCTTTCGTCGGTTTTCGTTGAATTTCGTCTAAAATTTAAACTTCCATAGCTTTCCTGATAGAACCAGCGCCGACCCGCAGCAGTTTGCCAGCCGCCTCCTAACGCGAACAGACGCGGGTTCAAACCCGAAGAGAAACGTTAAAAATTGAAAAAGTTACCATAAAATCTGATCTGACGTTAAAACCAGTGCACAGTGCTTAACTAAATGATATGTGTGTGTGATTGTGTGTGTGCGTTTTGAAGTGAATAATAAATTATTAATTATTGTTAAAAGTCTCGGAGAAGACGAAGGAACAAAGGAGGTTGATCATAATAACACGTAACAAACGTAAAACTACTTCAAGGGGATTAATTTCAGAAAAGCAGTTCACGGCTGTCGTAAAGGATATTCCCAAATAGCTACGCAATTAATAAGTTAAAACACAAATTAATAAAAACAGCTTCTTACTATTTACTAAGCTTTTCTACGGGACTGGCAGATGAAGGTTAATTGCTGTAGAAATGAGATGCCTCAGCCGTATGTGTGGTAAAACGACGTATATGTGGTAATACAAGGCTGTACGGAGAAAAATGTTATTCTAAAATACGATCATTTTATTCGTAAAAACGGTTAAAAACAAGTTCTTACGAACAAATTAACAGTGTTTCAATGTTTATTGGCGGGAAAATGTAAGAATAAACATTGGAACCCTGTTAATTTGTTCGTAAGAACTTCAGTCCCGTTTTTAACCGTTTTTACGAATAAAATGATCGTATTTTTAAATAACATTTTTCTCCGTGTGATCGTAATGAGTAAGATAGGGAGATGGTTTGGGCATGTAGAGCGAATGAACGACGAAAATAGTGTAAGGAGAATATATGACACAAATGTGAATGGGAGAAGAAATCGGGGACGCCCGACCAAGACGTGGCACGATCAAGTGAATCAGATACTTTATTCGGGCCATGTCAAGAGTCACAATAATGAAATAGTATGTACGAGAGGATGTATGAATGTGAGTGAGGCATAGAATGTGTGCTGAGACCTTGTTGTTTGGCGATCCGTCCTCTGTGCCTACCCCTGCGGGAAACGGCTCATGGTTTGTTAGTTACTGACTAACCTGACTAGGCCCTAGTTTCAACACTATTTTTTTTTCAATTTCATTTTACTTACTAGCGCAGACCATTAAAGATCATTGGATAGTCGTATGTGTGCTTTTGCGTACTAATATTTCGTTGAAATGTGTTCCACTACTACCACACCAGTAGCGGTGTGCGGGGACCGGATTCAGTAGTTTCCAGTCGTTCAGCATTAGAGTGTTGGAGGTCAAATTGAACTAATTGGAGGTAAAAAAAAGTGGAACCGGTCTTTTCGCTTCGTAGTTCGTAGCTACGAAGTACTTCAAATTGGTTTGAGCGCTTCTATTATTATCGTGACGACTTAAGGCCCGACATTCCGATTTTCTACCGATTTGAACACTTCATGTTTCTAAGTTCTAAAAAATATATATGTTATTTTGTAAGATAATCTCTGGATACTGTCGAGCCGAAACGGTAATCGCATAAAATACCCTCGTTAGAAAAAAAATCGCAAAGTATACTCCGAAAATTTTCACCTTCCCAAACCTACCTTACACACAACATAATAAAAAGTTCATAAATTATATTATTATGTATACCGGAAACTATAGAACACATTATATCAGGATGTTCTATATTAGCGCCGTCTGAGTATACATTTAGGCACAATCAGGTTTTAAAAATAATTCACCAAAGTTTGGTAATTAAACATAACTTGATTGACTGTCATAATATAGTACCATATTATGAATACGAACCAAATTCATTTTTAGAAAATAATTTCTTTAAAATTTACTATGATAAAACTATACTAACAGACATATCAATTGGTCATAATAGACCTGATATAGTTTTACATGACAAAATTAAAAAAATAACTTATATTATTGATGTAGCTATTCCAAATTCCTGTAATATTCAAAAATCTGTTTCTGAAAAAATAAGAAAGTATACAGATTTAGGAAATGAAATTAAAAGAATTTGGCATTCTCAGACTATAAAAATATTACCTTTTGTTATTTCGGCTACTGGCATTATACCTAGCTCTCTTATTAAAAATTTAGGCATATTAGATTTGTCAAAGAATTTGTATATAAAAATGCAAAAATCAGTCATTTTAAATACATGTAGAATTACGAAAGATTTTTTAAATATTTATATTGAGGGATCAGTAGGATTTATCGGTCAAATTAAGAATTCCACAGAGCCGAACCCTCTGATATGAAAATATCTGGAGACGGTGAATTATATTCCCATTTAATAGTTTGGTAGATTAACGTGTTGTTCTTGTATTGTTTTGTATTAATTATACTTATAGAATACACTTGCATAACGTGGATATACTAGATGCGTTATTTCAAAGTGCGGTGATAGAGAACTTAGCTAATGGAGTATTGTGCCCGCGACCTCCGGGCGGGAACTCGACGCTTTGGACCGCTCGGCTACTAAGTGGCTGACCGGCGCGATGTTTGTGTGTTGTGAGTTATAATGTTTATGATGCAATGACACACAGACTGTTATAAAAACAGTACCTAATGTAAACAAATATTAACTTGCAGACTACAGCTATCAGAACTCGCGCCAAAAAATCTGTCATTCGTAATCCTAACCAACTCTTACTACGTACGTAATGATAATCTAATTATGTAATTATGTAGTCCCAACTGCTCCCGTCTGGAGCCAGTCAGACTATGGCATCCCCAATTGGGGTAGGTTATGAGGCTGCATGTAAGTATGGGTGGGAAGGAGATAGGGAAGAGAAAGGTGGGGAAGTACCTGGCTATTCAGATCTAGTCATCAAACACGGCTAAAGCCATTACAAGCAACTTTTCAATTCTGAAAATTTACTACATCAGGACGATACTGAGAATATCTTCCACTCCGTAACGTGTCGTAAATAATATCTTATATTATTTTTTTTATTGATTCATTTGTAATAATACAAATCAGTCAGATAAAATTTATCTGCGCACGCCGGGATTTGAACCCGCGACCTCCGCATCTCTAGTCGAGAGCCTTGCCCTCGACCACGGAGGCCATCAATATGTTAAAGTTATCCTTTAAATACTCGCCACCTCGGAACAGACTCAGTCTGTTATATTTGTGGTATTTGTATCAATCTTCGTTAAAAAATATTTAAAAAAAAATACACGGAATATTGTCGGTCGGTTTTACAAGAACCTCACCAGAGGCCCTAGCACACTCGCTCTTTAACGATTGATAGGATAACTATCGGTAACTTCTCATTGTTCCCTAGGACAACTGCACATCGCTAACGTACAAACAACAGTTAATGTCGAATACGTTAAGGACACTTAGTCATTGTGAACTGTCACTTTTTCGTTGGCGATCTGTAGGCATGGTAGGGAACGATGAGAAGTTACCGATAGTTATCCTACCGATCGTTATCGAGCGAGTATGCTAGGGCCTCAGGACCAAAGTTACAGGTGCCTTGAATTTTATTCTGACTTACGAAGGGTTCTTACGAAACCGGTCGGCTGTGCTTTATTTAGTCCAGTTATGGAAAGCCACAATGTTTATTTATGTAACTACAACCTCTAGGAAGATTTTATACAGTATGTATATATTTATTTTATAGTCTTTCAATAAAGATTTTAATTTGTTTGGGCCAATGAATTCAAATTTCTTCTTAGGTTTTTATGAATCTTGTAGTTTCGCGGTACACATTGTAACACGGTATATAATATTACAATCGGTTAATTTTTCCGAGTATGTGAGCTCTCGCCTCTACTGTTTAACTTTTCTGTTTGCCTGGAGGCGACATTCCTTGCTGGTTGCTGAGTTGATTTGGTTGGAAGCGTAAAAATAACTTCCACCACTTGAACCGACGCTATTTCGCCTGCTTTCGGCTTCTTCGTGTAATGTCACTTAACTTTCTCAAAATAATTTCAATTTGGTTTTTCGTTGTTGGGCTTAATTTATTTTTAAAACGCAATATTTTTTTTCCAAATTGATCTTCCTGTTTTTAATTGAATATATAGGTTTAGTAGAATTTTATATATTTCTAGCTCGCCAATTCATTTGCATAATTGACTAAGGGCCAGTTGTTTCACAGAAATTCAATTGTAACATTGTCATTTAATGGCTATTCAGCGCCATTTGAAATTTCCCCGTTAACCCTCAATTTTAGGTGCATTTCAGATTTATATCTTATTGTAATAAGTTCGCAAGCATATAACAACATGATAGTTATCCTCTTCTGATAACTATCACCATTTTTTCAAAAGCTAAAACGAACTTAGGATTTATTTTATTTTATTTTTTTCGTTGTTTGTTTTTGGGATGTTATGCCGTGTTGCGCTACCTCCTTCTTTAGCCGACGTTTCGGACAGAGTTGCAAACTTAGGAAGTATTATTTCAAAAAAATTTAACATTTCGTCAAATATTTATAGTTAATTTTCAAGTTCTGTGTAATTTTTATTTAAGTTCTGTGAGTATTATGAAGCAACTGGCAACAACTAAAAAAATATCAGAACTTACACAGAACGTGAAAATTAACTATAAATATTTGACGAATTGTTAAATTTTTTTGAAACAACCCGCCCTTATAATCGTCATTTAAGAGGAATATAAACGCCAGAAATGTTTGACTTCTTACCCCTTTAGCACTCCGCGTGTTTTTGGTATTATCTGCACGAGGAAAATAGCGCTCAAAGTTGTTGTTGTTTTTTTTTTTTATGAATACTTTACAAAAATTAAAAAAGTTAGTCAATGGAAATAGTCAAAAATAATCTTAGCCATAAAGGGGTATTTTAAAAAAGTAGTTTCTTATATAAATTACTTCCTATTTATGTAAAAAAAAATCTATACGCCACAGGTATCTTTGCTCCATATTTTCAATTAATTGTTTAATAAGAAAATGCGATTTCGTGTACAGTAATTATGTGAAAGTATCAGGTCAGCGGGTTTGTCCCTTCTGATATGAACTTGGTATGTCGTCTGATTCTCTCTAATGATTCTAATGAACGTTCGCCTCATGTGATTCACTTCGTATTTAAATTTAGCCGCCGAAGATTGCCGAACGCGCTTCGGCAGTCTCCGCACGACGATCGTCGCTTGTTTATGGTCGAAAGCGAATTCACCTGAGTTTGAATTTGAAAATGGAATATTGAACCGCATTCTTAGTAGTGGCGTTCTACATTTAAATAAATCAATTTAAAACTTTAATATTTTTTGTTTATACGACATTAGTTTTGTTACTTGTTGGTTTCGGAGGGTTTTGAACAACTTAGCATAGATGTTAAGTGCTAGTTTTCCGATCCAGAGGTCGCCAGGTCGTGATCCATGGTCAAAACTGTAAAATCGTGTCTTTACTTTTTGTCTGTATTTTTGTGGCTGCAAATTTTCAAAATGCCTAAAGTGTGTTTAAATCAATAATAATTTTAGTTAAATTAATAATGTTATGATTTTTAAACAATAATAAGTTAAGTTTATAATCTAAGTCTGATTTTAAACCCCTTTTCAGCGTTAATAATATCGCGATGTATAAATAAATAATTTCTCAAATATAATATATAAGTGATTTAAAAACAATAATTGAAAGTTGTTGGAAAGTGTCAGTTTGACAGCTGTAAACGTCAGATTGACAGCCGAAATCGCGTCCGCCAATAGGAGCAAGGCGCGCATGTCGATAGGCCGCTGCGGCCTGTGATTGGCTGATTGTTCCTGTCCACTTGCAGTATGGGTGGAAAGAAACGTGGCGGTTGCTTCTACAACTGGATAAGGAGGTAGAAATGCAAGACCGATATGTGTGGATCATTCTTTAAAAAATATCACTACTTGGTTATGCTTTCAAAATCAGTTTTCACAAACCCTTGTAATAACAAAGTTCCACTTTAAACGGAAATGTCATGCGATACTGGGTTCTAGGGAGAGTTACCTTAGAGTTCATTATCGCGTAACATTGTCGTGTCAGATAGAACCTTGTTATTTCAACTGTGAATTTGTATCGGAGGCCTGCGGTGGCCTTCTTCGACCACTGCAGGCCTCCAAGTTGAAATTTTTAAAGGATTTTCCTCACAAAATGTTAAATTCGTGTGTTGCACCGTTTTTTCTGACAGTTGAAATTGGATTTTGACACTTTTTTGATAAAAATCATTGTTTTTGTAATAACCGCATAATTTAGGCAGAGTTTGTCTTACGTAATATTTTGTTTCACTAACTTGCTTTCAGTGACGTGCCGTATCATTTTTTCGATTTTCTAATATCGCGCAAATGATTTCTGCACTCCATTGCTAACTATTATGTGTTTTTGTTTTGATGTTTTGTTTTGTCGATTTTGAACTAACTAAAATTACTATGCAAAACAGACTACATATTTCCGACACTGCTCATTGATTTTATTTGACATAAAATACAATTTACAAATACATAATATTAAACATTATTTTCACACTCTGAACCGATGTTATGTAATATTATGTCAGGTTTTTAAAAAATTTCCTCTTAATAATTATAATAATAATTGGATAATTTGTAGAGGGCCGTTTTTGTGAGAAATCATCCCAAGGGCGCTGTGCATTTTATTATGAAATCTCAGGATCTATGTAAATTTATTATTTACAAATAAATACAGAAAATATACTTACCTGGCAGGAGGTCACTTCCGATAAACACACTTTTATTAGAAAATCTATGCTTGGAGAAGATACGACTTTGCACGTGGAGGACACTATATTTAAAACTCTAGACATTGCATGATTTTAAATTTGCTACCCTCATCACTGTTCATATTACATTTTATAAGAAGATTAGTGCCAAAAAAGAGTTAATATTTATTTTGAAAGACTGCAGAATGTAGGACTCTTTAGGACTGGAGAATTTGTATGAAATTACAGTTACAAAAACTTACATAGAATATGATTACCTTTTTATTCAATTAGTTATTTACAATGTCGCACATTGTGAAGGTGAAGGTAAAGGTGTTATTGTTTTACCAATCATCGTGACAAATCAGTCGTTTCAATGCACTGAGTTCACACACTAAACACTAAAATTTGATTAATTTTATTATGGGAATTACCCTTGGAATGGGATTGTAGATTTAATTCTTACAAAGTTTAAAATAAATGACAGCACCCATTCCAAACGTCATTACTAATTACTATGGATTTTAGCACTGTTGTTAGATACTGTTGTTAGATTATATTGTGAGGAATGAACCTCAAATTAAATTTATTACCGTTCGCCTCCGTAACGCCCGATATCACGCCTCTCGTAACGCTGTAATTTCCGTAACGCATTCGTCAGTTTACCCCTCAAGTCAAGCGTGCGTAAAGAAGTATTTATTTAAAAAAAACGTTATTTTGTTATTTGAAATTGTATGAGTGAAAGATGTCGGTTGTGCGCGCAGTTTCATACTAATAATGGTTCTTGGCTTATCTCCATTGTTTCTATTATTTACGTGACTACCAAAAACTTGGAACTCTTTCTCAGTCTTATTATTCGGTTTGCCAGGTTTAAACTTGTGATAGGTGAAGGTAGGTATTTCATGGGAATCATCTAGATTTTGGTGACCAAGCCGCAAGAACAGATTGCCACGAAATACCGAAACCGCAGAAACATTCTAAAAGTCTTGAAGGCATCATAATGGATATGGTCGAACCTCTCCATTCCTGTACAGCTCTGTTCTCTCTGCTTAATCATTCGGTTAGAGAAATCTCGAGGAATTCTGTGTCCATTCTAAGTAATACCAAATTTCCTAAATTTTGTAAAACAAAATTTTCGTAATGAAGGAGTATTTTAAAATAGAAAAAAAAATATTAGTAAGAGGAAACCGGGCAGCGTTTTATCCACATAGATATCGACCGGTTAGTGGCGGTACGTTTAGGGGGTTTATCACCATCCTCCCAATAGCTTATCTACCCTAATAACGAATATTATTAAAAATAAAAATAAAATACTCGCAGTGGTTAGAAAACTCTGCCAACTTATCCAATATATAGACACTATTCATAGGTTCGAGTACCGAATTAGAAACTCTAACTTAATAAATAAATAAACCGTAAATCGTAAATCAAAGATATTCGTTATTAGTGTAGATAAGCTATTGGGAGGATGGTGAGAAACCCCCTTAGCCTTTTGTAATAAGTTACTTACCTAGTATATAAAACAAAGCCACACTCGAACGCTTTTGCTACATTATGTCACTGTTTCCAAAACCACGGATTGCTTTGTTGCCAAAATGTGGCAATTTTTATTTTGTTTTTTTATTTTATTAAAGCGACTATATATAACAAAATAAACATTCTCTAGATTCTTTAAAATGTTTTAAGGTTAAAGATTTAATAATATATTTTTTATAAATCCTACGAATATGTGATAATAGTCAAAAGATAGGGGAATTCATTGGCTATATAGAACTATAATCAGTTTGTATGTCTCCATATTCAAATTCGGAGGTATGATTTTTTTTAATGTGGGCGGAAAAATTTCCTTTAGCAATCCGAGAAAAAATATTTAAATTGCTCTGTCGCTCCAGTGGTTGTAGGAGTTAGGTTAGGTTAGTTAAATTGTCTGTTTTGAACGCGTCAACGGTTCAGTATTCAAACTAGACCGGACAACTCAGAAACATGCAACTTCATAACCTCATTTAAAAAAATCATTAAAAGTGATGAGATTTAAAGTGATGAGATTTAAAAAAAAAATAATTTAAAAAAATCATTAAAAGTGATGAGATTTAAATAAAAAATTGGTCAAATAGGTTAGGTTATGGGCTATTTTTTTCATAACTTTTAGTGACTTCAAAAAGAGTTTTGAAATGCCAATTTGTCGAGTTGTGGAACCTAAAACTAGACAACGTATTTAAAAAAAACGCAAAACGCAAAGGCGTAGAATATTTGTGAAAAATCGTAAAAATCGGTCCAGTTTTGGAAGAGAAAAATGGGGAATACAAAACCTCAAAGTTGACGATTTTATGTAGATATTATCAGCTCGAGCTGCAGTTGTCCCTTTCGCCCAGTATTCTAGGATGGGTAACAGCGACAGTGACAACAACAGTTGCGGTAACGTCATGCGATAATGGGATCTATAATAAGCTACTTTAGAGTTCATTATCGCATGACGTCACCGCGATAGATGGAACCTTTTTATTCCAAAGGGTCAATATGTCACGTATTGTTATTAATTTATTCTTATTTTTGAAGTAAATACTTCTTTAAGCACACTTGACTTGGGGGTAAACTGGCGAGAGCGTTACGAATCTTACGGCGTTACGAACGTTACGGCGTTACGAACGTTACGGAGGCGAACGATAATAAATTAAAATTCATTTTGAGGTTCGTTCATTCTCAAATCCATAGTAATAATAACGTTTGGAATGGGTGCTGGCATTTATGCTGACAATAGTTGTGTTGTTGTTTCTCACATTCTAAATGTTAAAATCTACTCGAAAAATGTAAGAAAACTGCCCTGGAAACGACAGGGAATTAAAAAATGTATTTCACTTGAAACCACTCTGTGTGTTGTGGTTACATTGGGCCAATCTTAAGCATATCTAGGTCATTTTCTCACTAAACAGCACTTTAAGATGCTATAAACTCATTGTAATCGAAAGGATTGTAATTGTCGAACGAGCGTGACTATTGGATAGTAAATCGAAAACAATCGAAAAATTGATTTGTTTTTATAATAATGTACTGCATAGGTTTGAGATTATAGTTTATGGGGAACATAATTTTATTTTATTTGGTACTAGCTGAAGTCACCGGCGTTGCGCAGAGTTTTTCAAAACCAGACGAATACAGAAATTTCCTCTTATTTTGAACGTCAAGTGGGCAAAATTTCACCCAAAAGTGTCATACATTCTGCTTTAAGCGATGGGAATAGGAGATGAAGCTCTCTTTTTGAAAGTTAGTATAGACAGTGACCTTCATCTTTTTTTGAACGTCACTTGGCGGCAAAATTTCACCCAAAAGTGTCATACAATCTGCTTTAAGCGATGCGAATAGGAGATGAAGCTCTCTTTTTGAAAGCTAGTATAGACAGTGACGTTTATCTTTTTTTGAACGTCAAGTGGGCAAAATTTCACCCAAAAGTGTCATACATTCTGCTTTAAACGATGGGAATAGGAGATGAAGCTCTCTTTTTGAAAGCTAGTATAGACAGTGACCTTCATATTTTTTTGAATGCCGAGTGTGCAAATTTTCATCAATCTCGAAATAAATCTGTCGACTTGTATACAAAACAAAGCCACCTGGCCACAGACCCTCTTATGATTATATATATCGTCACCTTTTCTCATTTAAATAACAAACTACGGCTTGTTAGGTTATATAGATACAAATAATTCCCCTCATCACAAGTGCTTATTTCTATTAACTTGTTTGGTGTCGACTTGCTGCTTTCTGCATAACAACCACGTTCAATTTTGACAGTGCAGTCAGTGTCATTCACTAGGTCATGCATCAATCTTTACTTGGAATATTAGTTTGATAACCTTGTGTGACGCTCCTTACGACATGGTCAAGGCGATTTTTTTTACAGACCTCTTACAATTTCTCAATATTCAATTTGTTGTCAACATCCATTCAATTTGGGAGGTGGGCATGGGTGTCTCCGCCCCGAGAACCTTTTATTGGATAATCGATACCTCTGCCATAGGTCACCTCAAGATGGTGACTTAGCAGGGGTGCCCGGGTTCATGGAGTGAGATTTGTCTGGACGTTGGCGGCGGATGCATCTGTATTTATTTTTTATTTTTTTTTATTTATTTGCGTTATAAACAGTCTGTACATTTATATATGACAGTGAATAAGTATGTTTATGTTTTTGACCAATAAAATAACGACATTTAGATACAGGACCATAATAAAAAAAATGCAACAATATACCTAATACAAACAATTCTGAATAAGTGCATCTTCAATTTACAAAGTGTTTTATGATATACATATTTCTAAGGTTTACACTTAAATTTTAATGGATATCAATATTATCTTTGAGGAAAAGATTTCATTAAAATACAAACTACTAAAAGTAAAAGAGAAAATGTGATGGACTAATAAAAAAAATGAAATCAATGAAATTAAGTTTTTCGTTAAACATATGGCATTCGGTGTCATTTTTTTATGAATGTTGTGAATTTAGCGAGGTTCGTGTTAAACACATCGATGTTTGGGCATAATCTATTAAATGTGCTACAGCTTCTTCTTACAAATACATTTTCAAGGTAATTCGTTTTGCTCTTAGGAATATAAAATGTATCCATAGATCGAGTAACTCTTTTTGGACATCTAAAATGAATATTTTGTAGTAAGTATGGGCTGTCAAATATATAATATAAAAAAAAAAAAAAAAAAATATCAAAAACAATGAAAAAATATAGACTTCGAATACGACTCCGTTCATATTATCAAGCGGCAGCCATTTTGTCCGCCATATTTGATGCCCAGCGCGTCATCGTGAATTAATTTGAATTATTCGGACAGGCTAGACTAATAGAGGGGCTAATATCATTACAAAAAGTGGTATACCGATTCTAGATATACATTAGGACGAGGAACAGGAATTCGAATTGAACACCAATTCGGAAAGTAGATACTTACTGTGAATTTTTGAAGGAATAAAAATATTTTTTTATGAAATTTATTTATTTGGCTTTCACTCATTAAGGGTGATCTTGGTCATATCTAAAAATTAATTACATTTCTACAGAAAAATGAGTAAAGACTATGGAGTTGTACATGTTCCCAAAAATAGGAACCTGCAAGGAGAATTTTTTTATTCTAAAATACGATCATTTTATTCGTAAAAACGGGACTGAAGTTCTTTCGAACAAATTAACAGTGTTTAAATGTTTATTGGCGGGAAAATGTAACAGTAATTTGTTGGTATACGTACGAAATTACGAATACCAACAAATTATTCTTACATGTTCCCGCCAATAAACTTTGAAACCCTGTTAATTTGTTCGTAAGAATTTCAGTCCCGCTTTTAACCGTTTTTACGAATAAAATGTTCGTATTTAAGAATAACATTTTCCTCCGTGTGTACAATTGTACACAACAACATAACAAGAACTGATGCATACAGATTAGACAAATATTGAAAAATACTGAAGACTGTTATAAAAGTAGTCAGATGGTTATACAGGTTGACGTAAAATACAGAGTTGGTATTAAGAGTGATTATGACATTGTAGAGACGGAAGTTGTACAGGTTCTCAAAAATAGGAACCTGTACAACTGTACACAACAACATAACAAGAACAGATGCATACAGATTTGAAAAATGTAGTGAAGATGATTATACAAGTAGTCAGATGGTTTATACAAGATGTCGTAAAATAAAATACTTGGCCTGTATAATATTTTGTTGGCTCCTTCGCCCCTTGTTGTCGACCCCAGTCGGGGTACAATCATCGCAAAGTAGGTAGGTATATAGCGCACGTTTCGGTATGCGGGCCGGAAAGGGTACGGTATTTAGTGGGGCGAAACAGCTGTCACCGCAACAAGCAAACTAAATACACGGAATGCTCTATCCATAGGTATATCTATCATCTGTGAATCTATCTTAACCGACTTTAATTTATTATATTATATATTATGCCTACATTGAGTACATTAGTACATGAACTCATTGTACGAGTATATCGATCACGAAATTTGAAATACTGTAAAGGGCAAAATGTTAATTGTTGAGGAGAGCGGTTTTTTTTCAAAAAAATCATATTTTCTGTTTTTGTAGACATATAAATATGAAGTTTTATTATAAAATAATATTGAATATATTTTTCAGATCTTTTGTAAATTTGATTAATAACAGTATGTATTTAATTTATTTTTAATTTTTAATAAATAAAATTCTCTTAAAATGCACGTCGTAAAAGACTCACTTATTTTCCTGGAAATATTGATCTTTAGATCGAAAGAGAAAAAAACGGAGAAAAATAAAATATTAAACCAATTTTCGGATTTATTTTCCTTAAAAATATTTGAAATTTCCGCTATCAAAACTAGCCACGTTTTGGTTAGTCGTAAATTTCAACAAACAAATATAACACCTGATAATATGATTTTAGAGTTTCACGGCCAAAAGTATTTTTGTTATTTGTTTTTGGGGTGTTATGCCGTGTTGCGCTACTTCCTTCTTTAGCCAAAGTTTCGGACAACGTTACAGTGTCTATCATCAGAGCAGATTTAATGCATCTGTCATACATCTGCCCTGATGATGGACACTGTAACGTTGTCCAAAATAACAACCCATAAACAAAAAAAATATATATATAAAGTGAAAAATATGACATCTGAATAAATTAAATTTTTTTACCACGCTTTGTCTTGTGATATATTGTATGGTTGTTTGCATTAAATTATTCTTCGCATTAATTGCATGCGTTTTTAAATGTTTATTATATTAAATAAGTAATATTTATAGTGAGGAATGCAATACTTCGTTTTGCGCATTCGAATGTTGTAACCAGATATTTTCGTCTGATTTTCATAATTTTTCTGAAAATCACGGAATTCAGAAAAAAGGTCATGGCGCCATTATCATTTTCTTTTCATGGCGCTTAGAACCCCCGCTGGAAACGGCGCTGGAAATGGCGTGATGGTTAGTTAGTTAGTTAGTTAGAGAGAAGTTACGAGAGGCGCAGTTTTAAAGAGAACCAAGTTCATCAAAGTTGAATTTGGAAAAATTATACTTAGAGGTTTTACTTTCTTATCTTATCTAGGTGCAAATATATTATATTACGTTAAAGTGGTGAAAATATTTGTTACCTACTAAGATAGTTTTGTAGGTATGAAATTAGATTTCACCAATGTTAACAAAAATCATATTTTTGGAGTTGGACCACTTTTGAATTGATCCCCATATATATATTTCTACATTTGAAAAGCGCTGCATCCATTGGTGTCGTAACTCCGCAACATCGAACTAATATTTATCCCAGGAAACAAGGACAAATTACTTACAATGCAATTTTGACTACACCTTTTTGTTTAGTGTTTTATGTTTTGTTTCGTGTTTTTTCGTTTTTACATTACTTTTGCTTGAGCACCTCTGACGCACCCCTAACAAATTACTTTTATTTTCTTTAGTGGTGTTTAGTTGTTTCATTTCGTATTGTTGTGATTTGGTGTTTAATACTTTTAATAATAAATACCATTTTTATATTATACAGGGCGTCTGGTTATTCATGCGAAATGTTATGGTAAGTAGAAAAAAGAACATTGAGAAAGGAAAGTTTTGAGTTATATAATTTATTGAGGAGCATTATGGTTAATATAAAAAAAATTACAGATATTTAAGCTATTTTAACAGTATTCGAAGGGGAAAACAATAAAAGCATCTCAGATTTAGATTTCTTTTATGAGAAGCAAAATGTTATTGCTGTCATTCAATGAATTGAAAATATTTTGGGTATATTTGATTATTCTATAAATATTTAATATCTTATAAATACCAAGTTTTGAGATTTGCATCCACCAGTAGGGGCCCATTCTGATCCCACTTATAAATTCTGGTGATGAAAATGTCGTACGAATTGAAAATTTTCTGGGGCGACAATTTCAAAATGAAGAAGAATGAAGGTTAACTGATGACGATATTCCATTGTGATGACCACTCGTCATCATCTAAATATTCTACAAATACTTCATTTTGAAAATGTGGCTCCAGATAATTTTAAATTCGGATCTCATTTTTTTCATCAACATCTAGATCAGTGAGGTCAGAATTGGCCTCTACTGGTGCAAATTTTGCTTATTTGGTCGCATTGTCATCACTTTCTTCCAGAAAATACAGTTTTTATTGCATTGACAAGCAACTGATTATTTTAAAAAGAAAACACGTTAGACGCCCATGGCCCTACCGTACCAAAATTGGAACACTAAATTTTCATAAACAAAAAGTATTGTAGTATATTACGTTACATATAATTTTTGTTACAATGTAAAAAAACGCAAGGGTTAATACATTCGACGTCAACTGTTGTTTGTACGTTAGCTTTCTGCAGTCATGCTAGGGAACGGTGAGAAGTTACCGAAAGTTATCGATACAATCCTTATCGATCAACCGTGCCAGGGATCAAGATCAATTTAGAAAATGAAAACCAAAAATTGAAACTATTTGGGCTAGATAATCTGAAATTATTGTGTTTTTTTTTTGCATAATGGGCTCTCTTCGAACCAATGCTTCATTTATAAAATATTAAAAAAATACCAGTATTACAATAGCTTTGACTTGACAAATCTCTAATGATCTCGTTCTACCACTTAATTAAATATTTCGTACCTTGCACCAGTCACCCTGGATGATGAATAAATAAAACATTCGGTGTTGGCATGAAACCTTTTGGATGGACATCTTTCAACTTTCTTCTCTTCCTAGAATGTGAGTATTTATTTTATTTTCTTTTCTTTTTGTAATGAAAACGCTGGACATCGTTTAATATGCACCAATTATAAAAATAAAAAAAAAAACTATTACGAAGAAGCAAAATAATGCATTTTAATAGTAGTTATTTCATGAAAAATTCGGATATTTTAGGATATTTGGTTCAAGCCATGTTTTGGCATAATAATAAATGTATATCAAAATAGGTTTTTAGGCTAGTTTTTTTAATATAAATTAAACCATTTATTGGTTAACCAATACTTCTGCTGCAGGTCACCCCGAGTGGTTCGCTACGTTTGGTGACTTAGCAGAGATGCCCGGTTTTAACGGGGTGAGGTTTGTCTAGGTCTTGATGGCGGAAGCTTTTGCGCACCTACTTACTGAGTAGCAGGCCAGATTGGGAGAGACTAGTTGAAGGAGACCTTTTGATCTCTCCAGCAGGATTCTTTCGGAATATCGCCTTGCACCGCAGTGGGAAGGTTGGATTCATACATCTGTTACTCCTGGACACATTGACCCTCAGATTCCTATCTCATTCCTTTTCTAAAAAGACCCTCCACAAAGCATTCCCAAAGGTGACATAGGCCCCGAGGGGAATTATTTTCCTCAGGCCTCATGTTGGTGCTAGCGCAAAAAAAGCGCCTTTTCTAGGTTCTTAGTTTGGGTTAAATAAAAGTTAACAACTAACTTTAACAACTATTACTTTAAAACTGTTGCATTAATAGTAATGGCCGCCAAGTGTATAGTCAATTTTAATTTAATTTTTATAAATGCATTATTTTGTTTTTCAGGCGAAAAAGGCGCTCTTTGTTGTAATTAATCTTACACAAAGTGTTTTTAAAAATAATTTGTGCATATTAACGATGTCCAGCGGTTTTGGATATTTACCAATGACTTTTGTAAATATATTTTCCTATCGACTATAATGACTAGGTATACCTACATAGTTGTTTATGATCTTTTTAAAGACAGATTCTAGAAGTTTTATATTATGTAAAATGTTGTAAAAAAACGTAATTAGTTCAATATAATAAATTGACAAGGACCTATGCAGCGTAATGTCTTATGCACCTGTGCGACTTTGTCAAGAGGTTGCGCGTTCAATCAAAAACACCGCAACCCAGGCCAGGACACTGAATCAAATTGGCCGCCTGTTTACATCTAAGTTCTGGGTGTAGAACATTGATTTAAAACAAATGAGGTATCAATTTATAAGTGCTTCAAAAGTACATTGATATAAAACTTCTAGATCATTTTTTTGTTCCGTTCTTAACCCAATGCATTACAAATAATTAAGAATGTTTTGAATTTTGTTACATTTTGACTTATGCATATTCAAAGCCGAAATTAATCATTTCATCAAATTCATAACTAAAAAAAAAAAAAAAACTAACTAACCATCACGCCGTTTCGCCGCAGAGGTAGGCAGAGAGGACGGACCGCCAAACTCCTCGAATTTTAAATTATCAAATGATTAACTTCGGCTTTGAATAAAACTTTGTGCGAAACGAATAAAGAGATGAGTCTACTTGATGTGTTGTTAAAGCACTGTTATGAAACACTGTTGTGTGAATCGTGTGTAATATGTCATTCGCCACAGTTTTTTTTATATTTGAATTCATCTCATTTTTCCTTTCATGATAATAACATGTATAGTAAGCGCCAAACTTGAATGCCGACCTGACGTTGATACAGAAATCGTCACAATAGGCGAGTTTAAGGTCCGAAAAGTGGCATGCCTTCCCACCCACGCCTTTCTCTGTCGCACATATGTTTTACGCGTCTTTCTCTTTCGCTTACGGTCATTGTAAAGTCGGTAAGTAAAGTGACTGTTCTTGCGCGAGAATGGATCGTATCTAGTTCAGGTCGACATTTAAATTTGGCGCGTACTGTAACTGTGTCTTACTATTAAAATTTGTCTATGTATATATATATATATATATTTTTTTTTAATCGATTTTTAAGACCATTACTTTGCCTAATTAGCAATTTGTACCATCTCAAAGAGTTGGTGAAAGACATTTGTGCCTTGAATTAAAATTGTTTTGTCATTAAACAACCGCTGCAAGCTTAACTGATACAAATATGTAAATCAATTTGGCACATCACAATCAAATTTACCATTAAATTCGATGAAACTGTATTGCATGTCACAATCAAATGCATAAGAAATCATTTATTTATTAAAAAAATAATGCATTACATGAAAAATATAAGCTGCACATTTCACTAGGGCATTCCTGTATCGAGAATCATTAAATTTGATGACAGGGTATTGCATGGCACAATCAAATGCACGAGAAACCATTAAATTTGTTGAAACGGTGTTGCATATATTATCGCAATTGCATATACAAGAAACAATTAAATTTGATGAAACGGTATTGCATGTCACAATCAAATGCACGAGAAACCATTAAATTTGGTGAAACGGTATTGCATATATTATGGCAATCGCATATACAAGAAACCATTAAATTTGGTAAAAACTGCATTACATGTTTCAATCAAATGTAGCAGAAACCATTAATTTTGGTGAAAATGTACTGCGTGTCTAAATCAAATATACAAAAAACCATTAAATTTGGTAAAAACTGTATTACACGTCACAATCAAATGTACCAGAAACCATTAAATTTGGCAAAACGGTATTGCATATCTCAATCAGATATGCAAAAATCCATTAAATTTGTCAAAAAGTTACAGAAATCATAAAATGTTGCTATTAAATATAACATAACTGCATTCCAAGTTCTCTATCTTTAAAAATGCTTTACAATGATCATTAATATTAATGACGATTTATAACTTGGATCTTTGATTGAGGAGGTTTCTCACCATCGTCTTCATAGCTTATTTATCCATAGGATAAAGTTTATTTTTGATTTACGATTTACTATTTATTGGTTTATTTATTTATTAAGTCGGAGTTTATTATTCGGTACTCGAACCTATGAAGAGTGGCTATATATTGGATAAGTTGGCCGAGTTTTCTAACTACTGCAAATATTTTATTTTTAATACTATTCGTTATAGTATGGATTAGCTATTAGGAGGATGGTGAGAAACCCCTGAATCTCAGATTCCATAATACTTTTGCATCAACTTGATTGCTTGTGCAGAGGGTCGTTAATGGTAACACTCTATTCAAGTATTGAGATTTAGGACTTTGCTACCTTTAGCCTGAAAACTTCAATATTGGGACAATGGATGATGTTTCATAATAATTATTATTGTTTCTTGTTGCTTAATATTTTTAACAAAAGACTAAAGCTTATATAACATAATCAATGTTTTACTTTTGGTCATCGTAAACATAAAACAAATTTAACAACAAATTCAAATCATATTCGTCCAACACCTTAATTAAAAAAATATTTAAAAATTTTTGTTTTAAAAATATCACAGCATTAAATTAAAACATTGATTTGTTAATCTCATTTCAATTCAGTTATATTTGATCAGCTGCATCGAAAAGATGTCAAATTTTTGTATTTCTCTAAAGAGGTACACTTATAAAATATTTCTCAATTATATCCACGGTGTAGATCGGTTTTTACCAGGTTTAGGCAGGTTGGCAATTTTAGCTTTTAAATATTGTTACAAAATTCATTACTAGGATCATTGATAATAGTGGTAAAGAAATTTATTCAGCCTCTAACAATTTTATTATAAGATGGATCGCTTCAATTATTATTACAGTATTATATTTATAATTTGACATTAATGTATAATATGTTTGATAAATCATTACTTCTGTTTATTAAATATTTTTATTTTCCACAGTGATATTCCCGATATCGAAGATTCTTCCACATCGGTTGTCCTTCTGGCCGTCAGAAAGTCTTCACCGGAGCAAAGGCCTTCTCCAGAGGAGCAATCCCCCGTCACTTCGGAGCGCCACCGCCATCTCTTGTCACAAATCAACGAGAGATTCAGGAAAACGCTCAGTCTAGATTCCCAGCGATCAGTCAGTGTCCAAAGCCAAACGAGACCCAAGTCTATGGTACAAACTCCCTTCGTTGCTCAGAATAATGTAAAAACAAACAAAGACAAGGACGAAGAATTGATAAAGGAAAAATCACCAAAGAAGAAACGATTCCGACCCAAATCTTTCTTTTCACTAGAAACATTCCTCGACTCTCGAAGATCTGAAGCTTCGTCTGCTGATGATTATTCTTCATCTAAATATTGTAAATTCTATCTAGAAAGTGCCGATTCTTCTCCCGTTTTTAAGGGAAGGGCTACTCCAGATTTATTAGACACTCCGGGAATTTCTAGCGGCGAGTCTCGATGTAAGAAGAGGCTAGACAAGTTGGAGAATCACTATAATAAGATACAGAAACTGAAGGGGGCGGGTTTGCAACAAAACGAACGAGACTACGAACCGAACGGATACGAAGACATCGTCTATTCTGAACCGTTTTACACGAGTCAGACGACGCTAGTGTTAGGAGCCAAACCAGACAGTATCGACACAATCGACGAATTGTACGATCGCATCGATTACAATCGCAAAGAATGCATCGGAACTGTTGAAGAAATCACCAACAATTCCTCAGACGCGATTCTTTGCGAAGCCCAGTATATTAATGCGGAGTTTGGGGCTCAAGACAGAAACGACGCCGCGTACGTCATCAGTGTAGAGGAGAATGACGTTCTGATGAATGAACGCACGAAAGAACTGGTGGTTAAGATCATGGATAAATCGGTGGATTCCATTGGCTCATGCTCGCTAGACGTGGAGGCCGACAACACTGACTTTTCAGGTATTTTCGGGCGGACCGAGTAATGTTTGCAGTAACACAATAAACCTTCATCTTTCTTCTTGCTACTTTTATCATCTTCACGTTTCGTTTGATTATTCTATTTTAAATATATTTTAAAGCAGTAGAACTTCGATTTATTATTATTTGATCTGCAGCTAACTACCAATCTCTCTTTCAAATGCAAATTTAATTACAATTAGTTTTGTAGAGTTATATGTTTTTTGATTATTGTGGTTTTATTTGTTGGCTTGGAGTTTTACGCCTCGGCAACTCTCTGTTTTTACTTAATGTTCATTGATAATAAGGGCTAGTTTAACACTGGGAAAGTGTTAAAAATTTCTATTGCGAATTCTTAACAAAACAAAAATAACTTTAGAGTCAGATTGGATTATTTTCATATAGATCCTGTTAATAAATTACTTTCTTAACAAAATTGCTTGAGGTTACCAAATATGCAGGATTTAACATCATATTGGCTTTCTACTATATTTTAATTTATTATCTAATAATTATCGAACTCGCACGTTATTAAGTAACCATTTAATAAATTTTCTTTTTTTAATTGTTTGTTTTTATTTTTTATTTCACATTGTTGTGTGTTGTAGTGTTTTGCAATCACTTTTGTTTCTCTTTATTTATTCATCGAATCGTTACCACGACAGCCGTTACATTAAAATGTTATCAAATCAATTCATTATTGAATGGTATCAAAATTGATTGGTGATTAACAATTTTTCAATCGATCGACATTCATATAATCAATATTGAACTAGATTGTTCTACACATAATATCCACATATATAAATATATATGGAAAAAAGCACTATCTGTGACTGACCTTTGCCAGTTTTTTGAGTCATTTCGTAATTATGATTTTCTTGTTAAATCAATTTCAGATCACTTTCATAGAAAGCATTAAAAATTTAAAACAAATTTGGAGCGGGAGAAAATCTTGGTCCGTAAAGTTAATGTGAAAAATGACAATCAAATGTTCCTACCTTTTAATGTTTTTCTTGGAGAATCATTTTCTGACCATTTATTCTCTTATAAGTAGTATAGTAAGTATTATGATATAATGTGCTATTGTAATTATTGATAAATTAAATAACCTAACCCGATTTGAAAACACCTTCATTTCAACTGGAGAGTGCTTCTCTAAACAATAATTCTCACTTTGTGAGGTGGGCATTGGTACCGCTGCCCCGGGAACCATTCATTGGATAACCAACATACGTTAGTCTAAGTTGTTTGCTATTTTTGGTGACTTAGCAGGGGTGCCCGGGTTCATGGGGTGAGGTTTGTCCAGGTCTTTGCGCCGGATGTGTCTGTCCACCAACTGAGTGGTCGGCTGAGCGAGACTCTCTCACCCAGATTGCTCCTGTGATTTAAAAAAATATATATATAGGTACCGTCTCTCATTTTGGCCAGCTGTATTATTTTATGAATAAATTTCATAATTCAGTTGAAACAGCAATCGCCGAGGTTTGGTAATAATTGATAATATGCACCATTATGAATAAATGTGGATCTGCAGTGTGTTAATTTTTAAAATTATATTTTCTAAGATAGTGTTTTTACAAATAAGTAATAATGTTATCAATTTGTTATGATAGGATTTAATTACTTTATTTACCGTGTAATTTTATAGGGAAAAAAAGCAAAATAGTGAAATTGATTTCCCACTCTTCCATTTTCACGTCAAACCATAAATCTTGTAGGATTTTTAATAATATTACTAGATTATTATAGTTTAATATGTAATAAGTTTGTAGATAGTATTAACTGTGTTTCTAGTAAAGTGCTTGTTTTCATTTTATTGTACTATTTGTTTATTTTCTCACCCAATCGTCTTAATAATTCATCATATACCTTTATTATTTTATTACTTATAGCTGAAAACCGTATAATTGAATTAGGTAAATGTTTACGTTTCACTGGTTATATCTGTTAACTTGTTGAAAGCCAGCATACAAAAAATATATTTTTTCAATACGACGTAAAATATTTGACAGTTCTCACCTTTCTTACGAATTCAATTTTTATAACACTTCTTTTGTGATATAATACAAAAATTACAGTATGAAAACATTTCCCTTTCAAGTTCCTTGTCACAGAAAGACAGGTCGGGTGAATAGGGCGGGTGAACAATCTGGAACAATTCCATTCTTGCTCAAATACTGCTTCACTGACTTCACTTGACGGCCGCCATGGTCCAGTGGCAAGGCTTCTGACTAGAGATCCGGAGGTCGCGGGATCAATTCCCGGCGTGCGCAGATAAATTTTATTTGATAGAATTGTGTTTTCACAAATTAATCATTTTTAATAATGTAAGGAATATTTGCGGCACGTTCCAGAGTGGAAGATGCTTTCAGTATCGCCCTGGTGTAAGACCACCATTCAGAATTGAAACGTTGCTTGAAATGGATTTAGCCGTGTTTAGTGACTAGATCTGAATAGCCAGGTACTTCCCCACCATCCTCTTTTCCCATCTCCTTTCCCTCCCCACTTACCTTCAGCCTCATAATATACCCCAATTGGGGATGCCATAGTCTCACTGGCTCCAGACGGGAGCAGTTGGGACTCTTGTTGTGAGGTATTCATATTAAAAAAAAAACTGCTTCATGAGAGGAGAGAGAGCACTCTTCCATTGGCGTGACTCTTGCTTGGTTTTGGGATCGTACCCATAACGCCATGACTCATAACCTTGAACCTTGAAAAAAAAATCTGGGTCCTCTTCCAGCTGATTTTTCAATTCGTAGCAGTCTTAAAGGTGACGCTCTCTTTGATCCTCAGAGAGGAGACGAGGTTTGGCTGCAAATCTTGTCATGTGCAAATCCTGTGACAGAATCTGCTGAATTGAACTCCATGTTATTCCAGTCATGTCTGACAGTTGACCAATTGTTCGGTGATGATCTTCATGGACAAGAGTGTTGATTATATCAACATTTTTATCGGTGTTTGAGGTTGAGTGGCGCCCAGAACGAGGTTGATCTTCAACCGACATTTCCCCACTTTTAAAATGCAAAAACCGCATTTTCGCCGAAAGAAGAAATCTTTATAAGAAGATTTATTTAAAATTAAACTTTGGATGAATGTTTGGTCTCACAGCAACGCGGGTTCGCACACCGACTGAGAAAGAGTTTCCGTACAACAGTCGACTACAAAAAACCTGTTCCCCCTCCACTTCTCCCCTCTACCGCCCGAATCTTATTACTTTTGAGTCCCTTCTCGTATATCTTACTAATATTATAAACGCGAAAGTTTGTATGGATGTATATATGTTTGTTACTCTTTCACGCAAAAATCACTGAATGGACTTTAATGAAACTTTACAATAATATAGCTCATACATCAGTATAACATATAGGCTATAATTTATACCCAAAGCTTGCTATTTTCCATGCATTACAAATAATTATTGTTTAATAGAAAATTTGAGAATGACGTTTTGAAAAACAATGTTGTAAAACCAAAATTCTTTTTTAGAAAATATTTAAATTAGTGAATTTATTTGAAGTACCTATTCACCGTTGAATCGAATCAAGAATTATAAATATTTTAAATAAATAGGTTAAGAATTTTGGTATAAACATAGATGGGACCTACGAAAAGAAAATAAGCCAATCGAAGTACTAATCATGCGCAGACGAAGTCGCGGGCAGAAGCTAGTAAAATATAGAATGTTGAGGAGAACTTGCATTATATGGTTGAATAATTATAATAATATATTTGAATTAAATTACAATTATAAATCTTAGTTTAATACAAATAAGAAATTACACAATGCAAATTATATGTTAAAATCGGATATTAACAAATATTAAAATAAATATTACAATTTCAAGAAAAAAAATTCAGTCAATACTGAAGATCTCATCAATGAGAGATTCTTTTAAGATTTAAAAGAATTTACCTTTTGAATCTCTACGAAGAGATTCTATTTAGAAGCAATACACTCCTTCCCATCGGAAGCACCATTGGCAGGTTAGATTGGCCCTACAGGCAGGAAGATAAAATGATGATGTTAGAATGAATTGTATGATGGAATGAATCTATGATGGCGCTGTCATCTGGAACATAAAGATCCACAGGGTCCAAAATAGCCGAGTTTTCAATATAGCCTCACAAAAGTCTTAAATCAGTGAATAAATTATATCATTGAAGAAGAATAACAAGAGGAATAACCTTCAAAAGTTATGAAAAGATAGTTTTTCTTATAAAAAAATTAATAAATTAAGCTCAGTCAATATAAGCTTTTTACCAGGCATAATTAATTATACATATATTTTTTAATTGTCTTGAGTTCCTAATTGTGAATGCCATGGCCCCACCAGCCCCGGAGAGTTGGGGGCAGTCTCATGAGGTATTCCCATAAAAACAAATATATTTAAAAAATCCTCCATCATTATCGGCGCTGCAACTCTTGTAGAGTCCTGGTCGCTTCTAGAAAAATGTCCATTTTCCTGGTTTATCTCAAGTTCTTTTCAACCAAAGATGTGACTCCCGACACTCCTATATCCTGTAGACCATACAAGAGTCCCAACTGCTCCCAACCGCTTGGAGCCAGTGAGACGATGACATCCCCAAATGGGGTATGTTGTGAGGTTGAAGGTAATGGAGAGGGGAAGGAGATGGGGGAAGAGGAATGTGGGGAGTACCTGGCTATTCAGATCTCGTCGCCAAACATGGGTAAAGCCATTTCAAGCAACGTTTCAATTCTGTGTGTGGTCTTACACCAGGGCAATACCAAGAGTATCTTCCTCTCTGGAGCGCGCCGCAAATATACTACATATTATTTTTAAATGAATACGCTGTGAAATAACACGAGTAAATCAAATAAAATTTACACATGCCGGGGTTTGAACCCATGGCCTACGGATTGCGAATCGTGAGCAGCCTTATCCCTAGACCACGGAGGCAACTCTTGTATCTAGAAAAACCTTGGTTTCTCTCATCTACCTCAAGTTCCTTCCTTTTACCCAAGGATGTGGCTCTCCCCCCCACACCATTTATCTACCTAAGTGTGGGTCTCCCAACACATATGTATAAAGAATCCTCTTTTTTTGGTCAGCTATCTTGGATCCTATTTACACGTCCTACCCGGTGAAGCCATTCCACTTTTACTAATTTTGTTATTGATGTCTCTTCAAACATTGATTATACCTTGTTCTGGATGCAAAGATTCATCTTAGGTTTTCCTCTTAAAAAATATTCAAGAGCCTCTTGCTGTCTTTCCTGAGCCATAACTTAGTACCTACCGATCTGATGAAAACGTTATAGAAATATGTTTTCAAAATGGCTTCACTTAACTTGTTGAAAGCCAGCGTACAAAAAATATATTTTTTCAATATGACGTAAAATATTTGACAGTTCTCACCTTTCTTACGAATTCAATTTTTATAACATTTCTTTTGTGATATAATACAAAAATTACATCAAAATAATGTAGATAAAACGAACTTCCTAATAATCACTCAAATTTATGCTTTACACAATGGATTTATATAAAAAACAATGAATAAATATAGACTTCGAATATGACAGCGTTCATATTATCAAACGGTAGCCATTTTGTCCGCCATCTTTGGTGCCCGGCGCGTCATTAGCAATTAATATGAATTATTCGGAGTGGCTAAATGCAATCCAGTATTTCGTAATGTCAAGAACGAGAATGGCCCAAGCAATTCTGACCTTGTTCTTCATACAGTTTCTTTATACATAAGGGGCAAAATCGCTTCAAACATCCGGACCCGCCGGGGGGATTTGCCCTTGAGGTGATTTTTCGTGAAAACGGAGCTGTAAAAGTCTTACAAATATTATTATTATTATTTTAATCGGAAGAAAGGCATAGAATATGTAAACATTTTTGTATAAACATATCATGGGTTAGGTTTTTCATTGTGTAATTAACGCTGAAACTCAAAATTCATTCCTAGTGGCATTAAGTAATGATTTTGCTCTTTTGTTTGTCTTTGAAACATGGTTAGAAATTATGAGGCATTGAAATAACATTTTAATATTTTATTTTCGCACTTCTTTAATATTTAGCAATATTAGTATTACAACTTGTTTTATTTTAATTATATTTATTTATATACCTACATTATATGTGTTAGTAATGTTATGTGTTATATTTATTAAATTTTTATTTAAAAAAAAAAAAAATATATATATATATATATATATTGTGATATTAAAAAGCACAATCTAGGAATTTCACTTCTAAGCACTTGAGGGCCTAATGTTTTGTGGTGTTTTTAGCCCAAAATTACATGACTTGAAGAATTTAAATTATTGTGGCTAAAAAAAAAAAGAAAAACATTACTTGAAAATCTTTCTGATGGAATGCAATAAATTCCCTTCTCTCAAAATCTCTTGTCAGTTCATCAGCCGCAAATATAATTTTGAAATGAAGTGCATTTTCTTACGTTTTTAGTTGGAGGTGAGATTGTTATTCTGACGTAAATGTTTAACATTTCATTGTATCTCCTACAGACACCACATCAGGCAGTCTCAACATCCTCACTCCGTCATCCACCGGCTCTCACTTTCGGGATTTCACTTCACGTCTCCAGGAGCGAGTTGGCCCCGTATTCAACAAGCAGGACCTGCGTCCCCTGGTGGAGGAACCCATCGACCAGAGGAAGAAACCCAGCTATCTGCACTTAGCCTGCTCTGTCAACGGCTATTCAAACATTACAACCTACGATTCAAAACTCAGACAGAAACTCAACAAGTCCAGGGAAGCCTCACCGGGACGCCCCGGGAACACGGAAGACATGCTGAGAGACTGCACAGACGACGCTATGGCCACAAGACTAAACTCTTCAAATTCCAATAACCCCAACTTCTTCAAAAGCAGCTTTTCCGAAAGCAGTATCAGTTCTCAAAAGATGGCAAAGACAAACAGTACGAAGCAAAGTGTAACAACCGAAATGACGACACACACTTCGCGCAGTTTCCATCTTATCACCAACGGCTCAGCAGATATCCCGGCCAGTCCTTCCAAGTCCTTCATACAACAAAGGGTTGAGAGGCTGTACGGACCGGGAGCACTTGCGCAAGGCTTCTTCAATCAGAAGCGACAGAAAACCAAGAGTCAGTGTGAAGACGAAAAGGTCGCACTCAACGGCGGTAAGGTTATCAATCATATTAAATCCCCAGAGTGTTTGCAACTTTCTAGAGCGCACATTCTGAAACGTTCCCCTAATGGCACAGTTTGCGAAAGCACGGTCAACGAAACCTATAGCAACGGAGAAAACTGCGATCCCGCCCTTCCCGTGATGAGACATTTGCGACCTGAATTCAGAGCGCAACTGCCGATGCTATCGCCCAAACGTTCGGTACCGTTCAGAAGCGCCGACAACGATTTCAACATCTCAACGGATCTCGACTCGAGTCATAGCGATTCGCGATTATCAGGATTTGATGTGGTGGACAGATCGGCAAACGGAATAAAGGTAGATAGATTAATAAAATCCCCCCTCGCGATCGAGAGAACAAAACCAGTACCGCATGTCACAATCGTTCCTATCGAAAGAGAAATTGACATGCACAAAATAGTTCCTTCTGTGAACGGGACGCTTATATTAAACGCGGAGTTTGCAAAGTTGGATGTTGGCGTCAAAGCCGAAGAAATCAAAATCGACCCGGTAAAGATCAATGGAGTAAACAAAACAACAGACGTTAAGATAGAAGACTTAGATGACAATTGCAATAGAGTCAGTGTTGTAAATGGTTCTGGTGCCATTGGAGGGGTTTCTTCGGCCGTGGAAGGGGCCAGTGGAGGCGATGCGGCTGAGTCACAAGTGCTGGACGGACATTACTTCTTGGAGTTGAAGAAAGGGGAGACAGAGAGACTGATCAGATTGGCCGAGACGGCGGAGAAAGATTTGGAAGAGTTACAAGTGAGTAAAAGTTTTTCACATTTAAAGAAGTTAATCTATCTAAGGAATTATATTATAGGTGGTCGATGTCCGTATGTAGGACCTTTAGCTAGGCAGCATTGCTAGCAGTACTGTGGGTCGAGACCTTTTTATCATAGCGGGCATATAACTACATACTCTTATTTCAGAATATGGACAACTTGGACTATTTAAATTTGCATTTTTAAAAAAGAAATATGTCAAAGTGGTTATGTTTATGTGATTGTGTGTGATATTTAAAGTTAAAAAAAGCTTTCTTAGATTTGTCAAAAACAATGTATGAAATTTGCTTCCCGTAAAATTAGATTTGTGACTTTTGATTTGCGGGTTCGATACACCTGATTTTTATTTATTCCTTATATCTTCAGATTTCTTGCCAGTATTTGTAATTAAGTAGTTAATTAGAGCAGGCAAAGTTATTTTATTGCTCCAACATCGAAATTAAATGACACGGCGTGATGGTTAGTCAGTTATTAGAATATTCTGGGCCATTGAACACAGACTACTGATTATAAAAGTAAAAGTTGCACGCATCTGCTTTATTATTTATAATTATAAATAATATGTATATGGAGCAATCAATATATGTACATCTATACCATATTCACACAAGAGTATCCATGGGGTACACAAAATTTATATCCGTTGAACGCCGTCATTGCCAATCATATCTCATCAGCAATGTCAAAACATACTTTCTTTAAGGGGATAGTAATGTATTTAACTTTATTTTATTTTTATGATTTTATATGATTGTACAACATCTTAAGATTGTTGTGTCAAAATTTGAAACAAATCGGAGCAAAACTAAATATGATATAGAACTTGTATGAATAAAATTTTCATTATTAGTATTGGATTTTCTGGTATCCAAAACTTTAAAGCGATTTTCCGACACTTGACATTTTTAAAGCCGGTGAACAGTTTTAATCAAAATCTACTCTACCAATTCTTTTGAAATTTTGTATACTACTTCCTTACATGAATGACCAGGTAACGCTGGTAGCTTTTTATTTATTTTTCATAATTATGACTTTTACAATAACAATTAGGCCCATTTTTTAGACGAAAATTGGTTTTTTCACTTCCAAGTGTCAACAAAAATTAAAAAATCAGAAAACAAATATTTCCTCCCAATATTACCTTGGAAAAGTGGTTTTCTAATGATATCATTTTTATTTTTTTTATTTCCGTTTATCCAGTCATGAGTTATACTGTTCACCGGCGGACAACTTTTTTTCGAGGCTCTTCTGAAGATTTGCTGTCGTCGGCTTAATTATTTATATTTTGTTTTAAAAAATTAAGGAAATTTTGTTTGCATGTTGTACTATAATGTTACGATCATTTAAATAAATTTGAATTACCAGTAGCGTTTAAAAAAATTCTTAAAAATGAGCCTTTTTTATGCCGAATTAACGTTACTACCCCCGTGGGGTTTTGTACCTTAACCTCTCGACTGCCGTTCGCCCACCGGTGGCCGCGGGTCGAAATTTAAAAAAAAAATTTTTTTGAAGCGATTTTGTTCCTTATGTATAAAGAAGTTGTATGAAGAACAAGTTCAGAATCGCTTGCGCCGTTCTCGGTCTTGACATAGCAAAAATCCGCATAGCGCCAACCCATCTGAATAATTTATAATAAATATCTATGGTCAACTTGGCGTCACTTTTACAAACGGTTTTCAACTGTCATTTCATTTTCAAACAAGTATTTATGTCATTACTTCTTCGAAAACACCTTTGAATTGGTTTTTTTCATGTAGGGTGTCTATTCAGGTTTGTAGAGAAATAAAAAAAAATTATCATTTTCGTATGAATATATTTTATTTACATTTTTTTGTCGAATGGGAAATATTTTCACATTTTTTTGTTAAAAATAGCTATTCTGGGAAAACTTGTAACGATATTATCATGAAATATATATAAATAATAAGGTACATTATCTGGCAAACAGAAAACAATCACAAAAAAAAACAATTCCTTTGTTTTTATACGATATTTGAGCAAAAGCCGGGAAGATAATTTCGCGCGATTTTTTCCAAAAACACCTGGCAGTCAGGAGGTTAAAAATGTTTGTAGCTTACTAAAATAAATCATATTCGAATGGCAACAGAATAATAAATCTGAACAGTTCTTGCTTTTCATTTTGTAAAGCATTTCATAATAAATGTTTAAACTTCACTCAACTGTGCAAAGTTATTGGTGAAAGTGAAGAATGTTTCCGATTTTCAAAGCCATAATACTGTTTTTATTTACAGGAAAGTCTTAATACTTATTTGGCTTTATGGAAAATATAATAAAATTTTAATTTTTTTCGTATTTCTTTTTTATATATCTTTTCATAACATAAACTAGGAATAAATAATTTTTTTAGAATATAAGCAGCTTATTCGTGGGAAACTACTTATGATAGAAATATACAATTTTTTGAAATAAAATATAAACACATTATCTGTTAAGATAATACAATTTACAAGAGCATAATTTTTTTTAAAACGAGTAATTATTACGAAAACAGACTCGGAGCCAATGGCTGGCTGCGTGCAAATTTATTATTCTTGAGCTCCAAAGGAATTCCAAAGGTTAAAACCCTGGTATTATGACAGATATAATTTATTAAACTGTCAAATGTTGTGGATTTCAGAAGCGAGGAGATGCCAGTGAAGAGGTGTTGGGATTCCTGAGAGCGGCGGGCGGTAAGGCCCGACTGTTGGCCACGCAAAAGATGCAGCAATTTGAGGGTAATAATCAATCATTCCATTCTACTGAATCTGGTATTGTGTTATATAGTCAATTGTTTCGAGGCTTTCAATTTTCACACTCCTCTTCTATCTGTCTCTTTGAGATCCAGGCTCAGTACAACATTTCCTTGAAAAGCCCACCCACATAATATTTATTTATTTATTTATTTACACATATACGGCACAACATGTGCCATTAACATAATTGACATAACATATAAATAGTACAACAACATGAAGAATGACTAACAGTATAATTGTAAGTTAAATATAAGGAAAAAAATGTAAAAAGTAAGTAGTAAGGTTATAAGTAGTAGGTAAAGGGTAAATTATAAATGTAAAGTGAAAAATATGGTATAAAGTATAAGTATAAGTATAAAGCATAAAGTACAAGCTTTAAATTATTAACACATCGTAGTTGGGACACGGCATTTGCCGTTTTTCGCGGACTGTCGATCAACTGCGGGATACGGCAAATGCCGTTTTGTCGACTGTCGGTTCTTGGCGGGAAACGGCATTATACGGGTTGAAGGGTAAAACGCCAGGAAGGGTAATTTGCTACCTGGGTGCTAGGCGATAGTCTGTCGACGTTATTTGAGATGCATTGTCCGGATTGGCTAGTGTGCCGCTTGTAAAGGCGTGGCCAGAAATCTAGAGTTTTTATGCGATCTCAATCTCCAGTTTAGTTTGAGTCATTTCACGTGTTGGACTATTTTTCATACCGCTCGCACTGTTTTGTTTACTGTTTGGTATTTTATTATTTGAATATATTAGCATTGTATAGAACTTTATCCCTACAAAAATGTCTTTACAAGCCAATGATAGTGACGATGAAGTGTATGCCGACAATTTATCTAATTGTTCTTGGAATGATGATATTGACGAGGTGTCAGACAACGAACCCAGTGATGATGAACAAATACCAAGACCTAGAACGTTTCACCGTCGTACTATTGAAAGTGATTCTGATTCGGAGACGAGCTCAGATGAGGATGTGGACGAGTGGTCATCGTTTGATAATCCTCCAGTTCTGGAATCGTTTTTAGGCCGCCGCGGTTTGAATTCAAATGTCCATTGTCCTCAAACTGTAAGTGATGCGATAGAGTTATTTATCGGTGATGATTTGTTTGAATATTTTGTAAACGAATCTAATAGATATTACCACCAAAACTCACATAATTACAAATTATATAAAAAATCGAGAAAGTGGAAAAATATTACTTTGAAAGAAATGAAAAAGTTTTTGGGGCTGATTATATTGATGGGACAAGTTCGAAAGGATATAAGGGACGAGTATTGGTCTACGGAACCAACAACCGAAACTCCTTACTTTGCTAAAACGATGTCCAGAGACAGGTTTCGGCAGATTTGGAAAGCGTGGCATTTTTCTAACAATGAAGATATCATCGATAGTTCCGACCGATTATGCAAAGTAAAACCAATTATTGACCACTTTTTACCAAAATTTATAAACATTTACAAACTTTATAAACAACAAAATTTATAAACATTTAAAATAAACATTATATTTCGTATTTTTTTTGTATTTTGTTTTATTATGTATAGTTATATTATGTTGCCAAAGTTTTGTAAGGAAAAGTGACAACCGACTATGCCACAGTGAATCAAGTGATGATCAAATGTCATATATGATTTCTTTGAAAATTTCAATCGAAAATATTATTTGGTTTAGAAATTGTGTCAATTTTAAGAAAGCGATGTATTTTTGCGCTAATCGCGAAAAACACCCGCTATAGACTAGATTCTATTGTTCGGAGCGCCCGATTACGATGTGTTAAGCAAAAATAAAAAAAAAAGTTAAAAGTGAGAATAAAATAATAATAATAAAAAAAAGTTAAAAGTAGAAATATAAGATATCTTTAAAAGGTACAATGATTTAAATATAAATATAAAGTAAAAAGTCCTCATAGGAGCAAAGAAAAATAACATAAAATAAAATAGTTAATAGGTAGATATTATGGATTATAAATATTAACCGATATGATGAATTTTACAAGTACCTATGATTAATGAAATAATGTTTTGCAAGTACTGGTAAGCATATTATGTTTACATGATCATTCGTGTATTATTCCCAAAGATGTTTTATTTCCTTATCCTTCTAGATCGCTTGTGTTAAGTGAATATTAAAAATTAGATAGAAAACTCTTTATCTGGGTAACCAATTCAAAATTTCCCTACTGGTAATCCAAGGAAAGATTAAGAGCCTCATTGTAACCTTTCCTTTCATTACAGGCAGTCATTCAGACTGAAGATGTATTATAGTTACCATATGAAGGAATAAAAAGACCTACTCACCAGTGGCGGTCCGTGAGTTTTCAGTGAGCTAGAGTACTAAGATTGAAAAAAAACGACATTACTGATGTTGTTGTAGCTGAAAATATTTTTTTTTTTCAAAATTTCAACTTTTTGTATGAAGATCTTCAGAATTCTTTTAGTTTGGGGATGCGCCGCATCCATAAACTAAAAGATCTTCACACGAAAAGTCGAAATTTTGAAAAAAAAATAAAATTAATTTTCAGCTACAATAACATCAGTAATGTCGTTTTTATTTTCAATCTTGGCACTCTAGCTCGCTGAAAACTCACGGTCCACCCTTGCTACTCACCATCCTATTTAACTTGTTGAAAGCCAGCATACAAAAAATATATTTTTTCAATACGACGTAAAATATTTGACAGTTTACACCTTTCTTACGAATTCAATTTTTATAACATTTCTTTTGTGATATAATATAAAAATTACATCAAAGTAATGATATAAATCGAACTTCCTAATAATCACTCAAATCTTTGCTTTCCACATTGGATTTATATAAAAAACAATGAATAAATATAGAATTAAATTAAAACAAATAACTTTGTTTAAACCACTAATATAATCACAATTACCTACATGTTTCAAAACCGATGGTTTCTTCGTCAGGGTAGTAATGACATTAATAACAAAATAAACAAACAAGTATAGACTAAAAAGAACTATGGACAAAAATGTTTTAGAGAGAGGTGATTAATTAATTAAAAATATCGTAAAAAACAATTATTAAAAATTATTTAAAAAATATGAAAAATTACATTATATAAATTATCAAAACATAATAAAGATGTTTAAACAACAAAAATAAATTATTTTAAATATAATTATTAATAAGAAAATAAATTTAAGAGATGGCTATTTTAAAAAAATATTTGGTTATTAATAATATTTAATTTACTATTAACACTTTTTCTAATTTCTAAAATTTCTAAGTTTGCTAATTGTAAATCTGTTGAGTTTGTGTGTAAAATTTTTAACCCTTTAATTGTGATTATATTAGTGGTTTAAACAAAGTTATTTGTTTTAATTTAATTCAAAATGACGCCACAAAGTGATTTTGCGAAGTTTGAAGAAATAAATATAGACTTCGAATATGACAGCGTTCATATTATCAAGCGGCAGCCATTTTGTCCGCCATCTTTGGTGCCCGGCGTGTCATTAGCAATTAATATGAATTATTCGGAGTGGCTAAATGCTATCCAGTAATTCGTAATGTCAAGAACGAGAATGGCCCAAGCGATTCTGACCTTGTTCTTTATACAATTTCTTTATACATAAGGGGCAAAATCGCTTAAAAAATCCAGACCCGCCCGGAGACTGCGGCCTACAAGAGGTTAAAGCACTGATTGTAGGATTGCATGCAGAAACCCCAACTGAATTATTATTTTTCCTATGACCCGACAAAGCGAATAATAATAATTCAGTTGGTGGTTTTGCCTACTAAAGATCCAATTTGCAGAGACTCTGCATGCAATCCTGCAAGCAGTGTTTTAAATCGGATAGGGAGGAGGCCGTTTAACCACTCGAGCGCTTTTTGCCACATTATGGCACAATTTCCACAAGCTCGGATTGCTTTGTTGCCAAAATGTGGCAAATTAAATTTTTTTATTTTTTATTAAAACGACTATATAATAATATATTGTACATTCAAAATATAACAAAATAAATATTCTCTAGATTCTTAAAACGCCACATAGAACTATAATCAGTTTGTAGGTCTCCATATTCAAATTCGGAGGTATGATTTTTTTAATGTTGGCGGAAAAATTTCCTTTAGCAATCTGAGAAAAAATATTTTAATTGCTCTGTCACTCCAGTGGTTAAAAGAATTCGCGACTAACAATAGGGTTTTTTCATAGTTTTGTTACTGTCAAAAAAAATTACCATAAAGAAGGCATTTTACGAGGGCTGTCCGTAAAATAAGGTCCCAATGATTTTTCACAGAGTAAAACATTTTTGTTTGCATTAACACATCCATTTTTGGAAAGCTTGGGCTTTTTCCTATTTTTGTTTCCAACATTGCAATCGATGCATTTTTGCGTGCGGTATTTTATGCCTGTGTCATAGAACTCTCCCGCCGCGTCATGCAGGTAGTGCATGACATCTTCTTTCAGCTCCTCGTCGGTTGCGAAATTCATTCCACCCAGGTTTTTCTTCAATTCGGGGAAGAGATGATAGTCAGTTTGGGCTATGTCCGGGCTGTAGGGGAGGCGTGTGACCGTGTTCCATCCAAATCAGGCGATGAGAGCGGTTATTGCACGGGCGGCGTGGGGATGAGCATAATCATGATGCAAACGCACTCCCTTCGTCAGCATGTCCACTTCTTTTGTTTTGAATTGTTTGTTCTTCAAAGTCTGACAGTAGATATCGGCGTTTATTGTAGTGCCGGTAGGCATGAACCCGCACAAAAATGATCCCTTATCTCATAACACGCTCGTTATCAATTTGGCGGCAGACAATTTTTGCAAGCATTTTTGGCAAGCATTGCTTTTTCCACTTTGGCAATTGTTTCATCTGAAACCGATGTCCGTCCGGCACGCTTTTCATCATGGACGTCTGTACATCCGTTTTTAAATTCTCTGTACCATTTATGCACGTTTTTCGCTCTCATACACTGTTTACCTTACACTTCACGCAGCTGAGAATGAATGTCTAGCGGGATTTTGTTTTTTAAACACAAAAAACTTTCTTTGGTGAATTTACATAATCAAACTTGTTTGTCTATTTTCAGGGCTGTGCCACAAAAACCTGAACCGCAGATTGGACGAGCCCTTCCCCACCACCTGCACCGACCTGCAGGGCTTCTGGGACATGGTGTCCCTGCAGCTGGTGCACATCCAACAGCTCTTCAGCCAGCTGGAGGATATGAGGGCACAGGGATGGACAGAGGTAACATTACCTAACCTTACCCTACCTTTCCTTCCTAGATTGAAGTGGAAGTTCTTTACTAAGTGCATGCAATGCACTGGTGTCTTCAGTCTCTACACAACATCCGTGCCCCAATCATTGATATAACCTACTTCCTTTCAAAGGCATTATTATTAATGGACAGGTTATTCAATTTCGGGTCTCGGGCATGTGTTCTACCTATTTTTTAGGCAAATTATATCTTAACCCATTCAGACCTGAATTATTGTTAAGGGAGAAACAAATTATTTAAGAGTGGATTAGGCTTTATTGTGGTTTTAAAAAACAAAAATATTTTTTTAATATTTTTTTTGTATTGTTTATTAGGAAATTGAACATGTGCATAATTATGCCCATCAGGTCTCAACGGTCACAGATCACTGAAAGGAGAATATTGTTGCAGCGGTTTTGAATAGAAAAATTTCAACAATTATTAATGAAATATAGAAATTCTTATGAACAGTGGCGAACCTTAATATTTGAAGTTTATTTTAAGGATTTCCATGATATGAAATTTTGTTCCTTTTTATACGTAAACGAATTTTGCATTTATCACAAAAAAAAAATTTTGATTACGAGAGATTTTTTACATCGCTTTCTTTGGTCAAGATGGGGCATATGGCCAACCTTATCATGTCGAACGTCTGCGTTAGGTCAAACTTCTTCACTAACTTTTTTTCTTTTAGTGCAGGTTTCCTTGTATCTGGATATTTTGGACATCCGGACTTTCTTTTAAATGTTTGATTTTTACCCGCCTTTACTAGTGGTTCTGCAAGGCTCATCTTCCTACTTTTCTCTGAAAGGCACCATTTGTTCACCGATACACAATATTTTATCTGGCTTCAATTCCAATACAATCAAACTCTTGGAAAATTTAATGTTCCAATACGTATATGCAGCCTGATAACTGATTTAATTTCGTTGGCTTAAAATTACGTTTGCCAATTTTCAGGGCATAAATGTCTGTTTATTCCGCCATTTTTTTTAGTTCACTTTCATTAATATACCTAAAAAATAATGCATTGCAGGCCCAATATAGTCGTCCTCCCCATTTTCAAAAGTAACATGTAATGCAATTTTATTTTTAGAAAATATGTAAAAAAAAAAAATTATTTCGCCCCTTTATATTTTTTTTCCGTGATATCCAATGGTTCATCTTCTTAAAATGCAATATCTTCATAATGCCTCTGATAGCATCTGGAGAAATTTTATATGCACCTATTCTAACTTGTTTTGTAGAAGTCGAAGGTTCACATTCCAAAGAACTCGCCTCCAAACGTTCAGCTTCCACGTCAAAATTATCATCATCACTAAGGTCTGAGTCAGAATCATTCTCCAACAATCCTAAAATCACCTCCAAATCTTCTTTGTTCATAGAGTTATACATTTTTCCTAAAATTAACAACACAACATAAGTTTTCCAAATAACAAAGAAAGGAGTACAACATTTTGTATACATCATGTAAAGGTGTCATTGAGACTGATTGTGCATAATTCTGCACATCAAAATTCAAACACTTCCATACGCTTATTTATTTAACTATTTACATTTTCAATGTATACATAATAGTTATTAACATTTTAGAATTGCTTCTGCGTACTTCTTTTATGAAATAATTTTGAAATTTTAATAAAAACTATGAAAACAAAATGTACCTACCAGCACTCCTGTCAAACGGTTCATCGCACTTTTCGAAACAACCAATATTTATACCTTTTGCGGGTAAGATAACTCCACTAGTTAAATTTTTAGGTAGAAATAATGTTGCTTGTTTAATACAAACAGGCGGAACATTTAAAATACTTAAAATTACTCCTTATATTATGCTTTGAAGTTAGTGTGCATAATTATGCTCAAGGGGTCTGAATGGGTTAAAATGATTATTTTAAATATCAGTGATCCAGTTTGTTTAGCAGCAAAGTTATTAGGTGTTTTATGATTTACACGGTGTTGGACGTACTTACTTTTCAGTGATTCTTAACACTATTTGAAGTAAAAAAAGTCTGGAATGATATTGGCGCAAGCAATTCTGACCTTGTCCTTGTACAATTTCTGTATATATAAGGGTTAAAATCGCATTTTATTTTTTAACCTCAGCTGTCACCCGCCCGCCGGCGGGCTTATGACAGATGACTCGTTAAGACAGATTTTTATTCTTGACTTGTACTCAAACTTTTCTTTTAGTTTTATATCTGAGGGACGGATCATGTGGAGTTTTGTTGCAACATATCTGTAGTTTCTTTATCTAAATTGGTTTTACAACTTGGAATGTTTTTTTAAGTCATTTTCTAATGTGATGGATACACGGTCTAGTAGAGGATTCTGTATTTTTTAACGGTACATATAATAATAATAATAATTGGATAATTTGTAGAGCGCCGTTTTTGTGAGAAATCACCTCAAAGTACAATTTATAATGAATTCTTAGGCTCTATCTAGATTTATCATTTACAAATAGATACAGAAAACATACCTACCTGGCAGGTCACTTCTGATAAATACTAAACACAAAATTATTTATGCTTGGAGGAGATAAGACTTTGCACGCGGAGGACACTGTATTTAAAACACTCGACATTGCATGATTTTACATTTGCTACCCTACCGCTGTTCATTTTACATTGATAAGAAGATTAGTGCCAAAAATAGAGTTAATATTTATTTTTATTTTTAAATTAACAGGTAAAACCTCAAATTATAACATTTTAATTAATGAAGACTGTTTTGTTGGGTAAATGGTTGAGGATCTTATTGAGAACACTTTCATTAATATTTTATAATGAAGATTTATTCACGACTTGACATGGACCAGACTGGATCAGACTTAGACACAGAGAGAGCGTACACCATAGACATAATGATCACAAGTACTTTCCACTAGTGATGTGACCTACTTTACAGTAGTGATGTGACAAAGACAATATTAGCAAAACTCAATCTAAATCTGAAACAGAAAAATCATAAAAAGATCGGGTCACATCTGGGACTAGAGCCCAGGACCTCCGGCTTTCCGGGCAGATGCCCTAACCACTGAGCTAATGTGACTAGTCCCTTTTTACAGTGAGCGCATATGAGATTGGATCGCCTTATCTCATTTGCTTTGCTGCACACTATATACACTGGCGTAAATTGCGGCCTGGCAATTGATGTTTTTAAAATTGGAGGAATATTATGAAAAATCTCATTTGCACAGTCATCTGAAGAAGAAGAAATTGAATCCGGAGATTCACTTTCTACTCGCAATGTACAAGAATGTCACTTTCACCACCAAGAAAAAAAAAACAAATAAACAAAAAAAAGCATACTGAAAATTGCATCGCACTTTACGCAACTAAAGCTTGACTAACGGTTAAGTAATTATAAAGCATATTTTTTTAAAATTTCAAATACAATTTCCAATGAAATGTCACCATCTCAATGACAATTCTTTTTTCAAACTTTCTTCCGGCCCGTAAGTAGTCTAATAATGATTATTCCGATTTGACAGCTTGTGGTAGGAACCACGATCATGCCAACTCTGGCCGGATAAAAAGGTAGTATCTAACAAGGCCACCAACTTGAACCGGAAGCAGAACGTAACAAACAAATTTACAGACAGATGAAATTTGAAATGGTAGAGTTAAAACAGGACTTACTATGCTCAGTCATAATACCGCTACTATAATTGAATGTTTTGATTTTCATAAAGTATGTTTATGTATCTTCAGGTTCCCGCTGAAGTCCAGCCCGCAGAATCGGCACGCTCCACCAGCTCCAAAGGCGCCAAACCGCGCAAGCCCGTGAGCTTCAAGCCCGCGGACCCCGCAAAGGCGGCCGCCACCGCCAAGAAGCGCGACGAACAGCGCAAAGCTCTCATGCAGGCGCGACGCAACCTCACCGCAAACAAGACGGACAACGCGCAAGAGGCGCCCATAGAAATATACGCTCCTCCCATGAGAAAGGATTCAGAGAAATCCACGTCCAGTTGATCGCTAAATCGGGGTTGAGAAATTGTCGCAATTTGAATCTCGCCACTTGTATTCCTTTTTTAAAATTATCAACTTATAATTTTACCATTTTTTTAAGATTTTATTTTTATTTCATTTTGTATGCGACTCATTTGTGTTAAATTCATGTAAATTTACTTGAATATAAAACAATTATGAACTTAGCGAAAGATTTTAAAGGATTAAGAATTTTGTTATTTTTAAAATCTGGGTTGCAAAATCTTTTGCTATTTTTCATTATTTGAAACCGCAGAATTAGTGGGAACTGTTTTCAAAATTTTCCAAAAACGACTGCATAGTTAATTTTGTCAAGCTGTAAATTCGTTTTTGAATTATCGATCTTGATATTTTGTATGAATTGAATATAAAATATGGACATATTTCTTACAGTACTTATTTATTGTCAAATTAAAAACAAGTTATAGTTTGAATATTGACAACATTTTGTTCTTGCAATCTTTCGCTGCATTTATGAAAACTTAAGACATCGCTTGATAATTTTGTGTATAAAATGGTGATTTTTTTAATGAATTATTATGTAAAATAACATTTTTAAAGCAATATTGTATGATAACACCCAATTTGATAATCTTTTGCAATTTTTTAATCTCACCTTTTTTTTCTAATTTGTAGTATTATTTATTTTACATTTTAAGCTAAAAAATTCAATTTCCCTTTAGGAATTCTACTCTTACAATATATTATTAATCTTATTACACTTCTTAACTATACAAAATATAATCTGTGAATTGAAATAATAGGGCTTATTTAAAAATTTCCCATAAAATAAATAAATAGTACATTCACTTACTAAAAACATAAAATTAATATGTATTATTCTAAATAACATCAAATAATAGCAAAAAAAACAATATTGAATATCGATGGCCTAGCGGACACATGTGTTAAGTGCAGTTTTAAATAAAAACAATTATGTATTGTCTCAGCGAGAGATAGTATGTGATGTCATCGTTCAAGAATCTTTTGTCTTTTTCGTTTTCAAAGAAAATGCATAAGAGGGAAGAAGATGAACGTCGATGACGTTGATCTCGCTCTCGCTGGTAATAGAACAATACATGTTTTGTAAAGCATTTATCTTGATTACTTACTTTGAAATTTACATGACTTATTTCACCTAGAATGGATAAAAAGCGGATATTCACATTAATTTATTACATTACTTGTTTCATCTAGAATGGATAAAAAGCGGATATTCACATTAATTTATTACATTACAGTAAAACTCGCTTAAGAAGTTCCCATTTAAGAAGTTTTCACGCTTAAGAAGTTTTGATTTTCGGTCCCTTGAAAATTCCATACAAAAAACTGCAAAAAACACGAATTTTTCCCACTTAAGAAGTTTTAGAGCTAAAACTGCTTCCCACTTAAGAGGTTTTAGAAATCCGGCGGTAAAATCAACACAAACGAAATATTGTGCCGCAAAATATCTAAAATGAACCTTTTTCCAAGTCATAAATTGAAAGATGTTTGCTTCACAGATTTCGCGCGATCCTAGTACCCATAACTAGTACCTGAGACCATAAAACCCTTTGTCGGCCGCCGGGCCGTAAGCCGTAACCTGCCGCAACCCATAAATAAACCAATACCCAGTCCCCTAATCCCCTAACTAGGTACAATAGCAATGTGACCTGTGGAACAAATAAGCAATGCGGAATTATGTAGGTAACGAATATGCAAGCATCTAGGTTGAGTTTAATATAACCTTTCATGTTTTTTCGGCCTCAATGACAACGTGGGCTAGATCTACATTTGCATACTAATAATCTTCCTTTTGGTACTGAACACAGAGATGTTTCGTAATATTATTGTATAAAAATTTTATTCCATCGAATTTGAACACGAAAAACTTTTGATCATCTATTGGATCGCGGTTAATACGGAATATTTCACCTTCAAATAAATATATTTACCTTTATTATTACATAACATGATTAAATATGCCAGAGGAGATGGTAAAATATCCATTATAATTACGTTTTTTCAATCTTAAAAAATTGCCATGCATCATGTTTCATCTGACGTTTGTCATAAATTAAGTTTGAAGGTTCGGAAATACATATGCATAAATTTAAAATTTAGATTGAAACAAAACTTCGCAAATGATTTTTGTAGTTTTGTATTCACCGCGAGACTGAATTCGATAGTTTTACCAACTTTGGATGCGTTAACCATTGATATATGGCGTTAACAGATATAATTCTAGCGTCAAACAGCTCATATGATACCTACAACTTTCTGATTCGAACATCAAGCCATTTATTTACGTGCGAAATCGTAACTATTCGACGTCTGGTAGGTGGGTAGGACATAATATTGGGCTGCGCGTCTTATTTTCAGAAGGACCGCGAAATTTCGATTTACGCAGAAATATAGCGTATTTTTACCAATTTACTTTCAAATACCTAATTGTCAAAAACCGGCCGCGACAGAAATCGACTGCGAAATTTCGATTTCCGCAGAAATATATCGTATTTTTACCAATTTACTTCAAATACCTAGATGTCGAAAACCGGCCACGACTGAAATCGACTGCGAAATTTCGATTTCTGCAGAAATATACCGTATTTTTACCAATTTACTTCAAATACCTAAATGTCAAAAACCGGCCGCGACAGAAATCGACCGCGAAATTTCGATTTCCGCAGAAATATATCGTATTTTTACCAATTTACTTCAAATACCTAGATGTCGAGAACCGGCCGCGACCGAAATCGACTGCGAAATTTCGATTTCCGCAGAAATATACCGTATTTTTATCAATTTACTTCAAATACCTAAATGTCGAGAACCGGCCGCGACTGAAATCAACCGCGTAATTTCGATTTCTGCAGAAATATATCGTATTTTTACCAATTTACTTCAAATACCTAAATGTCGAGAACCGGCCGCGACTGAAATCAACCGCGTAATTTCGATTTCTGCAGAAATATATCGTATTTTTACCAATTTACTTCAAATACCTAAATGTCAAGAACCTGCCGCGACAGAAATCGACCTCGAAATTTCGATTTCCGCAGAAATATATCGTATTTTTACCAATTTACTTCAAATACCTAGATGTGGAGAAACGGCCGCGACCGAAATCGACTGCGAAATTTCGATTTCCGCAGAAATATACCTTCAAATACCTAATTTTCGGCCGAAGAACTCGATTTTTGGCAAATTTTTATGATTGTTTTTTTTCATAAATTTTTGATTTACACGGGAATTAGTTAATTCGAAATTTGATGTCCCATGAATTTCGATTTTTTTTTGACCGCTTGGAGCATATAAGCTTGTTTTCACGACAGTAGGCAGACATAGGAATGACGTATGCCTCGGACTCGAGTTATTAAATGGCTAAAATTGAATCCCACTTAAGAAGTTTTCCCACTTAAGAAGTTTTTTTTCCCCGGTCCCTTGGAAAACTTCTTAAGAGAGTTTTACTGTACTTGTTTCATCTAAAATGGATAAAAAGCGGTTATTCACATTAATTTATTACATTACTTGTTTCATCTAGAATGGATAAAAAGCGGATATTCACATTAATTTATTACATTACTTGTTTCATCTAGAATGGATAAAAAACGGATATTCACATTAATTTATTACATTACTTGTTTCACCTAGAATGGATAAAAATCGGATATTCACATTAATTTATTCCATTACTTGTTTCATCTAGAATGGATAAAAAGCGGATATTCCCATTGATTAACATTACTTATTTCATCAAGAATGGATAAAAAGCGGATATTCGCATAATTTTTTTTTGGTTTTACATATTATAATTAAACCGGAGTATTCTTATTTATATTGAATTTTCAAATTGCACTTAATACATGTGTGTGCTAGACCCTCAATATAATAGACTGAAATTTATATAACTTCCTAATTTTTCCACAGATGTAATTTAGAAATTGATTTTAAAGGTGGATCATTTTCTGATAGAACGCATTCTTGTCAATATTATTTGTGACGATGGTAAAAATGAAGTGTGTATCAATAAGTATTGTGATTTTTTTTTAATGCTCATTGCAAAAATAGATGAAGCGTATTTACCTTCTGCCGTTGGCAGAAATTGAAAATCTCATTGAAATTACTGTGTGTATATCATTCTATCTAAATTATTCCAATTGCCACAAGATAGACTTAAAATGCACAAAAGATATATTGGCTATTTGGTTTCACTGTAAAGCATTTTTGGCTCTCACAAAACAGATTTCACAGTAATTATTTAATTTTGTAAAGACTTATGAAGCTAATGTTCCGTGATTTCAAAAAAAATTTAATAAATGTTGTGAATTAAAAAAAAATTGATAAGACAAATATACTTAAATCATAATATGTTATTGGGCTGGGCTTATGACAAAGTTAATATTTTGGATTTAAATACAGTTAATATTTGAATATTTTTATAAAATATAAAACATATTATGTAACCTTACATCCACATCAAAAAGTTTAATAAAATTAGTGGTGGATTTCAAATTTCATGGCCTGAAAAATATTTTTTGAATGCCTACAGTGAAACTCTCTTGTAAGGCATTTTGAGCTATGTATCATATACAGTGAAAATCTATAAGGTTTTCCAAGAGATTGGGAATATATGTGAAAAATTGGGCTGTTTTTTTAAATTTCTGTTTTCAAAAAACACAACTTAACAACACAAGTATAAAAACTTCTTACATTGTAACCTTATTAGTGCGTTTAACTGTATGTGAATTTAAATTAGGCCATTTTCAATTCAGTATTCAGTGGGCAGTAAAAAGTAAATGTTAAAAGAAAGAAAATCTCTTAACGTGAAAACCTTATATGAGGGTTTTACTGTTTGCAATGCTTAATTCTTTATACCAGGTGGCGCAAAAGTCCTCACTTGATTTCCTGAAGTAGTATTTTTTAAGTGAAAGTGGAGACGGTTTATGAATAGTTCCCGTGGAATTTCCTCATTTATCTCTCTCTCTCTCTTTCCTATTTTATTTCTATTTTCTCATTTTCCTCATTCCTTTAGCAGTAACCTGGTCCCTTTTACAAAGCTCACCAGGATTGTACAGTGAAACCCTCTTAAGAATTTTTCCAAGGTACCGGAAAAAAAAAACTTTTAGGTGGGAATACAAGTGGGAAAAATTGGGTCTTTCAGTCTTCAAGGGACCAAAAAAACCAAACTTCTTAAGCAGGAAAACTTCTTAAGACAGAACTTCTTAAGAGGGTTTCACTGTATGTGTCTAGGTCTTCCCAGCTTTCTGAACCTATCTCCCCGCAGAGCGGGACATTGACACTATAGGTGAATTGGAGTATCATCATCCACTTCACCTTTCTTGCATCTATTGCTGTTTTGTTGTGTCTCCTGAGATGACAATATCCCGTTAGTAGTCCTACCAGTTGCCTCAGTGAGTTTCTGTCCTAAAGCAGTAACTTTGTTTAACCTTTTGAAAGCCAGCATAGGAAAAATATATTTTTTCATTACGACTTAAGAAATTTGACATTTCATACGAATCCAATATTTATAACATTTCTTTTGTGACATATTACAAAAAATACATGAAAATAATGTAGATAAAACGATCTTTCTGATAATACTTGATATGTATTCTTTCCACAATAAAGTTATATCAAAAATAATGAAAGAATATAAGAGTTTCAACCAACTCCGTCCATATTTTGACGCGGTGGCCATTTTGTCGGCCATCTTTCTTGCCCGCCGCGTCATCGACAATTTATTAAAATTATTCCAAGAGGCTAGACGCTATGCAGTATTTTGTTACGTCGAGAAGAAGCGATTCTGACCTTGTTCTTGATACAAATCCATTATACATAAGGGACAAAATCGCTTCCAAAAACCGGTGATCATCGGTGATCAATCGGCCAACTAGAGGTTAAATAAGAAAAAATAAATGAAATGAAAAGGATTCTTGAGGAGTATAGCCATCCATGGTTTGTCAATGTATATTCTGCTTCTGTTTACAAATGTTAAAAATATTGATGATATAAGATGCCACGAGAGCATCTTCCGTTAGGTGATGATTTTTTCGCCACCATGTGTTAAAGTTACATTATTTTAATAATCAAAGAATACAAATGAATTTAATTTTAAATATTGAGAGGTTAAAATTAATAACTTATTGAAATAAAATAATTAGTTTATTGAATAAAAACAAATTACATGTAAACAAATTCACATTCGACATTCCTCAAAATGGACTTAACGAATAATTCGTAAAATGCTTTTTAACAATCAAATTAATAATTTAATAAACATGTAGACCTTGCCAACCAATTTTGAAGTTGTCAACAAGCAAAGCTCAAGAAATTCAATAGTTTTCAAATAATGTTATAATATTGTTATCCACCTGTCAAGTAAATATAAAAGGCCACATTTTCAAACACTCTACCTGTAAATATGATATATATAACAGCCAAAACAGTACATAATCTTATTTGTGCAGGCATGGCTAAAAGAGGAAGTAACAAATAAATAATGTATTTTTTGTAACTAGAATATCTACGAGGGCTACGCCCCTAACTGGCACAGATAAGGTTGTACATCTGTATATTAAAATTTGTCTTCAGCAAAATTGAAAATTTCCTGGATTTTAACCTTTTAGCTTTGTAGGATCAGATTTATAGAAAAAATCAATTCATTTAAAAAACTTAAAATTAAGCACTGCCATCTAGCGAAATAAATACAAACAACTTTTCCATGCAAAATCAATTATACAGGGTGTAACAGGACGTACTCGAGAGATTTTTCCCAGCTATTCCTGAGCATATTTGGAGTAATAAATGTATTTGTCATTTTGTTGTGCGATGATATTTTTTTCTATAAGCAAATTTTTTTTTTTTCAATCACATGTCGCAACTGATCCCATCGCTATCGGAAATACCCCGTCGCGATGGGTTCGAGCGGTACACGCGCTGTGAATGAAACACAACGCTTGTGTTAACGCTTATCAAGACACACTAGAATATGAACGCACTTCTCTAGGGAAAAAAAATATCATCGGACAGGAAAATCACAAATACATTTATTACTCCAAATATGCTCAGGAATCGCTGGGCAAAATCTCACGGGTATGTCGTGTTACACCCTTTATATAGTAGGTACAGATTTCAGCTAGTCAAAGATGAGAGATGTAACCTCATAATGTATTGTGGGGTTATGGTTATATATTTGGTCTGTAACTAGCTTTATAGAAAAAAAAAATCTTTGTTAAGCACTGCCATCTAGTGAAAAAAATGCGAAATAACAACTTTTTCATACAAAATCAATAATGTATAAATTGCTAATCCACAATTTCCTAAAGTTAATTTATTTTTCAATATATTATTTTGTTTCCTTATTATTTCGTTAAGATGTATAACCTACTATTGACATTTTGCATTAAGACTTATTTTTACAAATAATATTGATTCTATAAATATTTTTGGTATTAAAACTAGCTTATAGTTGCTCTTGCGTATGGATACAATATATTTATAAATTGTTACCTACCCCTGTTATATTAACCGCGTTTTGACTGAAGACAACTGTTTTATGTGAAAAAATATATTGTAACAAATACAAATATCACTATAATATTGCATTTTAGCAATGATGAAAATTATATTTTTGTGTGCAGCCCCAATGGGACTATGACAACCCTACTTGAGGATTGTTGTGAGGTTAAAGAAGAAGGTTGGGGAAATACCTAGCTACATATTCAAATCTCTACTGTCATTAAACATTGCTAAAGGCATCATTTCAAGCTATGTTTTCATTTTGAATGTTTTTGACTACCATTGTCATCTGTGATGATAATATTTCAAAGTGTTCATAGATGGCATTGATGACACTCTTATGTTTTCTGACTCAAGGCATGATCAGGCATTTAATTCGCATGATCATTGCTGTGTCTTCCTAGACCGTTCCCGACTTTTTACATCCATTTGCAGTCATATATTATTTTCCAGACATTCCTTTCTCCGTCCAAATGCTTTCTACATGTCCCAACCATCAAAGCGTCCCTTTCCCAGTCTTGCGCACTATGATTTACCATGTACGTGGCTCAGGGATCTCAATTCTACTTCATTCAGTTTACTTTAGTCCTTCCACTGCCACTTTATAATAATAATACATTATTCCGGGCTACATGCAGGGGTTTTGCGATGCAATGTAATCTGTATTGGCACAACATAATAAACAATAAAATATTAAAAAAACATACGAAACTAATAAAATAAATCAATATTATCCAATAACCATTCGCCATTACGAGCAATCAATTGCGACGTTAAAAACGAAAATCCACTGTTTTAAAGATCACTCACTTCATTTTGAATTATTTCGACATGTAAACACGTTAAAAACATTGATAATTCAATCATTATTACACTGTATACAAATATATTATAAAAAGCGACCAAAAACCAAATAAATACAATATTTTACATGATGAGGTTTTGACAGCTAGCGGTTTGAAAAAAAAATGTAATAAATTGATAATTCAACTGAACACTGCGACGTATTTAAAGCGACGAACAGTGACATCTATTGATCATTAATTGAAGTAGACTTTCAGTTCTCAAACAACATTTTCTGCAATACGTGAGAACATTTGAAAAAAATTCAAAAAATGTTTTACGAATGGTAGGAGAATGCGGTCCATTTTTGGACCGAAATCAATCCTAGAAAAATTAAAGTGTTCCAAATTTGTACCGAAATCGCTCCAGGGATAAGTAAAATATAAAAAAAAGTATGGATGCATTAAAAAGCAAAAAAGTTTTACAAAGAGAACAACAAAAATAAAGAGAATAATTAATTATACGTCAGGGTTGTTATCGGAACTCCATTGTGGACCACTGCTTGCCGTGCTTCTTCTGACAACTTCCCCTATATAGTATTAATGAACTTGTCTATCGGAAACATTCCTTCGAAATTGTTTGTAAGTCTTTCCTCTTTTAAAAAAAATTTCCTGTGCAATTTGTTTCAGCTTTGTTTGATGTAAAAATTCACGTAGATAAAGAGCATGAATTACAGTTGTATTTAATGACAATGGTCTTCAGTCTAAAATGTGGTATGTTAGATGACTATATATATATACATATATATTATTATTACTTACGTTTTAAAATATGTATTACGAATTTGCCTGCAACTTTGTCTTATAAATACTTTTTTACAACATTAATTAAATTAATAAATATTTATACTCAAAACTTGTCTTATTTGTTAATTTTTATGAAGAAAATCCACCCTGTCCAACAGATGCTACTGTGAGAATTATAATCTAGACTTATTTTAAAAGAATCAAATCCAATATCTTTACCCTCTTACGTAGGTACCCTGTATCTTTTGCGACAGTGTTCAATCGGCCATATACGGCAACACATTTTGACAGTTTTCTGAAATGCGGTATTCCGTATTTAGCCAAAGAGCTAAATACTGCGCTTGTTTTAAGACTATAACTCTTAAAACCAGTTACTCTAATGCCAGAGGTGACAGCGTATTTTACCGCGTAATCGTCTTTAACCTCTTGAATGTCGGATGACATTTGCCCACATATGGCCGTATTCCATAGAAAATTAATGTCAGAGCATTCCGAGAGGCTAGAGTACTGAAATAAATAGCAACATTTGGAATGATATTGGCGCAAGCGATTCTGACATTTTATTTTTTAAACTCAACATTAACCTCTCTTCTGTCAACCGCCCGCCAGTGGGCTTATGCAAATGAGAGGGTAAGAGATGTCAGTCATGGGAAAATTTTGCAAATTCGCATACAAACATCAAAATAATACGACAAACGGATAGTCATTTTTGAATGCTTATTAGGCTTATATGTAAATAATTACAGTGAAACCCTCTTAAGAAGTTTTCCAAGGGACCGGAATAAAACTTCTCAGGTGGGATAAATTGGGCCTTTTGGTTTTTTGATCTTCAACGGACCGAAAAAACTAAACTTCTTAATAACTCAGGTACGGGACATACGTCATTCCTATGTCTACCTACGATAAATTATCGTGAAAACAAGCTTATGTTTCCAAGCGGTTAAGCAGGAAAACTTCGATGAAGTTATACACCAAATCACTATTTAGATTTATCTACAACCAATCAGTTTACATTATGAATATGAAAATTGGATTTATTTTATTTATTTATATATTTATATTATAACAATTCAATACAAAATGATTCTTTGTCTGTCCAACTGGGAAAGATTCCCGTTTCAGGACAGCCAAATTGTGTATTTAGTAAATAATATTCTTACAATGGAATGGCGATTCTGTCAAGACAACTTTTGAGAACATTAGTAATTGCATTCATAGTGACGGGATGGTTTCTTTATCATAGAAAGAATCACAAAGATGTAATTTTTACCAGGGTCATTTTTGATAACATTAGTAATTGCATTCAAAACAGATGAATGGTTTCTTTCGAGAGATCACAAGTCTAAGATTCTTTCCAGGGCATTTTGGAGAACATTTACAATTGCATAGTTAGAATTTCCACATTTATAAACCAGTATAAGACATAAGAATCCTAAAGTACTATATTTTTTAGAATTTCCTAAGTGATAGAAATTACACATTACTAAACCAGAATATATGCCATATGCTTCGACCAAGTGATTATACTTGGTCAATGGCCGTATGACATGAATTTCCAATTTATTAATATATAGAATTTCGAATCTTAAATTTTTGAAATGGCCAGTCGTTATTTTACGGTAATCGAAAAAACCGCACAAAAGATTTGTAAATTTAAATTTAAATATTAACAATGGAGATCAAGTTATTAGGAACAAAAATAATCACTTTTAAAATTTAAATAAAAAGTAACTTTCATCCTTATCTTATATCGGAAGGAGTGAACACGGGTCTTAAAGAGACCCGTGTTGGAGGGGGAGGAAACACAGAGGCCGGCAAATCGTTCCACAGCCGAGCTGTTGAACTCAAGAACGAGTCGTAGAAACGACCCGTTGACTCATGTGACAAATGTCAACCGTGTACATGATATTTGATAAATATTGACGGATCATAATAAATATTGAACGTGTAGGGTTCGCCTAAAACAGCCCTGGCCAACCCGCTGCACGCGGCGCCCTTACGTGCGGCCCGCGTTTTTTTCGGGAATTTTTTTTTGGGAATTTTTTTTGGGAATTTTTTTTTGGGATTTTCTGGACACGCAACTTGTTCGATCGCGTAACAAGGACCAACCAGTGCAGATTAGTATTTAGATTTACTCACACTAATGCGATTGTACAAGTTGCGTATCCTCAGCTAAACAGGTGCACTTATTTTAGTGATATATTATTAATTAGTACATTTGCTAATTAATAATATATCACGAATGGTTGCTGACTGCACAGTTAACCGCACAACTTTTTAATTTTAATTAATAAAATTTACAATTGAAGGAATACTTACTCGTATTATTGTTTTTGATTTGATTTGATTACATTATTTGTTTTTTGTATTTCTTGGGCATTAACTATGTAACAATTTCTAGACATTTTGTTTTGACACCCATGTGATATTGACCCCGCCCACTGTTCTCCCCCTCCCCCAAAATCATCCCTCCCACTACCCCCACTTAATAACATCTAATTCATTTCTGTATTTGTTTAAAATTGTAAGTTTAGTTTTAAGTTTGCTAGTGAATGGCACGGATGTGTCGAAACCGGTAGCAGAAAAATTAAAATTTAAGTAACGATATTACATTGAAAATTAAAACTCTTCAAAACAAAATACATTATTAATTTTGACTATATTTTATACTTGAAATTTTATTTTGAATTTGAATTGATCTTATTTTAAATTTGATTGATTATATTTTATTTGAATTTATTTTATTATTAAGATTAGCTATTGAATTCCAATTTACATTATTAATATATTTTTATTTATTTTTCTATTATTTACAGTGTATTATATTGTGTGTGTTGAATTTGAGATTTGGCTTGATTATTTTTATGTAATTTGATTTAATTGTAATAATTTTATCTTAATTTAATATTTTATTTTATTTTCTGTCTTTTAATGGAGGCACTGCTGAAAACAAGGTGCATTCCAGGTTCCAGGAGAAATTCGAATTGCAGCTGAGCAGTGACCTTTTCGTCAATAGAACCAATAATCAATCAAAAATGTGAACCTATATTGTGAACGGCTAAAACATCTATTGATGAATAAACGATTTTATTATTTATTATTATTTATTTTTTAGCCGTTAAACATGACTTCGAAGAAAAGGAAACTCGTTGAAGAAAAAAGAAAATTCAAAAACCGTTGGGAAGACGTTTATTTCTTTATAACATACTAGCTTCTGCCCGCGACTTCGTCTGCGCTATTACTTCGATTAGCCTATTTTCTTTTCGTAGGCCCCAACTATGTTTATACCAAAATTCTTAACCTATTTATTTAAAATATCTATAATTCTTGATTCGATTCAAAGTATTAGGCGAGTACTTGAAATAAATTCACTAATTTAAATATTTTCTAAAATAGAATTTTGATTTAACAATCATTGTTTTGCAAAATGTCATTCTGTCATTCTCAATTATTGACATTTTCTATTAAACAAAAATAATTATTCTCAATATATTGAAAATTAATAGCTAGCTTTATAAATTATAGCTTATATGTTATTCTGATGTTTGAGCTATATTATTGTGAAGTTTCATTAAAATCCATTCAGTAAATTTTGCGTCAAAGAGTAACAAACACACATACATCCATACAAACTTTCGCGTTTATAATATTAGTAAGATAAATTTCGCCTTAAAAATAATCAGTTTAAATATTGTTTATTTCAATTCTTTTATAAATCGAGACACAAATAGACGTATATAATTTCTGCAATTTTTGGTTATACTTAATATCTATTAATGTGAGACTTCTTATCATTTTTAGTAACGTATTTAAATACTACAAACTAATACAGGAAACTAATAATAAAATCACAAATCCCTTTCAATGGCGTAGGATCTTATATATATCCAATTTTTCTTCACTTGGTACAAAAAAAATTGCCTCCTCACTTAAAAAAGTGTTCTAAACTGACAACAACATACGCCCATCGTTCACGTAGCTACTTACAAGCGACGCTACCGTTACCTGTCATACTATTTTGCTAGTGTAGCTCCTAGCGGCGATTTCTAACACTAATAATAGTATAGAAAATACAGACGAGCGGCGTTCTATGGAAGAACGGCGTTAGGTAAATTATTAAAAAACACTAAAGATAGAGATAAGCCACTCAGATATTTACCAACTATGTTGCAATGATTGTCTATCGTTCTACATAGGTAAGACAACCAGAAATGTAAATATTACAATCACGGAACATTTAAGATGTTTAAATAACAATAATTGTTTGGCGTTTGCCAATCATCTTATTTCCACCAATCATACTTTTAATTTTTAATAAGGACACAGGGGTTAAAATTCTTCAACGTAATAATAAAAGCAAAAAAAAAATTTAAATCACTAAATAATAACGCTAGTATATTGAATAACCAAATAAATTTATCGTTTAGTCCCATTCTAGATATATTTCCAATAAATCGCTCTGTTATTGACGGAATTCCCGCAATTACCCCTCCCCCTCTGTTAACCTTCCACTCAAACACCTAATTTTTTTTTGTAAATATCTGTCAATATTTTGTATCATAGGTTAGTTTTAATATTCTCCTGACGAAGGAAGGGTTCTTCTGAAACCGGTAGAGTTTAATTAAAATTAAATTGGTCTAAAACAAATTTATATATTTTTATTGTAAATTATGGCGAGCCACAAAGTTAATGCCTATTACAAATATGCAATAAAAATCCACTTAAAACTATACATGGTTACCTATTAATGGCACATTTAGTAAAAATGACCCCCCCCTCCCGCGGCCCTCGGAAAATTTTAGGTAGTCAATGCGGCCCGTGAGTTGGCCAGGCATGGCCTAATACTATGCTTATCCAGGCGATCGATGGCTACCCACTTTTGGGTCTCTTCGCTCTAGGTCCTGAGTCCTGAGCGATGGCTGCCTAAATTTAGGCAGACTTTTTTTTCGAATTTATATCAAGTTATTTCGAAATTCCCGTAAACATAAAACCTACAAATATGGGCTAAACGATGAAATATTAGGTCCTTACATATGAAGTTGGCGTTTTGCCGTACTGGCAACTTTGATCTCAAATATCTCCTCTTTGGTTAGGAATTCTAAGTTCAAATTTATAAAGCTATTTACTCTTGTATTTGTGTTTCGAAAATTATAATTCATTTGTTTTTTCCTTGATTGTTTTTTTTTTGAAAACTTGAAATATCGCGTTATTTACGAGTACGAGTTCCACCGTGGCACCAGTGCTGCAGAAACGGCTCGAAGGATTAATGATGTGTATGGTGACGGTGCCGCAAAAGAAAACACAGTGCGTTTTTAGTTCCAACGTTTTCGTTCTGGAAATTTCGACCTGCAGAACAAGCCCCGTGGACGGCCGGAGGCCAAAGTTGATAATGAAGAATTGAAGGCTATTGTGGAAGCGGATCCATCGCAAACTACGTCCGAGTTAGCTGCAGGTTACGGTGTTAGTGATAAAACTGTTTTAATCCACTTGAAGCAAATTGGGAAGATGAAAAAGCTTGAAAGGTGGGTACCTCACGAATTGAGTGAAGCAAATCAACAAACGCGCGTCGACTGCTGCGTTGCATTACTCAACCGGCACCTATAATGGAGAGTTTTTTAATCGAATCATTACCTGTGATGAAAAGTGGATCCTGTACGATAATCAGAAGCGCTCTTCGAATTGGCTGAACCAGATATGATTTTTTGAATGAGCGCAGTGGAATCCAAAACCGAATGCCTGGAATTTTCTATCGCTTTAATTTAATTTATTTTGTAAATATCTTTAGATTGGATTACATGATGTATCCGATAGATACATTTACAATTTAAATCTTCGGTCACAATAATATTCCATTGAATTGTCCTCGGCTCGCGTGCTCTTTGCTATTATTTACACATGTACACAAAATATTATTATCGGTAACTTCTGCAGAACCGCGGCGAACAATGACGGGCCGTGATTTCTGCAAATCGGTCGACAATTGGACAGGGAGCGTAATGTAATAGGGTTGGCCCGGAGACGAAGCAGAACCGATATACACGACACCACCGCAATACCAACTTCAATAATAAATAAAACATTTATTTATTTATTTAATACATGATTTATCGAAAGTACATATAGTTTATTGTGATATTTCACCCTCCATGCTAGGGATGAGATCCTGTGTTATAGCGGGTGAATTTTACAGTTTGCGGATATACATCAATTAGTATTGGTTGATAATTTTCATTAATTAATACTATGATTTTATTTTTAATGTATTCTGACGTAGTCAGTCATGATCCAGATTGTTCGTATGTACCTAGTTGTAAAATTATTCACCTCGGCCTGTAATATTTGGAATCATACGAAATCGCACACTCCCCACAATTTCATTATAAAAAATATATAAAAGTATATAAAAATTCAATAAAGACATGCTTCACATTTTTTTTCTTTAACAATAGGTCCACACAGGAGGCCCTGAAGAAAATAATTCTCCTCAGGGCCTATGTCATCTTTGGGGATGCTGTGTGGAGGTTACTGATGCAGTTACTGGCAATCTCTTTTCTCATAAAATCTGAACATATTTTTCTAATCTCTTATACCATATTGTTGTTTTATTTACATACATAAAATTAAAATTAAAATTAACATTATTAAAATTAAGTTACGTAAATATGTGATTGATGTGTTGTAAATCTATTACTTTAATTATGTATATATATAAGGATTGTATTAGGACATAGATAACTATGTACCTACTTAAAATGCCTCAATAAATAATAAATAAACAATAAATAAACATATAGGTATAGAGATTTATTCTTTATTTGAATATAATTTATTTACGTATTTTACGTAACGTTCATGTATTTATTTAGTTGATATTTTAAAAGTTAGAAATTAATGCTAGCATTTCTATGTGTAAATAATTTTTTTTGGAAATACCAAAATTTTTGTTTTATGGGATCATGTGAAACAATTATGTTTATGTACTTTTTTTTAACCTTTCAACAATTTATACTAATTCTAATATATATTGAGAATTTAAAAATAATGTTTGCTTGCAGAACCACCCGGTGCCGACGCAATTACCCCGGGAAGCGATGAATTTCATAATAAAATGATGCGTCCCACTTACATAGATCCCGCTGTACTCGTGTAAATAAATAGTTATGGCATAACCACAACATAATGGGAGCCACGACAACAATATCGACAACTTATTTAGTGCATATTACTAACTAATGACATTTCCTAACAAGGTAACAAACCCTTTTGCCAACCAGGTAAAGGCGAATCGAAAATACAAATAATTATTATTTACTGTTTTTCTATGTATTTTTAATGTTTCACCTTACAAGAACTCCCCCAACTGAACGGTGTAAAGGCATGGAAACTACGGCCAACATAACCTTTACATTAGGTCCACACAGGAGGCCCTGAGGAAAATAATTTCCCTCAGGGCCAATGTCATCTTTAGGGATGCTGTGTGGAGGGTATTTTTAAGGAAAGGAAGGAGAGGAAGTTCTGGGAAGGAAAAAGGTATGAGGGTTGGGTAGGAATTGGGTAGGAATCTGGGGTTCAGTGTGTCTAGATCATCCGCCGCCAAGACATAGATAAACCTTACCCCATTCACCCGGGCACCCCTGCTAAGTCACCAAACGTAGCGAACCACTTGGGGTGACCTATGGCAGAGGTGGTGGTTATCCAATAAATGGTTCCTGGAGCGGCGGTACCCATTCCCGCCTCCCAAATTGACCTACTTTAAAAAATATATATATTTATATATATTAACACCGCACAAGAGCCGCAACTGCTTCCATCTGGAGCCAGTAAGACTACGGCATCCCCAATTGGGGTTATGTTATGAGGCTGAAGGTAGTGGGGAGGAAAAGGTAACGGGGGAGAGGAAGATGTGAAAGTACCTGGCTATTCAGGTCTGGTCACTAAACACGGCTAAAGCCATTTCAAGCAACGTTTCATATCTAAATGGTGGTCTTACGGCAGGGCGATATTGAGAGTATATCCCACTCTGGAGCATGCCACAAACATACTATAAATAATTTTTAAATAATTAATTAAGTTGTGAAATAACACAAATTAATCAAACGAAATTAATTTGCGAACGCCGGGTTCGAACCCGCGACCTTCGAATTGGGAGTCGAGAGTCTTACGCTCCGACCACGCTGGTCGCCATGTGACATTTGGAACAATAACTCAAGGAGCAATCAGTCTATTTAAGTAACTCGTGCAATTTATCAACTCCTACTGTGATATCTCAGTGGCTTGCGCAGTGATCAACGAAGTGATCCCTCGGTGCCATATTATCGAATCACACAAAAAAATTTAACAAGCGTCCCATTTGCGCGAATACTTGAAGTGAAATATCCCCCTGTCGTTGTTTGTTTTTGAGGTGTTATGACGTGTGGCGCTACCTCCTTCTTTAGCCAACGTTTCGGACAGCGAACACCCCAAAAACAAACAACGAAAATGCTTTTGGCCGTGAAAATCTAAAAACGTATCTGAAATATCCACATTCAAAATTGATAACGTTGTTTGCCAGGTATCTATTTCCCAATCATACTTTTCCACATCTCCAGGTGGCAGGCCGAATCGGGAGAGAATGGTTGAGGGAGATATTTTGACCTCTCCAGCAGGAGTCTCTTGGAACACTTCCTTGCACCGCAGTGGGAGGAATAGATTCACGTTCGTCCGTCACTCCTGGGCAAACTGACCTCCCCGTTCCTACCCACTCCTCATACCTTTTTCCATCCAAGAATCTCCTTCCTTTCCCTAAAAAGTCCCTCCATATAGCGTCCTCAAAAATAATATAGACCCTTAGGGAAATTATTTTCTTCACGGCCTCCTGTATGGAGCTAGAGTACAAAAAAAATTACTCCAATTGGGGATGCCATAATTCCACCGTCTCCAGACCGTTGGGACCAGTCGATTGTATGTTATATAAAATTTAAAAAAATATATTTAATGTATCATGGATCGTAACTTTCGTTCTTTTCTTGTATAAGGTACACAAACCTCTGCCATAGGTCATCCCAAGTGGTTCACTACGTTTGGTGACTTAGCAGGGGTGCCCGGGTTCATGGGGTAAGGTTTATCTATGTCTTGGCGGCGGATGATCTAGACACACTGAACCCCAGATTCGTACCCAATTCCTACCCAACCCTCATACCTTTTTCCTTCCCAGAACTTCCTCTCCTTCCTTTCCTTAAAAATACCCTCCACACAGCATCCCTAAAGATGACATTGGCCCTGAGGGAAATTATTTTCCTCAGGGCCTCCTGTGTGGACCTAATGTAAAGGTTATGTTGGCCGTACTTTCCATGCCTTTACACCGTACAGTTGGGGGAGTTCTTGTAAGGTGAAACATTAAAAATACATAGAAAAAGCATTCCTCCAATCTGATATATCCACAAAACACAAACTGCATCCAACGAAGCAGCGAAGAACATACGATAACCCAAGCTAATAGGATTATTACGTGAATTGCAGCCAATTTCAAATTGTCGACAATTGCATTGAAATGTCAATACAAACGATGATTGTTTTACATAAATATTGCATGCAAATTGCTGGCGTTTCGGCGCCTCCACACGCCTCTTCACCGTGTCCGCTCCGCGCGACTAACTTAATTTTCCAATTTATATTCCAAGTAACAATATCATTACGGATCATAATATTATGAAGAAAGGTGCACCTATACAAAAATGGCATTAACTGTAATAAAATTTAGAGGAGATGTACCGAATATGGATTAATACCGAATTCGGTAAAAAATTCTGATTAATTTATAATTAAATCGTTTATTAAGTTATTATACATTGAAATCATTGGAAATATAGTTATGCAACATAAAATGTCAACGTAACATTAAAAGAAACACAACACTTCTTAATTTTAAACTAAAAGTAAAAACGTAGAAAAAACCATTACTAATAGTATAATAAAACAAATTTAAAACTTTTTCCACTTTTAATTTAATGACCGTAACCGGTTTCAGCTTGTCAAAGCCATCTTCAGACTGGTGAAAAATATTCTTAACCTAGGGATTTTATACAAAACATATTAGGGAGGGGAAGTAATAAAATCCATAATTGAATAAAATCCCTGTAGACCACCCCTCCCTCCCCCCGTCCCCTCCTCCCCCTCCCTAATATGTTTTGTATAAAATCCCTAGGTTAAGAATATTTTTCACCAGTCTGAAGATGTCTGAATATTTAGACATACTCGTATGTGACAGCTCAGGAGAAGACGTAGAGTCGTAACCTTCTGATGGGTTTCTTCGTGACTTCTCTTTTCACTTGGACCCCACTAGTGGAGGGCTGATCAAATATCTCCTTGCCTTATTGACGTTCGGTTAAATGTACAATTACTGCTTATAGGTACAATTACTGTTTGAGCTATATATCTGCACTTAGAAAAATGTTATTCTAAAATACGATAATTTTATTCGTAAAAACGGGACTGAAGTTCTTACGAACAAATTTACAGGGTTTCAATATTTATTGGCAGGAACATGTAAGAATATAATACCTACGAAATTACGTATACCAAAAAATTATTCTTACATTTTCCCGCCAATAAACATTGAAACACTGTTGATTAGTTCGTAAGAACTTCAGTCCCGTTTTTAACCGTTTTTACGAATAAAATTATCGTATTTTAGAATAAAAATTTTCTCCGTGTGTTATATTGGTACTTTGATTTGATTTAAATTTAGGTCTATGAAAATGAGTGGGATAAAGCGAATTTTCTCTCAATAGATTATGCATATTCGGTAGTAGGTATATACCAAATCGTACCTCAAGACTCATGAATTACGTAGAACACAGATTCACACTATTTTCTTTTAGAAAATATACGGTCAGTTGATCCAGATACGATAAAAATCCTAAACACGTTCGATAATGTACAATTTACAAACGCGGCACAGAAATTACAGTTCATATCTTGAAGCCTCTAGAATTCGCCACCCGAAACTATAGCTCATTCAGGTAACTGCCAAATTCGGCCCTGCCTAAGAATAGTCTTAATTCAACAGGATTATATTATTTTGAAGTTGGTACCTCCATCCATTTAGTTAACCTAACGAAGCCATAGAGGCAGCCATTATCGCATTAACTTCAATTAGCAGTACAAAATACTAATTAAAATTTATAACTGTTATTAAATGGTGATTAAGTAACGAAGTAGACATACGTCTAATTTGTTTAATTTCATGCGCGTATGAGTGGACATTCTGAAATTACATTTCGACAAACAAATCAACAGAAAAATAAGTACAATAAAAGAAAACATTTTGGAGGGAAATTTAATATTTTCCAGTGTCCATTAAATTTCTTGTAACTAATCAAATATTTTAAGTAATGATAATAAAATGTAATTGTTGATTATAAAAGGTGTTCCCAAACCACATTTAGGTTTTTATTTATTTTACTTGGGAAACTAGCAGTGATAATATTTTATAACGTACGATGAAATACGTGAATTACTTTATTTATTTATTTCTATACTTGTACATACATTTAACAAATAATTACAGTAGTTTACATAGTAGTACAAAAAAAGTTCATATTTTTTATTTATTATTTTTTTATATTTTTTATTTATTTGTATTTCACGCCCTGCTGGGCTTTTACATGTTATTTTTTTTATTATCAGAGTAGGTACATCTAAATCAATATTCAGTAACTTGATGTAAAAAGGTATGTAAGAAGGTATGTAAGAAGGTGAATAGTAGCATTTTTTGAACACCTCACTGGGAGAACCTGTGCTGAGGTGTTCGCATGTTTAGGATTAAGAGATATTCTGCCGATATAAGTAGAAACACAGTATCCTCCTTGATATTGTCAAGAAGGGCAGAAGACATAAAATTGGTAGCAGTTAAAAGTTATACAAATAATTAGACGATGGGGATGGAATGGTGGGAGGGTGGGGGGGGGGGGGGAAGGATGGATCTATTCTGTTTAATTAGTTGCATGTATCTGTAAAATGTTTTTTATTGGTTTTTGATGATGTTAGGTAATGTGTGAAATAAGTCGGATCCACAGAATGAAATGTTAAAGAGGTGAGAAGCGCAGTTAATGAATGTGTTTTGTTTTAATTGATGAAGACAATATTAGCGAAACTTAATCGAAAATCTGAAACAGAAAAATCAGAAAAAGATACGGTCACTTCTGGGACTCGAACACAGAACCTTCGGCTTTCCGGGCCGCAGCTCTGCCGATTGAGTGTCCCTTTCCGATTCGCTCATATTTAAATGTATCGTACTTCGACTGAGAACTACCAACATTATCTTTATTTTAATCACAGGAGACCATAATTGTCCCAGCTCACATAGGTCTCACAGAAATCGTTGTTTTTCCCTTACTATCATAGTCAGAAATGTGATCTAAACGGTAATGGAAAGAGAATACAACAAACTATATATTCAAATCTAAAAGAAAACCACAAAAAAATTAAAATTTACCCCTTTCTGAAACCAAAGTTTCCGATAGCAATTTGAAAAAAAATTATGGAACTTTGTGAATTTTTTAAGATTTTTTTTTTCATGAAACGAAAAAAAGTGAGGTGACTGTAAGGTTTATAATTCATTTATCTAATGAAATAAGTATGTGTTTTATGTTTTTTCATTATCAGTAATTTTAGTTAGAAAAAAAAGTAAAGTGAGCCATTTTAAAAACTTTTTAAAGTTTTCGCAAAAAAAAATTATATTTAAAAAAATACATAGTAATTTTTAATATAAAAATTTGAAAGCCTATTTCATCACCTTTCGAAAACAGTTTTTAGTTTTCGAATACGTTAACAAACGTTCCATTTATTTGGATTTTATTGCAAAGCGGGAATATTTTAAGCCTCTGACAAAATACGCCAATTTTTTTAGGGGTTAAAGAGTTCGAGTCCCAGATGTGACCGTATCTTTTTCTGATTTTTCTGTTTCAGATTTTCGATTGAGTTTCGCTTATATATATTGTCTTCATTAATTAAAATATTATTATAATTTGTGGTTTTACCTATGTTAAAAATAAATAAAATTGAATTATTTTGTTTTGAGTTGCATTGAGAAATGTTTAATATGTGGTTTTGTTTGGTTTGTCTTATGGGAACTCTTAGTTGAATTCTTTCGAGTAACTCCGGGCAATCTATCATAGAGGTAGCTATTTTGCCTTGCCTTTGGACTACAAAGCTTTGGACTCCCATTCCGAAGGTGGCGGGTTCGAATCCAGCGTGCGCAAATAAATTTTATTTGATGAATTTGTGTTATTTCACAATTAATTAAAAATAATATTTATATACTATATTTTTGGCACGTTCCAGAGTGGAAGATACTCTGACAACATACCCCAATTGGGGACGCCATAGTCTCCCTGGCTCCAGACGGGAGCAGTTGGGACTCTTGTGAGGTGTTCACTATAAAAATAAAATAAAAATACTTCCGAATTTCTACGACTTTCCTATGATATGTATTTGGCACATACCAGCGTATGTACAAAAAATCGACACTAAATACATTCGTTTGATATTCATATATACAAACTTATTATGAAAGATATTTATGAAGTCGGTTTTTATTGGTAAATAATGTACAAACAATTATTATTTTATAATTATTATAATTTCGGGGGCCAACTTTCGGCGATCAATTGTCAGTTTACCAGGTTTTGGATTGATGATTTTCAACGATTTCTATTGTACAACTTCATGGTTTGGGTAAGGTTTTTTCAGCTGATGATATTTCCATAACCTTTATAGTTATATTTTATTTTTATTTTTAACATAATGAGTTAAAACTTAATTTGTAATATTTTAATTGTTTAAAGAAAATTAAGATAATGTTGGTAGTTCCCAGTCGAAGTATACAGTTAAATATGACTGAATCGGATAGGGACACATTAGCTCAGTTGGTAGAGCCGCGGCCCGGAAAGCCGAAGGTCCTGGGTTCAAGTCCCAGATGTGACCGTACATTTTTCTGATTTTTTGATTCAGATTTTCGATTGAGTTTCGCTAATACATATTATCTTAATAAATTAATTATTGTAGTTTGTTTTAACAACTTCACAGTCAAAAATTCAGAGCTTCTTTGTCCAAAGGTAGTATTACAATTAGGTATATTTATTTATTTAGGAAAACCAACAGATTAGTTACATCTATTACAATAAACTTAACAGTAAAAATAAAATCCAATAACAGATTTTCACATAACTTTATCTTCACTACACAATAGCAATAATAACAATACATAAATAATAATAAATGTACAAAATATATATTATTAGGCTTGTCTATTTTATTGACACTAATAATAAAACAATATGTGTATTATCCTCACATCCCAGAGCGGTAGATACCTACTCTTGTTATTGACCAGGGGATCTAGCACGGTCGATCGATAAACATTTTATCGATGATGTCGGTAACATGTCATCGCTTCCGAAGACGACTGTAGATCGCTAACGTATAAACAACATTTGAGATCGAATATACTACGAACAGTCATTGTCAACTGCTGTTTATTCGTTAGAGATCTGCAGTCATGCTAGGAATCGATGAGAAGTTACCGAAGATATCAATACATCGATCGACCGTGCAAGATACACTCTTAAAATACTACTTACTTAATAATTCAGAATCGAAATTTTGCTTGAAATGACTTTAGCCGTGTTTAGTGAGTACCAGATCTCAAAAGCTTAGTACGAAATTACGTATACCAACAAATTATTCTTACATGTGCCCGCCAATAAACATTGAAACCATGTTAATTTGTTCGTAAGAACGTCAGTCCCGTTTTTAACCGTTTTTACGAATAAAATGATCGTATTTTAGAATAACATTTTTCTCCGTGTACTTCTCAACCTTCCTCGTTTAAATCTTCCCTTTCTTCCTTACTTACATCAGCCTCTCAAAACATTAAAGGCCATACTAATAAACGTGTTTTATATTTTAGACAACTGATAAACAACCTTTAGGTAATGTATGGTCAATAGTCAGTCAGTTGTACAAAATTTAAAATGGAATAATAATTTAGTGATCAGAAATGCATAGTCAGGATACTGTTACTGGCAATAAAAGATAAAATTAAAAGTTCACGCATTCGTGGTAGCCTGGGTGTCACAGACATAAACCATAAGCTAGAGGAACGACAGTTGAGATGGTATGGTCACATAAAACGGAGACCACCAGACCACACAGTGAAGCAGGCAATATCTATGGAGCTTCATCGACAGTCATCCAGAGGTACACCAAAGAACTCCTGGATGACTCAATGCTCTAAAATCCTAAGTAGAAACGGCCTGGAAGAGAGCGATACCCAGAACCGAAGAAGCTACAACCTGAGAACGAGGAGAGCCGACCCCAACAGCCTACCTAGGCAATGAGTTGGGACAGTGCAAGGAAGAAGAAGAAGATATGCATAGTCAGGTTCTTTCCAATCTTATTCCCTTCCCCACTTTCCGGAACTTCACAATATACCCAGATAGGGGATGTCGTTGTTCACTGTTCCACATTCTCAGTCGGAAGTCGGAACTTTTGTGCGGTACTTATTGCGAAATTTTCAAAATAGAAGATGACTTTTTGTGACACGCCTGAAATCGTTTTGCGGCTCTCTAAAAAACTATTTGAAATTTCAGAACTAAATAATTTTTAAATTGAAAACTAGACTACGGAAGGAGATTATAAAGTAAATTAGAAAGAATTTATAGTAGGTAGGTAAGTAGGTCCCTACTTACCTTTCTTATGCAATAAAAGAATAACTCACAATTTTTACAAAATTTCTAGGAACCTACCTATTTTTATAGTAAGTAGGTACCAACTTACGCAATAATTTATTTTTTCGACAATAAAACGTTGACAAATTCAATTTGACAAAAATAACAATTCGAAAAAATTTGGAAAATCGTGTTTTTTGTGTAACATTAGCTCCATACAGGAGAACCCGAAGAAAAAAATCCCTTCGGGCCTTTGATCTTTATGGATGCTGTCTATAGGGTATTTTTTAGGTGGGTAGGAATCTGGGGGGTTAATGTGTCCAGGAGTGACGGACGTATGAATCCATCCCTCCCACTCCGGTGCAAGGCGATTGGTCGAGTGAGTCCTGCTGGAGAGGTCTAGGTTAGGTCTCCCTCAACCAGTCTTTCCCGATCCGGCCCACCACGCAGTAGGTGTGCAAAAGCATTCGCCACAAAGACCTAGACAAACTTCACCCCATGAACTCGGTCACACGTTCTGAGTCACCAACGCAACGTAGCGAACCACTTGGGGTGACCGATGAGGGTGTTGGTTATCCAATAAATGGCTCCCGGGGCGGCGGTGCTCATTCTCCACCTCCCAAATTGGAAAAACATAATATTACGATAAACAGAGCTAATCTAGTAATTTTTAATAGGTGTTATTAACGTAAAATCTACCTTGTTAACATCAATACAATCGTCTCACAGGTAGTTACTTTCGATGTTTTTAACGACCATTTAAGTATTTAATTGTTATTTAAATGTTTAAAGAAAACATTTAAATGTTATTAACTAAATTACGCAATTAGTTGAAGACTCGACTCGAAATAATGATTTTTCTGTTCCCCTTTCGTAAGAAAAAAAGTGAGATTTTTAAGGTAATCATTCAAAAATCAAGCGCTGAGTTGGAAAATGGATATCTTCAGGTAAAGTCAAAATTTTAACCAACGGTTGTTGTTTGAATATATTTACCCACCAAAATCAATTAAGAGGGTACCGGAAATTAGTCATTTTTAAATATAATTCCAGACGTACTGACTCTTTTTTACAAAAAAAAACATAAATTGATTTTGAAAGATTGTTATTTTATCTGGTACACGCAGATTTAAAATAATGAAAATCTAAGTTTATTTTTAATATACTAAGGTTATACCGTTGGTCGTTGGCAGATTTGTTCAATTTTCAAACGATAGATTCTATTAAACAACACCAATTTCAAATCATATAACAATACACAAAAATAAATCAATACATTATCTAGTAAACACATTTTTCAGAATTTTAATTTTAGTTAAACTAAAATCATTAAAAAATAAATCCGAGAACGTGTTTTGTGACGAAAATACCTCAGTTTTACTATTTATTTAAGGTCTTAAAAACATAAATATTTCATATTTTTCTTATTTTGTTTAGACATTATTGAAAAATCATAAATACATATGATCAAAAAATATTTACGAGAATTACACGATATTTAATAATTTATCATCGTGAGTTTTGATCATTTTTATTGCTTACTTGAATGTAGGTAAATATTAAAGCAAGTTTTAATGAAACAAATCGATTTAAAATGTTTAATTTAAAAAAATTGATATGGGGAGTAATCGCTCTTTCTCATCGAACCTCCCTCTACAGTTGCAAGCATTTTTAAATTTTTATTCTCAGCCGCTGGTCAATGGCTCTTAACATAGCATATCCGAAGTTAATATAGGCCCCGAGAAAAAATATTTTCCTGAAGGAGTCAAAAATACATAATTTAAATCTTTCGCAGCAGAAATGAGATCCCTGAGGCGTATGTCTAATAGAAATAGAACTGTGTATGACCGTGTTGTTGTGTATTTACTGGTATACTGGGATATGGGTATTTACTGGTTTACGAACACCCCTGTCATAGGTGACCCGAGTGATTCGCTACGTTCGGTGACTTAACAGGATTGGTAGGGTTTATGGGGTGAGGTTAGTTCGGATTTGTCTTTGTGGTGAATGCGTCTGCCGGATCCGGATCGGGAAAGACTGGTTGAGGAAAACACTTTGACCTCTCCAGCAGGACTCTTTGAGAACATCGCCTTACCACCGCAGTGGAAAGGATAGATGTATATCCGTCACTCCTAGACACAATGCCCCCCAGATTTTTTTCCATCCTTGATACTGTTTTTATTCTCAGAACTTACTCTCCTTCCTTTCCTAAAAAATCCAATCACACAGCCTCCTGAAAGGTGACATAGGCCTTAAGGGGAATTATGTTTCACAGCGCCTCCTGAGTTGAGCTAATATAATAAAAGCATAGTGAATAAGATGAAGAAATGGACACATACCGTTGGGATCGTTAGAATTGCCGAATCCATGACGCGAAACGTCCCTGACGTCAGGTCACATGGAGAGTAAGCTTCACAGAAGTATTAATGTAGTAATGTAAGTATTAATGGCGGTCTATCCTCCTGGCCATCATACGGTAAACTGCGTCATTGTTAGTAAGTTGTAAATTACAAATTGCCCGTATTATTGTGGTAAAAAATCTACATTATTTATTGACAAATTAACACTATTTAGTTGTGATTTAACATAGTTAACTCTTTAGCATTAATATTAACTTGCCGATAAAGCATGACTATCTTTCAGCGATATAACACAATACCCAATAAGTCACCGATAGCTGTTATCTGTCAGATATAACATGACACAACACATGTTCTAGCACTAAATCACACCATATAATAGCGCTATATTTGTTATAATGGGCCCGATCTAAACGCACCTCGGCGCGATAACACATAATAAATAACAACAACAATAACAATGTTATTAAATTACCAACAAGAGCGGCTTGAGTTTAATGATTGCATGTTATCATTAAAGTAAATTGCTCTCCAATCTAAATAATTTCGTTGACGCTACTCGCCGGTAGATGGCAGTAAACATCGTAAATAATAATGTTTCTACGTTGAATCAAGTTAGATTCCAAAAGCATTTTTATACAAAATCTGATAATATTCTTTTTGTTTTTTGAAAAATGCAATTCAACCTAAAAAGAGTGTTTTGTGGGTAATAATTTTGAGGATAATCTATAAGGAAACAGGACAAATCAAATATTGAATTCAAGTCTTTAAACTTAGGGGAGACCCAGGCAAAGCGAATGTACCGGGTAAAGCGAATAAATTGAATATTTCCGAAAATTACCACTAAAATGTGCTAATAGTCTCACAATCGGTGTACCGCATTACTACCGACGCCATGACAGTGAATATTTGTCGTTTGGCAGAAACGTACGCTCCTTTTGATAAAAAATCGTTTTTTTAGAATTTTCATACGACAAACGAAGGTAAGGTACTTGTGATTATTATTATTTGGTTATATTTCATGTGAAGATTAGTTTATTTCATCCAATGTTTATTTATTTCCTATCTAAAAAACTAAGTTTAGTTATGAAATGCAGCAACCACATCGTATTTTTTAACAAAAAGTTATTTGATATTGCCTTGGGCAAAGCGAATAGGGCAAAGCGGATGGACCATTCGCTTTGCCCGAGTAAATGAACTTTTTGATTGATTATTTGCAATTGTGTAGGTATAACATATTTACAATGTTCATATTTTTATAGATGGTGTATACATACGTACGAAAAACAAACCAGGCAAGTTGGACTAAGTCAACGATGGCTAAAGCTATTATAAGTAAGGTCTTACTTCTCTTGGACAATCATGAAGCTCACAAATATTACCCAGTTTTGGATTATGCCTCTAAAAATCTAAAAATATTACAAGTTGGGTATTACAAGTATAAGTTGGGCTCACGAATCATGAACCTCATATAGTGGATATGATTCTTACTCCTGCTATGATTGTGATTCCTAATTCTCTCTGCCCGGAGCGCAAGTTCACTTTGCCCGGGTACCCGGGCAAAGTGAACAATACGAAGATGTTTTTTTATTTACATAATTTTTATAATTCTAATTAATATTACTTTTTCATTTATTTTACTTTTGTAGACAAACGTTTTTTTAACATTACACTTTATGAATTTTTGATGTTATGCAAACATTGTGTGTTTTATTTAATATCTCCCTTAACACATCCGCTTTGCCTGGGTCTCCCCTATATAGAACTGAAAAAAGGCGAGAATCGTTGAGAGACATCAAATACGAAATGCTACGGGGAGAATGGTGGGTTATTTTAAATAGGCAAACGATATATTTGTCATTGCATATAGAATATGAATCATGTGAAACTGAGTACATTCTGAGAAAATCGATAAAAACTGTTTAAAAAAATAACGAAACGGAAAATAACAATTTTATTTATGGACAAAGTAGGAAAAATTTATTTCGTTTATTATAAGAATATATTTATGGCAAACATTAATTATTTTATCCAAGAAAATTGAAATTTAACGTGTTTTTCTCCCATGCTTCATAATGTATGGACAGTTTTTCTCAGATGGTTCATATTCTATATTTTATTTTATTTATTTGCGTTATAAATAGCCTATACATTTATATATGACAGCGAATAATATGTTTATGTCATTGACCAATAAAATAACGACATTTAGATACAGGACCATAATAAAAAAAAAATGCAACAATATACCTAATACAAACAATTCTGATTAAGTGCATCTTCAATTTACAAAGTGTTTTATGATATACATATTTCTAAGGTTTACACTTAAATTTTAAAGGATATCAATAATATCTTTGAGGAAAAGATTTCATTAAAATACAAACTACTAAAAATAAAAGAGAAAATGTGAAATATATACAGTTTTCGCATAATTTTAAATACCATAATAATTTCAAAATATTTAATTTAAATTTATTTAAATTTGACAGCTACGCATCACAAAATGATGTTAATATTATGTACATACCAAGGCAATCGAATTGTATGGTGGTATGCAGAGGATATGACTTTTTATTTTGTTTTTATTATGTTCTATTTTGATTGTCCTCACATGGTTTATTTTCTATCGCCTTATATTTGATATTTTTATATGGCTCATATTGTAGAAGATGGAGAAAAATGAGCAAAATAACTGAATATTTAACTCATTTTCGTCAAAATCGTCACATTGTTCATATTAAATATGCAACGACAATATGCTTTTAAAGGAAGAATGATTTTTACAATTATTGAAGCAGCTTTAGTCTTCTTTATTGTTTGTAGGAAGCCACAAGCCAAAAATGTAAAACCTACTCTTAGTGTGCCTTTTATCGTCAAGAATATGATACCTAATGGGTATAAAAATCGCTTTGCAATCGGAGTCTAGAGGTTACGGTTTCAAGCGCAAAAGTGTATTTAAAAAAAAATTATTTTGTGAATAATTTTATAAGAAAGAACAAAAGTTAATCAATGGAAACTGTCACATATAATTTAAGCCTGAAAATAATATATTTTTTTAATTTATATGTATTGGACAGTTAGGAGCTGAGTGAGGGGTTATGCGGCTGAGTGACCAGTAACGACAAGTAAATGAATGTTTTGTTCTTTTGACTTTGAGGATAAAAAAAAAAAAAATCGAAATAGTCACCGGAGCCCAAAATTTCATTAACATTTTTTACTCTAAATAATGTCAGGAATCACTGGTTAAAGTAAGTCAAGTACGTCCCGTGAGTTAAGTATCACGTACACATGTACATAATATTCTACATACATGTACATAATATTCTACATACATGTACATAATATTCTACATACATGTACATAATATTCTACATACATGTACATAATATTCTACATACATGTACATAATATTCTACATACATGTACATAATATTTTACATACATGTACATAATATTCTTCAACGTATATCAATTTATTGTATTTTATTTTATTTAACTTCAATATAACAAGTAAATGAGTAGAACAAAAGAGAAAAAGTCCCGAATACTTTAGTGGTCATTTCGACGCTGGAAATGATAATTTTTTGGTTTCTACACCAATTAAGAGAACTGGCTCTTGAGCTTGGTGTAGGAGTTATGTAAGAATATACAATTTTTAGTCCATAATTAATATAATATCAAGGACTAGATTAAGGAAGACATTATACAATATTTTATGGTTTGATTTATATGATTAAGGTCAGTTTTTTAAGAATAGTTTGATCTTTTTCTGGAATAATGCTAAATCTCTTATTTTTTTTACTTCTTCGGGAAGGCTATTGAAGTAAGTTATCCCTTTATATACATAATTATTTTGCATTTGTTGAGTTGAATATAATGGAATTTGAATAAATATATTAATAATTAAGCGCTCTCCAATATAGCAGAGTGGAAGATACTCTCAGTATCGCCATTCTTCTTCTAGGTCTGCAAGCCAGTCTAGGGCCCCAGGCCACGCCCTGTGGACCTCATCAATCCCGCCGGGGAATGAAAGGAGCGGGAATTCGTTGACTACATGTTCGGTGGTCTGCACCGCACAGCATTCACACATCGCCGACTCTTCTATGCATCACATGGGCACAACAGCCATGGGAGCACCTTATTCTATTGATGGCGGACCAGAGTTTGCGAGGCAATGAGGCTCAGTGGGGTCTTGCACGAGATGGACATTTGTCTCTCAAGTTTCCACCTATCTTCTGGGGTGAGAGGTGATCGGAGGAGTCTTTCTCCTTCCGTCCAGAAGGGTTTTTGGGACTTTATCGGGGTGAGAGACGACATCATCGTGCAAAGGGATTGCGCTTTTTTGCTGACGCGCCTTCTTGTATTCCCTGAGAATCGCCCTGGTGTAAGACCACACATTGGAACATTGCTTGAACTTGAAATGGCTTTAGCCGTGTTCGATGATCAGGTATGAATCTCCTTCCCCTCCCCACTGTCTTCCACCGCACAACATAGGTACACCAATTGGGGATGACTTGCTCCGAACGGTTGGGAGCATATGAACTGCTTTAGGTATTCTATATATATATATATACCTATATTATTAAGGGGGTTTCTCACCATCCACCCGTTAGCTTATCTACCCTAATAACGAATATTATCAAAAATAAAAATAAAATACTCGCAGTGGTTAGAAAACTCGGCCAACTTATCCAATATATAGCCACTATTCGTAGGTTCGAGTACCGAATTATAAACTCCAACTTAATAAATAAATAAACCATAAATCGTAAATCGAAAATATTCGTTATTAGGGTAGATAAGCTATTGGGAAGATGGTGAGAAACCCCCTAAGTCAAGTTATATTGTGTACCTCACGAAAGTGAATGAAATGTGAATAGAAAAGTTACCGGACAACTCAGGGCAGTGATAAATCAACATGCTTTTCAAAAGATAGATATATATATATATGTAAAAAAAACAATAGGACAGTTAAATCATAAATATCTCGGAGTAAAATTCTTTAATTCATTACCAGAAAATATTAAAAACATGAATACCAATACAGAAGAATTTAAAACTCACCTTAAAAAGCACACTCAAAACCTGAACTAAATCATAACAAATAAAAACTATATCGAATCGAAAAAAAACAAAACGAGTCATAAAATGATGAATAGTTTTATAAGCTGCTTTTAAAGTCTATATCACTTTTTAAAGGTGTGTTGAATTGTAATTGTCCTGAGTTGTCATTGCACCGCAAGTTTAATTTTCTGGTAACTAAGTCCTCCATCATTGCACAAGCAACATTTTCCGTTGTATAAAAATATTTTTAGTCCTGTGCTCTCAATGCTTATCATTTTGACACCTAACCGCCCCCCCCGACGTTAGGCCCTATGAAAAATTGTATATATTGTATATACGAGTCCTTTGCCCAAAATATTTATTTGTTTATTTGTTAAAACAAAAATACATTTACATTGTATTGACATTTTGACTGACCTACTAGGTAGATCTCCCGTTCTAGGACAGTCGAATTTACAGGTATCGTACATATTAGGTAGGTAGGTATATGATGATTCATATAAGTATTAAACAATTCCAATCAATTAAGTATCTAATATACAATCAAATCAATCCAATATACAAGAAAAAGTGTATTTGAAGTGAATATACAGAAAACAGTAAAAGAAAAGAAAACGAAAATTTTTGGTAAAAAATTAAATATATAAGGCGCTTGTAATATATAATTATCAGATAGCATTTTTAATAATGTTTCTGTCTGTTTGGATATAAGAAAAACAGTTTTCGTTGTTTGTTTTTGGGGTGTTTTGCCGTGTTGTGCTACCTCCTTCTTTAGCCGACGTTTCGGACAGCGTTGCAGTGTCCATCATCAGGGCAGATCTGGCAGATCCGTCGATCCAGATCTGCCCTGATGATGGACACTGCAACGCTGTCCGAAACGTCGGCTAAAGAAGGAGGTAGCACAACACGGAATAACACCCCAAAAACAAACAACGAAAATGCTTTTGGCCGTGAAAATCTAAAAAACGTATTCAAGAAAAACAGTATACAAGAAAAGTAGTAAAAACAAGAAAATAAAAATATGTACCTATCATTTTCGGAGCATCCCCAAATATGACGTTAAAGCCTATATTATTGTGTTATGTTTCAAAGTAACCTTTCAATTGATTGTATGTACCTAAATAATAATGGTATGATGTGTATACCGCCGTTTTATGACAAAAAACTACGTAAGTAGGTGCTACGATTGACTGGGCTTCTTCGTAAACCACGGCCAGGTGATTTATACCTCCCTGTACTCATGGCATGAGTTCAGAGTCCCCCTAAAGTCAGGGTCCTGGGTTCGTGCACCATTGCCCTTAGGGTAAAGATGGAACTGGTTACTGTATGCAACGTCTGCCTTATGATGAACACTGTAATGATGTCCGAATGTCGGCTAAATAATGAAGAAGCCAAACACGGCATAATTACCCAAAGATTAATCACGATAATACCTGGAAAATCTTAAATCAAAACCAATAATTTTCCTCCTGTTTGTGATTCCGAACTTAGATATTTTTAAAATCCTACCTACTGCCATCTAGCGGCGAGTAGAAACGCCGCATCAATTTTGAACCATTTAGGAGCGCAATTTAGTTGTCGTCAATTACCCGTCCAAGTGCGGGCACTTACACCCGTGTGGCCGTGTGGTCGTCTTACCCCAAACGACGGGAAAGTAAGAGTTGCCGTGATTCGCGCGATAGACGGAATCTCAATAAATTAGCCCGGATCTGGGTTAATGGAATCTACACCTACTAATTTGATGGAGATCTGAAGGTCGCGTTATATTATTATTGGCTGGTTGTTAGTGGGTAAACAGCTGATCTGCGGATTTATTGTGGATTTATTGGGATGTCTGAGGTGAGAAAGGAATGGTTTTGTTGAATAACGTAAAGTATAATAAATTATAAAATTCATGTCTGCAAAACTACGTTCCTACACAGAGAAAAAATGTTTTTCTAAAATACGATCATTTTATTCGTAAAAACGGTTAAAAACGGGACTGAAGTTCTTACGAACAAATTAACAGGGTTTCGATGTTTATTGGCGGGAAAATGTAAGAATAATTTGTTGGTATGCGTACGAAATTACAAATTATTCTTACATGTTCCCGCCAATAAACACTGAAGCCCTGTTAATTTGTTCGTAATAACTTCAGTCCAGTTTTTAACCGTTTTTACGAATAAAATGATCGTATTTTAGAATAACATTTTTCTCCGTCTAGTTCGAGAGCTGCAGTTCTGACGAATTGTACATACTGGGCTGCAGCCTGCAGGAGGAAGATTCCCTCGATGAGAGTCAACCCCCGATAAGAGAGGATGCCAGAACAAGAATAGTTAACCCGCGTCAAATTGCCATTAAAGATAACTAAACAAACTACCTTAAATATGTGGTTTTAGCTAGGTTTGACTAGTTGGGGATAAAGAAATGTAAATATCACGTAACTTTTCCAAGAAGGAAGATAATCTCTAGTGAGTCATTCTTTTCGGAAACTAAGCTTGAAATGGCTTTAGAAGTGTTTGGTAACCTTAGATCTTAGTAGCAAGGTATTTCTCATCTCCTTCCTACACACACTTTCTTTAGGTTCACAACATACCCCAATTGGTAACACCATAGTCCCACTGGCTCCGTGGAGAGCAGTTAGAACTCTTGCAAAGTTCGACATCGGAATCCCCGCCTCTTTTTGGGAGGGATTTAAAAATACTTGACAATACTCTTTTGGAAAGGTTGGAGAAGGTATTTGAGAGCTGCTTTTTACAAGTTGATTTCGTAAAGGCCTGTAAAAAACATTAACTCCTTTCTTTCGCATGGTATGTTATAATAACAAGGAAATTTAAAATGGATTTCACGGAACCAAGCGACGTGGAGAGTAGAGACGTCCGTCGGGCAGAAAACGGGCGGCCACTAATGTTAAATGATCATAGTCGTTATGCGGACGACATAAGGTTTAAATCTCAATTCCAAATTTTCCACTTTGATTATTGCCGTAAAAAATAGTGCGAAATTGCAAAGTTTTGTTTTATTTTGTGAAATTCTGGCACAAATATTAAAATGCTTTTCGACCACTTTCTAAAGAAATTAATTTGCCACATTATATAATAAAACATTATCCGAAAAAGGGTTTATTGGTAGGGAATTTTGCACTTGAAAGCATTTTTTACAGGCCTGATCTTTTATTTTTTTCCAGGATTACCAAAAGTTTTTATTAAAAAAATACTGGACTAATTCCAAGGCCAACATGTGTTCTATTCGTGGTATTTAATTGAAGCATCTATAATATTTATAAGCGAGTAAATTTTCAAACCAAAAACACATGATTTTGTATGATTTTGCATTATTACGCGTGGCTTCATCTTAAATGAAAATATGTGTTATACTTTTGTTATTCGGCGGTGCATCCTCTCTGCATACCCCTTCAGGGACACTTTGTTGTATTTTGTGTAAGTAGGTATACCTTATTTTCCCTAAACCGACTGCATATTGTATGTAGGTAGGTAGGATTAACTGTCGTGGAACCATGTTTTCCAACGTAGGTATCATTCACAATAGGTATTAAATTATTTTTGAATCTTTACGAATCGTAAAATTGTTGTACATATCCCTGGTTAGAAGCCTAATCGAACATAACTCAATAGTCTGGTCGCCCTTCTACAAAATTCATATCCATAATATTGAAAGAATTAAAAGAAAATTTCTAAGATTTGTAAATTTTAAACTTAACATCCCTTTAGAGCACATAAATTACCTATCATTAATGAATATGTTAAATATTCCAACTTTAGAAAACAGACGAAAAAAAACCGACCTAACCTTTTTATTAAAATTATTAAACTCTAAATTTGATTGCTGTGAACTCTTGCATTTAATAAGTCCACATGTACCAACACGAACTACTAGACAAACATTAACATTTTATATACACACATCTCATTCTAACTATAAATTGCATTCCCCAATACAACGATTACATAGTCTTGGTAATCAATATTTAAACAATATTGATGTATTTGACAATAATTTGAATTTGGCAAACTTCAAACGCTGTATGTGCGAACTATTTCTACTTAATTCATTAATTTATTGTAAATACCGATTTTATAAATTTTTATTAAAACCTATTATTGTTGATTTGGAGGATATTGGCAGGCAATCTATTTTTACTTTATTTATATTCTGTATTACCTACATTTTGTCAACTCATATTTTATCTAACCTATATTATGTGTCTTAATATTTTCTGTTATTTACCTGTATTTTATTCACTTCTAACTCTTCACTGTAATTAATCAAAACATGTATTGATTTATGTATGTAAAAGCCCTATGGGCGTTTAAATAAAAATAAATAAAAAAAATATTTTAGTTTTAATTAATTTGTGATATTCCTCACGCTAGCTTTTAGCTACTTCTTATTGTTTTTCGTCCAATTTTTTCCTGTTTTAGAGATATATTTTTAACGAAGAATAACACCATCTCTCCTATGAGTTGGTGATGTGATAATACACATTTTAATTGTAATTATTTGAATGTTCCCTGGGGGTACTGTAAACTTATATTGTATCAATCTTTGGAAGGACCGAAGGTTTATTAATATTGTGTGGTGCGAGCGGATATTTTGAACGAGGACAATATATAACCCAATTAAATTTATATTATACTGTACCTGCCCTTCTTTTAGTAAGCAGCTTTTTGGCATTAAGAATAATGGTAGAAGTTGGTATGTTTACACCTTATTTTTCTTATCGGTATTAAATGTATAGTGAAAGAAATCTATATGAGTATGTTCTAAATAAGTAGGTATCTAAATTTAAAATAATTAATTTATTTTTGCACTCTTTTTTAAATTTGGTCTTTCGTACCTACCCAATTTAAATATTTAATTCTTGACAATTTATCACACAAATCGGTGCCAGTTTGCAATTATATACAAATAAATTAAATGGTTATAATTATTTTGTATCTACACGTAAATGCAATTTAAAATGGAATAATTTACACGTGGATGAAATTACATTGACTGAATTGAATCACGTACACGTGGATAACCGATGGTCCGATGCTCTGTAGGGAACCCGCTTGCACAGCGCGGGTATAAACTGTGCGACCTAAAGTTTAAGTTTAGACTTACGGAATTCAATACTTCGTTTGTGTGAAAGCACTATGAAACCAATACATGATTTTACTTCAATGGCAAGCCAGAGATAACTGGTTGAGATTATATCTACAAAATGAAAATTCTCTCATTTTTCTACTTAATTTGACATTTTTAGTTTTATGCTGTACTGTATGTGAAACTAATATTTTTGGTATCAATATACCTAAAAATGTAAAATTGTACCAATTACATCTACTAATGAAGTATAAATTCCTCCCGTCCTAAAATGAGTTTTGTAATTTATCGGGAATGCCTTAGAAAGAAATAAAAACAATAAAACAATATAGGATACTTAAAAATTACTCTCATTTAATATATATTTGATTTTGATGATGATTTTTTAAAGTACAAAATGTATACCGCAAATAATTAGGCGTGGAAAAAAAGGACGCCCTTTGTACCTCGGAGAGATGCACTAAATATATTTCGTATTTTCTATAAATTGTAAAAATAATTAGCATTGGTAGTTCGTGTAATTTCACCAACGTGTGTAATTTTAAAATGTTAAGAAGTAACCCCACAAATCGAACATTTTCACAACCCGCAAAAGATACAATTTTTTGAGTAGGCATACCTATCTATTTTCTTAAAAAAGAAAGACAAACTTTCCCGGGTTACGAATAACAAAACAACACTTGAAGATGCTTTTTTTCTTTTTTTTTTATAAAGAAAGACAAGCATTCTCGGGTTACGAATAACAAAACAACATTTGAAAATCACCTACTACCACCACACTAAGCGGAAGATGTTGCTTGTGTTGTGATTTGTGATGGAGGACTTGGCCAGCCGAGGAATCGAACACGGAACGCCTGGGTGGGACCCAAACGCGATGCCCACTCAACCACTGACCGGTTCTATAAGATTAATAATATTTAACAACCTATTTTTTTTTACCTAATCATTAAAAACAATATTGTTGATAAGAAAAAAATGGCTAAAGCGTCATACAGCTGTGATATTAAAGATGAGCCTACACAATAAGCTATGTATATTGTTTGTTTGTGCTTGTATTAATCAAATCAAGTTTTCTAGAGTTTCCCACATGTACTTGGGAAGTCTTGTGAACCCAAGCACAACCAAACAATACAGCGTATTGTGCAGTCTTAAGATGAAACCCGGTGGTGGAGAAATTTGAAAAATAGATTTTACTAAATTGTTGCTGTCACTGTTGCTCTTACTCCACTGGATATTGAGCGAATGGAACAATGCACCTCGGGCTACTAATATCTAACTAAAATCGAGGTTTTGTATTCCCCACTTTTCTCCTCCAAAAGTGGACTGATTTTCAATTTTTTTTTACCAACTACATAAAAAAAAACTATTCTATGTCTGTACGTTATGTTTAAAAAAAACATTGTCTAGTTTGTATACTGAACGTCTTTTGACGGCGTTTAAACCAGTCAATTTTATTTATTTTTGGAAGGTCATAACTTCTATAAAAAATAACTTAAGTAAAAAAAATAAAAAGTACCGACATGCTAGTAGTATATTTTTAATTTTTTTTTTTTAATTTTATTTATTTAATTTTTTTTTTTACAAATACAGTTGTTATACATTGTATATATATATTTTTAATACATTTTTTAAATATCGTGATTCACCTTTTTTTTTGAGCAATGCTCGTGTAAAAAAGGTGGAGCAGCGAAAAACAATTCAACATATATTTTTGAAATGTGTAGTAAGGATAATGAAAATTATAATATTTAATTTTTTTATATATGTATATCATACATTATACGTGAAACAGAATTGAAAAAAGAAAAGATATAAAAGAAGAAGATGAGAGAAAATAAAAAAAGAGTATAAAAGAAAAAGGATTTCCAAAGTCACAGTCACAATGATTGTAATATGTTATCGATATATTGTTTTAATTAACATTTTGAATTTTTTATAGTGTGTTTCCAATCTCAAGTTAAGGGGTAATTGGTTAAACCATTTGACTCTATTTTATCTATTTATCTCTATTTTATCTATATCTACATATCTATTTTATGTAAAAACAGTATTTTCTCTAGGGTTAAAATCCAGAGAGATAAATAGGGAATATGTTTGTATGGAAAAATCAGCGCCGGGTATCCCCTTAATATCACAGCTGTATGGCGTTTTTCCCATTTTTCCTTTTCAGCGTCGATACGTAACAATAATTCGATTATCTTAGTTCAGCATTTGTATAAAATATAGAAGTGTAAGCACATTTTTTACAGGTTTATTCATTCGAATAAGACGATTTTTTCATGTTACGTTAGGTTAGGTAATATCGTTTGGGTTAGGTTAGGTTGAATTTCAAACCAATTGCCTATTATTCATTTTATTCGTAAAAACGTTTAGAAACGGGACTGAAGTTCTTACAAACAAATTAATAAGGTTTCAATATTTATTGGCGGGAACATGAAAGAATAATTTTTTAGGTATACGTAATTTCGTACATATACCAAATAATTATTCTTATATTTTTGCGCCAATAAACATTGAAACACTGTTAATTTGTTCGTAAGAACTTCAGTCCCGTTTTTAACCATTTTTACGAATATAAAGGTCGTATTTTAGAATAACATTTTTCTCCGTGCATTTTTTACAGATTTATTCATTGGAATAAGACTATTTTTTAGGTTACGTTAGGTTAGGTAACATCGTTTGGGTTAGGTCAGGTTAAATTTCAAACCAATTACCTCCAATTCTTAAATCAAAGTTATACCCCAGACAACATTAAGTTCCACAAATCATAATATAAAATCGTCGAAATCCGTCTAATAGTCGAGTATTTAAAAAATAATATTCTCCCTTTCAGAGTTCCGCCGCAGGTGCGCGGATTTTGTGGAAAATGAGCATTTAATGGCGCTATATTTTATTGTTTTCGTAGAAGTTCCGTCTGCCCCCGGGTGAGGTTCCGTCTGCGTGGAGCGGGCAGCGGGCAGCGGGCAGCGGGCAGCGGGCACCGGGTTCGAGCCCCGGACCGCCCCAACCATCGCGTGGCTGATCTACTTTTCAACTTATAACGTTTTTTCTATCAAAAATATAAAGCTTTCTCGGGATTGATTTAACTGGTTAATATGAAAGCTTTGCAAAGTAAAATAGGTGAAAAATGTTTTTTTTTTTTAAATTTTGATTATTATTATTTTTTTTTAATATAGTGGCATCTATGAAAGTTGAAAAAAGTAATTTTATATAATTTACGGAAAACATGTTATAATTTACATAATAATCATATCGACGGTCAATGTCGGATGTGCGATTTTGTAGTTTAGCAGTTATGTGGATATATTAGAAAATACGTTAATGATATAGGCCAATGCTTAAAAAACTCCAAAACATTAATTTATGCAGATGATATAAGGGTTTTTAATCAAAAAAGCAAAAACGGCGCTCTCCAAAAATGACAAAATTTAGTTACAAATACCAATCTATGCGCAATGTCCGTAGCTACACGATGGTTTTTGAGATCCCTAGAAAAATCAACCGCAAATCACGGAAAAATCGAAATGAAAATAGGGTTTAGATGAAAATCACCACTCTCCACAGCAACAAGCAAAATCACCACTCTCCACAAAAGCCAATCACAAGCCTGAATTCAAAATAAAGTCAACATGACCAATGAACACATTATTATGATTTTTTTTATTATAAATTAGAACATAAATATAGCACTAGATTCACGCGCAACGACGGGTTAATAGTTCCGAAATTTAATAATAAGTACGGACAGATAACCTTAGAATACAACATACCGAAAATATTTAATTTATTACCTGACACTATAAAGCAATGTAATTCTATTAATAAGGTTAAATATATGGTGAATAATTGTCTATCGGATAAAAAATATTTATATTAATATGTATGAAAAAAAGTTGAATCTGTAGATATAAGATGTACATTTTTTTTTAATGTATGTGAATGAAAATATAAGCACCTGTTGACAAGCCAATTGAATTGGTTTAGCAGGACTTGTTTGTTGATTCTATTTATTCAATTATTCTTTCAATAAAAACTTTTTTTTCGGATTAATCAAAAATCATACTAAAAATGCGTAGTAGGTATTCTTTGATCGGTTTTTGTTATTTACCGAAAATAGTACTTTTGAAGAGTGGCGTTTTTGCTTTAATAGGTACCCCTCAAAGAGTTGTTTAAAGTTTTTTAGACAGTATTTGATATTTGGCATTTAATTTTATTTTATTCAAAATTCAGAAAATACAGACTTTTATATCAACAAAGTAAGTCTATAAATAAGCCAACAGAATAACGATTTCAAAATTTTAGCAGATCTGACTGACATTGTTTTTCGGGACCGTCGTTTTCATATAGTGTAACATAATATATACCACTATAATAAAACTTGTGGGTATAGGCGATATGTTATTACGTAATCGCTATTTATTAATTTGTATATTAGAATATTCAGTTTCATTTTCAGTGTGTTTTTAGGTGATATTTAAAATCTTTTAAATTGTTATTAATATTTCTGGAAGTTCTTTGGTATTGAATTATTAAAAATTACTCAGGGATATTTATAATTGAATTACCCCACAGTTTTTTTTTAAATTTTTGAGTTGGTAAAATGGATGTTTTTAGCATTTCTATTTTTTTTAAATGGTGCAGTTTTATTTAGAATATTATCTTTGTAAATTTGTTATGTTGCATGGTAGAAGTATAATTTTATTTTTGTTAAAAAAGAAAAACAAACATTCCCGGGTTACGAATAACCCAACAACATTTGAAAATCTCCTACTACCACCACAATCAGCGGAAGATGTTGCTTGTGTTGTGACGGAGGACGGAGGAGGAGCCAGCCGAGGAATCGAACACGGAACGCCTGGGTGGGACCCAAACGTAATGCCCACTCAACCACTGGCCGGTCATAATGCATTTAGTTTTCCGACTTTAAATTCTTTAAACAGAAGTTCTGATGAGTACTTTTAACTAACTACTTATACTTTTAACTAACTACTTATACTTTTAACTAACTACTTATACTTTTAACTAACTACTTATACTTTTAACTAACTACTTATACTTTTAACTAACTACTTATACTTTTAACTAACTACTTATACTTTTAACTAACTACTTATACTTTTAACTAACTACTTATACTTTTAACTAACTACTTATACTTTTAACTAACTACTTATACTTTTTACTAACTACTTATTTCAGTAGATAATAATGTTATGATTACTAATCAGTAATCATGACAAAATATTAGAAATAATGGAACTTAACTGGTTGAATTTAATTTCACTATTTTATGATCAACGTATTTTTCATAAATAAACTTTAAAAAAAAGAAGATAACAGATTGTATGCACTAAAATATGCCAAATATGCATTTAGTAAATCGATTGTGATAATTGGTTGAATTACCAACAAATCAAAACGTCCCCGACGTCATTTGAACCCCACAGTATCCACCATTTCTTATAGCATCGCGGAGAGATTGACAATTATTATGACGTCTCGTCAATCATCTAGTTTAAAATCGTATAGGCTCTATACTTCAAATGGTAAAAAAAATTAAACCCATCTTTGGATGTAAGGCAGGTTTTCGTGCAATTTTGAAAGGCGTCGCGTCGATTTTTTTCTGTATAATTTTTAAATATTCAAATATTAACTAACGCCTCGCGGAGTTTTGCCTATAGTTTTTTTTTATTTATATATACCTACCATTTACAATCTGGTATTTTATTGTACCTATACTAGCGCAAACCCGTGAAAAATCATGGGAGAGTCTGAATTCTTGACAATTCAGAATGCTTCAAATAAAATGTTCCAATATTAATAATGACAGTCACATTCTAAGCAAATCCGAGTTCTAAAGTTTATTGAACTAGAGTTACAGACGGACAAACACAACCGAATTAGTATTTTGATTTCTCTCAACGATTGTCCTGAAGGAGGAATCATTCTTACCAAACTGGTCGACGTTTAAATATAAACAGATCTACATACAAAAGAGTACGCAGTTAAAAATATATATTTAAAACTCAAATTATGACATAATGTTTTTCTTAGTTTTAAATAAAAAGCCGAGTTAGTTAACCACTTGAAAACTTTTTACATTTTTTACTGGTTTATGGGGCATTTTGACGGATGGCATTTGATGAGTGATAGGAGACTCGGTCCTACTTGGGCACATATCCATTGCCCGCGGGACATAACGCAGTCTTAGTGCCTCTACTACTGAGGTATAACATTCATGTTATTAGGCAAAGGATCCACACAAACTGATCTGATATTTTAAACAAAAAATATTTTTGTTTAATTTTAAATTCAAAAAGAGGAATTCAAAATTTAATAGCCTCGAATGAGTTTAATACTATCAACTTGAATTTAACGCTCTCTTATTCCCTGTTCGCACCTGAAAGTTAGTAAGTCGAGTGGCGTTTGACTCACCAAAAAGTCTTCGCACTACTGTCAAGTACACGGAGAAAAATGTTATTCGAAAAAACGATAATTTTAATAGTAAAAACGGTTAAAAACGGGACTGAAGTTCTTACGAACAAATTAACAGTGTTCAATGTTTATTGGCGGGATAATGTTAGAATAATTTGTTGGTATACGTACGAAATTATGTAAACCAACAAATTATTCTTACATGTTCCCGCCAATAAACATTGAAACCCTGTTAATTTGTCCGTAAGAACTTCAGTCCCGTTTTTACTATTAAAATGATCGTTTTTTCGAATAACATTTTTCTCCGTGTAGAGTTCATTAATAGATAAGACAACATGACGGACTGCAATGCAATAAAGTAAATAAGCTTATTAAGCTGATTGTGATGCTTAAAAGAGGTGGAAGAATACATTAGTGAGATGAAAATAAATAAACTATGGACACGAAAATATATTAATAGCCACAAAAATAAAGAATTTTAGAGTAGCATTTTCCTCCAACGGGACAACATATCGCGCGTGTCTGCGTCTACGAATGAACTGCGCACGTCGGTGCGTAGGGACGCGTGGATCTACTCGCCGAAAAAATAGAACCAAATGTATTCAATCTACTTAAGAGCTGAATAGCCTACTCTACTAAAATTGTGGTGTTCGGACACGGTTAGTTACTAATATACTCGCTACCCGACTAAAATACTCGCCCAGTCAGAACGGGGCATTAGTGCGTTCTTCCTTTTTTTCTTTGATGCGAGATATGATTTTTTAAAATTTATTGACAAATTTTTGTTGGCAAATTTCTGGTGGTCATGATGTGTGTTGTGCGTGTGTGTGAGTTTATTTGTGTGATTGTTTGAGTGTGCGTGTGTGTGTGTTGGCTAGGAGGTCGTGACAAAGGATGCAGCTAGCCATCCGAAACGCGAGATTGCATGCGCTGCAGATACAGAACCGCATATAAATGCAATGGGAAAAACACAAAGAAAACATTCTTACAAGATAAATATGGGGAGACGCGGTTCACATAGGAATCGGGTTTCTATAATCTTTAATTAATTAATATTATTTCAAGACTAAAATAAACCCGAATGAAATAGATATTCGCGTTCTAATGTTTGTAATTAAATTGGAAAAATAACAACATTTAACATTGATAATTTGATGCAGTTGGTGAAAATCTTACTAATAGAAACTAAAAATAGAAACGGAAATAATTTGGTTCACGGAAAGATATAAAAATTGTTTATCCAGCCGAAGAGGGTTGTTTTTCTGTTGTATACATTGTTTCTCCAGCCAAAGAGGATTGTTTATCTGTTGTATACATTGTTTCTCCAGCCAAAGAGGATTGTTTATCTGTTGTATACATTGTTTATCCAGCCGAAGAGGGTTGTTTTTCTGTTGTATACATTGTTTCTCCAGCCAAAGAGGATTGTTTATCTGTTGTATACATTGTTTCTCCAGCCAAAGAGGATTGTTTATCTGTTGTATACATTGTTTATCCAGCCGAAGAGGGTTGTTTTTCTGTTGTATACATTGTTTTTCCAGCCAAAGGGGGTTGTTTATCTGTTGTATACATTGTTTATCCAGCCAGAGAGGGTTGTTTTTCTATGTTATACATTGTTTATCCTGCTAAAGAGGGTTATTTTTTGTGAAACATTGTCTATCCAGCCAAATAGGGTTGTTTATCTGTTTTGTACGTTGTTTATCCAGCCAAAGAGGGTTGTTTATCTGTTGTATAAATTGTTTATCCAGCAAAGAGGGTTGTTTTTCTGTTGCAAACTTGTTACTGTTTTTATCTGTGTTTTTCGCTCTTTGCTATGAATTAAAAAAAAAAAAACATATATATACATACTTATGTATTATACAAGAGTAATTATTTTTATATCTCTCCGTTTATCCCCGTCTTCCCCAATACTTATTTACATGTATTCCGAACGCACGCATGTTTCCAGATATCTTGAGTAGGGATGGATAGCCGGGTATCCTCGTCAATTATCATTGGCTGAATATCCTCCCGTACCTACCTGAGCCTACAGTCAGCTTCGATCTAACGTGTTTAATTAATTTTCTGTTTGCCAACATCGTGAAATATATTTTTCTGTTTGCCAACATCGTGACATACAATTTTGGCGATATTCTCAATATCCAAACAATAATTCTAAAAGCGGCTCAAAATCTCCACCAGCGAGCTTTGGCGTCATGGAATTTGGCACAGCCTTTGTGTCTGGAATATCTAGGTAGACGCAACTACTAACAGACCGTTCCAATATGAACTATTCCAAAATGAACCATTCCAATATGCACTATTCCAATATGAACGATTCCAATATGAACTATTTCAATATGAACTATTCCAATATGAACAATTCCAATATAAACTATTCCTATATGAACTATTACAATATGAACTATCCTAATATGTACTAAGGACCTATATATTAGTAGCAATCACTAACAGAACGTTTCAGTACGAACTATTCCAATACGAACTATTTCAATATGATCTATTCCAATATGAACTATTCCAATATGAACTATTCTAATATGAACTAAGGACCTTTATAATATCCGTTTTCTGTCAAACATAAGACACGACGCCATTATATTATGTTATTGCTTATTTCATAATTTACAATTTCCCAACTCTTCATTTGCTGTCCTCTCCCATCAGAAGTTGGCTATCATCAGGTCAATCGTCACTCTGCAGACTGCAATTCAGCGAAACTTCACTCGTACCAGCCATGTAGATTTCAAACACTGTTTTGAACTTCACAAAAGAAAATACCAGTAAAATAATTTTTTTTTTTTTTTTTAATAAAGAAAGACAAACATTCCCGGGTTACGAATAACCCAACAACATTTGAAAATCTACTACCACCACACGAAGCGGAAGATATTGCTTGTGTTGTGATGGAGGACTTAGCCAGCCGAGGGATCGAACACGGAACGCCTGGGTGGGAGCCAAACGCGATGCCCACACAACCACTGACCGATAAAAAGTTATTTCCTTTAAAAGCTTAAAATAGCACATAATATGTACCTACAGTGGTTACACATTATGTGCTAATATAAAAATTACAAAATATATGGGCATAAAGTTACTGACTGAGAAGAGTAGGTATTTAGGATTACAAATTATAAAAATTAAAAATTTCGCCTAACCTATTTATTTCATGAACGCGCCACAATTCTTTTCCTTTTTCAAACGGTTAAACCACGAAATTGATTCATAGATTAATTAGATCAGGTGTGATTCCAGCTTACGGTGATGTACTGGTCTTTGAAACATTCGTCGATTCCTTCAAAAAATCCTTCCAATTTCGAAAAGTTCGAAATCGGAAGGGCCCGCCTCTTTTTGAGAGGTATTTTAAAATACTTGAGAAGAATTTTTTGGGAAGGTTGGAGAAGGTATTTGACAGTTGGTTTTTACAAGTTGATTTCGTAAAGACGTGTAAAAAACATTAAATCCTTTCTTATAATCTTGTTATAATAACAGGGAAATTTAAAATCGATTGCAACAAGTTTCACGGAACCAAGCGACATATACTTTAAAGACGTCCGTTCGCCACCGTAGAGGTACATTACATGACGCAAAATGCACATAGTATTTATGGCGGACTGCAAAAGGTTCAAATTCTTAATCCCAATTTCTATAATTGCCCCCCTTTTTGATTCATGCCGAAAAAAACAACGCGAAATTGCACTGTTTTGTTTTATTCAGTGAAATTCAGTTCATTTTGGTAGTCAGATATGGGTACCGCTGCCTCGGGAACCATTTACGTGCGTTTTTCATGGTTTTCTTGGATCGCTGCGTTTGGTGACTTAGCAGGGGTGCCCGAGTTCATGGGGTGAGGTTTGCGCGGCAGACCAGATTGGGAGAGAATGGTTGAGGGAGGCACTTTGACTTCTCATGGAATCATTCGTCCGTCACTCCTGGACACACTCACCTCCAGTTTCCTACCCACCCCTCATACCTTTTTCCTTCCCACAACATCCTCTCCTACCTTTCCTGAAAAGAACCCTCCACACAGCAAAAACAGATGATTTTGTGTGATTTTGCATTAATTTGATGGTATTCACTCATTAATGAAGCTGGCTGTAGTAGCTACCCACCTCCACCTACTTTCCTACTTGCATGCCTGTTGTACGTATTACTATTATTGGCGAAAGGAAAAACGACTGTCGGTCTCTTTGTTTTCATTTTTGTTTTATTTCGACAAAACCGCAAATACAACACGCATATTTCTATCGAATGGACAGAAAATATGCTTTTAACTTTTAAACACGTTTTAAAGTACCTCTGATTAAAAATGACGGTTGTTTTTTGATCGGGTAGGTATCTAAATTATCAGGTATCTGAAATATCTGTAAATTTTCATTGTTCATTGTTTTTATGTTCCCAGCTACTACGTACAAGCAAAATTCACGCACATTGCGTTCTAATACATGGTTTATACAGGGTGATAAGGGACTTACTTGATTTGCTTCAACTAGTAATTCCTGACATTATTTGGAGTAAAAAACGTACAAGTGGAAGATACTCACAGTATCGCCCTGGTGTAACACCACCATTCAGAATTTTAAACGTTGCTTGAAATGGCTTTAGCCGTGTTTAGTGACTAAATCTGAACAGCTAGGTACTTCCCCATCTTCCTCTTCCCCATATCCTTCCCTTCCCACACAAGGAAAAATGTTATTTTAAAATACGATCATTTTATTCGTTAAAACTGTTATAAACGGGACTGAAGTTCTTACGAACAAATTAACAGTGTTTCAATGTTTATTGGCGGGAAAATGTAAGAATAACCATTGAAACCCTGTCAATTTGTTCGTAAGAACTTCAGTCCCGTGTTTAACCGTTTTTACGAATAAAATGATCGTATTTTAGAATAACATTTTCTCCGTGCACTTACCTTCAGTCTCACAACATACCATAATTGGGAATGCCATAGTCTCAATGGCTCCAGACGGGAGCAGTTGGGACTCTTGTGAGGTATTCTCTATAAAAAAAAACACGAAACTTTGGTCTCCGGTGACTATTTTGATGTTTTTTCTTTCTCAAAATTAAACAAAAAATTGCTATCACGTGTCGTCGCTGGTCACTCTGCTGAGTAACCGCTCAACTCCTCTCTCCGCTTCTAACGGCCGCTGTTCCCAATCCTACTAATCAATTACTAAGCCAAAATTTTGCCTTAGTAATTGATTAGTGCACAAATACGCTTTTTCCAACACACAAGTATCACTTAAGCATTTATCTTAACCTAAGGAAGCCGGACTAGTGGATTAAACTCGTTCCGGCCGCCTTAGTTTTGGACTAGTTCTTAAAAGTGTCAACAGAGTAGAAAAAATACCGCGAAAACAATGGTCGATGAAATATCACTTTGACAGAAGACACAGTTTCGCGCTCATTTCACTTCTGTTGTATTGCGTTTATCAATTATCATTTTAATTAATATGGATTGAGAAGTTCGGATGCGTGCGGAGCAGAGACGAAAAACGGTTAATTTATGCGAAACGCTATGTCGTTTTCGAACGTTCGCCAAGCCAAGTGTCAAGTCCAGTACCTACGGTCAAGCTGACACTTTATTTTATATACGTTTATTTAAAAAATATAAAATGTCAGTTTATGGATAAAAATATTTTAAATAAATTACGTGTATTAATAATAAATACAACAATTAACTCTATAATATTAATTTAACTTCGAAAGTTCTTACTTGGATGTCATTTTATTGTCTATGAAAGTGGGCGAGGCCAGATAACATAAGATGTTTGGGGACAACATAAATCGAGCGCTACTCTACAAAATGCTTGGCTGATCGCGGCCTCAGATGAATCGGTTTAGAAGTTGGAAACAGCGGCCGTTACTGTCCAATTCCTAGTGATTATTTTTTGTTGTTGAAAAAAACTGGTAAACTTTTAAATAAAAAAACTTTTATTTACCATTTTTAGTCCAACTAGTGTCAGGAATAAGTGGCAGTAGGTCAAGTACGTCAAGATATACGGCACACTAAGAATATACCCATTTTTGCTTGTGGCTTCCCCTTAATTGATTATCAATTTGGGAGGCGGGTAAAGGTACCACCGCCCCGGAAACCAACACCTCTGCCATAGTTCACTCCAAGTGGTTCGTTACGTTTATTGACCTAGCAAGGGTGCACGGGTTAAAGGGTGTGAGTGGGTCTTGGCGGCGGATGCGTCTGCCTACCTTCTGTGGGCTGGATTTGGAGAGACTGGTTGAGGGAAACCTCCAGCAGGTCTCTCTCGACCCATCGCCTTGCACCACGGTGGGAGGGATGAATTCAAACGTCCGTCACTCATGGACACATTAACCCAAGATTCCTACCAACCCTACGTACTTTTTCCTTCGCAGATCTTCATATCCTTCCCTTCCTTATAAAAACCCTCCACACAGCATCCCCAAAGAGAACAAAGACCATAATCGAAATTATTTTCCTCAGAGCCTGCTGCGTGGAACTAACGTAAAAAAGAATGTTAGATTTAATTTTTTTTTATTTAACATAATATACATAATGTGAATTGATCACACATCTGCCCTCATGATGAACACTGTAACGTTGTCCGAAACCTTGGCTAGAGAAGGAGGTAGCGCAACACGGCATAATACCCCAAAAAATGTATATTATATGATTTTAACCATATTGCAATCCTTTAAAATTACAACAGTCAGACCAGTTGACTGCGGTTTGATTGACACGACATGAAGCGGACACCGGTTGCGGGTGGGTGTCCAGGGTGGCGGTGCCGGTGCCCAGGGCCGGTGTCTGGTGTCTGGTGCCCGCTCCGGGGTAGGTCCCTTCCCTTCCTGGGCCCGGTGCCCATAGCCAAAGGGTAAGTGGCGGCGAACCCTGAAGAAGGGTGGGATTTTAAAATGTGGCTTTGAGGTGATACTGGAAAGAATTCGTAATAGATTATTTTTTAGGAAAAAAACACTTTTTGCAAGTTATGATTTAAAATAACAAGATGAATTAATGACGTACGCAATATGAATATTAATAAATAGTTTTGTCAATGATCAAAATCAAATCTTTCAAGAAAGGCTTACAAATACAATATTGGATGGAATCACCGTTACAACATTGTTTTTGTAAGTCTTTATGAACTATTTATTTATTCATATTGCGTATGTAATAAATTCAACTTCATATTTAAAAGCATAACTTTCAAAAAATCTTTTTTCCGAAAATAATTAATCAAGCGCCATCTGTCAAATAGTAGATTTTGAATTCTTTTCATTATCACCTTGACATTTAAATCCTGTTTACTAATTTTGTGGTTTATCAGTTCCTCGGCAGGTTTGACAACTTAAAAAAGTTGATGCACTTTTAAAAAATTGTAAATAGATTGGATAACATACACCTATATTTATTTTTTATACTTTTTTACAGTTTTTTTTTTTTTAAGAAAGACAAACAATCCCGGGTTATGAATAACCCAACAACGTTTGAAAATCTCCTACTACCACTAACCTAAGCGGAAGATGTTGCTTGTGTTGTGATGGAGGACTTAGCCAGTCGAGGAATCGAACATGGAACGCCTGGGTGGGTCCCAAACGCGATGCCCACTCAACCAATGATCGGTCATATGTAACTATAGGTATTAGAAAAATTTATTCCTTTTTCTGTGATAATTTCAAAACAAATTATCAGGCTCACACAGTGATGCCATATTTAAGAAAATTAAAACCATGTCTTAGGGGGTAAAAAAACTTGTTTTGAAGGATTAAAATCCATGTTTTTTAAAGTTTTTTATTGCGAAATTTAATAAGAAAAAAATTTACCAAAGTAAATTATTATGCTTTTCTTTAAATAATAGGAAAAAAATAATGTTTTTCAACTTTCCAAGTTATAAAACCACTTTAGCACAATGAAACTACACTTACTTTGCAAACAAAACTCCACAAAATCCTTCTCCAAGATATAAAACTAATGAAAAAAATTTGTGAGTACAAATTAAGAATAAAAAAGTATGGATGAAAAGGAATGGAGGAAAAAGTCAATGAAAAAACCTTAATAAAGACACTAAAAACTTCCTAGAAGACAAATAAACTATAATTATACAAGTGTAGTCCGCTTCGGCACAAGACTCCCTAGTAAGGAGGACTAAGAAATATAATATCTATACTTAAATTCACCATTATATTCTGTATGTACAATTATTTTATATAGTCGCTAAAAAAAAAAAAACTCATACATATATATTTTTTTTAATGATTATTTTTTTATTCATGTTAAACTTCATTTAAAATTAAATAATAATATAAAAATAATATATATATATATATATATATATATATATATATATATATATATATTTTAAATCTATTAGAATAGGTACAGGGAGTACTAATCTTCCCACCCCAACTCAAATAATATATATTTTTATTTTTAACTAATTTTAGGTAAAACATCAAATTATAATATTTCAATTAATGAAGACAATATTAGCGAAACTCAATCGAAAATCTGAAACAGAAAAATCAGAAAAAGATACGGTCACATCTGGGACTCGAACCCAGAACCTTCGCCTTTCCGAGCTATCCAAGACACCATCTAGATAGAATTGAGTTCAGGTTTGAATCTTGTAATTATACATAAAGATAGCAGCCAATAAAAATATGCGTTAAGAAAATGAAGATAATTCTCAGTCGAAGTATGATACAGTTAAATATGACCGAATCCGATAGGGTCACAATAGCTCAGTGGATATATAGAGCATATAGAGGATAATAGAGCATCTGCCTGGAAAGCTGAAGGTCCTGGGTTCGAGTACCAGATATAACCGTAGATATCTTTTTCTGCTTCAAATTTTCGATTGAATTTTTTTGTTGTTAATATTGTCTTCATTAATTAAAATATTTTGTATGAGCTAATCATAAAAATACGTAATTTTAAAAGCAGATTAAAAATCGTGCCTTTTTTAATCGTTCTACAAAGAACTGCCGATTTTTTTAACCCACTTTCCACAGAGCGAGGCGTGAGGGGTTATTTCATTTTTTGGTTTTGGACATTCGTTTCCTTTCGTGTCGGGGTCTTGCGGTCAGTTGAATACTGTAAGGGTATACACCACACCTTCTCAAACTTTTATTTTTTTTTAAATATGTATTTACAAATAAGCAAATATCGATCGTACAGTTTATTAGTCAGACATATCTACTACTTTTATGTAAAAATAAAACCAATAAATTCACTTTCGATTATAGATCGTCCGGTGATTAGTCAGAATTGAAAAAAATGCTATGTAGTTGCATGTAAAAGTGTACACTCTATCTGGTACAATACTCAAATTACTCATAAACATCACCAAACTAATTATAATGCAGACAAAAATATAGTGTACTAGCTGATACCCGGCATGCGTTGACCGGCATTTCTCATTCGTCCCCGTTCCCCTTCCTCTTCCCCTCCCGGGTCCCCTTTCCCTCCTGCGTTCCCCTTTCACCTTACCGCGTTCCCCCCCCCTCTCCACCCCTCACGCATTCCGCTTCCACCTTTTTCGCCTTCCCCTCTCCTTCGTCCCCGCTCCCTCGTCCCCCTTCCCGCGAAGCCCCCTCCTTAATTCCCCAACAAATAGTTTTGTTTATTTAAAAAAACTTTAATCTTTCAAGAAAAGCTAACAAATACAATATTGGATTGAATCACCGATGAAAGATTGTATTTGTTATCCTTTCTTAAAAGATGAACGTTTTTTAATTAACAAAACTATTTGTTAATATTCATATTGCTTGTGTACTGTGGCGAACCATAAATTTTTCTTAATTTTTCAAAGCATAACTTGTAAAAAGCGTTTATAAGTAAAAATACTATACGCGCGCCATCCACATCCACGAAAGTGTAGAATATGAATTCTTTTGACATTCACCTTAACTTAAAAAGTTTTATGAATTGCCAAATTTTTTGAAACAACCTGTCCTTAGTATTAAGTAATATCTAACTAGTCAACCGGACAATCGATATATGGACCTACGAAGAAATACGAGATGAAAAAAAAGCATCGTATGAAATTTGTCTTATACGAATCTGATGATGGGGGCTGCCGCCGCCCACTTTGACAACCACTGGAAAGCTCCATCCACGCAAGGCAAAGGGATGTATAAGGTTCTATCATCCCTTCACCTCACTCCACATAATGTAGGTACAGCCACGTATTGTAATAATAATTACAAGGGATGTAAAAAAAAAATATATATTTCGTAATTGGAGGGGTAGGTTAGACTTTTTATGGTTTTCTGGTGCCATTGGAATGGAATGATTTCTGACATATAATAGGGGGTTATGTGAATTTTTTCGCAACAATTCGTCAAGGAAAGTTTTTTTTAATGACAGGGTTTATGTTTGAGACGACATTAGTTTTGAGTTAAAAAAATGAGTGCGTCTAACATTTACGCGCGGTTGAAGTAAAATTTTTTTGACTGTTGTGGTAGATATTACTATTCTAGCGAAGGCGAAAAACTTTCAGATGATCCACTAGTACTTGACTCATTCGGAATCGGGCGGAGCGATCGATTTTGGGGCGTTTACAAATAAAAACCCTAATCTCTAGCAAACAACTGTTATTCCGCAAGTATATTTTTAAAGATCGAAGCGCCGCGTAGACTAAGGCATGACCGTTGCCCCCGGGTTCTAGGCGTAGGCTGAGCGACGAGCTAAAATCCTTCTGTACATGACAGAACACAGTTGGGTACCGCCTATTTTTATTCACTGAAAAAAAACGTCGCCAAAATGCACCTTTTATTTTATTTTGTGAAGTTCAGATACAAATATTAAGATGTTTTCCGATCACTCTATAAAAAACTTCATTAGCTACATTATTCAATAAAACAACACCAGAAAAAGTATTTGTAAGTAGGAGATTTTTCACTTTTAACCATTTTTTATAGGTCAGACGCATAATTTTTATTAAAAAGCTTATCAAAAAAGTACTCGATCACTTCAAAGGCCAAGATGTGTTCTACTCACAGTATTTAATTAAAGCATCTATATTATTTCTAAGCGATCAAATTTTCAAAACTAAAACACAAGATTTTGTACGATTTTGCATTTTTTCGCATGTCTTCACCAACTAAAAATAAACAAACACTGATAGCACTAATTATACCGATATCCGAACGTGATTTCCGTTTGATAACATTATTCACGTCTGAAAAAGATTTGAATTTCTACTACATATCGGGCCTAAAGAAGTTTTAATTAAAAAAACAGTTTATCTATGTGATTTCTTTTTAATAGTGAACCCCTCACAAGAGTCCCAACTGCTCCCGTCTGGAGCCAGTGAGACTATAGCAATCCCAATTAAGGTATGTTGGGAGGCTGAAGGTATGAGGGGAAGGGAAGAAGATGGGGTAGAGGAAGGTGGGGATGTACCTGGCTATTCAGATCTAGTCACTAAACACGGCTAAAGCCATTTCAAGCAACGTTTCAATTTTGAACGGTGGTCTTACACCAGGGCGATACTGAGAGTATCTTCCACTCTGGAACGTACCGCAAATATAGTATATATTAGTTTTAATTAATTAATGGTGAAATAACACAAATTCATCAAATAAAATTTATTTGAGTGACCTTCGGAATGGGAGTCCAAAGCCTTGCCTCTGGACTATGCCGGCCGTCAATTGCCTAACTAATATTATATTGCCAAACACTGTCATAGACCGCACAATTGGTTATACCAGTGGTCACCAACATACGGCCCGCGGGCCCCAACCAGCCGGAGATTTTTATTCGACCCTTCGAAAATTCCTGATTTCTGCGTATGAATAATTCATATTAATTTTTTGTTGAAATTCGTTGAACGTAGTGCAGGCAAGATAAAGAAATTGGTAGTTCAGGCAAAATAGAGGCCAAATCGAAAATATTTAGTATCTGTATATAGTATATGTGTGAAAAACATTTTACAAATTAAAATTATAAAAAATAAAAAAAAAACGATCACGCCTTACGAATTCCCATCTCGAATCTTACTAGCAAATTGGCACCACAAAATTAAAACCGAATTTAATATAAATACTATCGAGATTTTAAATAATATTTATTATAGATATATTAAATATATATATATATATATTATGATGTGAAAAAAAAAAAAAAAATCATGGTGCCTTTGATACATTTCTTTCAAATGTCTTATTGTGGAATGTATAATAGTAACCACCGGGTGATGTGCGTAGTGTGTGAGTGTATGTGTGAGTATGTGTGAGAAGTGGTGATCTGTGAAGGGATATGTATGCGCATTAAACAGTTTATATCATTGTCATGATAATTTTTTTTAATTTGGGCAGTGAATCCGAGAAAATGTGAATGAATCAAAACATTATTAAATGTATGTATGTTTTGTGACTTTCTTCGTTTTTAGTATGTTTGTAGTTTAATCTTCATGTGAGTATTCCTCTTAATTGTTTTATTTGTAACTCAATAGTTAAAATAACATCCGCACATTATATAAAACTGTAAAACTCCACAAATAATTAATTTTAATAAAATATAATATTTTTATAATTAGCTGTAAATATATCTACATTAGATATATCTACATTATAATAAATAATTCTCTATTGTATAATAAGCACATATAAATTAATATTATAATTGGATTCTAATCGGAATAAGATTTTTTTATTTTTCGTTCCGGCCCCCTAGGTTTTCAAAATAATCAATCCGGCCCTTTTCTCAAAAAAGTTGGTGACAGCTGGATTATACAATAACACCTATCTGTAACAGAGGAGAAATAATAATGATAATACATATTCATGTCGCGCACACTTACCAATCCCACACACTTACACGTCGCGCACACTTACCCATCGCGTACACTTACTCATCGCGTAAAAACAAACGCATTCCGTTTGAAAACGTAACTTCCGTCCGAAAAAAGATCTGAATTACTACTCGTCAAATCGCTTTACTTCAAAAATGGTTTATAAGTGTTACTAAGTTGGTTCTATAATTCTAATATTATGTCTTATTGTTATGTTCTGCTTATTTGTGTCGTGGCTCACTAGCCCACGATGTCTTCTTGTTTACTTGTCCCCACTAGATCCAGACGGTAGCGGTTGGGGTTCTTGTGCGATATTCACAAAAAAAAACATATATTAACTTCAAGCAACACAGTGTTTCAATTATTCTAAATGGTGGTCTTTCACCAGGGCGATACTTAGAGTATATACCATCTTCATAAGCGTGCCCCACCAAAGATAACAATTTAAAAAATATATTTTTCCAACGTCCTTAGATCTCAAAAGATCCCTAAACATTAATAAAATCTACCTAAATATAATGATTCTTTTGAACAAATAATAATAATGATCTGAAATCCGGCTCGAAGGACCATCGCATTTTATTATTATTTTATATTTACAAATTATTAGTCATAAAGGACGTACTGTCATTCATTTCCATCATAATTTAACACCATTAACAATCCTACAAGTGAGAAAGGGATGCTCATATAAAATCCCAGCGAGTCTAAAAGAGTCAGTCATACTTTTACGATGTTTTTCTTTTGACTCGGCGTATTGACGGTTTCAAAAACATGGTTCAGTAAAACCATATTATAAAAAGGAATGTTTATTTGTAAGGTTAAGAAAGTTACACGAAGAAAAAGTGTTTGTACTTTTTTGTTACATGTCAACATTTGTGAGAAATGTTTCTGTTTCTTTTGCAACTTGATACATTTAACTATGAGGGTGCGGTGAATGGAATAATTGTATTTATTTAATATGTTCATTTAAATAAATAAAATAATATAAACCCACATCATAGCTAGGTCATGTAGGCGGCTTTTATCAGTGTTTTGTCTAAATAGGCTTTAAAATATTTATATTTCAATGCCGGTAACCCGGGCGTTTATTAACATTAAAGTATATTTACAGTTCATGTGCGCTACCCGACTCACTAGACAATATCTGTTCCGAGTCGGGTAGCAGTATCATTTCATATATATATTAAAAAAAACTTTAAAATAAAAATAAGTAGGGAAATTAATTTAGCAATTGCATTAAAAAAACATTAGAAACATAAAAACAAAACAAAAAACTAAAAAAATACAAAAATATATATTTGTATATACATATACATATATATATTTAAACATAAAAACGTATAAAAAATTAACACGGACGGTTTGCAAGTAACTTGTTAATGCAATTTCTTTTTTTGTTCATTAACCATGTATTAAAGTTTTTATATGTAGGTTTTCTGTTGGTATAAGTAAAATGTTGTGTTTCTTTTAAGAAAATGTTGAATATGGAAGGGGCGAGGTAAGATTCATGTTTTTTAGCAAGAGTGGATTTAATTTTTGGCACTTGTAAAAGATTGTTAGATTTAGCTCTAGTGTTCTGGGAGTGAGATATGTGTGAAGGTGACGATTTTATGCAATTTATATGGATAATTTTTTTTAAGAATAGCTTCCTGATATCAAGTATTTTATTTTTAATTAAAAGATTTTCAGTGGGATAAAGATATGGTTTTTTGAACATAGTTCTAATAAGTGATTTATGAGCTGTGTTAAGTAACTTAATGTATGTGTCTGCGGCTCCACCCCATGCCGATATACCATAAATTAAAATGCTTTGACAAAGGGAAAAGTATACATCTACATCTAAAAGTATAAATGTTTTACAACTATTGTATTGGACCATGATTTTAAAGACAAAAGTTGATTTGTGAATCAAAAATATTGAACGGTAAACTTATGAAATGTTTCAAAGACTTTTCCACCCCGAATTTATAGGTCAAAGGAAACCGTTTCACTTGGCAGAATTTATTTTGATTTAGAGAGGAGAAAATACAGATATTATTAATTGGTGGACTCTTAACTATTTCTAACAGGTTTTTTAACATGAACTAAGAATATATTCCTAGCAGTAAAACGGTCAGTGGTTGAGTGGGCATCGCGTTGGGTCCCACCCAGGCGTTCCGTGTCCGATTCCTCGGCTGGCTAAGTCCTCCATCACAATACAAGCAACATCTTCCGCTTAGTGTTGTGGTAGTAGGAGATTTTCAAAATTTGTTTGGTTATTCGTAACCCGGGTATGTTTGTCTTTCTTTTTAAAAAGATAAAAAGATAAGACAAGACATATTGTGAGTTCCATCCGAATTCATCAATAAATTAAATAATAGGTAATTCTGCAAATCAAGGACGATGATAGGGTAGTAAATCTGACTATAGGAATCACAGAAAATATTGAATGGAATTCATTACCTGCTTGCATACAGCATGTTTGTAACCTGATTTCGACGATAAGATAAAACCGAGTACAATTACAAAAAGTTTAAATTTTATGAAATTCAGTTTTCAAATAAAAATAATTTTTTGTTGTCATTTTGCTAATAGTAATAATGAACCGTAGGTACGCAATTAAGACAAAGAGCTGTTTCTCAGTAACATTTCACAAGGATTTCACTATAGGAAGCGTGTACCTTCGTATTATGTTCGAATACACACAAAACTATGTTTATATTGTTCGCGTTAATTCTAATATAATTGTGCAACCTATTAAATATAATATCCAAGATGGCCGCCAAAATAAAACAAAAGAGACCATTAAACTCCGCGCGCAAAAGGTTGCTACGTTGTCGGCTACTATAAAAGCACTTTTTTCGAGTCCAGAGTTTTTTGTGTTCTTTTTTCTTCTCTCTGTTCGCTCGGCGCCAAGGCGTGTTCTCTTTTTGAATATTATTATTTTTTCGACTGGCAACAGGAATATTCTGGCAATTTTAATATTCCTGGCTTAGATAACTGTACAGGATTCAAACACCGATGTATATATATAAAGAAAACACGAATTATAGGTATCGCAACTCGAGTTGGGTCGAACACTGTACCTACCTATTCACAGAGATGTATTGCTTGCGTAAATCATGCTCAAACTTATTATTAATTTGACTTTGGTAAATAAAATTCAAGTGAAAATGAGAAAAAGTAAATAAATAGTAACACATTTATAAATATTCAAATTCGATGGTCCTATAAGTAGACTTATAGACTCTTTCTCACTAAATCAATAAGTAGGCGTACGCAATACAAACAGCTGTTTCTCAGTGACGTTTTGCAAGGACACCACTGTGGGAAATATATTTATATAGCTGCACCAATCAAGGTCGTATTTAACGGGTTGGTGCGGAGAGGGGGGGTTCAACCCCCCCCCTATTATTAGATAATAAGTCGTGGTAAGTAAAAGTCCCAAAAAACCTTCTAATTAATTTTCCAACCCCTCCCTTTATATTTTTTTTACATTCACCCCACACGGGAGGCCCTGAGGAAAATAATTCAGGGCTAATGTCATCTTTGGAGATGCTGTGTGGAGGATATTTTTGAGGAAAGAATGAGAGGAATTTCTGGGAAGGGAAAAGGTATGACCTTCCTCTTCCCCATCTCCTTCCCTTCCCCACTTATCTTCAGCCCCAACATACTTCAATTGGGGATGCCATACTCCAAACGGGAGCAGTTGGGACTCTTGTGAGGTGTTCTCTATAAAAAACAACTGGACGATCTACATTCATTTTTGGACGTTACTGCTGACATATCTTCTAAGTGTCTTTGATCATATTTGGTTTAACATCATCCAGGGCGGTAGCGAGTTGGGCCAAAAGCCTTGGGCGGATATTTTTAGAAGGTGGATACCCACCCTGGGCGATCTAGTCGTCAGAAACTGACCGAGTTTGAATTAGTACCGAAGGGCTAGGCAGTGAAGGTGAGGAAACCGTAATTTTTAATTGTTGGTAGGTAAAATTTCAAGGAAAACGAGAGCAAATTTTTGAAAATTTCGCTTTCTTTTGATCTACAAAACTGCCGAGAGACTAACTTACTAACCAAGCAGTGAGGCTGGATCGCCACACACTCTGTCTTGGCACACACTCCTTGCTTCATTCGCATTCATACACCTTCCTCCGGATACTCTTCCATTATTCTGACTGTTGAAATGCCTGGCTGAAAGCTAAAAAAAAAAAAGTGCCTACCGCACAAGAGTCCCAACTGCTCTTAAGTTGTTTAGCGAGTAAGTTTATATTACATTTTAAGTATAAAACTAAATAACTACATGGTTACAATTTATTGTTTGTAATAATATATTTTGATAGTAAGGTTAACAGTTTTTTTAAAAAAATATATTAATTCTTCAGCCTTTTTTAGTCCTCTATAGATACATTATGCAGTTCTGAGACTCTGTTTTTCTCATTTGCTGGATTCTAATTCTATTTACATTTCTATTATTATTATTAACTAGCTTCTGCCCGCGACTTCGTCTGCGCAGGATTAGTACATCGATTAGCCTATTTTCTTTTCGTAGCTCCCATCTATGTTTATACCAAAATTCTTAACCTATTTATTTAAAATATCTATAATTCTTGATTCGATTCAAGGGTGAGTAGTTTCAAATAAATTCACTAATTTAAATATTTTATAAAATAGAATTTTGGTTTAACAATCATTGTTTTTCAAAATGTCATTCTCGAATTTTGACATTTTCTATTAAACAATAATTATTATTTGTAATACATGGAAAATAGCAAGCTTTGGGTATAAATTATAGCCTATATGTTGTTCTGATGTATGAGCTATATTATTGTAAAGTTTCATTAAAGTCTATTCAGTTGTTTTTGCGTGAAAGAGTAACAAACATACATACATCCATACAAACTTTCGCGTTTATAATATTAGTAAGATTAGTAAGATTTTTTTATAATTATAAATTTTCTTTTTTCTAAAGTGTTTTGACACTGATAATGTTATGTATTATAACACATTATAACCACGGCGTAGTATGGTTAAATCGTCAAACCAGGCTTAAGAGGAACGGCTGCGCGGCCGGTTTCATACAAAACGTAGTTTTGGATTTGAGGCCGAAATACCCAACCAAACTGAAAAAATATTTTTGTAATAAAAAGGTATATCTAGCTAGACAGGAGCTACTTTTTTGTTTTTGCTTTTAAAAGATGACGTAGGTATAGGTAATTAAAGTTTTTGTTAACTTTAGAAGCAACTTTGGAATTTTTTGTGAGTTATTTATACATAACTAGCTGACCCGGCAAACTTCGTACCGCCTCAGAACCAATAAATGTTGTGTTTAATTTATTAGCTGAAATAAATTAAGTTTTTATTAAGTTAAAATAAATAGGTACCTACTCTAAGTTCAAAAAATGAAATTGAGCTGTTGACTAAGCACTAAATGTTCGGCACACTACACCATTGACAGTTCGAATTGATTCAAATTATGTCAACCAACTCACATTATTTGAAAAGCCGTTCCATACAAAATATATGAAAAAATTTATTTTCTTTATAATTATTTTTCCCGTGATTTTTTCTGATGTTTTAATAGTTATTCTGTTCGGGAAATATACAAATCCAAAAAATCAAATATCATAAAATTCGGTCAGCCGTTCTTGAGTTATAAATGGTGTAACTAACCCGACTTTGTTTTATTTATTAAGATTATTTTTTTAAAAAAAATCTACGTAATCCTTGGTTTTAATATAATGAAAAATAAAAAAAAAATAAAATTTCTTTGGTTAGTAATTTTAATATATAAACGACAAGTTTTTCGTTTCCGATATAAATAGGTAATTTGTAATTTAAATTTACACCCATCAAAATTGTTTAAAAAAAAATTTTTGTCAATTTTTTATTTCATCATATTTCTAAAAAATAATAATAAAATTATTATTCAGTTGCCTCTGAAATCATAAAATATTAAAATCTTGAATAGCCTGTATTTTTTAATTTAAGTGAAAATAAATAAAATTTTTGACATACCTTTTGATTACAAAAATATTTTCAGTTTGGTTTTGACCTTTTGACCCAAATTCAAAACTACGTTTTGTATTAAACTGGCCACGCAGCCGTTCCTCTCAAGGCAGCTCAATTGCACCAACGCTGAACCGGTGCCTAAGAATCTAATAAGTAAGATTATCTAATAAGTCATTTTTAAAAACGATTTCTTTTCTGGGTTTAACGTGACTATTAGACCCCATGCTTATTCGTTTAACCACTCGCAATTCGTCCCCGACTTTTTTATTTCATTCACTTGCACCATACATATTTTTTTGACACTTGTATCCTCGTTTAAATTTTTGCTGGCGTAATGATGGAAGACTTGGATTACAGAGGATTTAGTGGGAACCCTAAGCTTTTGATTGCTCGGCTACTAACCGGATTTAATAAATCAGTACCAAGAATGTTTTAACTGTAAAAAGACAATGTTTTGTTCGAATTTGGCAGGTTATTTTATTACTTATAACATTAAGAACAGCTACCGTGCGTCAGAAAAAATCCAGAGGTGCAACTGGAAATTAAACTATTTATTCATATTTTATTAAACTAAACTTAAATTAAACTATTTATTTATAATTAAACTATTTAGTAGTATTTTTGTTATTAACTTTTGGGGTGTTATGCCGTATTGCGCTACTTCCTTCTTTAGCCAACGCTTTGGACAATATTACAGTGTCCATCATCAGGGCAGATGTGTAATTGATAGCGGTGAAGTGTGTGCCTAGGTAAAATGTTTTATAATTTGGTACTTACATTATACAGTCTGTGAATTGTTCCGATTGTCAGTCAGTGGGATGGACTATAGTATCTTCATGTGGATTATATAATAAATTATAATAATTGTAAAAAATCAGCCGAGGAGCGTTGTACAAATTTATACCATACTAGCTGAAACACAACGCCATCCACTGGATGGTTACCTAAGATAATTAAGTGTTGTGTCAATAAATTAACTCACACACGGAGAAAAATGTTATTCGAAAAAACGATCATTTTAGTAGTAAAAACGGTTAAAAACGGGCCTGAAGTTCTTACGAACAAATTAACAGTGTTTCAATGTTTATTGGCGGGAAAATGTAAGAATAATTTGTTGGTATACGTACTAAATTACGTACACCAACAAATTATTCTTACATGTTCCCGCCAATAAACATTGAAACCCTGATAATTTGTTCGTAAGAACTTTAGTCCCTTTTTTAACCGCTTTTACTATTAAAATGATCGTTTTCTCCGTGTAGAGTTCATTAGTAGATAAGCGGCGCGACGCAACACGACGGACTGCAACGCAATAAAGTAAATAAGCTTATTAAGCTGATTGTTATGCTTATTTTAGAAGAGGTGGAAGAATAAATTAGTGAGATGAAAATAAATAAACTATGGACACGAAAACAGATCAATAGCCGCAAAAATAAAGAATTTTAGAGTAGCATTTTCGCTCTAACGGGACGACATATTGCGCGCGTCTGCGTCTACGAATGAACTGTGCACGTCAGTGCTCAGGGACGTATTTTTCGAATAACATTTTTCTCCGTGCACCGGCATCTGTCAGAAACTTATACCAAATGAGGACTCTTGAATTATTCTTGGACTATGGTCCCATTAGTTACGCAACTACAATCATGTAGTATTTATTCTCAATGAGAATGGTGTAGTCCCACTGGTGACGAATGGTATGTAATAATTTGTTTATTTGGATGCGTTACATAATTTGGATGTCTTTAATAAGGTACTGTAAACCCTGACGATTGTTAGGGAATCGTACTACTGGTAAGTGCGTTTCTTGAAAATTCGAGCAACGTCTAGATTTTGGTATTTAGGAAGGCATAAATTTTATTATTGTCTTTTCATGGATACGGATCCGGTTAAATACAATACTCCACTTCGGTCTCTGGATATTTTGTTCCCAGGAGGCAGCTGTCAAAAATGAGAGCTTTATTGTGCAGTGAGATCCTACCACATACCAAATACACCTACACACATATGGACAATACGTACTTAAACTAATTTGATGAATGTCGAGTGTTTCGAAATTACTAAAATACATATTGGGGAGACTTAAAATTTCGATAAATTTGAATATTATATTTCTATTTTGTCAATTTCAACACACTGAAGTATTCCTACCGAACTAAGCGCCCTTGTGATTTTCTCATGAAAACGGCGCTATAGAAATAAATGTCAATGAATTCAATCGAAGATCTCAGTTATGAATTAAAAAAAAAAAACAAAATTCTGCTCTTCTAGCCTAACAAAACTACCAAAACTCATATTTCACATTTTAATAAAAAAATGGAATTTAAAAAATAATTATCTCACACAGAAAAATGACAAGAAGTGCATATTTATTGTTTATTTATAAACCTTTACAAATATAGATATTTTGAAAAAAATCAAGGGAGAAACAATAAATCATCAGTAATCAGAGAAATGAGAAAGATAAAGGTAAAATGATTAGATATGAAATTAAACAATTTTTTGTCACTTTGTTCCACACTGAGAAAAATGTTATTCTAAAATACATAACATTTTCCTGCCAATAAACATTGATACACTGTTAATTTGTTCGTAAGAACATCAGTCCCGTTTTCACGAATAAAATGATTGTATTTTAGAATAACACTTTTCTCCGTGCACTATTTACACCGGGACCGGTTTCGTCCTACTACGGACATTTTCAGACTGGTAGTTGGAATTCTTATGCCTATCTTATCCCTAATAAGTTTGCATAAATTGCGTAGCATAAGAATTCCAACTACCAGTCTGAAAATGTCCATAGTATAAATAAACAAGTGGAACAAAGTGAAAAATAATTATTTTTATTTTTAACTTTTTAGCTTAAAGTGTTAAACCTCAAATTATAATATTTTAATTAATGAAGATAATATTAGCGAATGTCAATCGAAAATCCGAAACAGAAAAATCAGAAAAACATACGGATACATCTGGGACTCGAACCCAGGACCTCTGGCAATCCGGGCCAACGCGCTATCCACTGCGCCAACGTATCCCTATCCGATTCGGTAATTTTTTTTAACTGTATCATACTTCGACTGAGAACCACCAACATTATTTTCATTTTTCTTATCGCATATTTTTATTGGCTGCTACCTTTATGAATGATTGCAAAATTCAACTCGAACTAAATGTCTCTAGATAGTGTCAGGATAAATTTTATCACTTTTTATTAATATGCGACATCTATTGACTTTATCTGCAAGTCTAGGATGAAATATTTTTATTTTTATTTTTAACTTTTTAACTTAAAGAGTTAAACCTCAAATTATAATATTTTAATTAGATATATTAGCGAATGTCAATCGAAAATCCGATACAGAAAAATCAGAAAAAGATACGGATACATCTGGGACTCGAACCCAGGACCTCTGGCAATCCGGGCCAACGCGCTATCCACTGCGCCAACGTGAAAAATGACCGAATCGGATAGGGATACGTTGGCGCAGTGGATAGCGCGTTGGCCCGGATTGCCAGAGGTCCTGGGTTCGAGTCCCAGATGTATCCGTATTTTTTTCTGATTTTTCTGTTTCGGATTTTCGATTGACATTCGCTAATATTATCTTCATTAATGAACAAGAATTGTTTAATTCCATATCTAATACAATGGAATTCCACCATGAATTAACAGTTAAAGAACTAGACTCAGTAAAATTATTATTATTATTTAGAGAATTGAAAGTTCCACGCGAATATCAAAAGAAAGGGTATTTTTTTGTAAGTGTAGCAGGGTTGCATTTTAGATTGTTTCATATTCTAACAGTTTCATCTAAGATTTCATAACACGTACATTACTCGAATAATCTCGTTAAATAACTAGAGTGCGTAGGTATGCATAGAATAAACATTTAAAAATCTTTAATGGTTTTTCAAAATAATAAAAAAATAAATTAATGTAATATAAAAAAAAATTGTTACATTTAGGTAGATATTCATATATTTAAAAAACTTACGTGGTCAGTATCATATATTATGCAATAAATGCATATAAGAAAAGATGAGCTCTTGTGCCTGATAAGGGAGCCACTATTCTTATCTATGAAACTGAATATTCGTTTGAATGTTTTGCATCAAATTTAAACAAAAAAGTTATTTTTTTAAATTGCTTAGTGTAATGTATTTAAATTGTTAACCCGTTTAATCATAGGAGACCACATTTGTCCCAGCTCACATAGGTCTCATAGAAATCGTTGTGGCTCCCTTACTATCATAGTGAGAAGTATGATCTAAACCAAGGGTGGCCAAACCGCGGCCCGCGGGCCGCATGCGGCCCGCTGGGTGTGTACTTGTGGCCCGCGGAACATATGCACACATATTTTTCTTTTAGTGTACATAAACTAACATTCCAACGTCCGTAGTTCGTATCATATCTCATATATGGAAGTGTCTCAGTACATTGATTCACAACTATCGTAACAATTTCTTCTGTGGTATATTCGTGTTAAACATACAATCACAACTTTAAACTGATTTTTTAATACACATTGAGAAAAACTTTCACTCGTACACGTGTGAACAGCTTTTTGGTCTAATGAAGCATATTAAATATCAAATAAGAACAAGAATCATTGATGAGCATTTGGAAAACTGTGTGTAGCAACAACATTAATCGTTATCAACATTGATGCACTTAGTTCTGACAAACAAAATCAGACGACTCACTAAAATGTATTATATTTTATTTATTATTTTGTTATTCGTTTTTGTAATACCTAACTCAATTCGAATAAATATGTTTGATTCTCATTTTTGTAATTATCTTTAAAAAAAACAATATATTTCTTATATTACAATATAATCGTGATTATCGTGGTAAAAACAAAGTGTTTTAATTTTTCATTAATAAAATGGTGCCACAAAGGGAATTTGCCAAATTTGAAGAAATATATTTCTTGTTTGTTTTGAATAAAAAAATAAATTTCGTTGTACGGCCCGGTAGGAAATCTCATTTCTAAAATCTGGCCCGGCTGCTGAAAAGGTTGGCCACCCATGATCTAAACTGTATTGGAAAGATAATACAACACGCTATATATTCAAATCGAAAAGATAACCATAAACATTTTTATATGTATCTATACCCTTACGACACCAAAGTTTCCGATCGCAATTTGAAAAAATTTTAGGAAACTTTGTGAATTTTTAAAGATTTTTTTTACATGAAACGACAAAAAAGTGAGGTGACACGATTCATGTGTTTCTATATTAATATTTTGAGGAATGATATTAATTAAATCGAATAGATAAATCGAAAAGATATTTAACAATTTACAAATCACTCGAATAATTTTTCTTTGAGACAGTCCACAATTCAAGATAATATATTCGGCATATTATCTAAAGTCTATAATATAATAAAAATATAATAAAAATAATAAAATAATAATAAAAATATTATCCAGTCTGAAGATGGCTTTGACAAGCTGAAACCGGTTACGGTCATTAAATTAAAAGTGGAAAAAGTTTTAAATTTGTTTTATTATAATATTATAATGGAATTCCACCACGAATTATCAGTTTCAAAAATAGAAATATTATCTAAAGTGTTTAAATGATTGAAGAGCTGCTTTCGTGTACATGGAACATGACACAGACTACAAAAGAGGTTTCATTAATGAATACCAACTCAAATATTTCTCTATTTTCCTTTCCAATGAACGTTATACATAAAAAAAGACAATTAAGGTGACTTCTTTCTGTTATGTAATTGCTGTTTCCTGTCTGAATCATTAACGTTTTATTTACATGAATGAAACGTAAAAAATATAAAAAAGATACATTCGTTAAAATACGTGGTACATAGAACCGTAGTGATACCGAACCGAAGTCAACTGCCGAGAACAGGAGGAGTTGGAGGCGAATGTTGCGGGAGGCCAAAGCTCGACATGGGCTGTAGCGCCATCGAAGAAGAAGAAGAACCGTAGTGATAAGTATAATACAATTGAACAAACATGCACGGAGAAAAATGTTATTCTAAAATACGATCATTTTATTCGTAAAAACGGTTAAAAACGGGACTGAAGTTCTTACGAACAAATTAACAGTATTTCAATGTTTATTGGCGGGAACATGTAAGAATAATATGTTGGTAGGTATACGTAATTTCGTACGTATACCAACAAATTATTCTTACATTTTCCCGCCAATAAACATTGAAACACTGTTAATTTATTCGTAAGAACTTCAGTCCCGTTTTAACTATTAAAATGATCGTTTTTTTCAAATAAAATTTTTCTCCGTGTAGAAACAACACTTGATGTCGAATATATTAACGACACTTAGTCATTGTAAACTGTCACTTATCCGTTAGCGATCTGCAGTCATGCTAGGAAACAATGAGAAGTTACCGATTGTGAGCCAATCAATCCTTATCGATCGATTGTGCTAGGGGGATTGGACTACTTAGCAACCATACATTTTCTATGGAAATAGATGCTTCAGAATCACATCGCCACACGTTGCGTTTATTCTAGTATTTACTTATAATACAAACTTTAATTTAACTTTAAAACAAATTTTAATTATAAATTTACTCTTTTTCTTTATATGCACTGTTTGTTAATATTTAGGTATATAATTACAAAATTAAAATGTATATAATTACATTACCCACGCCACAGTCTGTGACTTAATGGGTTCTCATTACTGCACTGTATGTTATATAATATTATGTAAAAATTTGGAAAAAAAAAATGTCAACTGGATAAAAATATTGTAAAGATCGAAGGTTTTTCTTTTATACCTAAGGCGTACCTACCTATCTACTAGTCTTTAATAGTATTTTTTGAAGATCTTCCTTTAGATCCTAGACCCTAGTAGAGCCTAACACCTCTAACAAAGAAGCTTCTGCCTCGAAGTGTTTGGAGTATATGGGGGATATGGGAGCATTAGCACTTTTCTCAATTTCGTGTATAGGGGGAGAGTGGGGAGTAACCGGATTAAAAGAAAAGTGACGATATATTTAAAAAAAATTATATGTTTGGTTCTTACTCTCGTCTGTTTGTTTGTTTGTTTTTAAATCTTTATTTAATTAACGTTACAAACAGTCGTGGTAAACTCGTTTTACTTGGCCAACAAAAATGCGCAAAAAGTTATTTTTATTTTAATATACGCACTTACGAGATTTGTTGCCACATATTTTTTCGATGTATTTACAGTAAATATAGAAATTATTTTTATATGTTACACTGTCCGTGTTTGTAATTCCGCAATCCCACAATGCCTCAAACCGCAATCCAGCAATTACGCAATCCCGCAATCCCGCAATCCCACAATCCCGCAATCCCGCAATCCTACAACTACGCAATTTTTTAATCCCGCAATTCCATTATCCCGCAATCCTCCAATCCCGCATACCCATAATCCCACAATCCTGCAATCCCTTAATCCCGCTATCCTGCAATTATTAACGCAGTAATTTTTATCGCGCAGATTTGGGAGATTGATAAAATTCTCAAATAATACCAAAAAAATGCTGTTTATATAAGCGGTGGTCAATATTTGACAATCAGATAGGAATTGAACTTGATGTTAGGAAGACATGATAGAGCCACATCTCAAGCTCGGAATCTTCAAGACTTAAAATTAATTTTGAAGAATGAGATGTCCCATTATAACGAAGTTATCAGAGGGAAATACCTTCACATAGCACACACCTTCTTGATGACTTCTAATCAGGCCTGTTTTGACGTGGCAAAAAACTAACTTAAAAATTAAATTATATTATGGATTGAGAAAAAAAAAATATTAAAAATACACGTTTTAAGATATATCTACAATTAATACAGCATTTTTTTTTAAACATGCTCCGTTTTAGCCCCATATCCCCTTCAAGACAGCTACCTCACTTTGCTTTCGGCGTCGGGCATAACCAAGTCACGTTAAATAATGATCTGTCCGGTGACTAGGCACGAACAGCCGGGGCGCCAGGGCTCGCGCCGCCACTGCACTATATACAGCTGTAGCCCCCCCTCACCGACCTAACCCAACCTAACCTAACACACCTAATCTGGGAACTACCGGCCAATCGGCCCGTGAGAACTTAACGTGATGCAACTGGTGTCAAAACACAACGGGTATATATGTATTCTCTCTGAAGAAGACTGGGCCTGAGTGGGTCTTGGCTACTGTATTGGTCGCGTAGTGGTCGACGCACTTGGTATGAGTCAGGAGGTAAACAAAAAACCCTATATCATACTATCTACACACCATGCTGCGAACAGCAGCTTTTGGCAGCTGGCTAAAAATCGAAGGTTGGAGGATGTCTCCCGTCTCTTTTTTTCCCATGCGAACCTGTAACACTCTGTTTCACGTTGACTGCAAATTGGAAGAAACCGTCTGCCGTTAGTACCAACCGAGGAAATGAGATGGTGATATTGAATTTGTTGTGTTAATAAAAGAGACAGAAGACAACGTGAAACAGAATGTTACGGGTTCGCACGAGGGAAAGGGAGACAGGAGACAATAGCCAGCTGCTAACAGCCGGCTGTTCGCAGCACCGTGTGTAGAGCCCATCAGTACGATATTGACCAAATCCGTTATCTATGATCAGTTATCAATATTTGTGAGCACGGTCAACGATTGATAACAGATATTCCAACGGTTGATAAATTTAGTAATAGTAATAGTAACAAACTTACTGGCTTATTTAATGAACAGATTGAACTAACGAAGCTCTTAGAATTGACAGAAGTCGTATTCGCAGAGATTTGACTCCCTTTGGGCTAATGACGATACATTATTTCGGGCTTGTACAAACAAAAGTTGTTAAAATTTTGAATAAAGACCTCATTAAAAAATTGACTCCCTTTTTAGTCTCAAATGCATATTTAGGTTAGTATTTCAATTCGACAATGCCAATTTATTAATAGTTTTAAGTAGTTGATTGGCGTTTGATCTTTCGGAATGTGAATTCGAAGACAGATTCCCCAGTGTTGCCAGCGTTTAGTGAAAGATACTCTCAGTATCGCCCTGGCGTGCTAGCATGGTCGATCGATATGAAGTTACCGACCGATCTTCGGTAACTTCTCATCGTTCTTTAGGACAACCGCAGATCGTAAACCAATAGGTAACAGTTCACAACGACTAAGTGTCCTTAATATATTCGATATCAAGTGTCGTTTGTACGTTAGCGATCTGCAGCTGTCCTAGAGAACGATGAGAATGACCGATTGTCGGTAACTTCACATCGATCGACCATGCTAGTACCTCTGGTGTAATCATTCAGAATTGAAACGTTGATTGAAATGGCTTTAGCCGTATTTAGTGACTAGATCTGAATAGCCAGGTACTTCCCCACCTCCCTCTTCCCCATCTTCTTCCCTTCCCCACTTACCTTCAGCCTCACAACATACCCCAATTGGGGATGCCATGGTCTCACTGGCTCCAGACGGGAGCAGTTGGGACTCTTGTGAAGTATTCGCTATAATTTTTTTTTTTTTTAATTTCCTGTCAATATTGGTTCGGCTGTCAACACTGAAAATATATTCGCTAAAAACAATAAATGCAGACAAACAAGTAGATTTGAGTGACTTTTCGCAAGGACATAACTGTAACTTAAAGTGTACCAATACATTAGTGTTGTCCAAGATAAGCTCTAATAATAATGGCTAACCTGTACACTACTGTACAATAAATAAATGGTTCGTAAAGAATTTTTGGGGAAAATGAAAAAGCGGATATGAAACATTCTTAGACGAAATTTGAAATTCATAAATAATACCTACCTACCCAACTTACTTTGAAAATATCAAGTTAAGATAAAGGTGCTTTTAGTAATGCCGAATGGCCCTGCGGTTACGATTGCTTCTCGTTCGTCCGAAGCCCCTGGTTCACTCCCATTTCTACGCAGAAGGATCAAACTTTATAGCGGTGTATCATTGTTTCCGAGAACAGAGATATCTTATCTTTTATTGACGGAGTTTTACAGCTCAGCCTCTCAGAGTCCTGGGGTGATAATAAGGATAAAGGACTACTGGATTTCACCTTTTAGCTCAATTAAACATACTAAGGGTATCTCTCTGGATAGATCTGTGTTCATCTTTATGGTGGCATTGCTAAATATACTTCAGAGTAGAAACATATGTTTTACGATGATAAATGTACTTTTTTATTCATTCATCTTTATTGATTCAGTTGGTGTCTCACTAGGAAGTTCTGTGTCGAAAGTTGCAGTTTATGACAGAAATACATATAACAACAAGATATTACATTTCAGAGAATATAACCAGAGAATACCGGAATCAGTCCTTTTTAAGTAAAATTCTAGACGTATTGACTCTTTTTTACCAAAAAATATAATTTGTTTTCTGGTAAATTTTATCGGGTAAAGTCAGTTTTTAAATTTTGAAAAACCGAAATAATTTTTAATATCGTAAGGTTATACCGTTGGTCGTTGGCAGATTTGTTAAATTTTCAAACGAAATATTGTGTTATACAACACAAATTTCAAATCATTGAATCATGTAGTAAAATAAATCAATGATTATCTAGTAAACCAGCTTTCAAAATTTTAATTTTAGTTCAGATTAAATCATTTAAAAAATCCGATTATGTGTTTTGTGACGAAAATACCACAGTTTGTCTATTTATTTACGGCCTTACAAACTAAAATATTTCAGATTTTTTTACACACTTATTTTGCTTAGACATTATTAAAAAATCATTTATACTTATCATCAAAAAATACTTTCAAGAAGTACACGACATTGAAATTAATCATCACGTGTTGGAGCATTTTTATTGCTTACTTGAAAGCAGGTATATATTAAAGCACATTTTGAATGAAATAAAGTGGATATTGAGTTATTAGTTTAAAAAATTGGTACGGAGAATAATCAATCTTTCTCTAGGGCAGGATCGCAAGTAGAGTTTTGAATTCTCGGCCGCTGGTTAATGGGTCTTAAAATAAAAGACAATCAGCATCGTACCATTGGAAACTCAAACTTATATGTGAAGGCGCAGTTTTGTGATGCTTTAATAAAAAAAATTAATACGTTATAATAGAATTTTTGTCTCTCTGAAATCTCATGAAATATGCACAGCCATTACATTTTTTGTCAATAACTTTTTTATTGTTTAAGCTCGGCCGAAACCGGGTAGAATCTGTGTCTAAAATAGATACCCGAATAAAAAAAAAGTATTTAAAAAAAAAAAAAAATTTCATAGTGAATACCTCACAAGAGTCCCAACTGCTCCCGTCTGGAGCCAGTGAGGCTATGGTATCCCCAATTGGGGTATGTTATGAGGCTGAAGGTAAGTGGGGAAGGGAAGGAGACGAGGAAGAAGAAGGTGGGGAAGTACCTGGCTATTCAGATCTAGTCACTAAACACGGCTAAAGCCAAATTTAAGCAACTTTTCAATTCTGAATGGTGGTCTTACACCAGGGCGATACTAAGAGTATCTTCCACTCTGGAACGTGCCGCAAACATACTATATATTATTTTAAATAATTAATTGTGAAATAACACAAATGAATTAAATAAAATTTATTTGCGCACGCCGGGTTTGAACCCGCGGCCTTCGGAATGGGAGTATAACGCTCTACCGCTGGACTACCCCGGCCGTCAGAATACTCGATGTCGCCTATTAGATAATATTTTGATAAAAAACTTGTTACTCTCTTTTCTTTTTCTGTATTGCGAACTTTGTCAAGTATTATTCATGGGGGTTTCTCACCATCCTCCTAACAGCTTATCCATACGAATATTATTAAAAATAAAAATAAAATACTCGCAGTAGTTAGAAATCTCGGCCAAATTATCCAATATATAGCCACTGTTCATAAGGTTCGAGTACCGAATAATAAACTCAGACTTAATAAATAAATAGGTAAACCGTAAATCGAAAATAAACTTTATACTATGGATAAGCTATGAAGAGGATGGTGAGAAACCCCCTCACCTGTAAATTTCTCATATTAACCTAAACTATATTATTATTTTTGTTGAAGAAGAAGAGAACAATAATAATCTAAATTAAAATATGAAAATAAACAAGACACAGAAAAATAATAAATTATAATGGTCGTCACTGGGACAAGAATAAATAAATATGGAAAAAAAAACATTAGTCGAAGATAATATTGTAATTCTGAAATTTGAAATATGAAGTTGACAAATTCGACAGTCTCATAATAGATCGCAATGGCTGAATTGGTTAGAGCGCCCATTCCGGTAAGACGTGAGATCTGGGTTCGTGTCCCAGTTTTCAAAATTTCCGATGTAAATAGGTAATTTTTAATTTAAATTTACAACCATCAAAATTGTTTCTGAAAAAACATATTCTTTTTCGCAATAAAATTCACACAGTATCAATTACAATATTACAATATTACACAGTATATATTACACAGTATTATTATTAATCAAAGCGTAAAAAATATGAATCACACGCATCATTAGAGCGAATAACTCCAAATCTAGACATATTATTATAACTTTTTAAAACCTTTACAAGTTCAGATGAATAAAACATAACACAAATAATAATAAAAATGATTTTTTCCTGGACGGCGCCAAGTGATTTCGCCGCCTGGACTTATCAATGACTGGGCGTGACTAGGTGGGTGCCCCTTCTATACTAATGACGCAAATCACAGGTCTAGCGAACGTTATTCCCGGCCTGTCTGAAGATAGAAACACTATTGCCATATCTGAGAAGACAGGCGCCTTCAGTTTTAATTTTTTTTAAATGTTCTTGAGTCATAAAGGTTAGGTAGAGAGGATATAAAGATATTTTTAATCAGATTTTGCAGTTGTGTCATACGTAATTCCATTTAAAAAATGTCCAATACCCACTTTAGCCAAATACAATCCAGAGTTGTAGATATTGTCAGAAACGCCCTTTCGATATTGCCATGTAGAATCGAAACATCATCGCCTGAAATGGTTTTAGCATTGTTTGGTTACACATCTAAATAGCCACTTCCCTCTTTTGCATCACAACAAACTCGTGTGAAGGATAAAACAATCTGATCACACCCCATATGTAATATTTTAGAGTATTCCTGTTTTATATATTACTTAAGTTTTACAGTTCTTGTTTTGTCCTACACCGTTATTGTCTATTATTATTGTCCTGTGCTATAACAACAGCACTGTTATTGTTAATTTTTTTCTCTGTTTTTGTTTTGTTTTGTGTATATTGCGTATATTCGTTATTTCTATCTTGCAATAGACTTTTATTTATAATGAATTTTATTAATATTTTGTAAATAATTTATAAATTTCTATTAATATTTTGTAAGGAGCACATAGGATTATTTTAAAGTTTATTTTAGCTAAGCGCACTTGAAGTGAAACCACACAAAACTGCGCTGTATAAATGTATCTAATGTTTTATAATGTTAATTAAAATTTTTTGTCAAAAATATATCATTAACTATCAATTATTCAAAAACAATATTAAACATAATATGAAAACGTTTTCAAAATATTGATTTGAAAGGAAAATTTCAAGGAAATATTTATTAGTAGGTAGTCCAGATTTTTGTTACAGATTTTGGTTTAGCAAGTTAAAAAAAAACAATTCTTTTGAATTTTTAAGTACCAGGTTGCTACTTTCTTACTTTATTTATTTATTACACGCCCTGATGGACTTTTACATTCTAGTTTAATAGTTGAGTATCACAGCTATTTTAAATACTGCAAAATTAAAATAATAAAGAAAACATAAATCATTGAAAAAATTTAAAGGTTACAACAAAAGCATATAATAAAATAAATTACATTGGTAAAATTGATAAGAAACCTCACATAAATAGATATTAAGTATAGGTAAATAAAAATTGCAGAAATTATATACTTCTATTTGTGTGTCGATATATAAAAGACTTGAAATAAACAATATTTAAAATATGTATGTTATAAAGAAATAATCGTCTTCCCAACGGTTACTGAATTTTCTTTTTTCATTAACGAGTTTCCTTTTCTTCCAAATCATGTTTAACGGATAAAAAATAAATGTACTAATTAATAATATATAACTAATTACATGATCTTAAGTTCACAAAAATAGAAAAACGCCGTCTCATAAACCTTTGCAAATAGAAGGAATAAACCTACAAATTTCAGATAATACGATGAATTTATGAAAAATACCTGGGACTTTATATCGATAAATACTTGTCTTTTAAACACCACATACAAAAAGTAAAAGAAAAAATTATCCCACTAATTGGTGTATTTGGTAGAATAGCCCATCTTCTACCAATACAAGTAAAGAGGGGATTATACTTTAGTTTAATTCATTCCCATCTTAATTACCTCATAGAAATATGGGGAAACACAAATATCACATACTTAAACGAAATTCAAATAATACAGAATAAAGTTATAAAAACACTTTTTAACTATAAACCAGATACCCCACCAAAAGAGTATACTAAGGCATATTAATCTACAAAATTCAAAATGGCTTTATACACACAAATACTACATTTATGAAAACATCACAAGTACACGAACACCACACAAGACAACGTAATAAATTATACACAAATTCAACAAAGACAGAGTGTGGCAAAAGAAACATAGGCTATGAGGGTATAAACATATATAATCTCCTTCCTGATAGCCTGACAACCGAAAATAAAATAAATATATATAAAGAAAAATATAATTTTCTTTGATTTAAAACAATGCCGAGCTTGTCTCGCCATTGTGGTTATATGTATTGTAGACTGTCACTGGATATGCGCCCAGTACCTACTTAATAGTCGACTCAATATTTTATTCTTAATTTGAAAATGAATTATTAAAACAATAGTAAAAAGAGTCTATGAGCTGACAGAACAAATTGAGAAGATTAATTACTATTGTGATTGAGATTAAGGAATTACAATTAATAACATTAAATGTCGTTTCTTTCTTCACAGGTAATGTTTTATTACCTTAATACATTTCTTTATGTTAATCTTGTGAGATTAAGATTATTATTATTTAGATTAACAAAATAAACCATTCTTTCTTCACAGAGAAACTCAATTGTGTTTTAATTGAACAAAAAATCCAAATCACAAGGAAAATATTCTTATAAAACGACATTTATTGTCAAAAAATGGAAAAGTTGAAATTTGAATTTCAGTTAAAACCAACAACAGACGGAAAGTCCAATTTTATTGCCATAACCTCAATTGTTACACAAGATGACAAAGTTTTCCTGATTCCTGAAGAATGTCAAGCAGCATCACTCCACAAATCTATCTACACCTCTAAGGCTTATAGTACAGTAAAAAATACATTAAAAAAAAGACACCAAAAAAGAAGTGTATGGATAAAAATGGCAGAAGATATTTCACAAACATACGTGGATGCGGATAAAAACATGATTTTTCAGGACCAATTTCTAGAGGAAATTACCCAAGAACAGTTGTTTATTGCCAATCAAAGGAGTTCAGAAGACCCTATAGTGAAAATTTTGGAAAAATTAGTTGAAAATCAGCAGAAAAAAGAAAAACAAAGCATGAAAAAGTTGGCTGACAGGTTCGTACTTGAAAAATTTCATGGAAAAAATATAAGTGCATGTCACTGGATGGAAGTATTTGAAAAAGAATGTGAAAGGTTTGACATAACTAAAGATGAAGAAAAAATTGAAATCTTCAGATTATTTATGGACAAATCATGCACAGATTGGTATTCGTCAATGATGATCAAGCTTGGTTTACGATCAGAGTGGTTAGATTGGAAATCAAACTTTATACAAACCTATGGTGATAAAGGTTGGATTGCTAGCAGGTATGCTTTATCATTCAAGTATCAATCAGGATCATTATTAGAATATGCAGTTAAAAAAGAAAGACTTTTACTTGAAGTAAGAAAAACAATTGATCAGGGGACTTTAATCGATATAATTGCATTCGGTTTACCAGATTATATAACAGATAGAATCAACAAGGATGAGGTTATAGAAACAAAAGACTTGTTTAATGAACTTGGCAAATTAGAACATTTGGTTTCGAAGAAAACGTTTATAAGAAAGAAGAATGACACTAAGCCGTTGAAAGAAAAATGTAGCGTTTGTGAAAAATTAAACAAAGGAGTGCGCTATCACTCAGAAGATTTATGTTGGTTTAAAGGAAAGAATAATAATAATGAAAAAGAAAATGATAAGAGAAAAATAAAGCACATTAATAATTCAGAATTAGAATGCGAACTGCAATGTGAGGACCAAAAAAACTAATAGCGCCGCCATTAATTAAAGTAAAGTTAGTGTTAAATAAACATGTTGAAATATTCGGAATCTATGACTCGGGCTCTAATGTGTCATTGATAAACTCAAGGATATTAAAGATAAACAATGAAAAACTATGTTATTCGAACAATACTAACTTAAAAACAATTAATGGCGTTAAAAAGGCAATTGGTATGATATCACTGGATGTAACTATTTTTAACGTTGAAAAAAATATGGATGTCTTTGTAATTGACAAGGAAAATTTTGATTATGATTTTTTAATTGGACTTGATTGCATACAAAAATTTGGCTTAATTCAAAATGAAAAATTAGAAATCAGTCAGAAAGCTCCAACACAAATAAATGAAATAGTTCCTAATCAAACCAAATCTAATAATTTGATAAACTTCAATGAAAATTTTACCGAAATAAACTTCATAGCTAATATAAATCATCTAGATTATGAACAACAAGCAGTGATTGATGACTTAATAGTGAAGAATAAATCTGTATTTGCAAAGGACAAATATGACATTGGAATGGTAAAAGATTATGAAGCACACATTGATTTATTAGTAGAAAAATATTGCAGCAAAAGACCGTATCGTTGCACAATCGAAGATAAAAAAGAGATTGAAAAACAGATTGAAAAATTATTAGAAAAAAAGATAATAGAAGAATCATATAGTCCTTTTGCAGCTCCAGTTACATTAGCTTATAAAAAAGATGAAAATAAAAAATCTAGATTGTGCATAGATTTTCGAGAGTTAAATAAACTTGTTGTCCCTCAGTCACAGCCGTTCCCACTTATTGAAGACCTGATGGTAAAAACAAGAGATTGTAAGTTTTTCTCAACACTAGATTTGAATTCAGCATTTTGGTCAATTCCTCTGCGAGTCACAGACAGACACAAAACTGCATTCGTCACTCAAGAAGGTCATTACCAGTGGTCATGTTTACCATTCGGGTTAAAAACATCACCAGCTATATTTCAGAGAATTATGTGTAACATAATACGGAAACATAAACTCGGAGATTTCACAGTAAATTACATAGATGACATCCTGGTTTTTTCAAAAACTTTCTCAGAACATGTCAGACATCTAACACAGCTGTTTCAAGCAATTAAAAGTGAAGGCTTAAGACTAAAGTTTACAAAATGCATGTTTGCAGCCGATTCAGTTAAATATTTGGGTCACATTATACAAAATAATTCCGTTAGACCTCTGAAAGATAACTTGATATCAATAAGAAACTTTCCAACCCCAAAAACGCAGAAAAACGTGCGACAATTTTTGGGAAAAATAAACTTTTACCATAAATATGTGCCAAAAATAGCAATGAAATTGGATCCGTTGCATAATCTTTTGAGAAAAGGTCAAACCTTTAACTGGACTAAGGCATGCCAAGAATCATTTGATGAAATGAAACAAATTTTATGTTCTCAACCAATATTAACCATATTTGACCCGAAATTGCCTATACATATATATACAGATGCTAGTATACTAGGAGTGGGAGCTATCCTAAAACAGCCACAAGAAAACAATGAGGAAAAACCAGTAGCTTACTTCTCAAAGAAATTGAATGAAGTTCAAAAAAGGAAGAAGGCTATATATCTGGAATGCCTAGCTATCAAAGAATGTATTCAATATTGGCAACATCTATTGATAGGTAAGAAATTTACTGTCTTTTCAGATCACAAGCCATTGGAGAATATGAATATAAAATCAAGAACTGATGAAGAATTAGGAGATCTAACATACTACCTATCACAATATGATTTTCAAATTAAATATTCTCCAGGAAAATTCAATATTGAAGCTGATTGTCTAAGCAGAAACCCAGTCTTAGAACCAGATGAGAACCAAGATGAGCAATTAAAAGTTATCAACTTAATAAAATTAGAAGATATCTTAAAAGATCAGGTCAAAAATGAGAAGATACAGTGCAGAAGAGATAAATTGATATCGAAGAATAATGTTTATTACAAGAAAGTTAGAAAAAGAGAAAAAATAATTCTATCAGAAAAATTCAGCATAGTATTTATCAAAAATGTTCATGCAGACCTAGGTCACATAGGAATTAAACAAATGCAAAAAATGATAAGCTCGTGGTACACAGCAGAAAACATGACAAACAATATAAAGAGAACCTGCGAAAGTTGTGCAGTATGTTTAAAGAACAAATCAAGAGGTCAAAATAAATATGGATTGATGTCCCACTTGGGTCCCGCAACAAAACCTTTTGAAATATGTTCCATTGATACAATAGGCGGTTTTGGGGGTTCACGGTCAACAAAGAGATACTTGCACCTGCTATCAGATCATTTCACAAGGTTTGCATATATTTTAACGTCAAGAACTCAAAATACCAATGATTTCATCAAACTCGTAAACTCCACAGAAAATAATGACATTGGCATGATACTCTCAGACCAATACCCGGGTCTCAATTCTAGAGATTTCAAAAAATTTTTGGATGAAAAAAATATTCCAATAATTTTTACTGCAGTAAACTCACCTTTCTCAAATGGATTAAATGAAAGATTGAACCAAACGCTAGTCAATAAAATTAGATGCAAAATCAACGAAAATGACTCAAAAGTAGCTTGGACAACTATAGCGCATAATTGTGTAAAAAACTATAATGAAACGGAGCACACTGTCACTGGATATGCGCCACAGTATCTACTTAACGGCACAGATATTACAATTTTGCCAAATGAGTTAAAACTTAAGAAGACCGACATCGATTTGATTCAAGACAGAAAAATAGCTCTGGAAAATACTATGAAATCACATAATTACAACAAGATAATTTACGATAAAAACAGGAGACCCTTCAACTTCAAAGTTGGTGATATCGTTTTTGTGGAGAATGGAAACAAACTTAATAGGAAGAAGCTAGACGAATTGAGAATCGGACCCTACAAAATTATAGAAAAATTATCAAACTCAATTTACAAGATAGACACTGGTCGACAAAAATCAGAATCAAATTTTTTCCACATCTCGAAGTTGACTCCAGCACCTGCATTAATGAACCACGAAGAGGGTACATAATAGGTTATAGTCAATTGTCTTCCCTAAGGGGGGAGATATAAAGAAAAATATAATTTTCTTTGATTTAAAACAATGCCGAGCTTGTCTCGCCATTGTGGTTATATGTATTGTAGACTGTCACTGGATATGCGCCCAGTACCTACTTAATAGTCGACTCAATATTTTATTCTTAATTTGAAAATGAATTATTAAAACAATAGTAAAAAGAGTCTATGAGCTGACAGAACAAATTGAGAAGATTAATTACTATTATGATTGAGATTAAGGAATTACAATTAATAACATTAAATGTCGTTTCTTTCTTCACAGGTAATGTTTTATTACCTTAATACATTTCTTTATGTTAATCTTGTGAGATTAAGATTATTATTATTTAGATTAACAAAATAAACCATTCTTTCTTCACAGAGAAACTCAATTGTGTTTTAATTGAACAAAAAATCCAAATCACAAGGAAAATATTCTTATATATATTTAAAAAAAAACTGTTTGCTCTCAAGATTAATGAGCAAAACCAAAATGTTCTTACTTAAAAAAAATGTGTTACTTGGTGTTAGGTAGTAAACCATCATTATTAATATTATTTGTATCAATGTATACTTAATAACAAAGCGAAATATGTAGATATATTTCTTTTAACTTAATAAATAAATAAAATAAAAATACTAAAATAATTGCACCTGTTTAGCTGTGGATACGCAACTTGTAGGTACACGGAGAAAAATGTTATTCGTAAAAACGGTTAAAGACGGGACTGAAGTTCTTACGAACAAATTAACAGTGTTTAAATGTTTATTGGCGGGAAAATGTAAGAATAATTTGTTGTTATACGTTCGAAATTACGTATACCAACAAATTATTCTTACATATTCCCGCCAATAAACATTGAAACCCTGTTAATTTGTTCGTAAGAATTTCAGTCCCGTTTTTACTATTAAATAATAACATTCAGAGTACCAAATCGTAACACGAGGCTTCCAGAGCTGTTCTTTGTTTATCCTTCGAAAACTAATTATTTCATCAACTCCCCAATCCAAAGACTACATAGGCTTGGAAATAAATTTAGTTCAGTTGATATTTTCGTTTTTTCCTTATCAAAATTTATTTCTGAAATTTCAAAAATTCTGTTTCCCGTTTACTAAACAATGATGTAACATAATTATTGTTATTTTTTCTATTATTTTTATATTATGATTGTTGTAAAAGTTCTAAGGGCGTGAATAAATAAATAAATTAAATGATCGTTTTTTCGAATAACATTTTTCACCGTGTACGATCGCATTAGTGTGAGTTAATCTAAATACCATTCTGCACTGATCTGTCTTTGTTACGAGATCGGACAAGTTGCGTATCCAAAGCTCTACTAATTCTCAAAAGAAAGATAAATTCTTCATACATGATAGGGCCGCACGTAAGTGGGCCGCGGGCCGCACGTAAGGACGCCGAGGGCCGCATGCGCCCCGCGGGCCGTTGGTTGGCCAGGGCGGCTCTACAGGCAGAAAATGTGCAGGACCATATTTACCTGGGAGATTGGTTTGAATCATCAAAGACGACCGTTTTTAATTTGGTTCAACACGTGCTAGGATGCCCCGATGGACCAATGGTCCAATAAGCTAGTGTGAAAATGACTAATTAAAATCAATGGGATCATAAAAGTGTATGGTTATGTCTACAGTTCTACAAGATAGCTATCTGACCATTTGTTGATGGCGATATTCCCATGGAAAGGACAACATTACTGAATTGGGAAACCATTCTGAAAATAACTTTTTATAACGAACTGAATGCTTTAATAGGGTGTAACACGAGAATACCAGAAATTAGTCCTTTTTAAATCAAATTCTAGACGCATTGACTCTTTTTTATTAAAAAAACATTATTTGTTTTCAAAAGATTGTTATTTTATCTGGTAAAATCTTTTTAAATTTTGAAAATCCAAGTTTATTTTTAATATAGTAAGGTTATACCGTTGGTCATTGGCAGATTTGTTAAATTTTCAAACGAAATATTGTATTATATAACACATTTCAAATCATATACTCATACAGTATAATAAATTGAATGGTCTAAAAGTACCTTAAATTAATAATCTGCATACTTCACCCGCCATAACACAGGGACATCCCTAGCATGGCGGGCGAAATAACACAATATGTACACTATGTATAAAATTCTTTAATAAATAAATAAAATAAAATAAATAAATGTTGTCTGTTGTATGCTGCTGATGCGGTGCTGATTTCTACCAGCATAGAAGATCTGCAGGCACTCGTATCTAGGATGAACGAAGTATGTATGAAGAATGAGTTGATGATGAATGTAAGTAAGTCAAAAGTAATGGTGTTTGAAAGAGAGAGTACGAAAACAGTGTGCAATATAGTTGTGAATGATGAATACTTAGAGCAAGTTGATGAGTTTGTGTATTTGGGAAGTATGTTTACGAGAGATGGGAAGGCTGGTAGGGATATTTAAAGAAGGGTAAATGCAGGTAACTCCATTAATGCTGGACTGAATGCTGTTGGCGCCAACAAAAAGCTGTCCAAAGAAGCGAAGCTAGCAGTTCACAATGGAGTGCTGGTACCTACCCTGATGTATGGCAGTGAAGCATGGAACTGGCAGAGAAAGGATGAAAGTAGACTGAATGCTGTAGAAATGAGATCCCTGAGGCGTATGTGTGGTAAAACCATGTATGATCGTGTGAGGAATGTGGAGATCCGAAAAGAATGCAAGGCCGATGTGAGCGTCATAAGTAAGATTAAAAAAGGGACGCTTAGATGGTTTGGACATATAGAGCGAATGAACGAAGAAAGAAGTGTCAAGAGAATATATGATACTAATGTGAATGGTAGAAGAAGTCGAGGACGCCCGAGGAAGACATGGCACGATCAAGTGAATCAGATACTTGAGTCGGGCCATGTCAAGAGTCAGAATAATAGAAGAGCATGTATGATAAGATGTATGAATGTGAATGAGGCTAGGAGTGTACGCCAAGACCGAGTTGTTTGGCGGTCCGTCCTCTCTGCCTACCCCTGCGGGGAAACGGCATGATGGTTAGTTAGTTAGTTAGTTATAATAAATTTATAGAATTTTAATTTTGAGAAAAGATGAGAAAAAAATTTGAAATTATATAATTCTCTTTCGCCTTATCATGATCAAAATTTGTTATAAAAATTTTGAAGTTCGTTCATCAACTTTATTAAATTGATGGTCTCCAAATTCACCCTTTACCTCTTAAAGACCAATAAAATCATAAAGCGAACCTGGGCCAGAAAAAACCTGATTAGGAATGAATAAAGACGAAATTAATGAGTTAATAATTAGTTCTGGCTCTGTTAAACAATTCCGAGTAAACATTATTATATTTTATTCGTTTATTGACTTGTCGGTGATTTTTTACAAGTTTTTATTTAACGATGTTTTGTGTAAACGGGTAGATATAGTATTGTATTAAAATTAACAGATAATTATTTAATTTTTTATTTATTAACGCCCTTTTTAGATTAGATTTATTGTACATAACTGAACTGCTTTGGTAATAACATTTTGTATTTGTTTAGTGACAAATTGAAGATGTCCACTGAATTGGTATAATTATTTGCCTCCATTAGTATTCTGGGTAAAGAGGAATACATATGGAAGTTAGTCCCAGAATTTCTGCACTGAAATAAATCCCGACTTTTAGTATTATGCGGTGGATTCCGAAAGCTAATCAATGCAACCAATTCTGGACTATTTACATAATTACATAATTTAATCTATATATGAGGTGTGTAAAAGCAAAGGCAGCAATCTCCATTTCAGCCCGATTTCTGTGTTTGCTTTTGAAATGACGTGGAGATTACTATCTTTGCTTTTACGTACAATATTACATATAAATATTGTATGTAATACAAATATTGTACGTAAAAGCAAAGACAGCAATCTCCACGTCATTTCAAAAGCAAACATAGCAATCTGGCCGAAATGGAGAATGCTACCTTTGCTTTTACACACCTCATATATAAAAATGAATCCCTGTTTCCCTTGATCACGCCATAACTTCAGAACGACTTTACCTATATCATTCATATTTTTTTAAAAGTTTTCTAATACTTTGTAGAAGGTTCTTACGGAAAAAAAAATTAAAAATCTGCGCAGAAATTTTTAAAATTGGCAAAAAAATGGCAATAGGGCACACGCGAGTTGTTTGAAAATTAGTGTATTTTATAGAGTTTAGTGGCAGGGAAAAAAAGGCGGGTGGGGGAGGGGAATCCGGGAGGGACGGGGGAGTATGGTGGAGGGGTGGTTCGTGGGAGGGGGACGAGGGAGGAGGTAAGGCGGATAAGGTGGAAGGAGAATTCATGAGGAGGGAGGTAGGTGAGAAAATGACGGGAGGGGGGGTCGGGAGATGAATCCGGGAGGGGCGGAGGAGAATGAAGGAGGGGTGGTTCGCGGCAGGGAGGACGAGGGAGGGGAAAGGCGGAGAAGGTGGATGGGGAATTCGTGAGGGGGGGAGGGGGTCGCGAGAAGGTGGATAGCGGGAGAGGGGAGGGGGAACACGGGGAAGGTGAAAAAGGAACGCGAGAGGGAAAGGGGATGAGGGTGGGGAAGAGGTAGCGAAAGGGGAACTTTCAATTCTTCTTCAACGTCCTCTCCTTACTACCATCAGCCTAACAACACACCATAATCGGGGATGCCATAGTATCTTGTGTGGTGCTCAAATAAAAAAAATATAAAAAAGAAACTTTCATTTTAGGTAGGTATTGCATTTAAATTTGGTACAATAATAATAATTTACTTCGTCCACAGGTAATTTTAAGTTTAGCGGCATTTGGCACATGTAAGCTCCGTGGTAACATCACTGTCGACCAGCACGGGGGTATTCGGCTCGGAACAAAGGACGACGTAAACACTCGACACACCCCCGAGGAAAGTGGACCAAAAAACACCTAAAACTAAAAGGGACTTTCTTCCAACCTGACCCAACCAAACCTTACCTGTTAAGTCCGCTAGCGCCTTTTAATTGTAGGCCTTTTTTGTCTGTCGGCGTTGTCTGTCCGTCCGTTTGTCCTACAAATAACATAAAGCAGGTAGATTTGGCAAATTAGACAATGAAACGTCCGTAATTAGGTGTTTGTTTTATATGTCGGCAAAACTTAAGTGAAATTAATGATTTCGAAATAACAGATTATTGGGCTTCGCGTTTTCATGCCTGATTTTAGCTCTTCCATTCATTTGCCAAAGGAAACACGTGTGTAGACTTCGGGAATTGACCCAGAGACAAACGTCTTACCTCTCGACATCAGCGGTCAATTATGTACGTGGAAGCTTTATTTATTATGAAGATACCTAATAGAAGGACGCCCGGAGTGGGTACCATATACAAATTTGTGGAATTCTTTCCTATATACCTAATAGACTAGCTTCTGCCCGCGACTTCGTCTGCGCAGGATTAGTACTTCGAGTAGCCTATTTTCTTTTCCTAGGTCCCATCTATGTTTATAACAAATTTCTTAACCCATCTGTTTAAGATATCTATATTTTTTTTTGATTCGATCCAAGGGTGAGTACTTCAAATGAATTCACTAATTTAAATATTTTCTAAAATAGAATTTTGGTTTAACAATCGTTGTTTTTTTTTTCTAAATGTCATTCTCAAATTTTGACTAGGGAAAATAGCTAGCTTTAGGTATAAATTATAGCCTATAGATATGTTATTCTGATGTATGAGCTATATTTTTGTAAAGTTTCATTAAAGTCCATTCAGTGGTTTTTGCGTGAAAGAGTAACAAACACACATACATCCATACAATTTCGCGTTTATAATATTAGTAAGATATCTACTCGTATTGACCTGGTGAGAGGAAACTATTTAGTTGAAATGGCTTTCGCCGTATTTGGTGACTAGATCTTAAATAGTCAGCTACTTCCCATTCCTCTCCCATCTTATCCCCTTCACCAGTCCCTTCAGAACCCGAATTTCTACAAACATTTATTTATTTATTTATACTGAGTTTTTACAGATTACGTCAAAAATCCAATTAAATATCTGTTAATATACAAATAGGTAGACACAATTATAAAAATTTAATCTGACAAAGGATCAGTCAATCAGTCAAACATCTTTCTTCAAATACAATGTTTTTAGATAATGAGGAAAGAAATATTCTAATGCTCGCTACAAATCAATTATTATTTACACGTGACTGTGTTTTACATACTAAATATGCTTTAAAATAGCACCGGAAGCCATTGCAGTCCGGTACTTTAGTATGACATTTTGAAATTTCCTACTAGTACCCCAGAAACCATTTAATTTTTTGTTTATTTTTCTACACGTTCCTTTGCATTTTTAATTCATAGATGTATACGAGTAAGTAATCTGAGTATTGAACCAGATATATGGTACACTTTTATATACCTATAGCAGCACACTCAACTCAATTTTCGATTTTTCTGATATGTCTGACTAATCAACTAGACGTTCGACATATTATTCCAAAATTATATTAATTAATTTACTTAACTTAACCATTAAAAAACACATCAGATTCTATTATTTAAAATGTTACAGGATTGAATTAAATCACAATGTTTCTGCCAATGATGCACCCATGCGAATTAATGCAAAATCGAAAAAATCATTGGTTTTTGGTTTGAAAATTTACTCGCTTTTAAAATTTACTGTTAATTTAGAAAAATAATTATAAATGCCTCTATTAAATACTGCGAGTAGAACACACGTCTACACCAAGTATCAGGCCTGTAAAATAATATTTTCAAGTGCTAAATCTCCTACTTATGAAACCCTTTTCGGATAATGTTTAATTGTATAATGTGGCAAATTAAGTTCTTTAAGAAATGGTCTGAAAACATTTTAATATTTGTGCCAGAATTTCACAAAATAAAACAAAACAACGCAATTTCGCGCTCTTTTTTTCAGCATGAATCAAAATGGGTCACCAACGCATTTGAAGATGAGATTAAAACCTTATGCCATCCGTATAAAAACTAGGTGCATTTTGCTTTAGTTACCGCCCCGATGCGGTGGCGGATGGACGTCCTTATACTCTACGTCGCTAGTCCCGTGAAATCGATTTTAAATTTCCTTGTTATTATAATAAGCAATAAGAAAGTAGTTAATATTTCTTATAGGCTTTTACGAAATCAACCTGTAAAAAACAACTCTTAAATATCTTCTCCAACCTTTCCAAAAAAGTATTGACAAGTATTTTTAAATCCCTCCCAAAAAGAGCCAGGGATTACGATGTCGAACTTTTCAAAGACTAGGGGATCACCTTAAGAGGCTAGACTTTGAACCACACGCGGAACACCCGCGTCTGTCATTCTGTCCCGCTCACAATAAGCTCACGCACACTTACAATACATGCGAATGCGAAATGTGCGAATGAGACAACGCTCAAATTTACCTACAGAAATCTATCGAAAAGGGGTTTATGGAGAATACACTTTTCTACACCGAAAATTTCACGAAATTGAAATTTTTTAAAATATATATTTTTTAGAAAGAAGAAGCTACGTCGGTAGCTTTTTATAATTTTATAATTCTTTATGAGAGTTGAGTTAGCAGCACCTTTTCCTTAAATAATATTTTTTGATAAATCGTACATGTTTGACAGTGAATGTTTACGTTAATACGAAAATTCAAAAACATACCGACATAGTTTTCACTCTCTAGAAGGCATTATAAAAAAATATATTCATTTTGTGCAATTTTCGATGTAGAAAAGTGTTTTTTCCCGGGCGTCCTTTTTGTATGGGCCGAAAAGCGAAGTCTATCGTCTTAAATGCTATTTCTCAGATGTCTAGAGATTTTTGATCCATTTTCAAAGCCATGTTTTATAAAATATTTTCACAACATTTGCTTACACCTATTCATTACAATACTTTAAAAAAAATATTTTATCATTTGTATTTACATAACTCCATGTCGAACCGTATTTTTCTTCTTTTTGAAGCTTATACCGGAGCCTTTAGCCTCACAACATCCCACGATTGCGAATATGATAGTCCCACGTGCTTCGGGTAGTCGGTAGCAGTTGAATCTCTCGGGATGTATTCACCTAAAAAATAACTAAATGACAATATTCTACAACCCATCGCTTCATCTTTTTAAATAAAATCAACGCCTGCACCTAATGCAGTGTTTTCTCTAGTCCACCTCCCATATCTTACCTGTTTCTAACTTTTTCTTATGTTAAACGCCCACCCCTATAAAAACCTACGAATACATCATTAAGCTACCGTAGTGTTAATTTAGCAGCTAATAAAAGTGTCACCTTAATCGTCAGTAGTATCATCACAATCTGTAGAAACACAATCGTATCTCCTAAAGAGTCCCCATAAACTATTATTCGTTACCCAAACACCGTGAACCTATCAGTAAGAACCATTATACTTAATATACTAGTACAAATAACTATCTAGATACCTGGGAAGGTATGAAGTCAGGTAGAGCTTTGAAAAAAAAGTAACAGATTTTTTTAAAGGCGAGTAGTGTCTTTGTCGGTTCGTTTTCGATGGCGCCTCCACAGGTAGATTTGTACGAAACTGCGATTTTACATGGTCATTTGAGTCAGTTTTTATGCCCTTTTTTCAGGTTAAGGATGTCTCGGGCATGAAAAAATATGTAACTAAGCGTGTCAATTGATTTCATCTCACGAACAAACGGTGTGTCAATCTATTTTAAGAGAGATTTGGACCCAACAGAAAGATTTTATTTTTGATATAGTTAATTTGGTACTAGGTAGATATATATTTATATATAAAAAATGTATAGAATTCATCTTTTCAGACAGTCATATCCATAAAGTCAGAAATCTTTCACCTTTACAGTCCGCGACATTGCAAATAACGAAATGTGTAAAAAATGTAAACAACTATTGATAATTAAATTTTTATTGGAATAACTCTTGTTATAATAACTTTTGAAGGTAATACCCATCAAATTAATAATTATTAATTTTTATTACAACCTTCGAAAGTTATCATAACAAGAATTTTTCCCATAAAATTGACTATTCATTTAGGCTTTTAGAAAATATCAATACAAGTCCTATTTAAATAAAATCAGATATGTTTATCCGGTACACTATTTCTTTAGAATTTTGTGATCATTTTATAAAGGTAGCAGCCAAACATATGGAAAAAATTAGTTGAAGATAATGTTACAATATTGAATTTTAAATATGACATCGATAAAAATGACTATAAAATAAGTGGTCCCAATGGCTGAGTTGGTTAAGGCATTTGTCAAGTTACGGCAAGATATCCTGGGTTCAAGTCCCAGTTGTGATCGCTACTTTTTTTACTTAGTTCTTTTTCATATTTGTGTTTAGAATTTTCAGAATTGTCTTTTTAATCCAATAACTATTGATAATTTCGCATTTAAACCTAAGTAGAATTTCTACCCTTTTTAAGGTTATTTAACGACAATTCTCCAGTCCTAAAAAGTGAAATATTAATATTTAAAATAAATATTTATCACCTCTGTATTTGCCACTAATCTTCTAATAAATGATAAGTCAATGGATTGTAAAATCACGCAATGTCCTTTATTTTTTTACGGTGTCTTCTACTTGCAAGGTCGTAACTTCTAGAAAGTAACCTGCCATCAGGTGTGTATGTTTGTTGTATCTGTTGGTAATTAATAAAATTAGATAGAGCCTTTATAATTATAATTGCACAGTGCCCTTTAGATGAGTTTTCACGAAAACGGCGCCATTAAAAATTATAAATTAATCAAATATCAATTATTAACTTCTACCTACCATCATGTAAATCACCTTGCTTTACCCCCGAACTCCTACAACAGACACTTCCTTTAAATATCCTATAGATATGTATAGAGGTTCTTGGTCGGGATCGAATCTTCAAAAATTGTAAAATTATGCGAATTGTAAATTTCTTTCAAAATCTCTTAGTTTTAAGACAAGGACTATATACATTACCGGAATACGTAAGAAAGGATTTAGTGAAGAAAGCATGGATTGATGTTGAAAAAAAGTGTATTTTTCTTATGAATACTAGGATTTAACAAATGAACCAAACTTAAACAAGAATCCTTTAACATTCTGTAGCAAGAATGAAACTTTTTGTCATCTTTCTCGTGCAATTCCCTGGCTAATATTTCTTTCGATGTAGGTATGGGTGAATCTGAAATCTACTATTAGATAGTTTTTTATTCTTATAACAAAGATAAATTATAAAATTGCCTTCATCGATAGTCATTGACATCGTATTAACTCCACGGCCGCACGTGAAAAAATTATCATGTTCAGTATATTGCGGGTAGCACCGTGTATGGAAACCAGCAGAATAGTATATCTGTAGCTGTCTCTGGCTGTTGCTGGCTGATGCTGAGGACTGATGATGGACGCTGGGTGCTAGGGCAAACATGCAATTTAAGCAGGGTTTTTAGGTAACAATTTTTCCATACCGAGAAAATACAAGGCCTTTAAGTCTGTAATAGCCAAGTAACGTCTACATGTATAACTGTTTTTGCATAAAGAAATTAGCTTTAAATTCTGTAATTTAAATGATTCCCACTTCATGGAAAAGAAGAATCTACACAGAGAAAAATGTTATTCTGAAATACGATCATTTTATTCGTAAAAATGGTTAAAAACGGGACTGAAGTTCTTAAGAACAAATTACCAGGGTTTCAATGTTTATTGGCAGGAACATGTAAGAATAATTTGTTGGTATACGTAATTTCGTACGTACGTATACCAACAAATTATTCTTACATTTTCCCGCCAATAAACATTGAAACACTCTTAATTCGTTCGTAAGAACTTCAGTCCCGTTTTTAACCGTTTTTACGAATAAAATGATCGTATTTTTGTTGTTTATTTTTGGGATATTATGCCGTGTTACGCTAACTCCTTCTTAAGCCGAAGTTTCGGACAACATTACAGTGCCCATATCATCAGGGAATCAGGGCAGATGTGTTAGATGTGGCAGATGACACACCTGCCCTGATGATGGACACTGTAGGTAATGTTGTCCGAAACGTCGGCTAAAGAAGGAGTTAGCGTAACACGGCATAATATACCAAAAATAAACAATAAAAATACTTTTGGCCGTGAAAATCTTAAATCATATAAAAAGATATTTTAGAATAACATTTTTCTTCGTGTAAGAATGGAAAAAAATGTATATCTGTGGGCACTTGTGGATGCGTCACAGTCACGTAGTTTGTGAGTATTTCTATATACGAAAGGTTTTATTTTATTTGATGATTTTTTTAAATTTTTTTTTATTATTATTTAATCTATACATATATTATAATTACATGTTATTTTTTTCAATGCCTGTCTCACTAGGGTAAACCTGTGTCGAGACAGACGTAGAGTTACATAAATTGTATACAAACATGGTTATTTGAATATGAAGGTTAATTACATTTTAGGTTCAATACAATAAAAGGCAGTTGATTGGAAGTGTGAATTAATTCTCTAAAGAGTTTGATCTTACAAATCACAGGAAAGGTTATTAAACATATATTACATACATATATTAAAATGATATTACAGTAAAATGAATTGGAAATGGAATAAATTGATAGAAATATACATGATATTACATACATATATTAAAATGATATTATTGTAAAATGAATTGGAAATGGAATAAATGGATAGAAATAGGTATATATTAAAATGATAATTATGTGAGTTTATTTGACGGGATTCCTGACATTATTTGGAGTAAAAAATGATAATGAAATGTTGGTCACCGGAGACCCTTTTTATGTCTTTTTTCGAATATTTTTGATCAAAAGAAATGATTCCCATCGGACGTTTTTTAGTTGGTCAGCGTTGTTTCCACAGGAGCTTACTCGCGGTTTGACCTCTGCTTTATGCGCCTGACGGACTGATGGACTGATGGAAGACCCGACCATACAATAGGAATACTCTTTATATGACGGCCTGACGCTATGAATGAACATCAAAATGGGTAGCCGATTCTCCAATCCCCCCCCCCTCTGTACTTGGGAAATGCCAGGCAGTAGCGTACTGGATTATTTAATAATGAAGTCAAATTAATTCGAATTTATTTGGCATTTTCTTGAACATTTAGTTCATAAGAATAGGTAATTTTCCCAGCTAGGAATTAATATCAACTTGAAAATACATACACGGAGAAAAATGTTATTTGAAAAAACGATCATTTTAATAGAAAAAAACGATAATTTTAATAGTAAAAACGGGACTGAAGTTTTTACGAACAAATTAACAGGGTTTCAATGTTTATTGGCGGGAACATTAAGAATAATTTGTTGGTATACGTATTTTCGTACGTATTTTACCGCCAATAAACATTGAATCACTGTTAATTTGTTCGTAAGAACTTCAGTCCAGTTTTTAACAGTTCATTTTTCTACGTGTAATAAATAGCACGTGTTGACATTTTATAATTTATTTTTACATTAACTTTTCACAGGAAGCCCCGAGGAAAATAATTCTCCTCAAGACCTATGTCATCTCTGGAGATGCTGTGAGGAGGGTCTTTTTTATATTGTGTATGAAAAAATGTTATCTGTAGATATAAGATGTAAATGATGTATATGTTACAAAATTATAAGCACCTGCTGACAAGCCAATTCAATTGGCTTAGCAGGACTTGTTTGTTGATTTATTTATTATAACTTTGCTTTCAATAAAAAAAAAATTAAAAAATGTGTCCAGGAGTAACGGACATATGAACCCATCCCTCGGACAAAATTTATTTTTTTAAAAGAAACACAAACATTCCCGGGTTACGAATAATCCAACAACATTTGAAAATCTCCTACTACCACCACACAAAGCGGAAGATGTTGCTTGTGTTGTGACGGAGGACTTGGCCAACCGAGGAATCGAACAAGGAACGCCTGGGTGGGACCCAAACGCAATGCCAATCTAACCACATGAACCCGGGCACCCCTGCTAAGTCTCCAAATGTAGCGAACCACTTGTGGTGACCTATGGCAGAGGTATCTGTGATCCAATAAATTATTCCAATAAATTATTCCGGGGTGGCGGCATACCTTCTTCCCAAATTGACAATGTTCATGATATTAAAAAAAAGTTTCTTTGGATTGAAAAGTTAGAAAGAATTAATATACAACTACTTTTGTATACAGCCTTATCTCCATCAGGCCCCCTAGCACACTTGATCGATTAGGATTGATAGGATGACCGGTAACTTCCATCGTTCCCTAGTACAACTGCAGATCGCTAACGTTCAAACAACTCTTGTCGAATATATTTATTTTTATTTATTTATTTATTTATTGATACAATATTTTTACATTTAATAGTAAAATTCAATAATGTTGGCCTCACTAGGTGGTTTACCCGTGCTGAGGCCTCCATTTTATCTACAATTTAATTTTTACACAGTACATTTAAAAATATATGAAAAACATAAGATGATAAATTAAATTTAAAAAACATAGATTTGAAATTAAATTAAAATTAAAAATAAATAATAGATATTATATAAGGTTTAAAATAGGTATATTTATATTATGTGTGTTTGTGGGTGATTGTGTTTTATATTGGTTTTGTGTGTTACTTTATGTTTTATTATTTTATGCTATGAGATTTTGGTAATATTGTCTTTTTTGTTCTTTAATCCATTTTGTAATTTTGTGTCGGAATTTATTTTTGTTTTCCTCAATTCTATTTTCGAGTTTTAGACTGTTGAATGCTTTTATAGCGTGATATTGGTAGTGTCTTTGTCCAAAGCTTGTATTTACCGTCGGAGTTTTTATGTTTTCTTTGTACGCTTGTCTAACTGGTCTGTTAGTGATATTTTGTGTTTGTTGAAATTTGTTTTTTTGGTCAAAAATGTAGTTAAGTAGTGTTTTAACGTATAATTGGCGTATGTCTAGTACGTCACAACAATTGAATATTTGGTCTGTATCAGTAAGTCTATGTTTTTTTAGTATTACCTTTAAGATCGCTTTCTGCGCAATTTCTATGTGTTCGATAGCTGAATTTGTTGCTCCTCCCCAAACAATTATTCCATATTCTATTATTGATTGACAGAGTGCAAAATATATTGTTTTCATTTGTTTTATTTTGTATATATTTCTTATGTTAAGGAAAATATGTATTGTTTTGAGGAGTTTATTTGTGATTTGTTTGATGTGATGTGTCCATCTAAGGTTATGGTCAATTACAATTCCTAGATACTTTATTTGTTCTTTTTTTTCTAAAGGAGGGCAATCACAGTTATTGGTGTTTGAACATTCGTGTATTTTTATGGTGTTTGTGTTATTTTTTGGCTGTCCCGTGCTATTTATACTGTACGTTGTATATTTTGTTTTCGATATGTTTAATGTAAGTATGTTTGAGTCTAGCCATGTTTTTACTTGCATGATTCCTAAATTCGCTATGTTAAATACATTTTTCCAATCCTTAGATTTAAAGAGTAAAACTGTGTCGTCGGCATAACTAACTATTTCACCGTCTATTTCCATGCTGCAAAGTTCATTTATATAAATAGTGAAGAGAACGGGCCCTAGTATGCTTCCTTGTGGAACTCCATATGTGATCGGCAGTGGTTTGCTAGTATGGTTGTTAATTTTGACTTGTTGTGTTCTATTACTCATATAACTTTTTAATAGTTGGAGTTCCTTGCCTTTGATACCCATGTTTTCTAATTTTTTAAAAAGTGTTTGGTGGCAGATTGAGTCAAAAGCTTTAGCTAAATCTAGATATATCGCTATGCATTTATACCCTTGATCTAAGTTGCTATGTATATAATCTATTGTACGCGCCAAAGCTTCTTTTGTGCCTATTTTTTCTCTAAATCCATATTGTTTATCCGAGATTAATTTGTTTTCTTCCAGGTATTTTATAATTTGGTTTTTTACTACTCTTTCGAAAATCTTTGAAAGCGAGTTTAACAATGTGATTGGTCTGTAGTTAGTTATTTCCATTTTGTCTCCAGATTTATAAATAGGGATCACTAGTCCTTTTTTAAGAGTACTAGGAAAGCAGGAGTGTGTTATACTAAGGTTGATTAAGTGTGTTACGGGTTTTAAAATTTCGTTTTTTATTACCTTAATGCAATCCGTTGTTATCTCATCTAATCCAGGAGCAATTCGGTTTTTTAATGTGTTTATTATTTTGTCAATTTCCTCTTCCGAAGTTGTTTTTATTTTAAATCTGTGTTGTGACGGTTGCGTATTTATGTTTGTTTGTGTTAGTGTGTTTGTGTTAAGAATTTTACGGTTCGCTAAAACTTTTCCTATACTTGCGAAGAAGTTATTCACATGATTTGCTATAGTTTCTTTATTTTTATTGGTATCTATTTTTTTTGAGTTAATGTTTAGATGTTCGATTGTATTTTTCTGTTTGAATTTTTGTGTGTACGTAACTTCTTTTAATATTTTCCACATTTCCTTTGGGTTATTGTTTTCTTTTTTTTCAAGTTTTTCTCGATAGTACAACTCCTTAGCTACTCTAATAATTTTCGTGCAGATGTTTCTATATCTTTTATAGTAATTAAGTTGTGTTATGTCGTACGGCGTATGTTTAATTTGTTTGTGAATTTTGTCTCGTTTACGAATACAGTTTAATATTCCCTGTGTTATCCATAATTTAATTTTTTTAGTTTTGTGTGTAAGTTTTACTTGTTTTAGATTAGTGTTATTATTTATTTCTTGCGCTAACATTGTTGTAAATTTATCCCAGGCCTCTTCGACATTCTCTATTCGGTATACTGTACTCCAGTCCATTTTTTTGAGTTTTTCTTTTAAGTTTGTGTAGTCAATTATTTTTTTTGTGATTATTTTATGTTGGATAGGTTTTGTGTTTTCGGTATCAATTGCTATCATATTCATGTAGTGATCTGTAATAGTGCTTTCAAGTACTACGGTTTTGGTCTTTAGTTTTGTTTTGATCATTATATGATCTATACAACTTTTTGTGTTTTGTGTGACTCGTGTCGGAACATTTATCGTTGGTTCCAGTCCATGCTGTGCTAGTATTGTAAGGTATTCTAAGTTTTGTGGGTGTCCGTTTTGTAGAGTGTTTATGTTTAAGTCTCCAATGATGATGATATTTTTGTTTTTGTTGAGATCATTTAATGTATTGTTAAGTGCAGTTAGAAAATTTGTAATGTTGTTTTTGGATGGAGATCTGTACATTGCAAGAATACACGTTTCTTTTTCACATGTTATTTGTATGCAGTTGGAGTCTATGATATGTATTTCTTGGACGATTGTGTTTATTTTATCATTGATGTATATCACTATACCATCATTTTGATTTTTGTGATTCTTTGTATGGTGTGTGTTATAGTTTTCGATTGTTTTTGGTATATATTTTTCATTCAACCAGCATTCTGTCAGCACAATTATATCAAAATTATTATCAAGCTGTTGTAGGTATATAGTAAATTCATCAAAATTTTTATTAATCGATCTAATGTTTTGGTGTAGTATTTTCATTTTATTTTTTTCTTTTGTGATATTGGTCCATATGTTAATATCGTTTGTAGTTATACAGTGGTGTTGGTTGTCTGAGTCTATATATTCCATGTAATCAGCCATGTTGGTGAGTATTTGTGTAAGTATATAATATAAGTATTAAAATATTTAAAATTAAATTGAGTAAATGAACATATATAAATTTAGGGAATAAAAATAATATAGATCCAATGGATTAATAATTTGGATAAAAGTTGTCAGTACTAAAGAATCTAAAGTTACTACAATAATTAAAAGAATTATGAATAATGTAATGACAAAACGTGTCAGGCGAATTGGAAGAATTAAAAAATAAAAATAATTTGCGATAGATAAGTTAATAATAAGCATAAGAATATTCAAAATTAATAGATAGATTATATGTTTTATAACAAGTAAAATAATTGTATTAAATATGAGAATTAATTGGGACGTAGAAATTGAAAATTTTACAAGTTTTGCATAATTAGAGTGATTGGAAGGATTATAATAAGACATTAAAATTTTAAGGATGAAATTGATTGAAATAAGTGAAGGTAATGAATTGATTAGGAGAGTTACAAAAATAATGTTAAAATAATTAAAATAATTTTGATAATAAAAACATTTCGAACAAATAGTGTAAATAAAATAGTTTAATGTAATTGTAGAAATAAGATTTATAAAAGAATTACCTAAATTAATTAATAAAAAATTTAAAAAAATATATAGCATCGACTGGAGTAAGTTTGGATAACAAAAATATTTAGAACAGTAAAATTTTTTGGTAAAATAATTAAAATAATTTTCGTAATAAATACAAGTAGAATAATAATATTTGAATATAAAATACTTTGTATAATAAGAACATTTATAAAAATTAGTGTAAATAAAATCATTAAAAATAATTAAAGAAATGATAATTTTAAGGGAATTACATAATTGCAAAACTATAAGAATTAAAATTAAATCTAGTAAATGAATATAGATAAGTATAGAAAATATAAATAAATTATCAATATGATTTACAATTTGAATTAAATGTAATATGTAAATTGAATAAGCTTTGCTAAATGAACAAAGTAAATTCTTTTTATTGAATAAAATTAATATGTTTATTAAAAAAATCACTTGATTTGTAATAATTTGACGTAGTATACAGTGCGCATTATTATTAATTATTTATTTTGCGCATTATTATTAATTATTTATTATTTATTATTATTAAGGGCACTTAGTCGTTGTGAACTGTTACTTATTCGTTGGCGATCTGCAGTCATGCTAGGGAATGATGAGAAATTACCGAAAGTTATCCGATCAATCCTTATCGATCGAGTGTGCCAGGGGGGCCCAGGGGGCCAGGGGGCTAGGGGGCCAGGGGGCCAGGGGGCCAGGGGGCCAGGGGGCCAGGGGGCCAGGGGGCCAGGGGGCCATAGGGGGCCAGGGCTAATTATAGATATATCAATAATTTAACTGTAAAATAAATAGAAATGTCAAAAAAGCAAAAAAAATCTCAAAATATGGCGTAACCTTCAGATTGACCTTTTGAGTGGAGTTAAACAAAAATCACAACCCTTTGTTTTTTTCAAATTGAATAATTAATTTATCATCCCTTAAGTACGCGCGTCATTGATAAATGCTTACAAAATACGGATCCATTCAAACATCAAAACATCTTCCTCCACCCCCAGAAGCAATTATATTCAGATTACATCGTTTCGATACGCCATCACTGAATCGATTTATCTCAATAAAAATCCAAAAGGTTCCTCAACAAAAGACCAATGGCTACTGTTTACTTTGTGCATTACTGACGAGTCACCTTCGATTTAAATTAATTACGAAAAAGGATGACGATGCGTTTTTGAAACGTCAGACACCAAAACCTGCCGTGTATCTTAACTATACCTAGGTGTGTGCCTTTTTTTGAACTGCCACAAAACCTTCTGTATGTTGTGTTTTTTTTGGCGTCCATTTTGAAGCGTCCATATTTGACTTGAGTGTTCAGAAGTCAAGATGTTATATTTTTTATTTTTTTTATTATCTATTTTATATTGGGTCGGCAAATCAAACGTCAAAACTGACAAGATAGTGCAAAGCGATATTTTGGTTTCGTGCAAGCTATACGGAAGCTTTCTTTATTGTTATGACGGCCTGCGCGGTCGAGTGGTAAGGCTCTCGACTCCCAATCCGAAGGCCGCGGATTCGAACCCGGCGTACGCAAATAAATTTAATTTGATTAATTCATTTTATTTCACACTTAATTAATTAAAAATAATATATCGTATATTTGCGCACGTTCCAGAGTGGACGATGCTCTCAGTGTCGCTCTGGTGTAAGACCACTATTCAGAATTGAAACGTTGCTTGAAATGGCTTTAACCGTGTTTGGTGACCAGATCTAAATAGTCAGGTACTTCCCTACGTTCCTCTTTTATATCACCTTCCTCTCCCCACTACCTTCAACCTCACCACCTACTAAAAGTAAAGTCTGACTGGCTGCAGACGGGAGCAGTTGGGACTCTTGTGCGGTATTCATATGAAAAAGGAGTCACCCAAAACTTTATATTACGCTAGTGCTTTATATTCTTATTTTTCTTTCTATCATCTTTAATATTATTATTTGTTATTATATTTTATTTCTATTTATACAAGATTCACCTACTTTAACTCCTTTCCTGTATGTGATCATGTACCTAATATTAGTATGAATATTTTCCCTAATATTTATGCTATATGTTTGTATTTTTATCTACATATCTGGATGATTATACTTAATATAACATCTTATGAATCTCGACTACCATAAAGCCAGGGACACACACGGCGTTATAAGCGCTAGCGTTATTTGGCTTGGCCTATTTCAGCATATTCCTCGCCATGCATTCCAATCGCAAATGTATGGCGAGCGATATGGTGAAGTAGGCCAAGCCAAATAACGCCGGCGCTTTTAACGCTGTGTATGTCCCTGGCTTCATATGGGCATTTGCGTAGCTTAGTAGTCGAAAAGCCATATAAAACAAACCTTTAACAAACAAAATAAATAAAGATTTTTTTTTTTTAAATTTAAAAATGAAAGTTTCTTGATTACAATTTAACAATACATATATTTGGATATTTTTTATAGCGCCTTATTGCAGTAAAATCATCTCTCCCGCTCCGGAATGCCACGCAGTTGGTGGGCAGTCGCATCCGCCACCAAGATCCGGACAAATCTCACCCCATGAACCCGGGCACCTCTGCAAAGTCACAAAAACGTAACCATCTACTTGGCAATGGTATTTATTGTTTTTGTGTTAAATACGTAGAACTCCATTTAATATATTTTTTGTCATCTAATTTAAATAACATAATAATGACATTATTAAATTAAATAAAAAAAATATTATTAAAAAGCAGAGGTGTTGCACGGAGAAAAATGTTATTCGAAAAAAACGATAATTTTAATAATAAAAACGGGACTGAAGTTCTTACGAACAAATTAACAGGGTTTCAATATTTATTGGCGGGAACATGTAAGAATAATTTGTTGGTATGCGTAATTTCGTACTTATACCTACAAATTATTCTTACATTTTCCCGCAAATAAACATTGAAACACTGTTAATTTGTTCGTAAGAACTTCAGTCCCGTTTTAATCTACTATTAAAATAATCGTTTTTTCGAATAACATTTTTCTCCGTGTGGTTATCCAATAAATGGTTCCCGTGGCGGCGGTACCCATACCGGCCTCCAAAATTGGGTATACATATTTTAAAAAACTGCATTTAAATTATTAAATTAAATAAAATAATAATTAAATTTTTAAATTATTCACGAGAATCCATTGAATTTTACAGCCTTTTTTCTGTTCGTTCCATTGATGAAGCCTTGTTGATTTCAACAATAATTAAGTCCCCTTCAATAAAATAATTGGTATTCTTTTGAATCGCTTCATAAAATCATCACCTTATTCCGTTGAGCATTTATTTCATGTCGAACAGAGGTCTTCCTAACCTCACCTCCCTTTCCTTTAACTGTTTTTTTTTAAATTATAAGGATACTTTCCATCCATTTTAAAATTATTTATTACTTCACTGATCCACTCTAACGACCGTTGTTCCCAATCCCACTGATCAACTGTTGAGCCAAAGTTTCAGTCAAAAAAACGCTCCACCATATTTGAAATTTTACAGTTTTCACCTTGGCAAGTCAAGTTAAATATTTTTCCTACTTCTAATATGAATAATATATTTTTATTTTTTATTGTGAATACCTCACAAGAGTCCCAACTGCTCCCGTCTGGAGCCAGTGAGACTATGGGATCCCCAATTGGGGTATGTTATGAGGCTGAACGAAAGTGGGAAAGGGAAGGAGACGAGAAAGAGGAAGGCGGGGAAGTACCTAACTATTCAGATCTAGTCACTATACAGGGCTAAAGCCATTTTAAGCAACATTTAAATTCTGAATGGTGGTCTTACACCAGGGCGATACTAAGAGTATCTTCCACTCTGGAACGTGCCTCAAATATATCTACTATATATTATTTTAAATAATTAATTGTGAAATTACACAAATCTATGAAATAAACTTTATTTTCGCATGCCGGGTTCGAACCCGCGACCTTCGGAACGCCCTACTGCTGGACTACGCCGGCCTGACATTTTCCATGCATTCTGATGGCAGCAAGCTACATGTTGTGTGCCTTGGTTTTCTTTCATACATTTTAATAGATTTTATGTGAAATAATATTTTTTATTTTCATCACTTCATCATCTTCTTCCTTGTCCTATTCGGGTCTTGGACCCACTGCATCAACAAGGCTTCTCCATACGTCCCTGTCTTGCGCTAATTGTTCGGCCTCCGTCCATGGCAGAACCATCCTCTCCTCACACAGTTTCTGGAGTTGCCTCGCCCAACTACGTTAATTAATAAAATTATAGAAATCGATTTTTTTCTTCAATAATGACCTACATACGACCTTACTGCTTTTTTAAACAACATTGATTATGATTTATAACCTTAAAATGAATACAGAATGCATGCTATATGGAACACAACTTCCTGAATTAACAATAAAAAATTACAATTATATTTTTCGTAGTCTTAAAAAGACTAGTCTTTTTAAGACTATGACTAACCTGTCTAAGTTTTTTGAAAAAACCCCTGAAAAAACATTCTGAAAAGCGTCTTGGAATATTTTTGTCATTTGTAATTATCACATCCGTATACTGCACACACAGAACCTACCGGGACATTTTAAAAAACAATTTTGATCAAAATAAAAATTAGAATGCGCAAAACACTAAGCGCCTCCGCCCACTGAGGCAACTGAAAACTCTCAACTGCCAACTGTCTTTGTATGACAATGTGATGGCCCGCACACTTCACAATCACACAAAACCCCGTTGTCAATGGTAACGCAAGCGGTGACTTGCGACTGACACTGCTGCTAGTTGCGAGCTGTCAGCTGATTGTTATTCGTTTATGGTTAAACAAGCTTTTTGACCAATCAAGACAGAGAAAACAGCCGTTTTTAGTTGGTTTTCAGTTGCCTCGTCAGCGGAGCGCCTAAAATTCAATTTGCCGCCATTGGAAGGAATGTCAACGTCATTATGCTACAATAGCGCCTCTAGCGGCCAATATTTAACTGGAGTTTGGAGGTATTATTAATATTATTATAGCGTATTTTTCTATATCCCAAAATTTTTATTTTATAACACATTTCTCCAGCATTTTCCATACACTAAGCAAGGAGTTCAGAAGGTCACTGTATAGTGTAGATATAGTATGCACCACTGCAAGAATGAATTAATCAAACGATTCCATAATATTTCCAGTATGTGAGCATACCCATTACCCAGTCTTCAATTATTCTTCGTTTTTCTTATCCTACATGTTAATTTATTTATGACATTGCGATCGCATTTTTAGCAAGGAACAAGGCTAATTAAGTGAATTCTTTCGTGCCATATAGCGAAGGTAATGCCCCAAGTGTATCATGCTTAGTGGCCATTTTGATAGTGCAGTGACGACGGTATATTTGCTTTTCGCTGAATGTGATGGCCCAGTACCTACTTTCTCCGCTGAATGTATAAAGTCTCATTTCATTGAAGAAGTCTTTTAGCACGAGAACTTCAAACACTGAGAATGAAATAATAGATAATTGCAAACAGTTCATCTAGTATTCACAGTACCTATATTGGAGAAATCAAATAAATGTTTATGAATTTTCATTGACGTAAAGAAACCATTTGACAACGTTTACCACTCAAAACTAATTTCAAGAATAAGAAAATGGCGTATGTTTATAACAAATTTCTTAACCCATCTGTTTAAGATATCTATATTTTTTTTTGATTCGATCCAAGGGTGAGTACTTCAAATGAATTCACTAATTTAAATATTTTCTAAAATAGAATTTTGGTTTAACAATCGTTTTTTTTTTTTCTAAATGTCATTCTCAAATTTTGACATTTTCTATTAAACAATAATTATTTTTTGTAATATACTATTATATATAGATAATAACATATATTATAGCCTATATGTCATTCGGATGTATGGGCTATATTATTGTAAAGTTTCATTAACATCCATTCAGTAGTTCTTGCGTGAAAGAGTAACAAACACACATACATCCATACAAACTTTCGCGTTTACAATATTAGTAAGATAAGATATATCTAGTACCTACCTACCTAAGATTAAATTTGAAAACAAGCGTTTTTTTTTTAATTTGTAGCAGAATTCTGCAACTTTACCGAGTTACTTTCTTTGATAAATGGAGATTAGTAGGTAGGTATCTAATAACTAATAACTAATAAGTTGATAATTCGAAGTTGGTTAACAATATATCTGTAGGTACCTATCGTTTTGATCTCTAGTCTTCAAGACGTTGGATGGCTACTGCTACAGTCAAGCCACCTCGAGTGTGAACTGCTCCCAAAATGGACCTAATCATTACAGTAGAACCAACAAGAGAATTACACAATTAGATTGGCGGTGTTTTGCTGCATTCACTAACGCTAATTAATGAGAATTATTGGAATTGAACGATCAATATATACGAGTGTATACTTTAAATGTGAATACCGCACAATAGTCCCGACTGCTCCCGTCTGGAGCCAGTGAGATTATGATATCCCTAATTGGGGTATGTTGTGAGGCTGAAGGTAAGTGTGGAGGGGAAGGAGATGGAAAATGGATGGTGGTGATGTACCTGCTAGTCAGATCTAGTCTCCAAACACGGAAAAGTCATTTCAAGCTACATTTCAATTCTGAATGGTGGTCTTACAAACTTACAGGGGGATACTAACAGTATCTATCACTCTGGAACGTGCCGCAAATATACTATACATTACTTAGTTGTGAAGTAACACAAATTAATCAAATGTAATTTACTTGCGTACCTACTCCGGGATTTGTACACAGGCCACGAAGGCTGATGTGTATATATGTAGATATGAACGATATTTCGATTAAATGAAAAAATTACACAATAATAGATAGTAATAGATATTACCAACTAATTGACATGGGGTAGATATGCTGTTTCTTCGATGGGGTACTTATACCTACCTCTCTATCTAGGATAAGTCTATGGACAATAATACAACTCTTTTTTGGTAATTACAACTTCCTTGCTTCATTTACATTCGAACATCGTCTATTAAGTACCTACTTATCCTTCTGTGATTACCATGACACTTGTGTCAATTGATCGTGCCATGTCTGCAACGGGTAAATTCACATTATACACGGAGAAAAATGTTATTCGAAAAAACCATCATTTTAATAGTAAAAACGGTTAAAAACAAATTATTATAAATACCAACAAATTATTCTTACATTTTCCCGCATATAAACATTGAAACACTGTTAATTTGTTCGTAAGAACTTCAGTCCCGTTTTTACTATTAAAATGATCGTTTTTTCGAATAACATTTTTCTCCGTGTACATAGGTATCTGCTTCTTTCATTGATGTCCATTGTCCATGTATTCTCATTTATTTTACCGCTCAGAGTAGAAACCAAAGAAGCCATTTTTTTATTTAATTTTAAGTATCTTGGAAATTATTGGGTTTCTTTAATTTTTATTTATGAAATATAATGTATACAATTAGTGAAACCAATGAAAAGTAATTCATAAGGGATTTTTTACAAAGTAAAGGCATTCGTGGACTTACGCGCATAAATAGACATACATGGAAAACCTACAAAAAAGTTTGGAAAATGTCAGTTGGAACCTACCTGCCTACCTAACTAGGACGAGCTGGCGGCAATTTGTTGTGTTTTCTGTTTAGCGAAAATGTCTATCATCTATCAAATTGTTATATGTATTCTTTAATTATTTCAATAAATTCAGTTTAATATAACTTAATTTGTTTAAAAAACCATGAGCGTGAATAATAATAAATATTTTACGCTGTATTGTTCAGGGTGGTTCAACTAGCCCCACTCATGAGACAATTTGAACCATTTCTCCTTCTCCGTGAAAATTAAAAATATCTTGCATAAGGTTAACGTATTACATCAATTCACGAATATCATTATAAAGCCAGATAATGAAACTATCAATACGTAAAAAAAACAAAATATCAAAATATTTTAGTGTTTTCAACGTACCTACCAAAATATCTATAGATGTTTTTGTTTTTTTCAAAGGATTAAGATAGTTTTATTGTCTGGCTTAGGAATAAGTTTCGAATCTGGGTTGAAATAAACAAAATCATGTTCAACTAGCCCCGCCCTACCCTATACTGAATTATTTAACTTTTCATTTTTATTTTCAAATTATTACGAACCTTTTTCAACCCATATCGGTGTTCACAAATACATTCTAACATGCACGGAGAAAAATATTATTCTAAAATACGATCATTTTATTAGTAAAAACGGGACTGAAGTTCTTACTAACAACTTAACAGGGTTTCAATGTTTATTGGTGGGAGCATGTAAGAATAATTTGTTGGTATACGTACGAAATTACGTATACCAACAAATTATTCTAACATTTTGCCGCCTATAAACATTGAAACACTGATAATTTGTTCGTAAGAACTTCAGTCCCGTTTTTAACCATTTTTACGAATAAAAGATCGTAGGTATTTTTAAATAACATTTTTCTCCGTGCACTTAATAAGTAGCTATCTACACACATTAAAACAATTTTCATTATTAATTTTAAATATTTATGATTATTTTCGTTGTTTGTTTTTGGGGTGTTATGCCGTGTTGTGCTACCTCCTTCTTTAGCCGACGTTTCGGACAGCGTTGCAGTGTCCATCATCAGGACAGATCCGGCAGATCCGACGATGTGGAGGAAGGAGGTAGCACAACACGGCATAACACCCCAAAAACAAACAACGAAAATGCTTTTGGCAGTGAAAATCTAAAAACGTACCATTATTTTCGTTGTTTATTTTTGGGGCGTTATGCCGTGTTGCGCTACCTCTTTCTTTAGCCGACGTTTCGGACAGCGTTGCAGTGTCCATCATCTTTTTTATTGATATGATTTATGATTATGTCTTGGTTATGTCATTGGTTAGGTACGAGTATGTTACCCACCTTTGTATTTTTATTGATTTTTCTCCCGCATTCTGTGTTATGGCAGAGTTAATATGATTTTTAACAGTTTTAATAGATTTGGTACGTACGAGTAGGTACCTACCTATTGGTCACTTGTTGTGTAACACTTATAACAAGCTAGCTTTTAAAATTTTTCGTTTATTAAAAAGAAACAAGTCACGATCGAGGTAGGCTAACATAAACGTTGAAAAATTAGAAATACAAACTTTTGTGATCTCCCACAATATAATGATGAACCAATTTCCATTTAAACCCGAACACTTGCATGAAGGGAAGATGCTTCCAAACCTGAACATTGTTTGTACTAAATGTGTACGTACATTTATTTAGGTAACAGTCTGGTTCCCAACCAGGTCTCGTGAGTTCAATTTCTCGGCTTGCTAAGTCCTCGATCACGACACAAGGTAGCAGGAGATTTTCAAGTATTCTCAAGTTATTCGCAAACCTGGGAATGTTTGTATTTCTATTATAAAGAACGTTAAAAAACATATTATCTACCTATCGACCTAAACCACAAAAAGCTAAGTTAGTTATTTCTCACAATTAAATACAGCCTTATAGGAAATGCTCTTACAAGAGGGTAACATTTTCCTGTTTCGGATTTTCTCAAATAGTCCTAGGTACACGGAAAAAAACGTTATTCTAAAATACCATCATTTTATTCGTAAAAACGGCTACAAACGGGATTGAAGTTCTTACGAAAAAATTTACTGGGTTTCAATGTTTATTGGCGGGAACATGTAAGAATAATTTGTTGGTAGGTACCTATACGTAATGTCGTACGTATACTTACCAACAAATTATTCTTAAATTTTCCCGCCAATAAATATTGAAACACTGTTAATTTGTTCGTAAGAACTTCAGTCCCGTTTATAACCGTTTTTACGAATAAAATGATCGTATTTTAGAATAACATTTTTCTCTGTGTACCTACTTAGGTATAGAACTGATAGGTAATAAAAAACACTTTAGGTATTATGCAGGTACCTACCTATCTTTTGATGAACAAAAAATTTACCTTTGTAGGTATATAATAAAAAAATCGTAGATGCATGAGTTTTAGATAGGTAGGTACCATTTTGTAAATTCCCATGTTTTTAATGTCATTTTCGAATGACTGTCTTTAAATTTGAATCCATTCATTATTTGAGTACATAAAACAGAAAAAAACAACACCGACATACTTGAGAAAAAACGTGTTTGTCAAAAATCGAAGCATTGAAACATAACTCGGAACGCTTTCGAAGCTACTGAGCGGTTCCAAAACCGGGTCCAAACACGGGACCGTAGGGCGTTAGCCACGCCCAGAGCACCATTTGACTTTCAAACGAACCAATCAGACACCGAGACACAACGATTTAAAAAAAAGAATGGTGGATTTTCAACGAATGGGAAGAGAGGAAGGCGGGATTCGGAAAATTCTAGCCAATCAGGCGTGAGTAGTGCAGCGGTGAAGAGCAGATTGAGGGGGAACGGATCGAAACTAGTCATTATGTAGTTATCGTTCGGTTAGACTACACGCGTTGTCGTTCCCAAATTGTCCGCCATTATATTAAACGCGGCGGAAAGTGTATACTTAACCTGAGAAAAATTAGTGTTGCCAAGATGGGGCGAGGCGTGCAGACAAATTATCGAAAAATCTCCAACATTTCGGCGGAAAATGTCTTTTTCGAGTCGACATAAAAAAAATTTCCCGCACACAGGAAAATTCAAACGGAAAGCGCGCTCCATCTTTAGTTTGAAAAAAAATTCCACCTGACATTCGATTTTTAAACGTTTTTTTTTTCATTGTGTGTGGTGCGTATCGAACTGTGATATTTTAAAAACTGTGGAATTTAACGAACACGATAGTTTGCCGCGCAATAATTTGAAATTGGAAACAATTTTAGAATATACACGTGTTCGTTTTCAAAATTTAATTGGTTAAGTGACTGTTTTTTATTTTTTATATTTTGGTCTTGGAAGACGTTTGTGTCAAGTGTTTTTAAAATCAGTGGATTTTTTTGACTAAGTGATATTTAAACTGAAGTGTTCTTTCCGAAAATAAGGATTATTTTTACATGTAAGTTTTATTAAAAATTTAATATTTTAATAAGTAGATAATGAAGTTAAAACGAGAAACACGACAAAAATATCTGTTGAACGACAAAATGTCAAAAAGTCAGGTTATGATATAATGAATGCTCCCCCTAAACATCTAAAATCGTATCTTACCTTAATTAGACCTGTATTATGTAATTTTTCATCACATATCAATGCGTTCTCCCTCAATCTGAAATTGTTCATCATTGATCTTAGCTCTCATGCTTAGTTCGGCTTGATCGTGTCAGATCTCTGGAATTTGCACGGATCAATAAATTGTGCTTCGTTGTTTTAAAAATACTATCCAAAAAGTGCCACATTTTCATGAAATTTTATTGAAAACCGCGCGTTTAAATCACAAATTAAACAGCTGAAAATATCTTGAATCATTTCCCTAAAAACAACGCAATTACACGACATTTTGAGTTTCATCACAATATTAGTGTTTAACCCGTAGTGAGACATTATCAGATTTAAATGGTCTAATATGATTTAATTTAATTCGGTTATTTAAAAGAAAATAATTTACTTTAAAGGCATTTGGAATTGATCGAAGATATACAAATCCTTGCATGAGCCAATACGACACTACAGCTCACAATCTCTGTGAGCTGTGGTGTCATAAATTTGCCTGTAATTTCTAGGCCAATGAAGTTATTAAGCAAAATGTTCAGAGGGGAAAAGGTTAAGGAAAGGGTTCAATTTTCTGCTATTAAAAAATATACCAATTTGGCATTTAAAATCAATTATTTAATTTATTTATAGTTTTTAAAAGTGACCGTTTTATATAATATTTCCATTCCCATTAATAATGACAGCCTTCGTGTTCAAGGGACAAGACTCTCGATTAGCAATCCGGAGGACGCGGGATCATATCCCGGTGTGCGCAAATAAATTTTATTTAATTCATTTGTGTTATTCCACAATTGTAATTTATTAATTTATTAATATATATATCACATTTGCGGCACGTTCCAGATAAAAAGATACTCCCAGTATCGCCCTGGTGTAAGACCACCATTTAGAATTGAAATGGCTTTAGCCGCATTTGGTGACCAGGTCTAAATAGCCAGGTACTTACATCCATCCTTTTCCCCATATCCTTCCCCTCCACAATACCTTCAGCCTCACAGCATACACGGAGAAAAAGTCATTCTAAAAAACGATCATTTTAATAGTAAAAGCGGTTAAAAACGGGACTGAAGTTCTTACGAACAAATTAACAGTGTTTCAATGTTTATTGGCGGGAAAATGTAAGAATAATTTCTTGGTATCTGTACGAAATTACGTATACCAACAAATTATTCTTACATGTTCCCGCCAATAAACATTGAAACCCTGTTAATTTATTCGCAAGAACTTTAGTCCCGTTTTTAACCGTTTTTACGAATAAAATGATCGTATTTTAGAATAACATTTTTCTCCGTGTACCCCAAATGGAGATGTCATAATCTCAATAGATCCGGACGTGGACAGTTGGGACTCTTGTGCGGTAACCACTTTAAAAAAATCATAATTTGCTTTCTGAATCTACACAAATTTCCAAAAGTTCGTCTGAAAGTTTTAGTATTCTGGTTAAAACGTAAATCGATTTTGGATTCGGGACAAACATAGCTGATATCGTGCTAAGGGTGATTTAACCTTCTTTGATACCAAATTTAACCTCCTTCTTCGAGTTAAACCATATGAGAAGCTGTTCACAATGATATGAAAAAAATAATGTAGCACAGTTTTAATGTTCCGGCAAACTGTGTGTTAAACGGATTTCCGTGAGGAAAAAATTAATAGAAATTCTTAAAAAAATGTTGAAAAAATCAGCAAATAACAAAAATTTCCAAATTCAAATTTAGAATCTGGTAGATCCCAATGTTCAAGTTTTTACTTTTGTTTTTATAATTTCATCCTAATAATAATGAATTAAAATCCATTGACCAGCGGCTGAGAATTAAGGTTCCAAAATGCTTGCAACTGTACAGGGAGGTTCCGATGAGAAAGTTCGATTATTCCCCGTATCAAATTTTTTAAACTAAAAATTTAATATCGATTTATTTCATTCAAAATTTGCTTTAATATATACCTACATGCAAGTAAGCAATAAAAATGCTCATAACGCATATGATAAATTATTAAATATCGTGTACTGTTTGTAAGTATTTTTTGATCATAAGTAATTGAGTTTTAAATAGTGTCTAAACAAAATAAGTGTGTAAAAAAACCTAAAATATTTTAGTTTGTAAGAACGTAAATAAATAGGCAAACTGAAGTATTTTTGTCACAAAACACGTACTCAGATTTTTTTTTAATCATTTTATTTGAACTAAAATAAAAATTCTGAAAACTGGCTTTACTAGTTAATGTATTGATTTATTTTAATGTACGATTATATGATTTGATATTATGCGTGTTTACAATCTTTCGTTTGAAAATTTAACAAATCTGCCAACGACCAACGGCATAACCTTATTATATAAAATTTTTACTTGTTTTTTCAAAATTAAAAAAACTGTCTTTACCAGATAAAAATCAATTTATGTTTTTTTGTAAAAAAGAGTCAATACGTCTAGAATTTGATTTAAAAAGGACAAATTTCCGGTATTGTCTGGTTATACCCTGTTATACAAATGAATCAAATTTTGTCACTTTTTACGTAGGTATGTTTTCATTGGGATCGACTTCCAACAAGAATCCTACAGGAATTTTTTTTTGTAAAATTGTAAATACCGCACAGGAGTCACAGTTGCTCCCAACCTATGGAGTATCTATCAAAATAGGCGGTTGGTGTTAAGCGGGAATTTAAACCTTATTACCATCTACATAAGGAGTATTATTGTTAGCGGCGTGATCCCGAATTTACACGACGTGGTGCATCAGCTTGTGGAAGCTTTTGCGAAACTCTTAAGAGGCTAGACTTTGAACGACACGCGGAACACCCGCGATTGTCATTCTGTCCCGCTCACAATAAGCTCACGCACACTTACAATACATGCGAATGCGAAATGTGCGAATGAGACAACGCTCAAATTTACCTAGAGAAATCGCTCGAAAAGGGGTTTATGGAGAATACACTTTTCTACACCGAAACTTTCACGAAATTGAAATTTTAAAAAATATATATTTTTTAGAAAGAAGAAGCTACGTCGGTAGCTTTTTATAATGTTATAATTCTTTATAAGAGTTGAGTTAGCAGCACTTTTTCCTTAAATAATATTTTTTGATAAATCGTACATGTTTGACAGTGAATGTTTACGTTAATACGAAACGCATCGAAAATTTGAAAACATACCGACATAGTTTTCAACCTTTAGAGGGCAGTATAAAAAAAAATATATTTATTTTGTGCAATTTTCGATGTAGAAAAGTGTTTTTTCCCGGGCGTCCTTTTTGTATGGGCCGAAAAGCGAAGTCTATCGTCTTAAGTCATTTGTACGAAAATCCTAATAAAAAATCCACATTTTTCAAACATTTAATGTGTCGATCGTCCAGTTGATTAGGCAGACATCTCGGAACAATCGACATTTGAGTTGAGTTTGCAGTTATATGTAAAAGTGTACCATATATCTGGTACAATAATCAGATTACTCACGAATAATCAATTATAATGCAGAAAAACTTGTAGAGGATTAAAGAAAATGATTATGTTTTCTAGTCACTAGTAGATATCTCAAAATATTATACTAAATGCCTCCCAGTGTTATTTTATAGAATATTTAATATAGCTAAACTAGCCTTGTTAAACATTTAACTGAAACATTGTTAAATATTTATTTTAAATATAAATCGTTACCACACGGAGAAAAATGTTATTCTAAAATACGAACATTTTATTCGTAAAAAACGGGAGTGAAGTTCTTACGAACAAATTAACCGTGTTTCAATATTTATTGGCGGGAAAATGTAAGAATAATTTGTTGGTATACGTACGAAATTACGTATACCATCAAATTATTCTTACATGTTCCCGCCAATAAACATTGAAACCCTGCTATTTTGATCGTAAGAACTTCGGTCCCGTTTTTAACCGTTTTTACGAATAAAATGATCGTATTTAAGAATAACACTTTTCTCCGTGTAGGTAGGTATATCAGAAAAACTTGAATTAAAGAAAATGATTATGTTTTCTTGTCACTAGTAGGATATATCCAAATATAATACTAAATGCCTCCCAGTGTTATTTTATAGAATATTTAATATAGCTAAACTAGCCTTGTTAAATATTTATCTGAAACATTGTTACATATTTATTTTAAATAGATATAAATCGTTACCACACGGAGAAAAATGTTATTCTAAAATACGATCATTTTATTCGTAAAAACGGTTAAAAACGGGACTGAAGTTCTTCCGAACAAATACAGTGTTTCAATATTTATTGGCGGGAAAATGTAAGAATAATTTGTTGGTTAATAATTTACGTATATCTACCATAAAATTATTCTTACATGTTCCCGCCAATAAACATTGAAACCCTGCTATTTTAATCGTAAGAACTTCGGTCCCGTTATTAACCGTTTTTACGAATAAAATGATCGTATTTTAGAATAACATTTTTCTTCGTGCATAATCAAATAACCTACAAAGTAAAACTTTACACAGTGTTGTATTTAAAATTGGCCCGTCAGTTTATGACACCTACGCCATTTTAATTAATTATAATAATTAAATAACGATGGAATTAATGGCGACAAAACATAAACATTGAGCTGTTAGGCCATAATGCTTCACGGACCATAAAGCCTGCATTATACTCATTCCAATACTAAAGTTCGCATACACTTGCCACCTTAATTAAGTATTTAACAACTCATTAAATACAGCGAAATGTTTTAATGCCATTTTACTAAAAAGCGAAAGTGCATATTAACCTAACATAAACGGAATAAGTAGGTACCTACCTAAACACGCGTATATTATGTTTTTGTTATTTTATAAGAATAAATATTTAAAACAAGCTTTTCTCGCGATTTCGTCTGCACAGGATTAGTACTTCCATTAGCCTATTTTCTTTTCGTAGGTCCCATCTATGTTTTTACCAAAATTCTTAACGTATTTATTTAAAATATCTATAATTCTTGATTCGATTCAAAGTATTAGGCTCGTAGGTACTTCAAATAAATTCACCAATTTTCTAAAATAGAATTTTGATTTAAATGAAATTTGATTGTTTTGCAAAATGTTATTCTCATATTTTGACATTTTCTATTAAAAAATAAATATTTTTTATAATATATTGAAAATAGTTAGCTTTATAAAGCCTATATGTCATTCTGACGTATGAGCTATATTATTGTAAAGTTTTGTTAAAATCCATTCAGTAGTTTTTGCGTGAAAGAGTGACAAACACACATACATCCATACAAACTTTCGCGATATTTTAATTTACAAGATGCCCAACTTACTTCAAAATTAGAAATGTTTTTTCGAAGCTCAAGAATTTATAATTCTGTTCGAATTATTTTTTTTTCAAACATTTGGTGGCGTCATTATGATAGATTTTGTGAATTAAAAAAATAACTCAAGTATCGAAATTTATTGTATTTTTTAAAGGTTCCATGACAACTCAACTTTGAAGTCATTAAAAGATATGAAAAAAAAAACCTTAACCTAACCTTACACAATCTATTTATTGTAGTTGTTTGTTGTTGTTTTCGTTTTCCTTATTTAATGAATTTTCGAAGCGTGGTGAAGCGCCACTTTGTTGAATTGTCCGGTAACCATTTTTAAATGCCCCCATTTTTCGAACTTTCTGGTAGGTAGGTTTTTTAATGTATATTTTTTCAGTCCTACATACATAAATTAATCAGTTATGATACTTTAAAATATTTATAATGATATCTAGTACCTAATAATAATAATATTTGGATGATTTGTACAGCGCCGTTTTGGTGAAGAATAACTCTAAGGGCGCTGTACAAATTTATAATAAATTTCTGCAATCTTACTTCTAACTACAGATTAGAAAAAACATTATAAAATATTATGGCTAAAATATTGCATCCACCTAATTAATGCTCCCTAAAAGTGTCCACGTATTTTATTTTTTATTTATTTTTATTTTTTAATTTTAGATATTATTTTACTCTCTTAAGGCAGAAAATATACACAGGACCATACTTACCTGGTCACTTGAAATTAACACTGTTTATGTACAGGAATTTAGATACAGTTTTCATGCAGGGGACATAATTGGGAACACATGTTATTGAAAAAGCCATTATTTAATCCTGGTATATATTTTAATAATAATAATAATATATTCTTCAATGAACGTGTTTGGGAAAAGTAAAATTTTATAACGGGTTGTATACAATTGTAAAAAAAATGATTAGAATATTCATTTTTCTAAATTTGATTCGCCCCTCGGTAAGAGACATATTGCTGGTGTAATGATATCAGGTAGATCTATTTTAAAAAATTATATTATTAAGTACGAGTATTCTATCTTCCAGAATGTCAAGATTTGTTGAAGTGATCCTCTAGTCCTTGAAAAATTCGAAATCGGAATCCCCGCCTCTTTTTGGGAGGGATTTAAAAATATCAAGTAATAAATCATAAATTTAAGGCCAAAATGTAGGTATTCTACTCGCAGTATTTAATTGAAGCATCTATAATATTTGAAACGATCAATTTTTCAAACCAAAAACACATGATTTTGAATGATTTTACATTATTTCGCATGGTTTCATCTTAACTAGATTATGTATGTCAGTGCCTTGAAATTTTTGGTGATAGTCTGAAAGGCCGGATGTTTCCAGAATTTAAACAGTAATTCATCAAATTTCAAAGTTATTCCAAAAAGCTCTATTTAAGTTCTGTTATTATTTCATCATGGGTTGTTTCACAGTACTTGAATTATTACAGAATTTGTTTAGGACTTTCACAGATCATGAATATTGATTGCTATTAGTGCTAATTCTGTAAAACAACCCGCCTTTAATGATTTTTACGAAATAATGTCTAAATTCTAAATCATGGACTCTCCCAAAACTTTGTTCTGGCTTTGATTTGAAAATTTTCTCTAATGTATAATAAATATTATATATCCTAGGTACTTTGTCTTTTGCATCATTAATTTACTGTGTATTTGTTGTATTTTGGAAGATGTGTATGGGTACCGCCGCACCGCGAACCGTTTATTGGATAACCAACTTCTCTGTTATTCACTACAGGTACCTACACGGAGAAAAATGTAATTCTAAAATACGATCATTTTACTCGTAAAAACGATTAAAAACGGGACTGAAGTTCTTACGAACAAATTAACAGTGTTTCAATGTTTATTGGCGGGAACACGTAAGAATAATTTGTAATTTCGTACGTATACCAACAAATTATTCTTACATTTTCCTGCCAATAAACATTGAAATACTGTTAATTTGTTTGCAAGAGCTTCTGTCTCGTTTTTAACCGTTTTTACGAATAAAATGATCTTATGTTAGAATAACATTTTTCTCTGTGTAGTTCGCTACGTTTTGTGGCAGGGGTGCCCGGATTCATCCAGTAGATGGTTCCCGGGGCGGCGGTAATCATATCCGCCTCGATAACTAGGTAGATACCTACTTATCTGCTTATTTTCATTTCATTACGCAAACTTTAAACTGTTATTACATACAAATATGTGTGATAGTAAGTTCATTAACCTTCAGCAAGATAAGCGATAATTTTGAACAGCAACGTTTGCGCACCTGACTATGTTCATATTCACACGTATTGTGATACAATATAATAGGCACTCGTCGTACTTGTGTGTTTGAATATTAATTACTGTATATCTTCGCCACCTACTCGTACCAGTGCGATACCGAAAATACTCCTTTTCTAATTTATCTACGTATTATCTAACATGTGTCTACACTGAATACAATCAACCGGTTCTAATTATACAAACCTGGATGTAGGAATTTCAGTAATCTTATTTTAGATACTTCCATTAATACAACGTCGAAATCCTCATTTTAAAGAGTGCTTCAATCTTATTTTACGCATATAATCTGTAATAAAACATTTTCGTTTCGCCATTTTTGGTCTTCTAAAAGTATCGACTTAGGTGAATGTCAAAAGAATTCTTATTCTACGCTTTCTTATTCTTATTATTTTTTAGTATTTTTACTTATAAACGCTTTTTACAAGTTATGTTTTGAAATACTAAGAAATTTTTTTTGGATTGAATCCCCGATGAATTTGTAATTAAATATTGTATCTATTTGTTAGCCTTTCTTGAAAGATTAAAGTTTTTTAATTAACAAAACTATTTGTTAATATTCATATTGCTTGTGTACTTTCGCCAACCATATTTATTTCTTAATATTTTAAAAGCATAACTTGTAAAAAGCGTTTATAAGTAAAAAGACTACACGCGCGCCATCTACGAAAGCGTAGAATATGAATTCTTTTGACATTCACCTTAAATATATTTCATTGAAGAAGAAGATGACACTAATAATCTAAACGAAAATATGAAAAATGAACAAGACACAGAAATAAAAGATAACGGTCGCAACTGGGACACGAATCCAGAACCTCGCGTCTTACCGGATCGAACATCTCTATACCAATGACTGCTACTGCCACCATTTATTTAAACGTCATATTTCAAATTTCAGAATTAACAATATTATTGTTTTTCTCCATATTATCGGCAGCTACCTTTTTTCATTTTGGGAATAAATAACCTTCAAAAGTTATAAAAACAGAGTTGTTTTCATAAAAATCTAATAATTTATTTATTGTTTGAAAAATTTACAGTGTGTTAACAATTTTTACATTTATCAAATTGTCATTGGGATGTGCAAAGGTTAAACATATATACCTAAACACTTCAATTTAAAATGTTCACAGCATGCGTAAATCAAGATTACAAAGAATGCGTCAAACATAAAGTAATAAATAAGCAAATACACGAAACATTGCTGTTTTTTTTAAATTTACTTTTGTTAAAAAAAAAAAAACATTGCAAAGCTAGAAAATACTAAACTTAAATTAAGATAGACAGATCGATAGGAATTAAATAAAAAAGACAAACGAAATTTAGGTCTACGGTTTTTCTAGGTCTGTTTTTTTGTTCATGTTGTTTTCCTTTAAAATCCAAACAAAAAAAATCTTCTACTGGTCGTCATTGGTCACTCAGCCGAGTAACAGCCCAACCTCTCACCCCTAACTATTCAATACCTACTGTTTTTTTATGTTCTTAGTTGAGCATCAAAAATATCAGCAGAGACCAAAATTTCATTTACATTTTTTACTCTAAATAATGTTAAACAATAGTTAAAGTAAGTCAAGAACGTCCCACAAAATGATTTTTATTTTATTTATTATTTACCAACATCCATTATGGCTCCATGAATTTTTAGTACCAATAATGGTTTTTTCATTTTCCATTTGTTGATCTGTGATGACTTGTTCAACTTAATTTACCATTTGTTGATCTGTGATGACTTGTTCAACTTCATTTTCCATTTGTTGATATGCCACCTTCGGAAATGTTTTAGGTTAATTTCCAAAATACAAAAAAAAAAGTTTTAACCGGGAGAAAACCAACGTATTGTATTTTTTCTGATGTCCCCTTATAAGTTTTCAACCAGCAGCGGTTACTTCTTACCAAACTACTGGAATACATCCACTTGATCTTGCCAGTTTGAATACTTACGTAGATCGTCTCATCACTTGGTCCAGGTACTTCAATATCCGTCGCTGGATGGTATTGAAGAGGATACGGCTTGTCCTTATATTAAGCACCATATTATCGATATTATATGTCTTCTTCGGGATGTTTTCATCAGGTACCTTCCTCCCTACCCGTGTTACATAATACCTTCTTGAATTTTTTGAGTCCTTAATTAAAATTAATTATTTTGGTGCAAGCATACACCTAACTACTTCAGTACTTATTTACCTAGAAGTTTAAAACAATTCAATAATAATAATTTTATTTATATGAAAAATAACTAACTTTTAAACCACTTTTTTTCTAACACACACTAGTCAACTAGTTTCAGTTAGGTTATATTTTTCCAGTCCTTTACGAAATCAACCTGTAAAAAACAACCCTCAAAAACCTTCTCCAATCTTTTTCCAAAAAAGTTTTGTTAAGTATTTTTAAATCCCTCCCAAAAAGAGGCGGGGATTCCGATTTCAAACTTTTCTAGGACTAGGGAATTACCTTAAGAAGTGTCTACATTTATTATAAAGACTTCTTTTTTTCAGAATATACCTAAATGAAATTGATAAAAAGAGAAATACCTAATTACATGTATAATATATGAAACATATCATCTTCATAAATCTGTATATCTATTTTTTATTTATTTAAAGATGTAATTTCCCATAAAAAGCTATGCTAGTGTGCATGGGTGAAATGTGTTGATTTATTTAGTTATTTAAGAATCTCTTTTTTATTCCTTTGTTGTTTTTGTTTATGTAGTTTAAAATTTTAATAAAAGTTTAGTATATAAAAAAAAAAAATTAATGCTTTTTTTTAATTGAAGTTTTTAGTAAGATAATTTTTTATTGTGTTTTGAATTCTTTGAAGCTGTTTTTAAGTGATCTTATATTTTCTGGAAATTTATTAAAGGCATTTCCGGTCTCGAAGAACAATATCGGATCTCCTAAAAAATTTAAATCGATTCTTTGACTTATTTTAATTTCCCTTTGGTGACTTAAAATCTGCATTTGCTCAATTTTTAATGAAATACGAAATATCTAAACAACACTGTATTTCTTGATCTCAACAATATTAAAAACGCAGAAACGATACTTTAAACAGCTCTACTACAAAACTATAAAATCACACATACGACATTTTTAAAATAATTTTTTTATTTTAGTAACAATATATATATTTTTAACATTTTTATAAGAAAATATATACTTTTTTATATGTTTAATAGATGTTGGTTATTTTCGTAGCCCTCCTCACTAGGAGATCCTGTGCTGACGGGGATTAGGCTTTTGATAAGTTTTCAGCGACTTCTATGGCTCGACTTTTCCAGAAACTTCTACGACGTTTTAAATATTCCAGTAAGTTCTTTTTCCAGCAGTTCCTTAAGCCAAGCTTTAACGTCCTTAATGTAGTTATTTTTGGTTTTAATTTTTGTTTGATACTAAGTGGGAGTTTGTTGTATACCTTTACTGCTAAAAATTCTGAGCTTCTTTGTCCTAAGGTAGAGTTACATTTTGGTATATTTAGTATCTCTGTTTGGATCTGATTTTATGAGTATGTGAGGTGTTTGCCTGTGAATCATTTTTGAGGTGATGTACCAGAATGTTTTTGGCATAGATTTTCTGTATACCTACTTGGAACGTCAAACTGTTTAAACATTTCTGTTGTTGACGTCCTTATACCTTTAGTATGGTCTTTATGATGCAATTCTGAGTTACCTTAAATTGTTTTATGTGTTTTGATGCTGCTGAGCTCCATCGTATTATTCCATATTCAAATTTAGAGTAGCACAAAGCATTATACATCGTTCTTAGGGACCGTGGCGTCGATTTGTTCCTAGGTAGATCCTTTTTTAGTTCTGTTGACCCAAATATATTAATAAAATACCTGTCTCTAAGTATTAAGTATTTATTTTATTTGTTTATTAAAGAATTTTATACATAGTGTACATATTGTGTTATTTCGCCCGCCATGCTAGGGATGTCCCTGTGTTATGGCGGGTGAAGTATGCAGATTATAAAATTTAAGGTAATGAAGTACGTTTACTGATAATATAATAATTATGATAATGAGGTTTACAGTTAATGCAGCAATGAATTTATGATAATGAAATTTACATAAAATATAGTAATTGCTGAAAATGATGTTTACAGGTAATAAATATAATAATAAGTATGTGTCGTTGATCCCCGTTTCTTATAAACATATACTACCATAGCGAAAAAGAGTATACTTATCATGAAGTTTTTAACGGCCAGACCATAGTTCCAGTATTTCATTCACCCACTCTTAATATACCCACGTTCCTGCTCTTTCCTCCTTCGCATTCTAAACAAATGATGAAGAATCTATTTATGCATTCCGTTCCCATCGCGGGCGCAACGCATGGTCACACGACCGTCTCCTCAAAACGATTATTTAATTTGTCGCATTGTTCCCGCATCGGCTGGGGTGACCAATGATCCGTGACTCGGTGGGCCATAAATAACCCGGACGATAGCATCGAATTAATTCAATTTGTTTAACAACTATCAAACGGAGGGAGAAAAATATGCTAATCTATTGACATTCTGACGCATCGAAAATTTATTGAAACTCTAAAAAATGCCATATGTTTTTATTTTATTGATCAGGGAATAAAAAAGGGTCGCGCTTCGAATTCGAATCGGATGGGATATTGTTGAAGAAGATTCTTTTAAATTAATAAGCATTTTTTATATATTTTTAGGAGGATATATGTTGAAAATACCAGTAATCAGGAACCTCTCTATACATTTTAACCCATTTATCGTTAGAATATACCTATTATACTCGGGGTATATATAGTCCTATTCAGAATTTTATTTTTTTATTTTATTTATTTTTATTTTTTTTATTTATTTATTGAATCTATATAATAAGGTTTACATTTTTTTTTTGGCCTTGCCTGTCTCACTAGGAACTCCTGTGTCGAGACAGACTAGTTTACAAATATTTTCTAATTATAATATGAAGTACATTTTTCAATAAAGCAAAAATATTTGACAAAATTTTCAGGTTGGTAGGTAGTGGTAACAATAATGAGATATACGATTATATTTGGGTGAGGTGACTAATTATTGCACGACCTTTTTCGATGATCCATTGTTTGATCAGGATTTTGTATTTTTTAATATTATTCGATTGTCTTGTTTTGTCAGGTAGGTTATTGTATATTTTAGACGCAATGTATTTGAAATTTCTTTGACCAAATGTTGTGTTTGTTTTAGGTATTTGTATGAGTTCTTTGGTTTTGTGCCGCGTGTTTACAATATTTTGGGTATTTTTATAAAATGTATGTGTTTTATTTTTAAACAGATGAGTTAAGATAGTTTTTGTGTATATTTGTCGAATATCTAATACATTGAATTTGTTGAATATATCTACAGTACTTGTTATTATGGGAACTTTAAGAATAACTTTCATAATTAATTTTTGTGCCTTCGATAATGAATCTATAGCTGATAGTGTTGCACCTCCCCATGCGATTATTCCATATTCAATGATTGATTGACAAAGAGAGTAATAAACAATTTTCATAGATTTGGAATCTAGTATGTTTCTAATGTTTTTGAAAAAATAAACATGTTTTCTAAGCTTATTCGTGATAAGTAGGCAATGTGTATTCCACTTAAGATATTGATCAAATGTAAGACCAAGGTATTTGATATGGTCCGTTCGATCTAGGCAAGGACATTGACAGAATGTATCGTGAATACAAGAACATTCATGTACTTTTATTTCAGCATCTTGATTAGGTTGGCCAACGATATTCATACTAAAAGGAATGTATTTTGTTTTGGTAGTGTTTAGTGCAAGAGAATTAATATCTAGCCATTTTTTAACAGAGTTAATTGATTTCTCAGCCATTTTGTATGCGTCTAACCAAGTGTCTGATTGAATGAGTAGCACAGTATCGTCAGCAAAACTTACAATTTTTCCATCTATCATTAGGTTACAAAGATCGTTTATGTATATGAGAAACAAAGTAGGGCCTAAGACGCTTCCTTGGGGAACTCCGTAGGTTATAGGGAGGGGTTGGCTGAATTTGTTTTCGATTTTGACACTTTGAGTTCGATTAGTTAAGTAACTTTGAAGAAATTCTAGGTCTTTCCCTCTTATACCAATGGTATTTAGTTTATTAATAAGGATGTCAAAGGAGATGGTATCAAAAGCTTTTGAGAGGTCTAGGAAGATAGAAATGCATTTTTTACCCTTATCTAAATTTGAAACAAGAAAGTCTGTAACAGCAATAATGGCATCGGCAGTGCTCTTATTTGACCGAAAACCAAATTGATTTTCGGAGAGTAGCTGCTCGCTTTCCAAAAATGTTTTCAGTTGTTTGTTGATTATTTTTTCAACTACTTTCGAGAGTGAGTTAAGTATTGTTATGGGCCTATAATTGTTAATGTCCACTTTTAGACCACTTTTGTATATGGGTATGACGAGCCCTTGCTTTAATTCATTAGGGAAAATTCCCTGTGATATGCTGAGGTTAATTATGTAAGTGAGAGGTTCCAATAGTTCGTGAACAAGTGTTTTGAGTAAACTTACGGTGATGCCATCCATACCGGCGGACTTTGTGTCTTTTAATGAGTTAATTGTATTCTTAATATCGTCATGTGTAACCGTTTGAAATTTAAATTGTTTAGAAGGGAGTATATGTGTTTTTTCCTGTTTTGTATTAGAATTCGGGGAGGACATTTTGTTTGCTAATTTTTTCCCGACATTAGTGAAAAAGTCATTGAGCATAGCTTGAAATGAATTGGATTTCTTTTTACATTCGCTTCACACAGGAGGTCAGAAAAAACTTCCCTGATGGCCTATGTCATCTTTGGGGATGCTATGTGGAGGGTATTTGTTGGGATAGGAAGTTATGTATGAGGGCCGTATAGGAATCTGGGGTCAATGTGTCCTAAAGTGATGGAAGTGTGAATCCATCCCTCCCACTGATCCGGCCCGCCACGTAGTAGTGGGCCAACGCATCCACCACTTAGACCTGGACAATTCTCACTCTATGAACCTTCACACCCCTGCTAAGTCACCAAAAGTAGCAAACCACTTGGTGTGCCCCATGGCAGAAGTTTCGGTTATTTAATAAATAAAGTAGCGGCGGTACCCATACACGCCTCCCAAATTGAAAATAGATTTTATAAATAGATGTCTTAAGTTAGTCCCTAGCACACTCGATCGATAAGGATTTATAGGATAACTTTCGGTAATTTCACATCTTTCACTAGCATGACTGCAGATCGCCAACGAATAAGTGACGGTTCACAATGACTAAGTGTCCTTATTATATTCGACATCAACTGTTGTTTGTACGTTAGCAGTTTGTAGATGCCCTAGGGAACGATAAGAAGTTACCGAAAGTTATCCTATCAATCCTTATTGATCGAATGTGCCAGAGGGCCAGATCTAAAGAGCCAGGTATATCACAACCTTTCACTTCCCGCTCTCCTTCTACTCCTATACTTTGTTCAAACCCACACTATTTCTTTTTTTTTTATTAGTCATATTTTTTTTTACACAGTTTTTTTTAACATTCTTTTTGACTACCACACTAGACACATCTCCGTATGTGTCTAGTGTGGTCCGTTCCTCGACAATCAGGTCTTATAATGCTCATACCTGGCTAATTTTATAGCGCCATTTTGTGAAATATCACTTCAAAGTACGATTATGTATTAAATATATGTTTTTTTCATAGTTAAGTAGAAACATACATATAATCAGTCATGTAAAACCGACAAACATCCGTGGCACATCATTATTAAATGGGTAGGTACTTGAAGTTTTCACACATTCGTAACAATTCAATTGTACTTTTTTGACAGAAACGACTCTCGAAATTACATGCATTATTCCATAATTGACGAACATTCACCAAAAATATAAAATTTATTTATTAAACCAACCTATTTCACAAAATTTTAAATTGGCGATCTAAATATTATGAATATGGACTAAAACAACTTGTTTAGATAGCAATTGGTTAAAGGTGTCTAGGATCCTAAGGTAGGAAATTACTAATTACACATATGTTTAAATTTCACATTTTTTATCTTCTCCCGCATCCCCCCTCCCCCCTCCCGACCCCCCCTCTCACCTACCGCTTCCACATTCTCCGCCTTCCCCCACTCCCTCGTCCTCCTTAATTCCCACCCGACCCTCCCGCATACCCCTCCCCAAGCCTTTTTTCCCTGCCGCTTCATTCCATAAAATACACTAATTTCACAACAACTCGCGTGACCTATTTAATTTTTTAATGCAAATTTCATAATGCCAGAGCTCACCAGAATATATACAGAAATATTCACGTTTCATCATCATAATCCTAAAGTTTCATCGCAATCGGATGAACCATATTACAACTACAACTACGGTACAACTAACATTAATTTTTATACAGCGATTCCTGAACATATTTGGAGTAAAAATGTATTTGTCATTTTGCTGTCCGATGATATTTTTTTTCTATTTAAAGCAAAAAATATATTTTTCAATCACACGTCGCTACTGATCCCATTGGGATGGGATATACCCTGTCGCGATGGGTTTGAGCTGTTTCGCGAGTTAAAATGAAGCTAGAATGAGACATAACGCGTATCAAGGACACACTAGAATATAAGCGCTACTCTAGTAACTAACTCAGTTGCGACGTGTGATGGAAAATATATTTTTAATGTTTTATTAGAAAAAAAAATGTCATCGGACAACAAAATGACATCAACGTTTTTTTCTCCAAATATGGGTATTTTACGCGTTTTTAGTCTTTCAAATTCTCGTCATATATACAAGGATTTTCCTCATTATGATTTTGTGTCTTTGATTCCGTGATGCCTATGTTTACTTGAGTTCCTACTCTTTCTATCCATTCTCATATATTACACATCTTTAGTTTGCCAATTTCTCTTCATCCATAGATTTTTCTCATCACGATTTTGTGTGTCTTAAACTCCGTGATGTATACATTTATTTGGGTTCTTAATATCCATCCCCATAGGAATTTTAAGCGTTTATAATCTTCCAACCTCATCATCCATGGATTTTTCTCATTATGATTTTGTATGTCTTTGATTCCGTGATGCCTACATTTACTTGAGTTCCTACTCTTTCTATCCATTCTCATATATTAAACATCTTTAGTTTGCCAACTTCTCATCATCCATAGATTTTCCTCATCATGATTTTGTGTATCTTCAACTCCGTGATGTCTACATTTATTTGGGTTCTTAACATCCATCCTTATAGGAATATAGCGTTTTTAATTTTAATCCATAGATTTCCTCATAATGATTTTGAATGTCTTTGGAACCGTGATGCCTATATTTACTTGAGTTCTTACTATTTTTACCCATTCTCATGTATTACGCATCTTTTGTCTTCCGAATTTTCATCTTTCGCATGGGTACATATTTTCCTCATCGTGATTTTGACCATCTTCAATATGATGATGTCTATCTTTTCTTGAGCTATTATTACGCTGAATCTCTTATGTATATGAAGCAACATGCTCACACACTATAGACATTGTTGAATCTACTGCCTAATGTGTTGTTAACATGTCATTTTTCACATTATTATTGTTAGCTAGTGACAATTTTTTCCCATTGTGTCATGTAATTGCAGTTCCAACCTTGGGAATATGTCCCTAATCACATCCTTGGATGCTCACGCTCGTTTGGTGGCTAAATGTGACCATCACCCAAATTCCCTTCAATGGTAGGAAGTGAGAATACATGGGTTACCTATTTATGGCCAAATCACCTAATAATGAAAATATTATGTGATTGCACAGATGAGAAAATGGCATCTAGGTACCTACCTACATTATTAGTCTTTGAGTAATTTAAATACAAAAAATGGCTAACTTTTTGTTTAAGCTGACAGATATATCATAAACAATCACAAGAAAGGACCAATATCGCAATATTTTACCCTATGCTCTCTAATATTAGCGAAACATATGTTAAAGACAATAATTTGAACAAATTCAAATGAATTTTTATTAAAATTAATAGTATGATAGCATTAATATTTTGTTTCACATCTTTCACCTTTCACATCTAACTCCAAAATCTAACTTTGAAAATAGTCCTGTCTTAAGCCCTTAGGTGTCTCTATTTGCCGATTTTCTCGATTGTTCCAATTATTTTTAGGTCGTAGTCCATCCCTCAAGTACTCTATTATTCACTTAATCGTGCATCCATCCTGCGACGTCCTTCGCAAATTATTTATATTGTCTTCCTTAAATAACCTTCAAGATACTGATGAGTTACGACTTTGAATTATTTTGCATAGCTCGCTTGTCTACCATAAACATCACAGCATCTCGCATGGAAATTTAGTAAAATACTTACATAAAACAAATTCCTTTATTTCAATGGTTTTTCATTGTGCAATGTGCGATTGAATATCTGTTCTCATGACATTCTACGCTTAGTAAATACAATACCTACTTAGGCTATACTACGGAATAAAATATGAGACATTCGTAATGTTGAAATAACTGTAGAAAAAAACGCAAAGCCATTAGGAAGATTATGTTCCATCTGTCCATCTATATATATAAAGAAACATGAAATAAAGGTATGGAATTTTTTGTGTTAGTATAACAAAACAACCCTCTAAACTCATTTTAAAAATTGTTTTTATGATCTTTCCTGATTATATTGATCTATTTCTTGCGATTCTCCTATTTTGTGTACCTACTCACCGTTACTCTATGAATAACGACTAGATTTTATGTATGATAAAATACTTCGTACAATAGATGATACAACTCAATTGATTTGACTATTCGGCCACTTCGTCATTAATTTGAATGTTGAACAAAGATATTTGATTTATTATAAAAATAATAATATGTCAAATTCCTGCTACCCACGATTATTGAACTACGAAAAAGCTATGTATTTTATTGTGCAAACACTCAAATTAATAATGACAATATGAAAAAGTGTATTATGTGTATGACATATGTATGTACCCACCGTGGATAATTGAGGAAGAAGCCAATTTAATAGCGATTGTGTCTGCGATGATTTTGAAATTTTATCTGACGGCGGTTACCTAATGGTTTGACAATGGAAAATGTTGAAACATGGACGTCCTCGGTCATTAAAACGAAAAAAATATAAATTCTCATGTTGAGAATGGTAAAAAAATAGACAAAAAACATTTAAACAAATGTGTTTTTTCAAAGGTATTTGATGAGATCCCTGAGGAACTAATATTATATATTTTTTAAATACACAAAATGGGTAAAAACGACTTGAGCTTATCACAAATTTAAAAAAAAATATTTAGTTTTGGAGAGGGTGCAGACAAGATCCTTGAGGTATTCCGTAAGAAAATAAAAATAAATGGATTGGTAACATTGTCTTCATAGTTTTTAAGTATTGATATCTATGCATTTAGGTACATAAATATACAAAATACTAACCAAACCATTGGACCCATATAATAGACTGCCGTTGATAAATTATAATATAGGTTCCCTTCCTATGATTTAGGTTAAGGGACATTTTGAACAATTTGTTAAAAAAATATATTTTCATTTCCCGTCGGTCAAATCATTCTTCGTCTGTGTCTTCTTCATTTATTCAAGAAGTTTGAAAACCGCAATTGTTCGTCATGGTATATCTTTCAAAATAAAAAACAATTTTTAATGTGATTTACTGCCCAAAAATTTTGCATTTTATCCACAATTCACGATTTTCACTTTCCTGGGTTTAGCTACCTATGAATAAACTTAGTAATACTGATACGTTTTTAGATTTTCACGGCCAAAAGCATTTTCGTTGTTTGTTTTTGGGGTGTTATGCCGTGTTGTGCTACCTCCTTCTTTAGCCGACGTTTCGGACAGCGTTGCAGTGTCCATCATCAGGGCAGATCCGGCAGATCCGGATCTGCCGGATCTGCCCTGATGATGGACACTGCAACGCTGTCCGAAACGTCGGCTAAAGAAGGAGGTAGCACAACACGGCATAACACCCCAAAAACAAACAACGAAAATTAGTAATACTGTTACAAATTTCATACAAGAATATCAATGTGTAATTGCTTGGTCAAAATCAAAAGCATTATTGTATAAATTAATAACAATCTTGTGCTATTTAGAAGAGACTTTAGTCTCTTAGTCTTAACCGTAATCTTACTGTTACTTATTAATGGTATGCTTTTACCGAGACTTTTAGGATAATACACTAAAACAATATATCTTAACTTCTTCTTCTTTTCTCGTTCACAAATTATTACATTGAAAAAGTGAGTTTGACGTCTCATTTTAGTATCAAATAATTAAAAATGCACCGCATGACAAAAGCTAGTAGGGAATTTCCTGGTAATATGTGGTGAATGCATACTGCCAGGTGAATATCACATTGCGTTATGTGTCAATATATTGTTATGTTGTGTTTTGTAAATTCCTATCTGTATGTTTTTTAAACATTGATCGTAAATAAACATAGGTAACATTGGAGAGATTGGAGTTCAGTTTTTGATTTGGTCGATTTTCGATTTAATTAATATCATTCCTCAAAATATTAATATGGAAACATATAAACTATTAATCCATCTAGATTTCATCGTTTATCCTATATTTGTAGGTTCGTTAAATGTGGTCCAATTTTGCGGTCCGAATGTGGACCTAAATCGATCCAGTGGTTAACAATAGATACAGTTTAAAACCCTTTTTCGCTGTTTGAAATTTTTGGGTTGATACACAGATGATTTTTTGATGAAAACTAACTGGTAATCGTGAAAATAAAGCAGATAAAATTTGTGATATCTACAACACTAAAAACATAGCAAATTTGCTCTACTTTTCTGACTTGAAAGTATATTTAAAAAAATAAAGAGACTTATATCGATTTTTACGTAGGTTTTTTAGAAAAAACAGAATATCACGATCCAAATATAAAATCGATTGGTAGCCATCACACAGTTATTTTTTTTTGCACGTACACGGAGAAAAATGCGATTCTAAACTACGATCATACGTAAAAATGGTTAAAAACGGAACTGAAGTTCTTACTAACAAATTAACAGGGTTTCAATGTTTATTGGCGGGAACATGTAAAGCGGCGTCTCCTCCGACGAAAATGTTTAGGTACACTCTTTGTGGATATTTAAGTCGGGACCACAATGTTTTTACTTTCCGTGGTCCATGGAAAACAACAAACGTTGTGGCCCTGCCCCATATTTATGGTAATGTTTGTTTGTGAAATTGGTCGCAAGAGACCGGCCTTAAGAATAAACATTGAAACACTGTTAATTTGTTCGCAAGAACTTTAGTTCCGTTTTTAACCGTTTTTATGAATAAAATGATCGTATTTTAGAATAACATTTTTCTCCGTGTAGAGGCCTGTTTACTCCATTTTACACCTGAATTATCTCTTTTTTGTTCTTCCTCCCCAAACACACTATAAACTAATATCACAATGAATAGCGTGCTGCTAATCATATCTGATAGGGATCTGAGAAAGCAACAACACTTGGGGTAGAAGCTAGGAGACACGATTTCATGGAGACCAATTAAACTTTATTTATTTTCTTAATTTTATTTTAGTTTATTGGGGAAACAAACAGTAATAAATATTTTATTCAAAAATTTATTGCAGGATCCAGTGAAATTTCCGCATAAGGTTTGTAATACACAGGCCGTTAAGGGATGTACTTGGCTTACTTTAACTGTGATCCTGACATTATTTGGAGTAAAAAATTATAACAAAAATTTGGTCTCAGATGATTATATATTTTTTTTTTCAAAAATATTTTTTTATATGAAAAAAAATCGATCTCTTCCACATGTCGTCACTGTTCACTCAGCCGATTAACACTTAACTCTTCACACCGACCCTTACTGTCCTTGCTGATTTTTTAAAATGTTTTTGGGTTGAAACAAAAACTGCAAAACCGGAGATAAAAATTTAATTTATATATTTTATTACACATATTGTCAGGAATCAATGACAAAGCATCAAGCACCCAAAGTCCCTGATAAAATCTACACCTGTAGGGCAAAGGAGCCTGGGAAGACCAAAATTAAGATGGAACGACAACGTCCTCAAAGACCTACGTATACCTTGGAGATTCCAAACTGGAGAGAACTAGTACAAAACAGAGATGAGTGGAGGAAGACTCTCGAGGAGGCCAAGACCCACCAAGGGTTGTAGCGCCAATTGTGATGATGACGATGAATGTCAGGAATCACTGGTTAAAATAAGTACGTCCCTTAACAACCTAATTACAAAAAAAAAACATAAATGATTAAGAAAAACTTACAGTGGAATATATAGAAAGAGGAAATCTTTTTAAATAAATCAAATAAGATTAAAAAAATCAGTATTATATTTCTGTAAACAAATTGAATTATGTTATTTTGTCTTTGTTGATCGTAAATCGTTAAAATTGCCAATGAAAACTAAAAATTGATAAATACGCTGTTGTCAATCATTGCAAAAATTTTGGCATTCAAGCGAAAAGATTTTGTCAATCGAGCGAAAAATTTCGTTTACCCATCTTGCTGTATTATTGTTGATGATCATGTAAAAAAAAACATTTTATGTAGTCAATAGAAAAGTGTAAAATTTGCCAAAAATACTGTCAATCTTTTCAATATTTGTATTAAAATGTTGTATGCGAATATGTTCCGTACAAGAGTCCCTACTGCCCGCAGCTGGGCGTCTGATTGGATTGGGGAGATAATTATGTCATATCGACTGAATTCTTGCAAATGTAGAAAGGTTCGTGCCTACCTATCTATAATACAATCTAAGATTTTCTACTGGAGGACCTACTTACCATTGAAAAACTTGACAATGAAATTCGAAATAAGCATATCACTATACATCTGCTTCAAATCTTTGCATAGCTAATTCTCCATCACCGAACAAGCAACATTTTACCACTAAAACGATCTAAGCAGAAGGCATCAAACATTGTCAGATAATTTGTAACCTGGGCAGTTTTGTCTTTCTTTAAAAAAATATATAAAAAATCCAAATCAAGCATTTCCTTTGAACGGTTGGTAGCCGAATGGACAGACGCGTCTGGTTCCCTCCCAGGCGTCGACAGTTTAATTCTTTGCAAACTAATTCGCCATCAATGCACAAGCAACATTTTCCCACTATAACGATGGCAGCAGAAGATTTCAAACATTGTCAGATCATTTGTAACCTGGCAAGACTTGTCTTTCTTTAAACAAATTATAAAAAATGCGGAATAACGTTGCACTTTACAATTATCCCTGTTTATCATTAATTACAATAAAAATGTGATATTTTTTAATGTCATTATACAGTAGCTGGTCTGGCCGTGGTAGGAACACTCATTACATGCAATAAAATTAGTATAATATTTCAAATTTTGTTTAATGCTACCGACAGCCGACAGAGTGCGGTTCGCGCGTACTCCACATTGCGCATGCGTGCCGCGCAGAGAGAGGGCGCCATCTTTGAAAATACGTCACGTGAAACTCGTAAATTAACAAAAGATCTGAATACGATTAATATTTTTTTCTGGATATTTGCATGTGAAAGCGCTTCTGGGAAGTTTATAATAAATATGCACCCTAAGATGTTAAAATACGTTGGTAGTTTGAGTAGATAAGTACCTACGCACTGTAAAATACGTACAGGTATATTCATCAATGTTTCTGTTTTGGTAGAAGAAATACCTACCTATAAGATAGGGACATGAAAATTTCGCGTTATTTTTCTTAGAAATACACATTATTTTGTTAAAGCTAAATTAGCGTTATTTTTCGGGAAAAGAGGTGTTATTTAGTGGTGATTTGCGACAAAAGTGGCGACAATTTTGTCAACTCTTTGGAATTTTGTAGCAAAAATTTTGTGATAATAAAAAATATAAAAAAATAATGAAAAAAATTGAAGTTAGCTATTACGGCTATCACCATTTTACGGCTATTCAAGTTTGACGAAACCATAATATACAAAGAAGTAGTTAGAATGTAGATATCTAAACCTGATTTTTTAAAATTATAAACCCAGGATTTAATCACAGGTGACCATATTTGTCCCAGCTCACATAGGTCTCACAGAAATCGCTGTGTATCCCTGACTATCATAGTAAGAAGTATGATTTAAACGGTATCGGAAAGAAAATACAACACGCTATATATTCAAATCTAAAAATAAACAACAAAAAATTAAAATGTACACCTTTTTGAAACCAAAGTTTCCGATTGCAATTTGAAAAAAAATTATGAAACTTTGTGAATTTTTTAGGACTTTTTTTTACATGAAATGACAAAAAAGTGAGGTGACAGTAACGTTTATAATTCAATTGTCTAATGAAATGTGTTTGTGTTTTTATTTTTTTTCATTATCAGTAACTTTAGTTAGAAAAAAACGTAAAGAGAGCAATTTTTAAAACATTCTTCCAAAATTTTTATATTTAAAAAATTACATTGTTATTTCTAATAATAAAATTTGAAAGCCTATTTTATAACCTTTCGAAAACGGTTTTTAGTTTTCGGATACGTTAACAAATATTCCATTTATTATAATTTTATTGCAAAGCGGTAATATTTTTAACCTCTGATAAAAAACGCAAAAGTTTTGAAGGGAGTATGAAAATTCACGTTAATTGTTCGAAAATTGTCAATTTCGCCTTATTCTCTAGAGTCTAGAAAATTTCAAAATTCATAGGGCTTGTACATACAAGCGTGTTAATTACATTATTATAAGCACTTATGATGTAGGTACCTACACATAATTTACAAATATAAGAGAGGAACGAGATTAACCAACATAACCTAAAACACATATTAAAAGAAAATAGGAAATAATTTTAGGTACACGAAGAAAAATGTTATTCGAAAAAACGATCATTTTAATAGAAAAAACGGTTAAAAACGGGACTGAAGTTCATACGAACAAATTAACAGGGTTTCAATGTTTATTGGCAGGAACTTGTACGAATCATTTGTTGGTATACGTAATTTCGTACGTTATAATTTGTTAGTATACGTACGAAATTACGTATACCAATAAATGATTCTTACATGTTCCTGCCAATAAACATTGAAACCCTGTTAATTTATTCGTAAGAATTTCAGTCCCGTTTTTAACCGTTTTTACTATTAAAATGATCGTTTTTTCGAATAACATTTTTCTCCGTGAAGCATGGTCGATCGATATGAAGTTATCGACCGATTGTAGATCGCCGACTGCAGATCGCAAACGAATAGGTGACAGTTCACAATGACTAGGTATGCCTACAATAAATTTAAAAAAAAACGTTAAAAGACAAACATTAAAAACGCGCATAATAGAGATTTAAGGCTTATATAATACAAGTTTCTGCCCGCGACTTCGTCTGCATAGGATTAGTACTTCTAGTAATATATATTTTCTTTTCCTAGGTCCCATCTACGTTTATATAACAAAATTCTTAACCTATTTATTTAAAATATGTATAATTCTTGATTCGATTCAAAGTATTAGGCAAGTACTTCAAATAAATTCACTAAATTAAATATTTTCCAAAATAGAATTTTGATTTAACAATCATTGTTTGGCAAAATGTCATTCTCAAATTTTGACGTTTTCTATTAAACAATAATTATTATTTTCAATATATTGAAAATAAATAGATAGCTTTATAAATTATAGCCTATATGTTATTCTGGTGTATGAGCTATATTATTGTAAAGTTTCATTAAAATCCATTCATTAAATTTCGATTTAAAGAGTAACAAACATTCATACATCCATACAAACTTTCGCATTTATAATATTAGTAAGATTATATTTAATCAAATTTTAAGAAATATAATTTGATTATTGAATCGTACAGAAATATTACTTTTTCGTATGGTAATAGGTTTATTGAATTAAGAAAACAAAAAAATTATCGCTTTGCATCAGGTGGACGTATCACAAAGTCATTAGTTGGTAAGAAAGTTAAAGAAAATCATCAATTTCAATTAAGTTACTAAATAGAGAACAACCCCAAATCATTCCAATGATAAATACTCACTAACAAATTGATTTAGAAAATAGTAATTATAAATTAACCAAATGGTATAAAGCCTTAACTCATAAATACAAAGGGGTGTAGAACCTTTTTTCACTTGTTAATCAGGGCCCCTAGCACACTCGATCTATAACAATTGATAGGATAACTTTCGGTAACTTCCCATCGTTCCCTAGCATGACTGCAGATCGCCAACGAATAAATGACAGTTCACAATGAATAAGTGTCGTTAACATATTCGACATCAACTGTTGTTTCTACGTTAGCGATGTGCAGTTGTCCTAGGGCACGATGTGAAGTTACCGATAGTTATCTTATCAATCGTTATCGATCGAGTGTGCTAGGGGGCCAGGGGTGCTAGCATGGTCGATCGATATAAAGTTACCGACCGATTGTAGATCGCTGACTGCAGATCGCAAACGAATAGGTGACAGTTCACAATTATTTATTTATTTAATAAATGAATTTTGTACGTTGTATAGATATTGTGTTATTTCATCCGCCATGCTAGGGAAGTTCCTGGGTTATAGCTGTACAATTTATTTATTTATTTATACTGGGTTTTTACAGATGTTCGCACTTACGTGAGAACATCCAATTATAAAAACTCAGTTATTGTACAAATAGAGACATACAATTACAAACAATCTACAATTAAATACAGATACATACAATTAAATACAGATACATACAATTAGAAAAACAGAAAAGTCACAAATAAAAAAATAAATAAAAATAAGTAATAATAAAAATATATAAAAAAATTCAAAATCAATGACTAAGTATCCTTAATATATTCGATATCAACTATAGTTTGTACGTTAGCGATTTGCAGTTGTCCTAGGGAACGATGAGAAGTTACCGACAATCGGTCTGTAACTTCATATCGATCGAACATGCTAGCAAACCAGGTCTCTTAAAAACCCATGTTTACTCCTTTCTCTCCCCAAAAAGACCCGCCAAACAGCATCTTCATAGATGACTTAGGCCCTGAGGGAAATAATTTTCCTCAGGGCCTCCTGTATGAAGTTAATGTAACACAAATGTGATGAGAAAAGGTGTCTTTAAAATCTATCGTTCATATGTGTCATTTTTTAATATAATAAGAACGTCACTAGAGTTCCAGCTATGTATATTTGGCAACCAGATCTGAATAGCCAAGCAGGTACTTTCCATTCTACACCCCTTCCTATTTCCATCTCCTTATCTACAACTCAATTTAGCAATTTAGCGAGCAACAGAGCAATTTAAATATTTTTCCTCGGATTGCTAAAGGAAATTGTTCCGCCCACATTAAAAAAAATCATGCCTACGAATTTGAATATGGAGACATACAAACTGATTATAGTTATATATGACCAATGAATTCACCTATCTTTTGTGTATTATCACATATTCGTAGAATTTATAAAAAAATATTATTAAATCGTTAAAATTAAAACATCTAAACTCAGGTACGGGACATACGTCATTCATATGTCTACCTACGTTAAATTATCGTGAAAACAAGCTTATGTGTCCAAGCGATTAAAGAATCTAGAGAATATTTATTTTGTTAAATTTTGGTTTTTATATAGTCACTTAAATGAAAAAAAAAAAATTGCCATATTTTGGCAACAAAGCAATCCGTGGTTGTGGAAGTAGTGCCATATTGTGGCAAAAAGCGCTTGAGTCGATAAGTAATGGAAGTAGAAGGAAAAATATAATCAAATATTGTCATATTTTTCGTGATGGGAATGTGTGTCCCTTTTAAAACAATTCGATCATCTATTACTTGAATGTGTCCTGGTTGCCATCCAATGCCTGAAACTCAATTAGCAGCGAGGTATGGATAGGTGAACGGATACAAATCATTTGTTTTAATTAAATATTAATAATTTGGATTATTAGACTTGGGCCGTTCGTCCGACGAGTTAACATATTTTTAATCACTTCTGGGCGGGTTTGAGTTATCCTCAAATAAAGACTCAACATTATTAACAAACCCAAATATTTAATTATCGTTAAATGTTGTATTTGTGTTTCTTTCGACTTATTTGAACATTGTCGATGGCCTTCGATATTTGATAAGGTTTTTTTTATTGGTTTGATTGGAGAATGACAAATTGCTGATATAAAAAGTTGAATGTTGATATAAAAAGAAACTACTAATGAAATTTTCATTCACTTTCTAAGTAAGTTTTTTCGATTAAATTTAAAAGAATTAAATCTTTAAATGTTTACAGACTATCTTTTTAATGCCTCGAATTGAAATTATGTCCTGAAGATATTTTAATTTACGCATTAAAAAACCAGGATAACTATACACATACATTATATTAACTACTCGAGCGCTTTTTGACACATTATGGCACTATTTCCAAAACCTCGGATTGCTTTGTTGCCAAAATGTGGCAAATTAAAATTTTTTTTTTTTATTAAAACGACTATATAATATTTTGTACATTCAAAATATAACAAAATAAATATTCTCTATATTCTTTAAAATGTTTAAAGGTTAAAAATTTAATAATATATTTTTTTTATAAATCCTACAAATATATGATAATATATAAAAAATAAGGGAATTCATTGGCTACATAGAACTATAATCAGTTTGTATGTCTTCATATTCAAATTCGGATTTTTTTAATGTGGGCGGAAAATTTTTCTTTAGCAATCCAAGAAAAAATCTTTAAATTGCTCTGTCGCTCCAGTGGTCAACCTACAAATATTACTACTTTTGCGCAAAGAGATGTGCAATATTTCTCTATAAAATTATAAAAATAGCCCTGAAGAGGGTATAACTAGACAACGCCGGAAATTTGTCATTTTTTAAATCACATTCTAGACGTATTGACTCTTACTCTTCAAAAAAACACATATTGATTTTGAAAGATTGTTATTTTATCTGGTAAACGCACTTATTTAATTTTGAAAAACTAAGCTTATTTTTAATATACTAAGGTTTTACCGTTGGTCGTTGGCAGATTTGTTAAATTTCCAAACGAAATATTGTATTATATAACACAAATTTCAAATCAATACATAATCTAGTAAAGACACTTTATAGAATTTTAATTTTAGTTCAATTAAAATCATTAAAAAATAAATCCGAGAACGTGTTTTGTGACGAAAATACCTCAGTTTTTCTATTTATTTTAGGTCTTACAAAATAAAATATTTCAGATTTTTTTTAAACATTTATTTTGTTTAGACATTTTGATCAAAAATTAATTTTAAGAAGTATATAATTTTCAACGCAGCGCAACGCTCGCGCTGTTAACAAAAACGGAATAATAGGTTGCTGGATATTACCTCTTAAATTCCCGTTTAACATCATCGCCAAAACGCGTGTTTTATTTTACTCTGCGAAGCTCAGGCACAAATATTTAAACGTTTTAAACATTTAAACAAGTAAATTTAAAAAAATAGAAACAATAGTTTCCGCAGCATCCCACTTCAAAACTCCAGCCACGAAACACCCATAAACAAATCTCCGTCTTCTAATTAACTATCTAATTTAACGTGTCAAACCCATGATTATATTTTCGGCAAAGTTCCTTGGGAGTTATAGCTACGATGTTGTGAGGTATTCGTTTCGGGTTCGCCCCCAACGCCGAGGCGTGGCGCTACGAACAAAAACAATTAAGTATCAGATACTATTTAAAAGTGAATGGTTTAACCTGACCTCAGACGTTTTTTCTGGTTTAGCAGGAATTTAACCTTTCACACAGACTGAGCTGGATTAGCTGACTGACCAACTGATTCAGTTATGATTCTAAGTAATTTGATGATTTTAAGGATTTGAGGATAACAGAGAAGTTTAGTTATTGGAGATCTTTGTGAGATTAGTAAGAAGCTGTTATTGTTACATTTAAAATCTTATATTATCTTACTAATATTATAAACGTGAAAGTTTATATGGATGTATGTATGTTTGTTCCTCTTTAAATCGAAATTTAATGATTGGATTTTAATTAAACTTTACAATAATATAGCTCATACATCAGAATAACATATAGGCTATAATTCATGAAGCTAGGTATTTATTTTCAATATATTGAAAATAATAATAATTTTAGTTTAATAGAAAACGTCAAAATTTGAGAATGACATTTTGCAAAACAATGATTGTTAAATCAAAATTCTATTTTGGAGAATATTTAAATAACTGAATTTATTTAAAGTACTCGCCTAATACTTTGAATCGAATCAAGAATTATGCATATTTTAAATAAATAGGTTAAGAATTTTGGTTAAAACGTAGATGGGACCTATGAAAATAAAATAGATTACTCCAAATACTAATCCTACGCAGACGAAGTCGCGGGCAAAAGCTTGTGATATATATATAGGTATACTTTTTTAGTTACATTGAATTGTATAAATCTAATAGCAGCCTATTTTTTACGCACCAGACTTTTTTGGTCCGGGTTTAGTTTTTCCCATAGGAAAATCTAAACCCTTTCATACACTTTTCCATATAAATGATCATCTAGTAAATCCACGCTATGCAAGTATATTATAAAAGTATAATTAATACAAAACAATACAAGAACAACATGTTAACCTACCAGACTATTAAATGGGAAAATAATTCACCGACTCCAGATATTTTCATATCCGAGGGTTCGGCTCGGTGGAATTCCTAATTTGACCGATAAATCCAACTGATCCCTCAATATATATGTTTAAAAAATCTTTCGTAATCCTACATGTATTTAAAATGACTGATTTTTGCATTTTTACATACAAATTCTTTGACAAATCTAATATGCCTAAATTTTTAATGAGAGAGCTAGGTATAATGCCAGTAGCCGATTTATTAATATTATTGTAGTATAAACTGAAGCTTATATTTTATTTTCCTGATGAAAATTGAGTGCAATCGAAACCGGTCGACAAATATAAATAAAAATAAAGTGGTTTAACACTAAGTATTTGCTTCATTTGGTATAATGTAAAATGTAAAAAAAAACAATAGGAAAGTTAAATCATAAATATCTCGGAGTAAAATTCTTTAATTCATTACCAGAAAATATTAGAAACATGAATACCAATATAAAAGAATTTAAAACTCACCTTAAAAAGCACACTCAAAACCTGAACTAAATCATAACAAATAAAAACTATATAATAACACCCCTCCCCCCCCCCATACACACAAGCCCTGCTTTTTTATGGGGGTACATCAAACATATATATTATATAAAATGTTTTTGTAATTTATGTATTTTTTTTTAATTATTAATAAAAATATATATGTATATATATTATTAATGTTAATAAAAAAAAAAAAATAAGAAAAAATAAAAAAAAATAAAACAAAAATTAAATATAAAATGTCAAGCCACAAAGTTTTTTTTTGCTTTCTTCGATAAAATAATTTTCCTCAGGGACTCATTTGTTGAGTTAATATCGTCTAAAAACAAACAGCACGATATTTGTGTGGTCACTGATTATATTTATTCATAACTTTTATCAAATTAGAAATTATGTACTTTCCATCGTTCTGACGCTATCTTTATTTTTTTTCAGATTCCCGAGAAAGTCAACATCTTCTGAAAATCAAGAATAAATTTTAAAAAGTGTATCATTTTGTTTAAAACCTGTCAGTCGTGTTATTGTGGTAATTTTTATATTTGTTTTTGAAGGAGTTCAATGATTTTAAATAAATTAATGATAGTGATTGAAGATGACATGTCCAGACCACAAAAGCTTTATTCAAACTAAATGTTGCTATTTCAATTATAAACTAGTGATAAATTAACTACAAAAAGTGTTGTAACGTTGAAATAATTAAATCATAACAAATTCTGAGAAGAAAAATTCACTAGATAGCCATAACTTATATAAGAACATTGCAACAAAGGTTATACCAAAAGTAAAAGATTTCAGCTCTTCCAAGATAAAAAAATAAACATAATATTGTTGATCAAACATAAATTTCATAAATATACAAAATCAAAGTAAATTGGAATTGAGAGTTTTGATAACGCTTCTTAGTCAAAAAAGTTTTATCTTAGCTCAACAGAAGCAAGCAAAGAATTTGAAGACAATTACGCTTCCAAAAGAAAAGAAAATAAAAAGATTTTAGGTCACTGAAAACCAGTTTTGATAAAAACTACACCGTTGAAACTGTTCTATATAAAGAAAACGTCGAGGAGATTTAAGACTATATTATCAAATATCACAGTAAAGCAAATTAAAAGAATTTTATTTAACTGATACCAAACAATTGTAATTGAGAAGAAAACCAGGAATTTGAAGACCGTATCAGTGACGAAAAAAGAAACAAAATAATTCCTTTAAAAACCTTGATAAATAATTGAGAGTTTTTGACCAAACTGCCCAAAAATTAGGGATACGGGCGGTCTCTCCCAGAGCAGGCCGGAATCACTCGCGACGGCAGTCGGTTCGTCCTTAAAAGTGGCTAATCACGGCCAAGCCACGCTGAACTTCTCGGACCCCTTCGGTCCGGGGGGCGGGGGGCGCGAGCCGCCCCCGGGCACCCCTGACATGGACCAGCACCAGGGTCTGGAGCCCCCGCCCCCGCCCTCCAAGTCCGCCTTCGTGGAGCTGCAGCACCAACATCAGCAGCAGCATTATGCAGCCTTCAAGGGTGGCTACCAGCACCAGCAGTTTGGGGGACAGGGGGATGGCGGAGGCTTCCCGAGCCCCAGGGCGGCGTTGGGGTATGCGTTCCCCCCTGTGCACCAGAATGTGTACCCAGGGTATCACTTGGGTTCGTACGCGCCGCATTGCGCCAGCCCTCCTAAAGACGGTAAGATTCTTTTGCTTTTATTTTTACAAATAAATTTTTAGAATTCAAGGAAGCAGTAATAAACGACATTATTAAACATACTAATGTAGGCTGTCGGTGAATGGGAACGTTGATCAAAATTGCATTCCTGCTAAATGCGTAAAATTATTCAAGTTCAACGAAGCCTTATTTTTAAAAATTGTAACTAATAAGGATAAATGATACAAAATATGATAAAAACTAGTTCATTCATTAATTAACCTTAATTTGAATGTGCATTTCTTTTGCTTAAATGTGTCAAAAAGGTTGGGAAGTACCTGACAATTCACATCTGTCTATTGAACACAGATATAGCCAATTCAAGCAACGTTTCGTTACATGAAAGGTGGTCCTTCACCAGGGCCACAAAAAGAGCGTCCACCACTCTGGAAATATGATGGTATTAATTATATTATGTGAAATCAGTGATTTTTTGATAATCTTCAATCTTAAAATAAATATCCAAGTCAGAGTCAATTTACCAATTCGTCAGCGATAGCTACCAAATTTAATGTGATTCTCCGTCATACTTGTAATTTGTTCACGAGTATTCGAAATGATAATAATCAATAATCATAAATCGAACCAAATGAGAATAATTGACGATTTATACAGCGCCCTTTTTACGAAAATTCATTACAAGGCATCTGGTTGACAAATTTCAACATCATTAACAAATCATTTGGCAAACCATAATGATAATAATTAACAATTTATATGGCGTATTTTTTGGCCAAGGCATTTGTCCGACAAATATCGCCGCAATCAACAAATCATTTCGTAAACCATAATGAGAATGTCCGATATACATCAAACACATCCCTTTCTATCCCAGTTCACTCTCTTCAAGACAATAAAAACCCTTTAGGTAACCAACAAACAACCACACGTATACATATCATAATAGCATAGTAACAAGGGACTCTGCTTTAACCCTCTCCGACATGAATTAGAAGTGGCAGCGTTCAAATAAATTCAATGCTTGAAGTGAACACAGCACAAATATTAGAAAATTTTAAATACAGTTTTTTTTAATTTCTTTCTTGGTTCATTTGAAATAACACTAGGTATCAGTAGAAATGTTTCACCTAAAAGGATAAATGTTTTAAAAAAAGCAATTTAACTTATTTGTTATTAATACAAAAAAATTAATCATGGCTTCAAAATAAACACTTTAAGGCGATGCACCACATCGTGCAACATTCAAAATAAGCAATAATACTCCTTATGTAAATGGAGACCGGTCAGTGGTTCAGTGGGCATCGCGTTTGGGTCCCACCCAGGCGTTCCGTGTTCGATTCCTCGGCTGGCTAAGTCCTCCACCACAACACAAGCAACATCTTCCGCTTAGTGTGGTGACAGTATGAGATTTTCAAATGTTGTTGGGTTATTCGTAACCCGAAAATGTTTGTCTTTCTTTAAAAAAAAATAAAAAATAAGGTTGAAATTCTTGCATAAAACCAGTCGCCTGTTTTGATTTTTGCGAAAAAAAAACATCGTCAAAAATCGTGAAAATTTTAGTTTTGCTAAGTTCTGCCACAAATATTTATATGATAACGAGCATTTTCTAAATAATTTAATTTGCTACATTATACAATAAAACCATAACTGAAAAGGGGTTCGATAGTACTTTCATTTTGAACCTTAATGGACTTAATTTTTGAGGGCCTTAAGATAAGTACATACTTGGTCGACGTACGTACGCTACGCTACGCATAACGACATCTGGACTACTTGGCAACCATACATTTTTTATGAAAATAGGTGCTTAGAAAATGTATGGTTGCTAAGTAATCCAGGGCCCCTAGCACACCCGATCGATACCGATTGATAGGATAACTTTCGGTAACTTCTTATCGTTCCCTAGAGGGACTGCAAACCGCCAACGAATAAGTGACAGTTGACAATGACTGAGTGTCCTTAATATATTCAACATCAATTGTTGTTTGTACATTAGCGATCTGTAGTGGTCTAGGGAATCATCATCATAAATCATCTAGGGAATAATGATAAGTTACCGAAAGTTATCGATACAATCCTTATCGATCGATAGGATAACTATCGGTAACTTCTCATCGTTCCCTAGGACATCTGCACATCGCTAACTTACAAACAACAGTTGGTGTCGAATATGTTAAGGACACTTAGTCATTGTGAACTGTCACTTATTCGTTGGCGATCTGTAGTCATGCTAGGGAACGATGAGAAGTTACCGATATTTATCCTATCGATCGTTATCGAGCGAGTGTGCTAGGGCCTCAGACATCGTTATACGTTGCGTAGTATACGTACGTCGACCCAGTATGTAGGTACTTACCTTTATACCAACTTAATTTTTTTCTAGGTTTATAAAAATACTAGATGCTTAAAAAATGCTCCATTATTTCAAATATCAATCTATTCGCAGTACCTACTTAATTAAAGAGCATAAGAGTGTGGAATGTATTCGGAGCATCTCCTATCCTCATCCCATATTCCTCTTCCTCTCCTTCTCACCCAAAACTAATTGTATGTAATAAAACTCCATCTCCATTCAACTTTAACATAGGTGACTTTTTTGGCTTGACTTCATTTAACAATGTATATATTTATCTTTATATTTTATGTATAAGCTGTTTGTCTCTTACCAATAAATAAATAAATAAAATATTTCTAAGAGATCAAATTATCAAACAAAAACACCTAATTTGCTAATAGTGCATCTAAGCGTTCGGAAAAAAATAGAACGAAAACCACAATATTTATTTGCTCTAGATAGGGAGAAAAAAAAATCCGTAAATTTATGATTTTTTTCAAATCAAAATTATGTTCAGGCCGAAAAGGTTAACACACAACCACACAGCATCCAGCAACATGGGACCATGTTTCAACACAAAGCCACACGGGACTTTCAACACAACACACAAGACAGTCGAAACACCACACAACACACTCGGCGGATCAATGACACGATGGTGTGTGGGTGTAAAAAGTTGGACAGTTTTAAATGTCCGCGCGGATGGGTTTTCTTGCCACTGTGCGCCGCCAAGGAACGCTCGCGCTCTGGATGAAGTTATTTAACGAGAATTGCACAGTGCGACATGTTTGTATTGCGACCGGTAGGGCGGTTCCGATAACAACTGATAAATTTAAATCTCTAAAATGGATTTTTGCTAAATAATCAATTTTTTTTTTAAATTCATTTATTAGATTCTCCTGATGATGACTAACTAACATCAGATAAGACAGGGCATCAGAAAAAAAGAAGAAAAGTATTATTATTATTTTTTTATTTTTTTATAGAGAATACCTCACAAGAGTCCCAACTGCTCCCGTCTGGAGCCAGTGAGACTATGGCATCCCCAATTGGGGTATGTTGTGAGGCTGAAGGAAAGGAGATAGGGAAGAGGAAGGTAGGAAAGTACCTGACTATTCAGATCTAGTCACTTAACACGGATAAAACCATTACTAAGCAACGGTTTAATTCTGAATGGTGGTCTTACACCAGGGTGTTACTGAGAGTATCTTCCACTCTGAAACGTGCCGCAAATATAGTATATATATTTTTATTAATTAATTGTGAAATAACAGAAATTAATCAAATAAAATTTATTTGCGCACGCCGGGTTCGAACCCGTGACCTTCCGATTGGGAGGCAAGTGTCTTACCACTCAACAAGGAAATTGGAAATTTTAATGCATGGTCTTGCTTGAGTTTCAAAACTGTTTTATATTTCTTATTTCACAATTCAAAAATATAAAATAAACAAGTTATCGTCGATTTTTTATTACTTTTGTCATAAAAATGTATACTAGTTGATTTGAACTCGAAATTAGAAAATATAATAAAAAATTCACGATGAAAGAGTTCACTGTTCGAGAGATTTTAGTAGAAACACTAATATAGATAATTCTTCTTTAAATGTTCAACTTTAAAAAATCACATGAATTGGGTGGTGTTTTAAACCCTTTATTGGATAACCAACATCTCTATCATAAGTAGGAGGCGGCTAAGCGGTGGCAAAACGAAGAATTCTAAGTCACGAATCCGCAAAAACATCATTCGGAGATATTGAAATTTGAATTTTTGAAATTATATGTTTTTGTGATAACGAATCAATTCTAAACTTCAAACCTCAATATCTCCGAATGATGTTTTTGCGAATTTTCAACTTGGAATTCTTCGTTTTGCCACCGCCTAGCCGCCTACTAATCATAAGTCACACCGAGTGGTTCGCTACGTTTGGTGACTTAGCAAGGATGATCGGTTTCACGGTGTGAGGTATTTTCGGCGGATGACTGATGACTGATGGAGAGACAGGCTGAGGGAGATTTTACCTAGACTTTTCCAGCTAGACTATCTCTACACATCGCTTTGCATCACAGCGGAAGGATGGAATCATACCGCCATCAATCCCACCTAATCCTCATACCGTTTTTCCTTCCCAAAGCTTCTTCTCCTCCCTTTCCATATAATGAACATCCACACAGGATCCCCAAAGATCACATAGGCCCTGAGGGATTAAAACACTGTATTTCACTCGGATTAATTACACTTTTTTAGGCGCGATACGACGAGTAATTCAGCTAATTTTTCGGACGGAAATAACGTTTTCAAACAGAAATGACGTTAGAATATCGGTACAATTACTGCCAACTGTGTTTTTATTTATTTTCTCGCCTTTGCTAAAATATTAATACCATTAATAATAGTCAAATAAGTTTTAAGTTTTTATAAGAAAAACTATCATTTTACCTTTTGAAGGTTATTCCCATCAATGTAATATATATCATTGAAAAAGAAGATAACAATAATAATCTAAATTAAAATGAACAAGACACAGAAAAATAATAATAGATAACGGTCGCAACTGGGACTCGAACCCAGATCTCTCGTCTTAACGGGACGTGCGCTCTACCAATTCAGCCATTGCCACCTATTATAAAACCGTGGTAATTAACCGAGACACTATCTAAGTAACAAATACTTTCTTTTAACACTTGTTTCCAATGAATAAGGTAGCTACCGATAATATGAAAAAAAACACATTAGTCGAAGATAATATTGTTAATTCTGAAATTTGAAATATGACTTTGACAATTATGGCAGTTTTATAATAGGTGGCAATAGCTGAATTAGTTATCTTTTATTATTTTTCTGTGTCTTGTTCATTTTCATATTTAAATTAAAATAAGTTTGACTTCAACCGCGCAACTAGACGCACTCATTTTCTATATCATGAATGACCAGTCGTTTTTAGTGACCTATTCTTAATCGCCAGGTACTTCCCCTCTCCTCCCCCTCGTTACCTCCTTACTACCTTCAGCCTAACAAACGTACACCAATTTGGGATGCCATAGTCCCACTCAGCAAATCTGTACTCGTGTCTACCTACTATTAATGCACATATCAATATTTATTTACCTTATGAAACAGGTCGATCTCAATACAAGCACAGCGACAATACAATCCGAACCGCCCCAGAAATCCCTTTGTCCGCACCGACAAAGACGCCCGCGACTATTTTTTTATGCACCTCCTCCATTTCAAGTATTTCGGTTAATTCAATTAAAGATCTTTCGCGGACTGGGCTGGCATCTGATGAGAACATCTCGTACAGTGGTAGGTATCTGCCTACCCGCACGGATATTTGACTTACGGTTGCGAAGTTGACGCTTGGTGCCAATGCTTCAAGGAAATAAACTTAATTAGGAAAATAACTCGGCGAAAGAGCCATATATGTTTGTTCTACTTATTGTTTTGGACTGGGCGGGTTTCACCCGCCACGGGCATCTACAGACTGGTTTTAATGATAAGCTCGTTAATAACAATATTGCAATGATTTTTTTAAATAATATAAGAGTCCCAACTGCTACCAACTGTCCGGAGCCAGTGGGACTGTGGCATCCCAAATTGGGTATGCTTTAAGAAGGTAAGAAGGGTAAGGAGATGGAAAGTACCTGGCGATTCAGATTAGCTCAATAATAATGGCCAATCAATCATAATATAGAAAATGAGTGCGCCAAAGGTATTAATTAGATACTATTCTAGCGAAGGCGAGAACCATTTAAAAATAAAAACAAACACAGTTGGCAGTAATTGTACCGATATTGGAACGTTATTTCTGTTTGAAAACGTTATTTCCGTCCGAAAAATTCCCTGCATTACTCGTCATATAGCGCCCAAAGATGTTTAACGCCGTTCTTCCATGGAGCTACGTTCAAGCGACGCGATCGCCGCTCGTCTGTATTTTACATACTATTATTAGCGTTTGAAATTGCCGCTAGGTGCTGCACTGGCAAAATAGTATGACAGGTAGCGGTAGCATAGCTTGTAAGTAGCTACGTGAAAGATGGGCGTTACTTCAAAAAAATAATTAAACAACTACAGAGTTTTACAAAGGCTGACATAAAATTAAACGCATTAATTAGATCGATACAAAGTTCCTGGAGGATCGACACAAAGTTCCCACTCTTTCAGACTCACTCTCAGAGCACTTCTCCGTCACCGCATGGGAAGCTTATGGAATAATATAATCGTCACTGCAATCCCCCTTGATGACCCTCTAGAGACGGAAGTATCACCCATAAACGGCTGCTTGCACACATTTATCAATTCATTTCCCAATTATTTTTCTATTTTTATTTTATGTTCAAAGGCAATGTTAGAAAATGTTACACAAATGTTCAAAGGCAATGTTAGAAAATGTTACATAAATGTTCAAAGGCAATGTTAGAAAATGTTACATACGTGTTCAAAGGCAATGTTAGAAAATGTTACATAAATGTTTACAGGCAACGTTAGAAAATGTTACATAAATGTTCAAAGACAATGTTAGAAAATGTTACATAAATATTCAAAGGCAATGTTAGAAAATGTTACATAAATGTTCAAAGGCAATGTTAGAAAATTTTACATAAATGTTTAAAGGCAATGTTAGAAAATATTACATAAATGTTCAAAGGCAATGTTAGAAAATGATACATAAATGTTTAAAGGCAATGTTAGAAAATGTTCATAAATGTTCAAAGGCAATGTTAGAAAATGTTACATAAATGTTCAAAGTCAATGTTAGAAAATGTTACATAAATGTTCAAAGGCAATGTTAGAAAATATTACATAAATGTTGAAAAATGATGAAAACATTAATTTGTTTGATACCCGTAGATGATATTCGCCATAGATGTCAAGGGAGCCAGCCACAAATTTGGCGAAAATTTGAGTATTTTGAAAATTGCCAATAGATCTAACACGCATAGATGAAAACAGTCAATGACTACAAGCCGCGTAGATCTTTTGATTTCCGAATAATTTAATACAAGTTGAAGCAGTCTATGACGACAAAAAAACAACAGACAAACATGTCCAAAGTTTCATTTTTCTATCTTTAAAACCAAAAAAGTTATAACAAAAAAATGTTACTTTTTGTCACCAAAAAAGGGACGTTTTCTCAGCTTTGTGGCTTTGTGGCTTGACGCCCTTGAAATTTGTTATATGACATAAGTCGGAGTTTATAATTCGGTACTCGAACCTATGAGTGTATTGGCTACATATTGGATAGTTTTCTAACTAGTGCGAGTATTTTATTTTTATGTTTAATAATATTCATCATAGTATGGATAAGCTATTAGGAGGATGGTGAGAAACCCCCATAATGTCATATTATGACTTTCTTTTCCCAAATTACAAACTACATATTTAAAAAAGTTCTTTATAAAAGATAGGTAGGTATATGCACGATCAAGTGAATCAGATACTTGAGTCGGGCCATGTCAAGAGTCAGAATAATAGAAGAGCATGTATGATAAGATGTATGCATGTGAATGAGGCGAGGAGTGTATGCCAAGACCGAGTTTTTTGGCGGTCCGTCCTCTCTGCCTACCCCTCGATTCTCGATTCCATCCATATTTGCTAAGTGCAAACAAAATACTAAATACCATAATATTAGCCTTGTGCATGTGGAGTATAGGGTCCCTCGGAAAGTTTTGCACTATTTAAAATTGTGTTACTTTTTGGTCTCGGTACAATAAATACTGGTTTTGTTACGATAAATCTTGACGGCTTTCGTGGTTGAGGATCGACTAGCAAGCCGGAGATCTTGGGTCCAAATCCCGGCATCCACAAGTAAAATTGTTTGATTAATTTGTATTATATCACAATTTAGTATTTTTTAGAGTAATATACAAGGTGTCCAGGGGTAAAGTACATTAACTTCGGGAGGAGATTCTACACGATGGTTGGAGTAAAAAAGGTTAACAACTTTTTGCCGAAATTCCATATTTTTTTCCCATTCAAAAATTCGTACCGATTAAAAATCTTTAGTGTGAGGTACAAACTTACCGGCTAAACGTGCTGTGCGTCTGCCGGGTGCAATTGTGGCAACGTTGCATGGTTGTGATTGGCCCGTATCGTAACATCAAAATAATAATACTGGCTGCACTCGCCGGACTAAATTTATCTTTTTACCAAAAAACTGGGCCTAAAAGTTGGAATTTAGAAAAAAGTTATTTGTCTTTTTTACTTACGCACTATCTAGCGTAGTCACCTCCGGAAGTTAATGCACTTTACCCCTGGACAACCTGTAGGTACAGTGTTTGGAAAAATCATATGAAATAAACGAAGTATCTGCACATGGTTTGTTTTCGTTGATAATTTAGTTTTTACAGAACTTCATTGCATCGCATTTAATCTTTTTTTTAAATTTGAAATGATTAACATCATCTTCTTCCGCTTGTCCTATTTGGGTCAGGGACTTACCGCTTTCGTATCCTTGTCCTTATCCTTGGATTCCTTAACCTTGGATACTAGGCCTCTGTCCATTGCAAGTCCAGCCCTCCTCTCACAGCCTCTGGAGATTCTTTGCTTAAGATGAAACCCGGTGGTGGAGAAATTTAAAAATAGATTTTACTAAATTGTTGCTGTCACTGTTGCTCTTACTCCACCGGATATTGAGCGAAAGAGACAATGCACATCGGGCTACTAATACCTAAATAAAATCGAGGTTTTGTATTCCCCACTTTTCTCCGCCAAAAGTGGACTGATTTTCAATTTTTTTTAACAACTACACAGGAAAGAACTAGTCTATGTTTGTACGTTTTGCTTTTTTTAAAAAAATATTGTCTAGTTTGTATACTGAACGTCTTTTGACGGCGTTTAAACCAGCCAACTTTATTGATTTTTGGAAGGTCATAACTTCTATAAAAAGTAACTTATCAAAAAAAAAAACAAAAAGTACCGACACGCTAGTAGTTAATATCTATTTTATGTAAAAACAATATTTTCTCTAGGGTTAAAATCCAGAGAGATAAATACGGAATACGTTTGTATGGAAAAATCACCGCCGGGTATCCCCTTTACTAACTGAAGCCGCTGACGGAAATCTGAAATCCTATAATTAAAATAAGTATAACAAAGTTCTCTATGATATTCATGTTTACAAAAATGAATCACTCTTAATAAAAAGTATAATAAATTAATTACGGCATAGAAGTGACTGACTTATTATCAAAATAAATGTAATAATTATTTGTCTGACGTGTACTGGACAGCCTGTAGTCAGTCCAGCGCGTGTCGGGTCACCGATCGATCCAATCGTTATTCGATTCAAATTAACCTATTATTCAACAATCGACGTCACGTGGAGTTTCTACGAGGATAGCTGGCAGGCTATAGACGTAGGGGTGGATTTTTAATTTCACGATACCTTCAATTCATCAATCCAGTTTGCTTTGTCCGTCCAATGTAAGTTGAGATGACACAATCCAGTACGTTACAATCTCACTTATGATTTCTGTAAGGCTATCTAATTATAATTAATTAAAAACCCGGCATTTCCCGGGCATATTACGTAAGAGTTTTTCCAAATCAGATGTAGCTAGTAATTTTCCTCTCGTTTTAAATGTCAAGTGTGACAAATTTCACCAAGAAATGTAAAAATTCTGCTACAAGGGATAGGAAAAGGGAATGGTGGTGATTTTTAGAAATTTCGTGTAGACAGTGTTTTCTGGATCAACTGTACAAAATTTCATCGTGTTTCACCCCCTCTAGATTACAATTAGGTATTTACACGATTTTTTATATCGTTTAAATAAAATTTTGCAAAAAATTACGATATGACGAATAATTTTTTTCTACAGCAAGTCTAAGTTGGCCATTTTTGTAATACCGCCAAAACAACATTTTGGAGGTGTGACGTCATAAGAGTGGCCCGGCTTTGAAAAAATCTGACAGTAGAACTTTGTTTGTTTGTTGACGTGCGTATAAAGCGCTGTTGGCAACCACGGGTCGTTTTGTTTTTCTCGGTTTGTGATTATTTTTAAAATGAATAAATTTGAATGAAAACACAAAAACAAACATTTTTAATAGGATGATTAAAATAAAAAAAAGGATCTTTAAATGTTCCATACATTTTCAACAGAATCCCTCGTTTGTGAAAATACCCTATTTGAGAGGCGGGCATGGGTACCACCGGCCCGGGAACTGTTTATTGGATAACCAAAACCTCTGCCATAGGTCACTTAAGTGTTTTGCTACGTTTGGCGACTTAGCAAGGGTGCCCGGGTTCATGCATTAGGTGAGTTTTGTCTTTTGCCGCCCAGTAGACAAAACATACGACCGGGAGAGACTGGTTGATTCAAATCGAAATTTTTACGTCCGACACTTATTTTTCCTTCCAGGACTTCCTCTTCTTCTTCCCAAAAAAAAGATCCTTCACACAGCATCCTCAAATATAACATATGCTATGATTGATTGTTTTTATCAGGGCCTTCAGTGTAAGGCTAATGTAAATAAAGATAAGATAAAATAATTAGACTAAACAGAAAATCTACAAAATATTCTTATTATCATTGATTCTAATGTAATAACGGACCCGAATTATTCACCCTTTCTCCCGAACAATAGCCTACCCTCACCAACTCTAATCAGCACCATATTGTGGACTTACCCTCGTACATTTACAGCCCACAACGCTGAACTACTGACATTAGTTATTATGGGAAACACATAATGTAATAGGGGATGAGCATATTTTAAACCTCCCTACGCTGACTAACTCAAACTCAGATCATTGTGGATTCTAAAATCTGCTCTCTAAATACCTTCACTGTTAAGAGGTTATTACCAGAGAATACCGGAAATTAGACCTTTTTAAATCAAATTATAGACGTAATTACTCTTTTTTACAAAAAAAAAACATAAATTGATTTTGAAAGATTGTTATTGCATGTGGTACACGCATTTTTAAAATTTTGAAAATTTCAGATTTGTTCAATTTTCAAACGATAAATTCTATTAAAAAACACAAATTTCAAATCATATAATCATACAAAAAAATAAATCAATACATAATCTAGTCGAAAAAGTTTTGAAAATTTTAATTGTTGTTTTTTTACACACTTATTTTGTTTAGACATTATTAAAAAATCAGAAATACTTATGGTCAAAAAATAATTACAAGAAGTACACGATATTTAATAATTTATCATCGTGCGTTTTGAACATTTTTATTGCTTACTTGAATGTAGGTATACATTAAAGCAAGTTTTTAATGAATTAAATCGATTTTTAATTTTTTTTAAATTGATACGGGGAATAATCGATCGTTCTCATTGGAACTTCCCTGTACAGTTGCAAGCATTTTTAATCTTTTATTCTCAGCCACTGGTCAATCGCTCATAAAGCTGTCAATGTACGTCTATACCAAAGCTGGTCCTCCCTTTTCTGTTTATATCCAAGACTTATTCGTAATTCTTTTTGGAATACCATTTAAACATGATTCAATTCATATTAAAATACTTACATATTTAAAAAAATGTGCTAAATGATATTAAAAAACAAAAAAAAAAGTCATTTTGGCGGTTGCTCCAAAACTCTATAAAGAAAGCAGAAAATACGATTTAATAAAAAAATAGGTCAAAATATGAAAATTTGACTGAACAATGAAACAGGATGATTAAAGAGCGTAATACCATAATTTTAGAAAAAAAAAATATTTAATGAAATTTTGATGGTTATACATTTAAATTACAAATTACATATTTACAACAACAAAAAACTTGTCGTTTATATATTAAAATTACTACCCAAAGAAACGCATTTTTTATTTCTATTTTTATTATGTTAAAACCAAGGATTACGTTAATTAGGTTAATAATTACAAATAATTCACAAAAAATTCCAAAGTTGCTTCCAAAATGAACCAAAAAGAATTTTATTAATTACCTGTACGTCATCATTTAAAAGTTTTAATAAAAGTAGCTCCTGTCCAAGATAGATATTTGACACACCTTTTTATTAAAAAAATAATTTTTCAGTTTGTTTAGTTATTTTGGCCTCAAATCCAAAACTACGTTTTGTATGAAACCAGCCGCGCAGCCTTTCCTCTTAAGGGCACAAGACAAAAGTAATAGGACAAATGGAGAAAATAAAACAAAAAATATGTATAATAAAACGAACAAGAAATAATCTTGGAAAGCCGAATTGAATATTCCTCTATATTAATCCCTACAATAGAATAACACCTTTCGCAGTTTCAACCCCTGTATCTGTAAATATGTTATTTTACCCCCACCCCCGAGTATGAGTATATACATAACACCAGCCAATGGGGTGGCGTCATCCCTTAACCCCGCGGACAGCCACAGTTGATTCAACTGGATTCATTTTACTCACGCGACCACCAAATTTATCATAAATTTCAACCCTGATAACGAAATTTACTAGGTACGTCAATGAATTCAGAAAATAAAAGGACGCTATTTACTCGCATATAATTTTGGTGATTTAAAAAAATGTGAATTTTGCACAAGAGTCCCAACTGATCCCTACTAACCGGAGTCAGTGGAGTGTAGCAGGTGAGGAAAGGAGGCGAGGAGAGGAAGCTGGGGAAATACCTGGTTAATCTGGTCCCCAAACACGGGCAAGGCCGTTTCAAGTGACTTACGATTGTGAATAGTGTCCTTTCACCGGGCGACACTGGCAGTATTGAGAATTCTAAGTACCTAAAAGGCACACGGAGAAAAATGTTATTCGAAAAAACGTTCATTTTAATAGTAAAAACGGTTAAAAACGGGACTGAAGTTCTTACGAACAAATTAACAGGGTTTCAATGTTTATTGGCGGGAACATGTAAGAATAATTTGTTGGTATAAATAATTTAGTACATATATTAACAAATTATTCTCACTTTTTCCACAATAAACATTGAAACATTGTTAATTTGTTCGTAAGAACTTCAGTCCCGTTTTTAACCGTTTTTACTATTAAAATGATCGTTTTTTCGAATAACATTTTTCTCCGTGTGCACGGAAACAGTTTTTCAATGTTTATTGGCGGGAACATGTAAGAATAATTTGTGGTTAAGCGTAATTTCGTACGTATACCAACAAATTATTGTTACATTTTCCAGCCAATAAACATTAAAACACTGTTAATTTGTTCGTAAGAACTTCAGTCCCGTTTTTAACCGATTCTACTATCAAAATAATCGTTTTTTCGAATAACAATTTTCTCCGTGCACCCATGGGTAATATATACATGTATTAATTTATATTAATTATATGTAAAATTTACTTGCGCACGCCGGGATTCAAACCCGTGTACTCCAGATTCATAGTAGAAGACCTTACCCAAACCTGAACCGTACTTCCAAACCTTCCTCTTTCTATGTCCATCTTTTTCCACTCACTTCAAACGGCGCGCGCCTGGCGTAAGTAAAAAATCAAGGGCCTGAATTTAGCTACTGATAAGATGTTAGGTATTATCAGCGCCTATGCTCCTTGGCTCCTTTTAAGTCAGCGCCCCGCTTCAGCGTCATAAGTCATAACTTATCCCAATTGGGGATAATGTGAAGATATTCAGAAAAAGTAAAATAAAAAAAAACCAATTTTATTATTCCCGTTAATCCAAAATATAAGGCGCCAGCACAAGTCTTCGGCATCGTCCTAATTGGACAACATGGATTAATTGGTTGGCTGAGAGGTTAAGACGCTCACTGGGCCGTCAGGGGTCCTGGGTTCGAACGCCATCAACTTGCGCGCGTCCAATTTGTTAGTGTCAATCAATTAAACCATTACGAGCCAATTAGAATGGCGGCGTTCGCATTATTAATGATTTTGATGCCTGTGGGAATGTAGTGACATCTAGTGGATGATTCTCAGAGTAGGAAGGACTTTCTTGCTAAAAAAACAAAACAAAAAAACATTTAGAATGTCACGAAAATAAAACAAATCCTTATTAAACATTGCTAATAAAACATTTTCGACAAATTTAATAACGGAATGATTTTTGAGTGAGTTTTCACCTTTTCGTTGCTTGTTCCGTTAATTAAGTTCTCCATCATTACACAAGCAACATAATGATTGAAACAGACGAATTTCAAATATTGTTATTGTACTTTTCAGCACTTTGGGGACACTTAGTTATATTTTGCGCAAGTAGGTATACCGTATTTTCCCCAAACCTACTCCACGCACTTATTGTATATAAGTGCGCCGGGGTGGGCCACGCGGAGAAAAAAATTATTCTAAAATAAGATAATTTTATTCGTAAACGGTTAAAAACGGGACTGAAGTTCTTACGTACAAATTAACAGTGGTTTAATGTTTATTAGCGGGAAAATGTAAGAATAATTTGTTGGTATACGTACGAAATTACGTATACTAAAAAATTATTCTTACAACTTTAACAAACATTGAAACCCTGTTAATTTGTCTTGACTTCAGTCCCGTTTTTAACCGTTTTTACGAATAAAATGATCGTATTTTAGAATAACATTTTTCTCCGTGTGTTTCAATGTTTATTGGCGGGAACATGTAAGAATAATTTGTTGGTATACGTTATTTCGTACGCCCTTAAAGTATTCACCATTAGAGTGTATGTCCTACTTGTCCAACTTAATGTGAGAATAATTTGTTGGTAATTTCGTACGTATGTACGTTGATATACATACGTCAATTCGTACGTATTTCAACAAATTATTCTTACATTTACCGCCAATAAACATTGAAACACTGTTAATTTGTTCGGAAGAACTTCAGTTCCGTTTTTAACCGTTTTTCCGAATAAAATAATCGTATTTCAGAATAACATTTTTCTCCGTGCACTATCGGGGAATCAACTGTCATGGAAACTTTCAACTGCTTTCAAAAACAGTATTTCTTTTTTGGATTTTTGGAAACGTTCAAAAACAAAGAATCCATTTGGGAATGAATGTCAAACTAGAATATTTTGGATGGCATAAATAGACCCGAGGGGTTGATAATATAACATAGCAGTTTATCTACTTTATTTGCATTGCGATTTGTGATAAAACAGTTTCCTCTAGGCATATCTAGTTCCGTAGTTTAAGTGTGCCACAAATAGCCGTCGAGACATTACGTGGAAGCTTTCTCGTCCATGGGATTTCTGACACGTTAGTCGGTAGCAAGGTTTACCCCTACGGCGACTCTCCGTATAAGTAGGCAGGTAGGTACCTCTGTACAGTTACTTTGGCGCATTTAAGTGGGTTGTATGTAGAATGTTGATTATAGATATCGGGGATGTGCAACGGTGGTTGGATGGCTTTAATCGTAAAAACGCTGCGAAATATTATTGCCACTTTTTTATATATTTTTAAATTTATTTATTTATAATTAAACCCGCTAAACTACTTATGTAGTTTGTCAGCAGGGACAGAGAGACAACATTTTATACAATTTAAACGGTATATGATGATACATAATTACATAAATTGGTTTATATCACTACTTTCATCGAAAAGCGGTGAACTCATAAGACTATAGATTCTAAGATCGTGGAATTATAATTATTGTACGGGTTTATATCTACGCGACTGTACATATTTAAATTTTGTTGATGTAAAATTACAATATCAAAAAATTGAAGAATTTTCATCCTTGTGATACTCTTAACGCAGCCCTGACAAAGCAAAAAAAAAGTTGTATTAACCATCTTTAGTGATTAGATCTGAATAGCCAGGTCACTTATTTCCAACCTTCTTCATTCCCTCCAGCCTTACAAAATATCTACACTAAAGTAATGCCATAGTCCCACTGGCTCCTAGCAGTTGGTTTATATGGTTTATACGCCTTTACTCAACCTTCACCTTATCCATCTCCCAAAAACCTTCACACTTTCTGCAAACTAACCACCACCCATTCAATAAATAAAAGAAACGTTGTAAAATATTTTTAGTTTGGATAGGTTACATTAAGTTAGGTTATGTAAGGTTAGGTTAGGTTAAAGGTTAGGTTAGGTTGGGTAAGTTTAAGTAACATTATTTAGTTAGGTAAGGTTAGTTTCAAACCATCACTTTTTTTTTTTTTTTAAAAGAAAGACAAACGTTCCCGGGTTATGAATAACCCAACAACATTTGAAAATCTCCTACTACCACCACACTAAGCGGAAGATGTTGCTTGTGTTGTGATGGAGGACTTAGCCAGCCGAGGAATCGAACACGGAACGCCTGGGTGGGACCCAAACGCGATGCCCACTCAACCACTGACCGGTCACTGACTTAGTTAGGTTGGTCTACACTAGCGATATCCATGGTGAGTTCCTCTCCTGTTGATATGTTTTTCTACCGGTTTTAAGATAGTACCACGGAACATAGATAATAAATGCCCCAAATGGGTATGCAGTGAACTACATAGCCGATTTGCATACGAATGCTATGTTTTATTGTATAATATGCACCATAGAAAATGATTTTAATTCTGAATTCATTAAATAACCAATCATACATTCGTTTCACTACAAATACGTATTACCTACAATGCTTTTTCATACAAAAGAAGAAAAAACGGTTTTTGTTCGTTATTTGTGAATTCGAATTCATTCTGGATAGATCTTGAGTGACCAAGTCAAATTGGGATAGATGTTATCATTATATTATTTAAATAAAGAATGAAGCTTCATTTTGTTGCAATTTTAAGGGCCTCCGTGGTCGAGGGGATTGGGCTGTCGGCTAGCAATCCGGAGGTCGCGAGTTCAAATCCCGGAGTGCGCAAGCAAATTTTATTACAATAATTTGTGTTATTATTTCATATTTAATCATTATGATTAATATGTGTTATATTTGCAAGAGTCGGATACTCGCAGTATCGCCCTGGTTTACGACCACCGTTCCGAATTGAAATGTTGCTTCAAATGTCTTCAGCGTCTTTGGTGACCATATCTGAATAGCCAGGTACTTCGCCACCTTGCTCTTCTCCTTTCCCTCCTCACCATCTTTAGCCTCACGACATACCCTAATTGGGGACGCCATAGTCTTGCTGGCTCCGGGTAGTTGGGTCTCTTGCGCGGTATTCATCGGAAAAAGTTTCGCAAATCCTTTTGACCTCTCCAGCCGGACTCTCTCGGAACATCGCCTTGCAATGCAGTGGGAGAGATGGAATCATAAGTCCGTCACTCCTGGACACATTGACACACAGATTTCTCCGCACCTACATACTTTTTCCTTCCCAGAACTTCCCCACATTCCTTTCCTATAAAGTTCCACCACACAGCATCCCCAAAGATGATATAGGCCTTGGGGGGAATTATTTTCGTAATATAAAAAACCAAAACAATTTTTTTTTACATGAATTATGACGAATTTTCCAATTCCGCAAGTGTTTTTTTTCACATAACCTAAAAAATAACACATCTCATGTTATGTTAGCTTACAGGATTCAGTAGAACGTTTTTTCGAACAGAGGCCGATGTGTTATTTTTCGGTAGCGTCCAACGGCCGAGCTGTGTAATTAGAGATTATACACGCCGGTCCCGCGTTCATTGCCCGGCCACGTAATGTAATACAATGTCTACAATTACACTTGTCCAATGAGATTACATATTGATTTATAAACAAATGCCACAGGCTAAACGCTAAAACAAAGTGCCGAGGTGCCGTTTAAAGGAGAAAATTAAAATTTACTTTTATTTAGTTTTCTGGCAGTCATCCCTTTTCCTTTTTTACCTTGGTTTTATTTTACCTACAAGCTTTTTAATACCTGTTTTTATTTAATAATTTATATTTTCTTGTAGGCAGTTACTTACTTACAGTTTTTATTCGAAAAAACGATCATTTTAATAGTAAAAACGGTTAAAAACGGGACTAAAGTTTTTACGAACAAATTAACAGTGTTTCAATGTTTATTGGCGGGAAAATGTAAGAATAATTTGTTGGTATACGTACGAAATTACGTAATTACGTGTAACAACAAATTATTCTTACATGTTCCCGCCAATGAAAACTGAAACCCTGTTAATTTGTTCGTAAGAACTTCAGTCCCATTTTTAACCGTTTTTACGAATAAAATGATCGTATTTTAGAATAACATTTTTCTCTGTGTATCTAGTCAGTAAACACATCTAAACATGTTTTAAGCTACGATCCAATTCTAAATAATCTTGGGAAAAGTTTTGAGCATTTAAAAAATAAACTGCTTTCTCATAACTTAGATTGTGACAAAAACATGTTTTAACTCTCCCAAACATATCTAGGTACCTACCCCTTTAACTTGGCTTATATAGAACTGTTCTGGTACTATTGGACAGTGTGACACGAAAAAATCTCGATACATAAAAGCTCACCAGACATAAAAGCTTCCGCGGTTGTTCAAGGAATGAATAATTTAAATATGTAATATATTTCAAAGTTTGAGTTCATATGGCTGTTCCCACCCACAAAACCTTCGGGCGATATTGCTCATTCTGTACAGGAAAGAATCGTTTATTTTTTTCGTTATGTGTTCAACAGTTTTCAGATAGGTTCAACGCCGTAATATACGTACATAATAAAATTAATAAAAATTTATGAACTTGTCCAAGAAGATAAATGTAAATTAATGGGACAAGTTAAAAAATTAAATAACACGTTTTGAAAAGTTGCTTCCTGCCTTCTTCTAACTAGCAATATTTAAAAAAACTATGCTGTCATCGGTACAAATAGGTAAAAAACGTGTGATAAAAAGTAATTGCACATAGGTACCCGAAGGATTTGAACGAGCATATTTGCAGTACAAAAATTAAATGTCGTTTTGCTGTCAGATGATATTTTTTTTCTATTAAAAAAAAAAAAAAATATATATATATATATACATATATTGGTCATTCCCACGTCGCCACTGATCCCACTCCTACACGTAGCGACGAGATCATGTGAAATCCCCGCTGCTTATCACTTGACTCAGCGACATATGATGGAAAAATATCTTGATCATTTTTAATTAACCAAAAATGATATCTAAATTTTTTACTCCAAATATGCACAGGAACCGTTGGTCAAAAACTTTACAGTTTGTGCGCTGTTTTACCTTGTATATTATGTAATTTTAGATATGTATGTGGGTAATATGCATGTGATACAAAAAATACAATTAAATCAATTAAAACATTTTGTAGAATCCAAAGTTTATATGCCATATTTTGGCAACAAAGCAATCCGTGGGTTTGGAAATAGTGCCATATTGTGGCAAAAAGCGCTCGAGTGGTTAGAAGCTCGTAAATAGGTACCTACCTGTCCCCATCCTATTTTTAGTTTTTGCAGTAGGTAGGTACTTCATTACAATCCTATATTATTTAGTACATAACTATTTTTAGTGGAAACTTTCTATTCTGTAGTGCTCTTTTTAGCAAATACTTGGTGCTATTCCGTATTCCTATTGAACAGATATTTTTTGTATCGTAACTATCTATATTAAAAATACATATTTGGTAGCTCTTTCTAGCAAAATTATTTAAATATGTCGTCTATAGCAAAATAAACACATCATTTGAACAAAAACACTACAGATACCAGGATATAAAACTACTCGTATACAATTCACTTCCAACACAATATAAAATATCTGATCTTACAAGATACAAAAAACACATAATATGAAACAGGAATAATTTATAATTTTGTTATCTCACTCATCACTAACAAGACACATCTATTTTGTTGAAAATATGTAGAAATCGATTTTATATTTTAACTTTTATACTTATTGTTTCTCTTTTTGGAGTTAAACTTCTTTACGGGTAAGCTGGCGAATGCGTTACGAAAAGTGTAATGCGTTACGGGCGAGGCGAACGGGCTGTATCACATTGTAGAAGCAAGAGAGAGCAGTGCACGCGCACATTTTCTTTCTCTCTTCCTCTCAAAGCCAGTGCATGAAGATTATTCGTAATTTCATTTCGTTCTTGAACAATTTTATAAATACTGTAGGAGCAAGAGAAATTTTCTTTCTCTCTAGAAGTTTTGCTTCAGTCGTATGGTCTAAAGCACGCTCGTTTTTTGTAAAGGTACTGTAACTAAGCCCAATGTTTTTTTTACTATATACAATTTATAATTTACAATTGAAAAAAGTCCTCTACAACACAGGTGAACTCCTAGCAGGGAGGACCATATACTATACCTTTGTAATTTAAATATATTAAGAATAAATAAATAATAAAAAAAATAGCGGCCATAACTATGTATAACTGTCGTAACGAATTTATCTACAAAAAGGAGGCTCATCTAGTTTGAATGAACCAGATTCGAACACCGCAGCGGGTATTAGGTACCGAACGATACTGACGTACTTCTTATCTTACTAATATTATAAATGCGAAAGCTTGTATGGATGTATGTATGTTTGTTACTCTGTCACGCAAAAACTACTGAATGGATTTTAATGAAACTTTACAATAATATAGCTCATACATCAGAATAACATAAAGGGTATAATTTATAAAGCTAGCTATTTATTTTCAATATATTGAAAATAATAATGATTGTTTAATAGAAAATGTCAAAATTTGAGAATAACATTTTGCAAAACATGATTGTTAAATCAAAATTCTATTTTAGATAATATTTAAATTAGTGAATTTATTTTAAGTACTCACCTAATACTTTGTATCAAGGAATCAATTAAGAATTTTGGTATAAGCATAGATGGGACTTAGGAAAAGAAAATAGATTATATATTCGAAGTACTAATCCTACGCAGACGTAGTCGCGGGCAAAAGCTAGGATGCAATAATTTTGCATTTTATAGGTACCTTACTTATTTTGAAATTTTTGAATAAAATCTAACAATCATTTAGGAAGGAATTTTATTGATGTTTTTATAAATCGGCAATCGGTGTTCGTCGCATATCTTTCATCCTCTGATTTCATCTATGAGATTCGTTTCCAAGTAGGTTTTAAAAAGATCTGAACCTTTGTTTTAGTAATAAATTGATACAATCTATGGCTATTCCGATAAAACTCGCAACAGGAAAAACTTATCTAATAAATCTTTATTTCATGCGCCGACGTTTCGAGACACCTCCTCAAGACCGCATCATCGGATTGAAATATTAACATTTTAAAACATCAGATTTCTTAGAATCAAAATCAGACCGGAAAAGAGTTTCTATTAAAAAAAAAAACACTTCATAGAAATATGATGAAATAATTTTCGTGGCAACATTTTTATCCATATTATGATATGATCCAACCAAGGTAGAAAACGTGGTGAAATTCCCGGATCTGACTTTAGAGGTAATAGATTCGAAACCCGACAAAGTATAAAATAAAAAAAAAAAACACAATATACTAGTATAAAATAAATAAATTAAAAACTGTGCCCGAAACAAACAATTGGTGATTTTACTGAAGACTTGGCTTACAGAAAGAATTAATTTGTATTAGCTTACAATGACATATTATTCTAAAGACTTTAAAATTGTTATTTATGTTTTCATAATTTTTCTTTTATCTACCTGTAATTCTGTAAAAAGTTTAATTTTATTATATATCTATAATTGTAAAAATGTAACTATTAAATCACTATAATAAGACGTTAAGAACCCGTTAGACAAACTACAAAAAAGTCTAATATTTTAATTAATGAAGATAATATTAGCGAAAGTCAATCGAAAATCCGAAACAGAAAAATCAGAAAAAGATACGGATACATCTGAGACTCGAACCCAGGACCTCTGGCAATTCGGGCGTATGTATCCGTATCTTTTTCTGTTTCGGATTTTCGATTGACTTTCGCTAATATTATCTTCATTAATTAAAATATTATAATTTGAGGTTTAACTCAAGTTAATAAGTTAAAAATCAAAACAAAAATACTAAAAAGTAGTTTATCGGGACTTTTGTCTTATATTTGTAAAGTGTATAAAAAAAAAAGAATAATATTTAATTCGCCGAACCTAATTCAATTTAGGGTACCGCTGCACCGGGAACTATTTGATATAGGTACATTCAAATGCTCTACCATAGGACACCCGAAGTGATTCGATACTGTTGGTGACTTAGTAGAGGTACTCAGGTTCATGGAGTGAGGTTTGTAAAGGTCTTGGTGGTGAATGCGTCTGCACGGAGAAAATGTTAGTCTAACATACGATCATTTTATTCGTAAAAACGGGACTGAAGTTCTTACGAACAAATTAACAGTGTTTCAATGTTTATTGGAATTCAAAACAATCAAAAATTTGTACTATGCCCCTGTTTACTCTTTGCTTATCTACGGAATTATAGGCTGGGGAGGATCTAACGAAAACGATCTACTTAAAAAACTTATATACTTAAACCATGCTTTAAAAAAATTCTACCTTCTCAACAGAATCAATTTTGTAGTACCAAATGTCGGAAAAGCTTCAATGTATCCATAGCATATTTTTTCATATTCATAATGTAAACCGATTCGTAGTAAACATAAATCTTAATAGTGATTTAGCGTATAACTTCATCTTAAAGAAAATTAGGTCCTTGTTACAAATTGATTTATTAATAATATTTATGTGTTTACAGCCCAAACGCCCAAACGACTATAACTCTGGAGTACCCAGTGTATCTACTCTAACTGCTGGACATCTGTCGGAACTTAACCTAAGTTCTAAGCCTTATGGCATTTATCAAAAATAACACTACGTGTCATTAAATGACAATACACCTACGGAACATGTTGATTTGTTAAAACAAACAAAATAAATTTGCTGTTATTGAAGGAGATATTATATAGGTATATCTCCAACGTAAAAAATTCCGAAAAATCACTCATCAACTGATGAATAATTCCTCCGTACCGCCAACGAAACACGTTAAAAAAACACCGAAAAAGCTCAGCTATCTTGGGGGGATCGCTTCGGGTTCGGTCGACGGTCGTGCAGGGCCGGCCCGGACCGTAGGCGGGACCGACCGAGCCCGACTCTTCGGCCTGCCAGCCTGCTAGCCTGCCATGCCTGGCGCGCACCGCCCAACCGCCCAACCGCCCAAGGGCCACGGCTCATACAATTTTAAAGAAGGCATATTTAAAAACGCCCAAAGTAAATGTTTGTAAGATCGGCGTGAAGCGAAAATGTGCTCTGCCTGTTAATTAAAATATAATCATTAGGATTTTTTTGTACATTATATTCACACATTAACAAAATCCCTCAGTTCCTATCTCATCTTTAGGGATGCTGTGTGGAGAGTCTTTTTAGGGAAAGGAAGGAGATGAAGTTTTTAGAAGGAAAAAGGTATGAGGAGTGGGTTGGAATCTGGGGGTCAGTCGATCAGGATGTATGAATTAATCCCTCCAACTGCGGAGCAAGGCGATGGGTCAAGAGAGTCCTGCTTGAGATATCTAGGGTAGGTCTTCCTCAACCAGTCTCTCCAAATCCGGCCTGCCACGCAGTAGAAGGGCAAACGTTAAGTCAAATCACACCCTGCATGAGCCCGGGCATAAAAACCCTGCTAAATCACAAAACGTAGCGAACCACTTGGGATTTGGGATGACCTATGGCAGGGGTGTTGGTTATCTAATAAATGGTTTCTGGGGTGGCGGTACCCATATCCTTCTCCTAAATTGAGGCACTTATTAAAAAAGAAAGACACGTTATCATGTTACGAATAACCTGACAATCTGAAAATCTCCTACTTCATCCATTATACCTACAAATTGCTTGTGCAATTTTGGTGGAGGACTAAACCAACAAATGAATTGAACGCACGACCCTGTCACGCAGGATGAAGATTGCACTGATAGTAAACAGCTTCCTTTAGAATAAAAGTTAATGACCAGAAACAGAAGTTATTGATTTTTTTCTGCGTTCATTTTCTTGATATTTCAATGGTTTTTGCCTTGCCTGACTCACTGGTTAGAATTCAAATGTCGAGACATACACAATTACGTATACCTTCAACACATGACACTAAATTTATATATATTTTACGCAATAAATGTCAACCGTGCTTTCTTCAGGGTAGATACAACTACTCTCACACATGTTGGAAAATCTTTATTCATTCTTAGTTAAGTATTAGATAAATTTAGAAACACACATAATTTGCTGCGTCCAGACGACAATGCTCGCGCAACACCCCTGCCAAAAGAGTAAAATAAAGTGAATTATATCAATTTATTCGGGCCACACCGTCAAAGGACGAGCCCTTTTGACGGCATCACTCAGTGTCCTATAATGATATTATTATTATTTAAAAAAAATAACCGCTGCGTTAATAATAAAAATTATTAATTACTAGCAATTATTTACGCATTTATAAAAGAAGAAAACGAATATATTTTCTTTCACAAATCATTTCATACATTCTTTTGACTTTTTGACAAAACCTCGCTAAAGTTACTTGAAGCAATGCGCCCTCTTCGACAGTGGTCTGAGACAATGATAATATATATACCAAATTTAACGAAATTGATGTTTGACGAAGTTGAAAAATCCGAAAACTTCAATATTTAGGAAACGTGATGAGACATCCGTAGAAGTACGAGATCTTGCATCTCATAATGCAGGGAAAGATTGGCGGAAGACGGGGCCCTGGAAGAAGGAGGACATCGTGGCTGAAAAACTTGAGACAGTGGTTTGGCCAGTCTACTGTAGAGCTGTTCCGGGCCGCAGTAAACAAAGTCCGCATAGCCAACATGATAGCCAACGTCCGTTGAACGGACAGGGCATGAGAAGAAGAAGAAGAAGACGAAGTTGGATGAAAGTGAAAAGTCGATGCAAACAAGGAATGGGAGGAAAAGGATTACCAATGAAATATTATTTCACTTTGGAACGATGTGTAAATTACACTATACTTATCACAATATCAGACGCTTGAGATTATTTTTCACAAAAACGGCGCTATTAAAAATATCCAAGTATTATTTTTATCACCACTAAAATTTGACACTATTTATACTTATAATATGATAATTTGAATAATGCTTATTAAATTTTGTAAAATAATATTTTATTTTTCTTGAGTATATTTTCAACGCGCTTCGACCACAAACAGCTCTCGTCTGGGGCCGATTTTAGTATTATAATATCGTCTTAATAAATAATAAATCTCGCTTTATTTACGGGACATTGTTTGTAATGTCCTTCACTCATCGCCGTGACGCGTCACCGCCGGGGCACGCAGTGCTGACGGCGCGCCACAACAACCAAATACTGACAATAATAATAATATCAAATATTCACTGATGAACTTAGAGGAAATTAATATTTTCTTATAAAATCTTTTATCAGTCGTATAACGGTTGTTCTTTTCTAATTATTTGTAAAAGCATCGCTAATACAATATGTTGTGCTAAAAACATGATTAAAAATGTTATTCGAAAAAACGATCATTTTAATAGTAAAAACGGTTAAAAACGGGACTGAAGTTCTTACAAACAAATTTACAGTGTTTCAATGTTTATTGGTGGGATCATGTAAGAATAATTTGTTGGTATACGTAATTTCTTTCGTACGTATACCAACAGATTATTCTTACATTTTTCCGCCAATAAACATTGAAACACTGTTAATTTATTCGTAAGATTAACATTTTTCTCCGTGTGGGTTTCGAAGAAAACGTCTAATTTTACGTTCACCATGTTCAGGTGTGCTAGCATGGTCGATCGATATGAATTAAGAATTCAGTCATTGTGAACTGTTACTCATTCGTTGGAGATCTGCAGTCATGCTAGGGAACCATGAGAAGTTACCGAAAGTTATCCTATTAATCCTTGTCGATCGACTGTGCTAAGGGGCCAGAGGCCCTAGCACACTCGATCGATAACGATTGATAGGATAACTATCGGTAACTTCTCATCGTTCCCTAGGACAACTGTACATGGCTAACATACAAACAACAGTTGATGTCGAATATGTTAAGGACACTTAGTCATTACATCATGAACCGTCACTTATTCGTTGGCGATCTGCAGTCATGCTAGGGGACCATAAGAAGTTGCCGAAAGTTATCCCATCAATCCTTGTAGATCGACTGTGATAGGAGGCCAGGTACCGGCTCGCGCTTCCCACGGGCGAATTCGGGTACAGATTTGTGTTTGAAATGTCAGTTGATTCACCTAAATTTGGAGCACGAAATGATATTAATTATAAAATCATAATTATTTGTAAATTATTTACTAATTTCAAACCTAAAATCGAATCAAAAATACCTTAAATAAAAAGTTGGTATGGATATCAAAATGATGTTTAATTCATTTGAATTAAAATTTATTTCATAGTTTTGTTATTAGGCGGTATATCTCCTTTGCACACACGGGCACTATTTATCATTATTTAAAACAAAAATCGTGGAACCTATTTGGGGATATATTTAGTCACACTGACGAGCAGTTGAGACTCTTGTGTGGTATCACATAAAATTAAAATTAAAAAAAATCTTCCAACACTTGATTGTGTTATATCAAAATATGGTTGAATTTTTAATGAAATTCCAACGCTGATGATTTTGATCGAATGATTTATTCAACAATTTTAACGGTACGTCGGCAGGTCTGTTAAAAACTGGTAAAAAAGAAAGATTTGTTAAAAACCAAAAAAATATAATAAACCCGCGTTTGTTAAAAAATTCAAACTTTGGGTCGGGCTGAGAGGCCTTCCTTGCCCCGCCCACAAAAACAATGCTCGCATGATTTAAAAAAGGAACACCATTCTTATTTCAAATGTTGGGTACTTGGTCTAGTGGTTAATTTTTAAAAATAATTATTTTATAAAAAAATATAATTTATTAACAACATTTAATTTTTCATTTTTAATAAAAAACGTCATTTCTATCATGAGCAGTGAAGCTTTGAAATATGCATTTAACTAGACTAAAAAAATATGACCAGACATTATTCTTGTCATGTATAGTTTGTGGCAACATATATCTTTAAAGAAAATTATTCCACACAGTAGGCCACACGGAGAAATTTTTTATTCTAAAATACGATCATTTTATTCGTAAAAACGGTTAAAAATGGGACTGAAGTTCTTACGAACAAATTAACAGTGTTTCAATGTTTATTGGTGGGAAAATGTAAGAATAATTTGTTGGTATACGTAAGAAATTACCTATGCCAACAAATTATTCTTACATATTCTCGCCAATAAACATTGAAACCCTGTTAATTTGTTCGTAAGAACTTCAGTCCCGTTTTTAACCGTTTTTACGAATAAAATTATCGTACTTTAGAATAACAATTTTCTCCGTGCATGATAGAAATGATTTTCCATAGAGCTGATCTCTTTTTTTTAAGGATGCTGTGTTGATGATTTTTTGAAGACAGGAATGGAAGAACCTGGATTTTTAAGAAACTCGCGTTATAAGAAGGAGGAAACACAGAAAACTTTAGTAAGAAAAAGAATATTGCATCTCATAGCTAACGAAATAACTCTTTCAAGTAACTTTTTTGTACATAAAATCAATATTGTTTTATAGAAATGAATCACATATATCTGCGTTAAAAGTCAATCATATTGACCTCTACTTGACAAATAGATATATTCATACTTTTTTTTTTCACTTACTAACCTTCAAAAAGTTATCAGCTGCCACTGAATATATCAATATCTATCCTTATTAAAATTCACAATATCGAATTAATACATTTTCCCCTCTCTCCAAAAGGCGTAGGAGACCAACACATAATATTCACAAAATAACATTTTGAATATTTCCAAGACAAGTTCGGGGACTTAGATGTTGTTAGGTCCCGCCCAGTTCTCAAGCCCCCGCAGGCGAAATTAAAACAATATTCATATATCGTTACCAAAACACTGGCTCACATTATTGCTAAGGCTCCGAAAGAGTAGGCTGATATTCCTATAAGATAGAAAGAAGCCTGTTAGACGATGCTAGCGATAACAGCGTTCATCATCATCAACACAGCGTTACATTCCAGGGTGGAATTTGTCCTTCTCCACAGATGTTCTCCTTCTACTACAGTATATTGGCATTCTTCCACAGTCTTCTGGCCTTCCCATCTTTCTCCGATCTTCTTCTATGCAGTTAGTCCACTCTTGCATTGGTCGGTCTCTGGATCATTTACCTGCGTTTGGTACATTTTTGGCTAATCCAAGCACCACGTATCACAACCATTGGTCTTCAACTGGTCTGAGGTTTACTGCTGTGTGTTCTTTGATGTTCTTCTATTTTTTCTTCGTTCAATGCACCAGAAATATTAATAACTGTTGAAACTTGAACAATTTTACTCGAGTTCTTTAATGATTCCGTTATTGGCCAATCTTTCAGTTCAGAGACTCTCAAATTCGAATCCTCAACGTCGTATCTCATTCCTTTGCACATATTATCCAAGATTCTCTGCCAAATACAACTATTGAGAAGATTGTCTCATACACTTGGTGACTCCAGATTATTGGTTTTGGAAGGTCTTGCCTTCTATTTTAAACCACACTTTCTCTTAGCTCTTTGTTCATCATGCCTTATCGAGAGTTGAATTATGTCGTATCTAGAGTTTTTGCAAGATTGCGTGTATTGTCTATCTTCAAGCCCAGTTAAATCTATGAACCATTATCCATATCACACTTCTGCACGACTTCTCCAATTTAATGTATTTTAATGTCCAAGTTTCCGCGCCATCCACAAATATCAAGAACATATTTCACTGTTGTTTGTTATCATCCAATAAATAATAATAATTATATCTTAAGTACTGAAACAGTAGCATTTTATCAAATAATATAAATCTCTCTCAAAGAATACCTACAAGCCATACATCATCGCGCTGGCGTAGTACATGTTCTTATTCGTTATAACTAATAATATGCAATTATCTGCTTCATTGTCTGTTATTATCTGGAAGTATCGACGTTAGATCTTTTATATGTGGATGCTTATTATAAAATTCAAGGTAGATAGCGGACATGTATCTCGTTTCGTGCATAAGACACTCTACTGTGCTTGGAAATGGAGGTGGCCTCGAGGTCCAGGGGTAAAAGATCAACTTTGTTATCCAGACACCTGTTACTAACTTATTGAATGGGTAGGCAGTGAGGATCGAACGACATGCAAATCTGTTTTGACTTTCGTACATAGTCTCATAGAAATTTGACATGACCCGAATAAAGAATAATTTGATAAACTTCAACTTGTCGTCTTCCTTGGGGCAACTACGTCTTCTGTTTTGGATACTTAAAAAAAATCGTTGTATTTACATATATAAAAAAATCACAGCGAACTTCAAAATGCAGGTCAGTAGCTAATATGAATTAAGTTTCTCATAGTCAAAATATCTTGTTTGATTTGTGAGGTACTTACTATGCCTTCCTTACCCTTGCAGTGTCCAAAACAAAAAACCAAAATTCGTAATTTTAAATGTAGGTCACTAGTTATAATTATAGATCTTAGTTTATTTGTACAGCGTCCTTGAGGTGATTTTTCACGAAAACGGCCTATAAAAATTATTGAAGTTGAAGATACTCTGAGTGGAAGATACTCTTAGTATCGCCCTGGTGCCAGAGTGGAAGATACTCTTAGTATCGCCCTGGTAACACCATTCAGAATTGAAACGTTGCTTGAAATGGCTTTAGCCGTGTTTAGTGACTAGATCTGAATAGCCAGGTACTTCCATACCTTCCTCTCCCTCGTCTCCTTCCCTTCCCCACTTACCTTCAGCCTCATAACATACCCCAATTGGGGATACCATAGTCTCACTGGCTCCAGAAGGGAGCAGTTGGGACTCTTGTGAGGTATTCACTGTAAAAAAATATATATTATTATCATGAGGGCAATTGCGTAGTTATTTAAAAAAAAGGAATGAAAATTAGACCATTTATTTTTTTCTAAAATAATTATTTTGTTACTTTTCTCCAATTAAAGTCTGATTAAAGAATTATATCTTTCTTCTCACTTATATTAAAGTTTGTTTGTCTTTTTTCAAATAATTTGTCTTTTCTTCTCCTTATTATAATAAATGTACCTAATCTTTTCTTTCCCCTATTGAAGCATCATCACCTTCCCTGTTAAAGCAAGCCTACCTCACGTTTTCTCTTCGTTTTCTTCTTATATCAATCTATTTTATATGATGGCATACTAAGAAATCATATTATCTTACTTTTTTCGTTTTCTCATTTTTTTCAAATATTGTACTCAGTCTTTTACTTTGTACAAAATGTATCTCTTTTATCCATCATACCAAGGAATTGTATCTAACTTGTTCACCTTATTAAAATCGCACTTCTCTACTTTCAGAGAAATGCGGCCTCACAGACGAGGGATCACTGAGAGTAAATGGCAAAGGCAAGAAGATGAGGAAGCCACGCACCATCTACAGCTCTCTTCAACTGCAGCAGCTCAACAGGAGATTCCAAAGGACCCAGTATCTGGCCTTGCCTGAACGGGCCGAGCTGGCTGCCAGTTTGGGACTTACGCAGACTCAGGTAAGCAGAATCTGAACCATATCTTAGATTTATATGTAGGCATAACAAATAGAGAACATGGTCACTTACAGGCTGGATTAATTATTTAAATTTACACTCTAAGTTCGATGTTTAATACAAATGTGGATCAATACAAGATTTAACACTAGCAATAAGAAAGGGAATGATTCCTTTTTTGGCTGAGTGATGCTGCTTCTAATATTGATACTTCTGATTGGTTGTCGCATCGCCAATAGAAAGCTCTCTTTTTCACATATTGTTATTGCGTTATTTGAAATTTTAAAATATCTTCTTCACGAGTTATTTTCACATTCACTCCAAAAAGCCAAAAAAAATTAAGTAATTCACAGAAATCACATCCTTGTTTAGTATTTTCGTGAACTAAAATGAACCAGGATTCTCCACTTCTCATGGTCTTGCGTGTACGCACGGAGAAAAATGTTATTCGAAGAAACGATCATTTTATTAGTGAAAACGGTTCTTACGACTGAAGTTCTTAAGAACAAATTAACAGGGTTTCAATGTTTATTGGCGGGAACATGTAAGAATAATTTGTTGGTATACGTAATTTTGCACGTATACCAACAAATTATTCTTATATTTTCCCGCCAATAAACATTGAAACCCTGTTAATTTGTTGGTAAGAACTTCAGTCCCGTTTTTAACCGATTTTACTATTAAAATGGTCGTTTTTTCGAATAACATTTTTCGCCGTGTGACACATATCTACATACCGATCTGTTGTAATACTTGATCAGACAAATTTTCGATGATCTTTCTCTGTGTTCAAGCCTTCCAGTTTGTTAGTGACTATCATTTCTCCAGGTTCTAATTAGTATATAGTTTGGCAGACAAACATTCAGAATAGGCTTTCAACTGTCTGCCTGCAACGCGTCATTAGATTCTTTGGGCATGTTGCTCACCAAACTGAAATCTTGAACTTGGAGAAGGTCATGGTCAGTGGCAAAGTGGAAGGCAGGAGAAGCAAAGGAAGATCACAGATGTTTGTTTGATCAAGTATCATTACAGTCGTCCTAAACGGCAATGTCTGATCCGTAAGGAGTAAAGGAAACTGGTTCATCAAAACAATTAGAGAGGCGATCGTGATCCTCAGAAAAAACAAAGTTTTTGGTCGCCGGTAAATCTATCAAGAGAAACTTTACATATTTTTAAAACAAGCTAACATCACGCGAGATGTGACAATACTTATCACAAGATCACAGTCGCGAGCGCAGTATTATAGCGTGCGTCCACTTTAACAACACGAGATCAGTTTCGATTCTAAATGGTGGTCCTTCGCCAGAGTGATACTGAGAATATTATTCAAAATATTCAACAAACACTTAAGACACAAAACACAATATTTTTATAATACATTATTTGTGCGAACCAATAACTTTACCCTTTTTGTTGTGTGGGTGTTTTTAATAATATTCAATTTATAACTGCGGACTGACACATCGTTCCTATTAAGAATTTCAACATTCAATCAACTTTTCTATTAAAATAAAAAAAAAATAATGGTTCCATTTCACAGATAATAATATAAATGGTTATTTATTATTACACAAAAAGTAATGATTTTCTTTATAAGTCGTTTGCAAATTTACTTTTTCTTTCCATTAAAACGAATAGTAGCTACACCCACGAATATAAACGAGGATGTTAAAATAAAAAGATGTTTCTTTGTACCTTCTTGTACTTAGCAAAGATAAAATACTTTCAGGGAAAAAAAAAAACAAAAATTCCACAAAAGCGACTTCCTAATCTTTCACGTTCAACTTATTCCCTTGATAGTAGCTCAATCCATTTAATAAAGTTCACCAGTTTGTCATTTGGTATTTGGCTATCTTCAGATTCCACAAAAGTCTCTTCCTAATTTTCATGTTCCACTGATTACCTTGATAGTAGCTCAATTCTTTTTATGAAGTTCACTGGTTTGCATTTGGTAATTAATAATTTCCCATGTTCAACTTATTCCCTTGATAGTAGCTCAACCCTCCTAATGAAGTTCACTAATTTGTCATCTGGTATTCGACTATCACCGTGTTCCACAAAAGTGTCTTCTTAATTTTCCATGTTCCACTGATAGTAGTTCAATCTTTTAATACAGGTTGTCATTTGGTATTCGGCTATCTTCTGGTTCCACAAAAGTCTCTTCCTAATTTCCTTAGTTCAACTTATTCCCTTGATAGTAGCTCAACCCTTCTAATAAAGTTCACTAATTTGTCATTTGGTATTCGGCTATCTCCCTGTTCCACAAAAGTGTCTTCGAAGATATCTGGGTTTTCTTACTATCAATAGGGCTCATTAGCACAATAGGAGAATTGGAGTTTTTTTTATCTTTTTCATATTTCCAATGCTTTATTAGTAGATAATTTAATTTAATAATATTGTGAGTCCATCTTTAAGACTCTAGAATATGTCTAAACATGTATCGGTGCATTTTACACATACTTCGCTTTATTTATGTGAACATTTACTAGTTTGGCAAAATCTAATCCCTTATCAGCTCGGTTATAAAGGTACAGTGTTTCATTTAAAAAATTCCATCACTAAGTCACCGTTTTCTAAAATACGTAATAAAATAGTCCATTTGCAGAATTTTCACTTAATAATATGAAATAAAATAGTCCATTTGCAGATTTTTCACTTAATAATATGAAATAAAATATGTAGTCCATTTGTAGAATTTTCATTTATTTTCACTTAATAATATGAAATAAAATAGTCCATTTGCAGAATTTTCACTTATTAATTTTCTCTAAATAATATGAAATAAAATAGTCCATTTGCAGAATTTTCATTTATTTTCACTTAATAATATGAAATAAAATAGTCCATTTGCAGAATTTTCACTTATTAATTTTCATTTAATAATATGAAATAAAATAGTCCACTTGCAGAATTTTCACTTATTTTCCCTTATTAATTTTCACTAGCAACCTCCGAGGTATCGTGTCCCCACTATACCAGCCATACATTCCACGAAACACGATTTCATTTTGTCATAATATAATTCAAAATTAATTACATGTAATTATCACGATATTTTTAAAGCCATCCATCATTCTTTTTGGATCATTGTACCTGATAATTATATAAACAGGTGTTGAGAATTAGATGTCTCTTTCACTCTCGCTGGTTTCTAATGAACGGTAAAACACACGGACTCGCCTTAATTGGTATAATGCACGTGAACACGGAGCGGCGCGGTTTTAGAATAAACAAATTATTGATTTTATTCGTAATTATTAATATGATTTATTCAGGTTGATTTTTGTCTATTCATAACGGTACGGGAGAGAATATTTCTAACGGTAGGAATTACAGATTTGTAATGCCGTCTTCACAAACATGCATGAATAAATGGTATAAAAAGATATATTACGAAGATGTGGTCAGATAATAAAATAATGCCGGAGAGAAAAAAGAAAATCGCATAAAGTTGATATGACCCAGTTGAAAATTACCAAATTTGTATAAGTAGGTAGAAAATAATAAAAATCGATAAATGCAGTCGATCCAAAATTGCACAAAAGTTCAAAAACATTTTTTTTTTAAATATTAGAATAACTCCCTCTTATAATAATTTTTGGAGGTTATTCTCATCGATTTAATATATATTTGAGGAAGAAGAACTAATAAATCTCAATGAAAATACGATGAAATCCACAGAAAAATAAATAGTTTAAGATGGTATTACCGGAGAATACCGGAAATTATTCATTTTTAAATCAAATTCTAGACATATTGACTCTTTTTTACAAAAAAAAAACATAAATTGATTTTGAAGGTTTGTTATTTTTTCTGGTAAACGCATTTTTTTAATTTTGAAAAACTAAGTTTCTTTTTAATATACTAAGGTTATGCCGTTGGTCGTTGGCAGATTTGTTCAATTTTCAAACGACATATTGTATTATACAACACAAATTTTAAATCATATGAATCATACAACAAAATAAATCAAAATAACCTAGTAATCACAATTTTCAGAATTTTAATTTTAGTTAAATTAAAATCATTAAAAAATAAATCCGAGAACGTGTTTTGTGACGAAAATATCTCAGTTTTTCTATTTATATAAGGTCTTACAAACTAATATATTTCAGATTTTTTACACATTTAATTTGTTTAGACATTATTGAAAAATCACAAACGCTCATGATCAAAAAATACTTAAGAAGAAGTACACGATATTTAATAATTTATCATCGTATGTGTTGAGCATTTTTATTACTTACTTGAATGTAGGTATACATTAAAATAAATTTTGAATGAAATAAATCGATATTAAATTTTTAATTTAAAAAATTTGATACGCGGAATAATCGACCTTTCTCACTGGAACCTACCTGTACAGTTGCAAGCATTTTTAAACTTTTATTCTCAGCCGCTGGACCTAACGGTCGCAACTGTGATTCGAACCAAGGAACTCCAGTCTTACCGGGACAAGCGCCTTAATCAATTCGTCCACTGAGACCTCTTATTTTTAAAGTTATTTTTGTCAATCCTCATCCACAGCTTCCACCCCATCCATGATTGAAATTATTTTCTTCAGGGTCTCCTGTGTGGAGCAAATAGTTTAAAAAAATACCAAGAGTGTATCTACCAACTGCAAAGAGGTGCAAAATAACTACATGCATTGTAATAAAATTGATTTATTACTCAAATCGAATAGTCAGTATAAATTAAATAAATTCGCAAATAAGAATTACGGCTGCTCTCGTTGGCAATGTGCCTAAAAAACAAACAACGATTCAGCTCTATGTAACATTATGTCTCTTACTACGAAGGTCAAATTATAAGTAACTGTATTAGTTAATTAACGTTATCGTTTAAGGTTTAAGATAACCATAAAACTAACCAGTTTAGTACAAACGGCGGATGCCACAGGTATGCAGCGTGAGCCACCTGACATTACCCGTGTTTTACGACAAACTCGCACGATATAACTTATAACTGAGTTCATTACACTAATTTAAACCATCACTTAGCATAACTGGATCGACACATACAACGCTGCATTATTACTTATTACATGCCGAGGAGTTATTGCAATTTAATGATGAGTATACTTACACAATGAGACATCTATGGCTATTATTTTGTGATTATAAACATTTTGTAAACGATTTTCAATGATTGCCCACAGAACATCCAAATATATTACAGTATAATTTGAGAGGCTGGAATAGGTACAGCAATACTACGTTCACTTCAAATTGTTCGCTACGTTTGGTGACTTTAGAGAGAGAGAGTCGTTGAGGAAGTCCTTTAGACCTCTCCAGCCTTCTCTCGACCCTTCGCCTTGCACTGCAGTGGGAGGAATGGATGCATACATCCGTCACTCCTGGACATACTGATCACCAGATTACTGCCCATCCCTCTTTCCTTTTCCTAAAATGACCCTGTACACTGCATCCAAACAGATGACATAGGCTCCGACAAAAATAGTTATCCTCACGTCCTCCTGTGTGGATCTAATGTAAAAATATTCAGTCAAATTTCGCAATTCATTTGCCAGGACCATGCAATAAGCCATACATCAGGGATGGTATCAATTTGATTGTATTTTATTATCATGTCTATCTTTTACGACTTCTAAAGATATTATCATTCTCCCGAAAATCATTTTTCATCCTTCCTTTCTTCATTCTGTTCGTAATTAAGTGGACTAGCTACTAGCTTCAACTTGTGTGACAATTTTTTATATTAAATGCATTCTACAAGTAATGAGGTTCTATCTTCACGTCTTACAAAATAACATGTTTAAATGACTGAACGATGTCTGAAACTTCAATCTAAACACATTGCTACCGGCCATCGGAATCCCATCAAATCCAATCGCCTTGACATTTTTCCCATCTCCTCCGCCATCTGCGCTTCCCATAGACCAGTCATTACCGATTCACTTTTTTGCGTCCGATCATTAATCACTTCCACCACTTTACTGTTCGGTTCTCCCTACCGCGGAAGACTGTCTTCTGTTCCTATGAGACCGCCGCTGGCACCATTGCAGCGATTCGTTCCCGCTGTCAAGACGTCGTTCTTCGTGGCTACTTCAATGGACGAGAAAAAAATAGATAAAAAATAACAGATAACGTACAAAAAACGCATTAAATTTCAAATTTATATAGCACCCGGCGATGGATCGGAGCACACACTACCACAGAACAAAAAATGTTAAATATTAAACCACGAACAAAATTAGAATTTGGACTAGTATGAAGAGGTGATAAGAGATCTTGTGGAAGGTTTTGGAATGGCCCAATAGCCTAGAGGTAGAGCGTTTGAATTCAGTTTTTGGTACACAAGATCAAAATTTGATTCCCTTCTTTGTAGTAGTAATAAATTTTTTGATAGTTACCAAATTGTTGTCCAGGTGTATTAACTATGTAACAATTTCTAGACGTTTTGTTTTTGAAGAGTTTTATTTCGCATTTATATTTTTGTTACTTTTTTTTTTATTTATCTGCTATCGGTTTCGACACATCCGTGACATTCACTAGCAATCATAAAACTAGCTTAAAAATTATACAAGTTCAGGATGATTACTTTTTATTAGGTGGGGGTGGTGGGTTTTATGGGAGAGGTGATTTTGAATGAACGTATGAAATAAAACTCTTCAAAAACGTATAAAATTACATTAATAAAGTCAATTAAGATACACAACTAGATACACAGGTAAATGTTAAACCAACACTATAGAAGAAACAATAAATGATAAAAACCAATCAAAGATAAACAATTATAACCTACCTGTTTACATTACTGTTAATAACAGTAAATGACAACAATAATTTAAGTCAGTGTTCCTGATGTGTGCATGCTTTTCATAATAAATATTAAATCATTTTTTTAAATTAACTCCACTCAGTAGGCTCTGAGAAAGATAATTTCACCCTCAGGACCTACGCCATCTTTGGAGATGCTGAGAGGAGATTCTACACATGCCGAACGGATTATAGTCACGTACGTCACCACCCTACCATGCAGCCAGTCTGAGAATTTAAATATAACTAGCTGACCCGGCAATCTTCGTTCCGCCTCAGAATCAATAAATGTTGTGTTTAATGTATTAGCTGAATAAATTAAGTTTTTATTAGTTAAAATAAATACTCTAAGTTAAAAAAATGAAATTGAGCTGTTGACTAAGCACGAAATGTTCGGCACACTACACCATTAACAGTTAGAATTGATTCAAATTATGTCGATAAACTCACATTATTTGAAAAGCCGTTCCATACAAAATATATGAAAAAATAAATTTTCTTCATAATTATTTTTCCCGTGATTTTTTCCGATGTTTTAATAGTTATTCTGTTAATCGCGACGGAGACAAATCCAACAAATCAAAGATCATAAAAATCGGTTCAGCCGTTCTTTAGTTATAAATGATGTAACTAACACGACTTTGTTTTATATATTAAGATTTTTTAAGTAAATACTTCTTTACGCGCGCTTGACTTGAGGGGTAAACTGGCGAATGCGTTACGGAAATTACAGCGTTACGAAAGGCGTAATATCGGGCGAACGATAATAAATTAAAATTAATTTTGAGGTTCATTTCTCACAATCTAATTGCAACAACAGTGCATTTGGAGTGTGCGAACTCAGTGCATTGAAACGACTGATTTGTCACGATGATTGGTAACAATCCAAACGAATCTTCAATATAGATTCTTATACATTGATTACTAAAGAAGTATTTTCTTCAGCCGTGTGGTCTAAAGCACACTCGTATTTTTTTAGATTACCACCGTAGTGTTATATTATTATTAACATACTGCTGTATTTGTACGGTACCACGCTCATCTACCGACAGCCGGCGTGTCGAATATATAATCCAATATTCTCACAACATGACCAAAGAAGAAGAGGAAGCTGGCTTGTCTATTTTTTCCATCCATTAATAAATAATATATTAATCGAATTTGTTCTACAACGTCCAGGAACGAATTGCCGGCTTTGCCTCTATGAAAAAACAGGTGCGCGAAACAAAAGAGCGGTAACAAAAGACTAATGGTACCCCGTTGGGAACCGAAGTCAGAACTCTGGCATTGAAAGAAACGCAACAACTACTGTGCTACATATCACAAAAAAAGAGTGTTAGAAATCATGTGAGGTATAGAACAACAACGGTGGACTGTATGAAGACTATGAAGCTATTGAAAATGTTTTGATTGAGGTCATACTGTATTTTATTTTCAATTGTGGACCAATCCCCGATCCTTGCGGGTTACCGGTCTTTTTGATTCAGCCTCGAGTTTTTAAAATTTTATTTTGGTCCAATTCTTGATCCTTGGAGGTTACCGGTCTTTTTAATGCAGCCTATTAGTTGTAATTTTTTTATTTTGGTCCAATTCTTAATCCTTGCGTGTTACCGAATTCATTTTTTCCACCACATATGAAAAATAATTGAAAAAAAAAGATGTGGGTATACATGATACCTAAACACTTTTTGGTAAGTAATGAGAAAGCGATCGGGTGGTACAAATTTAATTTGTCTGGAATAATAATCATAACTATTAAATAAAGCTGTGAGTTAATAACTTTTTAGTTGAAAATTCAAAAAATCAGGACGTGAATGAAATTGTGAACAAAAAATTACGAAACTTAAAAATGTACATCAACACGCTAAGTGGGATCTTCTTTCGAGTGTTTAGCGGAGCTGACGAAAATAACCTTTAGTGATTTCGGAAAGAAATAATTTTGTCAAATTGTGACAACTAATATATCCTATCCACCTATATCCTTAAGTCTGAGGTTTTTTACGATTTAGCGTGAACACTTTTCAAAAACGTTTCTTTTCCAAAGTCGGTAACTCAGCAATTTTCCGTCGCGTATTATTATCGAACAGTTTTTAATTTTACACTATCATATGTTTTTTTTGGTCGAAGATTCTCTGGCATTCGAGGTAAGGTATTATAATCTACCTGGTGCCGTGTGCAAAATAAATAACTGACACAGCTGGGGCCAATAATTGCAGGTTGCTGCCGGAGCTACCGAAATTTCTTTGCTTACAATCCAGCGCCTCTCAATGTAATATTTTTGAAAAAAAAAACTATACGATGGAAGATTAATCTTATTTATTTCATGATTTAGATTAGGTAAACGTAGTTTTTTTAGAGATAAACATTCTCAGCTTACACGGAGAAAAATGTTATTCTAAAATACGATCATTTTATTCGTAAAAACGGGACTGAAGTTCTTAAGAACAAATTAACAGAGTTTCAATGTTTATTGGCGGGAACGTGTAAGAATAATTTGTTGGTATACGTAATTTCGTACGTTTACCAACAAATTATTCTTACATTTTCCCGCCAATAAACATTGAAACACATTTAATTTGTTCGTAAGAACTTCAGTACCGGTTTTACGAATAAAATGATCGTATTTTAGAATAACATTTTTCTCCGTGTATGAACAAGCTAACAATGTTTAGTATCAGAATAAAGAGGACTTTTAGACCGCCGGACGTCGTCGATTTTAAGTAATATTATTAATTCCAAATGATTATTAGATTTTTATCGACCTCCGTGATAGATTGGTGCGATCCTTTGTTCTGGATCCAAAGTTTGAGTTCTAAAGCTGTTGAAATTATCAAGAAACTTATTTATTTATTTTTCATGTCCTCCGTTAAACGGTTATTCACCAATATATCACGGAGAAGGTTACACATTTGTGGTACATGTAAATATAAAAAAGATATGGGGGGCAGTATTACTGTACAAAAGATGCTCGTAGTTGCTGAATTGTCTGTAACTGAAAATTTCGATAGTCAATGCAGAATCGTTAAGCAGTTGAGTCGTTCTGTTGATTGGCGCGTTCTGATAGACAGAAGTCCTCGTTTTCGGGGCGAAAAAGTGCATGGCATCTCCCACGAGTATAAGTGTTATTTTGTGACAGATAAATAGATATTTCATAGACCGACAAGCTATTATAACACGAAAATCACGTTTTGAGCTGAAAATAGTTACATTGGTCGAAAAATTCGAAGCATAAAACCGTTATATTTTCACGAACCCCGAAATCACCTTCAAAGTTTTTAATGAAATATGCAAACGCATTTCCCGGAATATAGTTAAAAATATGTGATAATTACGAAATTAGATAATTTCATGTATTTATAATAGTAGGTAGATACTTAACCTACATTTTAACAACTATATTTATGTCGTAATACGACTTCATAACACGTCATATTTTGTACATTATTTAAGAGGCTAGACTTTAAACGACACGCGGAACACCCTCGACTGTCATTCTGTCCCGCTCACAAAAAGGTCACGCACACTTACAATACATGCGAATGCGAAATGTGCGAATGAGACAGCGCTCAAATTTACCTACAGAAATCGCTCGAAAAGGGGTTTATGGAGAATACACTTTTCTACACCGAAACTTTCACGAAATTGAAATTTAAAAAAATATATCTATTTTAGAAAGAAGAAGCTATGTCGGTAGCTTTTTATAATTTTATAATTCTTTATGAGAGTTGAGTTAGCAGCAGTTTTTCCTTAAATAATATTTTTTGATAAATCGTACATGTTTGACAGTGAATGTTTACGTTAATACGAAACGCATCAAAAATTCGAAAACATACCGACATAGTTTTTACCCACTAGAAGGCATTATCTTCTTCCTTGCACTGTCCCAACTCATTGCCTAGGTAGGCTGTTGGGGTCGGCTCTCCTCGTTCTCAGGTTGTAGCTTCTTCGGTTCTGGGTATCGCTCTCTTCCAGGCCGTTTCTACTTAGAATTTTAGAGCAATGAGTCTTCCAGGAGTTCTTTGGTCTTCCTCTGGATGACTGTCGATGAAGCTCCATAGACATTGCCTGCTTCACTGTGTGGTCTGGTGGTCTCCGTTTTATGTGACCATACCATCTAAACTGTCGTTCCTCTAGCTTATTGTTTATGTCTGTGACACCCAGGCTACCACGAATGCGTGAACTTTTAATTTTATCTTTTAGTGACACTCCTGCCGACCATCTAAGCATTCGCATTTCTGCTGATTCAAGCTGCCTGGTGTAGGAGTTGTACATGGTCCAGCATTCGGAGCCATACATTATCGCGGGTCTAACAATAGTCTGGTATACCTTTCCTTTTAGTTTTATAGGCATTTTTGTGTCACACAGGATTCCTGTTACGGATCTAAATTTACTCCATCCCACACCTATTCTGTGGTTAACATCTGCTGCACATCCTCCATCTTTGTGGATGAGTGAGCCGAGATACTTAAATGTGTCACAGTTAGCTAATGTTACTCCATCCAGTTGCATCGAAGGAGTTACAGCATTTGTGTTAGAAGGCATTATAAAAAAAATATATTCATTTTGTGCAATTTTCGATGTAGAAAAGTGTTTTTTCCCGGGCGTCCTTTTTGTATGGGCCGAAAAGCGAAGTCTATCGTCTTAAGGAGGCAAAACTTTGACAAAAGTTGTAAAAGTTTGTCGCAATTAATAACCACTCGAGCGCTTTTTGCCACATTATGGCACTATTTCATAAACCTCGGATTGCTTTGTTGCCAAAATGTGGCAAATTAAAAAAATAAATTATTTATTGTACATTCAAAATATAGCAAAATAAATATTCTCTAGATTCTTTAAAATGTTTTAAAATTAAAGATTTTATTATTTTTTTTTATAAATCCTACAAATGTGTGATAATAGACAAAGGACATGGGAATTAATTGGCTACGTAGAACTATAATCAGTTTATATGACTCCATATTCAAATTCGGAGGTATGATTTTTTTAATGTGGATGGAAAAATTTCTTTTAGCAATTCGAGAAAAAATATTTTAATTGCTCTGTCGCTCCAGTGGTTAAGCAATGTTTGTCAATAAAAAAATTATTTTAACAATAATAACCTAGTTTAATACAATATATTTTTTTGCCGTATTTTTGACGGCCGATATCATTATTCATTATTGCTCTGTAAGTCCACTTGTTTCGTAAAAATCCACATAGTTTTAATTCTTCAATATAAAATTATATTACGCCCGAAAACAACTAACGTTTAAATATCTTTCACAATACAGACATGACTATATTACGATCGGGCATGACTTTCGGCTTCGGGCTATTCCACTCTTGTTCATGAATATTCACAAGGAACCCGATTGGCCAGTAGCAAATCCTTGCTCATGAAATACGATATAGGACTACCAAAAGTTCCCATCTATTATTTAATATAATAAATACTAATTAACCACTGGAGCGCCAGAGCAATTTAAAGTATTTTTCTCGGATTGTTAAAGGAATTTTTCGGGCCACATTAAAAAAATTCATACCCCCAAATTTGAATACGGATACATACAAACTGATTATATTTCTATATAGCCAATGAATTCACCAAACTTTTGTCTATCAACACATATTCATAGTTTTTATAAGACATATATTATAAAATCGTTTTTAAAACTTTAAAACATTTTTAAGAATCAAGGGAATATTTGCCACAATGTGGAAACAAAGCAACCCGAGGCTTTGGAAATAGTGCCATAATGTGGCAAAAAGCGTTCGAGTGGATAAAGAAATAAAAAATTTTAAATCATCGTTTTGATATTAATTTGGGAGGCAGGTACGAGTATTTATTGGACAACCAACGCCCCTGCTATAGTTCACTCCAAGTGTTTCGCTACGTTTGGTGACTTAGCAGGGGTGCACGGGTTCATGGGGTGAGGTTTGTCTAGGTCTTTGCTCACCTTTTGCGTGGCGGGCCGGATCGGGAGAGACTGGTTCAGGGACACCTTTTGACTTCTCCTGCCAGACTCTCTCTCATTGGGAGAGATGGATTCAGTTCTTCTGTACACATTAACCTTTAGATTCCTACACGTCCCTCATACCTTTTCCTTTACAGAAACTTCCTCCCCTTACTTGTCATAAAAATACTTTCCACACAGCCTCCCCAAAGATGACATAGCACTGTGGGATTTTTTTAACTCAAAGCCTTCTACGTGGAGCTAATGCTACACTTTTTCTAATAAAATATTAAGTAAGCGTAAGCCAGAAAAAATGCTATTTCTCAGTGACTTTTCGCATGACATTTCGTGACTACACCAGTACATACCACAACTGAAATATTTATGGGGCCAGCTATTTTTTCATATATTTCACAATGAAAAAAGGTGCTTTTTGAGTTTTCAATGAAAAAAAAATTTAAATAAAAAAAAAATCACGGCACGCCACTGAAGCAATAAAACCACAATAAACCAAAAAAAAAATCACATAATTTTACACCGACAATATTTTTGTTTAGTTTTTTTTACCGGTGAAGTAAGCAAGTAACTCGGGTCGGTGGTACGGGGTACAGGTAATAATATGCATTGCCCCCGGGCTTCGAACCCACAGTCGCTACCGTCCCGACCAATGGCGTACCCTCGCCAGCCGCGGCCCCACCATGCATTATTCATGGCTATTAAAGACGTTGTGAATTTCATCAACTTTTTTTTCTACGGCGATACGATGATGCAGATGTAATGAGCGGGCATGAAAGTTGACAACTTTGAAAATTAGACTTCTTTGTGTGATCATTTTTTGAAGTTAAATTTTTTTTATTATTATTCATTTTTTATTAATTCTAGACTTAGTGATATACCTGTGTCGCTAGACTATATAGCTGTGTTGAGAGAAGGCGCTTTAAAACATGAGAAGTTTATAATATAATGCAATATATTTATTTTAGAGTTAAAACTATGTTACGAAATTTAAATATGATGTCTACCAAACAACATTTAATAAATATATAATATGTTAACAGAGAATACCGGAAATTAGTCATTTTAAAATCAAATTCTAGACGTATTGACTCTTTATTACAAAAAAAAACATAAATTGATTTCGAAAGATTGTTATTTTATGTACACGCAGTTTTAAAGTTTTGAAAAACTAAGTGTATTTTTAATATACTAAGGTTTACCGTTGGTCGTTGGCAGATTTGTTCAATTTTCAAACGATAGATTCTATTAAACAACACCAATTTCAAATCATATAATCATACAACCAAATAAATCAATACATAATCTAGTCAACACAGTTTTGAAAATTTTAATTTTAGTTAAATTAAAATCATTATAAAATAAATCCGAGAACGTATTTTGTGACAAAAATAACTCAGTTTTTCTAATTATATAAGGTCTTACAAACTAAAATATTTAAAAAAAAATTTACACACTTATTTTGTTTAGTCATTATTAAAAAATCATAAATACTTAGGATCAAAATGTACTTATAAGCAGTGCACGATATTTAATAATTTATCATCGTACGTTTTGAGCATTTTTATTGCTTACTTGAATGTAGGTACATATTAAAGCAAGTTTTGAATGAAATAAATCGATAAAATGTTTAATTTAAAAAAATTGATACGGGGAATAATCGATCTTTCTTATTAGAACCTCCCTGTACAGTTGCATGCATTTTTAAACATTAATTCTCAGCCGCTGGTCAATTAACAATTATTTACAAGCTTAAAAATAAGATGCTCCCAATTTATCTGCATAGTAATATTATGTAACATGAAGATGTTCACAATTATCCTACGAGAAGACACAGATTTTAGGCTTCCCAAAACTAAACTTTCGTGCACACAAAACAGAGTGTTTTATAAAGGGCAAAATCTTTATAATAACCCATTAAATGCCTCAAGCCTTAGCACTTTTCGTAGGACACGTGCTATATATATAGATAACATTTTTAGCAATCCGAGAAAGAAGTTTTAAATTGCTCTGTCGCTCTAATGGATAACGTCATCAAAATAAACTCCATATTATATATACCCATATTTTTATTTTCATCTTTTAAATTACATTTCGATTAACCGGGATTTTCGTTTAACCGTGATTTTTCGGGAGGTTACTGTACACAAGAAGGCATCTCCCGACAAATTTGTTTTCCGCCCTGCCGGTGAAATATGTTTCCTGTTTTCGGCTGTTAAATGAGGCTTACTTTACTATGAAAATGTGAGAATTTAGTGAAAACGAACTCCGCCATATAGAATACCTCCCCCTGGCTAATAAACATCCCTGATCAAATATCAGCCCCCCATCGCTAGACGCTTGTTTATGTGGGCCAATTTAGGGTGACTGTAATGTATAAGGACTGCTGCGCGCCAGTTGACAACCAATTTGGTTAATTTTTCATACCCCCTAAAAAAATTGGCGTATTTTGTCAGAGGCTAAAAATATTCCCGCTTTGCAATAAAATCCAAATAAATGGAACATTTGTTAACGTATTCGAAAACTAAAAACTGTTTTCGAAAGGTAATGAAATAGGCTTTCAAATTTCTATATTAATTTTTTAAAATATAATTTTTTTTTTGCGAAAACTTAAAAAGGTCGTAAAAATGGCTCACTTTACTTTTTTTTCTAACTTAAATTACTGATAATGAAAAAAAATAAAACACATACTTATTTCATTAGATAAATGAAATATAAACCTTACTGTCACCTCACTTTGTTTCGTTTCATGTAAAAAAAAATCTTAAAAAATTGACAAAGTTCCATAATTTTTTTTCAAATTGCTATCGGAAACTTTGGTTTCAGAAAGGGGTAAATTTTAATTTTTGTGTGGTTTTCTTTTAGATTTGAATATATAGTTTGTTGTATTCTCTTTCCAATACCGTTTAGATCACATTTCTGACTATGATAGTAAGGGAAAAACAACGATTTCTGTGAGACCTATGTGAGCTGGGACAAATATGGTCTCCTGTGATTAAACGGGTTAAATATTTTTTAAAACATGTGATTCAATCGGTGACCCGACAATTGATCAGCACACACACTGCCAAACGCAGGGTAGATAGTGGCCCAAATGGCTTTATCCATGTTTAGTGACTAGATCTGAATAGCTAGGTACTTCTCCACCTTCCTCTTCACCCCACAAACCCAGGCACCAAACGCAGGGTACCTCTTATATACCCTGCGTTTGGCAGGTTCCCAGGAAGGCGGTAAACATATTCGCCTCCCAAATTGTAAGTAAATATAGTATTTTTCCCTCAACAGACTGCACATATAAGTATGTCGTATTTTATTACTTGACCGTATAACGTCACCGCATGCTTCTTCGGAACTCGGAATTATTGTTAGTAAAAATGTTTGTACACGAAGAAAAATGTTATTCTAAAATACGGTGTGTAAAATAAAATGTTATTATAAATGTTATTATAAAAACGGGACTAAAGTTCTTACGAACAAATTAACAGTTTTTCAATGCTTATTAGTTTGACGGAATTCTCAATTATTTCCAAGGCCGAGGTGTGTTCTACTCACTTAAGACGATAGACTTCGCTTTTCGGCCCATACAAAAAGGACGCCCGGGAAAAAACACTTTTCTACACCGAAAATTACACAAAATCAATATATTTTTTTATACTGCCTTCTAGAGGGTGAAAACTATGTTGGTATGTTTTCCAATTTTCGATGCGTTTCGTATTGACGTAAACATTTACTGTCAAACATGTACGATTCATCAAAAAATATTATTTAAGGAAAAAGTGCTGCTAACTCAACTCTCATAAAAAATTATAAAATTATAAAAAGCTACCGACGTAGCTTCTTCTTTCTAAAAAACATATATTTTTTAAAATTTTAATTTCGGGAAAGTTTCGGTGTAGAAAAGTGTATTCTCCATAAACCCCTTTTCGAGCGATTTATGTAGGTAAATTTGAGCGTTGTCTCATTCGCACATTTTGCATTCGCATGTATTGTAAGTGTGCGTGGGCTTATTGTGAGCAGAACAGAATGACAGACGCGGGTGTTCCGCGTGTCGTTCAAAGTCTAGCCTCTTAATTGAAGTATATATAATATTTCTATGCGATCAAAAACATCAAAATCAAAAACACATGATTTTGTATGCTTTCGCAATAATTCGCATGGCTTCAACGCGAACACAAGTAAATAAAATTATATTTAACGAATGAGTTTATTCTAACTTTGTTATTTAATATATTATACTCATTAAACATCAACATAAACCGAGTAGCTACTTTATGCGGTGGACCACCCAGCTGTGATGCATGGTGACCCCAATTCTGTCAAAATTTATGCCACAGTTCCCGCCCTTGGTAAGTAATGGTCCCACTATTTACAGAACCGCTACTTCGGGCTGATATCGATCCCCTTACTTAACAAAGAAAATTCTGTTACGCATAAGATACATAAATTAATACACTCCAAAAAAGTTAAGGCACGATTGAGAGTGTTGGATTTAGAACAAAAGAAAAATCATTTCACATACTACTTTCAGTCATTTTCAAATTTTGAAGTTTGTTTGGAGAATTTAACAAGTAGAAACCTGGTTCACGGCCAAAAGCATTTTCGTTGTTTATTTTTGGGGTGTTATGCCGTGTTGCGCAACCTCCTTCTTTAGCTGACGTTTCGGACAGCGTTAGGATCTGCCCTGATGATGGACACTGCAACGCTGTCCGAAACGTCGGCTAAAGAAGGAGGTAGCGCATCACGGCATAACACCCCAAAAACAAAGAACGAAAAAGTAGAAACCTATTAAAAATATAATCTTACTAATAATAACTGCGAATGTTTCTATGGATGTATGTTTATTTATTTATTTATTTAGGAAAATCAACAGATAATTTACATCTATTACAAAGAACTTAATAATAAAAATAAAATCCAATTACAGATTTTCACATAACTTAAAATTGTAATAATAATAATAATTAAATAAAAATAAAACTAAGGGTCCTGTACCCATGGGCTGACATATTTACAAAAAATACAATATTCTAAATATTAGATAAAAAAATAATAGAAGATGTAAGAATACAAATAAATAGCAATTTAAATGTAACTAATACACTAATAACCAGCTAAATTTCAAAACATAATGCATTATAAACTGTATCTTCACTACACAATAGCATTTTCCCGCCAATAAACATTGAAACACTGTTAATTTATTCGTAAGAACTTCAGTCCCGTTTTTAACCGTTTTTACGAATAAAATGATCGTATTTTAGAATAACATTTTTCTCCGTGTAAGGCTGACTGTAGTGGTACGGCGACGAGCAGGAGGACAAGGTGGGGGGGGGGGGGGAAGTTACCAGGCTATTCAGATCAGAATACCTAGCACGCTTGCTCTATATCGATCGGTAGGATAACTATCGGTAACTTCTCATCGTTCCAGGACAACTGCACATCGCTAACGTACAAACAACAGTTGATGTCGAATATGTTAAGGACACTTATTCATTGTGAACTGTCACTTATTCGTTGGCGATCTGTAGTCATGCTAGGGAACGATGAGAAGTTACCGATACTTATCCTACCGATCTATATAGAGCAAGCGTGCTAGGGCCTCAGGTCCCCACACACGGCTATTATCTAGATATTACACGGGTAGTAATATCTAGATATAAATATAACAAACTCTTATTTGTGTAGCTTCTTTTTTTGAACCAATGGAGACAAGATTGCTTTAGGTACCTAAGTACATAATATTTATAAATGCAATCGCCCTTTTACTAATAAACATTTTTTTGTTGGTTTTGTATAAGTCATTTGTTAAAAAAATGCGGCGTCATTTTAAATAAGACGTTATCTTATTTATCATTAAAACCGAGTCTCTCATTGGTGCATTCCGTTCGGGATTTGGACCAATAGAAAACGAGAATCACGTTTCGAAATTTATTCAAAGACATTATTATTCAAATTTATTGTTTGTACATTTTGAATAGGCTTTATTTTGTTCTAGGAATAATTTCGTGTTGAAGGTTGTAGAGTGTTTTCTTTGACCTCAATACATTTTTTGAAATTTAGTAGTCAAGATAAATTGATTACGTTTAAATTTTGCAGTAAATTTCATATTTGATGTAGCAACACTCATACCGAAATTCCTGGAATATTGTTATGTTTCTAATCGGTATAGGTACGATGGCAATTCTTCATTAGGAGGTCCCAGTGGCGAAGTGAAATCGATAAATTTACGATATCGGATCGATATGCGTAACTTTCTGAGATTTTATATCGATGTTGCGAGCACGGTTAAACCGTTGACAGCCAAACTGATATTGAAAAGTAATAAATTAGAAATCGATATACGATAATAATATAATCTTACTAATAATAACTGCGAATGTTTCTATGGATGTATGTGTGTTTGTTACTCTTTCACGCAAAAACTGAAAACACTGGATGTATTTTTATTTGAATTGTCTATCCGAAATGTTTGACAGTCTACATTTATTTTTTGACACTAAACAATAGTCAATTTGTTAATGGGGTCTTTAGTCATATTTCAACCATGTTCGTTACTCGCCTGCGTCTTAGATGCATTATTTAAATCTATGGATCGCTATGGATATGGATGTGTATTCGACCTCTTTCAATTCTAAGAGCTTCATTAGTTGAACTCCGTTAATGATAATTATTCATAAGCCAGTTATTTTGCGTAATGAACGATATTATCCAAATAAATGCGTACATTGACAGTTTATTTATTTATTTATTCACGCCCTAATGGGCCTTTACATGAAAATTTTATACATTGGTTACAGTAATTAAGTTTAAAAATGCAGTTGTAATAATTGTAAAAAAGCAACACATATGAATGTAATAAAATTTTGTGCAAATGAGCTAAATACTAGAAATTTGGTTCTATATAAGATAAGTAAGAAATAATTAGTAGAAAGAAAAAAAAAGTTAACCGAAACCTATCTAATACTATGGAGGTCGGGATAAAATTTATCAATCGTCGGTCGAAATATCTGTTATCAATCTTTGACCGTGTTCGCAAATATTGATAACTGACCATAGATGACGAATTTGGTCGATATCGTGTTGATATAGGGTTTTATCGATCGTCCATGCTAGACCTCCAGGGCGATACTGATTACTGGGAACATCTACAAGTTGTATTTCCAGTAGATATAATCATGACTGTCAACTGTAAGGCCACGTGTTTACCCGGAATGAGCACTTTACCGGGAATTGCAGACATTCCGGGTATTTCCCCTGTTATGAACATTGTTTTTGCATAACAAGTAATAAAAAATGTTCGTTGAATAACATTAACTTGCATATCTCCGGTAAAACCGGTTTACAAAACTTATTTTTACAGTAACAATAGATTATAGTAGAAATATACCTACCTACAAGTTTGCTTTTTATCATCGTTACTAGCAAAAAACATCCATTAGTAATGTTGAAGACATAGTTGAGGAAGACGCCAAACATTTTTCTGTTCACAAATACCGCACAAGAGTCACAACTGCTCCCAAATGTCCGAAGCCATTGGGACTATGACACCCTGATAGGAATACTATTGGGAACTAAATACATCGTTGTGGGGCTGTATACACGGAGAAAATGTTTTTTTTTTTTTTTACATTAGGTCCACACAGGAGGTCCTGAGGAAAATAATTTCTCTCAGGGCCTATGTCATCTTTGGGGATGCTGTGTGAAGGGTATTTTTAAGGAAAGGAAGGAGAGGAAGTTCTGGGAAGGAAAAGGTATGAGGGTTGGGTAGGAATCTGGGGTTCAGTGTGTCTAGATCATCCGCCGCCAAGACCTAGATAAACCTTACCCCATGATCCCGGGCATCCCTGCTAAGTCACCAAACGTAGCGAACCACTTGGGGTGACCTATGGCAGATGTGTTGGTTATCCAATAAATGGTTCCCGGGGCGGCGGTACCCATTCCCACCTCCTAAATTGAAAAAAATTATTCTAAAATTATTCTAAAAGTTATTCTAAAATACGATCATTTTATTCGTAAAAACTAATGTAACTTTAGATTTGAAAGAGGACGAACGTAAATAACGTCTATCCGAGCTCATAAACGAATTTGAGCAAATATCCAATTCCACTAAATATATTTCGATAATTCGTCAATTCCGGAAATATAAATTTAGTTGCATGTCTATTTTTATTCGTTCAATTAATAAACCGATAAAAAAATATTAAGATGCATCTGACGTTATTACTTTTTTATTATTTTTTATAGTGAATACCTCACAAGAGTCTTAACCGCTCCCGTCTGGAGCCAGTGAGACTATGGCATCTGGGGCATGTTATGAGGCTGAAGGTAAAAGCGGAAGGGAAGGAGACGGGGAAGAGGAAGGTGGGGAAGTACCTGGCTATTCAGATCTAATAACTAAACACAGCTAAAGCCATTTCAAGCAACGTTTCAATTCTGAATGGTGGCCGTACACCAGGGCGATACTAAGAGTATCTTCCACTCTGGAACGTGCCGCAAATTTACTATATATTATTTTAAATAATTAATTGTGAAATAACACAAATCAATTAAATAAAATTTATTTGCGCACGCGCGCCGGGTTCGAACCCGCGGCCTTCGGAACGCCCTACCGCTGGACTATGCCGGCCGTCTTGTGACCATTGTGAATTGTGATATCATCTGGTTTAAAGTCGCACGGAGTCCTTTCCACTTCAAAATCCAAATTACAATCTTATTTTTTCTAGTATTAGCACGTTATTTTAAAGCTTCTGAATATTGTAAACAAAGTTGGGTTAGGTCCTGCTTGGAGAATAACAATAACAATAATTATTCTACAGTTTGTTTGGTATAGCATTAATGAAAAATGTCTTTAAATAATATTATTTTTAAATCATTGTAATCAGAATCAAGAGACATGCAATGTACTTCACTTGCTTGTAGGTAGCTGTGTAGGTATTAGGAGTCATCCTTCATATCAAATCGTTATAATTATTATGCAGATATTTACTTCAGTTGCGGTAGTTATTCATGCAGTGCCTACCTACCCGAGATGATTTAATGCTCTTGGGTAAGGTAATTTATAATTCTTCAATTCATTTGAAGCATGGAATAAAACCACCGTAGAAGATGCTATTTGGAACCAAATAAATTATCTATTAATTAAACGGTCCAGAGTCCCTAGCACGCTTGCTTTATAACGATCGGTAGGATAACTATCGGTAACTTCTCATCGTTTTCTAGGACAACTGCACATCGCTAAAGTACAAACAACAGTTGATGTCGAATATGTTAAGGACACTTAGTCATTGTGAACTGTCACTTATTCGTTGGCAATCTGTAGTCATGCTAGGGAACGATGAGAAGTTACCGATAGTTATCCTACCGATCGTTATAAAGCAAGCGTGCTAGGGCCTCTGAACACTGACCATTCGATATCGTAACGTTACTTAAAATGATGATAGCCGCGGTTGGTGACAAGATCCAGGATAGTCAGGCATTTCGGTAACTTCCTCATTCCTATATCCTGCTCTCTTTTCCAATTGAGGATACCACAGTCTAACTGGCTTCGTACGATTGGGAGCAGTTGGGTCACTAGGTATTCACCTAAAAATACATTTATACAGAAATCAGTTTATTTTCGTTTTCCTCCTAGTCAAATGCGCATGCTTCTCTGTGGCATTAGTCAAATCAGGGATGGTTTCAAAATCTCACCGTGGACTCTTAAAGTAAAAAAGTAGTCAATTAAGAAGTCATTCCTGCTAAAGCGTGATGGAAAGTAATGTAATAAATAACGTGTTTAGATATCTGGCACAATTGAAGAACTGCATTGCAGACAATATCCAATAATAAACATTTTTGACGTTAGTTTAAATTCGATTTACATATTTTAAATACTGAAAGAAGACAGTTGTCTGATCATTCTATGTTCAATTAATCTAATTATCTTGTTTATTTCACAATAGTCTCTTGTAGACTGGTTTTCCGTTAGGGCCAGCCTCAATTATTATTTGCTGTCACCGGTGGCACTGATGTCACCTCTGTCAGGTTTGTCACTGTCGCCTGAACGCCTTTGCTCTTGTGCCAGTGACAGTTCGTCTCTAAGTAAGTACAATACAAATCTGATACTAGGCAAAACGTATACAGTGGGTTAGGTACAATGCACAACTTGTTCTAGGCAAAATGGAAACAGTACAATGCACAATCTGCCTTGTATTGCATTTAGCGGTCTGCATCGGAGTGTCCTTGCGGTCGAAAGAAATGCATTTTTTACTTATTGCGAGTAGGTAGTTGGTGCGGCCATTCCGCGCTGCATACCCCGCTGGGCATTCCGTCGGCGGCCTTTGTCACCGCCGGGTTATGCAGTGAGGAATGCCGCACGGGAGCACAGGCCTGCCGTAGGGCGGCGGAAGCAGAGAGAGGGCGGAGATGAAGAAAATACAAGACAGATTGATAATAAAACAGATCTTTAAAGTTTTTCCGATCTAAACATAATATTTAAGTGATGCACCACATCGTGTAAAATTCAGGATCTGGCCGCTAACAGTAACACTCCTTACGTAGATGGTGATAATGTTTATATCACCGTTTAACATCAGAAGCCTGTTTGATTTATTGACGAAAAATACATCGCCAAAAATGGTGTTTTGTGTTATTTTGCGAAGCTCATGTAAATGTATTTAAATGTGTTACGATCATCTCCTAAAGAATTTAATTTTCCGGATTATTATATTTTCCTTTAAGCTTTTCTTTTACCTTTTCTCTTGGCTATGATCAATATTTAAAATTTTCTAAGGCTTTGCATTTGTTTGGTACGGTTGGAAATCTCCTCCCCTACGTCACACAAACCTCCATGAAAATCGGACCCTTATTTTTCTTTAATAACTACAAGGAATTATTTTAAGCCGCCCTTATACTACACATCTTTTTAAAGACACATGTACTTAACTAATTAATACGTTATTTACGGCATTAAACGCAAATCTTCCATATTTAGGTTGTAAATAGGCAACACCAAACGTTGTGTTATTTTTTGTTTTATGGCATGGTTGTCTAATAACTTTTATTGTGTTCTACTCGCAGTATTTAATTAAACCATCTAAAATATTTCTAAACGATTTAATTTTATTTTAATTTTGGCACATTTACATTGTTTTACGATCATTTTCTAAAAAATTAAATTTTCCACATTATACAATAAAATCATAACCGATTAGGGGTCAATAAAAAGAGATTTTGTTGTTTAAAGAGGTTTTTATAGTCCTCATAATTTTTTTTTTCTGGACTTATTAAAATACTATTTCAAAGGCAAATATGTGTTCTACTTGAAGTATTTAATTAAAAAATTTAAATTATTTTTAAGCGATCTAATTTTCAAACCAAATTCACCTTAAAGATGGAAAAAAGCTTCTCTTTCTGCGTTGGAGTAAGATAGCACACAAGTTTTGCCTAGATGGAATTTTTGAAGTAAGACTTCTTTAGAGGCATTATCAAGAGTTACCCAGATCGTTTTTGAACTGAAATAACATTTTAAATCAGAAATGACGTTCGATTTATATTTCATCATATTAACGTCGTAGGTATGGCAACAGTGAGTGTGACGCCTAGCAACGAATAACAAAACGTCATCCGTTTATCTTGTTTACTGATGTTTAAGGTAAGTTCAACAGGTTTTTGTTATGTTTTGTTGATTATTATATGATTTAACTAAAGATTTTAGATGGAACTATTCGTTTGTCTTATTTATCTCTATGATTCTTGTTTGTTAATTCTAGCTATTGAACTTAACAGTGGCAGAAGTGTGACAATAAAAATAGTGTTGTTAAAAATTCAAATGGCTGAATCGCAGGAAAATTTTGAACATTCGTCTATAAATAATTATAAACAACCTAATCATGTTCCGCCGCCTAAAAAAATGTAAGTTTTTATTTAGTTTTTAGTTTTTAGTTTTTAGTCAAAGAAGTTTTACTTCAACCGCGCGTAAATATTAGACGCACTCAATTTTTTTTATTTACCTTTCATGTTAATGCCTACCCAATTGCTCCCCACCGTCCGTAGCGGAGCCAGTGGAACTATGACACACCTTGGAGTAATTTCGAGGCTGAAAGGAGTGGGAAGTTTAGGAAGTACCTATTTGACTATTCAGATCTGGTCAACATGTCATTTCAAGCAACATTTCGATTATAAATAATGGTTTTTCACAAAGGCGTTTCCGAAAGAATCAACCACTCAGAACTCCTGACCGGCAATCAGAGGGGTGCGTGTTAGAGTCCCGTTGGCGACATGTATCTTTTCTCGGGAGATTTTTTCAATATGGATGAGTCTTTCAGGCTCATAATTATTGCTTGTTAATAATTAATCAACCATTACATTACATTAATAGACAAGGGAAATAGGATAAATCAGAACTATCAAACATTCTATCATTGCATGTGCGTTAGTTCTGCTTGAAATCTGGTTCAATGAACTCAAATTTGCTTTGAATTTAAGTGTCACTATCAAAATTGGTACTGATTGTTTTTTTTTACTTTCGTTTGTCGATGCGTTAGTGAAATATAAAATATACCCGTTCGAAATTATTTTCATTCAATGAACTCGAATTTGCTTTGAATTTAAGTGTCATTTTCAAAATTGGAATCAGTTGCCTGAAGAAAAAAAAAATATATATGGCGTTTACAAAATTGGAATAATAACATCATTTTATAATTTTTCACTAGTGCTAGTAATAACATAACAAACTTGACATTAATTGATGATATGTTTTGAAGTCTCGATATGATTTTATTTTATTAAATATGCACTTCCAAGGTTTGAGAACCATGCTAGAGTGTTGAAGAATTCAGTGGTGACATTCTAAATCAAACAGGCACCTTTTGAAGGGTAGACCGGAGCTGGACAGCGGGGTTTCACTCTAAACGGCGAGGGCCGGTGTCTGAGGCCTGGGGTCTTCTCCACAAACAAATAAACTATATTTTGCTACAATAATTGTTAACAGAATACATAAACACTTTCTTATCTAGGGCAGATTACTGGATAAACCAAACATACTTTTTTATTTTTAAAGTGAATATAGTACAAGAGTCCCAACTGCTTCCGTCTGGAGCCAGTGAGTCTATAATATCCCCAATGTGGTGAGGTTTGGATGTGTCTTTCGCCTCGACCCATCGCCATGCATCGCAGTTGGAGGGATGGATTCGTTCGTCCGTCTACGGATGCACTGCCCCCCCCCCACATTACTATCCACCCCTCATACCCTTTTCCTTCCCAGAATTTCCTCTCCTTCCTTTCCTTAAAAAGATCCTCCACATAGCATTCCCCAAAATGACGTAGACTGTGATTGAAATTATTTTCCTCAAGACCTCCTGTGTAAAACTTATTTTAACAAAAAAAAAACTAAAAAAAGATGCCAAGATAAAAAAAAGTAATATATAAAAAAAACAAAAATCGGATTCTATTATTTCATGTTTTTTAAAAAGCTACTTAGACGTATGCAAATTTTTTATTTGTGTATTTTGAATAAAATATTTTTCTAAAAAATATATTCACAATGGTCGTCGCTTACGTCTATTAATTATTTAAAACCGTTTTTTAATAATAATAATAATAATTGGATAATTTGTAGAGCGCCGTTTTTGCGAGAAATCACCTCAAGGTTAACATTAGCACCCTCTCTCTATCATTCGTATTTACATATCTCCTTTTCAAATCGTCTTCAGTAATCTTCTTTCGTCTTTTTTTAAGCTTAGAACGGAGCCTTAAAATCCTCGACTACGAATCCTGAGGTAGCAGGATCAATCAAATCGTTTAATTAATTTTTTATTTTATGTTTTATTTTTGTAGCACGTTCCAGAGTGGTAGACGTACATAGATACTCCCAATATCGCTCTTGTGAAGTGCCATTATTCAGTATCGAAACGTTGCTTAAATTGTCTTAAGTCGTGTTTAATGACCGGTTCTGAATAGCCAGATAAGTGCTCCCAACCTTTCTCTTCACTTCCTTATTCTTTTCAGCCCCACAACATACCCCGATAGCCGTTTGGGAACCGTTGCAAAATTTCCCATTTACATTAAAATATTCACTATTAAGTTGTATCTACCAACAAACGACGCATCACTAACATCCGTTTATCAAACACACAACGATTTAATACGCCTTTAAATTATCGCATTATTTTAATTTTAATAGATTTATTAACATTCCCTACTCTTGTATGTATGTAAAACATATTATTATAAAACATTGAGTTTTAATGCCAAACCAGTGCTTCAATGGAACATTGTTTCTAACCGGAACGGTAGATTCATTGGCTTAGTCCAGACTTCACACTATGAATGTGATCCGTTCCCTACCAGCAAGTAATTTAGCAAATACTTGGACATTAATAGGATGGCCCGAATACAATATTGTATTCACAATTGTTTATTGGCTTTTTAGTTTCTTAATTGGCCTAACTGAAACGGTTCCCGTGCGTAGTGTGAAGGACTGGATGAAGCAATTCATTTGAACTTAATCCAAAATTTATATTTCAATTTTGGAGATGGATATGGGCACCGCTACCCAGGGAACCATTTTTTGGATAACCAACACCTACGCCATAGGTCACCCCATGGGGTGAGGTTTGTCCGGGTCTAGCGATTGGTTCGTGGTCGAGTGGTATGACCCTTGTCTCCCAATCGGAAGGTCACGGGTTCGAACACGGCGTGCGCTAATAAATTTTATTTGATTAATTTGTATTATTTCACAATTAATTAATAAAAAATATATATTTACTATATTTGCGGCACGTTCCAGAGTGGAAGATACTCTCAGTATCGCCCTGGTGTAAGACCACCATTCAGAATTGAAACGTTATTTTAATAATGGCATTAACCGTGTTTAGTGACTAGATCTGAATAGCCAGGTACTTCCTCACCTTCCTCTTCCCCATCTGCTTCCCTTCCCCACTTACCTTCAGCCTCACAATATAATAGTGGCAGGCCGGATCCGGAGAGACTGGCTAAGGGAGACCTTTCGACCTCTGTAGCAGGACTCTCTCTAAACACCGCCTTGCACCGCAGTGGGAGGGATGGATACTGGTACATTTTTCCTTCCCAGAACTCCATCTAATTCTTTTCCTCAAAATATCCTGAACACAGCATCTCCAAAAAATGACATTGTTATTATTTAATTGTTTACCGCAGGACGTCCTGTGTGGAGCTAATGTAAAACATTACACATAGAGACAATCATTATCGATAACATGCAGTTATGACTTATGACATACTATTTGTTGTGAAATGTAATTTACTTTCCTGAGGATGTGGCCAAAATGCTCAGTGTCCTTTTTTTATGATTCTTTTCATGCTGCATAGTTATTCTGAAATAATTTATTCATTATTTGCATGTTCAGTACTAAGCTGTATTAAGCTGTTTCTTTTTGTAAATTGAAAGGCCAGACGGGAGTAGTTGGGACTCTTGTGCGGTATAGTACATATAAAAAATATATTATACCGCTCAAGATAAAGGTCATCTTTCGTACTCTGTTGTTGATAATAATACATATTTGCACTCAATAACAAATAAACAATACAAAAAAAAAAAAATTGTTTTCCTCGTTTTTGCCACATCTGAACAGAAGCAAAAAGTGCAAAGTTTATAATAAAAATGATATGCACATTTAAAAATATAATAATTTTTCATCTAGAGCAGTTTAATTCACAGTTGACACGGACAGCGAAATAACGGATTTTACTAACCGGAACCACGTTCCCGTTTGCTCCGTTTAAATCTAAGCACTGCCCAAAGAAACATTAAATGTGCGATATTGATTGAGTCCGTGAAACCAGTTTTGCAGAGCTAATGTATTATTGGCTGGCATGCATATTAATGATTTGTTATTTTGCTCGCGAATACAAACAGTGCGACAAAACTGTTTTATTGTGTTACGGACATTTTTATTAATTCTACTTGCCTTATTAATGGAGGGTGTGTGGGATCAATAAATAGTTCATTTAACTGAGGAGAAAAGGGGGGCATCTCATAATACAAAGTGAAAAAATTTCTTATACAGTTCTACTTTTTATTTTATTTATTTATTTATACTGGGTTTTACAGATGTTCTCACTTGCGTGAGAACAATCCAGTTATAAAACTCTAGTTTGACAGCTAGCGAACAGCGGTTAAGGCGATTGACTTCGCTTTTCGGCCCATACAAAAAGGACGCCCGGGAAAAAAACACCTTTCTACATCGAAAATTGCACAAAATGAATATATTTTTTTATACTGCCTTCTAAAGGGTGAAAACTAGGTTGGTATGTTTTCGAATTTTCGATGCGTTTTGTATTAACGTAAACATTCACTGTCAAACATGTACGATTTATCAAAAAATATTATTTAACTTAAAAAATATTATAATATTATCTAACTCAACTCTCATAAAGAATTATAAAATTATAAAAAGTTACCGACGTAGCTTCTTCTTTTAAAAAAAAATGTATTTTTTAAAATTTCAATTTCGTGAAAGTTTCGGTGTAGAAAAGTGTATTCTCCATAAACCCCTTTTCGAGCGAATTCTGTAGGTAAATTTGAGCGTTGTCTCATTCGCACATTTCGCATTCGCATGTATTGTAAGTGTGCGTGAGCTTATTGTGAGCGGGACAGAATGACAGACGCGGGTGTTCCGCGTGTCGTTCAAAGTCTAGCCTCTTAAGTTCCTCGAATATGAATTCAGAGGTCCTGGGTTCGAATTTGAATATCAGAAGCTTTTCCATTCGGGATATTTCGACAGTAGCTTCGTAAATAACAGACGTGTCGGACGCAAATACGTCAATTATTTATGAGAAAAAATGTTTTTAAATTTTTTAATGGTTCTTTGTAGGCGCACGAGTGTATAAACATTTTATTTCTAACCTAACCTTACCTAACGACATCTAACAATTCAATAGACACAAAAGAAAAAAATGTATTTATATATTTCTTCATACCACAACTCAGTTTCAGAGAAAAATGAAATTTCTTGTGTTTGTTGTTTTGTTATGCAATTATGTAAATTATCTACTTAAGGAATAATATGAACTAAACCAGTAAATATGTTTGTCCTGGAACAGGAAACTTTCCTAGTTGGACAGGCAAAGCTTCCTAATATGTAACTTGTACTTTCTTTTGTATCTATCTAAAATAAAAAAAAAAAAATAAAATAAATATTCTTCTTAAGAAACTGAAACATAAAATTTGCTATCACGCATATGATTCCATAACAGTTGACCTCCAAAATGCAGATGGTTTAGGAAAAATACTGTATATCTGTATAGGTATCTATTAAAGCAAGTTTTTTAATGAAATAACTCGATATTAAATTTTTAGTTTAAAAAATTTGATACGGGGAATAATCGATCTTTTGCATCGGAGCCTCCCAGTGCAGTTGCAAGCATTTTTAAACGTTTATTCTCAGCCGCTGGACAATGGCTCTTAAGGTATTTTTAAAGTCATTTAGGATTTAAAAATGGTAAATAATGCACAATATTTTAAAATTGTATAATTATTATGATTATCTGTCGGGTCACCCACCCATATGTACACGTACAGAACCTACATTTACGGCTGAAAGAAAACCACTCGGAAACGCAAAGTTGCTTAAAATGCCTTAAGAGTTGTTAGGTGACTGGATGTGAACAGCCAGATACTTCATGACTTTCCGTTTCCACGACTTCCTCCACTCCTCACTCCCTAAACCTCACAATATACCATAATTGGGGATGCAGTATTAGCGGCACGTTTCAGAGTGGAAGATACTCTCAGTATCGTCCTGGTGTAAGACCACCATTAATAATTGAAACGTTGTTTGAAATGGCGTTAGCCATATTTGGTGACCAGATCTGAATAGGCAGGTACAACCCACTTTCCACTTCCTCATCTCCTTCCCTTCCCCATTACCTTCAGCCTCATAACATACCCCAATTGGGGATGCCATAGTCTCAACGGCTCCAGACGGTTGTGAGGAGTAGGAATTCTTGAGTATTATTTTAATACACGAATTTGTAAGATTTTTAAAACTTCTCAATTTTTTGGAGCGCCCGTTCTACATACTACGTTTTCTTAATATATGTATTTATTTGAAAAATTTGTCAAAAAGAGACTTACAGTCCTCTGTTTATCAGTCCAGAACACGGGTAAGCAATCGAATTCAACACAAAGGATATCTCAATAAAATACCTTTCTATCTGGGGCCATTGTCTTGTCTGTCAAGGCGGCGCGCTGGCGATCAGGACTTGCCTTTTTGCGACGAGCCCGCATCCGGAATTCTCAAGCAAAAATCCTGAATTCTCAGGCAAAACGACCATTCTTACAATAAGGTTTCACCGAAACAAAAATCTGAAATTTTTCTACGGGAAAAAGCGCGTGGCTGAAAATCCCGAGTGCTTTTTGGAACAATGAATTTTGGTTTAAATAGTACGCTGTGCGAAGAGAGGATAAGATGCCCTCGGTAAACTCATTTACGTTCAACTTTTAAAAAAAAATTTACCACACAAGAGTCCCAACTGCTCCCGTCTGGAGCCAGTGAGACAATGACATCCCCAATTAAGGGGTACGTTATGAGGCTGAAGAAAGTGAAGGAGATGGGGAAGAGGAAAGTGGGAAAGCTATTCAGATGTGGTCACCAAACACGGCAAAAGCATTTTCAAGCAAAGTTTCAAGTCTGATTGGTGGTCTTACACCAGGGCGATACTGAGAATATTTTCCACTCTGTAACGTGCCGCAAATATAGTTTATATTAATTTTAATAAATTAATTAAATTGTGAAATAACAGAAATGAATTAAATAAAATTCTAATGCGCACGCTGGATTCGAACCCGCGACCTTCCGATTGATAGTTGAGAGTCTCACCCCCTCAACCACGGAGGCCATCGAGAATGTTTCTCACTTGTTTGAGTTTGATTTTAGTGACGAATTGTGACGAATCAATTAAATATATTTTTATTACTTCAAACTAGTTTCTATCCAATTATTTTCCGTCATAAATTTAGCAATTTTAGTCCGTAAGCAATTTGTTTATGAGACGATAATATGAAGCAACCAAAGTATCAAGAGTGCTCGTAATTCTAATAATCAGGTAGAACATAAAAAACATTATTTAAGAACTAATTCATTCTAATAATACATGCAAAATTTTATGCAGTATTTTATCAAAAAATTTAACAAATTCAATGAATTTTAATGATAGCGAGATATTAATAAAGATTTTGCATTAAAAGCATATTTTTTGGATAAATAATGGCATTTTTCCATTCCGTAAAATGTTGATAGCCTTGATTTATAGCTAGAAGTCGTCGTCTCTTTCTTCTTGATGCATTTTTTGCATTTGCATCCCTCTCGCACTTGAAGAGATCGTTTGTACGTGTGGTATGTTTAATCGAATTAAACAGGGTTGAGAAAAATACTTAATAAAATAATATTAATCTAACGGAAAATACTTACTAAAATAATATTATTCTAACGGAAAAATACTTACTAAAATAATATTATTCTAACGGAAAAATACTTACTAAAATAATATTATTCTAACGGAAAAATACTTACTAAAATAATATTATTCTAACGGAAAAATACTTACTAAAATAATATTAATATAACGGAAAAATACTTATTAAAATAATAATATTCTACCGGAAAAATACTTACTAAAATAATATTATTCTAACGGAAAAATACTTACTAAAATAATATTATTCTAACGGAAAAATACTTACTAAAATAATATTATTCTAACGGAAAAATACTTACTAAAATAATATTATTCTAACGGAAAAATACTTACTAAAATAATATTATTCTAACGGAAAAATACTTACTAAAATAATATTATTCTAACGGAAAAATACTTACTAAAATAATATTAATATAACGGAAAAATACTTACTAAAATAATATTAATCTAATTGAAAAATTGAATTTGAAATGTAATACGTTTTCGAATGAGTCTACACAAATGAACGTAGAATCTATAACTGGGGATTGGTCGACGTATTAATATTACGAACACCCTTGCCATAAGTCACCCTAAGTGGTTCGCTACGTTTGGTGACTTATCAGGGGTGTCCAGGTTCATGGGATATCATTTGTCTAGGTCCTCACTTACTGCATAGCGGGTCGGATCGGGAGAGACTGGTTAAGGGAGACCTTTTGACCTCTGTAGCCGAATTATCTCGACCCCTTGTCTTGCACCGCAGTGGGAGGGATGGATTCATATGTCCGTAACTCCTGGGCACATTGACCACCACACATTAACTTCCTCTCATTATTATTTTCCATAAAAAGACCTACCGCATATCATTTCCAAAAATGACAGAAACCCAAAGGGATTTTTTGTGGATCACATCTGAGAGTACACGGAGAAAAATGTTATTCTAAAATACGATCATTTTAATAGTAAAAACGGTTAAAAACGGGACTGAAGTTCTTAGGAACAAATTAACAGCGTTTCAATGTTTATTGGCGGGAAAATGTAAGAATAAACATTGAAACCCTGATAATTTGTTCGAAAGAACTTCAGTCCCGTTTTTAACCGTTTTTACTATTAAAATTATCGTTTTTTCGAATAACATTTTTCTCCGCGTATTAATACGCTAGGGACCGTACGGTTGAAATTTAAGAACATGGCTTTGAGTACATCTCTGACGCCGCGCCTTATGCAAAAGCATCTTCGTACCTGAAGTTTGTTATAAGCTAGCAGAAAAAAGCCGCGGAGCTTAACTGCTAATTTAAAATTATTGTTTCGTCGTGTTATAGCAGTTTCGCGATTGATTTACATATATTTAACGTACCAAGTTCAAATTTGAGCGGCTTAAATTTAAGGTAACTAGTTTTACAGTAGATAATTCATTTTTTAATATAATTACGTAAGGATTGCAACCCCTGCAATTTTCCATCACTCCCAGAGATAGGTACCTACCACTCGTCATACATCGTCCCGCCTACTGCAATACTTCGGCTTACAGTCTGAGGATTTTGCACTGCAACGGGGCTGGACTAGCTAGCATATTAAACTGGTAAATATTCTTATAATAAGTCGATCTAATAAATTCTTATAAAAATTCTAAAAATAAAACCCAGTTCCGACCCAATATTGTTTTAATGAACTTGTATAAAAATAATAATAATAAAAACATTTATTTATCAATAGATTTTTACAAATTATCGTTTTGTTTATTTGTCATTGATTCTATTGACAAATGGGTTACTGCTCACATGGGTTACAGTTTTCCCAGAATGCAGCTGGTTTTCAGAAGTGCCTCTAATATAAAACAATAATATTATATATATATAAAAAAAACAGTTAAATCGAATCTCTAACATGCTACACATAATATGATAAACATAAATATTAAATAAATAAAAAATAAAAAAATTTATTCTTACATTTTCCCGCTAATAAACATTGAAACACTGTTAATTTGTTCGTAAGAACTTCAGTTCCATTTTTAACCGTTTTACGAATAAAATTATCGTATTTTAGAATAACATTTTTCTCCGTGTGTACATATGTTGGGCGCGCGTTTGGCGTGTTTCCGGACAACGTACCGGTGCCGAGTGACTTTAATTCCTGGGAGCATCTTCGTTCAATGATTTTACATCACAACAAGTGAATGTGCTTCATTTTCTAATGTTTTTTAATGGTTATCATTTTTACAAAATGATTGAATTAACACAAAATAAATATTAAAAAAATCATAGATGCCTCCGAATTTGAATGTGGAGACATGCAAACTGATTATATTATTATTATTTTGTCGAATATCATGTACTCGTAGGATTTATAAAAATAAATATTATAAAATCGTAAACATTAAAACTGTATAAAGAATCTAGGGAATATTTGCCATATTTGGCAGCAAAGCATTCCGTGGTTTTGGAAATAGTGCCATATTGTGGCAAAAAACGTTCGAGTGGGTATAGTATATTTGCGACACATTCTAGAGTGGTTATATAATGTTATATTATGGTTATGTTATTTTATACCTTCAGTATAACCTTCAGAATAACCACTATTCACAATTAAAACGATCTGAATAGCCAGGTACTTCCCTATCTACCTTTCCCCATCCCTTCCCCCTGCCCATTATCTTCAGCTTCATAACATATCCCAATTGGGGATGCCATAGTCTCACTGACTCCAGACGGTTAGGACTTTGTGTCAGCCTCTATAAACTCCTGTCAGTCCCTTTATTTCTCTTGCCAGTGTTAGTAACACGATCAAATATGATTTTACAGACATATGCCTCAGAGATCTCTTTACTACAAATTATTCTGCTGCTTTACATGCCATACTGCGATACACCAGAGTTGGTATCATAACTCCACTGTGAATTGCCAGCTTCACTACACTCATTTAACTTTGTTTGTTAATCCACACCTGTTTGTCTGACTGTAAAGATATTCCACTCTTCAATAGACATTTAGAAAGATAAAATAACTTTTACTTAATTTACAGTTTAAATGTTAAATTGCAATGTAATGTTTACAGTTCGAACATATTATTCCTTTGAAGGCTATTGTCCACAAAAGTCACTATTATTCAAGACTTAATGCCCTCAGTTAATTTTTTGCACTAATGACATAGAAGGCACAGACATCATTTCGCCAAAGAAACTTAGGAGTATTTACATATAATATGATATTTCGTAGGTTTGCATTTTTATATATGAATAATACCAATCATTTGAATGAACGTAAAGATAGGAGTGTCTAAAACATAAGTTATGTAATTTGCAAGCAACAAGCATTGTGTACACATACCTATATAAGAAGAACAGATGTTTTACCACAGTATTATTGTTAAGTGTCCGATGACACCGTGTGGACTGTAAAACTAAATTATGTGTAGCGAAATTACGAGTGTATAAGATTGTGTTTTTAAATCGACTAGGGGGGAAGGAAACGATAGTAATGGCCCTTACCTTGATGATGAGGTGACAGCTCCCAGTTCTTCTTTCACGATCACTTTCCAATGATGATGACCCGATGGTCTTCACGACAATTATAATATATTTATATTATTGTTATATGACCCGATGGTCTTCACGACAATTATAATATATTTATATTATTGTTATTTGCGAGATTTGCGAAATGCTTGTACAAGCTTGGTCGAATTTTCAAAGATAACAACTGAATGTTTTTATTCAAAACAAGGAAGTCCAAAAGTGTTCTTTTTTCAAGTGTTTTTAAATCATCTTCTTTGCTTCTTGGGTAAGGGCCTTATTGTGAAAGGAGGGGAATCAGAAGGAAGGAATATTTGGTAAGGAACATGGGTATAATGGATTAATGTCCTAAAGTTATTTCAACACTAAACAATTATAGCATACCTAACACGAGGAATGCTATTGAATGAATTTTTAAAACAGTAGATATTGGTTGTGATTAGATAGTGGTGACAAAGCAGGGGTGCCCGGGTTTGTGTATAGGATTTTTACTGCTTGGCGGGCCAGATTGAGAGAGACTGGTTGAGAATGGCTTTTTGACTTCTCCAGCCGGGCTCTCGACCCATCGCCGGTCAGTGGCTGAGTTGGCATCGCGTTTGGGTCCCACTCAGGCATCCCGTGCTCATTTCCTTGGCTGGCTAAGTCTCCATCACAACGCAACCAACAATTTCCGCTTACTGTGGTGGCTGTATGAGATTTTCAAACATTGTCAGGTTATTCGTAACCCGGGAATGTTTGTCTTTCTTTATTCAATTTTTAAATTTTTTATAAAAGATCACTCCTGGACACACTGAACCCCAAGCCCCCTAGCACACTCGATCGATAAGGATTGACAGGATAATTTTTGGTAACTTCTTATCTTTCCCTAGGACAACTGCACAACAGTTGATATCGAATATATTAAGAACACTTAGTCATTGTGAACTGTTACTTATTCGTTAGCGATCTGCAGTCATGCTCAAAATTTGCAAAGGAAGACATAATCTATCTATTTGTGAGGAGAGAGCATCAAACCCGGTGGTGAATAAACTATTTAAGTCAATTTCCACAGTCGTTAAAAATTAAAAAGCGCGCGAAATGAGAAAACGTAAAAGACAAAACCTAAGATAACTGGTCCGGACTCTAATTTTACAGGTGTAGTAACAGGGTTGCCAAAATAAGATCAAAATATCTCAAACATGCAGAAACTCGGTTTTTAAATTTCTGGAGTAGCAAAACTTTCGCTTGGTGAACCAAGTGAGAATCGTGGTGAGTGAAAATATAGATTTTCTAAATTAATTCATTATTTTAGTTTGTAGCGACAATTCCGTAATAAAATACTTATAGAGCTTTGAAATATTAAACAAATTTAAAAAAAAGAAAGGGTTATCTTGTAGCTGGGATTTCACAAAACGTAAAAAAATCAGGTACCTAAGCTTCAACGTACGACTGGATATCGTTTTAACGGCTTTATGAAAAAAAAATTATTATCGTTGACATTTACAAAATGTTGACTTCCATTGTAGAGCGATTAAGATCATCGATTACAAATCCAGAAGTCGCGAATTCGAATCACGGTGCGCTTATAATTGTAGAAATTTGTATTATTTCACAGATTTTTTAATTATAATTGTGTATTTGCGACGCTTGTCATAGTATCCAGAGTGGGAGACTCTCAGAATTGACCCGGTGAAAGACAACCATTCGGAAACTTTGCTTTGCCTTAAATGGGTAAGACACTTGACTGCCATTCGGAAGGTCGCGGGTTCGAACCCGGCGTGCGCAAATAAATTTGATTTGATTAATTTGTGTTATTTCACAATAAATTAATAAAAATAATATATGTTATATTTGCGGCACGTTCCAGAGTGGAAGATATCTCTCAGTATCGCCCTGGTGGAAGACCACCATTCAGAATTGAAACGTTGCTTAATAATTGCTTAATGTTTAGTGACTAGATCTAAATAGCCAGGTACTTTCTCACCTTCCTCTTCCCCATCTCCTTCCCTTCCCCACTTACCTTCAGCCTCACAACATACTCCAGTTGGGGATGCCATAGTCTCACTGGCTCCAGAAGGGAACAGTTGGGACTTTTGTGAGGTTACTCTATAAAAAAAAATGGGTTTAACCATTAACCTTATTCTTTCTTACCTCCTTCTCTCACACATAAATTGAGTATACCATTATTCCACTATTTTGCGCAATTCATATAGTTCAGCAGCATCGACCAAGATTCATCTAGATAGGGCGTGCTAACCTTAAAGTAAACACCGAAATAAAACATATTGGTTTGAAAAAAAAAATGTAAGAAAAAGAAAACCATCATCTCCCAATCGAGAGATCAAAAAAAGCATCGCTTTTTACCTTGTGTTGGTCTGCACGGAGCAAGATATAAATCATGGTACAAAATTACGGCAACACTTTTACCACAAAGTGAACGATCTTCGGAGGTTTGGCTTACGTTTTTAGAAGCTTGTACAACGAGTTTTTATAAAGAACGGGAGTCGTAATATGAAACTACTCTTACACGGAGAAAAATGTTATTCTAAAATACGATCATTTTATTCGTAAAAACGGTTACAAACGGGTCTGAAGTTCTTACGAACAAATTAACAGAGTTTCAATGTTTATTGGCGGGAACATGTAAGAATAATTTGTTGGTATACCTACGTAATTTCGTACGCATACCAAAAAAATATTCTTACATTTTTCCGCCAATAAACATTGAAACCCTGTTAATTTGTTCGTAAGAATTTCAGTCCCGTTTTTACGAATAAAATGACCGTATTTTAGAATAACATTTTTCTCCGTGTAGGCTATGTTAAGGCCGGTCTCTTGCGATCAATTTCACAAACAATACCTCAAACATTACCATAAACGTGGGGCAGGGCCACAACGTTTGTTGTTTTCCATGTGAACCATTGTGAACCCGGCTAACTATCCACAAAGTGTGTAAACATTTTCATCGGAGGAGACGCCGCTTTATTTTAACATTGAAATTAGATATAAGTGGGCTAATCTATTGTTGTCTTATATCGATGTTTGGCGGATATATACATACTCGTATCTCAATTTTCCTTTCCAAGAAGTACGCTTGACTTGGCTCCGTACGAAGGTGTAATTTGCCATCACAAATGAATACATTAATAACAGCGCTGTTCGCGCTTGGTCAACCCTGTTCAGAACCGGTTTGCAGCCACAGCGGAGCCGTCTCTATAATTTCATTGACTGAATTCTGTTTTCACTCGGCGATGCATCCGTCAAAACGGACCGCTGAGGAACGGAATAGAACAGAACGGAGCGGAACACGATGAAACGGAACAGAATCTTTTTCGTAGGGTTCACAAGAAAATTGGTAGGTCGTGCAATTAGGTTTGATCCAAAATAATACACACTATTGTTTGATTTGGTGCCTACCTATGTACCGAAACATTTCTGACAGTTATGTCTTTGTCTCGCAAAGATTGAGATACATCCTTTATTTTGCATCGCTTACGCTTGCTTATTGTTTTCTGTGAAAAAGGGACAAGTATATTGAGTATTATACAAGTTTTTACAGTATAATTTTTGAATATTCAAAATTGATTCCTCTTAAGACCATACTGTTTAGCATGAATCCATGGTTTCAGTAGGTTCAAGGGTAGACCCCAGGCCCCATTTCGCCCCCTAAGAATGATGATTTTTCACAAATGCTACTTTTTGCATCTTAAGTCATTTAGTAAGAGTAGGTTCGAGTTTTTACAGATGTTTAAATAGTTGTAAGTCACTCGAGATGGAAATTCACCATCACCATCCCAATACTACATTAAAACTTTATTATACAAAAGGCAAAGACATTAGATACCAACATTAATTATTGTTATTGCAATTTTGCGTTTTCTTAAAACACTAACAGTTTCACGTATTGAAAGTGAATTACATATGAGTAGTAGCCTCGGCGGGTTCCGAACCCAGAACTTAGCGTGCTGGATATGCACCACAAGGCCACGGGGCAACCAGTAATTAAAATCCCATCAGTTGTAGCCTTACGAACACTGGGTGATTGCGCCGCTATAGAACCTACTTGCTACGTACTCTTTTCTCGTTAATGCGAAAAAAATAGCCTGTCTTGTGATATTACCACGAAAGTAAACTTCAATATTATTACGTACGGTATAACAAAAATATTACAGTACAATATTCAAGACTCGATATTAATAATATATTGCGTCTTGTCGGCATTTTAAGACGAAGCCAGAAGCAACAAGCCAAAAATGTGTGTATTCTCAACTCCACAAATATAGGTATTAGGCATAAAAATTGCTTGCCAAACGGAGTAAACGTAAACGGAGGACTTGTTGCAAGTTTGGACAATTACAGAAAGAACCAGGTGAGCGAATTATCAATTTATGACTGTTAGTAGGTTGCAGCAGACAGACTGAAAGCTAAAAATTTAGTTTTTCCAGTGCTGAGAGTAAGGAGATTATCATTTAACCATATTTTATTCATAAAATAAGTTTTTTACATGCTTCTTGAATATCACGCTAGTCACATGTCTGTATTATAATAATAATAATAATAGTTCTTTATTCCAGAATTATGAATTATGGTAGTCGAATTATTTAAATGATATTTGTCGTTTTGAGCTATGTTGGATGTTACTTTTCAATTTTTATGTCGAGTTATAAGCACAGTATCACCCACAAAATATATTAGTTTTTCAGATATGGGTAGGTTACAGAGATTAGATATATAAGAAACAGAATAGGGCCTAAGACACTTCCTTGTGGGACTCCGTAATTGAAATGGTAGAGGTTTACTTACATCTATTTTGTTAATTCTTACGGTTTGCGATCTACGAGTTAGGTAAGAAGAGAACTAGTTTAGTTTGAGTATCATAATAACACAATTTTAAATTATGTAAGTATTGATCTTAGCTTCGTAGATACTATCTAAACCGTGGTAAAAGATCACCATTCGGAATACGAAATGTTGCTTGAGTTGCTTTAGTCATCTTTCGTGACCAGATCTGTATAGCACGAAACTTCAAAACCTTCACCTCTCGCATCATCTTCCTTTTAGCCTCACAACATAGGTACCTACCCCCATTGGAGGATGCTATATTTCCACTGGCTCCAGACAGTTGGGAAGCATTTGGGACACTAGTGCAGGATTTTAACTTCTAAAATACCTCACTATTCTCTTCTAATTTTTTTTCGGGAGCAGAAACGCCTTACTTTTATGAATTATAAATACAGCTTAGTTCCTTGATAAAATCCTAGAATTTGCAATATTCTATGCAAGAATTTTAACGCTAGTTTGAAAATGCCAATATGTTTTATAACTAAAAATTCAACTTGCGTGTTACTGCATTTCTGTAGAAGTCATGCATACATTCTGTTCTCGATGCGATGTAAACACTATACCTCTTGAGAATAAATGAATGCAGAATTCATTGGATGCACATCATAAATTGCACAGTACTAACTGCATCTATTGACTCATTAAACTGAATACTACGAGGTCTTGTGCCGTGTTAAAACCGATAAATATTTTTCGTCATATAAAACAGGCATAAACATTGTTATTAATCGTCAAAAACGCATTTAATTTGCATTAATTCTATAGCTTGCTTTGAGTAAATAATTAAAGTATTTATATCTTATTTATTACTTATTATATAAACCCATTGAATCACTCGGTTCTAGACAACATCAATCAAATTGTACATTTATTTAGAAATATTTTCGTCTTTAAATTGAATTTCAAATAATATATTCACTGTTTTTATGATTGAATTCAATTAATATATTCATTGTTTTTGTAATTGAATTGAATTAAAATACTGGATTTTAAAATCTTAAGCAGATGGAATGGAAAAGTACCATGAAAAGACATATGAAATGTATTTATAATTTTACATTTTTGTAGGTGAGTATGGGTACCGCCGCCCCATGAACCATTTATTGGATAACCAACCCTACCATAGGTGTTTTAGCCGGTGACCGGATAACTCATAATAAATTCAACTCAACACCTCCTTTGAAAAGTCATTAAAGTGACGAAAAAATATATTAAAAAATTAGTTAAACAGGTTATATGTTAGGTCAGGGTTTGGGATATTTTTTAATAATTTTTTTTTCATAGCTTTTAATGACTTTTCAAAGAGGTGTGGGGTTGACTTTATTGTCAGTTATTGTAGCGTTCAGGAACTGGATTGGGTACTGACTTCAATCTTATTCTCAGTACTACACACTGATTGTTTGTGTAAATAATATACTAGAGGTTCATTATACGAGAACGTCGTTTATTGAATACAAATGGTTACAAAGTAAACGTCCAGCCTAGCTGGCGGTAAGATTATTAATGAATGCGCTAAAGCGCTGCCTTGAAATGACCCACTTCGGGTCACAACTCCGTCAACGTTCGGGACGTTGCTCGGCGGTAAAGCCCGCCCATCTATCATAGAGTAAGAAGCAGTGTTGGAAACACCACAGTTAAGCGGTCTACAGACCATGCTGCGAACAGCCCGACATATCGGGATGTTAACATCTGGCTATTGTCTCCTGTCTCTTTTTTCCTCGTGCGAACCCGTAACATTCTGTTTCACGTTGTCTTTTGTCTCTTCTATTACACAACAAATTCAATATCACCATCTCATTTCACTGCGGCGCATCGGTTGGTACTAGCGGCAGACGGTTTCTTCCAATTTGCAGTCTACGTGAAACAGAATGTTACGGGTTCGCATCAGGAAAAAAGAGACAGGAGACAACCTCCAACCTTCAATTTTTAGCCAGCTGCTGTTCGCAGCATGGTGTGTAGACCGCTTTATCATGGAACCGTTTTAGCCATGCAGAGACCTCCATTTTACAAAGCGTGGTCTGACACAGACTGGATTAGTATTTTCACACCTCATTCTTAATTTTTTCTTATTTATTACTGATCAGTGACAGAAGTTTTAATTAAAAATTACAAAAATCATGAATAAATAATATATATTTTTTAAATGTGTTAATTTTTTTGAAATTTTTCTTTTATGTGTATATTTTGTTACAAGAAATATTATAATTTCACGAAATATTCCAACAAAGACATCAGAGTGACAGATGTTCCAATAAAAAGGTTATGGTTATAAAACGTTTGCATTAAAATGCATTCAGTCCTGCATATGTTTTTTAAAACGAATAGCACCGCTACCGCGAATTCTACAAAGGAATGGCAAAAAAGGCAGAGTTTCCTGTTGGCAGACAATACGGTCCGTGTTCACTTCCCGTGCGGGTCAACTTTCAATCAGGGTCATTGGTAGGCTGTTACCTAGAACCCACATAACTTATGTTGCATTTAACATCTTATAAACATTACTTCATATAAGGTTTTTCCCTTCTTATGCTCACGTCCACGTGGATACCAATTGTCCACCAGGAGCCAGTTGAATATGGCATTCCCAATCGGAGTATGTTGTGAGGCTGGAAAGAGTGTGGAAGAGAAGAAAACGGGAAATAAGAAGGTTGGGAAGTACCAGGAATTCAGATATGGGTCCGGATTTGGGAGGCGGGAATGGGTACCGCCGCCCGGGAACCATTTATTGGATAATCAACACCTCTGCCATAGCTCACCCGAAGTAATTCGCTACGTTTGGTGACTTAGCAGGGGTGCCCGGGTTCATGGTGTAAGGTTTATCTAGGTCTTGGCGGCGGATGATCTAGACACACTAAACCCCAGATGCCTACCCAACCCTCATACCTTTTTCCTTCCCAGAACTTCCTCTCCTTTCTTTCCTTAAAAATACCCTTCACATAGCATCCCCAAAGATGACATAGGCCCTGAGGGAAATTATTTTTTTCAGGGCCTCCTGTGTGGAAAATTTATGACATATCCGTAAAACCGTTTATGAAAGTAGGTACTATGGAAATAACTTATTTTTTATTATCAATTTATTATGGGAAAAAAAATTACCTGGCTAATCACATCATGTCACCAAACGCAACTAAAACTAGTTTTAAAAAGCAAGTCGAATAGGAATGGTAATTTTTCTGGAAATGGCTTTAGCCGTGTTTGGTTACCAGATTTAAATAGCCAGGTACTTAACCACTATCCTCTTTAGACTCAAAACTTATCCCAATCGGAGATTCTATAGCCTCATTGGCTCCAGACAGAAGCAGTTGGTACTCCTGTGCTGTATTCACATTTTATAAAAAAGGCGAGTCTGAGGTTAGGTACCTTCTATTCTCTGCCCTTGGGTCCAGGGTCAAGGATTTTGTCGCTCTCCTTCGCATGTTTTAAAAACAATGAACACAATACGACAAAAAATTGCGTGTTTTTATTAATTCACCTCCATCTCCCAACGAAATTTATTGATTGCAAAATAAAACAAAATTTTACTTGCATAATACATCAACGTTTGGACAAGAGCAAAACCCGTTCAACAGTTATTGATTCATGGAATTAATTACATAGATGTGTAGATATATAATAATATTATATTATCATCACAAAATATTAAAAAATCGTTATGTTATAAAACACATACTGATTCATTGATTTATTACATAACCACTTGAGCAATGGCTACCGAAATTCAGGTAGATGATTTAAAAAAATGAATTATTAACACCTTAAAAATATTGGATAAATTGTAAAATCTACGTGGAATCATTATTTCATTAGTAAGCAGTTCATATTACTATTATTAATACAGTTTCTGTATTAATATTTGAAGGATTGATATTTATTAAATCGAATGGCCGAATCGAAAACCGAACACTCAGATATAACCATCACTCTTATTTAAAATTATTAGTTTCATGTTATAAAGATTATGTCTATCAAAACTTAGCGGTTATTTTCCGGTGCCTTTAGGCATTTCCCTAATAATAATAATAATAATATGGATCTACACACCTACTAGTACTATCATTCTACACCAAACCAAATCCCGATTGATTTATTTTAGGTTTAATTAATAATGTACCACGTACCGCCCTTGTCACGCTAAATGGGCGTAACGTGGCATTATGACGAATAAAAAAATACTTAAAGAAGAAAAAACACGTCTATTATACTTACAAAAATAGTACCTCCTTGAAAAAACTCCCTCACAAAAGTAAGTTTTGTTCGTCAATTTTGGACACTCCTTCCTTTTTGATGTTTTATTCAAGACTTTCGTAGTTCCTCGCTTCCGTTCAAAAAGTTTTTTGTCATTTATATTAAAACATTGATGTGATAGAACAGGGATCTAAAGCTGGCGGCTTCAAACCATTAGTTATAAATTTATTTAATATATTGCTGTCAACTATTTCACATTTAATTTGTATTAGCTGAAGCACTAAATCGGACGTATACGGTTAAGTAGTATCAATTACTATTATTAGGAAAATTTTTGGAAATTTTTATCATTAAAATATTAAATTTTTGCGTTAAGGTTGGAAATGTAAGGTGTGGAAAAAAGGATGGGGGAGATTAAAAAAATCTCTAGGTATATTGTTGTTTATAGGTATATTGTTGTAAAATTACAATGATTTACTTAAGATTTATAAATATATAAATAACTTTCATTGGTTCCGCCGCTTTGATATCAGGTGCAGATTGATCGTAGTTAGTACAACTAGCTAAGTTCTCCATCACTGCATAAGCACCATCTTCAGTGTCTTGTGTCACCAATGTCTTCAAATCTTTATTAATAGGAATGTTCCTATTCTTAGAAGGGATTTTATGCGATCTGAACTAATGTCTTCAAATCTTTATTCATAGAAATGTTGTCCATATTCTTAAAAAGGGTTTTATGTGATCTGAACCAATATCTTAAAATCTTTATTCAAAGTAATGTTATTCCTATTCTTAAAAAGGATTTTATGCGATCTGAACCAATGTCTTCAAATGTTTATTTATAGGAATGTTGTCCCTATTTTTAAAAGGGTTTTCTGCGACCTGAACCAATGTCTTCAAATCTTTATTCATAGGAATGTTGTCCCTATTTTTAAAAAGGGTTTTATGCGATCTGAACCAATGTCTTCAAATCTTTATTCAAAGTAATGTTATTCCCATTATTAAAAAGGGTTTTATGCGATCTTAACCATTGTCTTCAAATCTTTAATTATAGGAATGTTGTCCCTATTTTCAAAAAGGATTTTATGCTATCTGAACCAATGTCTTCAAATCTTTAATTATAGGAATGTTGTCTCTATTTTCAAAAAGGGTTTTATGCTATCTGAACCAATGTCTTCAAATCTTTATTTATAGGAATGTTGTCCCTATTTTGGAAAAAGGTTTTATGCGATCTGAACCAATATCTTCAAATCTTTATTCATAGGAATGTTGTCCCTATTTTTAAAAAGGGTTTTATACGATCTTAACCAACGTCTTCAAATATTTATTCATAGGAATGTTGTCCCTATTTTGGAAAAAGGTTTTATGCGATCTGAACCAATATCTTCAAATCTTTATTCATAGGAATGTTGTCCCTATTTTTAAAAAGGGTTTTATACGATCTTAACCAACGTCTTCAAATATTTATTCATAGGATTGTTGTCCCTATTCTGAAAAAGGGTTTTATACGATTAGAACCAATGTCTTCAAATCTTTATTTATGGGAATATTCCATATTCTTAAAAAGTGTTTCATACAATCTGAATCAGCGACTTCAAATCTTTATTCATAGGAATATTGAACCTATTCTTAAAAAGAGTTTTATGCGATCTGAACCAATGTCTACAAATCTTTATTCAAAGTAATGATATCCTTATTTTTAAAAAGGGTTTTATGCGATCTGAACCAATATCTTCAAATCTTTATTCATAGGAATGTTGTCCCTATTTTTAAAAAGGGTTTTATACGATCTTAACCAACGTCTTCAAATATTTATTCATAGGATTGTTGTCCCTATTCTGAAAAAGGGTTTTATACGATTAGAACCAATGTCTTCAAATCTTTATTTATGGGAATATTCCATATTCTTAAAAAGTGTTTCATACAATCTGAATCAGCGACTTCAAATCTTTATTCATAGGAATATTGAACCTATTCTTAAAAAGAGTTTTATGCGATCTGAACCAATGTCTACAAATCTTTATTCAAAGTAATGATATCCTTATTTTTAAAAAGGGTTTTATGCAATCTTTACCAATGTCTTCAAATCTTTATTCATATGAATGTTGTCCCTATTCTCAAAAAGGTTTTTATACGATCTGAAACAATGTCTTCAAATCTTTATTCATTTTTTCTTTTACCAATGAAAACTATTCAGACATAATATATTATATTATTAAGGTCGTTGTTAGTTCATGTCGCAAGTAGCTGCAGTCCATGATGTTCAATGTTTCCACGAGTATGGTAGTTAGGTTAGCGTGACTGTTGAATGCCTAGGAACAATGTCAGCGTGCAGGGAAACAACAGAAAGCTAACAAACAGTTCGTGCAGTCGATCATTCGCTGACTTGCACTGAGAGAGTTGTCTTAGACTTTTTACTTTGAATGAAATTTTTGCATGGAAGCAACAGAGAACTATTTGTGGAAAACCAATCATTTTTATAAAATTTATCTTCTGTTATTATAGGTCACATAGTAAATCCAAAAATGCAAAACTAAGGATTGTGATTTGGTGCATAAATTTAGGAATTATCAGCAACTAACTTATAGAAACGCCTCTGAGAGACATCCCTAGTCTTGCGCCTTGTAACGTTATTCAATTACAATGTTTGAGATTACCAGAATGTGTCAGGAAACTCAAATTAAAATCTAGATTCATTGAGATTACAAGTTACCTTATTTAGGTTACCGTAAGATTTACAATGCATATATTATATTAACTGGACCAGGTGTCTGTCCAATTGAATGCTCTATGTAATTCTGAAGCCAGAGAATCTGACACTGGTGGAACCCAGTTGTCTATCGGATATCATCGGCTATTTCCGTAACCCTTTTTTGCATTAGATACGAACGAAGATAGTGGCTATTCTTCTAAATATACATATAGACGATATTACACACGGGCATAAGTATCTAAATATGGACGAATTACACACGGACATATAGACGAAATTACACACGGAAATAAGTAAATATGGACGAAATTACACACGGACATAAATAAATATAGACGAAATTACACACGGACATAAGTAGAGATGGACGAAATTATACACGGAAATAAGTAAATATGGACGAAATTACACACGGACATAAATAAATATAGACGAAATTACACACGGACATAAGTAAAGATGGACGAAATTATACACGGATATAAGTAAATATGGACGAAATTACACACGGGCATAATTAAACATGGACGAAATTACACATGGAGAGAATTACTAATATAGGTGGGGAAGAGCAAGGTGGGGAAATACCTGGCTATTTAAATCTGGTCACCAAACACGGCTAAGGCCATTTCAAGCAACGTTTCAATTCTGAATGGTGATCTTACACCAGGGTGATGCAGAGTATCTTTCACTCTGGAACGTGCCGCAAATATAGATACTTATATTATTTTTTATTTAATAAATTGTGTAACAACACAAATTAGGTAATTAAATAAATTTTATTTGCGCACGCCGGGTTCGACCCGCGACCTTCGGGCTGGGAATCGAGGGTCTTGCCACACGACCACTAAGGTCTAAGTTAGGGAGACCTAACTTAGACCTCTCCAGCTGGACTCTCTCGACCCATCGCCTTGCATTACATTATCCATACAGTGGGAGGGATGGATTCAAACGTCCGTCACTCCTAGACAGATTGACCTCCAGATTCCTACCCACCCGTCTTACATTTTTACTTCTCAGATCTTCCACTGCCACCATGCATTATCCCCAAAGGTGACGGGGCCTCCAGTGTGGAGCCAATGTAAAAAAAACTGATACAAATTACACTTGCACTTATGGTTGTTTATGAGATAAATAACATTTAGGAAACGTTTATTAGTGAGGCGCTAAATCATTATTTTACGTCCATCGATTAAGTTATCGTTCGTTCAATGTCCACATTCCCTCTGGCTTCAGCTCTGGAATGTTCAACGTCCATATTAGTGCCCCAACGTCACAATTTCGACATCCGCTGATGCATTTTTAATAACGTGTGAGCTCTGCTACCTTCGCTACCTACTACATAGATGTCTCCAGTATCTTGCGTGTCACCGGCTAGCGTGACAAGTCAAAATGTACAAAAAATTACACGAAACGGCCTAGCGTGACGTCATGGTGGAAGGTTTTGTTTCGTCCAATCACGAGACGAAAAAATGGACATGGAACATACCGAAGTACTACCGACGAAATAGTTTTTTTCAATCCATTACGAGTATTACATACAAAATTTAATAAAATAACCTTGTACCTAGGTACTGTGTACTTACAAATTTTAAATACTTTCGTGACGCTTACAAATAATTTATTTTAAAGAATAAATAAAATAAGCTGTAAAAAGCTAATAAAAAATAGGTTAAAAAAACAATAATAGGCTCTCATATTCAAAGAAAATATTTTTAATGTGAATTAGAAATACATATCATTTAAGAGTAATTTTAACACCAGAAATATTTGTCTTCTTACCCCTTTAGCACTCCGCGTGTTGTTGGATCTGCACGAGGAGGTTTTTATTTTTTTTTATGAATAATTTTATAAGAATGAAAAAAGTTAGTCAATGGAAATAGTCAAAAATAATCTTAGCCATTAAGGTTTAACTTTTAAAAGTTGTTTCTTATCCACTGGAGCGACAGAGCAATTAAAATATTTTTTCTCGGATTGCTAAAGCAAATTTTTCCGCCCACATTAAAAGAATCATACCTCCGAATTTGAATATGGAGACATACAAACTGATTATAGTTCTATGTAGCCAATGAATACCCCTATTTTTTGTCTATTATCACATATTTGTAGGATTTATTAAAAATCCATAATTATATCTTTAATCTTAAAACATTTTAAAGAATATAGAGAATATTTATTTTGTTATATTTTGAATGTACAATATATTATATAGTCGTTTTAATAAAAAAATTTTTTTTGAAAATTTGCCACACGTTGGCAACAAAGCAATCCGAGGTTTTGGAAATAGTGCCATAATGTGGCAAAAAGCGCTCGAGTGGTTAAATAACATCATATTTATGTGTTATAAAAAAACAAATTATTTTGAGTTTTACACTTAAATTTTTTGCGAAGAAAAGTATTAATACTTTTATTTTAATTCCAATAAATAGATAAGGTAGGAAAAGCTTCAATGTATCCATAGCATATTTTTCTTGTTCTTAATGTAAACCGATTCGTAGTAAAGATAAATCTAAATAATGATTTGGCGTATAGCTTCATCTCAATTCCTTATTTTATATTCAATGTTTCAAATCGAAATACGCACATAACTCCTTTGCTCGGGCGTATCTGCAAATCTTACAATCCCTTAAGATATTATATTGACATTTTCCAGTGTACCCTTGAAACGTTTAAAATCAAATTTACTCTACAATGTACCTACTTAAGGGCCGAACCTTGTGTAGCGCCGTTTTTGTGAAAAATCACCTCGATGGCGCTGTACAAATTTCAAGAAGGGGAGATACGTAAATACAAATGTTTGAGGAAGCGCGCTAATATTAAAAAACGATAATATTTAAGCGAAAATTGTGAAAATGTTTAATAAAACAGGACTCGTTTAAAATAGAACAAAAATATCTAGACAAATGCTTAAGTTGCATTTAAAGATACACTGTGAATTTTTTCATAGCTATAACATGTTAAAGAACACAACAAAATTTTTCGGAGCCTATTTTTTTTTCACAATTTTTTTCTACCGAGAGAATTTTATGTATGTAATTTCCCATTTGGGTCGACAGTTTACAAAAATTATCTTCAAAAATAAAGTAATATTTTTAGGAACTTCAAAACTGATAGTGTTCAAGAGACATATTATGTTAAAATTAGGTAGAAATGCGGAATGCCGGCCTTTAAAGAAAAACAATTCTATCTGAATTGTTTGTCTGTTTTCTTTTTAATCGTTTTTTACTTATACTGTTATAAATTTTTAATAACTACTTACTTCCTAATAACCATAACAAAACATATAATAAATGGAACTTCAGTGGTTTATATTATATTCAGTATTAAATGTACAATGATTTTATACACAACTGTATGTTTCGTAAATAAAATACCGTATTAAAAACGGTCCGCTCACCATTTTATCAGAAACAAACTTTATTACTGCTACTTAAGAGCGATTGACCAGCGGCTGAGAATAAAAGTTTAAAAATGCTTGCAACTGTACAGGGAGGTTCCAATAAGAAAGATCGATTATTCCCCTATCAAATTTTGAAAATTAAAAATTTAATATCGATTTATTTCATTTAAAACTTGCTTTAATATATACCTACATTTAAGCAAGCTATAAAAATGTTAAAAATGCACGATCATAAATTAATTAATATCGTGTACGTGTAATTGTACGCATTTTTTTTATCAAAAGTATTTATGATTTTTCAATAATGTCTAAACAAAATAAGTGTGTAAATTTTTTTTTTAAATATTTTAATTTGTAAGACCTTAAATAAATAGAAAAACTGAGGTATTTTGGTCACAAATTACGTTCTCGGATTTATTTTTTAATGATTTTAATTTAACTAAAATTAAAATTCTGAAAACTGTGTTGACTAAATTATGTATTGATTTATTTTGTTGTATGATTATATCATATGAAATTTGTGTTTTTTAATAGAATCGATCGTTTGAAAATTGAACAAATCTGCCAACGACCAACGGTAACGATAACTTTAGTATATTAAAAATACAGTTAGTTTTTCAAAATTTTAAAACTGCGTGTACCAGATGAAATAACAATCTTTCAAAATCAATTTATGTTTTTTTCTAAAAAAGTCAAGACGTCTAGAATTTGATTTAAAAAGGACTAATTTCCGGTATTCTCTGGTAATAGGTACCCTCTTAAAGATGGTGGGACTGGAGGTAAACGGAGAAGATTAGGAATTGCCTGATTACTCAGAAGTGAACACTAAATAGTGATCTTTCACCATGGCGATGATTTCTTTTACCATACTGAAAGAATCCACCAAACTGTTAATATGTTTTATCTAATATTTGTTTTTTTCTTTTGTTACAGGTAAAAATCATCATAAATTACTTACAGGTTTTCCGTCACAAACAAGGATATAACGTAAGTACTTACTTATGTACAAAAACAATAAAATTATAACTTTATTACTATAACACTTATAATGTTATTATTATTATTATTACGACAACAGTTAACATATTATCACTTTATTTTTAAAACTGTTATAATTTTGTCACTTTATTTGTACAGCAGTTATGACATTATCACTTTATTGCAACAGTTATAATTTTATCACTTTTCAACTTCAACGGTTATAATATCAGTTATGTGTTTATTAAACGACCGTTGGGCTTTTGAACACATCATTTTTGTAACATTTACAAAAAATATGAATAAAAAACATATTAGTCTTCTTCTTATTCATCTTCTTCGATGGCGCTACAGCCCATATCGAGCTTTGGCCTCCCGCAACATTCGCCTCCAACTCCTCCTGTCCTCAGCGGCTGACTTCTAGTTTGTTACCTGGAGAAACTGTGCTGCATCCCCTCTTACTTCTTCCTCCCACCTCTGGGTTTTCCCACTTTTCTCTTTCCCCCTGGTTGTCCAGCCATAATTATTTTTGGGACCATATTAGTACCTACACTAAATACCTACTTATCATTTTACAAACATACAAACATATCAGTTATTTTTACAATTAATTACTTTTATTTTGATGTAGGACGGAGAGGTTTTGTAAATATTGAAAAGGTCTGTATACGTTTTGGCAGTTCGGTGTACTGGCAGTGAATGATATAAATATTTAGTGTTATTGTCGTAAACATGATGACATTAATGTAACATAAATTCAGTCAATTAAATACAACCATCAGATGGTGACATAAAAAGGCAAAATAAGCCTCAGTACTAGTCTGCTAGAAACATGAAAGGGTATTTATTGTTGGAGACAAAATCGGTTCCCACAAAGCGGAAGGAAAATGGATAAGAACGGATTGCCGACTTACCGCTTTTTTGCATTTGCATTGAACATATCGAAGAAACTTCATTTGTACTTTAACAGGAGAACATACAGGATATGCATATTGCATATTCTATCTGCGATCTCACAAGATATCAGTAAAGTAGTTTCATTGACTCAACGTTATGAAAAGTCCTTGTGTTACGTATTACGAAACCTAAAATTTGTAAGGCCTTATTGAAAATTGTTTCGCAGTGACGATCAAAATCACTTTATTACTACAACAGTTAAAATATTATCACGTTATTACTACAACAGTTAAATATAATAGTATGATCATAAAACAGATGAGTCATAAGACTATAATACGTATCGTTTGAAATCGATACAGATAAAGAGATAAAAAAAGAATATCGTTTAAAACCGATAAAGATAAAGAGTTTGTGTTTTTCTATTATTCATCGCATAGATTTCTTATTTGATTGTTTGGGTTTGAAATAGGATCATAGATAGTTTGAGACAATGTTTTTCCTGTTGAAATAATGATTATGGATATGAATTGATCAATTTTTTCCTTAGTATGTCACAAATAGTTAAAAATTAGACCAATAACTCCATATTTAAGTGTATTATGTGTACAGTAAATTGAGAGATTTAGAAAGCTTGTTTTTATAGCTTGTTTGGTGGGATTAGTGTAAAAGCAGTGTTTGTGACAACAATTTTTTATCACTGTTGAAAGTGAACAATTAATCAAACTTCAAAGTTAATTTTCAAGTTCTGCGAAAGTTCTATTTAAGTTCTGTTGCAACTGACCAATAACAATGTATTAAGGTGAAGAAATGCGGAAAAATGCAAAATCGTATAAAATCTTGTGTATTAGTTTTGAAAATTTGATCGCTTAGAAATAATATAGATGCTTCAATTAAATACTGTGAGTAGAACATATCTTGGCCTTTGAAGTGATCTAGTATTTTGTTGATAAGCTTTTTAATAAGCTTAGAAAATAATTAGGCGTCTGACCTATAAAAAATGGATAAAAGTGAAAAATCTCCTATTACAAATCCTTTTTCTGGTGTTGTTTTATTGAATAATGTAGCTAATTAAGTTTCTTATAGAGTGATCGGAAAACATTTTAATATTTGTATCTGAACTTCACAAAATAAAATAAAACGTGCATTTTGGCGACGTTTCTTTTCAGTGAATAAAAATAGGCGGTACCCAACGAAATTGTAAGTGCGAATTTCATCCTTATGCCATGTACATAAGAATTTTAGCCCGTCGCTCAGTCTACGCCCAGAGCCCGGGTCCAACGGACATGCCTTAGTCTACGCGGCGCTTCGATCTTTAAAAATATACTTGCGGAATAACAAAATACTGTTGTTTGCTAGAGATTAGGGTTTTTATTGGTAAACGCCCAAAAATCGTTCGCTCCGCCCGATTCCGAATGAGTCAAGGACTAGTGGAACATCTTAACAGAACTTGAAATTGTTCAATTTCTGTGAAACATAATATTTTCGATGATAGAATATCTCAGAAATTAGTGTGCAATAGACCAATAACGTGATATCTCATTAGAAAAGAGTTGTTTATGTTAACACCGTAAGCCTAAGAGTCCGAAGCCAATAGGACTATGCCAACCTCAATTTTGAGAAGTTGTGAAGCTAAAAGGAATTAAGAGGGGAACTCCATTGGAAAAAGGAAGGTTGGATTGTAAAGTAGCTATTTAATGTGTGTATAATTTTATATAAATAAATTATTTAGATTTAATAGTTGCGAGGACTAAATAGATTTGTATGGTTTTTTTTATGAGAACTAGAATAATTAGTTGGAAGAATCATCCATAGATGTCAGTAAGGGCAAATTCCCCTCAGAGCAAGGAATAATTTAATAAATAGCCAAATTTTTAGGTTTTATTTCTCTCTCAACAATAGCTTCTGGACAAGTAAACAAAAAAACTCCATGATCTCTCTTGGGTAGTTTGGGCTTCCTGATATTCACAAAGTAATTGGGAATAGAGCAAATAAAAACACAAGTCATTTTAAGTTTCCTGAAGATGCATTATTATTTTACAAGTTCCTTCATCCAAAATATTACAATGTGTAACCTTTTTTTATTTCACTTTAATCCAATTCGTATAAAATTTTAGTTTAGTTAGATCGCGAATCTAACATTGCGTATACACTTTGGATAAATACAATAATAGGTAACGCATTCACACCAGATGTCGAATGTTGAAGTGACGCGGTCTGAAAGAGTTGTTGAATGTTTGCTGCCGGAGACCAATTGAGTTGAGCGACTGTTTTCAAGAGCCCCTATCGTACTCCTACCCGTAATGCTGAAGTGGGACTCTTAGAATATAAACAAGTCGGAAGTCGACGCAGGGACGTAACAGCAAATAAAACAAGAATCGATACTTACAATATATTGCAAATCGAATTAGATTTAATAAATAATAGTATTTGTTATAACCCTTTAATATCTAAATTAAATGTACGCCATTGACGGCTGGCGTAGTCCAGCGGTAGGGCGTTGGACTTCCATACCGAAGGTCGCGGGTTCGAACCCGGCGTGCGCAAATAAATTTTATTTAAGTGATTTGTGATATTTCACAATTAATTATTTAAAATAATGTATAGTACATTTGCGGCACGTTCCAGAGTGGAAGATACTCTTAGTATCGCCCTGGTGTAAGACCACCATTCAGAATTAAAACGTTGCTTGAAATGGATTTAGCCGTGTTTAGTGACTAGATCTGTATAGCCAGGTACTTCCCCACCTTCGTCTTCCTCGTCTCCTTCCCTTCCCCACTTACCTTCAGCCTCATAAAATACCTCAATTGGGGGTGCCATAGTCTCACTGGCTCCAGACGGGAGCAGTTGGGACTCTTGTGAGGTATTTACTATAAAAAAAAATATCCTCAGGGGTAGGCATAGATTTATTTTATTTATTTATTTATTTATACTGGGTTTTCACAGATGTTCGCACTTACGTGAGAACATCCAATTATAAAAACTCAGTTATTGTACAAATAGAGACATACAATTACAAACAATCTACCTATGTACATTACCTCACACTACTCTGTCTTGGCATACACTGTTTACCTCATTCACATTCATATCGTTATCACCGACCGGTCAGTGGTTGAGCGAGCACTGCGTTTGGGTCACATCCAGGCGTTCCGTGTTTGATTCCTCGGCTGGCTAAGTTCTCCATCACAACACAAGCAATATCTTCCGCTTAATGTGGTGGTAGTAGCAGATTTTGAAATGTTGTTGGGTTATTCGCAACCCGGGAATGTTTGTCTTTCTTAAAAAAAAAAATATATATATCCAATCTTATTATAAGTATATGGTCTTCAATATTCGCAAATTCTCTTTGTGGCGTAATCTTAATTAAATTAAAACAACTTAATTTGTAGACACCATTTATTTCATCAAAATTATCAACATGTTTCGTAAGAAATGGTTTCATCGTCAGGATAAAATAATTTTTTAAATTTCATTCTGACGAAAAAATTATTGGTTTCGAAACTTGTTGACAATTTTATTTAAATAAGTGACGTATAAATTATTGGTTTCGAAACATGTTGACAATTTTATTTAAATAAGTGACGTATAAATTATTGGTTTCGAAACATGTTGACAATTTTATTTAAATAAGTGACGTATAAATTATTGGTTTCGAAACATGTTGACAATTTTATTTAAATAATTGACGTATAAAGATTGATTTGTTTCCATTTAATATGTATATCTGATTAATTTGTGATTTCTTTAAATCTATAAGCATTCGTAGAAATTAAACTCTCGTAAAATATAAATTTTGCATTTAATTAACGGGCTTGCGAAAAATTGAGCTAAGTAAGCTCGAATGACGGCATCTGCAAAGACATGCATGTACTGAAACCGGTTGGTATATTGTGTGAAGTTAAGTGATGGACACAATGTACAGTATGAATTTTGAGTAAAATTTTACATCCCTTAGCGTTTGCTGATAAAATAATCAGTAAAATCTTACTAATATTATAAACGCGAAAGATTGTATGGATGGATGTATGTTTGTTACTCTTTCACCAAAATTTAACGAATGGATTTTAATGAAACTTTATAATAATATAGCTCATACATCAGAATAACATATAGGGTGTAATTTATAAAGCTAGCTATTTGTTTTCAATACACTAAAAATAATAATTATTGTTTAATAGAGAATGACATTTTGCAAAACAATGATTGTTAAATCAAAATTCTATTTTGGAAAATATTTAAATTAGTGAATTTATTTGAAGTACTCGCCTAATACTTTAAATCAAATCAAGAATTGTACATATTTTAAATAAATAGGTAAAGAATTTTGGTATAAACGTAGATGGGACCTAGGAAAAGAAAATAGATTACTCGAAGTACTAATCCTACGCAGGCGAAGTCGCGGGCAGAAGCTAGTACTACTATATTTCTGAAAAGATTTTGACTGTCTTTAAAGAAGTTTTAGAAAAAAGATTTTGTAGTAAAATTATTTCCCGCCGCTACTGGTGATTTTTTTTTTAAATTCGAAAGTATTGTTGCATTCGCCACCTGTTGTCCAAGTATGTAGCTCGCAAACACACAGACAACACATCAACATTCACATGAATAATTCGCCTCCATCCATACATCCACACGCTTGTTATACTATATAGTAACGTGTTAATAATTTAGTACTAAGTACCTACCTTAAACTGATCATTACGTCATTATGACATGATGAGTCTTTAATACAATAACAAAACTTTTCTATGGGTTAGGTTAGGTTACGTCTTAGACCCCTACAGATTATAACTGTTTAGAATGTATATGTAATAACAAAAAGTTTTTACCGAAGGCCAGCCAAATCAAAATCGTTGATGTGGAATTTGTTCATAAATTATTTCTTTAATCGAATCTGTTTATCATTTTTAAAAAAAGGCAACATTCAATAGGTACCGTCATTTATTGGCCAACCATTTATTGGATAACCGTAGGTCATCCCGAGTGGTTCGCTACGTTTGGAGATTTATCAGGGGTACCCGGGTTCATTGGGTGAGAACTTTACAAGTCTTGGCGGCGTATGCGCATGCTCACCAACGTCTTTTATTTATTTATTATTAATTTTCAACGCCTGATGGGCTTTTACACAATAAGTATGTAATACAGTGATATATGTATATGTAATACAATGTTTAAATAATAAATATAAACTTTTACCAATGAACATTATAAAAATGGTAGGTATAAAGGTAAGCAAAAATATTATATTATAATAAAAGAGAAAAAATAAAAATAACTTAACCTGAAACCAGTTTTTAAATTGCAGATGGCATAAAAATAATAATATATAGTTTATGTTAATATGAGAAATTTTCGGATGAGTAATACAAGAAAAAGTTTACGATACAGAAAAACAAAAGAGAGTAACAAGTTTTTACATTATGTCTTGCAATGAAGTTGGAGGAATGGATTTATATGTCCGTCATTGCTGAACACACTGACCACATATTCTCACCTATATTCTTTGAATTCCTTCCCAGAACTTCCTCCCCTTCTTTTCATTAAAAAGACCCTGGCTCAGCATCTCCAAAGATGACACGGGAAATTATTTTGTCCCGCGTCAATTATTCAATACACAAAATTAAGTATTCTTGAAGACTCCGTGCGAAGCCGGGGAGTAAACAACAATTTTATTGTAACACTGCATAAAACATACAACTGTTCCTTTATTACACGTACCTGATAGCTACCTACATCTATTCTTCCATTTCACGAAGAAATACTTGAAAAAAGGCCATTGTAACATTTCTATAGAGTACTCTCCAAACCTCGCTCGCCATCTGTGGGATTTCGTATTAACTATTATTCTTTTATTAGAGCGCCACAAGTAGGAAACGATCTTCAAACGAATTGACAGCAGTGGGTACTATATCGATGGTTCCGTTGGGTTATGAAAATAAAAATAAAATTCAATTTTGTGATATTTTTTGGTGTTGAGCCATCCAGACTTACGATTTTTGTCAATTCTTTCTTGATGCTTTGTTAGATCTATGTTACCTTGATAACCTGATATTTTAGCATAGTTGTAAGATTCGTAACTTTGACACTGAGCTTGCGTGTTTAAATCCCAGCGTTGTCAAACAAAAACAATCTATTGTTAAGGTGATGTACTACTAAGTAATGCAAAGCCATGTGATTTTGGTTTAAAATTAGATCGCTTAGTAATATTTTAGATGCTTTAATAGAACACATAATTTCCTTTAAAATAATCGAGTATTTTTTTTATTGATATTTTTACAAGCACAGAACAAATAAAATATTAAAAATAAAAATACTGTTTAATGATGAAAATCTCCTACTTACGAATGAAAATTAAATTCTTTTAAATGCGAAGGTGATCGCAAAAACTTTAATATTTGATTTTAAATTTTTGATAAAATTCAAATTTATGCCTGTGATTGAAAAATATAATAAAACACGCTTTTTGGGGATGTTTGTTTCGTGAATAATTCAAAACGTGCGGCTGGTGTTAAACAGGAATTTTAACCTTATGGCCATCTACAAAAGGAGTGTTATTGTTAGCGGCCTGATCCCGAATTTTATACGATGTCCTGCATCACCTTAAGGCTACTGGCTGCGCAGCTATTTTATTTTACTATATTTTTTTAATAAAATATGATGAAATATAAAATTAAAAATATTTTTTTTTAGAAACAATTTTGATGGTTGTACATTACAAATTACCTATTTGCATCGGAGCAAAAACTTGTCGTTTATATATTAAAGTTAGTACCTAAAGAAACGAATTTTTAACATTTTATTTTTCATTGTATTAAAACCAAGGAATATGCAGATTTTCTTTTAATAATTATTAATAACTTTCAAAAAAATTCCAAAGTAGCTTTCAAAATGAACATAAATTGATTTATTTAATTACATATACCTACGTCATCATTTAAAAGCAACAACAAAAAAGTAGGTCCTGTCCAAGATAGATATTTGACGTACCTATTACAAAAATAATTTTTCAGTTTGGTTGGGTATTGTGGCTTCAAATCCAAAACTACGTTTCGTAGATTTTTGTCGGGTGAGTGTTTTGTAGAGCGTTTTGGCAGAAACCACAAAGCAGAATCGTAAAGCTGATTGAATTGGCTTTTGCTATATTTAGTGATCAGATTTGAATATTCATGTACTTCCCAAACATTCCCTTTTAGTTTCCTTTTCCTACGCCACTTCCTCAATTCTAACAGCATTGCCTTAATTGGAATAAGTATGGTATTTGGGTGTTCAAAGTAAAAAAATAATTAGTTACGTCGTACTTCGAGTAGCCTATTTTCTTTTCCTAGTTCCCATCTATGTTTATACCAAAATTCTTAACCTATTTATTTAAAATATCTATAATTCTTGATTCGATTCAAAGTATTAGGCGAGTACCTAACTCAAATAAATTCACTAATTTAAATATTTTCTAAAATAGAATTTTGATTTAACAATAATTTTTTTACAAAACATCATTCTCAAATTTCGACTTTTCTCCTAAACAATAATCATTATGCATAACATATATTAAAAAATATCTAGCTTTATAAATTATAGCCTATATGTTATTCTGATTTATAAGTTATAATTTTGCAAATTTTCATTAAAATCCATACAGTAGTTTTTGCGTGAAAGAGTAACAAACACACATACATCCATGCAAACGTTCGCGTTTATAATATTAGTAAGAAGATTTTAATTTAAACAAACATGTTTAAAAGTGGAATTTACTGAAAAAAGTCACTGGTTGGAAAGTTCAAAAGATTCAGTGAGAGATTAACTATCAGTTGCTTCCTTATTGATGTTTCTTTTGGCTTCGATCAGATTGGTGTACGTCGTTAGGATGCAAATCTGTGAAATTGCATATTTATAGGCATAACGGGTAACAGGTAGATACCGTGACCTACGACGTAGCCGCTGGCGGCGTGACTTAATCACTCAACAGTCACAATCACCAGCACAGGGCCGTCTTACATTACTTTATTGGGGCCTCGAATCAATAGTCAGTGGATAAACTCTTTTTGGGTCCTCGAAACAATTGTTCTTTTAAACATTTGGGGGCCTCGAACCAATTGCCCTCGTAACTCTTTTGGGGCTTCCAACCAATTGTCCTTATTGGAACTGTTTCTGGAGCAAAAATCTAAGCTAATGTTAAAAGTATTCACACAAATAGTTTTACATGTTTTAGGTTTGATCCGTCGTTACAGATCTGGCCATTGAATACGACAATTGTCATTTCAAACAATGTTTTGATTCAAATGGTGATCTTTCAGCAGGGCGTTATTGACAGTATCTAGGTATCTATCACTCTAGAAAGAGCTTAGTAAGTCGCAAAAGTATTCCAAAACCAATTAGTCAAAGGTTTATTATATCTAAGTAAAAGTACAAAATTAAAAATTATAAAAGAACTTACACTATATTAGATACTCTGTACTCTATATTACAAATGATACCTACTACCTACATACTATTATATGTATAACTAGCCCAACAATTGGTTACGTATTTCTCTTACTTCATCATCATCATCACAATTGGCGCTAAAACCCTTGGTGGGTCTTGGCCTCCTCGAGAGTCTTCCTCCACTCATCTCTGTTTTGTTCTAGTCCTCTCCAGTTTGGAATCTCCAAGGTACGTAGGTCTTTGAGGACGTTGTCGTTCCATCTCAATGTTGGTCTTCCCAGCCTCCTTCGCCCTACAGGTCTAGACTTTAGCAGGAACTTTGGTGCTTGATGCTCTGTCATTCTTTCCACATGACCCAGCCACCGAAGCCTTCCCAACTTTATAAATTGTGTCACTTTTGGTTCCTTAAACAGAGTGTAGAGCTCATCGTTGTAACGTCTACGCCAAACTCCATTTTCTAGAATCGGTCCAAAGATACGCCTTAAAAATTTACTTTTCTAATTTCTCTTACTTACATCTAAAAAAATATTCGACGAAAATGTCTACTTCAGCACACTCTATCTTAATATATAGTCGACACATTTGGATCAGAGTGCTGAAATATGCTTTGGCGTCTTACAATAACAATTGAGAACATTTATTTCAATTCTGAAGAAGGACGAGTTCTTACACCAAAAAGTTTGTTGAATTAAATAGTAAATTATGTTATTTTAAATTTTTAAATACGACACGTTTGTCCCTCTATAAAATGGGCTCTTGTACGCTGACTCATGGAGTTATGCGTAAATGTGGTACTGGTAGCCAAGTCAGAGGAAATTGCAATGACTTAAACTAGTTTCATATCATAATATCTTGGCTGTAGTCAATAAGAATATGATGTATGCGAGACCTAACTTTGATCTTATAACTAAATTATACTTGCAAATAGCTAGGATTAACCTGTTATCTAATCTAATGCATAAATCCAGCGATATAGAAATCTACAGATAAGTAACTAACAGCAGAATTAGAATAATGTGGCATCTATCATTGTGGAAGATTGTAAGTGTTTTATCCTCAGTGGTGTTAGAAAATTTACATCAAAATACTGTTTGAAAATTAAAAAAGGGTTGTATTGATTAAATATGTCGTCGGCGGGTACATTTTCTTGGCCCAGATAAATAATTTACTTTTCGAGACTTAGATTTTGGCAGGGCATTAGTACAATGTTAACTTTACACGGCAGGGCATTAGGACAATATTTATTTTACACGGCAGGGCATTAGGTCAATATTACCTTTATACGGCAGGGCATTAGGACAATATTAACTTTACACGGCAGGGCATTAGGACAATATTAACTTTACACGGCAGGGCATTAGGACAATATAAACTTTAGACGGCAGGGCATTAGGACAATATTAACTTTACACGGCAGGGCATTAGGACAATATTACCTTTACACGGCAGGGCATTAGGACAATATTAACTTTACAAGGCAGGGCATTAGGACAATATTAACTTTGGAACGTCTAATATTTTGTTTCCAATCGAATATGGTAAAAAACTCCATAAAAGCAAGTATGTATATTTTTACTTTGTTAAAAGTAGTATAAACGAGTCAATATTTCTATAACTTTAAAAAAAAAATTTTATAGAGAATACCTCACAAGAGTCCCAACTGCTCCCGTCTGGAGCCAGTGAGACTATGGCATCCCCAATTGGGGTATGTTGTAAGGTTGAAGGTAAGTGGGGAAGGGAAGGAGATGGGGAAGAGGAAGGTGGGGAGGTACCTGGATATTCAGATCTAGTCACTAAACACGGCTAAAGCCATTATTAAGCAACGTTTCAATTCTTACACCAGGGCGATACTGAGAGTATCTTCCACTCTGGAATTGCAGGTAATTTGTTAATAATTGTTCAATAAATACAGTAAAATATATAACACGAAATGAAATTAAAACTATACTAATGATGTCTACATTGTACGGTTTGCGAAAAGCCAATGTTGTGGGTATTTAATATACGGTTATATTTGATATTACAAGTGCCAATCTCTCCTGATCCACGTCAGTAACATACAACGATGAAATACATGAATTTATTGGTTATCCATTAAATAACAAATTATCGAGAGCAAACTTTATTCGTATCTGTGAGATCTTGTAAAGTGTGACAATATCCTGTGGCAGCGTTGGTGTGATATGAAAATATGTGCCTACAGGAAATTTTATATTAATTTTAATATTTACTGATACCCCTGACAAATACGACACGAGAAAATGGCATATCACGATAGTCTAACATTCGTCAACAGTTAACAATTTTGCTTTCTAATAATAAATGTACTGTGCGTACATGATTTTAGAATATCACAGCTAAAACTATTATCGTAATTTATTTTTGGGGTACTATGGCGTGTTGCGCTCAATCCCTCTTTAGCCAACGTTTCGATGTTAGTAGGTGTAATATACATTTGTATGATATGTGTGGAGTCGGTAGTAGTACGCAATGAAGAGCGAGTAAGTATTATGTACAGGTATTTATTCAGGAGCTGCTTGTAACAAAAGAGACATACTTCTAGCACGCATCGCCTTTTATAGATTCTCGCAAGCATACTGTCTCGCTTGCTCTCATGCATATTCACACAGATATCACAGTAGGTATTTAATTAAAGCATCTAAAATGATTGTAAGTGATCGAATTTTCATACGAAAATCACACGATTTTGCATTGCTTAATAGTGCATCACCTTAATACAAAAAAATTACAAGTTTTAGGAGTAGATACTAATTCTAACTTAAGATGATCCACTAGTCCTTGACTCATTCGGAATCGGGCGGAGCGAACGATTTTTGGGCGTTTACCAATAAAAACCCTAATCTCTAGCAAACAATTTTTAAAGATCGAAGCGTCGCGTAGACTAAGGCATGTCCGTTGGCCCTGGGTTCTGGGCGTAGACTGAGCGACGGGCTAAAATCCTTCTGTACATGGCATAAGGATGAAATTCGCACTTACAAATTCGCTGGGTACCTCCTATTTTTATTCACTGAAAAGAAACGTCGCAAAAATGCACGTTTTATTTTATTTTGCAAAGTTCAGATACAAATATTGAAATGTTTTCCGATCACTCTATAAGAAACTTGATTAGCTACATTATTCAATAAAACAACACCAGAAAAAGGATTTGTAAGTAGGAGATTTTTCACTTTTAACCTTTTTTTATAGGTCAGACGCATATTTTTTTCTCAGCTTATTAAAAAGCTTATTAAAAAAATACTCGATCACTTTAAAGGCCAAGATGTGTTCTACTCACAGTATTTAATTGAAGCATCTATATTATTTCTAAGCGATCAATTTTTCAAAACTAATACACAAGATTTTGTACGATTTTGCATTTTTACGCATGTCTTCACCTCAAATGATTTTCCGTAAAAACTTAATGCAAAAAAATACTTGAATTTGCGAGATGAGGTTAGGTTAGGTTAGGTTAGGTTATTGTAAAAATAAATTGAATTCCTCCTGTTTTTTTTTTAATTTGACCTTGAAGTGTTTAGCGGAATTTCTGCAGGTAGGTACTTCGTTTTAACCACAGGTAATAAATAATGCACTCTTGATCGACATCGCATCGGCACTATAAAAAATGAAAACGAGTTTGTTTTTTTATTGCATTATGTCGTAAATGATATTATTATGTTGGATAACAATTACAGAGTGAGTAAGCAATTATTTATGCCCAGTCCCGACACTTGTTTGATCATGATGACTATGTAGCTAGACCTTTGAGATAATATAGTAAATTTTGATTCCATTACAGTTGTTGATCCTCCGATAGTTAGTTCCCCGGCAAACTTATTGTGAAAACCATGGCCGGTTATCCCATTGAGTTTCTGGACTCCCGTGGTTGATCCAGATTCCTTGATGTGATACTCTTAGTACAGGGGTGACTTGCAATAATAAGTCGTAGGTAGACTATTGATGTTTATTACGAGATTTGTACGTTTGAAGGCGCTGCAAAAAAGCGCAATCCCTTTGCACGACCATGTCGTCTCCCACCCGGCATGCCGCTTGAAGTCCCGAAAACCCTTCTGGACGAAAGGAGAAAGACTCCTCCAATCACCCCTCAACCCTGAAGACAGGTGGAAACTTGAGTGGCAATCGGCCAACGTGGAAAATGCCCATCTCGTACAAGACCCCACTGAGAGACAGCCTGGGTTCTCATTCGCAAAATTCAATTGCTTTGGTATGTACATAATATTAACATCATTGTGATGCCCAGCTGTCAAATTTTAGATTAAATATTTTGACATTATTATGGTATTTAAATTATGATGAAAACTGTGCATAGAATATGAACCATGAGAGAAAAACTATGCATAGAATATGAACCATGTGAGAAAAACGCAAACTCTGGTCCGCCATCAATAGAATAAGGTGCTCCCGTAGCCGTTGTGCCCATATGATGCATAGATGGGGCCTTAAAGAGTCGGCGATGTGCAAATGCGGTGCGGTGCAGACCACCGTACATGTGGTCAACGAATGCCCGCTTCATTCATTCCCCGGCGGGATTGATGAGGTCCACAGGGCGACGCCTGAGGCCCTGGACTGGCTCGCAGACCTAGATGTCCCTCTCTGACCCCCCCACCATACGAAAGAAGAAAAAGAACAGTGTTCCTTCTTAGAAAGTCTACACTACTCACAGGCAATGAGGACAAATGGACAACAATCATACCTTTTTTGCGTTACTCATGCTGTCTCACGCATGTCTCTTTCATACTGCAAGACATACACGGAGAAAAAATGTTATCCTAAAATATGATAATGTTATTCGTAAAAACGGTTAAAAACGGGACTGAAGTCCTAACGAACAAATTAACAGGGTTTCAATGTTTATTGGCGGGAACATGTAAGAATAATTTGTTGGTATACGTAATTTCGTACGTATACCAACAAATTATTCTTACATTTTTCTCCGTGTACGTTCATCACACTTATTTACAATATTTTAGTTTTTGAATCTTTATTTAGATGTACGCAATTTTTTTCATACATACAGTAATGAAAATATTATAATATGAACTTAAAAAATACAGTTACATTTTTAAAAATTACATTTACGAAAATACATTTAAAAAATCAAAAATTATTTTTCAAACATAGAGCACATATATTATGTCCCACGAAAAATGCTAAGACTTTAGGCTTCCTTTACGACATTTGGTAGGTTATTATTTATTATAAAGTTTTTGCCCTTTATAAAACACGCTGTTTTGTGTGTATGAATGTTTAGTTTTGGGAAGTCTATAATCTCTGCGTCTTCTCGTAGGATAATTGTGAACATTTTCATGGTACGTAATATTACTTTGCAGATAATTTGGAAGCAAATTATTTTTGAGTTTATACAACATTGTTAACGTATATATCGTCGTTGCATATATAATATGAACCATGTGAAACTGAGTACATTCTGAGAAAATCGATAAAAACTGTTTAAAAACGTAACGAAACGAAAAATAACAATTCTATTTATGGACAAAAAAAGGATAAATTTATCTCGTTCATTATAAAAATATATTTATGGCAAATATTAATTATATTATGCCAGAAAATTGAATTTCAACGCGTTTTTCTCACATGGTTCATATTCTATGCATAGTTTTTCTCTCATGGTTCATATTCTATGCACAGTTTTCATCATAATTTAAATACCATAATAATGTCAAAATATTTAATTTAAAATTTGACAGCTGGGCATCACAATGATGTTAATATTATGTACATACCAAAGCAATTGAATTGTGTAGTGGTATGCAGAGGATATGACTATTTTTTATTATGTACTATTTTGATTGTTCTTACATGATTTATTTTCTATCGCCTTACATATTTGATATTTTTAGACGGCTCATATTGTAGAAGATGGAGAAAAAAAAAGAAAAATAACTGTATAATTTAACTCATTTTCGTCAAAATCGATTTTTTTCGATTTCGATTGCTAAAGGAAATTTTTCCGCCCATATTAAAAAAATCATACCTCCGAATTTAAATATGGAGACATACAAACTCATTATAGTTCTATGTAGCCAATGAATTCCCCTATCTTTTGTCTATTATCACATATTTGTAGGATTTATAAAAAAATATATAATTAAATCTTTAACCTCAAAACATTTTAAAGCATCTAGAGAATATTTATTTTGTTATATTTTGATTTTACAATATATTATATTGTCGTTTTAATAAAAAATTTTTTTTTGAAAATTTGCCACATTTTGGCAACAAAGCAATCCGAGGTTTTGGAAATAGTGCCATAATGTAGCAAAAAGCGCTCGAGTGGTTAAAGGAGTTGGACTGTAAGCGGGAAATTAATTTGAACATCTCATTAAAAACTCTGTCTGAACTGTGAACTCTGGCGACGTGAAATTTTTACCCCTTTTCTAAGGGGAAAGTGATTGAAAAGTTAGGTCAGGTTAGCTTTTAAGACCTACTTTCTTGAATAAATCAAAAATACACAATATTTTTTCATTATCCAATAATCAATTTTTTTTTAAATTCGTCCAATGCCCTAAAATTATTATTTATTAATTTTGAACTGTGTTTTGATAGATAGATGTACAAGTAGATAATATCAATTTAATATTTCTGTAAACAATAAAACGCCATTCCCTCACAAAATAAGGCGTCACGCAAGACTAAACTCATACCGTATTGATGTGTTTTTAATTTAGCCCTAGCCGGTAGCATTTTTTACCTCAAATGACAAAAAAGTTGCGGACAAATTCTTTGAAATTAAAAAAAAGATTTTTTCTTAAAAAATTCATCATATAAGTCGGAAAATGAAATATTTTGTAAGAAATACAATAATATTATAGAATTTATTTAATTTGTATTAATTTCTCAGTATTTTTTTTAGATGCTTTGTTTCACGAATTACAGTTAGAAATGAAAAAAAATGTAACTAACAGATAAAAATAAAGTTTGAAACATCGCTCTTTTTAAAAAAATGTTAATTTTTGTACTTCTGTGTTTCTTTTATTTAAAAGTAAGATAGATTAAAAATCATCTGTGTTCATATCTTATTTAGTTAGTTTTGTCAAAGTAGATAAGTGAGTATTTTTTCTGTGTTATTTTTACCAATGTTCAACACTCCTTTTTCTTACTGCACCTACTCACAGAAAGAAATGTTAAAGTTTTAAAACTTCGTAGCTCATAATGGAAGTGAACTAAAAATAAATGTTTTTGTCTGGAAATTCAAGACAGAAAATCAGCTCAGCAATTTGAATGACACCGGAGTCCACATAAATGTATCTATTTGTATTTTTATTAGAAAAACTCTCTTTTTAACTTTTGAAGGTTATTCAAAATTAACAGTATTAGAGAATTAACAATATTATCTTCGACTAATGTTTTTTTCCATATTATTGGCAGCTACCTTCAGTATTGGAAACAAGTATTCAAAGAATGTATTTGTTACCTAGATAGTGTCTCGGATAAATATATCCGAGACATATAAAAAAAACATTAGTCGAAGATAATATTGTTAATTCTGAAATTTGAAATATAAAGTTGACAATTACGACAGTCTCAAATAAGATCGCAGTAGCCCAATTGGTAGAGGTGTATGTCCCGGTAAGACGGGTTCGAGTCCCAGTTGCGACCGTTATCTTTTGTTATTTTTCTGTGTCTTGTTTATTTTCATATTTTAAAAAATTTGATTATTATTGTTATCTTCTTCTTCAATGATGTATATATTAGTATTCATTTCGTGTTTTGCTTAGTTATCTCTGTTTCCTGTGACATATTTACAATGTTTTTTATATTTGTGACATTTATCAAAACAGTGAAAATAATGAAAATGTAACATGTTTTTATTTTTCAAAGTAGTATTATAATGTTACAAAGTGCTTTTATTATTAAATATGACAAACGCTTCAATGGAAAAACATTTCAATGAAAAAATCGGTAATTTAACTCAGCGGTCACTTTAACGCTTTGTTCGCAACATTAGCGTTCGCCATTCACAAAACTCCCACTAGTGTACGCTACTAAATTTAGTACCCACCGCGGTTCACATTCCGAACGCACGGCGTTCCGCGCGGCCAAACCGTGCGACGTTACAATGGGACTTTTGACAAACGCCAAGTGGGCGGGACTGTGCATGTGTGCGTCGGCGGGCAACGGTGCGCGTCGGGAAAATTATTATTACATAAAAAAACGCGGGGATAAAAATTACATTTTGTTTAAGTAATAAAAATTTGTCGGAATCGGCATAAAAACACGTTTCTTTTGTAGCCAAGGCATTGTAATATTAATATAGGGTGATAAAAAAGGACATATAAAAGAGAAAATCTTAATTCTATTAAATGAATTTTATCTCTTCACACACATTCCTCCTTTTTATTATTATTATTCATATAGTCATTATTGAAGATTAAGAACAGTTCTTATTCGGGAAATATGTGGGAAAAACTGCAAACCTTTGGGCAATTCCTTAGTTTTAAATTTTACACCGATTCGGCCTAAATATAGTCAGAAGTTGAAGCCATTTTTGTAAATTTTACATGGATTCGGCCTAAATATAGTCAGAAGTTGAAACCATTTTTCAAAATTTTACATGGATTTGGCCTAAATATAGCCAGAAGTTGAAGTCATTTTTCAAAATTTTACATGGATTCGGCCTAAATATAGTCAGAAGTTGAAGCCATTTTTCAAAATTTTACATGGATTTGGCCTAAATATAGTCAGAAGTTGGAGCCATTTTTCAAAATTTTACATGGATTCGGCCTAAATATAGTCAGAAGTTGAAGCCATTTTTCAAAATTTTACATGGATTCGGCCTAAATATAGTCAAAAGTTGAAGCCATTTTTCAAAATTTTACATGGATTCGGCCTAAATATAGTCAGAAGTTGAAGCCATTTTTCAAAATTTTACATGAATTCGGCCTAAATATAGTCGTACTCGTTTTTAAATGTCAGTGTTCAATAGAATGAAAACATATAATTTTTTTATATTCTGTATTTGTTGCTTTTATTAAATTTGACAAATCTTAGTCAGATTTATAGCTACTTTTTGTTTCGCCCTTGATATTTAGAATTGAAACGTTTAGATTTAGCTGTGATTGGTGGCTAGATTTAAATAGCCATCTACTACCCCTCCTCATTACGTTCAGACTCACAACATACCCTAATTGGGGATGCCTTAGCCTCCCTGGCTACAGCAGTTGGGACGACATAATTCACATAATTTAAAAAAAGTTTGGAACGGCTCACGTGCGTCTGAACGAAACTAATGAGAATCATCATGTGTAAAAGAAGTATAAGCGTTCAATAATAGGATCGCCAAGTTGAATAGGCAGACATCTCCAAACACAAGCTGGCGAATGCGTTACGAAAAGTGTAATGCGTTATGGGCGAGGCGAACGGGCTGTATTACACTGTAGAAGCAAGAGAGAGCAATGCGTGCGCACATTTTCTTTCTATCTTCCCCTCATAGCCAGTGTATGAAGATTATTCGTAATTTCATTTCGTTCTTCAACAATTTCATAAATACCGTAGGAGCAAGAGAGAGCAGTGCGCGCATACTTTTTCTTTCTCTCTAGAAGTTTTACTTCACTCGTGTGGTCTAAAGCACACTCGTTTTTTTATATAGAGGAAAGCAAAATTCGAATGCTCGCCATAATTCAAATATTATTTACACGCGTCTGTGATTTATATTTTAAAAAATATTCTATATTATAACACCGGTACATAAGTATGACATTTCGAATTTTCCTAATAGTAACCAAAAAATTTTTTTTTTGCTTATTTCACTAGTGGTGTTAGTGAGTAATCTGAGTATTGTACCAGATAGAGGGTACACTTTTACATTTAACTTCACACTCAACCCAATTTTCGATATTACAGAGATGTCTGACTAACCAACTGAAAAAAATGTATTTTTTTTTATTGTTCATTATTGAACACCCGGCCGCCCAGTGCTAGTCGAAGAAGCAACAGGAACACGGATGAGTGTCGCGTCACGGCATGTGATCGCCGTACCAGCCACCTACCGTTGCCCAACAAAGCTATACAACAATAATAAAAATAAAAATAAATAATAATAGTTGTGACGAATGACGGCTGCTCATGCGTTCTGGCTTTCCGACATATCAAAGTGAAACGATACATTTAAAAATAGATGAATATTGTTTTCAATGACTTCATATCATAACAGATAACAGGATGTTTGAATAATAGATTACTTAAGCCCTTGCATTCTGAATTTCTACCGATATATGTTTAATATGTTAAATATGTTTTAATATGTTTTAATATGTTTTAATATGTTTTAATATGTTTTAATATGTTTTAATATGTTTTAATATGTTTTAATATGTTTTAATATGTTTTAATATGTTTTAATATGTTTTAATATGTTTTAATATGTTTTAATATGTTTTAATATGTTTTAACATGTTTTAATATGATATAATATGTTTTAATATGTTTTAATATGTTTTAATATGTTTTAATATGTTTTAATATGTTTTAATATGTTTTAATATGTTTTAATATGTTTTAATATGTTTTAATATGTTTTAATATGTTTTAATATGTTTTAATATGTTTTAATATGTTTTAATATGTTTTAATATGTTTTAATATGTTTTAATATGTTTAATATGTTTTAATATGTTTTAATATGTTTTAATATGTTTTAATATGTTTTAATATGTTTTAATATGTTTTAATATGTTTTAATATGTTTTAATATGTTTTAATATATTTTAATATGTTTTAATATGTTTTATTAAGAGGCTAGACATTAAACCACACGCGGCACATCCGCGTCTGTCATTATGTCCCGCTCACAATAAGCTCACTTACATTACATGCGAATGCGAAATGTGCGAATGAGACAACGCTCAATTTTACCTACAGAAATCGCTCGAAAAGGGGTTTATGGAGAATACACTTTTCTACACCGAAACTTTCACGAAATTGAAATTTTAAAAATACATATTTTTTAGAAAGAAGAAGCTACGTCGGTAGCTTTTTATAATTTTATAATTCTTTATGAGAGTTGAGTTAGCAGCACTTTTTCCTTAAATAATATTTTTTGATAAATCGTACATGTTTGACAGTGAATGTTTACGTTAATACGAAACGCATCGAAAATTCGAAAACATACCGACATAATTTTCACCCTCTAGAAGGCAGTATAAATATAATTCAATTTGTGCAACTTTCGATGTAGAAAAGTGTTTTTTCCCGGGCGTCCTTTTTGTATGGGCCGAAAAGCGAAGTCTATCTATCATTTATTTATTTATTTATTTGTTTATAAGATTTACACAGTACATTAAATATAAGTTGTAAGGTATTTTAAATAAATTACATGGTTTTGTACCTATTACGTAAATCTGTAAAATATCAATAGGTAATTTCGCCTGGGTTTTAAAACTATATTATGATGAAACTAATGAAAAGAATCAAACATTGGTTGACTAATAAAACATAAATGAAAGAGTATGGGTGGAGAAAATTTTACATTTTAAAATCAAAAATTATTTGCTGACTAAAGTTTAATAAAATGATAAGAAATTTAATAATTTTGTTTTGTATGTTCGCAATGAATCGTGAAAAATGTCTAATTGTAATAATTTTTCATAATGGGTATAGTTTTTAATATGTTTCACTAAGTTTTTAAGTTCCTAAAAAAAGATGTTATTTTTGAAGAAAATATCCATACATTTTTACCCATTACCCGAGGATTATGCTCTCAAATTACATGATTATCAAGGAAAAAAATTAACACCATCATGTCACTGCCCCACCATAACACACTCTAGAAACATAAACTATCTTGGCATTGAAATCGATGAAAATTTTCGATGGGACTCTCACATAAATAACATTACAAAGAAACTCACAAAGCTCATGTACTATTTTAGAAACATACGCAATATACTAAATAAAAATGATCAATATAAAGTCTACTATGCTCTTTGCCAATCACGCATAGAATATGGGATTATTGGATGGGAATCTGCCTCAAACATTCACATAAAGCAGCTTGTTAAAACACAAAAATCAATTATAAAAATAATCCTGAAAGTACACACAAGAACTCCATCAAAAGAAGTTTTAAAAAAATTTAATGTGTTCAGCATTATAAAACTGTACTCAAAAAATGCACTACTCAAATTTAAAGAAAAATATGCATACCTTGCTGACCAACACACCTACAAAGACAAAATCTTCAAAATTACTAAACATTCCAAAATTAAATACAGCTTTCGGCCAGAAAAACCATTATTTCCATGCTACAAAATTATATAATGCCTTTCCGATTGAAATTAAAAATACCATGGATATACAAAAGTATAAAAAGGACATCAAAGTATGGCTAACTAAACATGAAGATGAGGAACTAATTAAAATTATTAAGTAACCCCAATGCAACCTACAGATAATGAACATAAACACTTTTTAAAACAACGCAAAATAATAAACATGAACACCTTATATTTCGTGAAAACCAACAAAAACCAACAACAATGATGAGGAAATCATGATCAACACCATACGACAACCTGCAGTCCACCTCAGAACAGGAATACCTAGTGAGGAGGACTGAGGATAAAATACTTCACTTTGTATTCTTAATTTAGTTAATATTGTATTTTAATTTAAATTTGTATTGTCATTAAATAAAAATAAAAATTTGTAGAGCCGAACCGGTAATTATACGAATTCCCCAATAGAAAAAAATTGCACTTACACTTTCCCGCCAATAAACATTGAAACCTGTTAATTTGTTCGTAAGAACTTCAGTCCCGTTTTTAACCGTTTTACGAATAAAATGATGGTATTTCAGAATAACATTTTTCTCCGTGTATATTATAAAATAAATAAATTACAGCAACGTCAAAAGCAAATGACAAACGTTTTCATCGAATTGCAAAATTTTGGAAATGGAAATTTTTGTAGATTCTGATATATTAAAAAAAATGCTTGAAGTAAAATAAAATAAATAAATTATTAATTATTTTTTGGTAAGTATCTAACTAAGCTAAGTTAAGTATAATAATATAATTTTGAGTATAGATGGAATATTATTTTGATATTAAAGGTGTCCAAAACAGTTTTTCGTTACGAACACAGATTTTGGAAATCGAATTTCAACGAATGTTATCTATGTTTATGTCTAGTAACCAACGTAGCGAACCACTTAGGATGGACGTGTGGCAGGGGCGGTGGTTATCCTATAAATGGCTCCCGGGGCGGAGGTCCCCTTCCCGCCTCTCAAGATGTAGCGCCGTGGTGATATAATAGAACTATAGTTACCATGGATCTTACGTTTTAAATAACCGATGAACAAACATTGCATTTTTTATGTTGCGTAAATTTTAAAATGCATTTATTAGTAAGGGAGTAGTTTATGTTATTAAGCCATCACATTTCTTGTACACACATAAATATTATAATTCAATAGCTTTATTAACTGCATCAGTTTGTGTATTCTCTAAACATTGTAATATTAAACGTGTTAATAAAATCGCTTACATTTTCCACGCATTTAAGATCAGACGGCCATAAACTGTGTTCTTAGGCAAAATTGAAAAGTAACACTATAAAATGTGAATAATTTATTCGTGCGACTATAAAAAGCGTTTCCGTTAGTGCCGCAAGAGATTAACTGCCAAAGGGTGCATCTAAATCAGCATGCTATCTTGGTACAAAAATCAATAATTATTTTCTTGCTTACCTAACTATCTTGTTCAAAAGTTTACTGAGGTAAAAGTACCATAATTTTAAGTGAGAAAAATCGTGCACTTTTTGAAATGCACAACTTCTTTTCCGTTATGAAATTTAAGGAGTGAGAATGAAATTATGAAATGATAAAACGATGTTTTTGTTTTGTTTTTGCATTGTGTAGTGTCTTTATTAAAACAATAAAAATCCGAAGTTATTAAGTTATTAAAACAATAAAAATCCGAAAACTTCAATATCTAGGACACGTGATGAGACATCCGTAGTACGAGATCTTGCATCTCATAATGCAGGGAAAGATTGCCGGAAGACGGGGCCCTGGAAGAAGGAGGACATCGTGGCTGAAAAACTTGAGACAGTGGTTTGGCCAGTCTACTGTAGAGCTTTTCCGGGCCACAGTAAACAAAGTCCGCATAGCCAACATGATAGCCAACGTCCGTTGAACGGACAGGGCACGAAGAGAAGAAGAAGTGTCTTTACAAATGATTTTGTGATTTTACAATTTAGCACTTACGTGAGAACAATCCAGTTATAAAAACCCAGTTATTGTACAAATAGGGACATACAATTACAAAAAATCGACAATTACATATATTTAATACAGATACATACAATTAGAAAAACAGAAACATCACAAAAAAGAAAAACAAAATTATATACCTATGTACCCACAAGCTCACTCAAGTTACAATGAGAGGCAAGAGACATAAGAAACACGAGAGGCATGCATAGAGAGACAATAATTGACACAATATAATTAGTTAAACATATTTTTTAACAGCGCCAGAACTTTTTTTCTCAATCCGTACAAATTATCATACAATTATACAATTGTTATATAGTGGACACATCTGGGTCAGACGGCTAAAGTAGGCTATATTATTTTTAAATTTTAAGACATAGTGTAGTATCAAGATGGCTGTGAATGATGTTATGTCTACATATTAGATCAGTCAATTGCCTTCTAGTTTTAAGTTTATAAATCTTGAAGTGAAAGAGAGGTAGACAGAGAGGACCGACCTCCAAACAACTTGGTTTTGCCACACACTCTTTGCCTCATTCACATTTATACATCGTATCATAAATACTCTTCTATTATTCAAAGTCTTGGCATAGCCCGACGTATACGACAATGTCGAAAACAAATTTTAATATTTTTTACGCAAATTAGTGATATGAGTTCTATTTTAAATAGGTATGGATCAAACCATCTTTCTGTTACAAAAATCCATCCCTTATTTCTTTACGTGTGTAAAAAGTTAATTTCATAAGCTTTGTTAAATGGAACTTTTAAGATTAGGATACTATTTAATATAGTTAAAATATTTTTTAAACGGCATTTCAGTAATAATATATATATAATCATGTTCAAAAACATAGCTAAGCATAAATTTAAGATGAAACCCGATGGTGGAGAAATTTGAAAAATAGATTTTACTAAATTGTTGCTGTCACTGTTGCTCTTACTCCACCGGATATTAAGCGAAAGGGACAATGCACCTCAGGCTACTAATATCTAACTAAAATCGAGGTATTGTATTCCCCACTTTTCTCCTCCAAAAGTGGACTGATTTTCAATTTTTTTTTACCAACTACATAAGAAAAAACTATTATATGTCTGTACGTTTTGCTTTTTTTTAAAAAACATTGTCTAGTTTGTATACTGAACGTCTTTTGACGGAGTTTAAACCAGTCAATTTTATAGATTTTTGGAAGATCATAACTTCTATAAAAAGTAACTTATCAAAAAAATAAAAAGTACCGACATGTTAATAGTTGATATCTATTTTATGTAAAAGCAATATTTTCTCTAGGGTTAAAATCCAGAGAGATAAATAGGGAATACGTTTGTATGGAAAAATCACTGTTATTATTAGTCCCGCAATTAACAGACGACGAATGGTCACACCAAACACTTGTTGCATAACAGACCGCTCACTGTGCCAAGGTTCCCTTTAGCTGTCTGCTCAAAACGCCGGAGTCTAGGTACACTGTACAGCGGAGTGCAGGTAACTCTAGTGCAGTCTTGCAGACCGACAAAAGTGCAGCTAAAACTCAACCCACGGATGCAGTGATGCCGATGCAGTTTTTGCATGAGCCAGGCGGTAATTATCATTAGTATACTATAGCTTCATATACCTTGATAGATTGGCATCGGATGTATTGCATTGCGACAATCCTAATGCCGAAGTTACATCAAGGTTGTGGGTCTTTACTTCGCTGTACGTTACCTAACCTAACTTCACTAAACCTTTTTTTATCTTAGCTCCACATAGGAGGCCACGAGGAATAAATCCCAACGTCATCTTTGGGGATGCTGTGTGGAGGTTTTTTTTAAAGTTAAATGAATGAGGGGAAGTTCTGGGAAGTAAAAAGGAGTGAGCGGTGTTCAGGAATTTGGATGTCAATATGTCCAGGAGTGACAGACGTATGATCCCTCTCACTGCGGTGTCGAGAGGTCTAGGTTAGGACAAACCTCACCCCATGAAGCGTGCGATCATTGCTAAGTCATAAAACGTAGCGAACCACTTGACCTAATGTAATCGAAGATAGATTGGGACATGATATTGCGATGAGTCCTACTACGTACTGTAGATAAATCAAGGCTGTCTATCTCGTTGAAACATAATGTAACTTAATTTAACCTAACCTAACCAAACCTTAGCTAACCTATCATATTCGGGACCTAACCTTAAAACACTATACACAATCAGCTATTTGCTTGAAATGGTTTTAGCCATGTTGTGTGACCAGATCTGAATAGCCAAATACTCCCCTAAATTATTCTCTTCCCCATTTCCTTCCTATCTTCCCTCCCTTCAGCCTCCAAACAAACCCAAATATACCAATAGGGTATTTTCACAAACGAGAGATTCTGTTGAAAATGTATGGAATATTTAAAGATTTTTCTGATTTTAATCATCCTACTAAAATGTTTGTTTTTTATGTCTTCATTCAAATTTATTCATTTTAAAAACGATCGAAATCCGACAAAACCAAAACGGACCGTGGTTGACAACTGTGCCAAATAAGCACGTCAATATACAACAAAGTTCTACTGTCAGAATTTTTTCAAAGCCACATGATATATATATCGTTTTGGCGGTATTACAAAAATGGGAAACTTAGACTCGCTGTAGAAAATTTATTCATCAACATAAAAGTAAAATAAAAATGCCATAATAAAACAGTGGAAATACCATTTTGTGATGCCATAGTCCCACTCTTGGGAGCATTTGTGACTCTTTTACGGTAATCAGATAAAAATAAGTTACCTCAATAAGAAGGTTTATCGTTTTCGTTGATTTCTCCAAAAGTCTCGAATCCTCAATCGGATGCGTTGTTTCACAGAAATTCAAATGTAACATTGTCATCAAATAGCAATTCAACACGATTTCGTTTTTTTGACAGTTGTTGAAAGGTCTCCGTTAAAGTCCGTTTCTGTTTTTGAACAAATTGTGATCAGCAGAAGAAGACAGCCATCATGTTGTTAAGCTTGTCAGCTTATTACAATTTGATAGAAAGCTGAAACGCTCCCAGAATCGGCGTTTAACGGAGACCTTTCAACTGTCAAAAAACAAAATGGCGCTGAATGGCCAATTGATGGCTATCTTACATTTGAATTTGTGTGAAACAAATGGCCCTATCTCTTCACAGTCAATGATTTGCTTGATGATTTATTTCAATCTGATGAGGATTAGCCTTGACATGGTAACCTTGGCCAGTGTTTCTTTAACAATGCACGCGTACCGTGTACTTATGAATGTCTGCATGTATTAACAATACAACCCTCAAATAACGCAGCGCTTAAAAAACGCCCAACGAGAAAACGTCTTGCAAAAGTGGATATCTTTTTCGGATATATAAAAAATAATCAGTTTAAGACGATCCACTATCCCTTGATATTTGGGCGTTTACTAATAAAAACTACACTAATAACCACATAACCTCTAGCCAACAATGGTGTTTTGTTGTTCTGCAAGTATATTTTTACAGATCGAAGCGACGATCGAAGCGACGATCGAAGACCAAGGCATGTCCATTCGCCCTGGGCAGCAACTAAACGACACGCCAATGTCCTTCTGTGGATGACAGAAGGATAAAATTCGCAGTTAGAAATTTGTTGGGTACCGCCTGTAAAGAAACGTCTTCAAAATACATGTTTTATTTTATTTTGTGAATTTAAGCAACAAATTTTAAAATGTCTTTCGTTTATTCTCTAAGAAACTTAATTAGCTACATTATTCAATAAAATCATTCCACAAAAAGGGTTTGTAAGTAGGAGATTTTTCACGTTAAACCATTTTTTATAGGTCACACAATATATTTTTCTAAGCTTATTAAAAGACTAATAAAAAAAAATACTCGATTATTTCAAAGGCCAAAATGTGTTCTACTCATAGTATTTAATTGAAGCATCCATAGTATTTCTAAGCGATGAAATTTTTAAAACAAAAACACAAGATTTTGTATGGACATGGTTTCAATATTTTTACTTTTGTTCAACTACCTACGTGTGCGAGCATAGAATAAAATGAGAACGCAAGAAATGCCGCGTGGACGTGTTTCATGATCCAAATATTATGAAAGCGGGTATTAATGAAGGTGTATTTGTACCCCATTCTAGTAATCTACAGGTTGGGTTAGGTTAGGCAATATTTTTGTATATTGAGGTACTAGGTTAAGTCAATTACATTCATAAGGGTTAGGTAGGGTTAAGTTATCGATCGTTTAGTTGATTAGTCAGACATCTCCGAAAAATCGAAAAACATTTAAAAATAAACATCGCACAGGAGTATGTTCACGAAGGTGTATTTGTACCCCATTCTGGTAATCCACGGGTTAGTCAATATTTTTGTAAATTTAGGTGTTTCAGTTTAGCTACTTGTATAAGGGTTGGGTTAGGTTATATTTGGGCATAATTCATAGGTTATAATTTTGTAAATTTTAGATTATTTTATTAAAAAGACAAATAACTTAGTTAACCTCCAAACGGAGAAAAATGTTATTTGAAAAAAACGGTAATTTTAATAGAAAAAAACGGTCATTTTAATAGTAAAAACGGTTAAAAACAGGACTGAAGTTTTTACGAAAAAATTAACAGGGTTTCAATGTTTATTGGCGGGAACATGTAAGAATAATTTGTTGGTATACGTAATTTCGTACGTATTTTACCGCCAATAAACAGTGAATCACTGTTAATTTGTTCGTAAGAACTTCAGTCCCATTTTTAACCGTTTTTACTATAAAAATGATCGCTTTTTCAAATAAAATTTTTCTCCGTGCATGTTTCATGAACGATGCATCATCAGGAGTAAATGTACACTAAAATTAAAAATTAAATATAGATCACATTTGGAGTGAATGGGGAGGAACGAAGAGGGAGGGGTAAACGTGAGGGAAAATTATTACACGATTACAAGGGATTACAATGTCATGAGAAATGAAGAACCCGTTAAATGGAAAAATGTTTATACTTAAAAGAGGGTTCATACTTTTTTTTGCTTACTAATTATATCTGCTTTCTTATTAACATTTTTCTTATTTCTAAAATTTCAATATTATTAATCCAAAATGCCTAATAATGTATTTTCTATCTAATCTTTAATCTGTGAACTCAGTTTCACTATTGCTTTGGCATTTAAAGCTCTGAGATGTTCGTTAATTCTTACATCAATGTTCCTATTAGTTCTACCTATATGAAATGAATAACAATCCTGACAATTGAGTTTATAGTCTCTTTTGTACCCCATTCTGGTAATCTACGTGTTAAGAATATCGTAATCCCTCCATCACGTAAGACGTAGAATAGGATGTAGAGTTACCGAGAACTTACGTAATACAATACATACATACTGCAGCATCTAGCATGTGTCTACGTGTACGTTGTACGTCGGATCTGACCCGTGAAGAAATTACGTGCCACTATTTATCTGATTGTAAAAACAACAGCCTTCCAACAACCATCGCGGAGAATACCGGTAATGCAAGGCAGATAAGATTCAAACTTATCTACGCGACTCTGTATTTTGCACAATCATTCTCAATCTGACTAGTAACGTGACAGAGGAGTAAAAACACGCTATCTGGATAGTAATGCAATTAAAATATTGACAAAAATGAGGGGAGATTTAACTGCGCATAGGAGGACACGTGTCCTATTTTTTTAATGTGAATAGATACCGCACCGGAATCCCAACTTCACTGTCACATCTCCAATTGGGTTAAGTCGTGGGGCTGAAGGAGAGCAGGGGGGAGGAAGGTGATGGCAATTCAAATCTGGTCAGCAAAATACGGATAAAGACATTTCCAGCAACGTTCAGATTTTGATGACCTCTCTCTGATGTAAGGCTCTCGATTAAGATGATCCACTAGTCCTTGGCTCATTCGGAATCGGGCGGAGCGAACGATTTTTGGGCGTTTACCAATAAAAACCCTAATCTCTAGCAAACAACAATGTTTTGTTATTCCGCAAGTATATTTTTAAAGATCGAAGCGCCGCGTAGACCAAGGCATGTCCGTTGGCCCCGGGTTCTGGGCGTAGACTGAGCGACGGGCCAAAATCCTTCTGTACATGGCATAAGGATGAAATTCGTACTTACAAATTCGTTGGGTACCGCCTATTTTTATTCACTGAAAAGAAACGTCGCCAAAATGCACGTTTTATTTTATTTTGTGAAGTTCAGATACAAATATTAAAATGTTTTCCGATCACTCTATAAGAAACTTGATTAGCTACATTATTCAATAAAACAACACCAGAAAAAGGATTTGTAAGTAGGAGATTTTTCACTTTTAACCATTTTTTATAGGTCAGACGCATATTTTTTTTCTAAGCTTATTAAAAAGCTTATCAAAAAAATACTCGATCACTTCAAAGGCCAAGACATGTTCTACTCACAGTATTTAATTGAAGCATCTATATTATTTCTAAGCGATCAAATTTTCAAAACTAATACACAAGATTTTGCACGATTTTGAATTTTTCTGCATGTCTTCACCTTAAGAGCAACTTTTATCAGCAACAACAATTTATCACTAAACCAATACACAATGTTGTTACGGGGAATTTTAGTTTTTATGATAAATACTGTATAATTTTTACTGTTTTAATGCAAAATAAATAATCCGAAATACCGCCCTACAAGCAGATAAGTCCTGCAGCTTCTGAAAGGCTTTGTTTGGGACTTTTGTAAGACATCCTCATAACAAAGCAGGTTCTACAGATTTCGGTTCTGTGTATATTACAGTCTATTCCAGAAGTGTACTTTGTGAAGGTACCCAGATGATAATATTATTAGTAGGTACCTACGTAAAAGAGCTGGGTGTATGTGGGTATGTTAGAATGCAGAGTGTGTAACTACTAGATATGTGTGTGATGGGACGTGCTGCGTCGCTTAAGGATGTCACTATTTAAAGGACACTTCCTCGTTATGGCCACTGGGTTGGTCACCCACTCCAGGAGACGCACCGTCATCTTGAAAAGATACTCGTCTCAATAATCTTAGAAATTAATCATATCTGTGATCAAAATACATTATATCATGTTTAATATAATACAAAACAAGTAAAAAAACGGTAATTATATTATGGTGAGGTCGCCTCACTAAGTTTTGTGTGTTCTTTCATTTGATATTAGACTTTGAAAACTTTATCTTACACTAATTAATTAACTAACTAACACGACCGCCAAACAACTTGGTCTTGATCCACTCTCCTTGTCTCATTCACATTCATACGTCGTCTAATTATTAGGTCTAATACATATTCTTCTACTATTCTGACTCTTAACTTGGCCTGAATCAAGTATGTGATTCATTTGATTGTGCCATGTCTTTCAGGAGGGTCCCCGACTTCTTCTACCGTTCTAATTTGCGTCATATATTCTCCTTACACTCCTTTCTTCGTTAATTCGATCTACATGTAGAAACAATCTGAGCGAAAACCAACTGAATAATCTAGATAAACAAATAGGGTAAATTTTTTTACATGTTTTTCTGGAAAATGTTTTCTGTGAGAAAATATGTGGATTTTGAGAATATTTATTTAAAAGGACAAACAAAAACCTAACCTAACCTAACCTGTTACGTAATATGATCGCTGATAGATCATTATTCATTTTAGCTAAAAGTTATACGAATGATCAAAACCATGGTAGATATTTCATAAACTCTCAAACATAAACTTTTGATCGCCTTTGCACCTAGATGAGTTTTGTAGGAAGGTACACCAACGTTAGTTAATAAAATGGATTTTTTTACATCCCGGTAGGAATTTGACGAAAACTTAATTTATTAATCTGTTTAAGGAACCAAAAGTGACACAATTTATAAAGTTGGAAGACTTCGGTGGCTGGGTCATGTGGAAAGAATGACAGAGCATCAAGCACCAAAGTCCCTGCTAAAATCTAGACTTGTAGGGCGAAGGAGCCTGGGAAGACCAAAATTAAGATGGAACGACAACGTCCTCAAAGACCTTGGAGTTTCCAAACTGGAGAGAACTATTACAAAACAGAGATGAATGGAGGAAGAATCTTGAGGAGGCCAAGACCCACCACGGGTTGTAGAGCCAATTTTGATGAAGAATTTGATGAACTTCTTCAAAATGTAAATTTAGTAGCTACATAAAAATGTGCACAAAAACCACACAAAGTACAATGATGATCAACAACTTTATTTAAATTATTTGATAATTTTGTTAGTAGATAATCATTTCGTGTACCGTCGACTACATTGGAGTTAACGCGACCATCCCAGCCAATTAAAGTGGAGATCTCTTCAATAATATCTCGTTATTCCTAGGAAGTTCATGACGGTGATGCTGTGTGGAGCGGGGCATGTGTCGTATGGACACGTGTTTACACTGTGTGCCTTTACACTATGTAAGTACACGGTACACCGTATAAGCGCACTGGGTGCGTGTTCGTGGCGATGTTTGACCTATATTTATGTGAGTAGGTACTGTGCGGGATTGTAAGGCTGGAACATTTAAGGAAGAGATGAAATTAAAATTGGTGATGAAAGGGATGAGAAAACAGATTTTGGTTTACTTATAATATCTATAGCAAATTGTTCTCATGTCAGCGAATGGATAATTTATCATTTTTATAAAATATGCATATATTTTATAAATCACTTGAAGTCACTAACCGGTTTCGCTTTTCACAAAATCCATTTTTATTGAATAAGTGAGAAATGTGATATAATGCCTTATGGCGATTTGATATTGGTTTGAAAATTAGATCGCTTACAAATATTTTTGATGCTTTAATTAAATACTGCGAGTAGAACACAAATTTGATTTTGAATTAATCGAGTTGTTTATTGTCTTTTTATAAGCCCAGAAAAAATAAAGTATAAGTTCTATAAAAATATATAGGTTCTTAATGTTCAAAATCTTCTACTTAAGAAACACCTTTTCGGTTATGGTTTTATTGTATAATGTGGCAAATGAAATTCGTAGAAAATGATCCTAAAACATTAAAATATTTATGCCTGAGCTTCACAAAATAAAATAAAACAAGCTTTTTGGCTATGTTTTTTTTCGGAATAAATCAAAACAAGCGGCTGCTACACGGAGAAAAATGTTATTTTAAAATACGATCATTTTATTCGTAAAACGGTTAAAAATGGGACAGCAGTTCTTACGAACAAATAAACAGGTTTCAATGTTTATTGTCAGGAAAATGTAAGAATAAATTATTATTATTAATTATTAGAACAAATTTCGTACGTATATATTGTTGGTACAACGTATTTTTTCGTTGTATCGTCATGTTGTATTATCAGGGCAACTAGATAAAACATTTCCAAACGAATGTTTTATAAATATGGCCTGATAAATTATCGTGAAGGTAAAAATCGATTTTTCTCCGTGTATTAAACGCGAATTTAAACCTTATCGCCATCTACAAAAGGAGTATTATTGTTAGCGGCCTGTTCCCGAATTTTACACAACGTGGTGGTTTGTGACACACCCTTGCTTCTTCCACATTCATCGTCCGAGTCATGCAAAGAGTCTGTTACCCCGATTGTCAACATAACCCAACTAAAGAATTTGTGGGACATCCCTGAGTTCGGATTTCATCCACTTATAGTAAACTTGACCTCCTTTCATAGGCCGTTCGCCCACCGGTGGCCACCAATGAAAAATATTATTTTTTATTTATTTTTTAATCATTATTTGTTTAAGAGTTTCGATTACAAAATAATATTATTAGCAACAACAGTTGTATAAACTACCAAAATCTGAAAGAATTGTTACTGTAAACTTATAAAATGCGACACAAAAAAAATTCTGAAGTGACGTTTGATTTTTTTGAAAAAAAAACCTGGCCTACCAAGTTCCATAGCTCGTAATGGAAACCACGTTGTGAATCGAAAAAAGTTGCGGTGAACTTAGAACACCATACAGAAAAAGCTGTTCGAATTTCATGACGCCAGAGCCTCGACTAAAGGGCTAATGCTGCTAAGCGTTACAGAATCCTTCTTGATATTAAAGAACCGTTTCTCCTGTATTATTAACCATGAATCGTTTTGCACTCAGGATTCTATGAAAAATGCCAAATAATTCTAGATTTGAATATGTAGGTATTTCAAATAATAATATACATATTAAATAGGTTCAATTTCGTGAGAATTGAGAATGTATAAATTATAATATTTAAACCCGTATAAGAGAACAAGTTTACAACATTTATTTACAACTCTGACCATAGCAATAGCCCCAATAAAAGTATAATATTTTTACAGCTTTTTCTATGGCTATATTAATGAGGCTGTACCAGTTTCTGTAACTCAGGTTTTTAATTGCCGATCTGGATAAGGTAGTAGGTAGGTACCTCCTGTATTCATCGCAGACTTATTCCTTTTCTAGTAATTATTGCTGGCGAAAAATTAGAAAGAATGTTATTTTTAACGAAAAATGGACAAGAGTGTTAACGTTGTTCAAATTTTAATGTTCGAATTTGTTTAACCCCTAAAAAAATTGGCGTATTTTGTCAGAGGCTAAAAATATTCCGAAACTATCTATCTATTCGAAAACTAAAAACTGTTTTCGAAAGGTGATGAAATAGTCTTTCAAATTTCTATATTAAAAATTACTATCTATGTATTTTTTCTAATATAAAATTTTTTTGCGAAAACTTAAAAAAAGTTTTTAAAATGGCTCACTTTTTTTTCTAACTAAAATTACTGATATTGAAAAAACATAAAACACATACTTATTTCATTAGATAAATGAATTATAAACCTTACTGTCACCTCACTTTTTTCGTTTCATGTAAAACAAATTCTTAAAAAATTCACAAAGTTCCATAATTTTTTTTCAAATTGCTATCGGAAACTTTGGTTTCAGAAAGGGGTAAATTTTAATTTTTTTGTGGTTTTCTTTTAGATTTGAATGTATAGTTTGTTGTATTCTCTTTCTAATACCGTTTAGATCACATTTCTGACTATGATAGTAAGAGAAAAACAACGATTTATGTGAGACCTATGTGAGCTGGGACAAATATGGTCTCCTGTGATTAAACTATTCGAAGGCTTTAGGTAATTGCGAAGATACCTGGTACTACAAAGATTGCAATGACTTAAAAATCTTCAATTTCTGAAGAAATTTTTTCAATTTATGTGTTGATTTTGGCAATTTGTACCTATATTGATTTTGGCAATAGGTATAGAAAAAAACACATTACATTGGTTACCGTGATAAAACAATTTAAGGTGAATGTCAAAAGAATTCATATTCTACGCTTTCGTAGATGGCACGCGTATAGTATTTTTTTTACTTATAAACGCTTTTTACAAGTTATGCTTTTAAATATTAAGAAAAAATTATTGTTCGCGATAGAACACAAGCAATATGAATATTAACAAATAGTTTTGTCAATTAAAAAACTCTAATCTTTCAAGAAAGGCTAGCAAATTAATTAAGCTAGAGATTAAATTTCAACCGAATTTTCGTTTCTGTAATGAATCTGAGTGAATTTTTCGCCAATTTTTTCAATTTGTAAACAGATTTTCTCTATTTAGTTTTGACGATTATTTTGTCAATTTGGACAATCATTTTGTCAATAATTTATCTGCGTAAAAAAAATCCTTTCGGACGGTAATTCGACTTGTGATAGTACTTTTTACGTTAACTTTTTACAAGTCTTTTTAAAATTTACATACACTTTATATTATTATATTAATAAAAAAAACGATAAGATTGACTACTCAGATTAACTCCGAATTGAGTTAATAAAAAAATTAACTAAAAGAGCTAAAAATTAACTAAAGAGTTAGCAGCAATAATAAATTTTACAATACACCACTTTAATGGAGTGCTCATCAAAAGAGGTATTGCGGTTGATCCGCTGTTCTTACAACCTATTTTATTTTTATGTGAATACCGCACATGAGTCCCAAATGATCCCAGATGTCTGGAGTCAATGGGATTATGACATCTTTAATGCATTATGCTGTGAAGCTGAAAGGAATGGCGAAATGAAAAAGATGGGGGGAGGAAGGTTGAGAATTACCTGGCTATACAGTTCTGGTCACCAAAGATGGCTAATGCCGTTTCAAGTAATGTTTCGCTTCCTTGGTGGGATGCTGCGTACACGGAGAAAAATGTTATTCTAAAATACGATCATTTTATTCGTAAAAACGGTTTAAAACGGGACTGAAGTTCTTACTTAGTTTATTGGCGTGAACATGTAAGAATAATTTGTTAGTATACGTAATTTCGTACGTATACCAACAAATTATTCTTACATTTTTCCGCTAGTAAACATTGAAACACTGTTAATTTGTGCGTAAGAACTTCAGTCCCGTTTTTAGCCGTTTTTACGAATAAAATTATCGTATTTTAGAATAACATTTTTCTCCGTGTAGAGAGTCATTTAAAGGTATTAAATTAGTAATCGGAGTGATGAGAACCATATTGTAGGAAGGAAGAAACACAGAAGCCGTAAAGTCACCCCACATCCGTGCTGTTGAACACAAACACCAGTTTTACGAACAATTCGTTGTTAAGTGGCAATTTTGATATACCTACAAATGTTGGACAAGCGTGTGGCGTGTCTTGCGGCTGCGTAACGAATAATGCCGACGGGACCATTGGCGCTAGTTATTCACAGCACTTTTCAATGAAATACCGGTAGAATAAGCACATCATTTTGACCTCACGTTTATGTTTTAAGGATTGCAATCTTTTGTTGGTCGGGAAAATCTGTCAAACGGAATGCTCACAAACCTGTTTCATATATGTGTAGGAATCTAGGGTGGTTAGTCCAGAGATGGCTGACAAACACAGTATAGGTAATCCCGCATTTATTTTGTTTCACATCGATATACACAGATTCCTAGTTCTGACGAGTGATATTATTGTGCAGTGTAGCATGACACATTTCACTTCTCCCCATCGATATCATACATCACGTGAAACACTCACTGATTTTACTTGGTCATGCCAACAAACGGTTTCTAAATTCATTTTATTTATTATTATTATTCATTTGTATCTTGCTGCATAACAATCTCAATTAGTAAAAAAACTCATTTTGGGACCTGAGAAATTTAGGCAATTGGGAGTTCAAGAGAAATCAAAATTAACACACATTGAGAAATTTTTTATTCTAAAATACGATCATTTTATTCGTAAAAACGGGTAAAACGGGACTGAAGTTTTTACGAAAAAATTAACAGTGTTTCAATGTTTATTGGCGGGAAAATGTAAGAATAATTTGTTGGTATACGAATAACAATTTTCTCCGTGCAGATATATAGATAATAAGAGCCTCATTGCATCCATCCATCCATCAAAAGTGTACAATCCATCTAAACGTCAAATTTTATTGGGTTGATGGATTGTATAGTTTTGAGCAAACGCTGAAACGGACCACAAATCGGCGTTTAACAGTGACCATTCAAACGTCAAAAAATCTAAATTGCGCTGCTCGTTGATTTTATGGTCATCAAAATCAGAAAAAGTTTGAAACCCGTTCTACATCATACATCAATAAATACAAGAAAATCATAGATAAAAAACTTCATCTGTCATTAGCGGTTCAAAGTTTCCCGCGTTTTACCGCTCGAGATCAAAATGTCGTGTTTTTGCCGTAGAAAGCGTACGTATAAGTGCTTCCGCTTACGGACAACTGAAAAAAAACAGTATGCAACTCAACTCGCTATCCTTTGAATATCAATGTGATGGTCGCACACTACACAACTTTTCAAAAACCCGTTGTCAATGGCAACGCAAGCAGTGACTCTCAACTCACCGTGCTAGTTGCCGTGGCCGGTCGTTGCTAGATGATTGCCCGGTTGCCATAGATGCGCCAGTTTTGTTGTTAGTTTTTTCGAGTTTTTTGTTTGTTTTTTAAGCCCTCCGCTCATGGAGAAACTGTAACTAGACTAAAACTGGCGGGTTGATATGGTTTCCAACTAACCTTTCATCACGGCGCTACTCAATTTTACGATTTCAGTAATTATCTCAGCTCGTTTAACCATAGAAAGGAATATTGTTTTTTTTTGTCGCCAGTGCCAATATGACAGCGACAAAAGAGTGAGATGACAACTGAAGTGTTCCTTGTCTATGGTTAAACAAGCTGAGATAATTACTGAAATCGTTAAATTGAGTAGCGCCGTGATAGAAGTTTGGTTTAAAACCATAGCTACCCGCCAGTTTTAGTTTAGTTTCAGTTTCCCCATGAGCGGAGGGTTTAGATATTTATAATCTAAGGTATTTGCCGTGGCATTTCCGAACATTTCCGCGCGTTTCAGAACAATTCTCGGCTTCCTCCCGCGTCGGGCGCCTTTGAGATATCTAAAAATCCGACGACTCTATCCGTCTCTCAGTGTAAAACAAAGGCGTGATTGTGTTGTGTGTGTGCTCCGCCATAGAAAAAACGAACAGTTCCCACGGCTTTTTTTTATGGCGTTCGAGTTTTATTGTTGGCGCGGAGTGCGGGGCAAGATTGAACATCGGGACAGGTTGTTTTACATTAAATTCGACAAATTTTATTATCAACGTAGAAAATCGTTTTGCAGATGCCAATTGCCAAGTGCACCAATGAATCACCAAACTAAGGAATGCTTTGAAGCTAAAGTGGGTGGGGGCGGGAGGAATTAGAATTAAAATTAAAAGAGGGGGGTGTCTTTTGATTCAAATACAGTCACTAAACATAGCTATAGCCATTTCAAGGAAACATGGCATCGGGTGAGGTGTGTTTAGGTCTTGGCAGTGGATGCGCATACCCACTAGGGCGTGGCGGGGTGGTTCGGGAGAGGCTGGATTGGGAGATTCTCTGAACTCACCAGCTGGACACTCTCAAACCATCGTCTTGCATCGCAGCGGGAGGGATGGATTCATACGTCCGTCACTCGTGGACACACTGCCCTATAGATTCCTGCCCACTCCATTTACCCCTTTATTCATAAAAAACAGTCAAATTTCACACAATTGATTTTTGTGTTTTATTTCGGTTGGTATATAAACATTGCCCCTTGGCAAATTTTGTACCTATCTTCATATTCTTCATACGGAGAAATCATACATGAATGTAGGTGGCGCTTGAAGGGCATTGTCTGCTATGTTGCATCGTGCGACAAGGATACAAGACAATGCAAAAACTACGTACGCCGCACGTAGTTTTGTGGCAGCGATCTTAAGATAAAGCGTCATTATTTATGTATTCTTTGTTATTGTCAATTCTCTTGTTTCGTGGAGTAATAGTGTGGAGGACACTTTATATGCTACGTTATGTAATGCGTATTTTTTTTATTAGTGAATACCGCACAGGAGCTTAACTGTTCAGAACCAGCGGGATTAAGGCTTTCCCGATGCGGGGATGTTGTGCGAAAAAGCGAAACATAAAATAACTTTTTAAATCTTTTTAATCTTTACAACAAATTGGTTTATATTATGAATGCTAAAAAATATGCTTTAGATAAATCAAACCTTTTTCTATCGCTTCGCTTGATTCGGATTAAAATAAAATTATTAATTTCTTTATAAAAAATATAACAGTAAACTACCAAAGAAATTTGAAATGTATAGTACATAAAAAAAAGGAAATTAAATAATCCAATTTTATGGCTCAATTGATTTATTCACAAAAAAAACAACTTTGCGCTAAAATCGAGCGATTCTCGACTGCGTTTGCCAATCATTTTTTATGACTATGCATATATATTCATTGGCTTACTAAAAATATACACATTTTTGGCTTGTGTACTCTTAAGTTAGTGGGGAAGTGAGGGAGATGGAGAGCAGTAAGATTAGGTAGTAGATTTCCAAGGTATAGTGGATGTGATGGACGAATTTGAACACTGAGTTTAGTGACTATTTGTGGATATGCAGATATTTCCCATCATTACATTTTTACCCAATTGCAATTTTTTTAGCTTACAAAATTCATCAACTTCTACTGGCTCCGGGAAATTGCGACTCTTCTGCCTTATTACAAAAAAAATTAGATCTATTGTGGAAAATAGTTTGTTTTTAAATTGCTTCTTTTTTGTCATAAAGCGTAAAAAACATCAATAAATTGTATCTTATAATAACATACCTACCGAAAAGTTATAAGACTGATTTTATGAAAAAATAATTTATTTTATTTATTAATATTATTTGATAAATATTGAGATGTGATTTTAAAATGCGATTCCAACACTATATTTGAAGCCTATAACATCCTTATTTTTTTATTATTTATCTATTAGTCACGTTATTTTTCTACCGCTCCGCCGGTACATTTTCCTCTTCGCTTCGCTCGGTGCGCTCCACGCATGGCCGCCCCGCTGACTGATTGTACGGATCGGTGGCGGGAATGCGCCGGTAGAAAGAAGAAGAAGACGATGAGGGTAAAAAAAATCTGTATTTTATAATAAAACGTTGAAAAGGCGCGCAAAATCGGCCGTGCGTGACGTCATTCGTACCCGTTGAGATTGAGATGCACAACACTAACTATAAAAAAGTTAATTCAAATAAATAAACATTATTCAATAAATTGCATTGAACGCACTATTTTTCTTATGAATTGTTTGGTTTCGAAATGAGAATTTTCGTAGTTCCTACCGAGATGTCATTTATCCAGTACCTACTTCTCCCTACCCATATCATCTTGCTGGAAAAGCATTTTGAATTTGGAACAATGACAAGAAAATTAACAAATTCGAGTGCACTTGTTTTTGGAAGCAAGTTGTTGGCGTTTTTCGTGTTCATAAACTCGTTTTTTTTTAACTAAAAAGGTATGTGACCATCTCGAATGTAAATAATATCGTTTTGTACTTATTCGTGTTGTTGTGGCCATAATTACCTCGAGGTATAGCGGTGGAGCTATAAAAACTATATTGTGGTAGTGTTGTGTGCTCCTTCACAGAGGTAGAGTGGTAAGTGATTGGTTATCCTTCTTCCTTGCATCCCTAGTTTTTCCTACGCATAATCACCCAATTCCAGCAAATACCAATTCGTCTCGTTTTATTCTTAATATTAACAGTCGATTTTCAAGGGCATTTGAAGCAGTAAGTTTCGGATGCAAGACTTCTCCAATCGGAGGTTGATGAAACCTTCATCCGGACACTACAAAAACAGCGAATTCTTTGCTATTTAACAGTCATTCTGTCCCGCTCACAATAAGTTCACACACACTTACGATACATGCGAATGCGAAATGTGCGAATGGGACAATGCTCATATTTACCTACAGAAATCGCTCGAAAAAAGGTTTCGGGAGAAAACATTTTTCTACACCCAAACTTTCACGAAATTGTAATTTAAAAACAAAATTATGTTTTCGAAAGAAGAAGCTATGTCGGTATCTTTTTATAATTTTGTAATTCTTTCCGCATCCGACTTCAAGACCAGGACAAACCCATGTAGCCGGGCATTTCTGCTAAGTCACTAAATGCAGCGAACCACTTAGGGTGACCTGTGACAGAGTTGTTGCTTATCCAATGAAATGTTCCCGGGGCAGGGGTATCCATACCCGCCTCTCAATAAATTGTATTCTAGAAAGAAACATATGATTTCATGCATCGAAGAAATATTGCATACATGTATTTAATTCTGTAAGTCCTATATCAGAAATCCACAGTAAATGCAGAGAGTTATCCGCCAAATGAGTAGGTATGTTTAAGAATTCTCTCCTGAAACAATTCATGCATTGTATTCCATATAGTTTAGCATACGGCGTTTTGTCAGAGCCGATTCCCATGCAGGTAGATAAAACGTTACGTTTCGCGTTTTCCGACAGGTAGGCAGTCAGCTCGATGCATGAACTTACGGCAAATTTATGTTGTAAAATAGAAAGACTCTTTTTATAACTGTTTTCGTTTTAGCCTAGAATAAATTCTCGTTTTTTCGTGGTTGCACTTATCAATTTTAATTACAATGTTTGGATGCGCAATCGTGCAATGTGTGATTTATTGGACTCTGAGGGATATTTTACACAATCATTTTTATTGTAATTCAAAATATGGCTCTATAAAAATTAGTCTCTGATTATAAATTATTGATCAAAACTTGGCGGTGCGTGAATTTTGACGTCAATCTGTCTAGCTTCTTGATTCTTCAACCTTTTTGCGTCGTTGTGAATCATTTCAGCCAGAAAATTAAATAATTTATAAGCAACGCGTGGCACGACTAAGTTGAAGAATGATATTATTATAGGTTGCACAATTAGAGTGTATATTTTGTATACAATTCCGACAGATATGTTATTTTTTTTACATTAGCTCCACATAAGAGACCCTAAAAAAAATAATTACGTACTTCTTTGGGGATGCTGTGTGGAGGGTCTTTTTAAGAAGAAGTTTTGGGAAGGAAAAATGTATGATAAGTTAGTAGGAATCTGGGTATAGTGTCTCCAGGAGTGACGGACACATGACGATATTCCTTACGAATAAAATACGATCATTTTATTCGTAAAATCGGTTAAAACGGGACTGAAGTATCACGAACAAATTAACAGTATTTCAATGTTTATTGTAGGTAAATGTAAATGTAATTTGTTGGTATACGTACGAAATTACGTATACCAACAAATTATTCTTACATGTTCCCGCCAATAAACATTGAAATCCTCTTAATTTGTTCGTAAGAACTTCAGTTCCGTTTTTAACCGTTTTTACGAATAAAATGATCGTATTTTAGAATACAAATTTTCTTCGTGTAGAAAGTCCTGCTGGAGAGGTCAAGAGGTCTCCTTCAACCGGTCTCTACCGATCTGAACAGACGCATCCGCCACCAAGATCCAGACACATCACACACCATGTGGTGACCAATGGCAGAGGTGTTGCTTATCCAGTAAGATATTCCCAAGGCGGCGGTGACCCATTTAAAAATGGATACTGTACTTGAAACGTCACTGATAAACAGCCCTATGTCTTATTTACTTCTAATTATTGATATTAGTTTAAATAAGTTTAAACATTTACAGAATTGAGTTTGCAAAAAATCTGTAGTTTGTTCTTTTCATTGATATACAATATTTGATTTATTTCCGCTAAAAAAATCTTTTCTAAAGTTTCTCATCTTTTTTTTTTTTTAAGAAAGACAATAATTCCCGGGTTACGAATAACCCAACAACATTTGAAAATCTCCTACTACCACCACACTAAGCGGAAGATGTTGCTTGTGTTGTGATGGAGGACTTAGCCAGCCGAGGAATCGAACACGAAACGCCTGGGTGGGACCCAAACGCTATGCCCACTCATCCACTGACTGGTCGAATCACAACCAGTTAAACAGCGAGTTTGAAACACGCTGTGTGCTAGCAATGCATCAGTGTGAATACAATGTACGACTAAAATCTGACTGAGATACCTATATCTTTATACATAAACATCTCGCGTCACGATGTTCGTCCAGGATAAACTCCGAAACTACTAAACCGATTTTGATGAAATTTGGCTTACTGTGTTTAATTTGGTCCAACTTAAAAGATAGGATAGTGCTTATCTCGATTATTGACCTCAATATTTATTATTGCGAATTAAATGTTTGTTATGGGACAATGATTTGAAATTATTTCTAAGTTCCATAAGTGTCTGACAGATAGCGGTGTGAGTTACTTTATTGATACAACACTTGGTATATAGGTTAGGTAACCATCCAGTAGATGGCGTTGTGTTTTATTAGCCACAGCGACGCCTGGGCAGGTCATATATGTAAAATAAATAATGTACAAGTATTGACGCCATACCGAAAAAAAAACATTAATCTAATTATTCCGAACACCGTTTTGAAATTGATTAGAACAAAGTACATACCCGTAAAGTTTCATCGCGCCATAGAAAAAAATATTAATAAATATCGCTTTATAAAAGCATAGACAAAGCTTCCCATTGCGTGACTCGGAACGGTGAAGGGGTGATGTAAAGGCTGCAGAGGGAGGGTGGGGCAGAAATATGAGGGGGGCGAGGACATCCGATTGGCCCAAAACTGAAAGCTTTCCAAATTTGAAAACTGTAAGCTGTTTGGGAATGGAGGTAAGGAATAATAATCAGTTTTATTGTTGAATTTCAATTACCGTGTTACTAAATTAATTTATATTAAATTTAAATATATATATATTACTTTGTTATAAGCATTTCTGTTGCAGCCCCACTGTAAAAAATAACCGATATAAGCGTTTTGGATCGTGTCCTTGCGCCGGAAGTAAGGTAAATTTTTCCTTACTTCTTATGTATTTAATAAATATTTTTAAATATCGAAATTCTTAATATACGTCTATTTTTGAAACTGATAATTCGTGGTGGAATTCCATTATAATAGTATAATAAAACAAATTTAAAACTTTTTCCACTTTTAATTTAATTAAAAGTGGAAAAAGTTTTAAATTTGTTTTATTATACTATCGAAATTCTTCCCTGAAAAGAAAATCGTTTTCTTTGGTCTGTTTGGGGCCTAGGAGTTTGCAAGATCTTGTATTAACTGGCGAGGTCGGTTTTCTTATAAACGATTACAGTTCTTTATACCACAAGACACATTATTTAACTAACTAACCATCACGCCGTTTTCGGCAGGGGTAGCCAGAGAGGATGGACTGCCAAACAAACTCGGTCCTGGAACACACCGCTTACTTCATTCACATTCATACATCGTCTCATACCTCATACATGCTCTTCTACTATTTTGACTCTTGACATGGCCTGACTCAAATGTCTGATTCACTTGTTCGTGCCATGTCTTTCTCGGACGTCCCCGACTTCACCGTTCATATTTGTGTCATTTATTCGCCTTACATGTCCAAACCGTCTGTGAGTCCCTTTCATAATCTTACTCATTACCACGGAGAAAAATGTTACTCTAAAATACGATCATTTTATTCGTAAAAACAAATTAACAGTGTTTCAATGTTTATTCTTACATGTTCCCGCTAATAAACATCGAAACCCTGTTGATTTGTTCCTAAGATCTTCAGTCCCGTTTTTAACCATTTTTACGAATAAAATGATCGTATTTTAGAATAACATTTTTCTCCGTGTACGCATACATCAGCTTTGCATTCTCTGCAGAATATAAGCGAATGCAAAATCATAAACATATCAAACAGAGTTGTTTTACATTGACGTAAATTATAAATATGTAATGATAAATAAGTTTTTGAAATTACAATTACGTTTATTAATGTGTATAAGTTTTGTTAACTCCAAAAATATTATTGAAGGCGTTTGACAAACTTACCCCTGACGACAGGCCTTCGAAATTTGAAAAGCATGAAATGCCGTTTTCGTTTCCGTCGACGTGCCTCGAACGTGAAAAATCCCTTACGTTGGAATATAGAAAACTGTACTTGTGCGTGTTACGCAGTGCCTTCATTATTTGAGGTTATGTCAACCATTCACTCCGTGAGGTGTCGTCAAACATGTCTGACAAACTGTTTGCAATGAATACGATAAACTGATTGATATGCCGAATGTTGTGGCTATCTTTACAATAACACACGTATCGTTCTAACGATTAGTGTGGTGCTTCCAAGAATTCTATAATGGCCTATGTATTATAATTAAATAAATTAGCACATATTCGTACTAGCTATTTACTATAAATTTTGACCGGTCAGATGCTGAGTTAGCATCGCGATTGGGAAGCAATTCCTTGGCTGTATAGACAAGTATAGAAATATCATTGAAGAAGAAGATAACAATAATAATATATATATTTTTTTTTTAAATATGAACAAGACACCGAAAAATAATAAAAGATAACGGTCGCAACTGGGACTCGAACCCAGAACCTTACGTCTTACCGGGACATACACCTCTACCAATTGGGCTACTGCGATCTATTATGAGACTGTCGTAATTGTCAACTTCATATTTCAAATTTCAGAATTAACAATATTATCTTCGATGTATGTCAATATGTAATATTATCAATGTACAATGTATTTCTAGTTGTATATCGTATTAGAAGAAAAAAATTATTGTAATTTTTATAAGAACAACTGTATTTTTATAACTTTTGAAGGTTAATATGTGGCAATAGTCAAATTGGTAGAGGCGCTCGCCCCGGTAAGACGAGAGTTTCTGGGTTTGAGTCCCAGTTGCGACAGTTATCTTTTATTTTCTGTATCTTGTTCATTTTCATATTTTCATTTTGACATTAATGGTGTTATCTTATTTTTCAATGATATATCACATTAATAGGAATAGCCTTCGAAACTTATAAAAAGAGACTTGTTCTTATAAAAATTAAATATTCATTTAGACTTTTACAAAAGGGTCAGTGATGTTCCATATAAATAAAAATGGGTATATTTATCCGAGACACTATCTAGGTAACAAATACGCTCATAGAACACTTGTTTCAAATGAAAAAGGTTGCTGCTAATAATATGGAAAAGAATTAGCCGAAGATAATATTTTTAATTCTGAAATTTGAAATATGAATTTGACAAATATGACGTTAAATAATACGTAGAAATAGCCGAATAAGACGAGAGGTTCGGGTTTCGAGTCCCAGTTGCGACCGTTATCTTTTATTTTTCTGTGTCTTGTTCATTTTCATATTTTCATTTTTAGATTATTAGTGTTATCTTCTTCTTCAATGGTATAAAATTTATTGTGCTCACATCTATCTTGTGTGTATCTGCACGGAGAAAAATGTTATTCTAAAATACGATCATTTTATTCGTAATAACGGTTAAAAACGGGACTGAAGTTCTTACGAACAAATTAACATTGTTTCTATGTTTACTGGCGGGAAACTGTAAGAATAATTTGTTGGTATACGTACGAAATTACGTATACCAACAAACTATTCTTACATGTTCCCGCCAATAAACATTGAAACAAATGGTTAATTTGTTCGTAAGAATTCAGTCCCGTTTTTAACCGTTTTTACGAATAAAATGATCGTATTTTAAAATAAAAAATTTCTCCGTGTGTAGAGGGGAAAATATAATTTCCTTGTCGCTATTAACAGTAGATAGAAAAAACAGGTTTTTCATAAAAAAAAATTTTATTTATCAAATTAACTATTGGTTTAGGAATTTATTAAGCGGAAGCATTATTATCTATTTGACAAAGTAATAATATTATTTTCATTTCCATCCAAGCATTAAGCTCGTGGGAATACGCTAGGAAAACAATAATAAAAGACGGTGAAATAACATTATTCAAATGCCCATTCAATTCAAACAATTCAACCGGTAAAATAGTGAAATCACTAAGATGGGCGACTGATTTCTGGCCTTTAAAATTACTATTAAATAATATGAATTGTTGTATGTTTCTGTGTTACTGTGAAAGAGTTAAGATCGTCCGATGTCTGTGTGACTGAAGGTGATGTTGTGAGGTTGGAAGGGGCGTGGGATGGAATGGAGAATAGGAAGAAGCTTGGGAAGTGCCTGGCTATTCAAATTTTGTCACTAAACATGGATTAAATCGATCCCAATCATACTTAAAACATATAAAACCGGTCAGTCGTTCAGTGGACATCGCGTTTGGGTCCCACCCAGGCGTTCCGTGTTCGATTCCTCGGCTGGCTAAGTCCTCCACCACAACACAAGCAACACCTTCCGCTTAGTGTGGTGGTAGTAGGAGATTTTCAAATGTTGTTGTGTTATTCGTAACCCGGGAATGTTTGTCTTTCTTTAAAAAAAAAAAAAAAAAATGTATCCGTGTTTGAAAATATTTATACAAAGCGCATTAAAATTGTTATTATTAAAATAGAACTGAAAATATTTATATAAAAAAAATATATATTCTACATTTTACTTACCGTATTCTACATAAACAGTGTCATTGTCATTTTACTGTCATTTCAACAGTAAATTTGGTGTTGCTAGCCAACAAATTTTTTAGTTCCGGTTTTTACATTTTCTACTTTTATTTGACAAAGTGTAATATTGTTAATTCTGAAATTTTAAATATGACCGATGATACGAGAGGTTCTGGGTTCGAGTCCCAGTTGCGACATTTATCTTTAATTTTTCTGTGTCATCTTCTTCTTCAGTGTTTTAGTGTTATCTTATTCTTTAATGAATCAAAATAACAAGATGAAATATATTAATTTGAACGACATGTTGACTCTTTTTCGTCACCTAGCGTCCCATCGCACTTGTGGGCAATGCAGCGTGACCGTATGACAACCAGGAGCGCAGAGCCGTGAAGGGAAATACCTTATAACAATAATCATAATTTCATAGAGCGGTGCCGCGGAGCGTAAAGCGTTGCGCGGTTCGTTGGGCCCGTTGGGGCGCAGACTCGGGCCCGCTACCGATCAGACATTAGCGGACACTGTGACAGTGCGCGCTGAAGACAGGTAGCGCAATCTCTGCATTACCATCGGGAGACAATGAGGTTGTTTTAATAAAATAAAAAAATGAACAACACGTGTGCTAAAGCTCGCAATTTAAAAAAAGAGTTAAAAATCTATAAATTATTTGTGTTAATGGGATATTTTAAAAAATCGGCTTCCGCACGGAGAAAAATGTTATTCTAAAATACGATCATTTTATTTAAACGATTAAAAACGCGACTGATTTTCTTACGAACAAATTAACAGTGTTTCAATGTTTATTGGCGGGAAAATGTAAGAATAATTTGTTGGTAGGTATACGTACGAAATTACGTAAATTAAATTATCATATTTTAGAATAACATTTTTCTCCGTGTACGTTCGCCATACCGGACGAGGCTAGTTTAAATTTGATATTAACGCAAAAGTTTTTTTAGCTCAACCATTTTGAAAATACGAGCTTTATCTGTAGCTAACAAATCATAATTGATACGTGAGAACATGACATGAGATACGCTCTTCGGATAATATTAAATGAGGTTATCCCTGTTAAAATAGGATATGATTCCGCCCCCGCATTTTAGGGATGCAAGGGTTAAATTCGCCCCATCAACTTGCCGCAGGGTTAAAATACACATCCCTTTGTGCTTTTAGTAGAAAGCCGATCATTCGAACCCTCGATTAACCGAAGGGATAACAAAAAAAAATATATATATATAAGAAAATTTAAAAAATATATATATATATATATGTATTTCTTCAAACTTCGCAAAATCACTTTATGGCGTCATTTTGAATTAAATTAAAACAAATGACTTTGTATTAAACCACTATTATATAATCACAATGTCATTACTACCCTGACGAAGAAACCATCGGTTTCGAAACATGTAGGTAATTGTGATTATATAATAGTGGTTTAATACAAAGTTATTTGTTTTAATTTTAAATATATATGTGTTAATTGTGTTTAATTCGTAGAACAACATTTTGTACATTTAATAATATAATATATATTTTTAAATATCGCAATGGGATGCTTTTTTAATGTGAATTCCGCACCAACTGCTCCCACCATACATTTGGGGGGGCAGGTATGGGTACCGCCGCCCCTAGAACCATTTACTGGATAATCAACAACCCTGCCATAGGTCACCTTAAGTGGTTTATTTGGTGACATAGGAGTGCCCCGGATTAGGTTTATCTAGGTCTTCGTGACGGATGCTTTTTTCCCTCCTTTTGCGTGGCGGGCCGGATCGGAAGAGACTGGTTGAGGGAGACCTTTATACCCACCCATCATACATTTTTCCTTATCTGAACTTCCTCTCCTTCCTTTCCCTAAATATACCATCCACACATCATCCCCGAAGATGACATATTCCCTGATCGAAACTTTATTCTCAGGGCTTCCTGTGTGGTCATAATGTAAAAAAAAACTGCCCAGAGCCAGTCCGTCTATGGCAACCCCAATGGGGGTGTGTTGTAAGACTGAAGGGTGTTTGGAATAGAATGAGAAAAGGAAGGTAGGAAATCATCTGGATTTGTTTTCGATTTGTGTTTTTTTTTTACCAGGGTGATACTGAGAGTATTTTCCTTCATAACCTAATATTAGTGGCACAATCATGTACAAATAGAATCTGTAGCCAACATAACCCTGTTTGAAAAAACCACAACAGTTTATTGATTCCGCACAAAATCAGGACTCCGAAAATCGCTCCGTCGCTAGTCCATACAAAATCAAAGACTCCTTATGTTAATTAAGCTATACAAACATAAATAAATTATAAAAGCTTACGCTCAATTAAAAATAACATTGAAAATTCAAACAATTAAAAAAATGCTCGGTTAGTTGCTCTACAATTGAAAGCCTTTTACTTTATGACGTAGTTATATTATGACAGATAGAATCATCAACCATTTTTTACAATTAGTTTTGATTGTAATGTTGCCACGATTATATCGCCACGATTAATCTGTCTAATCGGATTAGGGACACAAAGGGTTAAAGAGACGTAAACCACAACACAAGTGATGAGTCTGTAAGGGTTATTTATGTTAACCCCTTCGGGTTTCGACTGTTTTATTCGTTTTACCTACCAGTGGAGTGCCGTGAACTTTTTTGCTGGAATTTATAATAATATATATTGTACCGTTTATATTATTTTTATTTTATTTGGTTAGAAACAAACTGTACTTAAAATGAATGTCAGACACTTTACAATGTTTTACAAATAATTACAAGGATGCTTACCAATGATATTTCTCTTAGAATTATCTTGTGAGTATGTTAAGATGATACCCGGTGGTGCAGAAATAGATTTTACTAAAATATTGCTGTCACTGTTGCTCTTACTCCACTGGATATTGAGCGAAAGGGACAATGCACTGACACCTAACTAAAATGGAGGTTTTGTATTCCCCACTTTTCTCCTCCAAAAGTGGACTGATTTTCAATTTTTTTTACCAACTACATAAGAAAAAACTATTCTATGTCTGTACGTTTTGCTTTTTTTTAAAAAACATTGTCTGGTTTGTATACTGAACATCTTTTGACGGCGTTTAAACCAGTCAATTTTATAGATTTTTGGAAGGTCATAACTTCTATAAAAAGTAACTTATCAAAAAAAACAAAAAGGACCGACACGCTAGTAGTTGATATCTATTTTATGCAAAAACAATATTTTCTCTAGGGTTAAAATCCAGAGAGATAAATAGGGAATACGTTTGTATGGAAAAATCACCGCCGGGTATCCTCTTAAGGGATGTACTTAATGAAAAATGTTAATCTAATTTTGGTCTACGTTGACTATTTTCATGTTATTTTTTTCCTTTTTTTACTATAAAATCTAACAACAAAAAAATTCCACATGTCATCCACAAAATATCACCGGAGACCAAAACTTCACTAACATTTTTTACTCCGAAATAATACTCGATTATTTAAATATTAGTAAGGGATCAAATTTTCAAACCCCATCGTTACATTATTAGATGTAACGATGAAATCCATAAACAGTAGATATATTTACTGATTTAACTAATTACATAACCACTGAGTACAATTTACTTTGGAAGATAAACCAAAAAATTTCATAATTTGACATATTTGTCTTAACTATGGCAAAAAACTAATAAAACTACGAAATATACCGTTCACAGATCTTAATTATTGCAGTAAGTAAAAAAGTTATAGACCTTCAAACATTCAGTTCACAAACACAAAAAATCGCTTTTCTGAACAAAAGTCAAAAGTGGACTCCCGTTGTTTTTCCTTTAAGGTACAGAAATAATAATATAAATCTAATGTAACTGGTTCAACTTTGGTCGTTAGGTACCGCATTAGCTGTTATACGACACCAATTAGTACCAGAATGCAACCCTATTCCTTGAAATCAGAAACATACATTATAATCACACAATCGGTAACTATTTTGTAAGTACGTCAAAGGGACGACAAATACCTTAGAATACATCGATCGTCCATTTATTAGTCAGACATTTCCACAGAAGCTAAGCTAGCAGTCCACAATGGAGTGCTGGTACCTACCTTGATCTATGGCAGTGAGCATGGAACTGGCAGAGAAAGGATGAAAGTATCTACAGACTGAACGCTGTAGAAATGAGGCCCATGTATGATCGTATGAGGAATGCGGATATCTGAAAAGAATGCAAGGCTGATGTGAGCGTAATAAGTAAGATTAAGAAAGGGACACTCAGATGGTTTAGACATGTAGAGCGAATGAATGAAGAAAGGAGTGTAAAGAGAATGTGTGATGCAAATGTGAATGGTAGAAGAAGTCGAGGACGCCCGAGAGAAAAGAAAAAAAGGAAGACATGGCAAGTGAATCAGATACTTGAGTCGGGCCATGTCAAGAGTCAGAATAATAGAAGAATATGTATGAGAAGATGTATGAATGTGAATGAATCAAGGAGTGTATGTCGAGTTGTTTGGCGTTCCGTCCTCTCTGCCTACATAAAAATGATTATTTGAGATTTGCCGTCGTTCTAAAAAGAACATTGTGGTTTATATTTTCATCCTGGTGGAAGACCACTTTTCAGAATCGAAACGGTGTTTGAAATGGCTTTAACCTTGTTTTTTTAGCAAATCTGAATGGTCAGGTACTTCCCAAACTTTCTCTCCCCAACACCTTCTACTTTCCCTTTAGTATTTCCTCTAATTTATTCTACTTTCCTCCAGTCTCAAAAGGTGCCTCAATTTCTGAACGCCACGGTCCCACTGGCTGGCTACAGGCAGTTGGGACTCTTGTGCGGTACTCGCCAAAAAATTTCCTTATAATTATAATTTAACTCTGTTTTATTAATAAGCTTCATAAAGTCAGAGGTGGCACGTGCTGGCTGCTTAACCCCCAAAGAGCAACCGGCAGGGGTCGCCAATTAGTTTAGGGGTAGTGACGGAGCATCGTGTTGCATTGCTCCCCTGCAGAACTGCGGGGGTTAAAAGGAAGAGTTTGACATTACAGATTATTATTTCATCTAAATTAGGCTCAGTTATCTAAGGGTTGGTAATTAAGGCTTTATGCTCTACGCTGTCCGAAATGTTGGCTAAGGAAGGCAGAAGCGCAACACGGCATAATAACCGATAAACTAATCACGATGAAGAATATATATTTATTTATTTAATCGCCTGTTGGGCTTTTACATATAAACATATATATAATAATAACTTATAATCAGGATTATTGCATAATTGCGGGTATATTTGCTTTTTAAATGAATGTTTTTGGTGATTGTTAAAAAAAATCATTTTCTACTTTTTTGTAAATGGCGCGCGTATGATTTTTTTAAAACTTATTAAAGCTTTTTACAAGCTATGCTTTAAAATATTAAGAAAAACTAATTATTTGCGCAAGTATACAAGCAATATGATTATGAATAAAAAGTTGTGTCAATTAAAAAACTGAATAGAATGCTAACAAATAGAATTTTGGATTGAATCACCGATGCACTATTGTATTTGTTAGCCTTTTTTGTAAGATTAGAGTTTTGTAATTGACAAAACTATTTATTCATATTCATATTGCATGTGTACTTGCGCAAACAATTATTTTTTCTTAATATTTCAAAGCATAACTTGTAAAAAGCGTTTATTAAAACAAATTACACGCGCGCAATCTACAAAAGACTAGAAAATCAATTCTTTTGACAATCACCTTAAATTTATATATTTCGATAGAGCAAGTTTTATTCCCCACAAGATCCAATCTTGCAATACATAAAATAAGTGCGAGATGCAACTATATTAAATGGAGAACGGAATATCGTGCTGTATTTATTGGTACGCTAGTATTAATCATTTTTACCAGGTCAGAACTATCTAAATATCTGAAAATGATATTAATTACAGTTGGTTCCATATTTGTCAATCATTTTTTTACATTAACAAACAATTTTCTTCTTTGTTTCATTATCTTTCTTAATCTTTGGGGATTTTAGGGATTTTTTAGAGAAAGGAAGTTTGAGAAGGAAAAAGGTACGAGGGGTGGATAGAAATATGGGAGTCAGTGTGTCCAGGAGTGACTAACGGTGTAAGACGATGGATCGAGTCCAGCTGGAGAGATCAAAAGTTCTCCCCCAACCAGTATCTCCCCATCCTGCCAGTAAGTGGCATACGCACCCGCTGCCAAAACCTAGACAAACCTCACCTCATGAACCCGACCACCCCTGCTAAACCAAAGAACGTAGCGAACCACTTGGGATGACCTTTGACAAGGATGTTGGATATTGAATAAATGGTTTCCGGGGCCCTAAGTTCCCAAATTGAATATAATTGTCTATTGCTGTGAACTCTTGCATTTAATAAATCTACATGTACCTACACGAACTACTAGACAAACAATAACATTTTATATACACACATCTCATTCTAACTATAAATTGCATTCCCCAATACAACGATTACATAGTCTTGGTAACCAATACTTAAACAATATTGATGTATTTGACAACAATATGAATTTGCCAAACTTTAAACGCCGGATGTGCGAACTATTTCTACTTAATTCATAAACTATTATAAATACCAATTTTATACATTTTTATTAATACCTATTATTATTGATATGGAGGATATTGGCAGGCTATTTATTTTGACTTTATTTATATTCTGTATTATCTATATTTTGTCAACTCATATTTTATCTAACCTATATTATGTGTCTTTATATTTTCTGTTACTTACCTGTATTTTATTCACTTCTAACTCTTCACTGTAATTAATCAAAACATGTATTGCTTTATGTATCTAAAAGCCCTATGGGCATTTAAATATAAATAAATATAAAAAAAGGAAAATTGGCAGGAAATAAGAAAAAAAGTCCTGTTAATCATAAAAATTGATTAGAATCTCAGTTTACGATTAGATTTGAAAATACGATATCTATTTCACCAAATTTGTTTTTACTTCTTGGCCTACCACAAAATAAAATTATAGTAGAATATAATTAGGTTATTATTTGAAAAGCTACCCTTCAGAATGTTCAAGATCAACCCCCATTTAAAGGCACCTCTTATCACAGCGGTAACTCCCCCCCCCCACCTACCTCAAAGCAAACCATCAATTGCGGTTGATTTCAGTAATAATAATCCTGATTTTTCGTAATGAGGGTTGTTTATCAATTATTATTATTTCCTTGCAAATAAATAATAACTGAGGAGGAAAAGATTCAATGATGAAATAAATTGTATTTTGTTTTAAAAAAATGACTATTTTTATTCACTGAAAAGAAACGTCGCCAATATGCACGTTTTATGGTCACCCTACTTTGTTTACGTTGTAATGTGCCAAGACTGCCAAGGGCCTTTAGCTTGTCCATTATCTGTGTAACAATATTGTTTTTTGAAGTATCATTTTTATTTTACCTATATTATTTGTGTTTTTTGAAGTATTATTGTGTTTTTTGAAGTATTATTTTTGTTTCCTTTTTCCTTTTGTGTTATTTTGTTACTTTGTAAATAATTGTTAACCTCAACACAGGCTTGTCCTAGTGAGGTTAAAAATTGTATTGTAAACTGAAAACTAAAATGTGAAGAAGAAACAATAAACAATAAACAAAATATTAAAATGTTTTCCGATCACTCTATAAGAAACTTAATTAGCTACATTATTCAATAAAACAATACCAGAAAAAGGATTTGTAAGTAGGAGATTTTTCACTTTTAACCATTTTTAATAGGTCAGATGCATCATTTTTTTCTAAGCTTATTAAAAAGCTTATCAAAAAAATACTCGATCACTTCAAAGGCCAAGATGTGTTCTACTCACAGTATTTAATTGAAGCATCTATATTATTTCTAAGCGATCAAATTTTCAAAACTAAAACACAAGATTTTGTATGATTTTGCCTTTTTTCGCTTGTCTTCACCTTAACGAGTAATTTTCAACGTAACCATGTAACGTATCGTCTAAAACTCTTGGCGTATTATAAGTTGAATTAAAGGTACCCACCAGACTTAATAACATCGATATAAGCAGAGGGTTGATTTTCCCAGCGGGGGTAGGTTCAAATCGTTTCATGTATAGAAGCCTAATTTTGTGAAGATGATCCATTCTATTTTCTACTTTTGCTTTTTTTATGTGAATGCCGCACAAGAGGCTCAATGTCTGGAACCAGTGAGACTATGACGTTGCGAGGCTGAAAGCTATTTCAAACCACGTTTCAATTCATGCTTGACTCTAAATTTCGCAGATCAGACAGGAAAAACGCTATAACTCCAATTTTTTTTCTCTTATTTAATTTTTACTTATATAACTGTCAATTTTTTTTAAATGTGCAATACGTCTTTTTTTCACGTTTTTTAAATTTTTTGTAGTATATTTCAAAAACCCCATAAAATACCTTTTCATGCAATTGTATTGCTACAAAGCATTACAAAATAAAAAAAATTCGAACGTTAAATTACCTTAGAATGTGATGTAGAATTTATAATTAATAAAATATGCACCTGGACCAACAAGTTACAATCGTTTTCCTTTGAACCATCTTCAAATGGAAACACTACAGAGATCATTTATAAAACTATAGTTGCTCCACATTTAGATTACTGCTCTACGATGTTATATTTGTCTTATGAAGGAAATTTGAACAAGCTATAAGTTATAATGAACAGAGCTGATTTAGATTAGATTACTGCTCTACGATGTTATATTTGTCTAATGAAGGAAATTTGAACAAGCCATAAATTATACAGAACAGAGCTATGAGGTATATACTGGGAAAAGACAAATATGTATGGTTAATCAAACGAGAGAGGAGCTAAATTGGATTCCAATAAAAAAGAGACTGTTATAATGTGTTAATTTTTGTGCATAAAGTCATGAAAAACCAAATGCCAAAATATTTTAATGATGAAATTGTTTTAATTAGAGATATGCGTAATTACGAAACCAGAAATATAAATAGAATTAGATTGCCACATATAAAAAAATCAAAATCGCAGAACTGCCTTGGATTAAAATGTTTGCTGAAATGCCTGAAAGTCCAAAGAATGAACGAAGAATGAATTATTTAAAAAGAAAAGTTATGCTTACCATAAAAATATTTAAATTTATATAATGAAACATTACCTTTTAAATATTATCAGTTTATATTCTAACGTAGTATAAACTAACTCAATAAATAATACAAAATCTGGTGTTGACATTTTAAGCAATTTTCAGCGCTCTTTTTTCCCACATTAAATATTTTCTTAATTAATCCCTCGTTTTTATGTCAGTCTGTATCTTCATATCCAATCTAATTATTATATTTGTATTTAGTTTTATTTATCCTTCCATACGTTTTTTTTCTTTTCTTCTTTCTTATGTTTTATCTGTTTCTATAAAATAATATTTTTTAGTTTATATATTCATTATTTCATGTGTGACTACCACAACACGGGCATTATCCTAGTGCAATAGTAAAAAAAATGACAAAATCTATAAAACTTATAAACAATTATGATACAATAAAAAATAAAAATAAATCATAATAAGTTTTGGGGTTGTTCGTCCACAGATAAAACGCCTTGTATTTATCATATCAACTAATCAACAAATTTCTTATCTTTCCAGGTGAAGATCTGGTTCCAGAACCGGCGCAGCAAGTACAAGAAGATGATGAAGGCTGCGCAGTCGGGGCCCGGCGGGGGTCCTGCTGGGGGCCCCGGAGGCCTGGGACACCCCCTAGGGCTCCAGGCACCAGGGGGCTCACCTAACTCTACGCAGATTATGCACGGTAAGATTTATTCATACAACTAGAGGTTGCCCATTGAAATGGAAAAAATAACTCTTTCATATTTTTTTTGTATATCTTAAGCATTAACTATGTAACAATTTCTAGATATTTTATAAGGAAGAGGTTTATTTTACATGTGTATTGGTTGCTTCATTTGTATTCATCTGCTGCCAGTTTCGACACATCCGTGTCATTCACTAGCAATCATAAAAATTATAATTCATTTAGTTAAAAAAAAATAGTAGCATCCTGTAAGTCACCTTTATTGACAATGTTTCCATGTTATATTGACTCCTCTCAAAGTTCACCACTTCCCCCCCCCCTTAAATCACCAATTCCACTACTCCCACTCAATAAAATTTATTCATTTCTGTACTTGTACAATCCTCAAGGGCGCTGTACAATAAAAAAAAACAAGGTACAAAGAAAAAAACTTGTAAATGAGTTACGTTGAGGTTGTACATTTTAATGATATTTTCTATTAGAACCAGTGCAATAAAACATTATTTAAGTTACCGTAGACTACCTACTCGGGTGTAACGATGTTGAATAATATTTAAACAAGTTAAATAATTTAACTAATATATTTATTTTGGGTTCAGGTGGCGGCAGCAGCAGCGGTTCCCAGCACTCCCCAAACCAGTACCTTGGGGGCTCATCAGGTCCCCCCGGCGGTCAGCCCGGGGGACACTCCCCCACCCCCTCGTCAACCCCCGTCAGCGAGCTGTCTCCGGGACTCAGCCCGCCCGCGCCCTGGGACGTCAAGGGCCCCCCGCCCGTGCCGTGGGACGTCAAGGTAAGGATCTGACTTCATAAGCAAGCTGAAAACATGTTGAATGTCGGATGACATTTGGCTACATGATGGCCGTGTATTATAGAAAATTAATTACTAAGAGTTTCGAAAAGCTACATTACTGCAATTAAAATCAACGATGTTGGCGCAAGCAATTTTGATATTGTCCTTGTACAGTTTCTTTATACATAAGGCTTAAAATCCAATTAAAAAAAATCCTGGATGCCGGCATCCGAACGACAGCTGATGATGTCAGGTTAAACAATATCGGACAAGATGGAAGTCATGAACATAAACAATTGGATAGAGCATTCCGTGAACAATTTGAAGCCGCGGGGTTAAGGGGAAGATGTTTTTTTAATGCTTTTATCTACTTAATTTTTTTAATGACAAGTCCCATTCCTGTTTCAAACAATACAAAAAAGTCATTTATAAACCTTTATAATTGCATTAAAGGTGCCTGCAGACGAGAGACTAGCAGCGGAAACCGTTGTCAGCGGACACAATAATTCCAAAATTCGTACAAAACCGCACCTCCGTATACTGTAGGGAATTTTTATACCCGCAATGTTGCAACTCTCATCATAAAAAAATAGTTCATTTTATATCACTTTGCATACAAATCATTTCATAAGTTTGTTTATATAAAATGGCTACCAGGCAATTTCTTCTGAGATTTGACTTTAATGTCATTCGCACAAAAGCGAACTAATGCTCTGTCTAGGACTTTTAGGGTTCATGGTGACCCCTATCGGGGAGGTTGAGAGAACTATCCAACGTTGCCATGTCAAAAAATGAAAGCTCTCCAGTGACGTCTTCTGAAGAAATGTCTGAAAATGCCTAAAAATTCAATCAACTCCCTAGATTTTAGACAGTTGATGGTTTATTTTGTTGAAAATGATTATGATACTCGTGGTGCCAAACAATTTTCATAAAGACGGACAAAACCAATGGAATCTCTCTAATTTTCATTTCTGAGGATTTTTAATAAAATATTCGGATAAAAAATCTTCCCCGAAACCGTTTTAGCCATATATTTGTCAAAAAAATCACCAGATCCAGAGATTTTTCCGTGACCGTTTCCCACCCTCCAGTGTCATGGCTATCGATGACTGTCAGCAGATCATTGCTTTATTTGAAAAAGGCCATTAGAAAAGTTAAACATATTGGTACTAGATACTAAAAGACTTCTAAAATTTGAATGATAGAAACAACTGATTTACTAGGTACTTTGATGATTTTTTAACGTTCCATAGAGTAGCGCTAAGGTCCATAATAACAAATTTAAAAAAATATAATTGTGGATAAGTTGATTGCCGAGGATCATAACTCCCACTCTATACATCATGTTTCAAGTCAAAAGTCTGTATTTGACAATAATATATAAAATGATTTCATTAATTCAAGTTGTTCGACTGTTCAACAGCGCTGTAGCTGATAGGGGCAGGAAGAGAGAATTAAACGCCACAAATTACACTAAAACCAGATACATGCAGTGCTTCGAGCAAAGGCATGTAAAAAATCCAGCAAATTATGCAATTAAACCAAGCCTAGACTACGGGTATATCTGTAAAAACAGCGGTCTACTAACAAACTAGGTTTTCCATACATAAATATAGATACATTATGATAGATTAGATACCCGTTCTAATGAAACGAGTTTATAGATTTCTCAGTTGGGTACCGTAGAAACGTGTTCACAGAGGTAAATCATAAAACGAGACGTTGACGCAGTAAAAAGGAGGAAATTGTGCAATTTGTTATGCTAATGCAAGGACAGTTGTTAGAGGCAACCAATGATTTCATCTAGTACAACGATTCATGGATGCAAATACTGGCAAATACACCAGACTAGGTCACGCACTGCTGTGATCTTATCTCTTGGTTCTGAGTAATACTGTATTTATATCATTTAATAATTAAGTCATGTAAATATTAATTAATATTGTCGGTCGTTTGAGTTTTGTATCACGGTGACTTTTAATAATCTATTTTTTTATTATGATATGGTTAAAACTGTTTTGAAATTAATCTAATACCTTTTCACAATTGCTTATAATATTTACAACTCGTCCGTAATACCATCAAATACAATCGACCGTCCAGTTGATGAGCAGACATCTCCAAATACTGTGTTTTGAGATTATAGGAAAACAATATTTAAATGCTCACCATAAATCTATCGTATTTTATACGTATTAAAAATACAATAAAATAACACGGGGGGATAACGGTCCAGTAGATTAGTATACGAAATTTTGAAATAGGTATCTAGTCCCTTAGAAAACATCAACGTTAAGTTTAATGCGCTACAAATTTGTCTGCAATATAATTGATTTGGTGGTGTTTACTAGTAACCTGAGCATTGTGCCAATAAAAGGGAACAATTTTACATACGAGTATAACTTGTATACTCAACTCAAACTTTGATTTTTCAGAGATGTCTGACTAATAAACTGGAAGATCGACATATGCTCATTATACCCCATTTACAAAAAATATGCAAGTATTTTTTTGACAAGTTATAAAAAACGTATAACTTCATGGATATCTGCATGTTTATTTACCCTTCAAAAATTTGACGTATTTTGTCAGGGGCTAAAAATATTCTTGCTTTGCAATAAAATCCAAATAAATGGAATATTTGTTAACGTACCCGAAAACTAAAAGCTGTTTTCGAAAGGCGATGAAATAGGCTTTCAAATTTTATTATTAGAAATAAGTTTTAAAAATGGTTCACTTTACGTTTTATCTAACTAAAATTGCTGATAATGAAAAAAAATAAAAACACATACATATTTCATACGACAAATGAATCATAAACGTTACTGTCACCTCACTTTTTTGTCATTTCAAGTAAAAAAAATTGTAAAAAAATTCACAAAGATTCTTTTTTTTTTTTTTCAAATTGCGATCGGAAACTTTGGTTTCATAAAGGTGTACATTTAAATTTTTTTGTGGTTTATTTTTAGATATGAATATATATAATTTTTTATTCTCTTTCCAATACCGTTTAGATCATACTTCTCACTATGATAGTAAGGGAGATACAACGATTTCTATGGGAGCTGGGAAAAATATGGTCTCCTGTGATAAAACGGATTTTAAATTTGATATTTCTTCCATCTGTAAAATAAAATGTGTAGTCCACATTTACACCATGTTCATACAATGCACTTTTATTACAATTTTATATGATTTCATTACATTAGTTATCTGTCTAAGTTATGTTTCTTCTTGGTTGCCCCTTTCCTGGACTTTTTGATTATTTTGTGTTAATGTCTCTTTATATATGTTTAAATGAACTAATATGTTAACCGTATGTATTTTCTCTATGTTTAAGCCTGCTGGTGGATCCTACAATCAGCATTACCCTTCCTTTTTGGTTAGTTTTACTTTTTATACATTTTATATTACATACTTGTCTATTTTAGAAAAATGTTTAATATTTTATCACGGTTAAAAATTGTCACCAGGAAAAGTGTAAATTCGTGGTGGAATTCTACTAAAATTTTAGATGAAACAACTTTTGCACTAGGTACTTATTTTTTGTTTGGGGCCGGACCGGTCTCACCGTGTCTATCTTGTAAATCTTCATCTCCTTAGTATATCCTCGGATAAATCCGCTCAGTTTATCATTTTTTATTGAAAATAACTGATTTATTCAAAATTATCCACGGCACTTACCTACCATCCTAGATGGTCAACTCATAATTATGCTTTATCGTGGTTGATTTTTGGGTTGCAGTGTTCTATATCTTCCTCCCCATTTAACAATAGTTTCAGACAGCCTTGCATAGTCCGTCATCAGGGCACATTTTTTATGATGTGATGGACACGACTTGGGCGTCCGAAACATGGAAAAGCACCCCAAAAATCAGTCTCCATAATCCATTTGGCTGTTAGAGACTCAAACCATAAAACTGGGAAGGTACTTCTCTGGGAAAATTTAAAAGAAAATCGAATAACATCAAACTAAGTATTCTAATATCGTATTTTAGTGAACTCGTTCCGTAAAAATGTTACCACACTAAGCATTTTGTTTTTTTCAGTGTCTCGTTTTTAATAAAAATGGATTTTAACCATATTTTTTCATTTTCCCAGGGCGGCGCAGCGGGCGCTTGGGACATGAAACCAGGAACTGGTGGCGGAGGCCCGGGAGGAGCACCCCCCTTAGGGGGCCCGCTCGGTCCTCCTCAACCGGCCCACCATCCCGGATACGTGCCACAGTACTCGTGGTACCAGCCCGCGGACCCCGGACCAGCAGGATTACTAACGTAAGTTAACCAGAAAGTAATACCAAATTTCATCTTCCACTTTACCTTTCTTTTCATCTTCCCGTTAGTCTGCCTCTTCGTCTTCACCTTCCTTTCCATATTCACCTTTGTCCTTATCTTCCTCGTAATTTTCCCTTTCATCTTCCTCTTCATTTTCCAATTCATTTTCCTCTTCCTCTTCACCTCTCTTGTCATCTTTTTATTCACCTTTCTCTCCATCTTCATCTTTACCATCCACTTTATATTTCTTTTCATCTTCCCTTTATTTTTCTCTCTCAACGTAGATTGAGTAGCATTGTTGGTTCATCTTTGATATACCTATTCAGTTTTGGAAGTATAATTTAGTGTATTTTGTTAAAGTTTTACACCAGCGTACCTCAAGGTACTTAATTGGGTCGCCTTTTGTTTTTTATAATTTGCTTAGATATTCTGAATATTTCTAAATTTGTTATAAATATCTAATATTTATTTTTCTTCATTTTAACAGGGTATGGCCTGCGGTGTAGCCACGGTTGAAGAAGGAAAACATCCTATAATATTATAAACAGAATGGACAAAAGTGAAAAACATATTATAATTCCACATAGTTAAACAATACGGTTGTATAGTGATTTTATAAGCGACATGAAAATATAGACTTATGCTGTTTTACGATAAAAATATAAATAATAATAATAATTACATTTAAAACATCTTCACTAAAATTAATATGAATATTAAATAAATTGAAAAACATTACCTAAATGAAAAAGTGCAAATTGTTAATTTTAGATTTTAAAATAAGCATTCAAAAACGGATGATTACTAAACCGAAAGTGAAATGTTTTAATTTATCCAAGTGCAACTAATAAAAACAATATATTGATAAAAATATGTGAAAGAATATAACTGTACCATAAAGGATAAACCAAAGGATGTTTTGAGTTGAATATGCAGAAAAAAATTCTGTATTGCATTATTACATTACTGGATGAAGCAATGAAATCCATAAACAACTGATTTAACTAATTACAAAACTACTGGTGTCAAATTTACTTTGGAGGTAAATCAAAATATATTCATAAATTGACATATTTGTCTTAACTATGGATAACAATGGATGAAATCATGAAATATACCATTCACAGATCTTAATTTTTGCAGTAAATAAAAAAGTTATAGACCTTCAAACATTTAGTTAACAAACACAAAAATCGCTTTCCTAAACAAAAGTCCTTTCCTAAACAGACTCCCGTGGTTTATCCTCTAAGGTACAGATAATATAATAATGATTTTCTTTATATTATGAAAGAATAAACAAGTTTTCCGTGACATGCTGGCTGGTCTTTCTGATAACAATTTGTAATGTAAATACATATTATGATTTTGTATATAAAATTGATTTTACATAGATAATCATAATAAACCAATATACCTTTGAAGAAATGTCGCAGAAAAAAATGTTATGAAATGGGAATTTTTTTATTAAATTTTTAACGGAAATTTTGAACGTGCTATTGAAAAATTATTAAGCTTTTATGATTTACTTTGATATATTTGAGAAAATATCACACGATTTGTATCGTCAATACATATTCGTAATAATTTTACTTCACTTGGAAGTATGTACTTCAAAATCATTGCTGATTTTGAAAACTTTCAGCCGACAATCATTAATTTATTTTCAACGAAATTCATGTCATCCTCTCTTGTGAATATGTTGTAAAATTATTCCACATTGTAACTGTAATTTCACAATTATTCTATATGATTCATAATTCCATTTTATTTCACTTGATCTGGTAAGTCATTGAAAATAATCTATAGATTAAAACAAAAATTATGTTCATTCTACGTGACTTATTTTTTCTAGTAAATCAATGAAATTTAAAATTTTCTAAATAACTTCCTAAAACTCAAAAATTCTAAGTGATTTTTACGCCGTTCTTCCATGGAGCTACGTTCAAGCGACGCGATCGCCGCTCGTCTGTGTTTCCCATACTATTATTAGTCTTTGAAATCGCCGCTAGGCGCTACACTAGCAAAATTGTATGACAGGTAGCGGCAGCGTCGCTGGTGAGTAGCTACGTGGAAGAACGGCGTAAGTCACTTCACTTTTAATTTATTTGATTCATTTAAGTCATTTCCACGTGAAATCACGAATATCCATGAAAATATTATATTATTTGATGATTAACATTACTTGTGAAAACTCCGATCATTTAACTTATGAACAGATTGCCCGTAAGGGTTTTAACCCTCACATTCCATTGATTTAATTCGTTAAAATATTGCCCCAAAGAGTTTAAATCCTTCACGCTCTATCATTTTACTTGTGAAAAGATTGCCCCAAAGAGTTTTAACCCTTTACACTCCATAATTTTATTTGTGAAAAGATTGCCTCTAAGAGTTTTAATCCTTCGCACTCCATCATTTTACTTGTGAAAAGATTGATGCTAAGATTTTAAACCCTTCACTTTCTATCATCTTACTCGTGAAAAGATTGCCCCTAAGAGTTTTAACCTTAAAGTGTCAGTTTGGTCTGTTTTTGTGTTTTGTGAATGGTTTTTAGCTTTAACAGGGATTTTGTAACGATAAAACTATTTCGTGTATTTTCGCTACGTTTGCGATTGTTGTTATGTTGGCACTTGACGGAATTTTGGTTATTTCACCGACGAAATTCTATTGCCAGGAACACAAACATGTTAAAGGTTGTTTTTGCATAAACCTGTGTCATACAATTTATTTCTTTCAATTCATCATGTATGCAACGTCTATTTAAAAAAAATTGATAAAGTTTTAGAGGGGACCTTTGAGCAAAAATGTTGATTTGAACATTGTGGCAATTTTTAACTAATGAGATATCATCTGAAAATAGCAGAACTGGTTATAGGTAATTATTATTATATTCACGCAATGTTTTTGCTCGAAAACGTCTCCTTTGCAACTTATAAGTAAATTGTCCTCACTTTTTCAGAAAACGTTAACTTAAAAATAACGTTATTGCCAGTCTATGACTTATAAAATGTCGACCAAAAATTGATAACCCTTAAAACTTAATAAACTTGATTTAATGCAATATATTTTGTCAATAAAATGAATGAATTTGACATAAAAATTAAAGAAAACGATGAACCCATTGATTGATTCACTTATTGATCGATTTAATGGGATGACTCATTCTGATGATTCATTCATTCATCACTGATTAATTCGTTTATCTGATTAATTCCCTAATTGAATTATCAATTCACACATTGATTGATTCACTAGATGAATTATTCACTCATTGATTGATTCCCTCGTTGTTTTATTCGTTCATCGATTGATTATTGGTTTCACTCATTGATTCATTGATGGTTTAACTCATTTATTGATTGAATCGCACATTTATTGATTGATTCAGTCATTGAATGATTGCCTCATATACTGAATGATTTATTGATTCATTTATTAATTCACTCATTGATGGATTGATTCAACAATAAAAACATTTGTGTTATCATTGAATCAATCTGCAATTGCCACTCTCAACTAGCAAATAAATAATTAAGCAGAGCAAATAAAGTATCTGAAATGATTTGTGACAATATAAGTGTATCTGGGCCTCCTTTCCATCAATGTTAAAGTATTTATTGATTGATACACTCGTTGCTTGATTGATTGTTTATAGCAACTGTGAATTAAATCTAGTAGCGTTAAGGGTTAAATAAGGTGATTCACCGAGAGTAAATTTCATTTGTGGCTTCATCAATAATAGACTGAATTTAATTCTACAATATTTGTATTAAATAAAGTTTCTTTAATGTTCTGGCAATGGAATATAACATTTTTGTCAACAACTAAAGGTATATTTAAATTTATTTGTAGGTTAATTCTTATATATAGTTATGTACATTTTTGTAAAGCTAAAATAATATTAGGCTTAAGAATCTAGATTTATTATAGAAAATGGGTATTAAATACAGAATTAAGTTTAATATGTATTCGAATGTATAATTTTCTTAGATATCTTAGAATATTGTAATGATTTAAAAAAATTATATCATTTTTAAATATTTTCTATCTAAAAATAATGGCCACATAACAAAGTGTTCCGTCTCAGAATTGGTTTGTTCAAAATCCAAAAATTTTATCAAAGTATTGTGTTTCTTTTTAACCCAGTGATAATTTGTAAACAGATACAAAATAATATTGTCTTGATTTTTGTTGAAGAGATCTCTATTTAATTATGCAAAAGTTGCCATAAACAATAAAAGGAAATATTTCAATAACATATGTTTTTTTTACAAAAATTGCTTTACCTACCTTTTTCACTTATGTTCCCATATTTTGACAAATCCTATGGTAAGTAAATTGAGGAAATATGAGTCGGCGTTCAACCCTGATGATGGACATTGCAAGACACTTCAAAATATGGATAATAGAAACAATTCAGATGGGCTACGAATCATTATTAGTTTTTTATTTATTTATTTCTAGCGTTTATTAAATTTATTAAATTTGTAGCGTTCAGGAACTGGATTGGGTCTTGTCTTCAATCTTATCCTCAGTACTACACACTTAGTATATGTAATTAATACAATAGATGTTCGTTATACGAGATCGTCGTTTACTGGATACAAATGGTTACAAAGTAAACGTCCAGCCAGCTGGCGGTAAGATTATTAATGGAAGCCCGGAGCAGCGCTCGCTAAAGCGCTGCCTTGAAATGACCCACTTCGGGTCGCAACTCCGTTAACCTTCGGGACGTTGCTCGGCGGTAGAGCCCGCCCATTTATCATAGAGTAAGAGGCAGTGTTGCAAACACCACAATAATATAATTCAATTCTTATGCTGATGATGCGGTGATGATTTCTAACAGTATAGAAGATCTGCAGTCACTCGTATCTAGGATGAACGTAAGTATGTATGAAGAATGAGTTGTTAATGATGAATGTAAGTAAGTCTAAAGTAATGGTGTTTGAAAGAAAGAGTACGAAAACAGTGTGCAATATAGTTGTGAATGATGAATACTTGAAGCAAGTTGATGAGTTGGGTATTTGGGAGGTATGTTTACGAGAGATGGGAAGGCTGATAGTGATATTGAAATAGGGGTAAATGCAGGTAAATGGACTGAATGCCGTTGGCGCCAACAAAAACCTGTCCAAAGAAGCGAAGCTAGCAGTCCACAACGGAGTGCTGGTATCTACTCTGATGTATGGCAGTGAAGCATGGAACTGGCAGAGAAAGGATGAAAGTAGACTGAATGCTGTAGAAATGAGATCCCTGAGGCGTGTCTGTGGTAAAACCATGTATGATCGTGTGAGGAATGTGGAGATCCGAAAAGAATGCAAGGCTGATATAAGTAAGATTTAGAAAGGGACGCTTAGATGGTTTGGGCATGTAGAGCGAATGAATGAAGAAAGGAGTGTCAAGAAAATATATGATGCAATGGTAGAAGAAGTCATGGCACGATCAAGTGAATCAGATACTTGAGTCGGGCCATGTCAAGAGTCAGAATAATAGAAGAGCATGTATGAGAAGATGTATGGATGTGAATGAGGCAAGGAGTGTATACCAAGACCGAGTTGTTTGGCGGTCCGTCCTTTCTACCTACCTCTGCGAGGAAACGCCATGGTGGTTAGTTAGTTAGTTAGTCAATTCTTAAAAAAGAGTGTTTATAAACAAGTTTTGCTATGTAATTATTATTACACGTGACAGTTGTTTCGCCTTCTGAAGGCATTGCCAAACTGTGGCTAGAACCACTTACAGACGATGCTACATAGGTATTTTATTTTTATTACTTGTCGTGGTTAAGTCATATCATAAATGGTGACGTGACGTATCTCAGACGGCTTGATAAATAATCGAAATGGATTATTTATATTTACTGACTTACACATTATTTACTTGAATTATGATTAGTTTATTACTATTTTACTAAGGAAGTACAAAAAACAACAAAATTTAATATTAGATCAATATTTATTTGATACAAATTATATAACCTATTTTTCGCTCGACTAGACATATTCGTTATAATCTTAGCTATAATAAAATTATTTTGACATTTTTTGGATTTGTTTTTATTTTTTAAACATCAGTATTCATTATAGTATAACTTAGGTAGTTATTGCGTTTGAAATCACGTAAATATTTTAGATTAAATCACTTGTCGTCTACATAGTCCACGCATACTGTTTTTAAACACCCAAAACGAATAGGCTTGCGACATTCAATGCAATTGATTCATCTTGCTTGATTCATCTGAGGCCGCGATCAGCCAAGCATTTTGTAGAGTAGCGCTCGATTTATGTTGTTCCCAAACATCTTATGTTATCTGGCCTCGCCCACTTTCATAGACAATAAAATGACATCAAGGTAAGAACTTTCGAAGTTAATGTTATGGAGTTAATTGTTGTATTTATTATTAATACACGTAATTTATTTAAAATATTTTTATCCATAAACTGACATTTTATATTTTTTAAACAAACATATATAAAATAAAGTGTCAGCTTGACCGTAGGTACTGGACTTGACACTTGGCTTGGCGAATATTCGAAAACGACATAGTTTTTCGCATAAATTAACCGTTTTTCGTCTCTGCTCCGCACGCATACGAACTTCTCAATCCATATTAATTAAAATGATACTTGATAAACGCAATACAACAGAAGTGAAATGAGCGCGAAACTGTGTCTTCTGTCAAAGTGATATTTCATCGAACATTGTTATCGCGGTATTTTATCAACTCTGTTGACACTTTTAAGAACTAGTCCAAAACTGAGGTGGCCGAAACGAGTTTAATCCAGTAGTCCGGCTTCCTTAGGTTAAGATAAATGCTTAAGCGATTCTTGTGTGTTGGAAAAGGTGTAGTTGTGCACTAATCAATTACTAAGCCATAATTTTGGCTTAGTAATTGATTAGTAGGATTGGGAACAGCGGCCGTTAGTACGTCTTTTTCTCACCGTGTTCGATACCGAAGCTAAGGTGAAGAGCACGGGGGTATCTTTAAAGACTTGGAAATAAATTTGTTAACTTGCCGTCTGTGAGACACCCACTTCAGTACTTTTTAAGGTCGTTAGTCGTCGTTATGTTAGTTATTCCCAAATGATGATTCAGAGGGTTCTTTTATTAGCATAATTAAGTATTTTTATGCACTAGTATTTGCACTTGGCTTAAACACGTCTAAGAGTGGCGAGCGAATTATAATGTTTTGTTCATTTATCAAAATAACTTTTTGATTATTAGATTGATAATGCCTTTAGAAGGCGAAACGGCTGTCATGCGTGATAATAGTTACACAGCAGAACTAATTTACAAATAAACTGTTTTTATAAATTAAATAATAATATTATTGAATATATAAAGAAATTAAAATTAAAATTGAGTTCTTCAAATTAAACTTGAAACCAATAAATAATAATCATTACGAAACCGCACGAAAAAAAATCTTTCACTCATACTTTTGCAATTTGCCTGTGTTTATTCCTACAAAAAGTACAAAATAACATATATATATACCTACATAACATTCATTTACTTCAGGCGGGATTGGGTACCGCCGCCCCGGGAACCAATTATTGGATAACCAACACCACTGCAATAGGTCACCTTAAGTGATTTGCTACGTTTAGTGATTTAGTAGGGGTGCCCGGGTTCATGGTGTGCGGTTTGTCTAGGTCTTGGCGGCAGTTAATCTAGACACACTGAACCCCAGATTCCTACCCAATCCTCATACCCTTTTCCTTCCCAGTACTTCCTTTGCTTACTTTCCTTAAAAATACCCTCCACACAGCATCCCCAAAGATGACATAGGCCCTGGCGGAAATTATTTTTCTCAGGGCCTCCTGTGTGGAGCTAATGTAAAAAAAAATGCAGTTTGGTCGTTCCAGTTCTACCCTCCTTATTTTCATGGTATTTTTATGTGAAAAGTCCAAACTGCCCCCGTCTGGAGCCTGTGTGTCTATGGCATCTCCAATGAGATATATTGTGATGCTGAAGGTAATGGGGAGGGGAAGAAGATCGGGAAGAGGATGATGGGGAAGCACTTGGCTATTTAGATCTTTTAAAAAAACCTGTCTTGTCTCAGCACTTATTCTATCGACTTGGAAGTGGTATCATTTGATTCAGCACGAATTAAAACATAGCAAGCGATACCTCGCTCGACCTAGCTTGTAAAGGGGGCATACATTAATTACGTCAGCAAAAATTAGGGGGGGAATGAATTAGGGGGGGGGGGGGGGAATTAGGGGGGTCAATAAAAATCCAACGTCAACTTTAAAAAAGTATTTTAAATTATTATTATAGAGATTATTTTTTTTTTATTGTTTCACTACTTTTGAAGTATCCCATTTTGCCCGCTGAAAAAACTGGCTATTATGAAAAACATTTATTTTGAGAGTAAGAATAAAATCTCACGTGAGGGGGGGGTCCCATTAAATCTTACTTAATCTCACCAAGGGGGGGGGGGGAGCGGTCGAAATTTAAAAAAAAAAACAGCTCACGTAATTCATATATGTTCCCTAACATGCATATGTCAAAAATTCCTTTCTTCCCCCTCCCCATCTTCATACTAAAAGAAAACTCGAATAGCGTAAAAACAGCCGAAAGGAGATTGACCATCACTCATGTATTAAATTAAATTTTTTTTCTAGCTTGAATTAATGCTAGATAGAAGGGGAATTTCGGAAGCAGAAATTAACCCGCTTCCACTCTTAGTTAAGTTTGTTAACCGAGTTACCACTCATGCACACACGCGCACGAAATTTGATGACATAAAATTTAAAAAATCAGCTAACTAATATACGAAATAGGGTAAGTACTGTCCAATTAGGATTTGGCTTAGTTAGCGGTATTGACTCCAGTCCCTGGAGAGGAAGATCCAAACCTCAAATTTTTAAAATACTCTCTTTTTAGTATTAAAAGACATTTGAAAATTTTATTTTGTTTTATTTATTTGAGACACAAACAGGATATTTATAGAACATTCTTGTAAGTAATATAAAACAAATTGAAATACAAATATAAATATCCCTAGATTAATGTGTCTGCAGTAATCACATTTGCATATTCACAGAAGCAAACACACGAAAAACAATGTCAGTATTTTTGGACATAACTTAATAACTTAAATACAAAATTTGAAAGACATAATAAGTAGAAAATATTTATGAAGTATTTATTAAAAAATAATAAATTTATTTGTTTAGGTGCACAAATCGTAGAGATATTTCTTGAAACAAGTTATATTATTATTTACAAAAATATCTATGATTTTGAGTGTGCGTTTTAGCAAGATCGTATGATCTAGACATTCTGGACATAGGATTAAAATATCCAGTATTTTTGGTAAAAATTTCAGTCCAAAATATTAAGGTTTCGTAGATTTGCGCATGGAGTATAACTTGATGTATTATCATAAATAAACCCCTGTTTTAACGGATTGATTATTGTAGGTGCCATAATATTGAGAAAGAAAGTCCAAATATACAATATATACATATGTGCCTATACGACGATTGCCATTTTGAATAAAATAATCCTTAGGCGTCTGCCTGTTTCATGGTGAGCAACAAAATATAGTTACTTTGTATGAAGTCTACTGTGTTATATACACGGAGAAAAATCTTATTCTAAAATACGATCATTTTATTCGTAAAAACGGTTAAAAACGGGACTGAAGTTCCTCCGAACAAATTAACAGCGTTTGAATGTTTATTGACGGGAAAATGTAGGAATAATTTGTTGGTTTACGTACGAAATTACGTATACCAACAAATAATTCCTACAATAAAATTCCCGCCAATAAACATTGAAACCTTGTCAATTTGTTCGTAAGAACTTCAGTCCCGTTTTTAAGAGGCTAGACTTTAAACGACACGCGGAACACCCGCGTCTGTCATTCTGTCCCGCTCACAATAAGCTTACGCACACTTACAATACATGCGAATACGAAGTGTGCGAATGAGACAACGCTCAAATTTACCTACAGAAATCGCTCGAAAAGGGGTTTATGGAGAATACACTTTTCTACATCGAAACTTTCACGAAATTGAAAATTTAAAAAGTATATAGTTTTTAGAAAGAAAAAGCTACGTCGGTAGCTTTTTATAATTTTATAATTCTTTATGAGAGTTGAGTTAGCAGCACTTTTTCCTTAAATAATATTTTTTGATAAATCGTACATGTTTGACGGTGAACGTTTACGTTAATACGAAACGCATCGAAAATTCGAAAACATATCGACATAGTTTTAACCTTCTAGAAGGCAGTACAAAAAATATTCATTTTGTGCAATTTTCGATGTAGAAAAGTGTTTTTTCCCGGGCGTCCTTTTTGTATGGGCCGAAAAGCGAAGTCTATCGTCTTAACCGTTTTTACGAATAAAATGATCGTATTTTAGAATAACATTTTTCTCCGTGTAGGATGTCAAGGAAAGACTTGACTTACTGTAACCAGTGATGACTGACATTAAATGAAGTAAAAAATGTAAATGAAATTTTGGTCTCCGGTGAATTTTTAGATGACTTTAAAAAAAAACTTTTTCTTTAAAAAAAATTAAAAAAAAATTCTTCCGCGTGTTATCACTGGTCACTAAGCCAAGTAACCAACCAACCCCTCACCCCACCCCTAAGTTACCAATACCTACTGATTTTTTATGTTATTGTAGAAAAAAAATCAAAAGTGTTATTGCCCTGTATATGTAATCCACAATATTTACAGGTTGTCATAATTATGCTGAAAAATTGGGAAAAAATTATAATAGAAAGAAGAAAAGAGAATAAAAAGAACAAAATACGTGCTTACAACTCGTAAACAAATAATGATTTTAAAAAAAAAATCATTGGTGGCCACCGGTGGGCCAACGGCCAATTAAAGATTAAGATGAAGCTATACGCCAAATCACTATTTAGATTTATCTTTACTACGAATCAGTTTACATTATGAATATGAAAAATAGATTTTGGATACATTGAAGCTTTTCCTACCTTTTCAACGAATGGAATTAAAATAAAATTATTAATTACATTAGTAAAAATGTAAATAAAATAAAATAAATAATTTGTTTTGCTCATTAGATAAATATGAAGTTATATAAGAAAGAACTTTTTAAAAATACTTCTTTATGGCTAAGATTATTTTTGACTAACTTTTTTTCGTTTTGTAAAATTGTTCATAAAAAAAATAAAAACAACTTTGGCGCTACATTCCTCGCGCAGACAATACCGAAAATACGCGGAGATTTCAAGTTTCCTATTAAGTAAATCCTTCGTGGGGTAACTATAACTCATTATAATTTATTTTATTATTTTTGTCACAGTAACAGCAATAATTCCGTCAGAAGTAGGTCTGCGCAGGCGCACTATGCGCGTATTGCGTACTTGGCCATTGGGATTCCTGTACGGATGGAGTTTTTGTTCAGCGCGCATGCGTCAAAGGGACCGACCGGGTAGTAATTGGCGGGGTGTACGCGCCTGCGCAGTCCGAGCATTCTCCGAGACTGTTTTTTCTGCGTGCGCAACGCAACCCTCAAGTGACCGTCACCAACTTGTAAAATTATTGGCAACGTAGATTATTGACGGCCGGCGTAGTCCAGCGGTAGGGCGTTAGACTCCCACTCCGAAGGCCGCGGGTTCGAACCCGGCGTGTGCAAATAAATTTTATTTAATTAACTTGTGTTATTTCACTATTAATTATTTAAAATAATATATAGTATATTTGCGGCACGTTCCAGAGTGGAAGATACTCTTAGCGCCTCCGCCCACTCAGGCAACTGAAAACTCTCAACTGCCAACTGTCTTTGTATGACAATGTGATGGCCCGCACACTTCACAATCACACAAAACCCCGTTGTCAATGGTAACGCAAGCGGTGACTTGCGACCATCTTGCGGCTGATTGCCATGGGCGGCCGTTGTAGTTGCGAGCTGTCAGCTGATTGTTCTTCATCTATGGTTAAACAAGCTTTTTGACCAATCAAGACAGAGAAAACAGCCGGTTTTAGTTGGTTTTCAGTTGCCTCAGTGGGCGGAGCGCCTTATGGTAGGTTCAGACTGGACGACGTACGTACGCATCGCTACTCAAACAATGCTTAGCAACCTACAATTTTTCTATGAAAATGGCCACAGACATCGCACGTCGCGATGCGTGTGGCCAATGTGATTCTAAAACATAAATTTTCATTGAAAATCTATGGTTGCTAAGCAGTCCAGATATTGTTAGGCGTAGCGATGGGCACGTACGTCGACCCAGTCTGAATCTACCATTAGTATCGTATAATCTATATAATTGAAACGTTGCTTGAAATGGCTTTAGCCGTGTTTAGTGACTAGATCTGAATAGCCAGGTACTTCCCCACCTTCCTCTTCCTCGTTTCCTTCTCTTCACCACATACCTTCAGCCTCATAACATACCCCATTTGGGGATGCCATAGTCTCACTGGCTCCAGACGGGAGCAGTTGGGACTCTTGTGAGGTATTTATTCACTATAAAAAAAAAACGAGAAATACCCTTTTTAAGCTAATAGAGCGGTTCCAATACATCTGAACAATGTAGCATTTCAATATTGAAAATTCATTAAAAGTAAATAAAAAATATATTGAAAATTAGCCTAATAACCTAACCTAACGTAACCTATTTTTTTCATCACTGTAAATGACTTCAAATGAGAAGTTTTCAAATAAGGAATTGAAATTTTATGTTGTTGAGATGTCCGGTCACCGAAAACCGCACAAGAGTCCCATCTACTCCCAACCGTCTGGAGCGAGTGAGACTATGACATTCCCAGTTGGAGTATGTTGTGAAACTGAAGATAGTGGGGAGGGGAAGGATCTTTTCACCAAACACGGCTAAAGCCATTTCAAGCAACGTGAATGGTGGTCTTGCACCAGGAGGTCTTACTGAGATTATCTTCCACTCGGGAGCGTGCAGCAAATGTGCTATATTTTATTTTAAATGCTTAAATTGTAATATAACACAAACTAATCAAATAAAAATTTCTTACGCACGCCATTTTTTAAGGCGATTTGAATCCGCAACCTTTGGATTTCTAATCGAGAGCCATACTTCTCGACTACGCAGGTCGCCAAAATGATGCATTTTCATTTAAACGTTTTTTTAACTCTAAAAGACTTGCTCGGTAGATGAATTACAATTGGCTCATATGCATGGAACAAATAATTATGAATATCACAAGAAGTGCAGTTGGGGCTTGTTTCGTGATCCAATTATAGGCCCAATTTCGGCCTATATTTCCATACATAACTCTGTGTATCACCACGATTTTAAAAATCACAGCGATTGCGATGCACAATTTCAAGCAAATGTAGTAATATCTGGCCGGTCCTGGCGATGGTCTCCGGGAAATCTGCTTTAGTTTGTAAGGCTAGCTGCTTCTCTTGAATTTCTTTAATTCGTTATCCACATATCCGTGTATCCACAAATGTAATTTTTCACTGAAACTTGCAATAGTTCCTAACATAGCGGTCGGTGAAAAATGACATTTCGTGTTTTTAAATTTAAAAAATAACCATAAAATGCACTTTTTTCTAAATTCCGGTAACTGAATTGATTAGTATTACGTAGTTAATATCTAAGAACTACAACCTTTAAAATTTATTTTTTTAGTCCAATTAAGCGTGTGCCGGTTTTGTAAATATTTACCCTTATTTTTCACACAACCAGATGACGTCACATACTCTCCCGCCTTCTACCGGTCGTTTTCGCATGTTTAATTATATTGAAATTTGTAGAATTAATTTAATTATGAAAACGAACCTTTAAAAAATAATAGTATCTAAGTTTGCATGTGAACATTGATAAAAAAATTTAAAAAAAGGACTCTCTATTGAAACTTTCAGAAAGAAGAATAAGCACAGATTTAATTCTATTACATAAAATACTGCATTACAAAATGGACTGTCCTGAATTACTTCAATTAATCAATATCCGTGTTCCCAAAAAATCATGTCGATATTTATTTCCTTTTTATTTTAATAACACCAGAGGCCCTAGCACGCTCGCTCTATAACGATCGATAGGATAACTATCGGTAACTTCTCATCGTTCCCTAGGACAACTGCACATAGCTAACGTACAAACAACAGTTGATGTCGAATATGTTAAGGACACTAAGTCATTGTGAACTGTCACTTTTTGGTTGGCGATCTGTACTCATGTTAGGGAACGATGAGAAGTTACCGATAATTATCCTATCGATCGTTATAGAGCGAGTATGCTAGCACCCCGAGGCCCTAGCACGCTCGCTTTATAACGATCGATAGGATAACTATAATAATAATAATAATTGGATGACTTGTATAGCGCCGTTTTTGTGAAAAATCACCTCAAGGGCGCTGTACAAATTTCAATAATTTCTACAATCTTACTTCTAACTACACACTAGAAAATATAAAAAACCTATGGCTAAAACAATGGATGCAAATCCACCGGTTCTTTGATCAGCGATACAAAACTATATGTACAATGCATCTGAACAACCAGCGCGGTGCTGCCCAAAAATGTAAATGTACATGTATTTTTTTTTTTTTTTTTTTTTTTTTTTTTTTTAATTTATTGATTATTATTATATATATATATTTTCAATGAAAATGTACAGGACCATACTTACCTGGTAGGTCACTTGAGATTAAAGTTAAAAGATGTTTATTTATATACAGTTTGCGCGCAGAGGACATAATAGCGAACACATGTTGTTGGAAAAGTAATTATTTGATCCTGGTATATTTTTAACACTAATGTTATTTAATGAACGTGTTTGGGAAAAGCAAAATTAATTAATGGGCGGTACAGAGTAGTACATGAATTTTATTTATTTTCTTAAATGAAGTCTCAGTCTCTCGTTGTGCAGTTGTCCTAGGGAACGATGAGAAGTTACCGATAGTTATCCTACCGATCGTTATAGAGCGAGCGTGCTATGGCCTCTGGACACTAGCTTAGAGGCTTCACAGTATCGAAAATAAATATTCTGATCTGGGTGATATATTTAATTTTAAAACTAATCAGTATAAAAAATGTTGTATATTCTATCACTTGTATTCTTCTGGACACAAACAGACCTATGTAGTATGCACCCATAGGTACAACTTCTATACTTCTACTATTTTGTTTTGTAGAATCATTTAAATTCAATTATATGCGTGAGGATTCTATTCACATTTTTTGTGTTTTTTTTTTCTTTGTGTTTTAGTTGCAAACCTTTTTGTCATTATCTTTACATTTTGCTTCACTGTTTTAATTTTTAAGTATTTACTTTGATACAAATATCTTGTTAAAAATGAGTAGTATATTTCCCTATCGGCCACGTGCGGGTTTACACATTGCATAAAGGTAAACGTTCAAGTATCTGCGTAGAATAATATGCTGCCGTTTATAATACGCGTCTGGACCTGAGGTGGCCGCTAGGAGCGGTATGATTAGTAGTATTGTCACAAGTCACGGCGCCCTTAAAATCACTCACTCTCACACTGCCCTACAAGGTCGGCTGTTTCGCTCATATTTATGTGAGGTAATTATATTAATTTATTTCACAATGATTGAACGAGGTTGGGAATTCGTTGGAGAATCAGCGATGAGAATCGCAAAAATAAAATACATATCGATATATTTAATTGGGTTATCTGTTATCTTAGATAAAAATCGGCCTATGACGGCCTCCATGGTCGAGGGGTGAGACTCTCGACTCCCAATCCGAAGGTCGCGTGTTCGAAATTTTATTCGATTTATTTGTTTTATTTTACTATTTAAAAAAAAAATTCTCTTTTTTTATTAAATTGTTAGTTACTTACATGTTTTGAGGATTTTACCACCACCATGCTAGGGACATGCCAGTGTTAATGTGGATCGATTAATTAATTAAAAATAATATGTAGATATTATATTTGCGGCACGTTCCAGAGTGTAAGATACTCTCAGTATCACCCTGGTGTAAGACCACAGTTCAGAATTGAAACGTTGCTTGAAATGGCTTTAGCCATGTTTGGTGATCAGATCTAAATAGACAGGCACTTCCCCACCTTCCTCTTCCCCATCTCCTTCCCCTCCCTGCTACCTTCAGCCTCACAACATACCCCAATTGACTCTTGTGCGGTATACATAAAAAAAAACAGTTTTATTTTTATTTAATTTATTTTTATGTAATTAATACCTTACAAAAGCCCTCATATCTGTACAATAGGATGGGCTGCGTCATGAGATGAGTAGATGAGATGAGCGCTGTAGGAAGGGATTTATGTATGGGTCTTGGAGGTGGTCTGAGTGAAGGATGGTGACCGGATAGCTCAGAATGGATCCAACTCAACACCTTCTATGAAAAATCACTAAAAAGTGAAGAAAAAATGTATTAAAAAAATGGTTAAATAGGTTAAATGTTAGATTAGGGTTCGGGATATTTTTCAATATATTTTTTTTCATAGCTTTTAATGACTTTTCAAAGAGGTGTTGAGTTGACTTGATTATGAGTTATCATGGAATCCTTGAAAGCACAGCTTTATCCAATTTCTTTCATATCACTGAACTCAAATGTGACCATATTCATGTATTATTTTAGATGAATACCCACGGAGAAAAATGTTATTCTAAAATACGATCATTTTATTCGTAAAAACTGTTGAAAACGGGATTGAAGTTCTTACGAACAAATTAACAGTGTTTCAATGTTAAGTTGAGAAATAAGGAAGTTGAGTCCTTTTTTTAAATTTTGTTGTTTTCAATGTTCACAGGCAAACTTAAATACCAGTATTTTTTATTTTTTTTAAAGTTCGTTTTCATAATTAAATTAATTTTACAAGTTTGAATTTTATTAAGCCCGTGAAAACAGCGGCAAGAGCATACTACCGTGGGGCCGAGTTCGTGACGTAACCCGGTCCTTGATTGTGTGAAATATAAAAGAAAATATTTACAAAAAAATCGGGACACGCTTAATATGGAAGAAAAAATAAATTTAAAAAGTTGTAGTAGTTAGATATTTACTAGTACTAATCAATTCAGTTACCGGAATTTCGAAAAAAGTGCATTTTAATAGTTATTTTTTAAATTAAAAAACACGAAATGTCATTTTTCAACGAAACTTGCAATAGTTCATAACATAGCGGTCGGAAAAAACGAACTTTAAAAAAAAAAAAAACTGGTATTTTATGTTTGCATGTCATCTACATGAACGTATTTTTTTCAAGTTAAAATATTTTTCACTCAACTTGCCTATTACGTATACTAACCAACCAATTATTCTTACACGTTCCCGCCAATAAACATTGAAACCCTGTTAATTTGTTCGTAAGAACTTCAGTCCCGTTTTTAACCGATTTTTACGAATAAAATTATCGTATTTTAGAATAACATTTTTCTCCGTGCCTACCACGATTAACCTGCGTAAAAACCGTTCGTTTCTTCGACTCGTTTTTCTGTAAATCGGTTCGTATGTATAACGAGCTATTGGTATCTTCAGTTATATCAGTGATGTGAAAGAAATTGGAAAAAGCTATACTTTCAAGTAACGTTTAGATTCTGAATGGTGGTCTTCCTCTAGGGCGATACTGACAGCATCTACCTCTACTAGTACCGCAGGTGACTTACTTACAACTAAAAAACGCAGCTTGAGATGCCAATACAAATAAAACTTGTCCCCCTTTATTCAATTTCCCATACACTATAATTATTTACTCTTAGAAACCAAAAAATGAAACTTGATCTGTCGTTTTGGAAATAACGGTTATTTGCAGTGTTTTGTGTTGGAAAGCGTGCCTGGCGTATGCCAATATAATTATATAGCGCGAATAAAATATTATATCGCACCCCTGTTGCTTTGTTGCCGCAACTCGTAATTATTGAAATTTTGAGCTATATTATTATTTATACACTCTCAAAAAACGTTCAAGTTTGTTATCAATGTTAAAATACCATTTTTTCCATTGAGAATATCCGAAGTAATCTCTATTTCGGTTACACTCGCTTTTTTTATATAGAAAATACTTCACACGAGTCCCAACTGCTCCCGTCTGGAGCCAGTGACACTATGGAATCCCCAATTATTGGCTGAGGCTGAAGTTAAGTGGGGAACGGAAGGAGATGCGGAAAAGAAAGGTGGGGAAGTACTTGGCTATTTAGATCTAGTCACTAAACACGTTTTTTTTTTTTTACATTAGGTCCACACGGGAGGCCCTGAGGAAAATAATTTCCCTCAGGGCCTATGTCATCTTTGGACATGCCGTGTGGAGGGTATTTTTAAGGAAAGGAAGGAGAGGAAGTTCTGGGAAAGAAAACGGTATGAGGGTTGGGTAGAAATCTGGGGTTCAGTGTGTCTAGATCATCCGCCGCCAAGACCTAGATAAACCTTACCCCATGAACCCGGGCACCCCTGCTAAGTCACCAAACGTAGCGAACCACTTGGGGTGACCTATGGCAGAGGTGTTGGTTATCCAATAAATGGTTCCCGGGGCGGCGGTACCAATTCCCGCCTCCCAAATTGAAAACCATTTCAAGCAACGTTTCAATTCTGAATGGTGGTCTTACACCATAGCGATACTGAGAGTATCTTACACTCTGGAACGTGCCGCAAATAGAGAATACATTATTTCATATTAATTAATTGTGAAATAATACAAATTAATTAAATAAAGTTTATTTGGGAGCGCCTGGTTCGAACCCGCAACCTTCGGAATGGGAGTCCAAAGCCTTACCACTGGACTACGCCGGCCGTCAAGAGATATTACAACAGAGCCATCTAGAGCTACTAGAGCTAATAAAGCCTGTCATCTTTGAGGATGCTGTGTTGGGGTTTTTTAAGTAAAGGAAGGAGAGTAAGTTATAGGAAAGAAAATAATGTACGAGGGGTGGGTAGGAATCTGGGGGTCTGTGGGAACAGGAGTGACGTATAATTCCACCCCTCCCACCGCGGTTGAAAGAGTTGGGTCGAGAGTCCGGCTGGAGAGGTAAAATGCATCTTCCGATCTGGCCAGAGACGCATCCGCCACAAGACCTGGACAAACCTCACCCCATGATTCCGAATACCCCTGCTAAGTCACTTAGGGCGACATATGGCAGAGGTGTTAGTTATCCAATGAATGGTTTCCGGGGCGGCGCAACTCATAACCGTAACCCAAATTGATATATGTTTTATATCGTTGTATCGTTTTAGCCACATTTTACGTCATAAATCGATCGTCTAGATAGACTCTAGATGATTAGTCATACATCTTCAAATGAAAAGTGTTGAGATAATGAGGAAAGCAATATTCGAATGCTCGCCATAAATCTTACTATCTTATCTTACTAATATTGTAAACGCGAAAGTTTGTGTGGATATATGTATGTTTGTTACTCTTTCACGAAAAATTTAATGAATGGATTTTAATGAAACTTTACAATAATATAGCTCATACATCAGAATAACATATAGGCTATAATTTATAAAGCTAGCTATTTATTTTCAATATATTGAAAATAATAATTATTGTTTAATACAAAAAGGTCAAAATTTGAGAATGACATTTTGCAAAACAATGATTGTTAAATCAAAATTCTATTTTAGAAAATATTTAAATAAGTGAATTTATTTGAAGTACTCGCCTAATACTTTGAATCGAATCAATAATTATAGATATTTTAAATAACTAGGTTAAGAATTTTGGTTTAAACGTAGATGGGACCGAGGAAAAGATGATAGATTACTCGAAGTACTAATCCTACGCAGACGAAGTCGCGGGCAGAAGCTTGTTCTATATAATTTGAAAGAGTGCTGTGCTTCAACATAATTGCTGAAGGACCTATTTTTAAATTTATAAAACGTAAAAAATTATTTTGCTTTCAATATTATTATTTAACTCATTAGATTTCGAATTCATAACATCTGTACTAAAAGTCGAGTACATTAACCAAAAATAAATGCACGAATTGGTTTTATAAAAGATTTTATGTCAGATAAGTGGTTTTAGCCAGTCACAACCATAATAATATAATTCATTTTATAACATTTGAAAACGATTATTTAAAAGTTTTAGGGTTGCAATATTTATTACAGAAACTATCTCAATTATCTCATTGTTGTAATAAAGCCAGGGGTGAAATAGAATACTTGCAGAGGATAGAGTGCCACTACACATCAACCCTAACTACCTCAATAGTAGTGCTACTCTTATGACGCATTTGAAATATATAACTAGATCTGCTTTGATTTTCTGCACCCTAACATTGTTAGTACTTCATCGTATAATGGAATCATTGAATTTATTTTAATACATCTAGTAGGAGAGTGACGGAGTGTTTTAGAGAGGCAGCAGGACTCTCCAAGGATTAAAGTGCTGATAATGGTGAAAATTTTGACATTTTGTGTTCATGTGTCACCATTGAAAATATTTTTTTTAACATCTAAAATATAATGTATTAATAATTTGATATTAAGGGTTGTTTTAGGCACACAGGAGAAAAATTTTATTCGAAAAAACGATCATTTTAATAGTAAAAACGGGTTCTTACGAACAAATTAACTAATTTCAAAGTTTATTGGCGGGAACACGTAAGAATAATTTGTTGGTATACGTAATTACGTAATTTCGTACGTATACCAACAAATTATTCTTACATTTTCCCGCCAATAAATATTGAAACACTGTTAATTTGTTCCTAAGAACTTCAGTCCCAGTTTTTAACAGTTTTTACGAATAAAATGATCGTTTTTTCGAATAAAATTTTTCTCCGTGCACATCAACTACTGGCATCGGAAAGAATAATTAATGTTTTTGGTATTATTTTTTAGTTTTTTTTACTCCACACAGTAGAGACCCTGAGGAAAATAATTTCCCTCAGGTCTTATATCATCTTTGGGTATGCTGTGTGAGACAGTTTTTTTAAGTTACCTAGTTAATTTGTTCGCTTTTCTGAACCGCTCATCCTTATGTCTCCCTTATTGCCATGGTGAGAAACGTTATCTAAAATGTGTTAGGAAAAAAATTCTTCCAAAATACTACGCTTTATATTCAAATCTAAAATTTAACCACAAAAGAAATGATATGTACCTACAAAAAATTTAAATAAAAATGGCTAAAGCGCTGTACAGTTATGACATTAAAGAACCTACATAATAAGTGTATGTTGTGTGTTTGTTTGTTTGTTCTTGTGTTCATCAAATCATGTTTTATAGGGTTTCTCACAAGTTCTACTTAAGCCATTTTAGCTTTCCAGCTTTGATATGTAAAACCAAACGAGAAAAAAAATTATGAAACATTGAGAATTTATTACAAAAAATTATTATTTTAATGAATTATTTACGTGAAATGTCAATAACTTTTATAATACATTTATCTGATAAAATATGTGTGTTTTTATTTTTTTTCGATATCATTGAAAAAACGTAATGTGAGCCATATTTAAACCTTTTTTATATTTGAATTCAAAATGATGTGTTTATTTCTGGTAACAAAATTTAAAACCAAATTTTGTCACCTTTCAAAAACGTTCACAAATAATATTTCATTTATTTGGATTTTATCGCAAAGCGGAAATACTCTGACCTTCTGGCAGAACATGCTCGAGGCCTGAGTATATCCAGGAGTGAGGAGATGATAGTCACTAGAGGCCCGCAACGCAGCTGATGGGCTGATGCATCCGCCACCAAGACGTGGACATACCTCCCCCATGAATCAGGGCATCCCTGCTAATTCACCAAAAGTAGCAAATCACTTGTGGTGACCTATGATAGAGTTCATCCAATGAATGGTTCACGGGGCGGCAGAACTCATACAGGGGTCCAAAACTGATGATATTCAAATTTTTCATCCCAATAAGCGTCCCAGTTTTATCAAAGTGGATTTTTCCAATGTGTAAATTTTGCTCTTCTTCCGAAACTGGCTTCACATCTGTCAATACGAACATATACAAGAAAAAAATCTACACATCTAAAGTAGGTACCTACCGGGAACGCTAAAATCGCCACGCCCACACGTTCTTTATTCAAAAACGTATAATGGAAAAAAAGAACCAAGCGTCTTTTCACCATGTCAAATGGGACGATTTTTTTGTTTTGTATTTTATAACCTTTTTAGTACGGAGAATGGCACATTGAGGGTTAGGTTTCTGAGGGCGTGTCGCCAAGGGATTGTACTATCAACCCTATAGGTGCCACCGGATATTTAAAATGTTTTCACTGCAGGGGTCTTATAATCTGATACACATTAGGCGGATGTTAGCATGTTAGGGATTATTTTTGGATTTAAAAAGAAGCCGGTTAGTGGCAGAATATTGTAGAGCATCGGGTTCTCGTGGGTTTCAATTCTCTGCTAGTCCTTTATCATCTTGTTTGGTGACTTAGGAGGGGTGAACGGAAGAGACTGGTTGAGGGAGACCTAACGCGAGCCGAATCGGTGGAAAGGGAGACCTAACCTACATCTCTCCAGCCGGACTCTCTCGACCCATCGCCTTGCACCGCTGTGGTGGGCATGGATATAAACGTCCGCCACTCCTGAACACCTTGACCTCCAGAGTCCTACCCACTTCTATTAAAAAAACCTCCACACAGCATCCCCAAAGATGACGTAGGCCCCAAAAGAAACTGTTTTACTCAGAGCCTCCTGTGTGAAGCAAATGTAAAAAAACGCACAAGAGTTTTAAATGCTCCCAAACGTCTGGAGCCGGTAAGACTATGGCATCCCCGATTGGCTATATTGTGAGGCTGAAGATAGTGGGGAGGGGAAGGAGATGCAAATAGGAAGGTGGGGGAGAACCTAGCTCTTCATATGTTACTTATGAAGATAAATTCATCATTTATTTGTTTTTACATTGAATTGCTTTTTGTTAGCTTTTAGTATATAGACATTTATCGTCTTCGATTTTTCTTATCTTTTCCGATAACAGTATTTTTTTCCTAGATATATGTAATTTATATATAGTGTCATTTTTATGTGCGTATATTTATGTCATTTTTTTACATTAGCACCACACATGAAGCCCTGAGAAAAAAAATTCCCTCAAGGACAACATTATCTTTACGGATGTTGTGTGTTGTGTGGAGGTTCTTTTTTGGGAAAGGAAGGAGAGAAATTTCTGTGAAAGAAAAAGGTATGAGACGTGGATAAGAATCTGTAGGTCAAAATATCTAGGAGTGACGGTTGTAGGTATAAGTCTATCCCTCCCACTGCGGTGCAAGGTGATGGGTCAAGAGAGTCCTGCTAGATGTATGTTAGGTCTCCCTTAACCATTCTCTCCCGATCCGGCCCACCACGCAGTAGGTAGGCAAACGCATTCGCCGCCAATACCTAGACAAACCTCTTCCCCATGAAACCAGGCACCCCTGCTAAGTCACCACACGTAGCGAACCTACGTCAGGGATGTTGGTTGTCTAATAAGTAATTCCCAGTAAATGTCTGCAAATATAAACTAACTAACTAACTAACCATCACGCGGTTTACCCGCAGGGGTAGGCAGAGAGGACGGACCGCTAAACAACTCGGTCTTGGCAAATACTCCTTGCGTCATTCACATCCATACATCTTATCATACATGCTCTTCTATTGACTGTTTTTAATTCTCAAGCTATGACTCTTGACATGGTCCGACTCAAGCAACTGATTCACTTGATCGTACTTCTTCTACCATTCACATTCAATATAAAATTTTACGAATTCTACATACAAAGCCTTAAAAATAATAATAATTTTGGATGACTTCTAGGTATAGCGCCGTTTTTGTGAAAAATCACCTCAAGGCCGCTGTACAAATTTCAATACATTTATTTCTTTACTAGCTTCTGCCCGCGGCTCCGTCTGCGTAGGATTAGTACTTCGAGTAATCCACGAGTTCTTTTTGAGATACTGAAATTCTTAACCTATTTATTTAAAATATCTATAATTCTTGATTCGATTCAAAGTATTAGGCGAGTACTTCAAATAAATTAACTAATTCAAATATTTTCTAAAATAGAATTTTGATTTAACAATCATTGTTTTGCAAAATGTCATTCTCAAATTTTGACATTTTCTATTTAACAATAATTATTATTTTCAATTTATTGAAAATTAAAAGCTAGCTTTATAAATTATAGCCTGTAGGTTATTCCGATGTATGAGCTATATTATTGTAAAGTTTCATTTAAATCCATTTAGTAAATTTTGTGTGAAAGAGTAACAAACACACATACATCCATACAAACTTTCACGTTTATAATATTAGTAAGATTTACCTAATATAAAATAAAAATGGTTTAAATTTAATGCATATCCCAAATAAAGGGTAGGTAACATACCATTTTTTTTCAAAAGAGCATCCCTTAAATCCTTTTCGCTATGTGGATTAGTCATTTCAGAAATCGCTTATCCTTTTCAGCGCATAAAGGTTCCTTCACACTTCAGCGGGCACATTGGCGGTACTTAGGACACGTATCTACTCCATGCAAAAAAAAAACTCTAAGCAAAAGAACGTACGAAGGGTAGAAATCCAAATAACGGAGAATGGTAATATTGTTATTTGTTGGGTTTGAGCTAAGATAATGGATATTAGAGAGATGGCATGTGAAGTGAATTTTATCCACACGGCTGACATTGGCTGTCACCATGGAAAACGGCTGGCGCCGTAAAAATTTTATCGGCCAAAATGTCAGCCGTATGAGTAAAATTCTCGAAAAGGCACACTTGGAGCACGCGGGCACACTTCATATGCCATCTCTCTAATATCCATACTCCTAGGTCCCATTAAATAGCGGCTGAGAATTAAATTTTCAAAACGCTTCCAAATGTAAGAGGAAGTTCCGATGAGAAAGATTGATTATTCTCCGTACCAGCATTTTTAACTAATAACTCAATATCGATTTGATTTCATTCAAAATTTGCCTTAATTAATATATACCTACAATCACTTGAAAAAAGCTCACACACGTGAAGATACAAATATGTACTTTTTGAAATTATTATATTATATATATGAAGTAGATATTTATAATTTTTCAGTAATGTCTAAGCAAAAGTAGTGTATAAAAAAACTGAAATTTATTAGTTTGTAAGACCGTAAATTAATGGACAAACTAAAGTATTTTCGTAACAAAACACGTAGGTACTCGGATTTTTTTAATAATATTATTTTAACTAAAATTAAAATTCTAAAAAGTATCTTTACTAGTTAATGTATTGATTTATTTTTCTGCATGATGATTATATGATTTGAAACGTGTGTTGTATAATACAATCTATCGTTTGAAAATTTAACAAATCTGCCAACGACCAACGGCATATCCTTGTCATATTAAAAATTAACTTATTTTTTCAAAATTTAAAACATGAATTTACCAGGTAAAATAAAAATCTTTCGAAATCAATGCATGTTTTTTTGTAAAGAAGAGTCAATTCGTCTAAAATTTGATTTAAAAAGCACAAATTTCCGGTACTGTCTGATTATACTTTGAGGGTTTGAAAGAAAATAATGATAAAAAACGTCGTGACTTCAGAAGGTTGACACCGAAATGATTGTCAGTTTTAGATACAAGATACTCGAAGAGAGTTTAATCAAAAACACCAGAATAAAGGACAAATTGAGCTTACTTCTGTCCCGCGGCCACGTCCGTCAGATTATCTCTTCAGTGAGTTCCACATATCGAAACCAGAGTCAAGTTAGCCTCTCAGAAGCTGTGCATACTGCACAGGACCCGCAGATCTTAACTACTCACCCTGTACAAATTGCAAGTGCGCCCCACCCTTCATTTGACATCCACTTCTGGTGTGCTGCACCAGAATACCTGAAAAATCCCTTGCATCTGTTCAGAAACTGGCGATCCGTTTGATAGATGCCTCTATCGGATTGCAATCTTTAGAGCACTGGCGTCAGGTAGCTATGTTTTCCCTTTTCTACCGGCATTACAATTGAAGATGCTCCAAGGAACTAGCGTCATTGATCCCATCTGCACCAGTGAGGATGCGTAGTCGGGAAACACGCCAAACGCGAGCCCAACGTGGTTGGAACGGGTCGCTTCTACGACTTGTTTATGAGTTCAACAGCTCGGCTGTGGAACGATTTCTGAGTGATTCCTCCTCCCTACAACACGAGCCTCTTTAAGATCCATGTTCACTTCTTCCTCTCCTCATTCACAATACTTTATCATCATAATATCAACATATCCTACGAAATGTGCCGATAAAGGTAGATTCAGACTGGACGACGTACGTACGCATCGCTACGCCAAACAATGCTTAGCAACCCATACATTTTCTATGAAAATGGCCACAGACATCGCACGTCGCGATGCGTGTGGCCAATGTGATTCTAAAACATAAATTTTCATTGAAAATCTATGGTTGCTAAGTAGCCCAGATATTGTTAGGCGTAGCGATGCATACGTACGTCGACCCAGTCTGAATCTACCATAAGACTTGTATATAGCTTCCTTTAATATTGGTAGGTTATTATAACGTTTGATCCTTTATAAAACACGTTGTTGTTTCTCATTTATAATGTTTTTGTACAAAAGTACAAAAATATTCGGGTATATTTGCGTTTTGCGATACCTTTCTGTGATGTCTAATATTTTTCCACATCGAAGTAACCAATTTCCAAAATAAATAAAAAAAAATCATTTCTTGAATCCGTTTTCAGACCATTTCTACTTCCGATAAGCTACCCACCTCTATTACACGAGTCCAATAGATGTGAGGCCCCGGGGTTGCCCGGTAGGACAGTGGGACAGTGGGATTAGCTCCGGCTGGCGGCCTCATTGTCCGGGCTCAATCCCCGGCATAATAAGCAGTCAGACAGGCCACGGTGAATGAATATAGGAATTGGATAAAGAAAGGTCTCGGGGAGGACGTTCGCTTCTGGTATTACGGTACTTAGTACCTACCTATACATATAAACATATTTCTTTTTCAAAGTTTATCAAAAGGTAACTAACACGTATTCTAAATTATTAATATTGTAACACATTTGTTGGTAAAATGTTATTTATTGAAGGTGAGTTCACAGATCACATATAGTAAAAATAGTCACAATGTATCAAATCACAATAATAATTAACTGAGCAAGGGATCGGAGGGAACCTTGCTGATTAGTCTTTGGGAACAACAAAACTGACTCGTGCCGTTATGGTAACGGGCGGCGGCGACTGTGTTCTGCTTAGAGGGTCGTACCATAGGACGAAGCGCAACTAAGGCAGCAGTCGGGGTCTGGTTGGTGCTTTGCTTATGGAAGTAGAATACTCCTTAGAGGGTCGTGCCAAAGGACGAGGCGCAACTAAGAGAGTGTATTAGCCAAGGGCGAGCTGCAGATGAACTGGTTGAACTAGGGCGCGCAGCTCTTTATATAGGCCATTCCTTGTGGTGGGGCGTGGTTTATGGGGCGACTCGAGGGTAGGAAATGCGCAGAAGGCGTCTGTGCAGCCTGGTTAGCCTAGGTTTGGGTGAGCAGGATGGCGCTGTACGGGGGAAAGAGATGGTGTAGTGGCAAGCGTAAAAACGGTGTGCTACAATATATATTTTTTAAAGAATAAGCATTGCTTTAAACGCATTGTGGAAACAGAATTATTCAAAATCTATATAAAATGAAGGGCACTATATGAATGATTTGAATAGTTTTTTGTGAAAAATCTATTTAAAAAATATGTTTTGTACAATGTATCACCAATGAGCGTGATGGTGCATAAAAATGTAGGCATAGATATATATTTCAAAAAGTATTATTTTAGATATCAGCGTTTAAGTTAAAAAAATTATAATCAAATTGATTTTCATTTTTTTTTTTTTGTGTAGATATCAGAGTGATTTGGATTGTCTCAAACATGCTTTATTTATCTACATTACGTATTATTATTTTATTTTCGGGATGCAACAAGAATGATTTCAGATCAATACGGTAATACATTAAAAATATTTATTTTTGTAGCGTTAGGTTAGGTTAGGTTAAGTACAAAAATAAACTTAATTTTTTTTTTTTTTAAATAAATATTTTTAATGTACAATATAAACAATATTTATATTATATCATAATAATATGGTAAAGCAGTCATTTTTTTTTCACGTTATATTTACTTATTGTTGTTATACGCCCATAGCTTAAACTATTCTGAAAATACTTTATTGCAGTAAATCAATTACATAGCATTTCATATTTTATTTGAGTTAATAATTTGAATTGATAATAAATGGGCTATGTTGTGAGGCTGAAGGTATTGGGGAGGGGAAGGATATAGGGAAGAGGAAGATGGAAAAGCATCTGGCTATTCAGATCTGGTCACCAAACACGGCTAGAGCGATTTCAAGCAACGTTTCAATTCTGAATGGTGGTCTTACACCAGGACGATACTGATGCTGGGGTCGGCCGCACCTGCGTGTATTGTCACTATGTTTTATGTTCTATGACACGATACGCGCAAATGTGACCGGCCATTATCGGCTATCGTCACAAACATTCGTTTTTTTTCAAAAAAAAAAAAAAAAAATCATGTCAAAACGTACGAAGTATCGGCACGCATTAAAAACAATACAAGAACAACATGTTAACCTACCAGACTATTAAATGGGAAAATAATTCACCGACTCCAGATATTTTCATCTCAGAGGGTTCGGCTCTTTGGAACTACTAATTGGACAGGTAAATCCTGCTGATCCCTCAACATAAATATTTAACAAATCTTTCGTAATCCTACATGTATTTAAAATGACTGACTTTTGCATTTTTATATACATATTCTTTGACAAATCGAATATGTCTAAATTTGCCCTCGTACTGCGTAGCGGGCCGGATCAATACAGACTGGTTGAGGGAGACCTAACTTAGACCCCTCCTGTTGAATTCTCTCGTCTCACTATCACTCCTGGACACTTGACCTCAAGATTCGTACCTACCCCTTAAACCTTTTTTCTTCCTAGATTTTTTTTAGGAAAGTACCTGTTGTGGTTTAAATTTTCCTTAAGGCCTCTAGGGCGGAGGTAATATAAAAAATATATGTAATAGTGGACTTAAGAAAAATGTATTTTCTTATTATATATGTAAATATTAACAAAACACCCGGTGGCGCAGTGTTTGTTCGTTTGTGCCCGGATTATAACCCAAATCGGCAAAACAGTAAACAGTGTGGGAACTAAGAGACCATTAAGCCATTGTTGTCACCGACCATCATATTATATTGTAGGTAGTCCATAGAACCCATAGATTTCATGTTCATAGATCCATAATGCCGCCACAACGTTGGAAGGCCCGAGAAAGAAAGAAGGAAGCATTGTACTCAGATAAAGGGTATGTTATGAAAATATGTTGTTGTTTGTTGAAATTATGAAAAATTAATTTTATTTATTTATTCCGCGTAAAAACTCTAAACAAGTTCACAATGGAGTGCTGAAACCAACCCTGATGTGCGTCAGTTATGCAGGGAACTAGCAGAGGAAGGATAAACATAGACTGACGGCCGTTGTTCCCAATTCTACTGATCAACTGTTGAGCCGAAATTTTGGCTCAACACTCCTCAAATGCACAAATACGCTCTTCCCAACGCAACTCTCCGACCAACAGGCGAATCGAGCATTACTAACGGCCGTTGTTCCCAACTTTTCGATACATTAATCTGAGTCTCCGATCAGCTAAGTGATCTGTTTAGTAACACTCGATTCGCCTGTTGGTCGAAGAGTTGCATTGGAAAGAGCGTGTTTGTGCATTTGAGGAGTTTTGAGCCAACATTTCGGCTCAACAGTTGATCAGTAGGATTGCGAACAACGGCCGTAAGCAAATCACTTAGCTGACCGGAGGCTCAGACTCATCGTAAGAAAATGTGAAGATCACAAAAAAGTTTAGAGGGTACAACCTGATAATACCGGAAATTTGTTCCTTTTAAATCAACTTCTAGACGTATTGACTCTTTTTTAAAAAAAAAACAAAAATTGATTTTGAAAGATTGTTATGGTAAACGCACTTTTTAAAATTTGAAAAATGAAGTTTTTTTTAATATACTAAGATTATACCGTCGGTCGTTGGCAGATTTGTCAAATTTTCAAAGAAATTTTGTATTATACAACACAAATTTCCAATCATACAGCAAAATAAATCAATACATTATCTAATAAACACACTTTTAGAATTTTAATTTTAGTTCAATTAAAATCATTAAAAAATAAATCCGAGAACGTGTTTTGTGACGAAAATACCTCAGTTTTTATATTTATTTAAGGTTTTACTAACTAAAATATTTCAGATTTTTTTAAAACACCTATTTTGTTTAGAAATTATTGAAAAATCACAAATACTTGCAAGAAGTACCTACACGATATTTAATAATTTATCATCATGCGTTTTGAGCATTTTTATTGCTTACTTTAATGTGGGTATATAATAAAGAAAGTTTTTAATGAAATAAATCGATTTTAAATTTTTAGTTTAAAAAATTTGATACAGGGAATAATCGATGTTTCTCATCGGAACCTCCCTGTACAGTTGCAAGCATTTTGGAACTTTAATTCTCAGGCCGCTGGTCAATGGGTCGTAAGAGATTGACGCTTAGATGGTTTGGGCATGTAGACCGGTTGAACGAAGAAAATAGTGTAAGGAGAACAGGACGCCTGAAGAAGGCATGGCACGATTAAGAGGCTAGACTTTGAACGACACGCGGAACACCCGCGTCTGTAATTCTGTCCCGCTCACAATAAGCTCACGCATACTTACAATACATGCGAATGCGAAATGTGCGAATGAGACAACGCTCAAATTTACCTACAGAAATCGCACGAAAAGGGGTTTATGGAGAATACACTTTTCTACACCAAAACTTTCACGAAATTGAAATTTTAAAAAAAATATATTTTTTAGAAAAAAGAAGCTACGTCGGTAGCTTTTTATAATTTTATAATTCTTTATGAGAGTTGAGTTAGCAGCACTTTTTCCTTAAATAATATTTTTTGATAAATCGTACATGTTTGACAGTGAATGTTTACGTTAATACGAAACGCATTTAAAATTCGCAAAGATACCGACATAGTTTTCACCCTCTAGAAGGCAGTATAAAAAAATATATTCATTTTGTGCAATTTTCGATGTAGAAAAGTGTTTTTTCCCGGGCGTCCTTTTTGTATGGGCCGAAAAGCGAAGTCTATCATCTTAAGAGAACCAAATACTTGTGTCGGGTCTTGTCAAGGATCAGAATAACAGAGGGTTATGTATGAGACGATGAATGAATGCGAATAAACCAAAGAGTCTGTGTGCAAGACTGACTTATTTAGCGGTTCATCATCTTTGTCCTACCCCTGGGTAAACGCGTGATGGTTAATTAGCTTTAGTTATTCTGAAAAACTAATATATTTTTATATTCGAACAATCCAGGTTACGAAAAACCTGACATTGAATTGCTCTTACTACCATCATAATTCACAATAATCAGAAAACGTTGCTTGTGCAATGATGGAGTACATGCTTAGTGAGCAGAGGATTAAACCCGTAATGTATGAATTTACTATACAAAAAATTGTGTATGTATTTAAAAATATAATATATTTTTTTTAAATTATTTTAATTACATATATATGGCAGATCTACAGAAGAAAAAATGGGTCTTAAAAATTAATTACAATAAAGTAGTTTGTTGTTAACGAAACTAATCAATTCAATAGAGAAATCATTTATCGTGTTTGAATTGGAAAGTAGTGTCATTTCAGTATATGGTGAAGAAAACCAAAGAAATTTTTTTAAGTAAGAAATAAATAAACTTATAAAGCATGTTAACAAGTATAGATAATGGAATTGACTAACATAGCAGTTCATAAATTAGTTATACAGTATACACGGAGAAAAATGTTATTTTAAAATACGATCATTTTATTCGTAAAAACGGTTAAAAACGGGACTGAAGTTCTTACAAACAAATTATAGATATACGTAATTTCGGTCGTATACCAACAAATTATTATTACTTTTTCCCGTCAATAAACATTGAAACACTGTTAATTTGTTCATAAGAACTTCAGTCGCGTTTTAACCGTTTTTGCAAATAAAATGATCGTATTTTAGAATAACATTTTCCTCCGTGTAGATAAGTAAGTGATAATGGACTCGAAAGGAGGTTGATCCCGCGACGCCTGTGTAGAACCTGACGCTTTGGGCACCTAATTTGAATCAGCGCATGTCTCTGCTCACCCCGGCGGTACGTTTAGGAGAATGAGAGGTTAGGTTAGGAGAACACTTTCACTGCTTGCTGTGCCCTCGCGGTCAGATTTAAGTTGATTGCTTCTGATTGTCAGAGAGGAAGCGCGCATTAGTCCCAATCATTGGTCATTAAAGAGATCATCTGCACTGTAAGTAGGTACTGGTCTTGTTTGTGGGCACAACACACAGGCAAACAAATACACAATACACATGCTTACATCTCGTCTTTCAGCTCCCTGTAAGATTATTTATTTATTATAACAACAATAATAACTTATTTTTAATAAATTACTACTTACTATTAAAAAAAAATTATAATTATACCAATATTGCATAAAATATTGCATACTTCCATCCACTGTTTCGAATGTGTCGTCTCTACAATACAATTGAATGTGACTTTACAGATGTATACCTAATTTAGTAACTCCCGTGTTAGTCAATGTCATTGTCTATACTTGTTATCATGCTATATAAAAAAATACATTTTTCTATATCTCTTCTTTACCTTATTTTATTGGAAAGGCACTACTCCCCAATTCAAACACTAGAAACTACTTTATTGTAATTATGAGTATTAATTTGTACCCTGAAGATGCTTGAGTAGAGCGAAACCGGTCGGTAAAGTTAATTAATAAATATCGTGGTTTTAAAACAAAAAAATGTTTTATTTTTATTATTGTAATTAGTTTTTAAAAACCATATGTTTTTCTTCTGTAAATCTGTCATATGTACTTCAAATAAAAAAAAAATCTTTGCAAACAGCCTCACATATTTAAAAAAACAAATTAACAATCTTCTACCATGACATGTATGGAGAACAGTTATATAAATGCGTATTTATTGTTTTTGTGTTTAATTCGTAGAATTCCATTTAATTTAAAAAAATAATAATTTAAATAAAATTTAATAATGTTTATTCTTAAGTTCTGCAAGTGTTTTAGTTTTAATTATTACTTATACTAAAATTACTAAAACACTTGCAGAACTTAGATAAAAATAAACATTATTATATTTAATTTAAATAAAATTTAATAATGTTTATTATTAAGTTCTGCAAGTATTTTAGTTTTTATTATTATTATTACTACAATTACTGAAACACTCGCAGAACTTAATAATAAACATTATTAAATTTAATTTAAATAAACTTTAATAATGTTTATTATTAAGTTCTGCAAGTGTTTTAGTTTTTATTATTACTATTACTAAAATTATTTAAACACTTGCAGAACTTAATAATAAACATTATTAAATTTAATTTAAATTAATTTAAAAAAATATATAAATTCTTTATTATTATGTCTTTCCTTTATTTATTTTAATTTATTTTCTTTCTCTGTACACTTATTTATGTTTTATATTTCTCTTTGATTATTATTATGATTTCTGTCTTTTTTCACTACTGGCAACTCCGCCTAGTAACAACTAAACCTTGATTACGCATGCTGTGAACATTTTTTATTGGAGTAATATCTTTGCACATTACAACGCAATAATATTAATATAAAAATTGTTTACACTCTGTAAATGTTTTAAACAATAAATATTTATTTTGTATTTCACGCCCAGCTGGGCTTTTACATTATTATATTATTATTTTTTTATTCACAAAGATCATCTTAAATAACTAAATCAAAAAAAAAAAAAATAAAAATAAAAATTTAAAACGAAATAGAAATACGAGGGAAAAGTAGATACAAATACGTAAATAAATTGAGTCGAAGCATAGCTATGTGGTTTATTTAATTAAATATTGTTGTCTTTTTTTCCGAAATAAATTCTACTATGGCTTGTTTATATTGATTAATTGATGTATTAAATAAGTCAAACACATCTTTATACTCATTTCCCACATTTTGTATACGTCGAACAGTGCATTATGCAGTGAAACAATGTTTTCAGGATACGAAATGCTGTAGGTAGGGACACACAATCGAAAAGTTTAAACAGAAAAGATGCGGTCACATATATGAATCGAACACAAGACTTGCAGACGTCACTAGATGTCGCATATTAAATAAAAACGGATAAATTTATCCAAGACACCATCTAGGTATAGCATTTAGTTCGAGATGAATCTTGCAATCATACATGAAGATGGCAGCCTATTATTGCGATAGGAAAATGAAGATAATGTTGGTAGTTCTTAATCGAAGTATGATACAGTTAAATATGATCAAAGGGGGATCCCGATGAGGCTAAAGTCGTAGGTTCGATTTCTAGATGTGACCGTAAGAAATTATTTACAAAATATACGAACTTTTACTATCCAAGTAAGAAATTCCTATTTTAGGACAGTCAAATTGACAGTAATAGTTCATAAGATGACCCATCAGTTGACTCCCCGAAATTATAATTTTTGTGTATTAGTTACCTACCAAGTTAAAACAGGAAATAAACCTGTTTTAGGACAGTCAAAATAAGCAGATTTATTAAGAGCGACTGACCAGCAGCTGAGAATAAAAGTTTAAAAGTGCTTTCAACTGTACAGGGAGGTTCCAACGAGAAAGATCGATTATTCCCCGAACCAAAATTATAAAAAAATAAATTTATATCGATTTATTTCATTCAAAACTTGGTTTAATATATCCCTACATTCAAGTAAGCAATAAAATTTTAGTTCAATTGAAATCATTAAAAAATAAATCCCAGAACGTGTTTTGTGACGAAAATACCTCATTATTTATTTAAGGTCTTACAAACTAAAATATTTCAAATTTTTTTACACATTTATTTTGTTTAGATATTATTGAAAAATTATAAATACTTGTGATCAAAAAATACTTACAAGAAGTACACGATATTGAATAATTTATCATCATTCGTTTTGAGCATTTTTATTGCTTACTTGAATGTTAGGTAAAATATATTAAAGCAAGTTTTTAATGAAATAAATCTATATTAAATTTTTAGTTTAAATTATTTGATACGGGGAATAATCGATCTTTCTCTTCGGAACCTCCCTGTAAAGTTGCAACCATTTTGGAACTTTAGTTGGTCAATGTAAGTCAATAAAGTCAATTTAAGCTAGTCAATGGCTCTTAAAGTAGAATGTTTAGTTTTAGAACTACCATAATACGAGCATTTTCCTAGCTTGGTAGTCAAAAAGCCAAGTAAAATAAACCTGTAACAAACAAAATGAATAAAGAAAATTTAAAAAAAATAACAATTTTACCTATTCAAAATCGAGATATTATTTTAAGAATTTTGAAGCGTGCAGAGGTCCCTTGATAAATATTTTGATTAACTTTGGGAAATCATTAGTTGGCTTTCATTTCTGCCTAGTTCTTGAAGCCAATCCCTAACGAATTTACGATTTAATCACATCTTTCCAGCACCAACATATACTCGTATTTTTTATTCTAACCTCGTTACATTGCGTCATAAAATTGACCTTGACAGAAGCAATTGGAGATCAAAAGGGGTTTCCGAAAACTCTTGGAAATCCACCAGATGACAGCACACGGAGAAAAATGTTATTCTAAAATACGATCAATTTATTAATAAAAATGGTTAAAAACGGGACTGAAGTTCTTACGAACAAATTAACAGTGTTTCAATGTTTATTGGCGGGAAAATGTAAGAATAATTTGCTGGTGTACGTACGAAATTACGTATACCAACAAATTATTCTTACATGTTCACGCCAATAAACACCGAAACTCTGTTAATTTGTTCGTAAGAACTTCAGTACCGTTTTTACGAATAAATTGATCGTATTTTAGAATAACATTTTTCTCCGTGCACTGTCTGTAAAATGATATATTATATCAGCTATTGTGACTCAAACTTGGGACTATTATGTGGTCAATGGTTACAATATATATGCCTATTCTGCATCGTATATTTTTACAATGTCTACATCTTCGTACATGTAAAATCGTATTACCTATGTGGAAAGAATGACCGAAAATCAAGGACCAAAGTCCCTGCTAGACCCTAGTCTAGACCATTAGGGCGAAGGAGCCTGGAAAGGCGAAGATTAAGATGGAGCGACAACGTCCTCAAAGACCTATTTACTTGGAGCTTCCAGACTGAAGAGAGCTGGTACAAAGGAGATATGAGGAGAGAAAATCATTCGTGTTTGTTGTTACATTCATCAAATTTCAAAGTTAATTCTGTTAATTAAGTTCTGTGAAAGCAGGTAAATATATTGATTTTTGATAATCTTAATTAGCTATTTCGTGGACACCTTATAGACGTAGAAAAAATAATAAAAATAATTAGAAAAAAATTAGAGATTTCTTACAATCAAACTGATTGATCAGTTTCGTAAGATTTCTAAAATAAAATATTGTAAAATTAACACTGAATAAACATATTAAAAAAAAAGGAAAAATCATAAAATCAAAGAAAACCAAAAAAACAATCAAAGAAACTTATATGTATAATACCCATTCTAAAAATATGTACTTTAAAATTATATTAAAGATTCAAATAAATATTTATGAGATTATGAATTGCATTTTAAAATTATTATCATAACATTAAACCAATTTATCTGTTTAACAATATTGTAATAAGGGGGTTTCTCACCATCCTCCCAATAGCTTATCTACACTAACAACGAATATTTTCGATTTAAGATTTACGGTTTATTTATTTATTAAGTTGGAGTTCATAATTCGGTACTCGAACCTATGAATAGTGGCTATATATTGGATAAGTTGGCCGAGTTTTCTAATCACTGATTTTATTTTTATATTTAATAATATTCGTTATTAGGGTAGATAGGCTATTGGGAGGATGGTGAGAAACCCCCGAAGACGTATTATTATACATTACAATGTACATACAAATGTACATATTAAATACAAGTATACGTGCCTAGCATGGTGGTTGTAAAATCCTCAAATCATGTAACTAACAATTTAATGAATAAAAAATAAATAAAAGAAAATAAATATATTTTTTTACAATTTTTCCTAAATTATTTTTATCTCCTTTGATTAATATCAAATTGGAATAGAAGTAGAAAGCCTTCAAAAAGAAGAAGAAGATGGTGTGAAAGGGAGAATTGTAAATACGAAAGTTAGAGGGAGCGCGTTAATATAAAAAAAAAAGTTTTATATTTGGTAGGCGTAAGCTAAAATATTAAATAAAAACGCTGTGGATGAATTTTTCTGTACCAGACGTATTTTTTTTTAAATTTTCGAAGCATTCTTTGAGATTTTTTCCTATTGAGAGAATTTCATATACTTTTTACCTGATTGCAATTTCAACTCGGCAAATGCAAAGAAATAATCTTAAAAAAATAACATATATTTTTTGAAGAACTTAAAAAGTGTGATATTTTGGCCGAAATTCGGAATACGTAAAATAAGTAGGTATGTAGGTACTTAATAGAAAATATTCACACTAACGCCTTGGTGAAGCCCACTATTCAGATGCGAAATGCCGCGCTGCATAAAATGGTTTTAGTCATGTTTAGTGATCTGATATTCCCTTCTTATTCCAACGCTATTCAGCCTCAGATCATTGAGGATGGCATTGTTCCATTGGCACTGAGCAGTTGGGACTATTATACATTAATCTTATATAGAAAGTATCTGCATCAGAACCAATAACAAGATTTTTATTGAATAAGTTTACGTTAGTCTCAAATTTATTTCAAAGTACATTTTGAATTCATTTTGAAAAAAAAAATGCATGTAAGTAATTTATATCTTCGTCTTCTGAATAAAAAAAAAACGATCAGATAATCACAGTAAATAAAAAATTCATTGCTCTGTTATCTTCAAAGCGAGCGACTAAAATAATATTGCTGCAAAATAACGTGAACGATGGACATCTAGCGGTGAGTAGACTAACTAATAAACTTGTAAGAATATAATGTTTGAAATTTTAGTACGTAAGTTTATCAGTTCTTTTACGCAATGTTTTCGTTATTTTGATGAAGTGTTTATTAATATATATTAATATATATTATTTTTAATATTGTTTTAAATTAGGTAGGTACCTATCTACTTATGTTTACTGATCATTTTTCGACTTTATAATATCTACAATAATAGATAGGGTATGTAATTATTTAATATTTAAAAATATATATTGTGTTAGAAATTTAGGCGTGAATTAGCCATGTTGAAATTTTGTTTTGTTTTTAAATTGATTTATTCCACAACACATGAGAACTACACAGAGAAAAATGTTATTCGAAAAAACGATCATTTTAATAGTAAAAACGGTTAAAAACGGGACTGAAGTCCTTACGAACAAATTTTAGAAAATGTAAGAAGAATTTGTTGGTATACGCACGAAATTACGTATACCAACAAATTATTCTTACATGTAAATAAACATTGAAACCCTGTTAATTTGTTCGTAAGAACTTCAGTCCCGTTTTCAATCGTTTTTACTATTAAGATGATCGTTTTTTCGAATAACACTTTTCTCCGTGAAGCATGGATGACAATAATGCAATCTCTGAAAATAAACAATATGTTTTGATGAACAACCTATCATAAAAAAATAATAACATAAGGAATTTTTATTTATTATTAAACGAATTCATCAAACGTAACAATTACGTACCTACCTGCCTATTAAGTTTTATTTTATTTTTGTATGCCTACCTTTCATCTATTTTTGATTTCAAAATTTGTGTACCTATGTTAAATTATTTTTATATTTATTTTATAAGTGGATTACTGTTTACAATATATTTCATTAGAACATTAATTTCTTTGCAATGTAAATACTCCTCCCATAAGCACAAGCTCCTAGGAGCTCAACTTATGGAGTAGCAGAATGATAAAGTAAAATAATCTATTAATTTGCATATTGTAATCTTTTGTAACGTTGAAAACATTTCTTGTAATAATAAATAAATTTTAAAAAAATATTTATTTTTACTTTTCATGAAATTATTACATTTTTAAAATGTTTGCTGACTTGATGAGGGTATAAAATTTTACATAAATATTAAAAATAAAAAAAATAAAACTCCGAAAACACAGGAATCTTTCCTAAAATTTCACAATATGCAGAGATTAATCCAATTTTTTGAAAAAATCATGACATGACGCATCAAGCTCCATGCAATTTGTACTTTTTATTCACAAAATAATTTAGTCGTACACCTAGCTAGTACCTACCTTTTTTTTACAATAGCTCCACACCGGAGTCCATGACCAAAATAATTTCAAAATCATCTTTGGGGATGCTGTGGGAGGGTATTTTAAAGGAAATTAAGAAGAGGATGTTCTGGGAAGGAAAAGGCTGTCAGGAATCAAGGGGTCAATGTGTCCAGGCGGGCTAGCATGGTCGGTCGATATGAAGTTACCGACCGATTGTCGGTAACTTCTCATTGTTTCCTAGGACAACTGCAGATCGCAAACGAATAGGTGACAGTTCACAATTACTAAGTATCCTTAATATATTCGATATCAACAGTCGTTCGTACGTCAGCGGGTATGCAGTTGGCCTAGGGAACGATGAGAAGTTACCGACAATCGGTCGGTAACTTTATATCGACCGACCATGCTAGCACACCAGGAGTGACGGACGTATGAATCCATCTCTCCCGCTACGGAGCAAGGCAATGGATCGAGAGAATCCTGCAGAAGAGGCCAAATGATCTTCCTCAACCAGTCTCTCCCGATCCGGCCTGCCACGCAGTGAGTGGGCAGACGCATCAGCGGCCAAGACCTAGACAAACCTTAATCCATGAACTCGGGCACCCCTACTAAGTAACCAAACGCAGCGAACTATTTAGGATGATCTGGAGCAGAGGTGTTGACAATCCAATAAATGATTTCCAGGGTAGCGGTACTTATACCCGTCTCTCAACTTGAATTATGTTAGTGAAACAACATGTATGAAATCTCTAATTTATATTTAAATATAATAAAATCTTAATATATAAAACAAAGTCGGGTTAGTTACACCATTTATAACTCAAGAACGGCTGAACCAATTTTTATGATATTTGATTTGTTGGAATTGTCTCCGTCCCGATTAACAGAATAACTATTAAAACATCGGAAAAAATCACGGGAAAAATAATTATGAAGAAAATAAAAAAATTTCATATATTTTGTATGGAATGGCTTTTCAAATAATGTGCGTTGGTCAACATAATTTTAATCAATTCGAACAGCTAATAAATTAAACACAACATTTATTGATTCTGAGGCGGTACGAAGTTTGCCAAGTAAAGTATAAATTCAAAAGTACCTAGGTAGGCATCCATATATGTCTAGGAATGAAATGTCACAATATCTACACATTACGTGAATTATTACAAGTACATATATTAAATTTTAAATACCTATAAATTATAAATATAAACATAAATTTCTTGCTAACAATGGAAAAAAGAAAAAATATCACAACAACTGATTGTATTTCCATGTCAGCCAAACATTAACTAAACACTTGACGGCCTCCGTGGTCGAGGGGTAAGGCTCTCGACTAGCAATCCGGAAGTCGCGGGTTCAAATCCCGGCTTTTGTGTTATTGCAACATTTAATCATTTAAAATATGTTAAGGAGTATTTGCGGTACGTTCCAGAGTGGAAGATACGCTCAGTATCGCCCTGGTGTAAGACCACCATTCAGAATTGAAACGTTGCTTGGCACACATTGTTTAGTCGTGTTTGGTCACCAGATCTGAATAGTCAGGTACTTCCCCACCTTCCTCTTTCCAATCGCCTTTCTATTCCGACTACCTTCAGCCTCTCAACAAATGGAGATGCCATAGTCTTACTGGCTCCAAATCTTTTGGAGCGGTTGGGACTTTTTTGCGGTTTCATATTATGATATTATTTCTGAGGCTGAAAGGAGTGAGAGAAATACGAAATGTTAATGAGGATTCTTTAATTATTTAATAACAATTTATATACAAAGTATAGTAGTTTATTCATAGTCCTCCTCACTAGGGATTCCTGTTCCGAGGTGGGCTGTAGGCTGGTGTCACATCATGATTTCCTTGATTGATTGATTTCCTCATCTTGATGTGTGTTGATTTCACCATCTTCATGTTTGTTGATTTCTCCACATTCGTGAGTGATGATTATCACATCTTCGTGTTTGTGGATTTTCTCATCTTCATGTTCGTTTATATCCTCCTCTGTGTGAATGCTAATTTCCACATCCTCATGTTTGGTGATTTCCTCATCTTGATGAGTGCTGATTTCACCTTCTTCATGTTTGTTGATTTCATATTCATGTTTGGTGATTTCCTCACCTTGATGTGTTTTGATTTCACCATCTTCATGTTTGTTGATTTCATCTTCAAGTTTGTTGTTTTCCACATCTTCATTTTTGTTGTTCTCCTCATCTTCGTGTAAATTGATTTCTACATATTCATGTTTGTTGACTGTAGGTTGCGTTGGTTGGTATTTCAATTTTTTACTTGTACTTTACCTCATATTCATTCTTACTTTGTCAATTTGTTTATAACCATGGTATTTTTAATTTCATTTGGAAGGGCATTATATAATTTAGTATCATGAAACTTATGTTTTTTCTAACCAAAAAATGTATTTAACTTTTAGACTTTCGTCCTTGTATTATAGATGTAATAATCTTGAGGTAATTAAATTATCAACATTAATTAAGGTGATACACTTCTTACCGATTAGAAATGATTTTAGTTTGAAAATATTATTTTAAAGGCAATAATAATAACCCAACAACATTTGAAAATCTCTTACTACCACCACCCTAAGCGGAAGATGTTGCTTGTGTTGTGATGGAGGACTTAGCCAGCCGAGGAATCGAACACGGTACGCCTGGATGGGACCCAAACGCGATGCCCACCTAACCACTGACCGGTCAATTTTGTTCAATCTACCACTGACCGGTCGGTTTTATTGTATAATGTGGAGAACTGTGTCATAGTCTAACTACTCCCGTCTGAAGCCAGTTAGACTATGGCATCCTCAAATATGGTACGCTAAGGGGCTGAATAGCGGGTAAGGAGGTGGGGAAGAGGAAGATGGGGAAGCATCTAATTATTCAGACCTAGTCACCAAACATGGCTAAAGCCATTTCAAGCAACCTTTCACTTCTGAATGGTGGTCTTACACCAGGGCGATACGTACACAATAATACGCACAAGAGTCACAACTGCTCCCAACCGCCTGGAACCAGGCATCTCCATATGCGGTATGTTGAAAAGCTGAAGGTAGTAGGGAAGGGAAGAAGATGGAGAAGAGAAAAGTCGGGAAGTTCCTGGTTATTCAGATTTGGTCACCAAATACGGTTAAAGCCATTTCAAGCAACGTTTCATTTCTATAACTCCCATGAAGAAATTACAAAATGGTTGTTAATAACCTTGCTGACCCATAGTTTGATATCGACCTGGGATAGCGAAATCGCTGTCACTTGTAAATATAATTTCAAAGATTAAGTCAAAATTAATTTAAAACTTACAATAATAAAAATCCTTAAATTTATTAAATTTTTTTATAAGAAAAACTCTCTTTTTAACTTTTGAAGGTTATTCCCATCAACGTAATATATCATTGAAGAAGAAGGCAACAATAATAATCTAATGGTCGCAACTGGGACTCGAACCCAGAACTCACGTCTTACCGGGACGGCGCTCTACCAATTCAGCCATTGCGATCTATTGTGAGACTGTCATATTTGTCAACTTCATATTTAAAATTTCAGAATTAACAATATTATTAATTATCTGATAATCAGTCATCTGTTTTATTATTTTTCTGTGTCTTGTACATTTCATATATTAATTTAGATTATTATTGTTGTCTTCTTCTTCAATGATATATAAAAATGTTAAAATTTAAAAATATATTAACACCAGTTGGAATCCCCTTTTCAAAAATACATAAAGCCCCTAATATTTCCTAAGATCCCCTTTATTACAATTCAAAGGGGTCTTTCATCCCCCTTCCGCCCGTACGCCTTACGTACCCCCACAGCGCGTGCGAGCGGGAGAAAAACACAATCGCCACTCCTCGTTTTCTAATAACTACATCTCTTTCTCACTTGGTGCGCCTGTAAGTTGTTGCCTGAAGGGGAGAGGGACGGGTGTATCTAGGTACAGACTGGATAAAAACTCGTTTTCCTTTGAATATATCGATTAATATGACGCTAAAGGATGTTGTATTGATTATTTTCAGGGGATTTCAATTCATTCCTAATTAATTATTTTTTAAATGATATTAATTAAAAAAATTAAAATATTTTTTATTATTACAATTATTATAAGGAATAGTTATTAGCCTGAAACACCCATCCATATTGAAAAAACCTTTCGAGAAAAAATACATGTCGCCGACGGGACTCGAACCTGCACCCTTTTGATTACCGGTCAAGAGCTCTACCATTAAGCTAAGGCGGCATTATTATATCTTAATATATAAAACAAAGTCGGGTTAGTTACACCATTTATAACTCAAGAACGGCTAAACCAATTTTTATGATCTTTGATTTGTTGGATTTGTCTCCGTCCCGATTAACAGAATAACTATTAAAACATCGGAAAAAATCACGGGAAAAATAATTATGAAGAAAATTAATTTTTTCATATATTTTGTAAGGAACGGCTTTTCAAATAATGTGAGTTGGTCGACATAATTTGAATCAATTCGAACTGTCAATGGTGTAGTGTGCCGAACATTTCGTGCTTAGTCAACAGCTCAATTTCATTTTTTGAACTTAGAGTAGGTACCTATTTATTTTAACTTAATAAAAAATTAATTTATTTCAGCTAATAAATTAAACACAACAGTTATTGATTCTGAGGCGCTACGAAGTTTGCCGGGTCAGCTAGTATTCTATATTTTGTATCTATCGTATTCTGTAACATTATTTCAAATTGTCTTATACGTAAGGTAGATACTCTTCGGTTGGTGATCTGACTCTTGATCTCCCGACAATTGATCGCCCAACAGTAGACCTCCGGAATAGTTGATTTCTGGGACATTTGATCCCTAGAAAACTCAATCTCTCAGACACTTGATCCCTAGGATAGTTGATCTCTAGGACATTTAATCCCCGAACACTTGATCTTCTAAAGGATTATTTCTGTTGTACTTACAGCCGTTGCGTCCAATCGTAATAATCGACTACTGAGTCGAAATCTCGGCTCAACCCTACTCAAATGCATAAATATATTCTTTCCAAACCACAATCATTGCCATACACTACTCAACGTAAGGAAGCTACCCTGGTGGATTGGGGTTTCCTGAGGATGCCGTACTTATAAAAACTGCCAACAGAGTCTGACATCTGTCATCTCTATGTCATCTCATTTACACCAATTCGCACTCCTGCCGGTTTTTTAGAATTGCGTTTTTTAATTTGAATTATGGACATATTGACTACAGTAGATATTGTGGGATGGACGAAAATGCATGTTGATTATATTATAGGGTCACACAAGAGGAAATAATAGGCAGATATTAATTATATCGAAATAAATAATGGGAGGATTTTCCAACCATTTTAAGATGACATAAAATGTGTTTTTTATATGTTTTGCGCCCAACTTTGTCATGAAATCAATTGCTTGTAGCTTTATGATTCTCTGCAACTGGAAATGTTCACATTAGAAATCGAAACTGTTTCAAAATTTGCCCATCCGCGTCCAACAAAATCGTAATAGAACAGCTGTTAAACGTCAGACTATGGTCAAACTGTAAAATAAATAAGAAAGAAAGTCAAGCCAACACTTTATTTTCAACATATTAAATACGTTTGTTTAAAAAATATAAAATGTCAGTTTATGTATTACACTATTTAAAAGAAATAATTTATGTAAATAATAAATACAATTATTAACATTTTAATATTAATTTAACATGAAAAGTGTTTACTTTGACGTCATTTTATTCTCTATTATAAACAGGAAGGTCCCACACACGAGTAGTCAAAGTTATTACGTTGGACACAGGCAAATAGGAGCGTTTCCTGAGGATCTCTGTAGGATCACTTGACTGAGTGGCGCTTCTCGGTATACTCAGATTTATCAATTGAAAAGTTGGTCACAACGGCTGTTAATCTCTGGTAACGTATGCAGAGAGGTCATATGGTGGTATAACCAAAGTCGATATACTTATACATGCAGGCATTTTTAGTGGTAATCCGGGATACAAATATGTTTGCCAAAATGTATTTCGACTTTTGTTATACGGCCGTATTTCTGCTATGCATACGGTACCAGGAAAGAAGTACAACAGAAATATTACTTCGGGGGATCAAGTATACAAGGGAACAACTGGCAGATGGATCAATTCTCCGGGAGGTCAACTATCAGGGCCTCAAAATGTTTATCAATGCCTGCAAATTAATGTTTATTGAGTTTCATCATTGAAATAGCATTTCTTTTGTTTTTGTTTTTGTTGTGTATATTTTGTTTCTTGTACCTGTACCAAAAAAAAAGTCTAAATATGTTGTATATTTTCACTACCGAAAACCGATGATTAAACTAGAAGTATTTTGTTATAATTTTACCACCATATATATATTTTTTTTAATTGAACGCAATTCAAAAAAGCTTTGATCCAATCATGAAACCAAATGGTCCAAATAAGGTGATAGTGGTTAAAATTAGGAAACTCCTTATTTTTTTTTTGTTCTTTACTTTTTTCGTAAATGCACGGAGAAAAATGTTATTCTAAAATAGATCATTTTATTCGTAAAAACGGGACTGAAGTTCTTACGAACAAATTTACAGGGTTTCAATGTTTATTGGCGGGAACACGTAAGGTTAGTTTGTTGGTATACGTGATTTCGTACGTATACCAAAAAATTATTCTTAATATAAAATATAAAATTCTGTGTCTTATCCTTTTATCATATTAATAAGCCGTGGTGTTAATGAATGAATTAATTTTATTCTTTATACCAATAATGAGTTATAAGTTTTTCAATGTTAGGTAGTCCAATCATCGCAACCTTCCCCTATTTATATTTCGACGACCGTCCGTGGTCGAGTGGTAAGACACTTGACTCCCATTCGGAAGGTCGCGCGTTCGAACCCGGCGTGCGCAAATAAGTTTTATTTGATTAATTTGTGTTATTTCACAATTAATTAATAAAAATAATATATGTTATATTTGCGGCACGTTCCAGAGTGGAAGATACTCTCAGTATCGCCCTGGTGTAAGACAGCCATTCAGAATTGAAACGTTGCTTAATAATGGCTTTAGCCGTGTTTAGTGACTAGATCTGAATAGCCAGGTACTTTCCCACCTTCCTCTTCCCCATCTCCTTCCCTTCCCCACTTACCTTCAGCCTCACAACATACTCCAATTGGGGATGCCATAGTCTCACTGGCTCCAGAAGGGAGCAGTTGGGCCTCTTGTGAGGTTTTCCTATAAAAAAAAAAAATTTCGACTGTTGACATCTTGGGCTGGAGTTCCGATTTTCCGCGGATTCATAAAATATGTCCCTTGAACACTTTAAGTTTGTAAGTTCTTTAAAAAATATATGTTATTTTTAAAGATAATATTTAAAGATTTGTAGAGCCGAAACGTTAATTACATAAAATTGCCTCGATAGAAAAAATCGCAAAGTATGCTCCAAAAAATATTATTTACACATTTGATTCTGTTATTTTACAAGTTATATGTATGAAAAAATTCACAGTGTTTCTTTCAATGCTACTTAAGGTGTTGATGAGAGATTTTTGTTCTATTGTTAACGTGTCATGTTTTATTAAAGATTTTCCTAATTTTCGTTCGAATTTTTTCGTTTTTAATATTAGCGCGCTCGCTCCGACATTCGTATTGTCGTATCTCTCCTTCTTATTATTTGTGGGCGGGTTCTACCGGCCCTTAAGTAAATTGTCATGTCATGACTTTTAGGGCATCCTTGAATTCTTCTACCATTCTTATTCGCATTGTTGTTTTAAGTTTTAGTATTTGGGAGGCGGGAATGGGTACCGCCGCCCCGGGAACCATTTATTGGATAACCAACACCTCTGCCATAGGTCACCCCAAGTGGTTCGCTACCTTTAGTGACTTAGCAGGGGTTCCCGGGTTCATTGGCTAGGTCTTGGCGGCGGATGATCTTGACACACTCCAGATTCCTACCCAACCCTCATACCTTTTTCCTTCCCAGAACTTCCTCTTCTTCCTTTCATTAAAAACACCCTTTACACAGCATCCCCAAAGATGACATAGGCCCTGAGGGAAATTATTTTCCTCAAGGCCTCCTGTGTGGACCTAATGTAAAAATTTAAAAAAAGCCAGCGTAACGCCGGGGACTTAATCGACAGTGCTATATTAGATACCTACCCATATTGTATTTTATGTTATTTGTGAGTTGGCAACCCAGGCAAATTTTCCAGCGCACATAGTATGAAACGGACCCACAAAACAGGTGGGCACAAGCCGGAGCCCGAGCACCGAGCAGGGGGCCCGGGGTGTTGCAGGGAGCCCGGGGGGGGCACAGCACATCCATATAGGCGGGCACCCACCGGCCGTATAATTAGGGGCACGGTTGGGCGTGTTCGCCTTGGGTCCCAAGCTCGAACGCCAGATACGAACCACGTAGAATTTTAATAAATAAAATGTAAAAGCTTGTTTTTGTACCTACATACATAGGGGGGATGGGATTTGATAACGTGTATGTGTGGGTACCTTCTACATATATATTATAATACTACATAGAATTATATAAGTAGGTTTATACAAATTCATGTAAGAAAATCAACTGGAAGGCAGAGAGGATGTACAAGACAACTCATAAATTTAAAAGATAATTTCAGTCTAATTTTTCGCTTTGGAAACAACGTATAATATATCTCATAGAAATTATTGTGTCTCCCTTACTATAATCAGAGTGAAAAATATGTTCTAAACTGAGTTAGAAAGAGAAAACACCCAGCTTTATATTCAAATTTAAAAGTTGACCACTAAATAATTACAATTTACTCTTTTATGACATCAAAGTTTCCGACCGCAATTTGAAAAAAGAATTATGTTACAATATTATCACATGAAACGACAAAAAAGCGAGGCGATGATAAAAAAAAAAATTAAAACACATAGACAAATATGATACATTTGTCTATGTGTTTTAAATATTTTTCGTTACCTGTAATTTTAGTTTGAAAGACGTAAGGTGAGCCATTTTAAAATGTATTTTTTAAAATTTTGATTAAAAAATTATATTTTTAAAAAATTACATGTTTATTTATAGTAATAAAAAATCAACAAACAGCGTATTTCATCGCCTTTCAAGAACAGTTTTTAGTTTTCGGAGACCTTCAAAGATATCTATTATTTGAATTTTATTGCAAAGCGGAAATATTTTACCTTCTAGTTTAAATATGGCCGAGGTCTGAGGGGTTGTCATATTCTTATACTGCACTAATTGTGTATTTGGGAAGCACCTACCTACCTATGTTTACGAAGTACCAACCTACCTTATTTGGGAAGCACCTACCTACCTATGTTTACGAAGTACCAACCTACCTTATTTGGGAAGCACCTACCTACCTATGTTTACGAAGTACCAACCTACCTTATTTGGGAAGCACCTACCTACCTATGTTTACGAAGTACCAACCTACCTACCTTATTTGGAAAGCACCTACCTACCTATGTTTTACGAAGTATCAACCTTCCTACCTTATTTGGGAAGCACCTACCTACCTATGTTTACGAAGTACCAACCTACCTACCTTATTTGGAAAGCACCTACCTACCTATGTTTTACGAAGTATCAACCTTCCTACCTTATTTGGGAAGCACCTACCTACCTATGTTTACGAAGTACCAACCTACCTACCTTATTTGGAAAGCACCTACCTACCTATGTTTTACGAAGTATCAACCTTCCTACCTTATTTGGGAAGCACCTACCTACCTATGTTTACGAAGTACCAACCTACCTACCTTATTTGGAAAGCACCTACCTACCTATGTTTTACGAAGTATCAACCTTCCTACCTTATTTGGGAAGCACCTACCTACCTATGTTTACGAAGTACCAACCTACCTACCTTATTTGGGAAGCACCTACCTACCTATGTTTACGAAGTACCAACCTACCTACCTTATTTGGAAAGCACCTACCTACCTATGTTTACGAAGTACCAGCCTACCTACCTTATTTGGGAAGCACCTACCTACCTATGTTTACGAAGTACCAACCTAACTACCTTATTTAGCAAGTAGTTACCTACCTAGCTACTTATTAAACCGCATTTGGACAAAGAAACCACACTTACTTTGCAACAAAAATCCACAATATCCTTACCCAAGACATAAACGTAATACAAAAATTATGACTACAAATCAAGAATAAAAATCTGGCAGAAAGAGGTCAATGAAAAAACCCTAAAAAGACACTAACAACGACAATAAGACAAACAAACTCTGATTAAATAACTTATCCGCCTCGGCACAGGATCTCCTAGTGAGGGGGACTATGAAATACCATATCTATACTTAATTTCATTTTGTTATATTTTGTATGTACAATATGTTAAATAGTCGCTTCAATGAAAAAAAGCTACATTTGTTCACAATATACCTACTTCTGTACCTGCCTACCTATGTACACCAAGGCTGATTAGGACTTTTAAAAGAAGTGGGATTCCACGGAGAAAAATGTTATTATAGATACGATCATTTTATTCGTAAAAACGGTTAAAAACGGGACTGAAGTTCTTACGAACAAATTAACAGTGTTTCTATGTTTATTGGCGGGAAAATGTAGGAATAATTTGTAGGTATACGTACGAAATTACGGTTCCATGTCTAATAATCAGACTATGAGATCTCAGCGTCTGAATTCCCATAGTAAATTTATTCAGACACGATACTTCCTCACATGATAATTCATCACATTATAACTCACAGTAACCTACCCTTCCATTCCCCCCCCCCTTACCAAACCTAACCTAACCTAAGGTTAAAAACCCCAATTATCGGTTTTCGACGCTTCGAGACATGATGAATTGTCATGTGAGGAAAAGTTTGTACTCAATATCCATACACTTAAAAAGTTTTCACTGAGTAGACCGGTCACCCGAAATTACGTATACCAACAAATTATTCTTACATGTTCTGTTAATTTGTTCGTAAGAACTTCAGTCCCGTTTTTAACCGTTTTTACGAATAAAATGATTGTATTTTAGAATAAAAAATTTCTCCGTGTGCAGTGAACCCAATTAATAGAGGAATGAACGCGGAGGCCTCTAATAAAAAGTTGTCGTAATCAGTGAGGCTGGCAGTCCATATTGAAGTGCTGATATCAACCCTGGTGTATGGCAGTGAGGCATAAAACTGGTTGCGGAAGGATGAAATTTTACCGAATGCTGTAGAAATACCTACTTGGGTCGGGCCATCTCAAAATTCAGAAAAACAGAACCCATGTATGAATTTGAATGAAGCCGAGGAGTACGTTGCAAGACAGAGATTAGAGACGACCGTCCGTGGTCGAGTGGTAAGACACTTGACTCCCAATCGGAAGGTCGCGGGTTCGAACCCGGCGTGCGCAAATAAATTTTATTTGATTAATTTGTGGTATTTCACAATTAATTAATAAAAATAATATATACTATATTTGCGGCACATTCCAGAGTGGAAGATACTGTCAGTATCGCCCTGGTGTAAGACCACCATTCAGAATTGAAACGTTGCTTAATAATGGCTTTAGCCGTGTTTAGTGATTAGATCTGAATAGCCGGGTACTTTCCTACCTTCTTCTTCCCTATCTCCTTCCCTTCCCCACTTTCCTTCAGCCTCACAACATACCCCAATTGGGGATGCCATAGTCTCACTAGCTCCAGATGGGAGCAGTTGGGACTCTTGTGAGGTATTCTCTATAAAAAAAAAAAAGAAAAAAAAAGAAAAAAAAAAAAAAAAAAAACGAGTTGGAGTAGGTCTTATTTTTTATACTAGGTATATGTAGACTTTGTAGATGTGACCATCCTACTCATTTAAAAAATATCACAGTTAGTAAACAGTTATTTGGTAACATCACATTAAAATATCTTGACAGCTGTCTTAACGAACATTGACAAGTAAATCAATGCATATCAAATTGCCGGTTGAAGGTCCAGCACAGGGGTGACTGACTTATTCCCAAATGCTATTACAGTTTTGAGAGTAAATAAATGAAAATAACAAAACCTTCCAACAAACTTAACAATGCACCGATGAAGTGGTCGACAACCTTCGTATGCTGATTTAAATTAATGCTAGTGAGGGAGACTTTCAGGATTAATATCGACGTAAATAAATTGTCACTTTGCACTCGAGCTGTTCAAAATTTTGTTTTTATATGTGAGGTGTGTAAAAGCAAAGGCAGCAATCTCCATTTCGGCCAGATTGCTATGATTGCTTTTGAAATGACATGGAGATTGCTATGTTTGCTTTTAAAATGACATGGAGATTGCTATGTTTGATTTTGAAATGACATGGAGATTGCTATGTTTGCTTTTGAAATGACATGGAGATTGCTATGTTTGATTTTTAAATGACATGGAGATTGCTATGTTTGCTTTTGAAATGACATGGAGATTGCTATGTTTGCTTTGGAAATGACATGGAGATTGCTATTTTTGCTTTTACAAACAATATTAAATACAAATATTGTATACACGTGAATTACATTTAACATTTTTTATGTAACATTTGTACGTTAAAGCAAAGATAGCAATCTCCATGATTTCAAAAGCAAATATAGCAATCTGACTCAAATGGAGATTGCTGCCTTTGCTTTTACAGATCTCATGTGTAAGTTTTAGATTTATGGTCACAATGAATTGCTTTATGGCAACTAAACAGCAATGTAAAATGAACATAGTCGTTAGGGGGTGTATACATTAATTACGTTAGCTGTTTTTTTTTTAATGTAGATCCCCCCCCCCCCCATGGTAAGATTAAGTGAGATTTAGTAAGACCCCCCCCCCCCCCCTCGCGTGAATTTTTTTTCTTACTCTCGAAATAAATGTTTTTAAAATAGCCATTTCTTCAACGGGCAAAATGGGACACTTCAACAGAAGTGAAACAATTTTTTTATTTTTTTATTATCTCTATAATAATCTATTTTAAATATCTAATATATTCAGCTAAACATTTTATATTTTAACCTACATTGCATTATTATTTTTATGCTGTCTACAATTGAAAAAATGGTTTCTGTTTTGTTCTCTTTTTTTTCTATAATATATTATTTTCACTTTAATTTACCTTCATACCTACTATTTATGTAATGTTCATATTTTGAGTTGGTCCTTTTTTTTATTCACACATTGTGTCTCTGTATATATCACTTATTATGTAAAAGCCCGTAAGGGCGTTGAAAATTAATAAATAAATAAAGTCGACGTGAGATTTTTATTGACCCTCCCCTTCGGTATAATAAGATTTGGTGAGATTTTCCTGGACCCCCCCCCCCATTTTTTGCTCACCTAATTAATATATGCCCCCTAATGCATAAGTTTAGAATGAAGCCATTTTGTTTGTAGGCTTTTTCTAAGATGTTTTCAACGTGACTTTAAACTCTGTAAATACTCCAAGGCCCGGAGAGTAATATGGTTTAGATGGTAAGTATGGATGATTTGGACACATTTACTTGAAAATGTTATCGCATTACATTTATCTATGTTTAGAAATAATTGTTTTTCTATGCACTATTCATTAATTTAATGTTCGGTATTAAAATCCAGACAATTCGTGCGTTAACAGTTGTTTACCACTACATCAGAATCAAACCCACCAGACTGAAACGCCGTTTAGTGAATAATACAGAATGGTTCATTTACCAACAAGAGATTAGTTTTTTGAATGTCAGACATTGCGATTAAATCACTGAATTAAAATACGCGGTCGATTTAAAACAAAATAAACTGCGTGTGCAATTACAATATTAATTATTGTTGTTTTATTCGTGTTTGATTACATACTGAGATAAAATGTTTGTAATGTTTTTGTTTATGTGATATTTACGATAGCTGTGTTCAAATTTTGTTAGGTTAAGTATGTAGAAAAACTGGTGATGAAAATAATATTTTGGCCACATCGGTATCTAATAGAGAAACGTCGCTATCTGTACAGGGAGGTTCTGATGAGAAATATCGATTATTCCCCGTATCAAATTCTTTAAATTGAAAATTTAATATCGATTTACTTCATTCAAAACTTGCTTTAATATAATACCTGCATTCAAGTAAGCAATAAAAATGCTCAAAACGCACGAAGATAAATTATTAAATATCGTGTACTTCTTGTAAGTATTTTTTGATTACAATTATTTATGATTTTTCAATAATGTCTAAACAAAATAAGTGTGTAAAAAAAATCTGAAATATTTTAGTTTCTAAGACCTTAAAAAAATAGAAAAACTGATGTATTTTCGTCACTAAACTTATTTTTTAATGATTTTAATTTAACTAAAATTTAAATTCTGAAAAAATGTGTTTACTAGATGATGTATTGATTTATTTTGTTGTATGATTATATGATTTGAAATTTCTGTAATATAATACAATATATCGTTTGAAAAATCTGCCAACGACCAAAAGTATAACCTTAGTATATCAAAAATAAACTTAGTTTTTCAAAATTTTAAAAGAGCGTTTACCAGATAAAATAACAATCTTTCAAAATATATTTATGTTTTTTTGTAAAAAAAGAGTCAATACGTCTAGAATTTAATTTAAAAAGGAAGTATTTCTGTGTTTATAATTGATTTCGTGATGTTTAGGAGAAATCAGGGTTTTGTACCAGATATAGGGTTACACTTTTACATATAACAGCATACTAATAAAAAAAATAGATTTTTTGGAGATGTCGGACAATCCGGTTTATCATCACCAATTTTAAGGGAATACCGCTCAAGAGTCCCAACTGCCCTAAATTTTAGGAGCCATTTATTTCCATGGTATTTCCAACTGGGGTATGATTGGGAAGTAGGTTGCTGCCTATTCAGATTTGGTCACCAAGCACGTCTAAAGTTATTCAAGCAACGTTTCGATTCTCATTCATGGTCATTCTCCAGGGCTATACTGAGAGTAATTAACACCACATAATAGGGTCTTTTTATTATATGCATATCGCACAAGAGTCCCAACTACTCCCGTCTGGAGGCAGTGAGACTATGGCATCCCCAATAGGGGTATGTTGTGAGGCTGAAGGTAGTGAGGAGTGGAAGGAAATTGGGTGGAGGAAGGTGGGGAAGTACCTGGCTATTCAGATCTGGTCACCAAACACGGCTAATGTTATTTTAAGCAGAGTTTCGATTCTGATTTCTGGACATTCTCCAGGGCTATACTGAGAGTAACTAACACCACATACAATAGAATAGCGTATTTTTATTATATGCATATCGCACAAGAGTCCCAACTACTCCCGTCTGGAGGCAGTGAGACTATGGCGTCCCCAATAGGGGTATGTTGTGAGGCTGAAGATATTGGGGAGTATAGCTAAAGTTATTTTAAGACACTTTTCAATTCTAAATGGTGATCTTACACCAGGGCGATACTAAGAGTATATCTTCCACTCTATCTATCTATCTTACACTATCTTTTCACATTACAACTTCTCAAGCCGCCTACTTCTCGTTTCTCCATCCACTTTCTACCTACGTAGTAACCTAAATGCAAATACAACATAATGTTTTATTTGCCTTCAAAATCAATATCTGATAATATCCTTTATATTAACAATTTCTAAATTATCATTTACTGCTTCTCGGGCCGTATAAGAATAATACATAAATATATACCTAGATTTTACAAGTAAAGTTTGACAGGCGATAAGCGACAAGGCGGCACCGGCGGCCGCCATCTTTGAAACATGGCGTCGCCGCGTTCCTTTTTCGAAACCCCGATAACGAAAGAGGCGGGAAAAATTATATATTTTCTCCTCAACATGGGTCGGCCGCCGGGAGAATGGTATGTTTGCTGGTTTACCGTACATAACGATTGGTATTAGTAATTTGTGATATAAATATAATTTAATGTTAATTAATTAACATTAAATTACATGGCGTAGTCCAGCGGTAGGGCGTTAGACTCCCATTCCGAAGGCCGCGGGTTCGAACCCGCCGTGCGCAAATAAATTTCATTTAATTGATTTGTGGTATTTCACAATTAATTATTTAAAATAATATATAGTATATTTGCGGCACGTTCCAGTGTAGAAGATACTCTTAGTATCGCCCTGGAGTAAGACCTCATTCTTATTATATTTTAATAATATTTTGAGCGTTTTTAAAAGTGTATGTCTTTCTTTTGTTAAAATTTTTTGCAGAAATCGATATTTTTTACAAGTTTACTAACGAGTAAATTCGACAGGTTTGCCACGTTTGACTTAGGAGAAGTTCCCGTGTTCGTGCGGTGAGGTTTTTCTAGGTCTTGGCGGCGAATGCATTTGCCCACATACTGCGTGACGGGCTGGATCGGGAGAGACTGGTTGAGGGAGACCTTTGACCTATCCAACGCAGTTGGAGGGATGGATTCACACTTCATCACCCCTGGACACATTGCCCCCAGATTCCTACACACTCCTCATAACCTTTTCCTTCCCAGAACTTTTTGTCCTTCATTTCCTAAAAATATCCTCCACACAGAAACCTCAAATTTGAAAGGGATTTTTATTTCTCAGGATCTCCCGTGTGGAACTAATGTATTAAAAAAAATGTAAATTTCTCAAGTCTCTTTAGTCTGACAAATATGACGTTTAAATAAATGGTGGCAGTAGCCGAATTGGTAAAGGCGGTAAGACGAGAGGTTCGGGGTTCGAGTCCCAGTTGCGGCCGTTAGATATCTTTTATTTTTCTGTGTCTTGTTCGTTTTCATATTTTTGTTAAGAATAATAGTGTTATCTTCTTCTTCAAAGATAGGTATATCACATTGATGGGAATAACCTTCAAAAGTTATAAAAATATAGTTGTTCTTATAAAAATCATATTCATCATCATCACAATTGGCTCTACAACCCGTGGTGGATCTTGGCCTCCTCGAGAGTCTTCCCCCACTCATCTCTCTTTTGTACCAGTTCTCTCCAGTTTGGAAGCTCCAAGGTACGTAGGTCTTTGAGGACGTTGTCGTTCCATCTTAATTTTGGTCTTCCCAGGCACCTTCGCCCTAAAGGTCTAGATTTTAGCAGGGACTTTGGTGTTTGATGCTCTGTCACTCTTTCCACATGATCCATGCAGCCATTGAATTCTTCCCAACTTTATAAATTGTGTCACGTTTGGTTCCTTAAACAGAGTGTAAAAAAAATAAATTATAAAACATTTACTTTATTTTTCGCCAGTAATGGCTTAAAATATATTGGCCACCAAATACCAAGTGCCATGTACGCTTTATATTTTCAGGTCAGATCACGGCCAGATATTAAAAATTGTTTTCGTAATGTAATATATTTCTTTGCCCAAATGCGGTCGGGGCGGGGCCGATCCGTCCGTGGAATGGATTTTAAAAATCGAACGCCTTCAAAGGTCGGTGTGGCCAGCGTGAGGAAATTAAATTATTTCTCAGTAGACTGGTACCTACCCACGATATTTTTCTATTATGTTTTAAGGTAGATAATTACTGAACCTAAAAAGCCATTAAAAAAAATTAAAAAATATATTTTAAGGAGATCGACAAGTTTTGGAAGGTGACGTAACGTTGTTACCTTCAACTCTAAAATATGAACACGATCAAGTGATACTAATGTTGTGTCGTTGATTCGAGTCATGTTAAATGACATAATAACAAAATAGTATGAATGAATATAAATGGGCCGGAATTTCGATTTTCTACGAATTTATAACATTATGTCACTTGGACACTTTAAGTTTCTAAGTTCTTAAAAAAATATATATTGTTTTTTTAAGATAATATAAGAAGATTAAAGTGAAAAGTACACAAGCTTCGGGAGGTGGTTCTACGTGATGGTAGAATTAAAAAAGATAAATAACTTTTTTCGAAATTCCTACATTATTTTCAATAAAAAAATATTTTTCCATAGAAGATTTTTTTCATACAAAAAAGTCTTCTAAACAAACTTCTTTACCCAAAAACTAACGTAAAACGTTGGAATTTTGAAAAAAGTTACAGCCGGAGACCTCTTATATATATTTTTAATCATTTTTATAAAATACATATCTATAACAGATGTTTAAAAACATGTGGTTTTTAAAAGTTTTTTTTTTTTTAAAAGAAAGACAAACATTCCCAGGTTACGAATAACCCAACAACATTTGAAAATCTCCTACTACCACTACACTAAGCGGAAGATGTTGCTTGTGTTGTGATGGAGGACTTAACCAGCCGAGGAATCGAACACGGATCGCCTGGGTGGGACCCAAACGCTATGCCCACTCAACCACTGACCGGTTAATCACAATAAAGTAATTTCTTGTTAACAAACTACCCAACTCAATAGAGAAAACATTTCTCGTGTTTGAATTGTTCACTATATATATACACAATCTACATGTTTCGGATGTACATTTTCTCCTGATGAAGTGAACATTGTTCAAGAAACGTATAGATTGTGTTATATAATTAATAAATTGATATAAATTAAGATATTTGTCTTTTTAATACAAGAAATAACGCCATCACAAATTGAAAACATTTCAGAAGAAGTCTTTTTGGAAAAAAGGTTTACTTATGACGACCATCCGTGGTCGAGTGGTAAGACACTTGACTCCCATTCGGAAGGTCGCGGGTTCGAACCCGGCGTGCGCAAATAAATTTTATTTGATTAATTTGTGTTATTTCACAATTAATTAATAAAAATAATATATGTTATATTTGCGGCACGTTTTAGAGTGGAAGATACTCTCAGTATCGCCCTGGTGTAATACCACCATTCAGAATTGAAACGTTGCTTAATAATGGCTTTAGCCGTGTTTAGTGACTAGATCTGAATAGCCAGGTACTTTTCCACCTTCCTCTTCCCCGTCTCCTTCCCTTCCCCACTTACCTTCAGCCTCACAACATACTCCAATTGGGGATGCCATAGTCTCACTGGCTCCAGAAGGGAGCAGTTGGGACTCTTGTGAGGTTTCTCTATTAAAAAAAAAAAAAATTAAAAGGTTCTCAAAATCTGGTTATGCTCTGGACGCTATTTGACTCAAGACCGGGATTGATAGTGACGTCACAAACCAATAGAAGTGTCAAATAGGCTATATCCGTTTTCTTTAAAATTGGAATAGATTACGTTGCTAAGGTTTATCTACTTGTGACAGCTACACAATAGCATGACAATTACATGACTGCTAAGTCATGTAATTCTCGCAGAGCTGTAGAGGCCGGCATGTAGTAGTCGAAAAGCATGTAAAAAAAACTGTACCTAGATAAAAATATTTTATGAATTAAGAAAAAAAAATTGCTTTGGTTCACCCCACAGTTACAAAAATTATAATAATGTATAAATCCAATTATTTCAAACTTAAAATCGACTTAAAAAATGTCTTTATTAATAGATAAGTTGGTATGGATATCAAATGAATTTATTTACAGTGTCGATTTTATTTACTTATACGCTGGTATATACAGTATATGGACAAGTGATTTTTTCCTTAAATGAAAATATGTTTCATACTTTTGCTATTCGACGGTACATCCTCTCTGCACATCTCTTCGGGGACATTTCCAAATTTAATTGTCCAAACGTCTATTTTAGTTTTTGTCCAATCTCCATTTTTATATAAAAAAAAAAATATAAAAAACGATAATTAATCACTTAACTAAGAATTATTTAAACTAATGAGACCTTTTACCTTAACGGAAATAGCTTCATCTTAAACACCTATCATAATGTTTTATTGAAATAATGAAAGAAAACTTCCTCTTCCTGTAAAATTTGCTAATTGTCGTTTGGACAACTGAGCACTCGGGCGTCGACGACTTAGTTATGTTTTGTGTAAATATATATTGTATTTAAGGTGCAGACATGCGGAAAAACGCAAAATCGTATAAAATCTTGTGTATTAGTTTTGAAAATTTGATCGCTTAGAAATAATATAGATGCTTCAATTAAATACTGTGAGTAGAACACATCTTGGCCTTTGAAGTGATCGAGTATTTTTTTGAAAAGCTTTTTAATACGCTTAGAAAAAAATTATGCGTCTGACCTATAAAAAATGGTTAAAAGTGAAAAATCTCCTATTACAAATCCTTTTTCTGGTGTTGTTTTATTGAATAATGTAGCTAATTAAGTTTCTTATAGAGTGATCGGAAAACATTTTAATATTTGTATCTGAACTTCACAAAATAAAATAAAACGTGCATTTTGGCGACGTTTCTTTTCAGTGAATAAAAATAGGCGGTACCCAACGAATTTGTAAGTGCGAATTTCATCCTTATGCCATGTACGGAAGGATTTTAGCCCGTCGCTCATTCTACGCCCAGGGCCCGGGGCAAACGGACATGCCTTAGTCTACGCGGCGCTTCGATCTTTAAAAATATACTTGCGGAATAACAAAACACTGTTGTTTGCTAGAGATTAGGGTTTTTATTGGTAAACGCCCAAAAATCGTTCGCTCCGCCCAATTCCGAATCAGTCAAGGACTAGTGGATCATCTTAAGTATGCCAGAGAGCCAACTGTCGGGAGACCAATTTTCATGAAATCATTGCTCAGGTACCTACTGTAGATTGCACTGAACAACCAAAAACATTTATAATTTAAAACACTGGATCAGTAACCTAGCGACAGCTAATATAACAAAAGACAACGATCGGAACGCCGTTCTGTTGTGCGCGTCACCTTGGTTGGTTGTGTTTTATTATCTACAAATTTATCCTTCTGAATAGTTCCTGATAATTAACTTGATTATCAAATGTAAAAATATCATTTAAATAAAAAAGTGAATCCAATGATGTTGTATCATTAAAATGGTGACCACCCGACCTTCCACGCAATTAGACACAACTATACGAAAAATTTCTTTTTAAATTTCCGCACCACAACAAACCAGTCAGAACGACCGACGCATAGGATCCTGAGGCCAGAGAAATCGAAAATGGCGATTTAATTAGGGACCATCATCGCACATGGAGACCATGGTTGCACAGGTGAACGAGTTTTGCTGACACCATATAGAGATTACCAAAACAGCGGAGCTTCACATCACGGAGACTTCGTGACGCAGTATCCAATCGCAGCAGAGCTTCACATCACGGAGACTTCATGACGCAGTACCCAATCGCAGCGAATCTATCTTCACGAGAGACGTTTGGCTGAGAAAAAAACATCATCGCAGACAGCAGACCATTAGGAATTCGTTCAAGTCACGTAAATGTTTAAACAAAAGACTATTATTTTTACGTAACCTAATTTCAAAATTTAAAATTTGAATTAAATGTCAATGATTATTATCTGTTTTGAGAAATTATTCTATTATTAAAAAATAATTTGAAATAATTTAACATTAATAAAAATGTTCTAAAATTAGTAGATTTTCAAAAGGTTTGCGCCTCAGATAATATCACACGTATCTGAATTATGATTTATAGAAAAATGCATAGATGGTACCCCAAATCAGTTTGATAAATTATCGATAATTTTAAATATGTATATTTTAATATGATTTAATTTAATGTTTTTTCGAATTTTTTGCTGATGAATATTTTTTTAAAGTAACCGCCTTATATGCGTTGAATTAACATGTACCTTATTTTTAAGAAATACTAATATATAAGTTTTATTGAATCCAGTTATTATTAGATATACAATATTGTGTCATAGTCACAGTTACTTCAAACACTTGTTCCAAACGAAATGTTTGTAGATGAAAACATTGGTTTTTAAAATATAGATACATAAATAAATCTAGTCGAAGCATTCTCCTAGACATAATTTTTTAAACTTAAGTTAACAAATACTACTTTTGTTTACCATATAGATATTTGAAGATACCATACTTATAGTTCTGTATTCATGTTTTACAACTATTTGAGTTTTTAATTTAGAATTTTTAATTATTTTCATATATATGGTTGGGCCACAAAATATTAAGCGACATGTTTGTGTAATGTGCCCTACAAAGCATGGTCAATTTTGCCCTTATATCGTTTAACAACTGGAGGGGAAGTGTGTAGATTGCACTGAACAACCAAAAACATTTATAATTTAAAACACTGGATCAGTAACCTAGCGACAGCTAATATAACAAAAGACAACGATCGGAACGCCGTTCTGTTGTGCGCGTCACCTTGGTTGGTTGTGTTTTATTATCTACAAATTTATCCTTCTGAATAGTTCCTGATAATTAACTTGATTATCAAATGTAAAAATATCATTTAAATAAAAAAGTGAATCCAATGATGTTGTATCATTAAAATTTATTAGTCATACCAAATCACAGGAAACGTACATAAGTAAGTATGGCGTTCTATAGAATGAACCCGTTAGTTCAGCGCTGCAATTCCAGCGTTAGTAGGTAGTTGTAGGTTGGTACGCTTTAAACATAAACCAGTGTTTCACTGTGACTAACATGCACATTAAATGCACCATACAATGTTGTTACAGGGCTGATCAAAAAATGAACTAAATATTATTTACACAGGTTTCATTAGAACGTGCTGAATTAATATTTTTTTCTTACATTAACCCCACACAGGCTGTCAGGAAATGATCTTTGGGGATGCTGAGTGGAGGGTCTTTTTGAGAAAAGGAAGGAGTGAACCTAGGTCTTGAAGAGACCTGGCAGGGAGAAAACACAGAGGCCGGCAAAGAACATTGATTAATTTGCTCAGCACAGGTAAACCATCCAACATCAGGCCAACCTTATTGGATTGTAATAATAATAATAATAAAATTATAATTTTGTCATATTAGATTTGTCAAAGAATTTGTATATAAAAATGAAAAAAATCAGTCATTTTAAATACATGTAGGATTACGAAAGAATTTTTATATATTTATATTGAGGGATCAGTAGGATTTATCAGTCAAATTAGGAATTCCACCGAGCCGAACCCTCTGATATGAAAATATCTGGAGTCGGTGAATGATTTTCCCATTTAATAGTCTTTAGGTTAACATGTTGTTCTTGTATTGTTTTGTATTCATTATACTTATATAATACACTTGCATAGCGTGGATTTACTAGATGATCATTTATATGGAAAAGTGTGTGAAAGGGTTTAGTTTTTCGTATGAGAAAAACAAAACCAGAACCTAAAAGTCTGGTGCGTTAAAAAAATTGGATAATTTGTAGAGCGCATATATGGATAATTTGTAGAGAAATCACCTCAAGGGCGCTTGTACTATAAAATGTAAAAATATCATATCAAAATAAAAAAATAAATTAAATTTAAAAAAAATCTAATTTATAAAAAATAAAACGCATTCAAATCAAGTTGCCCTGAAGAAGCTACGGTTGTAGCGAAACCCAGTCGGCTTAATGTATATAAACAAAATAAAAATGGTATAATAATAATATAATAATGGTATAATAATCATCCAAATTCAGCTATAGAACGAATTAATTTACCTAGAAATTTAGGAGGTAGAGGTATAGTCAAAATAACTTCTTTAAAACAAAATCAGGTAGAAATGTTAAGAAATTTTTTTCATAGAAAAGCTAATAGCTCAGAGCTGCATAAAATAATTTGCAAGGCAGACAGAAATATTTCACCTTTAAATTTATACGACGAGAATGCAAACATTTTTATAAATACCAACCAGGAATTATTAGATTCCTGGTCAAATAAAATTATTCACGCAAAACACTTCAATTATCTCAACCAAACGTATGTTGACAAACTTTCGTCAAACAAATGGTTGAGTATTGGAGAGTTGAGCGCAGAAATAGAAGGTTTTATGCTTGCTATTCAAGATAGAGTAATTAATACCAAAAATTATAGGAAGCATATAATCAAAGATCCAAATCAAATAGATGATTTATGTAGAAAATGTATGGCTTTTCCGGAAACTATAGAACACATTATATCAGGATGTTCTATATTATCGCCGTCTGAGTATACATTTAGGCACAATCAGGTTTTAAAAATAATTCACCAAAGTTTGGTAATTAAACATAACTTGATTGACTGTCATAATATAGTACCATATTATGAATACGAACCAAATTCATTTTTAGAAAATAATTTCTTTAAAATTTACTATGATAAAACTATACTAACAGACAGACCAATTGGTCATAATAGACCTGATATAGTTTTACATGACAAAATTAAAAAAATAACTTATATTATTGATGTAGCTATTCCAAATTCCTGTAATATTCAAAAATCTGTTTCTGAAAAAATAAGAAAGTATACAGATTTAGGAAATGAAATTAAAAGAATTTGGCATTCTCAGACTATAAAAATATTACCTTTTGTTATTTCGGCTACTGGCATTATACCTAGCTCTCTTATTAAAAATTTAGGCATATTAGATTTGTCAAAGAATTTGTATATAAAAATGCAAAAATCAGTCATTTTAAATACATGTAGAATTACGAAAGATTTTTTAAATATTTATATTGAGGGATCAGTAGGATTTATCGGTCAAATTAGGAATTGCACAGAGCCGAACCCTCTGATATGAAAATATCTGGAGACGGTGAATTATATTCCCATTTAATAGTTTGGTAGATTAACGTGTTGTTCTTGTATTGTTTTGTATTAATTATACTTATATAATACACTTGCATAACGTGGATTTACTAGATGATCATTTATATGGAAAAGTGTATGAAAGGGTTTAGTTTTTCCTATGGGAAAAACTAAACCCGTTCCTGTAAATCTGGTGAATAAAAAAAAAAGTTATTGTTTTATTTAAAGTTATGTAATTGCTTTATTCGATGTCTTTTATTTCTTTCTTCTCTTTCTCTGAACACTTACTTTGTTTCATTTTGATTATTATTATTTACAAGCTTCTGCCCGCGACTTTGTCTGCGCAGTATCTATGTTTATACCAAAATTCTTAACCTATTTATTTAAAATATCTATAATTCTTGATTCGATTCAAAGTATTAGGCGAGTACTTCAAATAAATTCACTCATTTAAATATTTTCAAAAATATAATTTTGATTTAGCAGTCATTGTTTTGCAAAATGTCATTCTCAAATTTTGACATTTTCTATTAAACAATAATTATTATTTTCAATACATTGGAAATAAATAGCTAGCTTTATAAATTATAGCCCATATGTTATTCTGATGTATGAACAATATTATTGTAAAGTTTCGTTAAAATCCATTCAGTAAATTTTGCGTGAAAGAGTAACAAACATACATACATCCATGCAAACTTTCGCGTTTATAATATTAGTATGGTGGTTTTTTCACCACTAGCATCTCCGGCTAGTAGATTACGCATTAAATGATATCATCAGGTTACATCCTTGATTACGCATGCTGCAAACATTTTTAATTGGAATATTTAAATCTGTGCAAAGTCCAACGCCAATATCATTAATGTAATAATTATTAACACTCTGTAAATATTTCAAGTAATAAATAGATAAACTACCTGTATGTCTAGATACCTATAATATATGTATTTCATTACAATATTGGATGAAACCATGAAATCTGTAAACAGTATATTAACTAAGTCATCTAATAACAAAACCACTGAAGTCCAATTTACTTTAGAAGATAAATCAAAATATATTCATAAATTGACATATTTGTCTTAATTATGACCAAGAACGAATGCAATTATGAAATATATCGTTCACAGATCTTAATTATTGCAGTAGGTAAAAAAGTTATAGACTTTCAAACATTTAAGTTCACAAACACAAAAATCGCTTTTTTTAACAAAAGTCTAAAGTGGACTCCCGTGGTTTATCCTTTAAGGCAGAGAATATTGATTCAATTTTTTTTGTTATGTTTTAAATTTTGGTTAGAATGGTTGAAAATGTGGACTTATCACTTATCAGTCTTATCACCATTCTGATTTTGTCTGAAAACAAAGCAAATAATGCGAAATACAAAAATATTTGAGCACAGCTGAAGTCTGTATCTTTTGTTAGTGAAACGGTACATACTTCATACCTGTGGTACACAGATATACTCGTATGTATACCTACACCATTTCATGTCTGGCGGAGGTACACTTCTTAATGTATACATCAGCATGTAGATACAATATCTACAAGAACTTGTAAATGCAGTCGGCTTCGTAATTCGATGAACGCGAATCTTAGAAAATTTAAACGTATAAAAAGTTGGAATAGATAAATGTAGGCACTTGTTTTTTTTTAACTTAAATTCCACACAGGAGGCCCTGAGGAAAAAAACTTCCCTCAGGGCTTATGTCGTCTGTGAAGATGCTGTGTGGAGGGTCTTTTTGCGGAGAGCAAGGAGTGAACATGGTTCCTGAAGAGATCTATGTTGTAGGAGGGAGGAAACACAGAGCTGTTGAACTCAAGAATGAGTCGTAGAAACGACCCGTTCTCATCATCCATACAAACGTAGATAAATCACTTATGAGTTATTCTTATACATTTGTGTAAAATTCCTTGTTGATTCATCATTCTTTTTCATACAAAATGTAATTTTGAATTACAGAAAAGAATACCAAACCAAACTGATTTTTTTTTAGATTTATTGAATGATATTGCAAAACATCTACTACGGATACAAGCTACTTTATTTATTTTTGTTTTAAATTATAAAATATAATTAATTAAATAAACCAAATTTTCAGGCAACTTTGTGAGTTAATTATAATTTTTAAGAAAAAGCTCTTATCCTGCCTACTTAGTTAATACAATGAATAATAAATACAAAATTATTTTGAGTAGAAATTTTAATTTATCTACGACAAATTATTGCTAACAACATAAATGTATCATTTACAATTTGCATTTCGCCCATCAAAATGCCGTTTTTTTATCATCCCAACAATTTATTTATACATATTTAAATAATGATTTGTCGTTCATTGTTTGATGAAGCTCACTGCACAGTACACGAGTACGGCGTTATAACGTAGCTACACGTTATGGCTGCCATAATATCGGCGTATCGAAACTGCTTATTACGGGTCTGAAACAAAAAGAAATACACAACGAGGAATACAACCAGTCGGTTGGTCTGCCAAGGCTCCAATGGCTTTTTTTATTATTTTATTTCTCAAGCGCGCCGCCACCGCCCGGCCCGAAAGGGTTGAAAAAAAGTTAACACAAAACGGAAAACAAAAATAATCATAATTATGATTGCGCTCAAAAGGAATATTCGTATTTTGTTTTTGAGAGTTTCAGACAACCCCTTCAGTTTCGAATAATAGCGTATCCAGAGAGAGGTTGTACGTAGGAACGTCATAGATGAAAATCTTGCGTATTTATGAAAATGAAAAAGATACTAGGATAATGACTTCACGTACGACCTCATTCTGGGACATTGATTTTATAAGAGGTATGTTTTTCGGTCGTTTGACAAAACAGAATTTCTACCTAAGAAAAATTACGAAAAACACCAACTTAACCTAACCTAATCTAACTTAACCTAGATCTTATCTTAACATAAATATCTTAGCGCCCTTGAAGTGATTTCTCACCAAAACAGCGCTTTACAATTTATCCTTTTTTTTTGTCACCAGACTTTATGTCCGGGTTAAATTTTCGCCACAGGAAAAACTTAACCCTTTCACACACTTTTCCACAAATGATCATCTAATAAATCCATGCTATGCAAGTGTATTACTTATACAAGTATAATTAATACAAAACTATACAAGAACATGTTAACCTACCAGAGTACCAAATGGTAAAATATTTCACCGACTCCAGATATTTTCATATCAGAGGGTTCGGCTCGGTGGAACTCATAATTGGATATAATATAAAAAAATAAATCCTACTAATCCCTCAATATAAATATTTAAAAAATCTTTCGTAATCCTACATGTATTTGAAATGAATGATTTTTGCAATTTTATATATAAATTCTGTGACAAATCTAATACGCCTAATTTTTTAATGAGAAAGCTAGGTAATCCAATTTTTATTATTATTATTATAAAGTTTTTTCGAATCATCAATTTTAGTAATAGTATGATTTAAAAGAGATATTTTCGCACAGGGGGCCCGGAGGAAAAAAAATCCTCAAGGCCAATATCATCTTTAGGGATGATGTGGGGGGTGAATTTTAAGGGCAAGAAAGGAGAGGAAGTTCTAGGAAGGAAAAAGGTATGAGGGATAGGTAGGAATCTAGGGCTCAATGTGTCCAGTAGTGACAGACGTATTAATCCGTCCTGCCCACTGCGGTGCAAGAAAGTCCCGCTGGAGAGGTCTAGGTTAGGTCTCCCTCAAACATTCTCTACCGATCCGGCCCGCCATGCAGCAGGTGACCTAGACAAACCTCACTCCATGAACCCGGCAAACCTCCTTAGTCAATAAACGTGATCAGGGGGGTTAGTTATCGAATAAATGGTTTCCGGGGCGGCGGTACCCATAGCCGCCTCCTGAAATTTGTTTTCTCACATGTTGTCTGTTATGTACCTATTGATCTAGATGCACATATTGCAATATTGCACATATTCCTCGACCTAACCTAAATTCCAAAGTCAAGAATTATTATTTTTAATTACGAAAGTGGTTATGAATGCATTATATTCAAAAAGTTTAGGTGATTGTCAAAAAAATCATATTCTAGTCTTTCATTAATTAGTTCAATTATTTTAGGAAAAAAACGCTTCTTACACGGAGAAAAATGTTATTCTAAAATACGATCATTTTATTCGTAAAAACGGTTGAAAACGGGACTGAATTTCTTACGAACAAATTAACAGCGTTTCAATGTTTATTGGCAATGAAAGAATAATTTGTTGGTATACGTACGAAATTACGTATACCAACAAATTATTCTTACATGTTCCCGCCAATAAACATTGAAACCCTGTTAATTTGTTCGTACGAACTTCAGTTCCGTTTTTACGAAAAAAATTATCGTATTTTAGAATAACATTTTTCACAAGTCATAATTTAAAATATTAAGATGAATTAATTGTTACACAATACAAATATGAATAAATGGTTTTGGCCATAAAACAACTCAAATCTTTCAAGACAGGCTAACAAATACAATATTGGATTGAATCACCGATGCAATTATGTATTTAATTATGTTAGCCTTTCTTGAAAGATTTAAGTTGTTCTATGGACAAAACTATTTATTCACATTCATATTGCGTATGTACGGGCGCGGTGAAGACATGCGAAAAAATGCAAAATCTTGTGTTTTAGTTTTGAAAATTTGATCGCTTAGAAATAATATAGATGCTTTAATTAAATCCTGTGAGTAGAACACATCTTAGCCTTTGAAGTGATCGAGTATTTTTTTGATAAGATTTTTAATAAGCTTAGAAAAAAATTATGCGTCTGACCTATAAAAAATGGTTAAAAGTGAAAAATCTCCTACTTACAAATTCTTTTTCTGGTGTTGTTTTATTGAATAATGTAGCTAATTAAGTTTCTTATCTGATCGGAAAACATTTTAATATTTGTATCTGAACTTCACAAAATAAAATAAAACGTGCATTTTGGCGACGTTTCTTTTCAGTGAATAAAAATGGGCGGTACCCAACGAATTTGTAACTGCGAACTTCACCCTCAATAATATTAATAATATTTGGCTAATTTATATAGCGCCGTTTTCGTGAAAAATCACCTCAAGGGCGCTGTCATGTACATAATGATTTTAGCTCGTCGCTCAGTCTACGCCCAGAGCCCGGGGCCAACTGACATGTCTACGCGGCGCTTCTATTTTTAAAAATATACTTGCCGAATAACAAAACACTGTTGTTTGCTAGAGATTAGGGTTTTTATTGGTAAACGACCAAAAATCGTTCGCTCCGCCCATTCCGAATGAGTCAAGGACTAGTGGATCATCTTAATGTTTAACTTCTAAAACGCATTTTTTACGTAAAATAATGTAATGCGCGGCATCTATGAAAGACTAGAATATGAATTCTTTTGACAATAACCTTAATAACGGCAGTAAAATTTGTTTCGCGATATTTCCAAAAATGATAAAGTTTAGAGCTCTCATTGCGAACTTCGGTAAAACGTATACAATTGTTTCCCGTGACGTCACACGGGACACAATAATTCAGTACAATTCATAATTCGAATGGCAGTGCTGAAGTAGGCATTAATTCCAGTCATTGTGTGTACCGTGACATCACACGCTTATCGACTGTTTGCAAATATCAATATTTTGACGGCTCGTATCTTCGGTACCATTCGGTATATTTTTAGAATTTTTTATTTAATGTGTCCTTACTAATTGTATCTATTCTTTTCTATTTCGTGTCCATAATCCATATCTTAATGCTTCCTTTGACGTCGGTTGTTTTTTTATGTAAAAAAATAACCCTACTCTCTAATCCGGCATTTTGATTGTAGAAAAACGTCGCTCTGCCATTTGCAATCCAGCCACGATACTGGCTACATGTGCTTTTATATAGAAAAGTGACATCTCTCAAAATAGTGTTTGGATACGATTGTAAAATTATGAAATATTTATAGAAAAACGTATTTTTAAGAGAAATGTGAAAATCCTTTTATTTATGTAGAAAAATAATATTTTTAATAAATTAATTAAAATAACCACAACATGTTAAACCTTATGTAAATACCTTTAAAATGATATAAAACACTTATATTTGAATATGAAATTTAAAAAAAAAATTATAAAATTAAAAACTAAAAACTTTAAACGCATGTATTGTAAAATTTGTTATTTTTTAATAATGCTACTTTTCTACTTAACCGACGAATTTACAATCAACGCGGGTTTCTTCTCATTCCCCTACACCAATAATAATAATAATAATAAATTGGTTTATAGACTCATTTGAGTGCTCCCCTCCACAGAAATCTTTAGTAAAAGGCGAAAGATTTATTCGTTATTGAAGGGAAACCAGAGTATATTATTGGATGACTTGTATAGCGCCGTTTTTGTGAAATATCACCTCAAGGGCGCTGTACAAATTTCAATAATTTCTACAATCTTACTTCTAACTACACACTAGACAAATATAAAAAATCTATGGCTAAAACAATGGATGCAAATCCACCGGTTCTTTGATCAGCGATACAAAACTATATAACAACTAGCGCGGTGCTTCCTATAAAAACATGTACATGTATTTTTTAAATTTTTTAAATTTATTTATTTTTTTATTTTTTGTTTGTTTTTTATTTATGAAAATGTACAGGACCATACTTACCTGGCAGGTCACTTGAGATTAAAGTTTAAAGATGTTTATTTATATACAATTTGCGCGTAGAGGATATAATAGCGAAGCTATAAGCCTCACATCATTTCCCAAATGGGGGTGTACTAGTTCCACCGACTTCGCGAAGTTGATACTCTTATGCAATATCGTATATATAAAAAAAAAAACGAAACGCTTAAATAACGTTATAACAAAATTATTCACATTTTGTCACGACAAATGGCCATAATTCTTATAAAAGCAATTGCAGACTTTATCAAACTTGTAATTTTATTTATTTTCGCATAGAACTTTCACAGTATCCGATTTCGGATCTTAAATATAGACTGGGTAGGTATTAGGTACTAGCCGGGTACCTCCCAGCCCGCTCTAGACCCCCCCACTTATTTACTGTAAATGAACCTTTTCAATACGTTCTCGTGCTGGTTACTTACATCGGTCGCTAAACCCAGTGGGCATTGTGTAGGCGTATGCCTTTCTTGGCAAATATACACAATTTTCGTTGTTTGTTTTTGGGGTGTTGTGCCGTGTTGCGCTACCCCCTTCTTTAGCCGACGTTTCGGACAGCGTTACAGTGTCCATCATCAGGGCAGATCCGGCAGATCCGACGATGTGTCGGCTAAAGAAGGAGGTAGCGCAACACGGCAAAACACCCCAAAAACAAACAACGAAAATGCTTTTGGCCGTGAAAATCTAAAAACATATCCAATATACACTATGTTTGCTTTTGTTGTTTATTTGTCAAAATTTTAATTGTTTTTTGTTAAAATCAAACAACATAGGTAAACGGACGTTATGTAAATGGACGATATGTCCACTGGGTTTGCATTGTTTAAAATTAATTTTTCCAGTGGTAGAAACGACGAACACTAAAGAACATTTTTTTCCACACACTAGTACACTGGGTTCGCATTGAAAAATTATGTATTTTGTCCAGCGATAAGAAGCAATGCATACCTATGTAGATATGTAACGACAATTCTCACAAAAGTCCACTATTTTTACCATCAGAGGAACCTTGTACATTTTTCACAATGGGTTTGCAATGATTTATAAATAATATATTTTTTAAATATTTTGTCAAACGGTAAAATAAAAAAAAATGTTCAGAGAAACCTTATGCACCTTTCGCGTATGTCCACTGGGTTCGCATTTTTTTTTCATTCACATCACAATCTTGGTCGGACAATATCAGTGCCACCTGAACCATAATAAATCAGCATATTTTATGTTGACTATATTTTTAATTTTTTTATTAGAACAAATCTCTTTTTATAACTTTTAAAAGGGTATTCCCATCAATGTAATATATCTTTGAAGAAGAAGATAACAACAATAATCGATTATTGTATTTAAATTGGATTTATTTTCGAGTTTAAACTAAAATCTATCATCAATATGAATATACATCGCACTGGTGAAAGATCACCATTCTGAATTAAAACAATTCAAGATTTGAATAAGGAAGTTGAGTCCTTTTTTTTATTTTTTTTTTTATCAATGTTCACAGGCAAACTTAAATACCAGTTTTTTTTTTTTAAAGTTCGTTTTTATAATTAAATTAATTCTACAAGTTTGAATTTTATTAAGCCCGCGAAAACGGCGGCAAGAGCATAATACCGTGCGGCAGAGTTCGTGATGTAACCCTGCCCTTGCTTGTGTGAAATATAAGGGAAAATATTTACAAAACCGGGACACGCTTAATATGGACGAAAAAAATAAATTTAAAAAGTTGTTAGATATTTACTAGTACTAATCAATTCAGTTATTGGAATTTCGAAAAAAGTGCATTTTAATGATTATTTTTTAAATTTAAAAACACGAAATGTCATTTTTCAACGAAACTTGCACCAGTTCCTAACAATTCAGTTATTGGAATTTCGAAAAAAGTGCATTTTAATGGTTATTTTTTAAATTTAAAAACACGAAATGTCATTTTTCAACGAAACTTGCAAACTTGGTCGGTGAAAAATGACATTTCGTGTTTTTAAATTTAAAAAATAACCATTAATATGCACTTTTTTCGAAATTCCAACAACTGAATTTACTGTATATATTATATAATATAATAAAAAAACTGGTATTAAAGTTTGAATGTCATCTACATGAATATATTCTTTATAAGTCAAAATATTTTTCACTCAACTTCCCTATTATTTCTCTTCTCGATCTCCTTTCCTTCCTACTCCCTTCAGCCTTCCAACCTACTTCAATTGGGGATACCTTAGTCCCACGGGCTCCGGACAGTTGGTAGCAGTTGGACCTCTTCTGCGGTATAAAATATAAATAAAAAATACGGTTCTAGCTACAAATTTATAAAACATTCAATCATTAAAAATTCAGGTCGTTCCAAAACATGACGCAGATTTTTTATCGTATTATTTTGAGCCGACAGATGTCAGACGTATAATTTTGAAAGACAATCAAAAGCATTTTTTATTGTTTTTATGTTTCATTTGGTGGCCGTCTGGGTCGAAAAGGGCCCAACGACAAGGACTAAAATATAATATGTTAATAATAATTGGGACAGGCCCTTTTTGTTTTTTTGCCGTCTTGACTCTGGAGCATTTGTTTAATGCATGTAGATAAGTAGGTACCTTTTCCGTATGGCGAAGGTTGTAATACCATTAGGGTGAAGTGATAAAATAAGTCGGTGACGTCTCAGGCATTCAAAAATCAAAAGCAACTTCGTATGAACGCAAAAAGGAAATCATAGGTGACATAAAATATGTATTCTAATTTTGGTTGTTGGTGCGTGAGTATTGTGAGATATTACTGCATGCGTAATGCGTAAAATTATTCAAGTTCAATGACCTTTTAATTTTTATCAATGAAACTACTTATCATACCAGATAAGCAATGCAGTAAGTACCTACCAAGATTATTTTATGAATTAACTAGCTGACCCGGCAAACTTCGTACCGCCTCAGAATCAATAAATGTTGTGTCTGAAATAAATTAAGTTTTTATTAAGTTAAAATAAATAGGTGCTTACTCTAAGTTCAAAAAATAAAATTGAGCTGTTGACTAAGCACGAAATGTTCGACACACTACACACTATTGACAGTTCGAATTGATTCAAATTATGTCGACCAACGCACATTATTTGAAAAGACATTCCGTACAAAATATATGAAAAAAAAAAATTTCTTCATAATAATTTTTCCAGTGATTTTTTCCAATGTTTTAATAGTTATTCTGTTAATCGGGACGGAGACAAATCCAACAAATCAAAGATCATAAAAATCGGTTCAGCCGTTCTTGAGTTGTAAATGGTGTAACTAACCCGACTTTGTTTTATATATTAAGATAATTATTTATTCGAAATGCGTATTTGTTTTGTTCAAATGCTTGATACATACAATCAATTTGGGAGGCGGGTATTGGTACTACCGCCCCGGGAACCATTTATTGGATAACCTACCCCTCTGCCATAGATTACCCCTAGGGGTTGCCTACGTTTGATGATTTAGCAGGAGCGCTCTTCATCAGGTGAGTTTTGTCCGGGTCTTGGTGGCGGATGCGTCTGCATACCTGCTGCTTGGCGGGCCGGAAGCTTTTTGACCTCTCCAGCCGGATTCTATCGACCCATCGCCTTGTACCGCAGTTTGGAAGGATGGATTCATACATCCGTCACTCCTGGACACAGAAAACTAACTAAATACGATAATTTTATTCGTAAAACGGTTAAAAACAAGATTGAAGTTCTTACGAACAAATTAACAGGGTTTCAATGTTTATTGGCGAGAAAATGGCAATTGAAATTACAACTAATAGACAAATTGTCTTATCTAGAATATAAAAATTAATGTTTGTTTGTTTGTTCGTACCTTATGTGCGGCCATACCGTTCATCCGATTGCGATAAAAATTTAGGAATATGATGTGCGTATACCCGGGATGGTTATAGGATAGTGAGCTCTGGCGTTATGCAATTATTTTCTAAACTATTCCTATACGATTGCGATTAAAATTTCATCCGATTGCTATTGATTTTTTTTTTATTGTTGTGAACATGCCCGTGCATACTTCTATATATACTGGTAAGTTCTGGTATTATGAAATTTGCATAAAAAATTAAATAGGTCCCGCGAATTGTTGGAAAAATGAGTGAATTTTATGGAGTTAGGCGGCAGGAAAAAAAGGCTGGGGGGAGGGGTATGCGGGAGGGTCGGTTGGGAAACTAAGGAGGGGTGCTTCGCGGTAGGGGGGACGAGGGAGAGGGGAAGGCGAAGAAGATGGAAGCGGAATGCTTGAGCGAGGGGGGGGGGGGTTGACGAGAAAGGTGAAAAGGGAACGCGGGAGGGGAAGGAGTCGCGGCAGAGGAAGGGGAAGAGGAGTCGGAAGTGGAACGGGGACGAATGGGAAATTACATGAAGGGAGAAATAATTTATTTATTTAATTGGCATTGCAACGCATGCCGGGTTTCAGCTAGTATACATTTAAAAAAATAAAATAAAATAATAATAATAATTCTGGTACTACGTAATCGGTTCCTACATGAAATTCACAACCATCGTTTTCCACAATGTTTTAATACATAAAGGAAATGGTTGCACCGTTCTCTAAGATGGCGCCTATACTATTAATAATTTAATACAAATTAATAGTATTCTTCGAAGAGTTTCTCACGAAGATTTGCCCGCATTATCCTTAATAATATTATCATAACATCATCGGGGTGCGTAATGGACCATTTCCTGTGTAATTCGGGGTAAGAATGCTAATTTAATAATATAATATTCATAGATTATGTATCGATTCATTACAGATCGGCCCCAGGGTAGAATCTGCTCAGAAAGATGACTAGGCAGTAGATCGTAGGTGAGAGCAAACTAAACTATTCTTGCGTTATGTACGCATTTATAAAATTATTGTAATGATAATACATATGCAGCTATCTTTACCAACCTGATTATTAAAAGGCGATGTTTGACTCAAAATATAAGGGGTGAACACAAAGTTATTTGTTTTTCATTCGAAAACAACGTATCTTCTATTCTATCTATCTATCTTCTCTCTATATGTAAAAATGAATCCCTGTTTCCCTTGGTCACGCCATAACTTCAGAGCAACTTTACCCATTTCATTCATATATTTTCTAATAAGTTTTCTAATACTTTGTAGAAGGTTCTTACGAAAAGAAAAATTTAAAAAATTGCGTAGAAAATAGGATAATTTCAGATAACTTAAGGCCTATTTTAACTTCGTACGTTTGACAGTTCGCGTTTGACATATTTAGAGATATTTCCTATACTATTAGTCCGATTGCGATACATATTTGGTGAGTTGTTGTGGACATGCTCGTAAAGGTTTTTATATAGCAATATTTCTATATTGGTGAGTTCTGGAGTTATGAAATTCGCAAAACAAATTGAAATAGGGCACACTAGGGTTGTTTGAAAAATGAGTCTATTTTATGGAGTTTAGCGGCAGGGGAAAAGGCGGGAGGGGCGGAAGGGAATAAAGGAAGGTGAAAAGAGAACGCGGCAGGGGAAGGGGACAAGGTTGGGAATACGTAGCGGAAGGGGTCGAATGGGAAAGGACACGCCGGGAGAAAAAATCTTTATTTAAGTGGCATAGCAACGCATGCCGGGTATCAGCTAGTTCGGATTAATTATCGCACTTTATCAAAAATTCTAATTTCGGTTGTAATGTAAAATTTTGTCATGAATTTCAGTGTACAATAAACTAAATAATGTATCAAATATTAAATAAAATGTCTTTCCTCGGCGATTTTCGGCCTCCTGACTGCGTATAACCCCTCTGTATATCGAATGGCCGAGTTTTTTAACTATCACCAGCATTTATTTTCGTTGTTTGTTTTTGGGGTGTTATGCCGTGTTGCGCTACCTCCTTCTTTATCCGACCTTTCGGACAGCGTTGCAGTGTCCATCATCAGGGCAGATCCGGCAGATCAGAATTTATTTGTTTATTATACGTTATCTTAAGGATATCTAAGCTATCAAGAGGTTGATGAAATGACCCATTAATGTTTTCTATTTTTTTATATTCTTGAGTTATTTAAAAAAAAAAGTGTGCTACAAATCTGGTCAATGTGTGAATTATATACGACGGTCCCGAAGAACAAAGTGGGATCTGCTAAAATTTTTTAATCATTTTGTAGGCTTATTTTGTTGATTTAAAAGTCTGTATTTTCTGAATTATGATCAATATCAAAATAACTTGATTACAAAAACAGTAAAAATGAACTAACGAAACTTTAAAACGGCTCTAGTACAAAACGACAAAATCGCACAACCGACATCGTTCTTCGGGACCATCGATGTATTAAATTATTATATTAAATTTTAGATCTTTGACAAATGTGCTCGCTTCAACCTTCAGAACCAAATAAAATTTCTACAAAAAGGTCATGATTTTTTAATTTGTTAAAAAAATTAAGCGTTTTTTAATGCCAAGGAAACAATAATTGCTTCCAAAGGACGAACAAAAAACACGAAAATCGTACCAAAAAGGTAGTTTCCTCGATGCTTTTTAACATAATTCGGCGGCTGGCACATTAGCATACGATTATTAACGTGTTCCCTTCCACACTCGTGGGTCCCAAATATACCAAACTAATGGGGGACTGATGGCGACTGATGGAGCCGATGGGGTCCATGGGAGAGCAGCCAACCTCTAATTGGCGTATTCCAGGAGACGAACGTTAAACCGCACCAGAGATTCATCTTTGTATATAAAAAAAACTTGCGTACGATGTTTGTCCAAGATAAAATCCGAAACGATTTTGAAGCTAATCAATGCAAGCAATTCTGGACTATCAACTACACCATTTTATATCTTTTTCTTTTTTATATATAAAAATCTCGTGTCACAATGTTCGTCCGAGGTAAACTCCGAAACTACTTAATCGATTTTGATGAAATTTGGCTTTCTGTGTGTAATTTGGTCCAAATTAATAATTTTTATCTCGATTATTGTCGTCAATATTTATTAATGCAATTTAAATATTTTTTATGGGACAATTATTTGAAATTATTTGTAAGTTCCATAAGTTTCTAACAGATTGTGGTGTGAGTTAATTTATTGACACAACACTTGGTTATTAAGGTTATGTAACCATCCAATATATGGCGTTGTGTTTCATTAGTCACAGCAAGAGAGAAGGAAAATGTTTGCGCGCACTGCTCCCTTTTGCTCCTACAGTGTAATACAGCCCGTTCGCCTCGCCCGACTACACTTTTCGTAACGCTCTCGTCACGCATTTTCGTCACGAAGTTTTACTTAATATTTGCACTAGACTAGGACTGTGGGCGCGTATTCCAAAGTAATTCAAAAATCTTTTAAAAGTTTTCGATACCATCGGTTTGCAATACGCATTACATTTAAACGTATCCTCTTAAAAGTGATTTGCCTGTTTATCATATACGCAAATTCGAATTCAAATTGTCATCAGACAAATATAATTATGCTTTTGTGTCACCTTAGAAGAATGTATGCACCCACTCGCTTTCGTTGAGATGAATTAGGATAAGTGAAAGTTTTGAATTAATTTCTAAAGTCAATTTAACTATAGCTAAAACTATTACTAAAAAAAAATAGTTTAAAAAAAGTGGTAGAGAATCAGAAATAAAAACGAAAATAATGAATCTTTTAAATTATAAACCTACCTACATATTTGTGGTGTGGGTATACAAAGTGATTTATTTTCTTGAAATTAATTATTAACTTAAAAGTGTCCCACGAAAAAAAGTTTTTGTAGATATTTATCTTTGTGAAAACACTCCTCAATTGCAGTTAATAAAAAAGAGCATTAACAGTTAGATCGTCTTAAACCATAGTGAACTGACTCACTTTTTAGAATTTCGACTTAGAGCTTGAAATGAGGGCTCCGAATCATAATCTAGCTCTGCCAGAGAAAACCAATCGGAGTATATTAATACGGTAATGCCCGTACGGTTCAAATTAAGGAACCCGACTCCGAGTAAATCTCCACGCCACAGTGTATGGACACCGTTCTGAACCATCCGTGAACGTGCATTTTTCCACGGTGCTGCTGCAGTAATATACACGCTTATCTCGCCCACACGCGTTTTGCAAACAGAAGTGGCGCCATCAGGTGAAATAATTGTGAAGTTTTCATATTATTATTTTTCCCTTGAAATTAAATTTGATATCATCATCGAAGTATATTAATACGGTAATGCCCGTACGGTTCAAATTAAGAAACCCGATTCCGAGTAAATCTCTAACGACACACTGTATGGACACCGTTTTTCCACGGAGCTGCTGCCGTAATATACACACTTAGATCTCGCCCATACGCGTTTTGCAAACGGAAGCGGCGCCATCTATAATACTATATTTAAGGAAAAAAGTATTTCACTGCTAGTAAGAGAAATACTGTCTTGATCAATTATAGACTCCAAAAAGTGAGTTAGTTTACTATGGTTTATGACGATCCAGTTTTGACGTTATGGACAATTCCGTATCCTTAATTAGAACCGATATCTCCATCACTGGATTCGTTGTCTACGATTTTAACCGCTCTACCGACAACTATTTTGGGCAGAGCATTTTACCATTTGACCAGAAGGTTTACCATAATAATGACGGTTATATTTTGTATTATAAAACACACTAGTAGTTGTAACGCAGTAAGCCGGCTACTTATGCGTGGCACGGTAGCGACTAGCCTCAGGTCCGAGAGACTTATCAATAATTTATAGTCGATTTGCATATCATTATGCAGGCATTTGACAAGCACATCTTGGGAATTGTTTTTTTTTCTAATCGATACGCCATACTTGTAAACTGGAAGGCCTTCGGACGCTGTGGTAAAACTGTGGCATTCTATTCTGGAGGTCATTGGTTGAATTCATTGTTGGGTTTCTACGTACTGATGACATTCAATAATTTTTCTCAGGACCTGTTTTATCTTTTTGAGTTGCTGTGCGGATGATTTTTAAAGGAAATAAATGAGAGGAAATTCTGGGAAGGAAAAAGGTATGACGTATGAATCCATCCCTTCTTCTTTACCCTCCCTTCTTTCCCTCCTCATTTCTTTCAGCCTAACAACATATTATCCCCCGATTCCAGATAGTTGGCGGCAGTTAGGACTTTTGTACAGGGAGAAAAATGTTATTCTAAAATACGATCATTTTATTCGTAAAAATGGGACTGAAGTTCTTACGAACAAATTAACAGAGTTTCAATGTTTATTGGTGGGAAAATGTAAGAATAATTTGTTGGTAAACGTACGAAATTACGTATACCAACCAATTATTATTACATTTTCCCACCAATAAACATTGAAACTCTGTTAATTTATTCGTAAGAACTTCAGTCCCGTTTTTAACCGTTTTTACGAATAAAATAATCGTATTTTAGAATAAAACTTTTCTCCGTGCATGGTTAATAGAAATAAAGAGAGATATGACAAGAAAGCGTGCTGACTGTTGCTGAAAATGCTAAGCTACGACCAATCAGAGAGGAATATCAAGAAGGCTGTGCAAAAAATGGGAAGGAAATAGGTATAAGGGTGGAAAGGAATCTGGAGGTGAGTGTCAGGATTGACGGACATACGAATTTATCCATCCCACTGCGGTGCAAAGCGATGTTCCGAGGGAGCCTCCCTTAATCAGTTTCCCCCGATCCAGCCTGGCACGTGTTGGTGAGCAAATGAATTCGCCACCAAGACTTAGACAAACCTCACCCCATGAACCTGGGCACCCCTGTCAAATCACCAAACGTAGCGAACCACTTGGGGTAACCTATGACAGGGGTGGTGGTTTTCCATTATTTGGTTTCCGTGTTGCCGGTACCCATAGCCGCTGTCCAAATTAGTGAAATTAATGAGGTTTTTCGTGTTTAGTTTTGGTGTAACCATCAAGTACCGGATACCAAGAACGATTAAAAGTTGCCGCGTAGTCCTTATTGATATTAATGGAGTTTGTTAATGTATTTTAATTTCCTCCAGAAAATCTAAAATCATATCTGTAGGCGGCATTTTTACAAACATCTGTTTACAAAGGAGTAGCCAGTGAATATATACATTTTGCAGTAGTATAGAAGAACGATGTTGGTGATGTTGAGTGTTGTGTCATCCTGTTTGCAATATTTAACTTCATTATCTACCTGTTTTAATATTTTATATTTAAATTCACCTTGATTCATTTCCGTCTATTGACTCTTTTACTTTTAAATTCACGTCTGTGTCACACTTTATCTTAATTTTTATACAGCAAAATTGTCTTTGTATCATTTTGTTTATGCTTTCACGAGAAGCAAAAATGTCAAGTCAATGAAACCCTTGTTATCAATTTCTTGCTAAAATTCATTAATTTCATTTCAAAAAGCCTTGCAGCCAGCATCTAAAATCATCTCACCTTTATTGCAAGTCCATCTGAACTATTTATACGCAATTAACCAATGTACAAGCAATCTAACACAAGTGTTATTATTCGACTATAACCTCCTGCGAAAGAAGTCATTATTGGAGCTCCAGAGACTCACTGTACCCTATACCATAACGGTTTATGTTATGGTCCATCTTGCTTGTTTCTATTAACTATGGTCACAACAGCCCTTTCCTTACATTACGCTATTGAATCTAAAAAGACCACAGAACGTCCCAGCATGTATCATCGACTTGCATAGATCTGTATAAGATACCTCACTGTTTGACGCCACCCAGCATTCATCTTTGCGTGACGGAATGCTAAAGAGAAGTTACCAAGTGAGGTATACGTGCATATCTCGCCAATAAAGGAGTGCAATAATAATATAATTCACAATAAGAGGAGAGCCCCGCAGGCTGTGTTCGCTGCAATCTGCAATACAGCCTGCCGCACGCAACCTTATTTGTGAGGTAGCCACATGCGGAGGACGTACCTGAAGGGTGTGGATAAGTTATGAGTTAGAACTGCGAAATATATCGGCTAGCCAAAAATCCGATGTAACTCTTGCATCCTCCAATGGAAAATTGCCACTTAATTCATTTTTAGAAAATAATTTCTTTAAAATAAACTATGATAAAACTATACTAACAGACAGACCAATTAGTCATAATAGTTTTACACGATACTCTCAGTATCGCCCTGGTGTAAGACCACCATTCAGAATTGAAACGTTGCTTGAAATGGCTGTAGCCCTGTTAAGTGATTAGATCTGAATAGCCAGGTACTTCCCCATCTTCCTCTTCCTCGTCTTTTTCCCTTCCCCACTTACTTTCAGCCTCATAACATACCCTAATTAGGGATGCCATAGTCTCACTGGCTCCAGACGGGAGCAGTTGGGACTCTTGTGAGGTATTAAATATTAAAAAAAAAAAAAAAAAACTGCGGGAGGTGATTCTACGCGATAGTAGGTATAAGTCAAAGAAGAGAAGTAACTTTTTTCGAAATTACTACTTTTAAGGGTACTTATTTGGAAAAAAAATAAAATTAGTACGGCGTGTGCGACCAGCACTAATATTTTCCGCTGTTACGATGTTACGCTGTTACGGGCCAATTACAACCTTTCAACAATCGCGCCCGACTGACTCACAGCAAATTGATCGGTAAGTTTGTACCTTACACTAAGGATTTTAAATATGTAAATCTTTATGTATATGAAAAAGAAATTGGAATTTCGGAAAAGTTAATAATCTTTTTCACTCGTACCATCACGTAGAATCCAGAATCCAGATAGAAAACAGATTTCAGAGTATACACAAAATAGAGAATCAATTGTCACAAAATTATTTTCTCAATAAATCGGTTTAATCGGTAACAAATCATTTTAGATACTATAAAAATTGAAAATGGGCTGGGGGAAATAGAATCATGTAAATAAGTCGTCTCAAAGTGGCCCAACCACAGTTTGAAAATGGCCTTGTAAGCTGAAAGAGCTTTCAAAATAATAAAAAAAACTAAAATAATTGCAGAACTAAATAATAACACTTTTTTTATAGAGAATACCTCACAAGAGTCTCAACTGCTTCCGTCTGGAGCCAGTGAGACTATGGCATCCCCAATTGGGGTATGTTGTGAGGCTGAAGAAAAGCGGGGAAGGGAAGGAGATGGGGAAGAGGAAGGTAGTAAAGTACCTGGCTATTCAGATCTAGTCACTAAACACGGCTAAAGCCATTTCAAGTAACATTTCAATTCTGAATGGTGGTCTTACACCAGGGCGATACTGACAGTATCTTCCACTCTGGAACGTGCCGCAAATATAGTATATATTATTTTTATTAATTAATTGTGAAATAACACAAATTAATCAAATAAAATATATTTGTGCACGCCGGGTTCGAACCCGCGACCTTCCGAATGGGAGTCAAGTGTCTTACCACTCGACCACGGATGGTCGTCATAATGATAATGTTACATACAAAAATATTTGCGCATTTTTTTTGTGTAAGGAAATAATCTTATGTTTGGTTATGAGTTATGAGAATAAAAGGAATATTAATGCTCTAAGATGATTTGCATGCATAAAAATTAAAAGAGAAAGGACGATAGCTGAATTTCTTCATGCAGTTGAAATTAGATCTCCGCGGCTTACCTATGTGTGTTAAAACCACAAATGCCTTTATTTTCTTTCACGTGCTTACCGCACGAGAGTCTCAGCTGCTTCGGGCTGGCCGGAGCCTGTGCGTCTACGGCATCCCCGGTTAGGGCATGTTGTGTAAGGAAGGAACTAGGAAAAGCAAGGTTGGGACACTTCCTATTTAGATCTGGTTAAAAAAAACACATAAAGTCACTTGAAGCTGAAGATCTGGAACAAATAAAATATCACTTTATGTTTTACACATTATTTTAGACATATTATACACTTTTTGTACAAATTGTTTAGACAAATTTTAATTACAAACTAACTGTTTTTGCTTTATTATTTATGCCCATTCCAAAAATAAAATTTATATAATTAGATTACCCATTTATTGGGTTATATATTATAATTGCGTTCCCATTACTCAACTTATTTTACTGTGTGTACATATCAAAGGTAAAAATTGGGAAAAAATAAAGGAAATTTATTTGGTATTATCTGCACAAGGAAAATAGCGCCAAAGTTGTTTTAATTTTTTTATGAATAATTTTATAAGAATGAAAAAAAGTTAGTCAATGGAAATAGTCAAAAATAATCTTAGGCATAAAGGGGTTTTTTTTTAAAGTCGTTTCTTATATAACTTCATATTTATCTAATGAAAAAACAAATTATTTAGTACATTATGTTTTTATTTTATGTAACGTAATTAATAATTATATTTTAATTCTAAAAAATAGAGAAGGTAGGAAAAGCTTCAATGTACCCATAGCATATGTTTTCATAATCATAATGTAAACCGATTTGTAGTAAAGATAAATCTAAATAGTAATTTGGCGTATAGCTTCATCTTAATGGTATCTTTCTTCAGAATCGAGACGTTTCTTGGGCTTCAACAGTGTTTAGTGGCTAGATCTGAATAGCCATATATCTTCTTCCCATCCTTTCTCTACCCCATTTCGTTTTAGTTCTAACGCCCCTTACATTTTGATAGAAAATTTTCAGATCCATTCTGTTGAGAATTTCACATACATATTATACATTATATAGTTAAATAACAATAGAAAAATTAGGAAAGAGAAGCCAAAGAGTCGTGATCACGGATCAACACCACGCGCGCAGAGTTTTCGTCCTTTCGAACGAAGATACGACCATTTCTAATCCATACAAATTTATAATTAGTTTCCTTGGCTCTGATCCTTGTAGCTGCGTGCAGGGCCTTGTTTGCGGGAGAGAGGTGTTCGTTTACGTATATCGGTGATTCCGTGCCATCAATGCCCAGGTGCGCAGAGTTTAGTTTGTTTGTCCTATTTTTCTTATTGAAGTTAGCAACTGCAGCCAGAACTTCATCCTTTACCCTTTTCCTCTTCATTCCATTCCATTCCATGTCCCATTTGGTGATGCCATTAGTCCTGGTTAATTCCCGTCAACTGGGAGCAGTTGGAACTGTTATGCGGTAGGTATTTTATTTAAAAAATAATCTTATATAGAGGTTATTCAGTTTTTTATAATGACATATCCTTTGTTGGTTTTTCTCCATCGATCTTCTCAATGTCAAGAGATAATAACAACTTCATGTTTTCAATGAATTCCATCCACTTTACACGGCATACGACAATGGGTATTATTACATATATAATATTAGTTCTTTTATGTTCTCATTTAAAAAAAAAACATATATAAGTACAATTCTGATGTATGTGTGAAGTAATTTAAGACCGGTAGATAGCCGTCAATCCGTATTGAAGACATCTGACGAGATGACAAAGAACCAAAAATTAATTTATTACTTTTATTTATTTATTTCTATACTCGTACTTTACTCGTATACTCGTAGTTTAAAGATGATAAGTGAAAGTAATTAAAAAAATGTTCGTAATGCAGAACATGTTTAAAGTTTAAATGTAGAGTTTAAAATAATCCATAACCGTAAGTAAATGGTTAAGTAATCTTTTGTGAACACCTCACTATTATATAAAATTTACTATGATAAAACTATACTAACAGACAGACCAATTGGTCATAATAGACCTGATATAGTTTTAGATGACAAAATTTAAAAAAATAACTTATATTATTGATGTAGCTATTCCAAATTCCTGTAATATTCAAAAATCTGTTTCTGAAAAAATAAGAAAGTATACAGATTTAGGAAATGAAATTAAAAGAATTTGGCATTCTCAGACTATAAAAATATTACCTTTTGTTATTTCGGCTACTGGCATTATACCTAGCTCTTTTATTAAAAATTTAGGCATATTAGATTTGTCAAAGAATTTGTATATAAAAATGCAAAAATCAGTCATTTTCAATACATGTAGAATTACGAAAGATTTTTTAAATATTTATATTGAGGGATCAGTAGGATTTATCGGTCAAATTAGGAATTCCACAGAGCCGAACCCTCTGATATGAAAATATCTGGAAACGGTGAATTATATTCCCATTTAATAGTTTGGTAGATTAACGTGTTGTTCTTGTATTGTTTTGTATTAATTATATTATATAATACACTTGCATAACGTGGATTTACTAGATGATCATTTATATGGAAAAGTGTATGAAAGGGTTTAGTTTTTCCTATGGGAAAAACTAAACCCGTACCTGAAAATCTGGTGCGTAAAAAAAAAAAAAAAATGAAAAATCTATTTCTGAAAAATAAGAAAATATACAGATTTAGATAATGAAATTAAAATAATTTGGCATTCTCAGACTATAAAAATGTTACCATTTATTATTTTGGCTATTGGCATTATACCTAGCTCTCTCATTAAACATTTAGGCGTATTAGATGTGTCAAAGAATTTATACATAAAAATGCAAAAATCAGTCATTTTAAATACAAGTAGGATTACGAAAGATTTTTTAACTATTTATATTGAGGGATCAGTAGGATTTATCGGTCAAGTAAGGAGTTCTACCGAGCCGAACCCTCTGATATGAAAATATGATGAATTATTTTTCCATTTGTTCTCTGGTGGGTTGACGTATTTTGTTTATTTTTTAAATTATTATTTTTTTTTTTTATTAAATAAAACCACCTCAAGGGCGCTATACAAATAAATATAGTATATAAAAGAATTAATATATCTGGCTTACAACTAAGGTTTATGATTATAACAAGTTTTATTTTTATTTTTATGGAGAAACCTCACAAGAGTCCCAACTGCCCTCTTCTGGAGCCAGCGAGACTATGGCATCCCCAATTGGAGTATGTTGTGAGGCTGAAGGTAAGTGGGGAAGGGAAGGAGATGGGGATAAGGAAGGTGGGAAAGTACCTGGCTATTCATATCTAGTCACTAAACACGGCTTAAGCCATTATTAAGCAACGTTTCAATTCTGAATGGTGGTCTTACACCAGGGCAGTACTGAGAGTATCTTCCACTCTGGAACGTGCCGCAAATATAACATATATTATTTTTATTAATTAATTATGAAATAAAACAAATTAATCAAATAAAATTTATTTGCGCACGCCGGGTTCGAACCCGCGACCTTCCGAATGGGAGTCAAGTGTCTTACCACTCGACGACGGACGGTCGTCAAAGTCATAAGTCTTAGATGTAAGTGGCTTACATCTAAGACTTATAGCTAGTGACTTAGAATTACGACTTATAACTGCTGCTTTATAGTGACCTAATGATATACCTACATATTTACAACTGTGACTGTGAAGTCAGAGATTTACAACTAACTTATATACAAGATAATGATGATGTCTCTACCTACAAGATAGACATATTTTAAAAGATTAATTTTAGAAAGGTCTGGAGATCAAGTATATAAACAAAATATATATAAAAGCCAAAATTCAGACATGTTAAATTTATTGTTCAATAATATACCCACCAACATATATTTTAATATACCTAGGTAAGTACCTGAACTGATGCTTATATTAAAAAAAAGGAAAGTCATTTTTAAACAATTTGTTGGTTTTTAAATAATGGGACCATTAAATGCATAGCGTGCATTTCGGTGGCATTTAAAAATGCATTTACAGTGGGAATGCTTATTTATACAGGGGCGAATTTCGCAAGTAAATTATTTGTTATCGTGCCGAAATCAGAACTTACATAAAACAAATTGAAGTAATTTATATATTTTTTTTAGATTGTATGTTAAAAAAAAAATACTATTTTTATATTTTAATATTTTCATAATAAAAAAATTAAAAAATCGGGTTAGAAGAGGAAGTCAAAATCATCACATTGCTAACATAGTAGGTACCTACCTACCTAAAATAAAAAGCTAATGAATTGTTTGTACAAAGGTAGATGGTATGTGGTGGTATATTGGTATCTAGGTAGTTAAGGATGAAGATAAAATAATTATCCATTTATTACTTACATAATTCGACTCATGTTCATAATCTCATCGACTCCAAGGTACCTACCTAATCGAGCAACCAGGCAAAATATATTATTCTGCAACAATAATTCCGGGACCAATATTAGCATGGAGCACGGATGTATGAAAAAATTTTTTTTTTAAGATTCAGATTTCTAAAAGGGGGGGATTTGTGCCTTATGTTAAAGTAAAAATACGTGGAATTTTTCATTTCATTTGATTAAGATCTTCAGCCTCCGCAGTGACCCCAAAAATTGAAAAATAGGGTAAAAAAGTTTACAGTTTATAAGGCGATACATTGTGATTAATTTAGTGGTAAGTAGGTGTTTAATGATAAACAATATATAATTAAGATATTTATTAAGGCATCGCTCTAAAAAAAATTAAATTTGAAACAAACTTATACATTTATTGTTTAGGTTTAAAATCCTTTTTAGTTACAAATTTAGGCACTTTGTTTCGCGATTCCAGCTTGACATTTATTGCACCTAATCGCGACTTGCTTGTGCACTGAGAAATAGAAGCCTCTGTCGTATTCTTTACAGCTCTTTCAACAGCTTGAGTATGGCAGGGAAGCCTCATAAACAAGAGTTCGCTTTCACCACCAGATTCCACGATATTCTGAATTTCCTGGTCCGAAAAGTTTTTAAAAATCGATGGTTCGGTTAAGTTTTCCTGCCAATTTATTAAATCAATATATGTAGAAGCATTAAAATCTATCAATGGCACTTGAAACAGTCTAGGTGTTGGAGGTTGAGTAGTATTGCGTGCCTTTTTAGTATGCGGCGGGCTGCCAGCTCTCTATATCATCTGATATCATCACAAGAAGAATCCCTTCAGGATGCGCAAAGTAGCCGTTTCTTTGGATAACAGGATCTTTAATTTTTTTTAGAGTTTCTGGCAGGTATCTGGAGGCCTTGATAATATTGAACAGATGACGCGTGCCATCTTTGCGTGATGGTTGAGAACCAAGACGGTGCGTAAACTTTGACCACAAAAGTAGCCAGAGTTTAAAATTTTCAGATGGTTCTTCAGTTGATGCATACAAACGTTATTCAGTTAGCACGCGTGATTCAACGGGCATGTGATAGTTTTCCTGGAGTATTATTGCCTAGGTCTTCTGGAAATTCACCTGAAATTACCGCTGAGACAATTTTATACAAGTACTGTTGGTCTGAACTCAGTAGCATTTGACCTGTATCCCATGTAAATGGATCCCGGCTCTTGAATCAGTGAGACATGTTCCTCCACAACCATAGTCCTATGGCACTTACCACCCTTTTTAATAATTTTCAAAGTTTTTTCTTTTTTCCCGTCAAAGTATAAAGCCAAGAGCTCTGTAATTGTTGCATTTTCTATTATTTTTTCACTGGTTTTAGTTCTCTCTCTTCGTAACTTGTGCCGATCAATGACCTCAACATCAGACCCAATGTCGAACAAAACAGATGATGCTGTTGCTGCTACTGCTCTAACAGACACTCCATACCTATCACATGTCTTCGATAATGTAGGAAAATTAAGTGTCGATTTTTTTTGGTTCTTTTGCAGTTTCTGATTGCAATTTCATTTGATGTCTCTTCCACTCATAGTATTTCACTACATCTTCGTAAGTAGGTAGAACGTTCTCTTTCATCTCACAAACATCACCAAATAGAGGAAATTTGAATGCACTCGGAGTTCTTTGCATAGTTGCCACGAAAGAATATCGAACGTATTTTTAACGACAAACGAGCGTGCGACTGATCCGAGCCTGACGAAGCTAAGTATCACCTCCCGCGTTTCCCCTCTTTCGTTATTTAAATTATAAAACACAAATTCCAACTTCTTTTTATATTGTGTCGAATCTATATTATACCAAGTAAACTTTCTTGATAAAAATTGGTATGTATATTCAAAAATATCGTACATAAACATGACTTCCAATTAGAGTGTAAAACCGACTATTTTCATGAATTCAATGCCATTGCGGAGGCAGTTACCCTAAACAAAATTGAATAATATTTTACATGGCTTAAATTAAACCTAAAAGCCACCAAATTTTGACTATTACATTACCGTGCAGTGAAAAAAAAATTTCACTCCACCCTAACCAATATACTTTAGAGTGCTAGTACCTACCCTGATGTATGGCAGTGAAGCATAGTACTAACCGAGAAAGTATGAAAGTAGACTGAATGCTGTAGAAATGAAATCCCTGACGCGTGTGTGTGGTAAAACCATATATGATCGTGTGAGAAATGTGGAGATCCGAAAAGAACGCAAGGCTGATGAGATTGTTTGGGCATCTGAGCAAATGAATAAAGAAAGGAGTGTAAAGGGAATATATGACGCGGATGTGAATGGTAGAAGAAGTCTCGGACGACCGAGGAAGTGACACGATCAAGTGAATCAGGTACTTGAGTCGGGCCATTTCTAGAGTCAGAATAATAGAAAAGTAAGTATGAGACGATGTATGATGTGAATATGAGGCAAGGAGTGTATGCCAAGACCGAGTTGTTTGGCGGTTAGTTAGTTTAGTTAGTAATACTAATGTACCAGACCGTTACGCCTTATTTTTATATTATAGCATATTTTATATTTCGACTACCATAATACGGGCATTTGCCTAGCTTGGTAGTCAAAAAGCCATGTAAATTTTTTTTTATAGAGAAACCTCACAAGAGTCCCAACTGCTCCCTTCTGGAGCCAGTGAGACTATGGCATCCCCAATTGGAGTATGTTGTGAGGCTGAAGGTAAGTGGGGAAGGGAAGGAGATGGGGAAGAGGAAGGTGGGAAAGTACCTGGCTATTCAGATCTAGTCACTAAATACGGCTAAAGCCATTATTAAGCAACGTTTCAATTCTGAATGGTGGTCTTACACCATGGCGATACTGAAAGTATCTTCCACTCTGAATAAACCTGTAATAAAGAAAATTAAAAAAAAAAAAAAAAAAAAACATTGACACGTGTAAACTTATAAGATTTACGGTGAACATTTGTATAACTGCTTTTATCAATATCTCAAAACTAAATATTTGAATTTGATGTGACCAATCAATTGATCGACTTGTCTAATCCGTACCTGTAATTTCAACATACCTGTATTTCTGTTGAAACACGCGATTTTTTACGCCGGTGTCCGTTTTTATCATAACTAAGATATTTATTCAGTGATAACCTCATTAAAATAATATTAATTCGTCAAATTTTCTGACTCCTAACACCTTTGCTCTTCCACGCGTTCAATAGGGGAGAATGAAACGCCAATCGTCATTGCGTATAGATTATGAACCATGTTAAACTGAGTACATTCTGAGAAAATCGATAAAAACTGTTAAAAATAACAGAAAATAACAATTCTATTTATGGACAAAGTAGGAAAAATATATTTCCTTTAGTATAAGAATACCTACCTATATTTATGGCAAATATTAATTATTTTTTTCTAGAAAATTGAATTTTAAAGCGTTTTTCTCACATGCTTCATATTCCATGCACAGTTTTTCTCACATGGTTCAGTTTTCATCATAATTTTACCATAATTTTACCATATTATGTCGAAATATTTAATTTCAATTTAATCAAATTTGTCAGCTAGGCATCTCAAAATGATGTTAATATTGTACAGACCAAGGCAATTGAATTGTGTAGTGGTACGCAGCGGATATGACTTTAAAAAAAATTTATTATGTACTATTTTGATTGTCCTCACATGATTTATTTTCTATGCTGACTTAAAGTCAAATACATAAAAAAATATATATATATATATTGTTTTTTAAACTTGGTTTTGTGTCATGTGAAATTTCACTAAAATTCTTTGCGCTATTGTTACATTTTTCCGGCAAAACAAAAAAAAAACACTCTTAACTGAACGAAGACTACGATTATACGGATTTGTTTACAGAAGCGAGAGGTACTGCATTCGAAAGAAAAGGCTCCACGCTAAATAGCGGTCGGTCAAAATATAAAACCAAACAGAATTATTATGTTTTTAATAATTTTTTTTTTGTTTCAAATTATAAAATATAGGTCAATAATCTTACCCTACCTACTGAGTTGTTAATAAAAAATATATTATATGTCATGAAATAAGCATTTCCTTGGGTAGAAATTTGAATTAAATAGGTACAATCAGTCGTTTGTAATTTGCTTTGATGCCCATCAAAAGATTTTTTTTTCTATATATTATCATATTTTTATAGTAAGTAAAGCAAAATTATGATTTTAAAGGCAAATTTGGAATTTTTTGTGAGTTAATTTTAATAATTTAAAAAAATAATCTTACCTAAAATTATGTATCATGAAATAAGCTTTTTGGGTAAATTTTTTAATTAAATAGGTATAATAAATGTGTGTTAACAAAGTACATTAGTCGTTTGTAATTAGTCATTGATGTCCATAAAATAATTTTTTATCATTTTTCTTTTATAAATCATATTTTTATAGTAAATAAATAAAAAACAAAATATTGCAAAACTGAAAAGTAACTGCCAAAGCCTCTAAAATCGTGGAAAACTGATTTCTTTCATTTCCTGCATTTTAAATTAAAACACAAATAAATAATAAAAAAGCACACATCCTTACCTAGATATTTGATCTAACCTTAGAATTAAAAAATATTTTTCGGTTTGGCTAAGTATTTTGACTTCAAATTGAATTTTCGTATGAAAAAGTGCTGCGCATAGGTGAATTGGGAATAGATTTATTTCATTCAAAACTTGCTTTAATATATACCTACTTCAAGTGAGCAATAAAAATGCTCAAAACGCATGATGATAAATTGTTAAATATCGTGTACTTCTTGTAAGTATTTTTTGATCATAAGTATTTATGATATTTTAATAATGTCTAAACAAAATAAGTGTGTGATAAAAATTTGAAATATTTTAGTTTGCAAGACCTTAAAGAAATTAAAAAAAAACTGGGGTATTTTTGTCACAAAACATGTTCTCGGATTTATTTTTTAATGATTTTAATTTAACTAAAATTAAAATTCTGAAAACTGTGTAATAAGAGATAATATATTGATTTATTTGGTTGTATGATTATATGATTTGAAATTTGTGTTGTTTAATAGAATCTATCGTTTGAAAATTGAACAAATCTGCCAACGACCAACGGTATAACCTTAGTATATTAAAAATACAATTAATATTTCAAAATATTAAAACTGCGTGTACCAGATAAAATAACAATCTTTCAAAATCAATTTATTAATTTGTAAAAAATAGTCAATACGTCTAGATTTTGATTTAAAAAGGACTAATTTCCGGTATTCTCTGGTAATACCCTGTTAACGAAAAATGTCTGCTGGAACACGAATTACAAAATAACGGGATCAGCGCGGATCACGTTACTGTTCGCATAGCATGTTTTAATTGCAAATGAATTGATCCCATTTCCTTCAAAACCAAATTCAAATGCCTAGACCTCTAATGTCCTTGTTGGATAAAAATCTATTATGAATATTAGTTGTTTTGGGTTTCATTATAATGAATTCAGCTTGTAACACCGAAGGGTTCGGCCGTGCTGTCATTATCATTTTTATGGTCACAATTCACAATAGATATTATAAACATACACATTTTCCTCAAAATTATAATACTTCTCGGTAAGGTTTAAATCATAATATTTAGCAAGAGATTGTCTAAAACCTTTTGCAAGGTAAAACGACAGTTTTGGATCCACTGGCAAAAGTGCACAAGTCTATTTTTCACAGATTCATACTTGAAAAGATAGGTTTGTAAAAATAAATTAAAATTTTAGTAATCCAAAGGTCAGTGGTTGAGTGGGCATAGCGTTTGGGTCCCACCCAGGCATTCGATTCCTAGGCTGGCTAAGTCCTCCATCACAACACAAGCAACATCTTCCGCTTAGTGTGGTGGTAGTAGGAGATTTTCAAATGTTGTTGGGTTATTCGTAACCCGGGAATGTTTGTCTTTCTTTTAAAAAATTAAAAATTAATTAAAAAATTAAAGGGCATTAATCAAATGACTCTTAAAAAACATTAAGGCTCGGTATTACCCTTTCTAAAAGAAGAAGAATGAGAGATACGACAATACGATGTTTGCGAGGTAGCGCGTTAATATTAAAAACGATAATATTGAAGCGAAAATTGTGAAAATGTTTAATAAAATATGTCTTGTTAAAAAAAGAGCCAAAATCTCGTGGGGCTTGTGTTAAGTAGCATTTAAAGAAATATTGTGAATTTTTTCATACCTATAACTTGTGAGAAAGAGGAAGGTGGAGAAGTACCTGGCTATTCAGATCTGGTCACCAAATACGGCTAAAGCCATTTCAAGCAACGTTTCAATCTGAATGGTGGTCTTACACCAGGGCGATACTGAGAGCTGAGAGCATCCTCCACTCTTTAACGTGCCGCAAATAATATACTATATATTATTTTTATATACTAACATAAATTATTCAAATAAAATGTATTTGTGTACGCCGAGGTCGAACCCGTGATCTTCGGATTGGGAGTCGGGAGCCTTGCCACTCGACCACGCCGCACAGTGGGCTGAAAATCGCCTTTCATTGACAGAGACAATACGAAGACACACATAATAGACACAATACGAAGTATGTCAAAAAAATATAAATAAGTAGTAGTATATCTGTGTGTAAGGATGGAATAGCCAACCTTATGATTCCAGAGATATCCTCATTTTTAATGTCAGTGCCATACAATTTTTTATTTAAAAAATGATAACTCCTTCATTTGTACACGCAATTGCCTCATACGAAATTTTATAGCATAGTAATGATCAGCAGAACCCATTTCTAGCCAAAAAAAGAGCCTTGAAAGTTCAAGTCTCTATGTCTATGAAAGGCGATTTTCTGCCCACTGTGCGCCGGCCGAAAGAGAAAAAATAGGAGAAAATTAGAGACATGTTTTTTGAAGAAAGATTTCTTTAGAGGCATTAACAGATCCTTTTTGGATGGAAATGGCGTTCGATTCACATTTCATCACGTTAACGTCTTAGGTTTGGCACACTTATTGCAGGGCCTAACAACGAATAACAAACTAACCCGTTTATATTTTTGTTAAGAGGGTTTTACCAAAGAATACCGGAAAATAGTCCTTTTTAAATCAAATTCTAGACGAATTGAATCTTTTTAACAAAAAAAAACATAAATTGATTTTGAAAGATTGTTATTTTATCTGGTACACGCAGTTTTAAAATTTTGAAAAACTAAGTATATTTTTAAGATACTAAGGTTATACCGTTGGTCGTTGGCAGATTTGTTCAATTTTCAAACGATAGATTCTATTAAACAACACAAATTTCAAATCAAATAATCATGCAACAAAATAAATCAATACATAATCTAGTCAAAGCAGTTTTCAAAATTTTAATTTTAGTTAAATTAAAATCATTAAAAAATAAATCCGAAAACGTGTTTTGTGACAAAAATACCTCAGTTTTTCTATTTATTTAAGGTCTTACAAACTAAAATATTTCAAATTTTTTTACACACTTATTTTGTTTAGACATTGTTAAAAAATCATAAATATTTATGATAAAAAAATACTTACAAGAAGTACACGATATTTAATAATTTATCTTCGTGCGTTTTGAGCATTTTTATTGCTTACTTGAGAATGTAGTTATATATTAAAGCAAGTTTTTAATGAAATAAAAATCAAAAATTTGATACGAGGAATAATCGATCTTTCTCATTGGAACCTCCCTGTACAGTTGCAAACATTTTTAAAATTTTATTCTCAGCCGCTGGTCAATCACTCTTAACTCATGTATAAGTTCAACAGGTTTGTGTTGTGTTTTGTTGATTATTATATGATTTAACTACAGATTTTAGGTAAACATATTGGTTTATCTTATTTATCTCTTTGTGATTGTGAATGCTAACTACTGAAGTAAAATGTGGCGGAAGTGTGAGAATAAATATTGTGTTGTTTATAATTCAAATGACTGAATCTTTAAGTTTTTATTTAGTTTTTCGTCAAACAATTTTTACTTCAACTGCGCTAAAGGTTAGACGTACTCAATTTTTTTTGGACGCGAGGTCCACTGATGCCAGCACTACTAGTAAGGTAAGTAACAAAGATTTTTTGTAATGGATAATAGTTACTTGTTTCTTTTTCTAAGCACACCTATCGCAGTCGGTGACGTCTCTCCACTTGACCGTGTAGACGAGCCGTGTAGTGAACCCGAGACTAAATTGCCGCCGTCTACGACACTGCAATTACCCCGCGGACCTAACGATTGTTATTTGATATAATATGTATTTAGGTTGGTCGGGATTACCGGCATTAGCAGCTACAGAGACCTGGGATGGAGCTAGCCACGAGAATGGTACTCAAATGTTTTCACATAGATCTTTCCATCCACAAGCAAATGCTTTTAAGCGGCGGCATCCAGAATTTCTATCGATTTCTAACATATTTTCTATAAAAATATATATGTTATTCTTTAAGATAGCATCTATACATTCCCCACGCCGAAGCGGTAATTATTTGAAATTCCCTCGATAGAAATAAATCGCAAAGTATGCTCTGAAAACAATTATTTTCACGTTTGTGTCTGTTATTTTAACCGCTTGGACACATAAGCTTGTTTTCACGGTAATTTAACGTAGGTAGACATAGGAATGACGTATGTACCGTACCTGAGTTATTAAAGTTATGTATGAAAAAATTTACAATATTTCTTTAATTACTACTTAATATATCCCTTGTTTAGATGTTTGCTCTTTTTAAACGAGTCGTGTTGTTTACACATGTTCACAATTTTTGCATGAATATTATCGTTTTTAAAATTAGCGCGCTCCACATAAAATCAAATAAAAAATACGTATAATCACTGGAGCGACAGAGCAATTAAAATATTTTTTCTCGGATTGCTAAAGGAAAATTTTCCGCCCACATTAAAAAAATCATACCTCCGAATTTGAATAGAGACATACCAACTTATTATAGTTCAATGTAGCAAATGAATTCCCCTATCTTTTGTCTATTATCACATATTTGTAGGATTTATAAAAAAAAAATAAGTCTTTAACTTTAAAACATTTTAAAGAATCCAGAGAGTATTTATTTTGTTATATTTTGAATGTACAATATATTACATAGTCGTTTTGATAAAAAATTTTTTTTTTTGAAAATTTGCCACATTTTGGCAAGAAAGCAATCCGAGGTTTTGGAAATATTGGCATAATGTGGCAAAAAGCGCTCGTGTGGATTAAATTAACATTGATTGAAAAGATATGTTAGTATAGCCTTCTTGTACCAACCTTAAACTACTGCTAGTGTATTAACTTAACTTCAGTGCAGTTAAATATATCCGCCACATCTGCGTAGGTTTTTATAACTAACTTCATCTAAGCGAGAATTAAAAATGCTTATCGATGGTATATTTACATTTTAGGTGATCCACTAGCCCTTGATAAATTCTAATGCGGAATCCCCGCCTCTTTTTGGGAGGGATATAATAATTCTTTTTTGGAAAGGATGGAGAAGGTATTTGAGAGTTGTTTTTTACAGGTTGATTTCGTAAAGCCATGTAAAAACATTAACTCCATTCTTACTTATTGTTTATTATAATAAAAAGGAAATTTAAAATCGTTTTTACTCAACCAAGCAACATAGAGTCATAATACTTATAAATCACAATTTATTAAGTTAAATCTCTTAATAATAATAATAGTAAAGAAACATTTGTATAGCGCAGTTTTGTGATGTTTCTCTTCAAGTGCGCTTAACTAAAACAAAATTTTAAATAATCCTACAGTGATCCTTACGAGTCCTTACAAAGTATTGAAAAGTAATTTTAAATAAAGAATTTACAGTATACGAATGTACGAGGCAATAACAACAGAACAAAATTAACAATAACAGTGCTCTTATAGCACAGGACAATATTAGTAGAAAGTAACGGTGCTATTATAGCAGAGGACAAAACGGGGACTTTAAAACTAAAATCTTAATATACAAAACAAAGTCGGGTTAGTTACACCATTTATAACTCAAGAACGGGTGGACCGATTTTTATGATCTTTGATTTGTTGGATTTGTCTCCGTCCCTATTAACAGAATAACTATTAAAACATCGGAAAAAATCACGGCAAAAATAATTATGAAGAAAATAAATTTTTTCATTTATTTTGTATGGAACGGCTTTTCAAATAATGTGCGTTGGTCGACATAATTTGAATCAATTCGAACTGTCAATGGTGTAGTGTGCCGAACATTTCGTGCTTAGTCAACAGCTCAATTTCATTTTTTGAACTTAGAGTAGGTACCTATTTATTTTAACTTTAAAAAAATCTTAATTTATTTCAGCTAATAAATTAAACACAACATTTATTGATTCTGAGGCGGTACGAAGTTTGCCGGGTCAGCTAGTTTAATATAAAACAGGTGCAGAAATAAGAATTTATTAAATTAAATTGATTAAATAAATAAAACAGCTGTTTAGTTGAAGTTTGGACGGCGCTGGGCGACAATCTGTAGAGTGAAGATTTCTTTAATATAATATCATCTTCGGACCAGGTTATGTAAAACATCGCGGCCATAATGACTGGCATAGGGACCCTGTAATATAGCATTATTTAATCTCTTCGAAAATATTTTGGGACGGCGATTTATAATGTAAATTACATAATGAGCGGTTTTCGTTTTCGATTAACTGTCTTGGCTCGTATTAAAAGTTAAGAGTCTTCCTAATCGATAACATGCCGTTGTTGTTATTGCTATCGCTCTTGTTGTAATGCTGTCTTTTAAATTTAAATGTTTATTATTTATCCAGTTATAGGAAAAACGTGTTTAGAACGTCCTAGACACTTGTGTTTTATTAGGTATTTCAAAGTGGCAAGTCAATTGGTAAACCTACAGCAATATAGCCCATATAACAGGTAAAAATTATAAAAGTTCAATATAAAAAATAAAATATTTTTATTTTTAACCTTAAATTATAATACTTTAATTATTCACGCAAAACACTTCAATTATCTCAACCAAACGTATGTTGACAAACTTTCGTCATACAAATGGTTGAGTATTGGAGAGTTGAGCGCAGAAATAGAAGGATTTATGCTTGCTATTCAAGATAGAGTCATTAATACCAAAAATTATAGGAAGCATATAATCAAAGATCCAAATCAAATTGATGATTTATGTAGAAAATGTATGGCTTTTCCGGAAACTATAGAACACATTATATCAGGATGTTCTATATTAGCGCCGTCTGAGTATACATTTAGGCACAATCAGGTTTTAAAAATAATTCACCAAAGTTTAGTAATTAAACATAACTTGATTGACTGTCATAATATAGTACCATATTATGAATACGAACCAAATTCATTTTTAGAAAATAATTTCTTTAAAATTTACTATGATAAAACTATACTAACAGACAGACCAATTGGTCATAATAGACCTGATATAGTTTTAGATGACAAAATTTAAAAAAATAACTTATATTATTGATGTAGCTATTCCAAATTCCTGTAATATTCAAAAATCTGTTTCTGAAAAAATAAGAAAGTATACAGATTTAGGAAAAGAGATTAAAAGAATTTGGCATTCTCAGACTATAAAAATATTACCATTTATTATTTCGGCTACTGGCATTACACCTAGCTCTCTCATCCAAAATTTAGACTTATTAAATTTATCAACGAATTTATACATAAAAAATGCAAAAATCAGTCATTTTAAATTATACGAAAGATTTTTTAAAATATTTATATTGAGGGATCAGTAGAATTTATCGGTCCAGTTAGGAGTTCTACCGAGCCGAACCCTCTGATATGAAAATATCTGGAGTCGGTGAATTATTTTCCCAAGTGGTCTCTGGTGGGTTGACGTGTTGTTCTTGTATTGTTTTGTATTTATTATACTTAAATAGTACAATTACATAGCATGGATTGACTAGATGATCATTTGTGGAAAAGTGTGTGGAAGGGTTAAGTTTTTCCTGTGGGGAAGATTTAACCCGGACATAGAAGTCAGAAAATAAAATAAAGATAATATTAGCGAAAGTCAATCTAAAATCTGAAACAGAATTATCAAAAAAAGATACGGATACGTCTGGGACTCGAACCCTGGACCTTGGCCCAGAAATCCGAAGGTCCTGGGTTCGAGACCCAGATGTATCCGTATCTTTTTCTGATTTTATTAATTAATACATTAAAATAAAATGTTTTATTAAAGAAGGAGATAATACTAACAAATCTAAACTAAATATGAAAATAGAAGGAAAGAAAAATTAAAAGCTAACGGTCGCAACTAATTAAGGTAAATGTCAAAAGAATTCATATTCCACGATTTCATAGATGGCGCGCGTTTAGTATGTTTACTTATAAAGGCTTTTTACAAGTTATGCTTTGAAATATTAAGAAAATTTTAATATTCGCGAAAGTATACACGCAATATGAATATTAACAAATAGTCTTGTCAATTAAAAAACTCCAATCTTTCAAGAAAGGCTAGCAAATACAACATTGGATTGAATCACAGATGAAATATTGGATTTGAGTTTTTTATTTGACCAAACCATTTGTTAATATTCATATTGCTTTTGTACTTCCACGAACAATAAAATTTTCTTAATATTTCAAAACATAACTTGTAAAAAGCGTTTATAAGTAAAAATACTATAATAATAATAATAATTGGATGACTTGTATAGCGCCGTTTTTGTGAAAAATCACCTCACAAATTTCAATATATTTCTACAATCTTACTTCTAACTACACAATAAACATAAAAAACCTATGGCTAAAACATTGCATCCACCGGTTCTTCGATCAGCGACACAAAACTATATGTACAATGCATCTGACCAATTAACGCGAAGCTGCCTAAAAATGTACATGTACATGTATTTATTTATATTTTTTATTAATTTTTTAAATTTTTATTATGAAAATGTACAAGACCATACTTACCTGGTAGGTCACTTGAGATTAAAGTTAAAAGATGTTTATTTAGATACAGTTTGCGCGCATAGGACATAATAGCGAACACATGTTTTTCGAAACATTATTTAATCCGCAATATAATCTGCAATGTCCCGACTCTAAGACAGATCACTATGAAATGGGGTAAAGCTATCGACTAGCGATCCGGAGATGGCAGGTTCAAATCTCGGCGCGCACTAGTAAATTTTATTTGATTTTTGTGTTTTTACAAATATTGTGAAATCATAAAAAAAAAATAATAATATATAAGGAATATTTGCGGCACGTTTCAGAGTAAATGATACTCTCGGTATCGCCCTGGTGTAGGATTACCATTTACCAAAATCACCCCTCCCACCACCCCCACCTAATAACATCTAATTCATTTCTGTACTTGTTTTAAATTTTAAGTTTAGTTTTAAGTTTGCTAGTGAATGACACGGATGTGTCGAAACCGGTAGCATAAAAATTAAAATTTAAGTAACGATAGTACATTGAAAATTAAAACTCTTCAAAACAAAATTACCATTTAGAATTTAAACTTTGCTTGATATGGGCTTTAGACGTGTTTGGTGACTAGATCTGAATTGCCAGGTACTTCCCCACCCACCTCTTTCCCATCTCCTTCCCCTCCACACTTACCTTGAGCTTAACAACATACCCCAAATGGGGAAGCCATAGTCTCACTTACCTACTCCAGGCGGTTGGGAGCAGTAGAGTATAATTTATTTTTATAGTGAACTCCTCACAAGAGTCCCAACTGCTCCCGTCTGGAATCAGTGAGACTATGGCATCCCCAATTGGGGTACGTTGTGAGGCTGAAGATAAGCGGGGAAGGGAAGGAGATGGGGAAGAGGACGGTGGGGATGTACCTAATAATCTTTTTAAATATAAAAATTAACAAGACTCACAAAAATAATAAAAGATATTAGCGCCATCTACGAAAGCGTAGAATATGAATTCGTTTGACATTCACCTTAACTCTGATTTTAAATATGAGATTGACAAAGATTTAAATAATAAGAGGTCTCAGTGGCCGAATTGGTAAAGGTAAGACGAGAGATCCTGGGTTCGAGTCCCAATTGCGACCATTAGCTCTTTAGTTTTCTGTGTCTTGTTCATTTTCGTATTTAGTTTAGATTTTTCAGTATTATCTTCTTCTTAAGCGATATTTTACGTTGATTATTATAAAAAAAAGTTAAACTAATAACAAAAGTATATTTTAGTTCATTATGCAAAGGTGTCAGAAGGCATTAAAATGTCCATCTTTTAATATTTTGCAAACGAAATTAGTTGAGAAAAATGGTACTGTATCACATTTGGCTTCATGATAGAGCTTTATGAGCGATTGACCAGCAGCTGAGAATAAAAGTTTTAAAATAATTGCAACTGTACAGGGAGTTTCCAATGAGAAAGATCGATTATTCCCCTATCAAATTTTTTAAATTAAAAATTTAATATCGATTTATTTCATTCAAAACTTGCTTTAATATATATACCTAGATTCAAGTAAGCAATAAAAATGTTCAAAACGCAGGATGATAAATTATCAAATATCGTGTACTTCTTGTAAGTATTTTTTGATCATAAGTATTTATTATTTTTTAATAATATCTAAAAAATAATTGTGTAAAAAAAAAATTATATTTTAATTTGTAAGACCTTAAATAAATTGACGTTCTGGGATTTATTTTATAATAACTTTAATTTAACTAAAATGAAGATTCTGAAAACTGTGTTGACTAGATTATGTATTGATTTATTTTGTAGTATAATTATATGATTTGAAATTTGTGTTGTTTAATAGAATCTATCGTTTGAAAATTGAACAAATCTGCCAACGACTAACGGTATAACCTTAGTATATTAAAAACACACTTAGTTTTTGAAAATTTGAAAACTGCGTGAACCAGATAAAATAACAATCTTTCAAAATCAATTTATGTTTTTTTTTGTAAAAAAGAGTCAATACATCTAGAATTTGATTTAAAAAGGACTATTTTTTGGTATTCTCTGGTAATACCCTCATAAATAACTTTAGTTATATTACCTATTATATGTTTACCCTTTGTTTCTATCTTTTATTTTTGTTTTCTTTACTCATATTTATAATGAAGTTAGTACATGAATCCCAGTATGTACTTATGTTCTCTGTGGGATGTGTAGGATTGCATGTACCTTCCCACATTCTGGAAGAAATACCATTATTATTATTTTAATGTGAATACCGCACAAACATACACGGAGAAATTTTTTATTCTAATATACGATCATTTTATTCGTAAAAACGGTTAAAAACGGGACTGAAGTTCTTACTAACAAATTAATAGTGTTTCAATGTTTATTGGCGGGAAAATGTAAGAATAATTTGTTGGTAAACGTACGAAATTACGTAGGTATAACAACAAATTATGATTACATGTTCCCGCCAATCAACATTGAAATTCTGTTAATTTGTTCGTAAGAACTTCAGTCCCGTTTTTAACCGTTTTTACGAATAAAATCATCGTATTTTAGAACAACATTTTTCTCCGTGTACCTGCCAACTCCTTTCAGTTTTCCGAAGTCAGTGGGACATAGTATACGGCATCGCCAATAGGGAAGTTGAGGGAAAAATATTTTGAATTAAAAAAATTATTTTCATGTAGATGACATGCAAGCATAAATACCATTTTTTTTTATTTAAAAAAAAATACTATTATTTAAGTTTGCATGTGAACATTGATAAAAAAATGACTCAACTTCCTTATTCGGGTATGTTGACTTCAACACTCTTTCACGGATTTGAATCAGATGTAGAGAAAGGTTGTAGTGGTCTAGTAAATGGTTATTCAGTTTTTGCTATTAAATATGGCTAAAGCCAAAGCAGGCAATTTTTTAGATTTTAAATAGTCGGTTTTCACCTACATGTGTAACTGTGAGTTAGTACCTATCTAAAAAAAATCGCAAAAATTGAAATCTAAATAACGCAAAATATTGAATTTTTAATAAGAAAAACTCTGTTTTTAACTTTTGAAGGTTATTCCCATCAATGTAATATATAATTGAAGAAGAAGATAGCAATAATAATTTAATTTTTTAAATACGGAAATGAACAAGACACAGAAAAATAATAAGAGATAATGGTCGCTACTGGGACTGGAACCGGAAATACGCTTTATCCAATTCAGCCATTGCGATCTATTATGAGACGGTTGTATTTGTCAACTTAATATTTTAAAATTTAATGATTAATAATATTGTCTTCGTAATATATCATTGAAGACGAAGATAACAATAATAATCTAATTTTTTAAAATATGAAAGATACAGAAAGATAATAAAAGATAATGGTCGCAACTGGGACTCGAACCCAGAACCTTACGTCTTACCGGGACATACACCTCTACCAACTGGGCCACTGCGATCTATTATGAGACTGTCATAATTGTCAACTTCAAATTTCAGAATTAACAATATTATCTTCGACTAATGTTTTTTTTTACGGTAAGACGTAAGGTTCTGGGTTCGAGTCCCAGTTGCGACCATTATCTTTTATTATTTTTCTGCATCTTGTTTATTTTCACATTAAAAAAAATTAGATTATTATCGTTATCTTCTAATTCAATTACATCGATGGGAATACCCTTTAAAAGTTTAGAAGAGAGTTTTTCTTTATAAAAAAATGAATATTATCTTCGACTAATGTTTTTTTTTCCATATTATTAGCAGCCACCTTTTTTCATTGGAAACAAGTAGACGTGAGGTTCTGGGTTCGAGTCCCAACGCGGCCATTATTTTTTATTATTTTTCTGTGTCTTGTTTATTTTCATATTTTAAAAATTAGATTTTTATTCTTGTCTTCTTTTTCAATGATATAACACATTTTTTTTTTTAAATAGCACAATTTTTAAAGTAGTGAAAATCACTACACTCGTAGGTACAACCAAGGCTCTGGGGGTAGTGAAACCACAACCCCTTGCGTCTGCGAACAAAAAAATCATCTCAAGCACCCTCTTCATTCCCCATCCCCGGCACCCCGAAGAGGCAGGCAGTACAATGGCGCGGTAATTGACAAGTTCCTAATACTGGAGGGTTACATTATGGCGCTGCGTCTCTGTATCCGGACGTTTTATGCACTCGCCTTTGGGGTGACAGTATTTTGTTGATTTAAAAAAAATGGTAAATGAATTTTACAATTTGGAAGGCCGGTTTGGATGCCACCCAAAGTGGTTTGCTACGTTTGGTGACTTGGTATCCGGGTTCAAGTATTAAGTCATATATGTATTAAGTTATGTTTGATTTGGTGGTATGTATTAAGTTATGTTTGATTTGGTGGTATGTATTAAGATATGTTTGATTTGGTGGTATGTATTAAGTCATATATGTATTAAGTTATGTTTGATTTGGTGGTATGTATTAAGATATGTTTGATTTGGTGGTATGTATTAAGTCATATATGTATTAAGTTATGTTTGATTTGGTGATATGTATTAAGTTATGTTTTATTTGGTGGTATGTATTAAGATATGTTTGATTTGGTGGTATGTATTAAGTTGTGTTTTATTTGGTGGTATATATTAAGTTATGTTTGATTTGGTGGTATGTATTAAGTTATGTTTGATTTGGTGGTTTGTTTTAAGTTATGTTTGATTTGGTGGTATGTATTAAGTTATGTTTAATTTGGTGGTATGTATTAAGTTATGTTTGATTTGGTGGTTTGTATTAAGTTATGTTTGATTTGGTGGTATGTATTAAGTTATGTTTAATTTGGTGGTATGTAATAAGTTATGTTTGATTTGGTTGTTTGTATTAAGATATGTTTGATTTGGTGGTATGTATTAAGTTATGTTTGATTGGTGGTATATATTAAGTTATGTTTAATTTGGTGGTATGTATTCAGTTATGTTTGATTTGGTGGTATGTATTAAGTTATGTTTGATTTGGTGGTATGTATTAAGTTATGTTTGATTTTATTTTATTTTATTTAAAGATGCAAATTTTTTTACATTTTATAATAAAGTTCAATAATGTTAGCCTCACTAGGTGGTGTACCCGTGCTGAGGCCTCCATTTTATCTACAAAAAAAATTTACACAGTACATTTAAAAATATATGAAAAACATAATAATTTGTGAAAATATGAGCTAATTCTTATTTGTAAGCTTTTATAACGGTCACTTGATGAAAATTCTCCAGTCGTAAAGAATCATTAAATTCCAAGTCTTTCAAAGTAAGTATTAACTCACCTTTGGGTCACTGCTCTATTGCAACTCATTTGTTTAAGATCCGAGTCCTCGATAGTCCACTCTGCGAGTGCGGTGTGGAGGAGGAGACTCTTAACCATATATTCTTTAATTGTAAAAATCATTCTTCCTTCAAAAACATTTATCGTTTGCTTATTAAAATTACCCACAATTCTCCCCTTAGTATTCCGTATTTGCTGTCTCTCAACAATTCTCGCGTTTTTTCAGTTTTATACAAGTTCATAGACTTAAATGAGTTCAATGTTTGATTTGTCCTGTCCCCTCGTAGATTAACCTAAAAAATTTAACTATCTTTCTTAACTTTAATGGCACAAAGCACTCTTCTTAGGGTGAATTGCCTATTCCATAAAAAAAAAAACTCACCTTTGGCACTATACTTCTTATAAGTGAATACCAAAAGTGATGGGGGGCAGTAAATGTAAAATCATGCAATGTCCAGTGTTTTCAATATAATGTCCTCCGCGTGCAAATTGGTATCTTCTCCAAGCATAAACTTTCTTATTAAAGTGTGTTTATCGGAAGTGACCGACCAGGTAAGTATGTTTCTGTATACAATTGTAAATAATAAACTTAAATATAGCCTAAGAATTATATTATAAATAGTACAGCGCCCTTGAGGTGATTTCTCACAAAATTTATCCAATTTTTATTCACCAGATTTACAGGAACGGGTTTAGTTTTTCCCATAGGAAAAACTAAACCCTTTCATACACTTTTCCATATAAATGATCATCTAGTAAATCCACGTTATGCAAGTGTATTATATAAGTATAATTAATACAAAACAATACAAGAACAACACGTTAATCTACCAAACTATTAAATGGGAATATAATTCACCGTCTCCAGATATTTTCATATCAGAGGGTTCGGCTCTGTGGAATTCCTAATTTGACCGATAAATCCTACTGATCCCTCAATATAAATATTTAAAAAATCTTTCGTAATTCTACATGTATTTAAAATGACTGATTTTTGCATTTTTATATACAAATTCTTTGACAAATCTAATATGCCTAAATTTTTAATAAGAGAGCTAGGTATAATGCCAGTAGCCGAAATAACAAAAGGTAATATTTTTATAGTCTGAGAATGCCAAATTCTTTTAATTTCATTTCCTAAATCTGTATACTTTCTTATTTTTTCAGAAACAGATTTTTGAATATTACAGGAATTTGGAATAGCTACATCAATGATATAAGTTATTTTTTTTAATTTTGTCATGTAAAACTATATCAGGTCTATTATGACCAATTGGTCTGTCTGTTAGTATAGTTTTATCATAGTAAATTTTAAAGAAATTATTTTCTAAAAATGAATTTGGTTCGTATTCATAATATGGTACTATATTATGACAGTCAATCAAGTTATGTTTAATTACCAAACTTTAGTGAATTATTTTTAAAACCTGATTGTGCCTAAATGTATACTCAGACGGCGCTAACATAGAACATCCTGATATAATGTGTTCTATAGTTTCCGGAAAAGCCATACATTTTCTACATAAATCATCAATTTGATTTGGATCTTTGATAATATGCTTCCTATAATTTTTGGTATTAATGACTCTATCTTGAATAGCAAGCATAAATCCTTCTATTTCTGCGCTCAACTCTCCAATACTCAACCATTTGTTTGACGAAAGTTTGTCAACATACGTTTGGTTGAGATAATTGAAGTGTTTTGCGTGAATAATTTTATTTGACCAGGAATCTAATAATTCCTGGTTGGTATTTATAAAAATGTTGGCATTCTCGTCGTATAAATTTAAAGGTGAAATATTTCTGTCTGCCTTGCAAATTATTTTATGCAGCTCTGAGCTATTAGCTTTTCTATGGAAAAAATTTCTTAACATTTCTACCTGATTTTGTTTTAAAGAAGTTATTTTGACTATACCTCTACCTCCTAAATTTCTAGGTAAATTAATTCGTTCTATAGCTGAATTTGGATGATGACAATTAAACTTTGTTAACGTAGTTCTAATTAATCGTTCTAAGCTATCTAAATCTGTATTAGACCATTTAATTATACCAAATAATAGAGGTATTGCCCAACTATTTATTGCCCTTACTAAATTTTTAGCAGATAGATTGCATTTTAAAATTTTTCTTATCCTAGTTTGAAATTTAATCCTAATATCATTTTTAATACTAGTATGATCTAATCTATTCGATTGCGGGTATCCTAAGTATTTATAAACCTCATCCCCTTTCATACTTTTAATTTTGAAATTTCTAAATATACCCTCATCTCCATCTATAATTTTGCCTTTCTCTATATGGATCGTTCTACATTTATCTAAACCAAAAGTCATTTTAATATCATCTGAAAAAATTTTAACTACCTTAATCATTTTCTCTAAATTTGATTCAGAATTTGAAAATAATTTTATATCATCCATATATAATAGATGCGAAATTGTACTACTCTCTCCTATATTTCCCTTAATTTTTATTCCAAACTTGCTTTTTATTAACATTTTAGATAGAGGATTAATTACATTAATTACTATTATTATAAGATTAAGATAAATTAAACTTAAAAACAGAGATTTGAGATTAAAGTAAAATTAAAAATAAATAAATTTTATATAAGGTTTAAATAGGTATATTTATATTATGAGTTGTGTGTTTGTGGGTGATTGTGTTTTATATTGGTTTTGTGTGTTACTTTATGTTTTATTATTTTATGCTATGATATTTTGGTAATATTGTCTTTTTTGTTCTTTAATCCATTTTGTAATTTTGTGTCGGAATTTATTTTGGTTTTCCTCAATTCTATTTTCGAGTGTATGTATTTATAATAAATTTTTATTGAACTTATATATTACAAATAATTGTAAAATGTAAGTTCTCCTCTCCCGAGCACAAGCATCTACTTTATTAGGAGAGTTTACGTTATACAGGATGTCCGGGGGTAAAGTGCATCAACTTCAGGAGATGATTCTACATGATAGTGTAAGTAAAAAAGATAAATAACTTGTTTTGTAGTTCCAACTTTTAGGGGTACTTTTTTGGTAAAAAATCAAATTAGTACGACGTGTGCGCCCAGCATAATTAGGTATTTTCCGCTATTACGATACGCGCCAATCAAAAACAACGTCGCCACAACGCGGCCGGCTGACTCACAGCAAATTTATCGGGTAAGTTTGTACCTTACAGTAAGGATTTTTAGTAGGTACTTCTTTTCGTAAGGGAAAAAATGTTGGAATTTCAAAAAAGTTGTTAATCTTTTTTACTCCTACACGGAGAAAAATGTTACTCTAAATACGATCATTTTATTCGCAAAAACGGTTAAAAACGGGACTGAAGTTCTTACGAACAAATTAACAGGGTTTCAATGTTTATTGGCGGGAACATGTAAGAATAATTTGTTGTCATACGTAATTTCGTACGCATACCAACAAATTATTCTTACATTTTCACGCCAATAAACATTGAAACACTGTTAATTTGTTCGTAAAAACTTCAGTCCCATTTTTAACCGTTTTTACTAATAAAATTATCGTATTTTAGAATAACATTTTTCTCCGTGTACCATCATGTAGAATCACCACCCGAAAGTTAACGCACTTTATCCCCGGACACTCTGTATTATGTAAAGCAGTATAATTATGCTTTAATGAGAAAATTTAATAAAGCATTATAGTTTATTGGAAAAGCGTTTCATATTTTTGTTATTTAATAAAATTGTATGTTGTATTGTCACCCTATGGGAAGTAAGAAGGACCCCAGTGCCTAGTGATTCGCACCACCCTACAGTTTTCCAGTTCACTGATATTAAAAGGAAAATTGCTTCATCGTTTCAGTTTTGGATTTATCAAAATCATTTCTTCTTGTCGGTCATTCGTATTTTGATAAAAAACGACCTACCAAAATGTGAAAATAGAACGATCAACAATCTCGATTGAAAATTTAAAAAAAATGAGAGAAATCTTATATCTGCTAATTCTTGATAGAAAAGTCTCAGGAGATAATTAAAAAATACTAATTTCGGTTGTGATTCTGTTTGTGACTCGGGTTTAATGACCTCTACAACTTTTCTTTCGAAGTGTTTATTTAAAGAATCCAGACAAGCGATAAAGTATCCACCTATGCCTAATATAATATTTTAAACGTAAATTTAATTTATTTGTCATTTTCAAAGTTGGAATTGCTAGTCTAATCGAATAATTTATTCACCAATTTGGTTAAGAGAATGGTTATAATCCATGTATGTGTATAAATGAACGTTTGAAAAACTTTTGAATAATATAGGAGGAGTATTAACTTTGTAGCTCGTTATTTTATGTAACGATGGTCCTTCCTTATACAGAGTACAACAAAAATAACGAGTTTCAACTTGACAGCGTTATAAAAATATATTTTCATCCCGGCAGATGAATAATATATTTCTTGTACATAGGTAGTTGAAATGCTGGAGTATAAGCTGGAAATAATAAAGTGGTTGTTATTACTCTGAGTAAAACGATTACGAATAAATGAATTTCCAAATTGTGGAAAAAAAATAATTGTTAAAACACGCATTGTAGCGTCATCGTTTAACCGTGTCAATTTCACGATATTTGATATTGTTTTCCAGATGCTTAAGAGGCTAGACTTTAAACGACACGCGGAACACCCTCGACTGTCATTCTGTCCCGCTCACAATAAGCTCACGTACACTTACAATACATGCGAATGCGAAATGAGCGAATGAGACAACGCTCAAATTTACCTACAGAAATCGCTCGAAAAGGGGTTTATGGAGAATACACTTTTCTACACCAAAACTTTCACGAAATTGAAATTTTAAAAAATATATATTTTTTAGAAAGAAGAAGCTACGTCGGAAGCTTTTTATAATTTTATAATTCTTTATGAGAGTGGAGTTAGCAGCAGTTTTTCCTTAAATAATATTTTTTGATAAATCGTACATGTTTGACAGTGAATGTTTACGTTAATACGAAACGCATCAAATATTCGAAAACATACCGACATAGTTTTTACCCTCTAAAAGGCATTATAAAAAAAATATATTCATTTTGTGCAATTTTCGATGTAGAAAAGTGTTTTTTCCCGGGCGTCCTTTTTGTATGGGCCGAAAAGCGAAGTCTATCGTCTTAAGATATCCATTTCATGTACATAATGGTTAAAAAAGCCAAATTCACCATTTGGAGATATTTTTCATATGACCTACAAAGTGTTGTAACCATGTGACCTACAAGCGAAAAATAAACATGATAAAATGTCACAGTTTCGGTAATAAAACTTATCGGTTGGGGGTGAATCAAGGACTACTTCAATTGCCGTTTCTAGAATTCAGACTATCCCTATTGATGTATTATATTTAGGTGAGTCTCAAAACGATCAAATTCTACTTTTAACCTACAATTAGTACAATTTGACCTCCAACGCTTCCAAACCACTAAATCCGGTCCCGGCGCACTGCTATTCGTGATAATAGTTGTTGGTGCCTTGCATTCATCCTAATGTACCTTTTCCGAAAATAATTCTACCCACAAAATCCTTTTGTTTCCTTACCTTTATTGTCGACCGAATGCAATAAAATTGTCACACTAATAGTTAGTTCAAATTAGCATTTCTTCCTGTCAGCATCGCAGTGTTGAATACGGAGCTGGTATTTCGACCGTGTTGGAAAGTGCTTATGAGAAGCAAGTTCTATCGTGTGCTAGTGAGCTCTTATTAAGTGAGAACCAGCGGAAAAATTGTAAAGCGAAGGAAGAAAGCGGTAAGTCGACAATTCCTCTCTTCCGCTTTTCGGGACCTGTTTCTGTCCCCAACACGAGTTTCTACGAGATATTAGTAGATACGCAATAGCTAGAGCCTCTAGGACCCATGATATTTCATGGGTCTGCGCTAGATATGCATACTAATGTAGATAATTTTATTCGAGAGCCATTCATTTTGAGAATTAGTTGTCCAAAAAAAACGAGTAGGTATAGCAGCCCATAATGGAGTTGATATAAATGAGTTATATTTTTCGTGTACATGTGTTATAAAATTTTTATCTGCTACCAGAATCGACACTGCCGTGATATCAACCGTGTACGTACATGTTGGGCGCGCGTTTGGCGTGTTTCCCGACTATGCACCAAGAAATACAAAAAATGGTAAATTACCCATTACTTAAAAGGTAATAAATACATTTATAAAAACTTTTCTTCGGATAGATACTAACTGCAGAGTTCCTGAGTTCGGGTGTCAATCGAAATGTGTTTATGCTTTCTATAAATTGAACACATTTCTTTTCATTTGAAGTGCGTAAAATTTCGTTTTAGCATAACGATTAATACCAGTTCCATCAGGCCTGTAACGACACCTCGCATGACCGCTATGTGTAATTCCACATTAAAATACCAAATAACATACATTACTAGAACATTAACTGCACTTTTGTTCCGTTCAATGTGTTGCGGTTATATCTTATGAATAAACTTGAAGCGACGGGTGCAAAAGCGACCTGTGTCAATACGTTGTTGTATTTTTTATTTTATAGTACCAATTTCTAGTTTTATTTAAAGTTTTTTGCTACTTGTACAAATTCGTTAGAAATCAGTTAGAAAAGATTGCATTTCGGTGCCCCGAACACAACACCAGATGGAACGACTTATTTAGAATATCATACCTACTGTAAATTCAAATAGGGCAAAATTCTTTGCCCTATTTTGGTACCTGTAAAACTCACAATACTTTACGAGATTTATCGTATAAAATGCAGTTCACTAAATTTATACCTAAATTGTAATATTTTATTTATTTTATGAAAATTATACTAGATATATTATCCATAGTTTTTTTTTACTGTTTCGAATAGTTATAATCTTGCGAAAACTGAATTTCTTTATTTGCTTGTAATATTATGTAAATCTTTATAATTTTTTTTTTTTGATTTTGTGATATATTGTGTAACAATGGAAGTTAATTGGTCTAGATTAGGACATACGAATGTTTTGCATGTTTATACGACTTTTTTATTCCTGAATAAATATATGATAGATGAAGACAATATTAACGATACAGCGAAAAAAGAAAGTCTGAAAAAGACACGGTCAGATTTAAGAATGTGACCTATCTTTTCTTCTAGAAATTTGACCGTTCTTCCGAATCAAATAATTTTTCTGATTTTTCTGTTTCAAATTTTTGACTGAGTGTCATTAATATTGTCTTTATTAATTATTATTATAATTTGCGGTTTTACCCATAAAGTTAAAAATAAACACAAATAAACACAAATAAATAAATATTTATAAAAAATATTTATTAATTATTGTTGATTTATCAGATATTTTGATATTGTATTTACTTGATAATTAATGATAATAACAATATTTTGGCGATTTGTAAAGCGCCAGAAAAATAATTTCAAGGGCGCCGAATATATATATATATATATATAGAATGGAACCAATGAAACCATATGGAAACACATGGAATCAAATCAACTGAATCATTGAATTTATGATAATAATTTCTTGTTACTGTTTTTCTTGTATCCAAAAATAACAAAATGGTTACAAATTTTAGGCCAGAAACACAATTAAAAAAACTATCTTATAATTATGTATTACCAGCGCCTAAAATGTTTCTTTTGATCCAAAATTTTTGTTATCTTTTATTTTCTTTTTCTTTTACTGTTTTTCTTTTACTGTTTTTCTTGTATACTGTTTTTCTTGTATCCAAAAATACGATACCTGTAAATTTGACTGTATTAGAACGGGAGATCTACCTAGTTGGACAGTCAAAATGCCAATACAATGTAAATGTATTTTGGTTATAACAAAATAAAAAATTAATAAATGATGGACTGGATACGTTTCAATAAATAAATCACCGATTTGTAAAAATAATGTGATAACCACGCCGGTATAAAAGGTTTTATAAGCAATACAATTTTTCCTGGCTGCCAATAACCTGTGTTTGAATAACTCCTACTACCTACCATCGCTGTAAGCGTAAAATGTTGCTTATGCAACGATGGAGGAATTAGCTAGTAGAGCAATTAATTCCACGCTGTAACGCCTGAACGGAAACCCGACAATAAAGAGCATTTCCAAAATGGGTTTTCTTATAGACTTTTGGAAGTAAAACTTCTTTACGCACGCTTGACTTGGAGGGTAGGCTGGCGAATGCGTGACGAGAGCGTTACGAAAAGTGTAGTCGGGCGAGGCGAACGGGCTGAATCACACTGTAGGAGCAAGAGAGAGTAGTGCGCGCGCACATTTTCTTTCTGTCTAGAAGTTTCACTTCAGTCGTGTGGTCTAAAGCACACTCGTATTTTTAAAAAAAATATTTGTCATTACACCACGAATGGCTGAGATTTCATAATAACTGTGAAACGGAAAGTTTTGAGTTAGGCAGACAGGTACCTACCCACATATTTCCTAAAGCAGAGAAAGAGAGACAAAATTCTTAAAGTAAACTCTAAGTAAGAAAACGGTTTTTTTTTAATAGTGGTAAAACTCATATAAAGCCATACATTATGTAATTATAAGTAGGTATGATTCTACCGACCTAAGAATCTAGTGAAATTTAAAAAATATTTTCATCAAAAAAAGAAGGTAGTCTTTTTTTGACAATATAGCTTCAAATCATTGGAACATTTCACTTTATAGACTAGTACCTACTTGGGAAGGCACTTGCGGTCAGGCAAATATTCATTTTTACGCCACCCTGTCGTTGTATTGCAATTGGAACTAATCAAATGTGGTTCGGTTTTGTGGGTCACCCGACAAAACAGACATTACCTTCGATTCAAAATGATCATTGGTTTTTTTATCCGTTTTTATGGGACAACTTTTACTCTGGTAAAAAAAATGATATAGGTACAAAAGTGTGTACCAACTAGTAGGAACGAGTCTTTGAATCGGTGATAAAGTAGGTAAGTAAGTAGACGAATATTTTTATTCTATATTTAAAAAGTTGTGTATTCAATCGAAGTTTTTTTAGCTTTAAATTGCCATTTCTATATCTGCTCTTAGATGTTATATTTGGCCAATGAAGGAAATTTGAACAAGCTAGAAGTTTTACAGAACAGAGCTATGAGATATATATCTACTGAGAAAAGGCAAATACGCAAGGGTTAGCGCCTCCGCCCACTCAGGCAACTGAAAACTCTCAACTGCCAACTGTCTTTGTATGACAATGTGATAGCCCGCACACTACACAATCACACAAAACCCCGTTGTCAATGGTAACGCAAGCGGTGACTTGCGACCATCTTGCGACTGTCACTGCTCATTGCCCAGGGCGACCGTTGCTAGTTGCTAGCTGTCAGCTGTCTCGTAGTTCGTATATGGTTAAACAAGCTTTTTGACCAATCAACACAGAGAAAAAGCCGGTTTTAGTTGGTTTTCAGTCGCCTCAGTGGGCGGAGCGCCTTAATCAAATGAGAGATGAGCTAAATTGGATTCCATTGAAAAAGATACTGTTATTTAATATGTTAATTTTTATGCATTAAGGATGAAAATGTTTTTAATAGAGATGTACATAGTTACGAAACCAGAAATATAAACGTAGTTAGATTGCCACATGTGAACAAATCAAAATCACAGAACTGCCTAATGTATATAGAGGAAGATGTATAATAAAATGCCTGAAAGTCTGTAGAATGAATGTATTTAAAAATAATCGTACATAACATAAAAATAAACAATACATAGCACAGCATGTATGACGTACGAAGTAATGCAACAATTTCACAATATCGTTACCAAAGTAGCTCTAAATCAAGTACTATTTATTTGTATTCAAAGATTCTATTTATATTCTATATTTATATTTATTGTTTTTATATTTCAGCATGAGTAGTTCAAAACATGAGCGCGGTGTATACTCGTATTGTCGTATAATATATTTTGTACTGAAAACATGTTTTAAATTAGTGAAAATAATCATGCTTATATCTATATATGTATTATAAGTTCACACTTCTCAACACATAACCTAACATAACTTCAAATCTTTATATTGTAAATCTTATTGTTATTCCTCTATCTTGTTATCCGATACCTTGTTTACACTTTTCAACACTCCCAACTTACCTACTTATCTCATACTCTGTAATTCTGAATTAATTATTTGTTACCAGGTTAATTAGGTAAATCCGAATAGCACACATGCTACCAGATTACTTTTTAACATAGTCACAAAAAAAAATGTATGTATATATTTTTATATATTTCTTCATAACACAACTCAGTTTCAGACTAAAATGAAATTTCTTGTTTTTTTGGTTTTTTGTTTTTTGTTATGCAATTATGTACATACTTAAGGAATAATATGAACTAAACCTGTCAATTTGTCTGTCCTGAAACGGGAAACTTTCCTAGTTGGACAGGCAAAGCTTCCTAATGTGTAACTTGTACTTTCTTTTGTATCTATCTATAAATAAATAAATAAACTTGCTGTAAAATATTTAAATATATAAAATGAATCATTACGTTGTGTATATTAGTTTATATTCTAACGTTGTAGGTATAAACTAACTCAATAAATAACAACATTAAAAAATCAATCAAAATAGCTGCCCTACACGGAGAAAAATGTTATTCTAAAAACGGTTAAAAACGGGACTGAAGTTCTTACGAACAAATTAACAGTGTTTCAATGTTTATTAGCGGGAAAATGTAAGCAAAAATATTCGTTCGTAAGAACTTCAGTCCCGTTTTTACAAATAATATGATCGTATTTTAGAATAAAATTTTTCTCCGTGTACCATTCTAACAAAACTTACCTACAATATGTTCGCCAATATATCAAAAATCAAAGTAGACATAAGCAAAGCACACATCAAAATGTATGCTTATAATAGACCACATGAAATGGAATGATTTTAAGTTTAAAAAAATAATTTTATAATGTAGTACCTACCCATAGAAAAAAATATTATGGTTCTTACCTCTCTAGGTATATTAGATAGTCATTATTACAAACTGGCAACTTCTCGGGTAGGAAGGTACTGACTCAGTAGGTACCTACCCGAGTAGTCGCGAGTTTGTTAAACGTGCCTCTAGGTATAGCAAGGCTGGTATAGTAACTACAGTGCGGAGTATTACGTATAGTGTGTAGGTATGCACATGGCAGCGGTCGGGTCCTGTTGTGGCGGGGCGTGTGTAGGAGGAAATGTATTCAAAATGGTGATCCGGCCGCCATGACATTATGTGCACGGTGATCAGGAAGATTCTTTAAACATGTTTTATAAAATTATGTGCTTTATTTTTTGGGTTATTATGGCCCGGTATATCAGTTGATTTTAAGCTCGGCTTGATTGGAATGTCGAGCTTGGTACACCTTCGAACGTAATCCGTACATAGGTCGAAAGCCTATTAGATCTCACCAATATTACGTGTATCGTCTATGCATTTAATAGAGGAATATATTGAAAAATAAATCTACTGTCTTTTCTCTCTACTGTCATCTCTATGCACCGGGAAATCACGATATTATCTTTCGCGAAAGTTTAAAAAAATAACTTTGTCTATGGCTTGTGAGACTGTACATTTACTAGCCTTTACGATTTAAACATCAAACAGCATACTTTTTGTCGTTATTTGATTAAAAATTTAGTCAAAGTTTGCACGTCACAAAATCGAAAAATATGTATTTTAGAATACGGGCCTTACAATACTTTAAAATTTTATGAAAAAATATGTTTTATATCAACAAGTAAACTGGTTTTTTTTAATATTGTAACAAAAATAATTTAAAAATACTTTTTGTATGTGATAATTTAGTGTTCCAATTTTGATACGGTAGTTCTACGGGAGTCCAATGTGTTTTCTTTTGAAAAAATCAGTTGCTTGTCAGTGCGACAAAAACTATATTTCTTGGAAGAAAGTGATGACGAATGCGCCCAAATAAACAAAATTTGCACATAACCACCAGTAGAGGTCAATTCTGACCACACTGATCTAGATTTTGGTGAAAAAAATTAGATACAAATTTAAAATTTTCCGGGGCCACATTTTCAAAATGAAGCACTTGTGGAATATTTCGATTATGACGATTGGTCATGACAATGGAATATCGTCATCATTTAACCTTCATTATTCTTCATTTTGAAACTGTGGCCCGGAAAATTTTCAATTTGAACGACATTTTCATCATCAGAAGTGAGGTCAGAATTGGCCTTTATGCAAATTATTTGCTTTTTTGGTCGCATTTGTTATCACTTACCTATCCCTTTCTTCCAGAAAAGTCAGTTTTTGGAGCACTGACAAGCATGTCAAAAGAATTCCTTTCTTGAAAAATTAAAGTTTTTTAATTAACAAAACTATTTGTTAATATTCATATTGCTTATGTACTTTCGCGAAGAATAAATTTTTCTTAATATTTCAAAGCATTACTTGTAAAAAGCGTTTATAAATAAAACTACTATATGCGCGCCATCTACGAAAGCGTATAACATGAATTCTTTTGACATTCACCAGAAACGTGTTAGACGCCTATAACCCTACCATACCAAAATTGTACCAAATACCGTTCTTCAAAATTATTTCTCCCCCCCTCCCACAATATTAAATTAATATATTTTTATAATAGTTTGTGCTTTTTAATGATGAAACCAACAAAAAAACATTTAAAAAAACATTTTTAAAAGTTTCAGAGCTATCTGGGTTACTATACGAGTTAATTTTTGATAAAGTTCACCACTTCAATCAGCATGGTGCTATATGCGAGTACACTAATTTTATTTAGTATTTATTTTGCTAGAGTCAGTGCACTATTAAGAGGCTAGACTTTGAACGACACGCGGAATACCCGCGTCTGTAATTCTGTCCCGCTCACAATAAGCTCACGCACACTTACAATACATGCGAATGCGAAATGTGCGAATGAGACAACGCTCAAATTTACCTACAGAAATCGCTCGAAAAGGGGTTTATGGAGAATACACTTTTCTACACCGAAACTTTCACGTAATTGAAATTTAAAAAAAAAATATTTTTTAGAAAGAAGAAGCTACGTCGGTAGCTTTTTATAATTTTATAATTCTTTATGAGAGTTGAGTTAGCAGCACTTTTTCCACTTTTTTGACAGTGAATGTTTACGTTAATATGAAACGCATCGAAAATTCGAAAAGATACCGACATAGTTTTCACCCTCTAGAAGGCAGTATAAAAAAATATATTAATTTTGTGCAATTTTCGATGTAGAAAAGTGTTTTTTCCCGGGCGTCCTTTTTGTATGGGCCGAAAAGCGAAGTCTATCGTCTTAATGAATTAACATTTGAAAACAAATTGTGGTGAGGTTAAAACTCAGACTATTTTGATTGATTATCAATTAAGAGGTTATTACCAGAGAATACCGGAAATTAGTCCTTTTTAAACATAAATTGATTTGGAGAGATTGTTTATAAGTTGTAACGACGGAGGGGAGGTAACGACCCGCGGGGATCGACGCTAGAACCAGAATAATTGCCCCATCAGGGGTGCTAGCATAGTCCATCGATAAGGATCGGTAGGATAATTGTCGGTAACTTATTATCGTTCCCTAGGACAACTGCAGATCGCTAACGTACAAAAAACAGTTGATATCGAATATATTAGGGACACTTAGTCATTGTGAACTGTCACCTTTTCGTTTGCGATCTGCAGTTGTTCTAGGGAACGATGAGAAGTTACCGACAATTATCCTACCGATCCTTATCGATGGACTATGCTAGCACCCCAGGATGGGCGGCGTCACGTTGTTGTCAAGTGATACTAGCATCATAACAGGTATGAGATATTGCCTGGATGACAAAATATTCGCAATGCGAAATTAAAGTAGCCTTTGTCTATGCATTATATGTCATTTGAGTGAGTTTTTATATAATTTTGTAATTTAGGAAAGATGTGATATGTATCCTTTGACTGAGTAGGTTTTTTTGTAATTGTGTGAACCTATATATGTAAAATAACTGATTTTTACAACTGGATTGAAGTATATATTAATATTATTTAGGACCCGTGCACACACTGCACACTAACAATTTTAGTTGCGGTGACAGTTGATAAACACAGTTGCGTCGCGTCGCGTTGATTGTGCACCTCCGTGCAGCCACACGTCGAGTCCAATCTCAAGCTATCTTTCTCAAGGAATATTACAAAAAGTGGCGTATGTGGCAAAATGTCTAAACGGCCCTAAAACATCAACACCAACCAAACTTCTATCACAGCATTACTCAATTTTAAGATTTCAGGATTATCTCAGCTTGTTTAACCATAGACGAAGAACAATCAGCTGTCATCGCAGTCATCTATCGCTGTCAAATTGGCGCTGGCGACTAAAAATCAAAAAAAAAAACTAGAAAACTGACAACAAAACTGGCGCAACCATGGCTACCGGGCAAATTGGCAACGGCCCGCCACGGCAACTAGCACGGCGAGTTGCGAGTCACTGCTTGCGTTACCATTGTTTCTTGAATTCAATGTTTCAAAGACCCAATCATGTCTGATTACGTCTAAAAGGAATCGAAATGACAATCTAGTCTCCTTCAACGGTAGCATTCTTCCAAACAGGTCCTCCATTGATATGCTCGGTGTAACTCTAAGTGACCAGCTCAGGTACGGGGGCTCCATCGAGGCCAGAATTAAGTTGGCCTCTCAGAAGCTGGGCGTACTGTACAGGGCCCGCAGATACTTTAATTGTACAGCTGCTAACCCTGTACAAATCGCAAGTGCGCCCCACTGTTGAATTTGGCAGCCATCTCTGGTCTGGAGCCCCGATGTACCTGAAAAACACCCTCGACTCTGTGCAGAAACGGGCGGTCTGCTTGATAGATTCTCCTGTCTTAACAAACGGATTGCAATCTTTAGAGCACAGGCGTCGGGTGGGAATGCTATCCTTGTTCTACCGGTATTTCAATGGAAGATGCTCCAAGGAGCTAGCGTCATTGATCCCCTCGGCACCGGTGCATAGTCGGGAAACACACCAAACGCGCGCCCAACATATGTACACAGTTAACATTTGTCACATGAGAACGGGACGCTTCTACGACTCGTTCTTATGTTCAACAGCTCGGCTGTGGAACGATTTGCCGGCCTCTGTGTTTCCTTCCTATAACATGGGTCTCTTCAAGACCCACGTTCACTCCTTCCTCTCCTCAAAAAGACCCTCCTCACAGCATCTTCAAAGATGACATAGGCCCTGAGGGAAATTATTTTCCTCAGGGCCTCCTGTGTGGAGTTAATGTAAAAAAAAAAATTAACAACGGGTTTTTGAGAAATTGTGTAATGTGCTGGCCATCACATTGACTTGCTCAGGATAGCGAGTTGAGTTGACAACTGTTTTTTTTTCAGTTGCCGGTGAGCAGAAGCACTAATGAATTCTAGACTGAAATGGATTTACAACCTTATTATATACGAGGTCAGAGATAATTTTCGGAAAGTCTTACCGCAATACTTTTTTTCCAAATATTTTCATTTTAACTTCTTCAGATTTTCTGTTTTGCGATTTGGTATTTTATTCCACCGGTGGTGTTCCTTGTTTATGATGGCACTTCAACGATTTGTCCAGGTGACTAGAGACTGTTCGAGACAAACCAAACTTTTCGTTACAAAATTTACACTCCTGAAATTACAAAGTAAAATACGCTATTTAAATAAATTATACAGAACCCACGGATAAGAATAGTATTATGCTAACATTGATATTATTATTAAGGTATGCTATTATAGCCTTCTATACCTATATATATTCCGTGTAAATAAAAATAATTTTAGATAGAGTAGTTCTAATTGGTATATGAAAGGTAATTAGGCATAATTTTATGTCAGATATCATAATTTCGATATTCAAAAGTCAGTAAGTAATATATTTATTTAACCACTCGAGCGCTTTTTGCCACATTACGGCACTATTTCCAAGACCACGGATTGATTTTATTTATTTATTTATACTGGGTTTTACAGATGTTCTCACTTGCGTGAGAACAATCCAGTTATAAAACTCAGTTAATGTACAATAAAAAAAATCTACAATTACATACAACTAACTACGGATACATTAAATAAATCTACAATTAAATACAGACACATACAATTAGGAAAGTAAACATCACAAAAAAAAAATGATATACAAGCTCACTCAAGTAATACATTACAACGAGTGGCTAGAGGCATAAAAAACATTAGAGGCGTGCATAAGAGAGACAATTGACACAATATAATTAGTTATAATTTTTTAACAGCGCCAGAACTTTTATTCCGAATCCGTGCAACTTATCGATAAAAATATCTACTTCAGCACACTCTATTTTGTTCTATAGTCGACACATCTGGGTCAGAGGGCTGAAGTAGGAGATATTATTTTTAAATGTATTCAGGTGAAAAATGTTATGGCGTCTTAAACAATGGGAGTTGGGGACATTTATTTCAATATTGCTAAGACATAATGTAGTATCAAGATGGCCGTTAATCATTTTATGTAAACATATTAGATCAATTAATTGCCTTCTAGTTTTAAGTATATCAATCTCGAAGTAATCACGACGGGCGATTTGTTGCCAAAATGTGGCAATTTTTCAATTTTTCTTTTATTAAAGCGACTCTATAATATATTGTACATTAAAAATATAACAAAATAAATGTTCTCTAGATTTTTAAAAACGATTTAAGGCTAAAAATTTAATAATATTTTATTTATAAATCCTACGAATATGTGATAATAAACAAAAGATAGGTGAATTTATTGGCTATATAGAACTATAATCAGTTTGTATGTCTCCACATTCAAATTCGGAGGTATGATTTTTTTTATGTGGGCGGAAAAATTTCCTTTAGCAATCCGAGAAAAAACATTTAAATTGCTCTGTCACTCCAGTGGTTAAATAAAATCGTTATATATGACTATTTTATTGTGATGAACGCTTAGGTATATAGCTGGAAAATATAATAAATCTCCAGAATACTATTTTATAACATTAAAGAGAAAAAAAAATTCTCTGAATATAAGTAGCTATCCCAATGAAACTACAAAGGTTAGATATGTAAATTTTGTATAATCACTATATAAACACATTATCTGTTCAGTATCGGTAGAAACAATTTTCAAAAAATGTCATTTTGCTAAAAACAAGTAAAGTTATTATTAGGCAAATTGCATGGCATTTAACTCCTGTCTCGGGGTTCTTACTAGGTCCCGTCTGGAACCAGTGAGACTATGACATCCCTAATTATGGGGAGAGAAAGGAGATGGGGAAGAGGAGAGTGGAAAAGTACCTGTCTATTCAGATCTAGTCACCAAACACGGCTAAAGCTATTTCAAGCGATGTTTCAATTCTGAATGGTTGTCTTATATGCGATACTGAGAGTGTCTTCCACTCAGGAACGTGCCGCAAATATACCTACCTATTTTTTTATTATTTTTTATAGTGAACACCTCACAAGAATACCAACTGCTCCAGTCTGGAGCCAGTGAGACTATGGCATCCCCAATTGCGGTATGTTGTGGGGCTGAAGGTAAACGGGGAAGGGAAGAAGATGGGAAGAGGAAGGAGGGGAAGTACCTGGCTATTCAGATCTAGTAACTAAACAGCATTTCAAGCAATGTTTTAATTCTGAATGGTGGTCTTACACAGGGCAATACTAAGAGTATCTCCCACTATAATATTTTAAATTGTGAAAACACAAATAATCAAATAAAATTTATCTGCGCAACTCGGGATTTGAACCTGAGACCTCCAGATCGCTAGTCGAGAGCCTTGCCCCTCGACCACATAGACCAGATTGAGACATTTGAACACCCATCGCTGAAAAAGCAACGATAATAAATAAAAATTATTCATGAAAATATTACTTCACAACCATCCTATCGTATTTGAGAAACATTAAAATACATGATCGTGAAACGTCAAACGTACGTTTCCAGTATTACGTTTCATTCTCGCGTATTTTCTAATGCCTTATCAAAAAGAGACAACGGCACGCTACGTATTTCAATTCGAGGCAACAAACCATACAAGGAATTTGTTTTGTCTCACTTTAGATCACCACTTTTCATATTACAAAAAGAGATGGCAACAATCAACTTTCCTTGAATCACGCTTAATATCAAAGAGTACAACGAACAGTGTTCCGTTTCACTATCCTCCATTCAATTTTCGTAAGATAAAAAGAGATGCAAGATGCATTCGTGCCTTCTTTTTACACACATAATAGTGTTTTGATAAAAATAAAAAACGAACGTTAAACTTTTATCGAATGTTTTCATCTCTTTCATTTTAATTCGATTTTATATATAATGAGAGAGAGAGAGAGAAATAATGGTATTTTTAGATTATCCATGCTTAAAAGTACATGTACATTTTAATATCTGTGTCCCTCTCAGTACAACGAAATTTTAATGCGTTTGAATGAAAAGGGGGTATTCTTAAAATCACATATGAAAATTATTATTTAAATCTTAAAATTCCTCAGATTATGTGCGGTATGAAATTTTGAATGAGAGGTTTAATAGAAAAAAGAAAAATATAAGTTTCCTTAAATTATACAGGTACCTCCGAAGATATTTGATTTTATGGTGACTTTATAGTAAACTAACAATTGAAAGTGCCTGCAGGAGGACGCAGGGAGTATATAACGACAACACAACTCTGTCCTGATATATTTATATATCTTGCGTCATCCATGTAGACGGGCATGGGTACCGCCGCATTGGATTTATTGGATAACCAACATATCTTCCATAGGTCACCTCAAGTGGTTCGCTACGTTTGGTGACCTAGCAGGTATGCATGGAAGGGGCGCGGGCGGTCCGCGAATTTTCAGTGAGCTAGAGAATGAATTTAATTTTTTTTCAAAATTTAAACTTTTTGTATGAAGATCTTTCCGTTTATGGATGCGGCGCATTTCCATACTGAAAGAATCCTGAAGATCTTCATACAAAAAGTTGAAATTTTGCAAAAAAATAAAATTCATTTTCAGCTACAACAACATCAGTAACGTTGTTTTTTCAATCCTAGCACTCTAGCTCACTGAAAACTCACGGACTACCACTAATGCCTGGGTTCGCGGGGTGAGGATTGCCTAGGTCTTAGCGGCGGATGCGTTTGCCCACTTACTGCGTGGCGGACCAGATTGACCGGATGACAGACCGGTAGAGACTGGTTTTGACCTCTCCAGTGGGAGGAATATATCCTTCACTCCTCACCTCACATCTTTTTCGTTCTCAGAACATCTCCTCCTTTCTTATCTTTAAAAGACCCTATACACAGCATTCCCAAAGATGACATAGACTCTTGCGGGAATTATTTTCCTCGGGACCTGGGTGGACATACGCATCCGCCGCCAATACATGGAAAAACCTCACTCACGAACCCGGGCACCCCTGAAATAAAGCTATCAACTGGAGTGATCCATGGCAGAGGTGATGGGTGTCCATTCCCGAGGTGGCGGTACCTATGACCGCCTCCCAAATAATTAAGGCAAACAACACATCCTTAGGATTGAGAATACCAATTGAAAGGTAAACACTTTCGACAGAGATGTCCTTGCGAAAAGTCACTGAGAAACAACCTTTGGTCTTTCTTACGCAAACTTATTGTTTTTAGCGATAGGGAAACAACAGCTGTGTATACTTTTCTCTGGAATTTTTTAAATATGCCATATAAAAGCAATGCATCTGTTTAAGGTGATTGTCGAAAGAATTCATATTCTACTATTTCGTAGATAGCGCGCGTATAATTTGTTTTTCTTATAAACGCCTTTTACAAGTTATTTTTTTGAAATATTAAAAAATATTTAGGTATTGTTTGCAAGTACACAAGCAATATGAATATGAATAAATAGTTTTGCATCGGTGATTCAATTCAATGTTGTATTTGTTAACCTTTCTTGAAAGATTAGAGTTTTTTTAATTGACAAAACTATTAATTCATATTAATATTGCTTGTGTACTTGCACGATAAATAAATTTTTCTTAATATTTTAAATCATAACTTGTAAAAAGCGCGTATATGTTAAATATATATATAGATACACATAACATCCTGCCAGATCCTGAATTAATTTCCAATTCAAACGTAAAAAAACCTTCTTTTTTGACAGCGCCACAATCCATGATGTGTCGAGATTCCGAAGCTGTTAGTATCTATAAGGGGGTGCGTTGCCATGGGTACAACGATCTATCACTCCCCCTCCCTCCCAACTCACGGTGAGGCTCTACGTCAAAGGTTTTCATCCCCGAAATAGAAATATAATATAACCAGGACTTGAGCACTGCGCACGGCTTATGAAAAATTTCACCCTTAAAATACCAAGCTTCCCCAATAGGATTTCCTTACAAGAAATCTGAAATAATTTATTTCTGCAAAGTCGATAATCATGCAGTAGCATTTCCTTTGTATCATTTTGGATAAATTAAAAATAATTGACTGATCTTATCTATAGCTGAGGTTCTCTTTTTATATCATCTCTACACAGGACGACCTGAGGAAAAATAATCTTCTTGTACATATTATCTTTGGGGATGCTGAGAGGGCCTTTTTAAGTAAAGGATGAAGTTCTAGAAAAGAAAAAGGGTATGAGGATTTGGTAGGAATCAGGGGGTCAGTGTATCCAGGAGTAACATTAATACATTTATAACAGTAATACATTTTGGGAGGCGGGAATGGGTACCGCCGCCTCGGGAACCATTTATTGGATAACCAACACCTCTGCCATAGGTCACCCCACGTGCTTCGATACGTTTGGGGACTTAGCAGGGGTGTCCGGGTTCATGGGGTAAGGTCTGTCCATGTCTTGGCGGCGTAAGATCTAGACTTACTGAACCCCAAATTCCTACCCTCATATTTTTTTCTTCCCAGAACTTTCTCTCCTTCCTTTCCTTAAAAATACCCTCCACACAGCACACCCAAAGATGATATAGGCCCTGAGGGAGGTTGTTTTCCTCAGGGCCTCCTGTGTGGACCTAATGGAAAAAAAAATCAAACGTATGAATTCATCCTTCCAACTGTCGCAAGACGATGGGTCGAGAGAATGCCGCTGGAAAGTTCTAAAGGCCTTCCTCGATCCGGCCCGCCACGCTTTACAAGACTTGGACCTCACCCCGTGAACCCTGTTTTAGCTCGTCCGCTTTACAATTCGTCTGTCAATAAATTTGTTTGTACGTTCCGTTGCCCTTTCAAAATGGTGGCTGTTTTAGTGGTTCTGTAAATAATATTTTTTTTTATGTTATGTCGTCGTGTTATTTGTCGTGAGTTTCTTTATCGCATTTTTTTCAATATTGTGGTACCTAACTGCCTGCATGAATAAATATTTTTTTTTATTTCTTGCTACAAATCAATCCCGATGAGTTATAAAACTCATTTTACAATACTAAAGTTGGACCTAAGAAATACAATTTTACATAAGTATTTTGATAATTTAAAAATGTGTAATAAGTAAGATTAAGAAAGGGACGCTTAGATGGTTTGGGCATGTTGAGCGAATGAATGAAGAAAGGAGTGTAAAGAGAATTTATGACGCGAATGTGAATGGTAGAAGAAGCCGAGGACGCCCAAGGAAGAAGTGGCACGATCAAGTGATTTAGATACTTGAGTCGGGCCATGTCAAGAGTCAGAATAATAGAAGAGTATGTATGAGAAGATGTATGAATGTGAATGAGCGACCGACATGATCACCAACACAGACATTCTCAGGCGGGTTAGAGCAGATAGAGAACTGCTCACATTAGTAAAAGTCAGGAAAATTTCATTTCTTAGTCACATACTTCGAGGAGATAAATCCCCATGTTACCGACAAATAGTCCATTAACAATATAATAAAAACACGAATTACGAATTAGTAATAGAGATGACAGTGAAAGGAGAGCATATTTAAAAGGGTAATGAAAATATATATGTTATATAAAAAGTACAAATATAAGATAACTTACAAGTCAAATCATGAAGAAGGATTTAAAAGACTTTAAAAATTACACATTGCGTATCAACTGCCGAAAGTCATTTAGATTTACACCAAAAAATTCAATGCTGTTAACAAATCTCGACATTCCTGAAAAGGAGAATGGTTTCCATATTTAATAGAATGTTGATTGAGGAACAGCAATTCATTATTTCGGAGTCTACGGGAAGGGATGTTGAACTGGATGAGTTGTAACCAAGCAGATGTGTTAATAAGGGAACGTACCCATACTACGTGACCCTTTCGGGAGGGAGGGGGGGGATCTTCAAAATACCACGCTTGGTCACAATGAGGGGCGGGGGGCTTAGGTTTTTATCACGTAGTCAATATCCTCTAGGGAAATCACGCGTTTTTCTCGAGCTACATTCAAATATGGCGCGCAGTATTTGGCAGGTATGCGTGCGCTCTTTGCCGTATAATAAAGACAAATATAAGCCAAATATATTTTTTAAACTTTTGTCAGAAAGAAACCATTTGTATGAATTACTACGTGAAAACTGTAGGGGGAGGGGGAGGGGGGTCTTGGAATATACTACACGTAGTCACCGAGGGGGGGGGGGTCTTGGAATACACTACACGTAGTCACCGTTCCCCAATAATTCCTGTTGACAATTTTGAATATGCAAATTAGAGCAGAGTCCTTTCTACGTTTTTCCAAAGAAAAAATGTTTATAGCTTGTTTTTTATATGTACCTAAGATACCGAGTTCGCGTCTCGGTCGTACTTAAATCTTTTAAATTTTCTGGACTTTATTCTAATTAATATGGTTTGAATTTTATTCATATTGTTTCAATAAATGTGCAGAGGTATAAAATGCACCCATGTCGCACAATGCAACAATATTCCAGGGGTGTATTGTTAGGATTGTGTTGAGTGCTCTCAGGCCGCGGTAATGCAGTCCTCTTGGTTTGCGGAAATCAAGTGCAGCCAGCACTAGGAAATGCACAATGCAGTGGTGTATTCTGGAAATTTGTACTTTTTAAGGAGTAATAGAGTAGTTGGGCGCCATTAAAGTAGCTACCTATGCCTACCATATTAAATTCATCTCAATTTTGTTTACCGGAACCATCTAATTGATTAGTGATGTGATTAGTGAATTGATTACATCTACTAAATTGATTAGTGATGTACTCGTTTCCAAATCAGTTGATCCCATGAAAGTTGTTGGTTCTCCGGTATACTTGTATACAATATATTATAAGTCGGTTTAGGGAAAATGTGGTATAGGTAGGTACCTACTTACACAAAACATAACTAAGTGTCCCCAAAGGGGTGTGCAGAGAGGATGCACATGTCTATACAGGGTGTTAAGGTAAGTACTTGAATTACTTTAACCAGTGATTCCTGACATTATTTGGAGTAAAAAATGTAAATAAAATTTTGGTCTCCGGTAACATTTTTGATGATTTTTTTTCTACAAAAAACATAAAAAACAGTAGGTGGCGGAGTAAGAGGTTGGTTGGTTTGACATGCGGAAGAATTTTTTTTTTTTGATTTAGAAGAAAAAAAAATTGAAAAAAAAGTCGTTGAAGAAGTCCCCGGAGACCAAAATTTCATTTACATTTTTTACTCCAAATAATGTCACGAATCATTGGTTAAAGTAAGTCAAGAGATAAATAGTTTTTTCTTGATGCATTTGAACGATAATATGTTTTAAACTTTTGTTATTTGAAGGTACATCCTCTTTGCACACCCATTCAGAGAAACACTTAGTTATATTTTGTGTAAGTTGGTATACTGTATGTAGTGTATAGACATTTATTGTTGCAAATAACTCTGTCGTCTCGAGCAGCGCGCGCGCGGAGTCGCGGGGCGGGAAATGGCACTGGCCGAGAGACCGCGGCGACGGGAGACGCGTTAAGATGATAGACTTCGCTTTTCGGCCCATACAAAAAGGACGCCCGGGAAAAAACACTTTTCTGCATCGAAAATTGCACAAAATGAATATATTTTTTTATACTGCCTTCTAAAGGTGAAAACTATGTCGGTATGTTTTCGAATTTTCGATGCGTTTCGTATTAACGTAAACATTCACTGTCAAACATGTACGATTTATAAAAAAATATTATTTAAGGAAAAAGTGCTGCTAACTCAACTCTTATAAAGAATTATAAAATTATAAAAAGCTACCGACGTAGCTTCTTCTTTCTAAAAAATACATACTTTTTTAAATTTCAATTTCGTGAAATTTTTGGTGTAGAAAAGTGTATTCTCCATAAACCACTTTTCGAGCGATTTCTGTAGGTAAATTTGAGCGTTGTCTCATTCGCACATTTCGCATTCGCATGCATTGTAAGTGTGCGTGAGCTTATTGTGAGCGGGACAGAATAACAGACGCGGGTGTTCCGCGTGTGATTCAAAGTCTAGCCTCTTAACGCTGGTTGCGAGCCGATATCGGCGTAGTCTGTTGTTACTTGTTGTTTCCTTATATTAATCTGAGTCAAAGTACACATTACACTGTATTTTACCTGAACCGACTGTATATTGTATATAAGCATACCAGGGCGTCAACTGTATATATCGTACAACTGTACAACTCGATATTATTAAAAACCTTGCATCCCTAGACTGAGCGGAATCCACATGCCTACAAGAAATAAAACATAAACTGTGAGTCTTAGGTATTTGTTTTAACCTTAGAGTATTCACCACCTTTGAGTAATCTTCAAATTACGTCAATCGTCATGTAACCAACATTAATCATAAGATTAACATTGCGGTAATCCTGCGACCGTTCAAGTGGCTTCTAATTGGTTTCGTTGGATTTAGTTCTGGGAAGTTTTAACAGATATCAACTTTACTGGTAACATTACTAAGTGGTGGTGAAACAGATAACAATATACCTACCTTACTGAACGAGTAGTACTAATAGAAAGTTTACTTATGAGGTGGTGAAATACCACGTCAGGCATATCTCACAGGCTCGTTACACGGAGAAAAATGTTATTCTAAAATACGATAATTTTATTCGTAAAAACGATTAAAAACGGGACTGAAGTTCTTACGAACAAATTAACAGGGTTTTAATGTTTATTGGCGGGAACATGTAAGAATAATTTGTTGGTATACGTAATTTCGTTAGTATACCAACAAATTATTCTTACATTTTTCCGCCAATAAACATTGAAACACTGTTAATTTGTTCGTATGAACGTCAGTCCCGTTTTTATCGTTTTTACGAATAAAATGATCGTATTTTAGAATAAAATTTTTCTTTGAATCGAATAAGTAAGACAGAGAGTGTTGGGTTCACTAGGTGACTAAATAAATTACACATAAAAAAATAATTACGCTTGTATGTAGGTACTGTCTATGTAGATATATTTTAATTTCATGTCAGCGAAAGACATTTCGCCGAGTAGGAAAATCATCTAAGTAAAATCCTTTTAAGTAAAAAGCAGAAAAATGGATTGTAATTTCCACAAGATGGGGGCTGCAAAGTGAAAAGTCTCTTCGAGGACACGGAGTGACATCTGTAGGGAGACGGGGAAACATTCTGTCGTGAAACACCACAACTACAGGGGAATTCGGAAGAAGTAATAATACTTAAATACAAAATACAAGAGCAAAATCACACAATCAATTAATTCCAAGTGCCTACAATTAAATAAACTTTTGCAAAAAGCACGAATCCTACCTCTCACCTCTAATATTCAACACCTTCTTAAAAGAAACCACTTACTCCATCACTCATAAAAATCTGAAATGGCCATATAAACAATGCAACATTTGGCTACTACACGAAGAAAAAATCGAAAAAACGATCATTTTAATAGTAAAAACGGTTGAAAACGGGACTGAAGTTCTTACGAACAAATTAACAGGGTTCCAAAGTTTATTGGCGGGAACATATAAGATTAATTTGTTGGTTTACGTAATTTCGTACGTATACCGACAAATTCTTACATTTTCCCGCCAATAAACATTGAAACACTGTTAATTTGTTTGTAATAACTTCAGTCCCGTTTTTAACCGTTTTTACTATTAAAATGATCGTTTTTCGAATAACATTTTTCTCCGTGTACAAAAAAAAAGAGAATGCATCACCAAGTTAATGCTAATCTCTTCCTAATCAATAATTTCTCATCCTTTATTTACACATGTTTTATTTCAAATTATAGAGATTTATTCTTTCTTCTTATTGATTTATTATTCTTGATTGATACAACTTGTATTTTCATGTTTATTTTCTGACCATGTTCTAATTATTACCCGTCTCAGAACAGACAACGTCTAGTAATGCGGGTAACTTACTTGTCATAAAATAATATATTACCTTAATAAACGCCTGGTTTGCCGGCAATGAAATTGAAATTGAGTTACTGCTTTTCTTATATTTTATATGAAATCTTCTCTAATGGTATCGCTTATGAGGAAACCCGGTCGCCGAGAAATTTGAACAAAGGGTGTTTTACCAACTATTGCCGTCAGTGTTGCTCTTACTCTCCCGAGTACTGAGAGAAAGGGACAACCAATAATACATGAATAAAATCATCAAAATTAAGGTTTTCTATTCCCCATTTTTCTCTCCAAAACTGGACCGGTTGTTAAATTTTTTTTTACTATTAGTAGTTTTATTATTATAAAAAAATACATTGTCCAGTTTGTATACTGAAAGTCTGTTGAAGGCGTTCAAACAGGGAAATTTGAAGAATGTTTGGAGCTTCATAAGTCATAACTCCTTTAAGAAGTAACCTATAAAAAAAATGTATTGACACGCTAGTAGTCGATATCAATATTATTTTTTTTTTTAATTGCAGTCGCCTCAAAATCCAGAAAGGGAGGAATACTTTTGATTTGACAAGACGTTAGATTGACACACATACCTTACTAAGTTTCCCCGTCTAAATTATCTTTCTGACAACAAAAAAATCTTTTAAATATAAACAATAATACATGAGTTTCATTGGCTCAAAATTAATTCCAAACCACAAGGAAATTTTGACTTGTGGACTGGTTCCGAGACCCTTGACTTCAGAATCAGCAGATTCAGTAGTACCAACCAAACAGTGTGTTTTAATGTGACGGTGTTTTATTCGTTTTTAAATGACGATTTATAAATTCTGCCTGAAATAATATATCATAATAAAATTTTCAGAATCAGCGTTTGTTGATCTATAATCTATATGAATATTTTTTAAAGCCATAATATTTTTCACTGGAGTTCCTTCTTGTAAAGGCATGTTTGCTGTGTTACTAGTAGGTACGTGTGTAGATTTTTAAACACACCATCGACGGTCGAGCAAGTCACGAGAAACTGTCATATCCAAGGTTCAGACTGAGCTCATTATGTTAGGAATTTCTTCACCCGGCGATAAATTACCATCGCAATGTCACGAACGACATTCATAATAGGGACCTACCTACATTAAGTATTTACTGACAATTGAGGAAATTCCAATAAAAAACACATCATTCTTGGACATATTTTAAGGGATACCTACCCACGAGAAAGGGACAACAAGTGTATACGATGCTCGTAAAATAATATTGTTCAGACGATCCACTACTCCTTGACTCAATCGGAATCGGGCGGAGCGAACGATTTTTGGGCGTTTACCAATAAACACCCTAATCTCTACCCAACAACAGTGTTTTGTTATTCCGCAAGAATATTTTTAAAGATCGAAGCGCCGCATAGACTAAGGCATGTCCGTTGGCACCGGATTCTGGACGTAGACTGAGCGATACGCTAAAATCCTTTTTTACATGACAGAAGGATGAAATTCGCAGTTACAAATTCATTGGGTACCGCCTATTTTTATTCACTGAAAAGAAACGTCGCAAAAATCCACGTTTTATTTTATTTTGTAAAATTCAGATATAAATATTAAAAATATTTTCCGATCAATCTATAAGAAACTTAATTAGCTACATTATTCAATAAAACAATACCAGAAAAAGGATTTGTAAGTAGGAGATTTTTCACTTTTAACCATTTTTTATAGGTCAGACGCATAATTTTTTTCTAAGCTTATTAAAAAGCTTATCAAAAAAATACTCGAACACTTCATAGGCCAAGATGTGTTCTACTCACAGTATTTTATTGAAGCATCTATATAATTTCTAAACGATCAAATTTTCAAAACTAAAACAGATTTTGAGATTTTGCATTTTTTCGCATTTTTTCACCTTAAGAAGCTTTTTCAGTGTCCCATTCACATCGGTTCCAGTACGATCGGTGTTTACAATTCGTTTTTTTAAACTTTTCATCTAATTTATTGATTAGACAATGGCTGATGCTGATAATACGTACATATTGCAATATCTATCAATATATACAATTCGGTCCTGAAGATTATCACAATGAGATAAACTGTTTTAATAACAATTAAATAAAACCATTTTCCGAATGTCAAAATCTTTCTCTATAACGCATGTCTTAAAACCCTGAATTGTTAATATTTTTTTTCAAACTTTTTAACTTAATGAGAAACCTCAAATTACAATATTTAGTCTACCATGCCATGGTACACTCACACCTTTCCTATCTCTGCTGTATCTGGGGCTTTGCCTCAAAGAAATTGATAGCCGACCTGCAGGTGGTTCAAAACCGAGCTCTCAGAAAAGTTTATGGACTTCCATGGGACACTCATTTCAGGGACATCTATTCAGTTTCCGGTATCCTTCCAATCACATTCCTTCCTAAACATGAAATCACAAGCACCATCCCACAAATAACCCAACAGTAAACTCACACTAACATCAAGCCACTTTACAATCAAGACATCCATAACCACAATACTCGAAATAACAATAAAATCCGCGTTCCTCAAACACACACTACAAAATATGGGATAAAATCTCTAAACTATATTGCCTATGCACTATATAATTCGCTTCCAGATATGTACAAAAACATCCAGCATAATAAAAAATTGCAAATCAATGCTTTAAAAGAATATTTTTTAACTACATTTAAAAATGAAAATATGTAATTGTCTTGTAATTTTTTGTTTTATCTTAGATTTATTTCTATACTGTACTGAATGTAAAACTTATTTTATGATATCAATATACCTTTGTAAAATTGTAACTACTACCTCCTACCTATGAATTGTAAGTTCCTCCTGTCCTAAAATGAGTTTTGTAACTCATCGGGATTGCTCCAGCAAGAAATAAAAACAATAAAAAAAAATAAAAATTAATTAATGAAGATAATATTAGCGGAAATTGTTCCTCGTGCAATGATGAATGACTTTACTAGCAGAGGATTGAACCCACGATTACTGTCGGTTTACCATCCGATAAGGTTTGCTGACGATATTGCTATGGTTGCTGAAAGCGAAGAAGAACTGCAAGAGGCCTTAACAATCATGCAAAGCATTCTTCAAAACAACTACAACATGAAGATAAATAAAAACAAAACAAAGCTGCTGACTGTAGGCCGAACGCAACATCAGATGAGAGTAGAGATGTCAGGAGTTCCACTAAAGAACACCAAGAAGTTTGTCTACCTCGGGAGCAAAATAACATGGGACGGTCGGTCTAAAAGCGAGGTCGACAGCCGTATACACCAGGCTAGGCTTGCATTCAATAAAAGGTCGAAAATAATAGAATCGAATAATATAGACCTAAAACTGAGAATACTCCTCATCAAGACCTATGTATGTAGTATCTTGATGTACGGAGAGATAAACGGAGACTAGAGGCTTTTGAGATGTGGTCCTATAGAAGACTATTAGGAATTTCCTGGAGAGACCACATTACAAATGAGGAGGTTCTCAAAAGAGAATCGAATGAGAAAGGCACCTGCTCAGGACCTTGTCCGAAAGGCGTGCAAGATGGATCAGCTATATAATACGACAAGAAGGCCTCTTGCATGCCATAATGGAGGGTATGACCGAGGGGACAAACTCTAGGGGAGGCCCACGCCGAGAGTACCTGGAGGACCTGCTGGTGGACATGCGCTGCTCATCATATGCAGATCATATGCAGACAAAAGAGCCGCACAAGACAGAGAAGAATGGAAGAAAAAAATAAAAGAAATTGCTGCAAACCAATCCCAGGATTAAAACCAGAGAGAGAGAACCCGACACATTTGTCAACTCGGCTACTAATCAGACCATTATTTTTGGTAATTTTCCAAATTGAATTGTGATTCAACAGAGTGGGATTGATTTATTAAAAACATTTAAATTATTGAATGTTTCTACTCGTTCATGTTTTTTAGGTAGGCTGATTAATCAAGAATGCATAGCTATAGTCGACTATTTTCAGCTTCCAGCATCATTTCCAGCATTAAAATAAATGTCGAAAGACAGGGCGAGATAATATTAAAATAAATGTCTAAAGACAGGGCGAGATAATATTAAAATAAATGTCGAAAGACAGGGCGAGATAATATTAAAATAAATGTCGAAAGACAGGGCGAGATAATATTAAAATAAATGTCGAAAGACAGGGCGAGATAATATTAAAATAAATGTCGAAAGACAGGGCGAGATAAAATCAAAATAAGTGTCGAAAGACAGGGCGAGATAATATTAAAATAAATGTCGAAAGACAGGGCGAGATAAAATTAAAATATATGTCGAAAGACAGGGCGAGATAAAATTAAAATAAATGTCGAAAGACAGGGCGAGATAATACCAATATTTTTTTGTCATATCAAGCATCTCTATGTTTAGTTTTCGAATGGTGGTCTTTCACTGGGGCGATTGTGAAAATATCAAAGATTCGCAATAATTAAAAAAAATAAATAATATGAGCTAACCTTTTAGTGGCAGTGAAATCAAACAATCACAAGTATTAATCTGTTTCCACTCCCCTAGTGATTCATCTTCCCCCCGTGTCCCATCCCATCCGCCACCCTTCCCTTATCCCCTTCCATAACGCCATACGCCCCCACCCCCTCCGCTCGGTGCGCCGGTTTCAGCCCCACAGGATTCACGACACATTTTACATGCAAATTACTACCCCCAAACCGAGGCAGTGTAAAGAGATTCTCAAACTTTAAATTTTTTACTAAAATTATAATCATGTTGATAATTTTTATTAAAATTATAATTATGTTGAATTTTTTTATTAAAATTATAGTCACGTTTAAATTTTCATAAAAATTATAACCATGTTATCATATAATTTTTATTAAAATTATAATCATGTTGATAATTTTTATTAAAATTATAATTATGTTGAATTTTTTTATTAAAATTATAGTCACGTTTAAATTTTCATAAAAATTATAACCATGTTATCATATAATTTTTATTAAAATTATAATCATGTTGATAATTTTTATTAAAATTATAATTATGTCGATAAATTTTATCAAAATAGTAGTTTAAAAATTTTTTTTTTCAATGTTTTACGTAACTTTACGAAATGTTCCAACAACATATCCCAGGGTTTATTTGCATGCATTTCGTGTTGTGATTTTACATGATATTAGTTATATAGGTTTTCTTTTTTGTTTTTTGAGGAAAAATATTTTTTTATCAATCATCTTTTTCTATTTTTATAAAGAAGATTGTCTGTGGCAGCCGGTTGGCGTATGTCTTAAAATAACTCTATCCCGCGTTGATTGGTGACCGACGTGATACGGTAATAAAGTTATAAATATTTTATTCCTGTGTATCAGACCACGCTATGGAAAAAAACGCTTGATACTTTATAGCGTAGTCTGTTTTTTTATTATTTAGTAACTATATTTTATTTTTTAAATTTTTATAAGAATATATAAATTCTTAATGGTGAGTTATTTGTAGATCTAATTTCATTCAAATTCTCCAGCCCTAATGAGTCCTAAATTTTCAAGTCTTTCGAAATAACTTCAATTTATTAACTCCATTTTTGGCAGTAATCTTCTAATAAATGTAATATGAAAAGTGATGGTGTAGCAAATGTAAAATTATGCAATGTCCAATGTTTTAATGTAGTGTCCTCCGCGTGCAAAGTCGTATCTCCTCCAAGCATAAACTTTCTAATTAAACCTGCCAGGTAAGTATGTTTTCTGTATCTATTTGTAAATAATAGTTCTAGGTAGAGCCTAAGAAGTCATAATAAAATGTACAGCGCCCTTGAGGTGATTTCTCACAAAAACGGCGCTCTACAAATTATTATTATTATTATTATATATTTATATGTAAAATAGAGTTCATTATATTCGTAGTCCTCCTCACTAGGAGATTCTGTGTTGAAGGGGAGTAGATTTTTGATAAGTTTTCATCGACTTCATGTTTTGGGTAAGGTTTTCCAGAAACATCTACGACGATGTTTTAAATATGCTAGAAAGTTCTATTTCCGGTAGCTCCTTAACCACTGGAGCTCTTTTTGCCACATTTCGGCACTATTTCCAAAACCTCGGATTGCTTTGTTGCCAAAATGTGGCAAATTTACAAAAAAAAAATTATTTATTAAAACGACTATATAATATATTGTACATTAAAAATATAACAAAATAAATATTCTCTAGATTCTTTAAAATGTTTTAAGGTTAAAGACTTAATTATATATTTTTTTTATAAATCCTACAAATATGTCATAATAGACAAAAGATAGGGGAATTCATTGGCTATATAGAACTATAATCAGTTTGTATGTCTCCATATTCAAATTCGGAGGTATGATTTTTTTAATATGGGCGGAAAAATTTCCTTTAGCAATCCGAGAAAAAATATTTTATTTACTCTGTCGCTCCAGTGGTTAAGCCAAGATTTAATGTCCTTAATGTAGTTATTTTTGGTTTTAATTTGTTTGATAACAAGTGGGAGTTTGTTATATACCTTTACTGCTAAAAAATCAGAACTTCTTTGCCCAAAGGTAGAGTTACACTTTGGTATATTTAGTATCTCTGTTTAGTATCTGTGTTTGCCCGTGAATCATTTTTTGAGGTGATGTACCTTTGACTATCATATAGAATTACCTCCTATAATTTTGCTGGCTATTGAGTAAGTCTATATAGGGTGTAAGCTACCAACACGTTGAAATCCATTATTTTATTAAATGAGTGCGATGTATCCTAAAAAAAATTTAAATAAATACTGACACGTTATTACAAAACCTATTGAAAAGAGATTAGAGACCAATTTTAGCTAAGTCTTCTATTACATCTGGAAGGAATTTTATTTGTAATATTGGAATGATTGTTGCTTTTACAATATCAATTCAAACACGATAATACAACAATTGTTTCCCACAGTTCAAAAAGCGCTGTACAAAGACACCGAGGCGCTTCGGTATGACGTCTATTGGTATTTCTTATATTCATATGTATCTTTTCGGAATATAGTACATTATGTAAGCCAGGCACAAGGTAGATCTATATTATATACTAGTACAAGTATGTACTATACGTTTATATTGGAAATACGGTTCACCCATCACACTACCTTTATTCTGAAGTTTGGAGGGATAGAAAAACGACAGGTAGGTACCCCGATGTTACGTGGTACCTACCCCTTTCCTATATAGTTTCGTGTGTTAGTATATGATGCCTACCTGCTACCTATACCTACAGTTTAATATACGTTGGTATATGGTACCTACTTGTTTCCTGTATAGTTTTATGTGGATATACGGTACCTACACGTTTCCTATAGTATACAGTTTCGTATGGATAAGTGGCACTGTATTCCTTCCCGTTTTCTATATAGTTTCATATATACCTATGTATAGGTATGTGGTAACTAGCCGTTTCTTATACCAAAAGTTTCATGTAGGTGTACGTTACCTACCCGTTTCCCATATTGTTTATAGGTATAGAAAAAAACAATGGGTTTTCAAATACGACTCGTGTTGCACTTCACATTTGTCAGAAATCGACCCAACGGCTCTATAAGTAAAAAGAGGTAAAATAACAGATTTGTCTAGGTTAGTTTAGTTTAAGTTAGGTTAGGTTTGAGTTTGTTGGTTTTTGTTATTCTTTTTCTGCACTTTTCATCTGCAAGTTCTGTTTCGACATTGTTTGGTTCAATCACTGTTATTGTTTGTCACTGTTCTGTTATGTCACTGTTTTGTTTTGACACTATTCTATTTTATCGTAGTTCTGTTTCGCCATGAAACCAACTGAAATTAGTCACTAACCCCATGATGAATGCGCAGAACTGAGCCACCCGCAGCATGACGATAACAAGCAGTGAAAAGCGAGCTTCACGGATGTTCATGCTTCGTGATTATTTTTCTTCATTGTTCTGTTTTGTAACTGTTTTGTTTAGTCTTGCGTCAAACTGAAAATAGGCACTTAATCGCACGACCAAAGCACATCATAACTAAGACACCAGCTGCATGACAATGACAAGCAGTGAAAAGCGAGCTTCACGGACATTCATGCGTCATGGTCACTTTTCTTCAATATTCTATTTAGGCACTGTTCCGTTTGGTCACAACTGGAACCGACGAACACGACGAACGCACAAAACGCAGTATACTCGCAACATGACAATGAAAAGCAGTGAAAAGCGAGCTTCACGGTAATTCATTAATTGTGGTCACTTTTCTTCAATATTCTCTTTTATCACTGTTTTGTTCGGTCACAAAACCAACTGACATCGACAAACACAACGAATGCACATAAACGAGTCTATTCGCTACATGTCAATGACAAGCAGTGAAAAGCGAGCTTCACGGAAATTTGTTAATTGTGGTCACTTTTCTTCAGTATTCTCTTTTATCACTGTTTTGTTCGGTCACAAAACCAACTGACGTCGACAAACACAACGAATGCACATAACCGAGTCTACTCGCTACATGACAATGACAAGCAGTGAAAAGCGAGCTTCACGGAAATTTGTTAATTGTGGTCACTTTTCTTCAGTATTCTCTTTTATCACTGTTTTGTTCGGTTACAAAACCAACAGACATCGACCAACACGAGAATGCACATAACCGAGTCTACCCGTTACATGACAATGACAAGCAGTGAAAAGCGAGCTTGACGGAAATTCATTAATTGTGGTGACTTTTCTTCAATATTCTCTTTTATCACTGTTTTGTTCGGTCACAAAACCAACTGACATCGACAAATACGACGAACGCACAAAACGCAGTATACTCGCAACATGACAATGACAAGCAGTGAAAAGCGAGCTTCACGGAAATTCATTAATTGTGGTCACTTTTCTTCAATATTCTCTTTTATCACTGTTTTGTTCGGTCACAAAACCAACTGATATCGACAAACACGACGAATGCACTTAAACGAGTCTACTTGCTACATGACAATGACAAGCAGCGAAAAGCGAGCTTCATGAAAATTAGTACATCATGGTCACTTTTCATCGATATTCTATTTTGTCACAAAACTTACTGAATCCAACGAACACGAATGCACATAACCGAGTTTACTCGCCGCATGACAATGACAAGCAGTGAAAAGCGAGCTTCACGGAAATTCGTGCATCATGGTCACTTTTCTTCAAAATTATATTTTGTCACAAAACTTACTGAAACCAACGAACACGACGAATGCACATAACCGAGTCTACTCGCCGCATGACAATGACAAGCAGTGAAAAGCGAGCTTCACGGACATTCATGCTTCGCGGTGTAATAACCGCTCGTTTTCAGGCATAATTCATACTTCAGCCGGAACAGCAGTCGTTAATTTTATTATTTCATGTTATTAGTTTGATGCGCGGCGACAGATGGCAGCTAGTGTCTCGATCGGTGGTGAACTTCCCACTTATCTTTGAAGTGCAATAAATAATAATAGTCTTACAAGACGGCTGTCATGGCGGGCATATTATATAGAAGTAAAGGGGGTAAGTCTGGCTATAACTTACCTTGTTTTGTTATATTATTACCTATAGGTTCTTTTCACAACAAAGTGCTAGCATTATTTTCAGAGTGGTCGATAGGTAGGTACTCTCAGTACTCAGTATCGACCTAGTGAAAGAGCACCCTGATTCCAATTCCCTATTTTTTTTCAATTTTTACTACCTCACAACATACCGCATTGGGGATGACATATTCTCACTGGTTCAAGATGGATGGGAGCAGTTGGAACTCTCGAAAAATTGGACCATTGACTATTGTTATTTTGTAATCTCTCTTTGTTTATATGTGTTTTTTATTTATTAAGAGGGTACCAGAGAATACCAGTAATTAACTAACTAACTAACTAACTAACCATCACGCCGTTTCCCCGCAGGGGTAGGCAGAGAGGACGGACCGCCAAACACCTCGATCTTGGCACACACTCTTTGCCTCATTCACATTCATACATCGTGTCATACATACTCTTCTATTTTTCTGACTCTTGACATGGCCCGACTCAAGTGTCTGATTCACTTGATCGTGCCATGTCTTTCTCGGACGTCCCCTACTTCTTCTACCATTTACACTTGCATCATATATTCTCCTTACGATCCTTTCTTTGTTAATTTGCTCTACATGCCCAAACCATCTGAGGGTTCCTTTCTTAATTTTACTCATTACACTTACATCAGCTCTACATTCTTTTCGAATCTCCACATTTCTCACACGATCATACATGGTTTACCACACATACGCCTCAGGGATCTCATTTCAACAGCATTCAGTCTACTTTCATCCTTCCTCTGCCGGTTCCATGCCTCACTGCCACACATCAGGGTAGGTACAAGCACTCCATTGTGGACTGCTAACTTCGCTTCTTTAGATTTTTTGTTAGCGCCAACGGCATTCAGTCCTCCATTAATGGAGTTACCTGCATTTACCCTTCTTTCAATGTCTCTATCAGCCTTTCCATCTCTCGTAAACATACTACCCAAATACACAAACTCATCCACCTGCTCCAAGTATACATCATTCACAACTATATTGCACATCGTTTTCGGACGCTCTCTTTCAAACACCATGACTTTAGACTTGCTTACATTCATCATTTACTCACTCTTCATACATACTTCGTTCATTCTAGACACGAGCGACTGTAGATCTTCCATACTGTTAGAAATCAGTACCGCATCATCAGCATACAACAGGCAACATACTTTCAGATAACTCAATTTCGCGCCTAACCCTACCTCTTTCAATTCTTGCATACCAGTAATTAGTCATTTTTAAATAAAATTCTAGTCAAATTTACTCTTTTTTACACAAAAAAAAAAAAAATTTTGAAAGATTGTTATTTTATCTGGTATTTAAATTTTGATGTGACCGTATCTTTTTATGATACTTTTTTTTTTCACAGGAAAATCATAAAAAGTATCTTTTTATGATTTTTCTGTTTCAGATTTTCGACTGAGTTTCGCTAATATTTCTTCATTAATTAAAATACAAAGTATCAGACCTATATACAATGCTCCCAAGTAAAAAATCTTTTACTATTAAAAAGTATTTTGGTACTTCTACTTTATTGTTTACTTTATTGTTATACACAATTTATTGTTTACTTTTCACATTTATAAAAGAGATGGTGCATTTAAGGTGAAGACACGCGGAAAAATGCAAAATCGTACAAAATCTTGTGTATTAGTTTTGAAAATTTGACCGCTTAGAAATAATATAGATGCTTCAATTAAATACTGTGAGTAGAACACATCTTGGCCTTTGAAGTGATCGAGTATTTTTTTGATAAGCTTTTTAATAAGCTTAGAAAAAAAATATGCGTCTGGCCTATAAAAAATGGTTAAAAGTGAAACATCTCCTACTTACAAATCCTTTTTCTGGTGTTGATTTATTGAATAATGTAGCTAATTAAGTTTCTTATAGAGTGATCGGAAAACATTTTAATATTTGTATCTGAACTTCACAAAATAAAATAAAACGTGGATTTTGGCGACATTTCTTTTCAGTGAATAAAAATAGGCGGTACCCAAGGAATTTGTAACTGCGAAATTCATCCTTATGCTATGTACAGAAGGATTTTAGCCCGTCGCGCAGTCTACGCCCAGAACCCGTGGCTAACTGACATGCCTAGTCTACGCGGCGCTTCTATCTTTAAAAATATACTTTTGGAATAACAAAACACTGATGTTGGCTAGAGATTAGGGTTTTTATTGGTAAACGCCCAAAAATCGTTCGCTCCGCCCGATTCCGAATGAGTCAAGGACTAGTGGATCATCTTAATACTGTTGTGTTTTCCAGGAATGTAATCTAAGGGTAATATTCTCCTTTTTCTACATATTACAGAGGGTGATGGGGTGGATGGAGGGGGTAGGGTGGAACCTTCTAAATCCCCTTGCCTTATATACGCCCTTGGTTATAGGTAGTCCTGCAGATAAGGAATACGTCATAGAAACATGTTCTGAAGCGTTGTTAACACCACAGAAATTTTAAGTATAAGTCAGATCTGACAACAAAAATGAAGAAAAAATATCAAATCCATTCCAATTCTCGTCCTTAAAAAATGCCGCTTCCTTCCTGTAGATATAATATAAAAATCCAACATCTGCATCTTGATCTAAGGGCCTAGGGCCTCAGGATACATCGGGACGTCTGGGTCTTGTAGAGACGTCGCGTCGTCAGATTGCGACAAATTACAGGGCCGAGCCTGTCATTAGAACCCGGGGGACCCAATTATCCGGCCCTAGACCTCGGGCCTAGTCGGCGAGGGTGGGTAGCACAGGCGACAGGGTGTCGGAAGAAGGGAACATAAGAAATACAGGATGAGATGACTTACGTGTCATTATTGCGCAGGTGAGTCGTCCAAACACAATAATGACTGGTTGCGGTCGGGCAAAGTCGAACTTTTCTAAAAACTGTTACGATTATAATTTTTTTACGTGTTACGCGCGGTGCAAAACCATCATTGACCGTGTTACTGATGCGGAGATGCATCTGAAGAAAGCATAGTGAAAAGTATTAACCATACAAAGATAATTTCCTTGTTCTAACGGTATTTCAATGGAAGATGCTCCGAGAAATTGGCGTCGTGGACTCTTTCGGCACCGGCGCACAGTCAGGAAACACGCCAAACGTGCGCGCAACAGTTGTACAAAATTGACACTTATCACATGAGAACGGGTTGTTTATACGACTCATTCTTAAGTTCAACAGCTCGGCTGTATAATGATTTGCCAGCCTTTGTTTTTTCTACCTCCTACAACATTGGTTACTTCAAGACGCTTCTTTTCCACAAAAAATACTCTCCAGGCAGCATCTCCAAAAATGACAAAAGCCTTGATGAAAATTATTTTCCTCAGCTCCTTCTCTTAGGCGCGTTTCCCGACTATGCACCTGCATCGAAGAAATCAATGACGCTAGTTGCATGACGTTAAGTACCTCGGAGCATCTTCCATTGAAATACCGGTAGAAAAGGGACAGCATTCCAACCTGACGCCTGTGCTCTAAACATTGCAGTCCGATTGTTAATATTTGGGAATCTATCAAAAGGACCGCTCGTTTCTGCACAGTAAAGGGTTTAAGTACCTTCATTGGGGCTCCAGACCAGAGGTGGCTGCCAAATTCATCAGTGCACTTGCGACATGTATATGATGAAGGTTAGGATGTACCTGGATTTGAAAATGTCACCCCATTAGGTCGCAAGTTCACACGCCCTAATAAGATTATTTTCAGATGAGCAGTTTGCTCCCGAAACTCTATTGGCTCAGAGCTAAAAAGCCACGTGTCTGAAACGTGGCCAAATTAGCTATTCTTCATTAGCATTAAACATAATGATATTGTGTTACAGACGTATTGTCACTGTGCACTCCGGTTACAAAGGACAAACGAACGCGATTAAGAAAGGGGCACTTGTTTAGCGAGGTGTGAAGATCGAAACGCGTGTTGTGACGGCGGTGATTATTGGATTAAGGATGGTTCTTTAACGTTAGTTTAGGTTTAGATGTTTGGGTAGGGATTGGTGGTCTATTTGTGAAGACTGAAGATTTAGATTTGGATACTGGAAACGTTCTGATTTCATTTTTTGGTTTTTTTTTTCATTTTTTTTATATTAGCTCACGCAGGAGGCCTTGACGAAAAAAGTCCTTCAAGGTCTATGTAATCTGTGAGGATGTTGTGTAGAGCGTTTATTTTAATGAAAGGAAGCGGAGGAAGTTCTGGGAAGGAGTTAGGGGTAGGAATCTGAGGTCATTGTGTCCAGGAGTGATGGGCGTATGAATCCATCGCTGTCACTGCGGTGAAAGGCGATTTTCCGAGAGATCCGGCTACATGGAGAAAAATGTTATTCGAAAAAACGATAATTTTAATAGTAAAAACGGGACTGAAGTTCTTACGAACAAATTAACAGGGTTTCAATGTTTATTGGTGGGAACATGTAAGAATAATTTGTTGGTATACGTAATTTCGTACGTAAACCAACAAATTATTCTTACATTTTCCCGCCAATAAACATTGAAACCCTGTTAATTTGTTCGTAAGAACTTCAGTCCTGTTTTTACTAAAAAATGATCGTTTTTTCGAATCACATTTTTCTCCGTGTAGAGATGTCGAAAGGACTCCCCCAACCAGTCTCTCCCGATCTGGCAAGCCACGCAGTAGATGAGCAAACGCATTTGCCGCCGAGATCTAGACGAACTTCAGGCATTCCTGCGAAGTAACCAAATGTGCCGAAACACTTGAGCATAAGTGTTGGTTATCCAATAAATCTAATAAATGTGGATGAGACTAAAGTGTGTGCCAAGACCGAATTGAATGGCGGTCAGTCCTCTCTGCCTACCCCTGCTGAGAAACGGCGTGATGGTTAGTTAGTTAGATAGTTTGGGAGAGTCACATTCAATATTATGTAAGTACTAACAAAATGAGGTGGTTCCCATAGACACGGCGCCACACAATGAGGCGCTGATGTCCCCTAGGTATATCGCCCCCTAAATGCCCTCGATGCACGGGGCGATGAATGAACGCATTAAAGTGTTAGGCCACACTTCGTTTGACTCCGTTTGTTGCCTATTTTTGATTCACTGCTTGATCCATAAAAATAAACTGCGCAGATAATATTAGATACAAATATATTTTTTAAATAATGCTTACGTATTACTTTTTCTGTTTTTGAGCTATGGCATTATTTTTTATTTTTTTTAGAGAAACCCCACAAGAGTCCCAACTGCTCCCTTCTGCAGCCAGTGAGACTATGGCATCCCCAATTGTTGAGTATGTTGTGAGGCTGAAGGTAAGTGGGGAAGGGAAGGAGATGGGGAAGAGGAAGGTGGGAAAGTACCTGGCTATTCAGATCTAGTCACTAAACACGGCTAAAGCCATTATTAAGCAACGTTTCAATTCTGAATGGTAGTCTTACACCAGGGCGATACTGAGAGTATCTTCCACTCTGGAACGTGCCGCAAATTTGATTGATTGATTTGTGTTATTTCCCAATTTAAACATTAAAAAAAATATATAGGTTAAGCTCTCGACTAGATATCCGGAGATTGCGGGTTCAAATCCCGACGTGCGCAATAAATTTTATTTGATTGATTTGTATTTTTTCACAATTTAATAATTTAAAAAATATATCAGGTATATTTGAGACACGTTCCAGACTAAAATATACTCTCGTTATCGCCCTGGTATAAGACCACAATTCATAATTGAGACTTTGCTTGAAATGGCTTTAGCCGTATTTGGTGACTATATCTGAATGGCAGTGTGTTACAGGGGTGTTGGTTATCCAGTAAACATATCCGCCTTCTAAATTGTAAGTAGATATAGCGTTTTTTACCCATCAACAGACTCCACATATAAGTATGTCGTATATTATCATTCGATCGTATGGCGTCACCGCATGCTCCTTTGGGACTCGAAATTATTGTTAGTAAAAATGTTTGTAAGGCCGATTTCAACTCAAGACGCCTAAATATATAAGTATTTCGACATACTATCCTCTTTGTACATTATAATATTTGAGGGGATCTGTCATGTACTGTCGGCGGATGAACTGTCGGCGGGCGAATTGTCGCCGGATCAATTGTCATAAATATTTCAAACAATCAATAACCATTTTCGTTGTTTGTTTTTGGGGTGTTATGCCGTGTTGTGCTACCTCCTTCTTTAGCCGACGTTTCGGACAGCGTTGCAGTGTCCATCATCAGGGCAGATCCGGCAGATCCGTCGAAAATCGTCGAAAACAAACAACGAAAATGCTTTTGGCCGTGAAAGTCTAAAAAACGTATCCAATCAATAACCAATTTAACTACCTCTATTTATGTAACAATATATTATTCTATTCCTAGTTATACATTTTCCTATGTAAAATAGCACATTAACCTTGCATAAAAAATTAAACTAATTTTGCGATGATCATATGAATTAAATTTGATTTACTTACAAAATCACTACTCTGAAATAATGTTCATCCGTCCGCGTGGTATAAATGCACAATTAGCCGTTTATACAATTAACCTTTATACCGACATCTAGTGGCGAGTAGCGAAGCTGAAGCTTGAAATTAGCGAAGACGCACACCGCGGAAAACATATAAATCAATCAAAAATGATTGTTTCGAATGTGATTAAATTATTCGTTAGTAATTTAAATTAATACCACGTTTTAACTTAATGCAAAGCGACCAAAGACCGTAAAAATGAGTGAAAAAAGTTTTAGCTGATTTACACAGTAGGTAAAATAAGACGGTTTTGAGCTGCTCTATCTTATTTTTATTTGTTTTAAATTTAATTTAAATTAAATTTAATAATGTTAATTATTAAGTTCTGCAGGTGTTATAGTTTTTATAATTGTGACAGCTGTTTCGGCTTACAAGGCCATTTTCAAACTGAAGTGTTTCATAATTAGACTAAGATTGACATTTTAAATCGTATTAATATCGTCGTCTAATTATGAATCACTTCAGTTTGAAAATGGTCTTGTAAGCCGAAACAGCTGTCATAATAATAAAAACTATAACACTTGCAGAACTTAATAATAAACATTATTAAATTTAATTTTCAAAAAAAAAATAATTGCATGGAGTTCTACGAATTAAACACAAAAACAATAAATAAAAATGCTCTAAAATCTTGGTATATCTATAGTAAATATAGCTTCGATGCTGTCAAACCTCCGATAGGAGTAGTGAATAATATTTAACTTCATACCTACTTGTCGTTTCGAAATTTTTGCTAGGTACACCACACCTATCTGCAATGTTCTCCTTTTGTGGTGCAGGTTGGTAAGTAAGGCATACAACTAAATTATGTAGAAAATTGTGGTATTTTATACATTTAATAAATAAATAAATAAAAATCTTTTATTCACCAACAGATTTTAGATTACTCATTGGTTCTATTGACGAAAAGGTCACTGCTTGGCCGCAATTCAGGATTTCTCCTGGAATGCAGCTGGTTTTCAGCGGTGCCTTCAGCAGACAAATATACCTTATATACACAGCAGTGCCTTTATTTATTTAGGCTACAAATATACCATTAAAAGAAAATAAAATTTATTTTTACTTTAAAATAGATCATAAAACAATTATGCCGACGGTCACGAATGTCGGACATAATGTCGGATGGGCGATTTTGTCGTTTTGCAGTAGGACTGTCTAAAGTTTGGTTTTTGCATTTTTAGAGGGCATACATTAATTAAGTGAACAAAAATGGAGGGGTCCAGTAAAATCTCACAAAATCTCATTGTACCATAAGCGGTAATAAAAAATAAAAAAATTGTTTCACTTCATTTGAACTGTCCCATTTTGGCAGCTGAAAATATGGCTTTTATAAAAACATTTATTTCGAGAGTAAGAAAAAATCTCACATGAGGGGGGGGGTCCCACTAAATCTCACTTAATCTCACAAATGGGGGGGGGGGGGTCCAAATTTAAAAAAAAACAGCTCACGTAATTAATGTATGTCCCCTTACTGTTTTTGAGATAAAGAAATATAGTGTTGTTTGTTATTTTGAATTTCATTCAAAATTCCGAATTTGTTCTTCGGGACCGTCGATACAGTATAAACATCGATTACGAAAATTTTAAATGAAAGGACAAAATGTTGATTGTTCTCTGATCTTACAGAATTTTTTTTTGTAAATTTCTTTAACAACTTTTTAATAAAAAAAACCTCGTTGAAAAAATTCACGTTGTAATTATTTATCTGAAAATATTTCGACAATGTGAATTGTAGATTGAAAAAGAAAAAAAAAACGGAGAAAAACTACATAGATACAATTTTGATATTTTTAATTTATTCTGCTTTATAGCATGATGTCAAATTTCCACCATCGATATGATTTAAATTAACAAAAATTTGTAATTTTGGAAACAAAATGTAAACTATTTACTGTTTTTAAAAAATATGTGAAATGCTTTCTTGTAGGTTCTTTCAATGCAATTAAACATTTAATTAACATGGGTCTTGAAGAGACCCATGTTGTAAAAAGTAGGAAACACAGATTGCGGCAAATCGTTTCACAGCCGAGCTGTTGAACTCAATCGTAGAAGCGACCCGTTCTCATGTGACAAATATTAACCGTGTACATTGTTGAGTGCGCGTTTGGCGTGTTTCCCGACTATGCACCGGTGCCGAGGGGATCAATGACGCCAGTTCCTCGGAGCATCTTCCATTGAAATACCGGTAGAACAAGGATAGCATTCCCACCCGACGCCTGTGCTTTAAAGATTGCAACCCGTTTGTTAAGAATCCGGAGAATCTATCAAACTGACCGCTCGTTTCTGCACAGAGTCGAGGTCGTTTTTCAGATACTTTGGGGCTCCAGAACAGAGGTAGCTGCCAAATTCAACCGTGGGGCGCACTTGCGATTTGTACAGGGTTAGCAGTTGTGTAGGTACTATTAAAGTATCTGCGGGCCCTGTACAGTAGGTACACCCAGTTTCTGAGAGGCTAACTTAACTCTGGCTTCGAATTACACTTTTCTCTATAACTACGTTCATAGTACCTTAACTAGGTACTTCTTTCATAGTAGCTTAAGTAGGTACATCTTTCATAGTAGCTAGCTTAAGTAGGTACTTCTTTCATAGTAGCTCAAGTACACGGAGAAAAATTTTATTTTAAAATACGATAATTTTATTCTTAAAAACGGGACTAAAGTTCTTACGAACAATTTAACAGGGTTTAAATGTTTATTGGCGGGAACATGTAATAATAATTTGTTGGTATACGTAATTTCGTATGTATACCAACAAACTATTCTTACATTTTCCCGCCAATAAACATTGAAACACTGTTAATTTGTTCGTAAGAACTTCAGTCCCGTTTTCAACCGTTTTTACGAATAAAATGATCGTATTTCAGAATAACATTTTTCTCCGTGTAGGTATTTCTTTCATAATATCTTAAGTAGGTACTTCTTTCGTAGTAGCTTAAGTAGGTACTTCTTTCATAGTAGCTTAAGTAGGTACTTCTTTCATAGTAGCTTATGTAGGTACTTCTTTCATAGTAGCTTAAGTAGGTACTTCTTTCATAGTAGCTAAAGTATGTACTTCTTTCATAGTAGCGTAGGTACTTCTTTCATTGTAGCTTAAGTAGGTACTTCTTTCGTAGTAGCTTAATTAGGTACTTCTTTCATATTAGCTTAAGTGGATACTTCTTTCATAGTAGCTTAAGTAGGTACTTCTTTTTTTACTCTTACTATTCTTACATTTATTGAACTCCTTTATACAACTAGCATAATAATAAAACTACATACCTACTTGTACTGTACCTACTTATATATTTTATATTCAGGGGGTTTTTCACCATCCTCCCAATAGCTTATCTACACTAATAACGAATATGATTAAAAATAAAAATAAAATATTCGCAGTGGTTAGAAAACTCGTCCAACTTATCCAATATATAGCCACTATTAATAGGTTCCAGTACCGAATTATAAACTCCAACTTAAATAAATACATCGTAAATCGAAAATATTCGTTATTAGTGTAGATAAGATATTGGGAGGATGGTGAGAAACCCCCTTATTATGTTTTGTAATATACCTACACATTGTTATACTACACGGAGATAAATGTTATTCGAAAAAACGATCATTTTAATAGTAAAAACGGTTAAAAACGGGACTGAAGTTCTTACGAACAAATTAACAGTTTTGCAATGTTTATTGGCGGGAAAATGTAAGAATAATTTGTTGGTATACGTACGAAATTACGCATACCAACAAATTTTTCTTACATGTTCCCGCCACTAAACATTGAAACACTGTTAATTTGTTCGTAAGAACTTCAGTCCCGTTTTTAATCGCTGTTATTATTAAAATGATCGTTTTTTCGAATAAATTTTTCTACGTGAACTAAACAATTCACCTATGACAATGTAAAAGCCTTCAAGGCGTAAAAAATAAATATATGATATGTAAACTGTATCCACGAGCATAAAAATAAATAAATAATTTTAGTAATTACTTAATTTTTATTTGAAAAACATGTGTACCTATTAATAATAGACATTTCCCCAACGGCGTGGACTAATTTCAAGTGTTTTGTAAATTTCCATCTATTATAAATGTGACTGTTTAGATTTCCGGAAACACTACATATGTATAAATATGTAATATATTGTACCTATACACACTGCCAACTCGCATGTGCACACACCAATAGTTTTATGTTTTATGTACAAATTTTGAACATCCATAAAACATACAGGTAGGCAAGAAGTCATTTCAAACCGCAAAAAGTTAATGATTTTTTTCGATCGTTTTCTATTCTGTTCACAGCACAATCGAACTATATTTGCAAAGTTGTTAAGTTTCATACACATAATGTTACACGGAGAAAGATGTTATTCTAAAATGTGATCATTTTATTCGTAAAAACGGTTAAAAACGGGACTGAAGTTCTTACGAACAAATTAACAGTGTTTCAATGTTTATTGAAATTATACGTATACCAACAAATTATTCGTAGATGTTCCCGCCAGTGAACATTGATAGCCTGTTAATTTGTTCGTAAGAACTTCAGTCCCGTAAAATGATCGTATTTTAGAATTACATTTTTCTCCGTGTACGTAAAATTCACATAAGTGGTTCACTACGTTTTGTTGACTTGGCAGACTTATACAGGGTTCATGGGGTGAGGTTTGTCTAGGTATTGGCGGTGGATGCATTTTTTGAGAAACTGGTTAAGGGAGTCCTTTTGATCTCTCCAGGCGGGCTCTCTCGACCCATTGCTTTGCTTCGCATTTGGAGAAATGGATTCAAATGTCCTTCAGTGCTGGACACACTGACCTCCTAATATATACCGACTCTTTATACCCTTTTCCGTCGCAGAACTTCCTTTCCTCCCTTTCCCTAAAAAAAACCCTCCAAGCAGCATTCCAAAAGAGCACATGAGGCCCGAAAAAAATTGTTTTCCTCAGGGACTCTTGTGTGGAGATAATTTAAAAAAACAGTCGGGACGTAAAGTAGGAATGATGAGGAGGTAGGCACCCACTGTAAATGGTTTATCTCGAATCACCAGGAGAAACTCGCTGAGGTGTTCACGTGTTTTCTTCAAATTGGTAGGATTATTTTAGATTTAAAGATTACCAGAAATTACGAAAAATCAATTGATTTTACTTCAAAGAAACTGACGATCTATAAAAAAATAACATACAAATTTTCAATATTTCATTCAAGAATTTCTATTTTCAATCATAGATAATATCATATTTTTTTAGGAGATTTAAAAATAAAACAACCCTGGCGTGTAAGTAATAAGTTAACCCATATAGCCCTAAAACTATAGTTAGTGTTTTTTTAAATATTTTTTGTTGGTTTTATCATTAAAAAAATCACAAGTACTATAAAAATATTAATTTGATATTGTGGGAGGGGGGAGGTGTTCCAATTTTGGTAAGGTATGGTTATAGGCGTCTAACAAGTTTCTTTGAATTTTTTTCCATTGCTTGTCAGTGCTCCAAAATTTCACTTTTTGGAAAAAGTGATGACGAATGCGACTAAATAAGCAACCTTTGCATACTACCACCAATAAAGGCCAGTTCTGACCTCACTCAACCAAATTCTGTCGATGAAAATGTCGTTCGAATTGAAAATTTTCCGAGGCTTCAATTTCAAAATGAAGAAGAATGAAGGTTAACTGATAAAGATATTCCATTGTCATGACCACTCGTCATCATCTAAATATTCTACAAATGCTTTATTTTGAAAATGTGGCCCGTTTGGAAAATTTTAAATTCGCATCTCAATTTTTTCACCAAAATCTAGATCTGTGTGGTCAGAATTATACTGGTGGTTATGTGCAAATTTTACTTATTTGGTCGCATTCGTCATCACTTTCTTCCAGAAGAGACAGTTTTTATTGCACTGATAAGCAACTGATTTTTTTAAAAGAAAACACGAGAGACGCCCATAGTCCTGCCGTACCAAAATTGGAACACGAAATTTTCATACACAAAAAGTATTGTTAAATTACGTTACATATGATTTTTGTTACAATATAAAAAAAACTCGGTTTGTATTTTGATATAAACATATTTTTTCATAAACTTTTAAAGTATTGTAAGGCACGTATATTTAAGTTCTAAAATACATGTTTTTCGATTTTGTGATGTGCAAACTTTGATTAATTTTTTTTTATTAAATAACGACAATAAGTATGCTCTTTGAGCTTTAAATCGTAAAGGCTAGTTCATGTACAGTAACATAAGCCGTAGACAAAGTTATTTTTTTCAACTTTATGCCTTCTTATAATTAATTTTTTATAGGAACCAAAATTGGTACGGTAGTAATGTGGAAGAAGAAAGGGACTCTTAGAGAGTTTCGAGTTTAGACACGTAAATTCGGTTGAGAAAAGAGAGTCGTCAGTGGTGTAGATAGATAGAGGCTCCATTTCTTAATCTTACTCATTACGCTTACCTTGCATTCATTGCGGATATTCACATTTCTCACACGATCATACATGGTTTTACCACACATACGCCTCTCAGGGATCTCATCTCTACAGTATTCACTCTACTTTCATCCTTCCTCTGCCAGTTCCATGCTTCACTGTCATACATCAGGGTAGGTACCAGTACTCCACTGTGGACTGCTAGCTTCTGATATATAAATATTTTAAATGTATATATGCGCAGATTTTTGGCTACACAGTTATTTAACCAAAGTAATCGAATGTTTCCTTTCAATGCACAGAACTTTTCTCCGTCTGTATCATTTGATTGACCATAAATAATAAATAGTACCAAGGTACCGTGTGGGTCAGATTTAAACGGTCGGGCAATTAGATTTACGGGCACATTAATCATTTCCAGCTCTGCCGGGCTGCCCGGTATTGCGGTACGAACTCAAAAATATATTATCCGTACCAATTTATAATTCCTTGATTATACGTTGTAAGGGCGAGCCGAAAATATTACTCTACAGAAAAGAAAAAAAAATAAACAGGGGGATATTGAAGTTCACAGCGCTATAAAAATTGCAGATGATTTTCTTATGCTTTATTTGATTCACATACACACGGAGAAAAATGTTATCCTAAAATACGATAATTTTATTCGTAAAAACGGTTAAAAACGGGACTAAAGTTCTTACGAACAATTTAACAGTGTGTCAATGTTTATTAGCGGGAAAATATAAGAATAATTTGTTGCTATACGTACGAAATTACGTTTACCAACAAATTATTCTTAAATGTTCCCGCCAATAAACATTGAAACCCTGTTAAGTTGTTCGTAAGAACTTCAGCCCCGTTTTTAACCGTTTATCGAATAAAATGATCGTATTTAAGATTAACATTTTTCTCCGTGTAAATAGCGCTAAATACGGCGCTATACAAAATAATCCATATATTTTTATTAGTACGCAAGACAAACATAATTTACGCGACTATGGCCTGGTATATCAGTTGTAATTCTGCTCGGCTTGATTGGAATATCTCCCAAATATATTGTCTATGATTTTAATAGAGGAATGTGTTTCTTTTTTCTTTGAAAACAAAACTAATATCATCACGATGTTTCAAAATATCAATGATCGCAATTTATTTTTACGAGAACTAAATTTACGAGTTGATTTTTGATTAAGTTCCCCGCTTGACAGTACGGAGATATACGCTAATATACTAATTATTGTAAATAGAATTAGTTTTACTGGAGTCAATGCACAATTTATGAAAATATGACGAACTAATTGCTGAAAATAAACTGAAGGCAGGGAAATTCCTGGCCATTCAAATCAGGTCACTCAACAAAACTAAACTCGGATACGTTTTTAGATTTTCACGGCCAAAAGCATTTTCGTTGTTTGTTTTTGGGGTGTTATGCCGTGTTGTATCGCATCGATGGATCTGCCGGATCTGCCCTGATGATGGACACTGCAACGCTGTCCGAAACGTCGGCTAAAGAAGGAGGTAAACACGGCATAACACCCCAAAAAGAAACAACGAAAAAAAAAACTAAACTCATTTCAAGTCCTCTGTATTATGAACACACGTTTAATATTAACCATTCGAGCGCTTTTTGCCACATTATGGCACTATTTCCAAAACCTCGGATTGCTTTGTTGCCAAAATGTGGCAAATTTACAAAAAATTTTTTTTTTTTAAAACGACTATATAATATATTGTACATTCAAAATATAACAAAATAAATTCTAGATTCTTTAAAATGTTTTAAGGTTAAAATTTAAATATATATATTTTTTTATAAATCTTACATATGTGACAATAGACGAAAGATAGGCGAATTCATTGGCTACATAGAACTACAATCAGTTTGTATGTCTCCATACTCAAATTCGGAGGTATGATTTTTTTAATGTTGGTGGAAAAATTTCCTTTAGCAATCCGAGAAAAAATATTTTAATTGGTCTGTCGCTCCAGTAATTAATCAAAACAGTTAATAAACGAAATTTTCGCCAAGCAGAAGTGTTGTCATTTTGCTTACATGGAGATGCTGAGGTGGCAGCCGGCTGGCCGCCGCTGACTCAACACATTTCTGACACCAACGTATTCCAAATAATCTAAGACCGTACACCAAAAAGGGAGATATTAAAAATAAAATAAAAGTCACTTATCTTCTAACCACCTTATATTTAAAGGATTTGACTCAATACAACATGACTTTAGGTATCTAAACCAAAAAAAAGTATTATAAATAATATCTTTTCTTCCCTGATAAAATTCTGAACGTTAAAAAAAAAATCTTATAAAAGTATTTCTTGATTAATTATTGTACATTTTGAATTATTGTTTCAAATAAATGGTTTCAAAATATGGGTTTATCAAACTCATAATATACGTATAAGGTATTCAATATTTTACTCGTAGGTAGGTATATAAACCTCGGTTTTGTGTTTTATTTTATGGCTAGCTATTTATTATGTCTTTGTGTAAAATTGAAGGTTTTTATTTTTAATGTTTCTATTAATTTTTTACTTTATGGATCGCTGGGGTGTTGGTATCAACCTACAATACAGGTATATAGGTAATACAAACAATTTAATTCACCTACTAAATAATTCATACCAATTAAAGTACTTATTCAATATTTAGGATTGTTCATAAATGTGTGTTTTTTTATTTTTATAGTGAATACCTCACAAGAGTCCCAACTGCTGCCGTCTGGAGCCAGTGAGACTATGGCATCCCCAATTATGGTATGTTATGAGGCTGAAGGTAAGTGGGGAAGGGAAGGAGACGAGGAAGAGGAAGGTGGGGAAGTACCTGGCTATTCAGATCTAGTCACTAAACACGGCTAAAGCCATTTCAAGCAACGTTTCAATTCTGAATGGTGGTCTTACACCAGGGCGATACTAAAAGTATCTTCCTATCTGGAACGTTCCGCAAATATACTATGTATTATTTTAAATAATTAATTGTGAAATAACACAAATCAATTAAATAAAATTTATTTGCGCACGCCGGGTTCGAACCCGCGGCCTTCGGAATGGGAGTCTAACGCTCTACCGCTGGACTACGCCGGCCGTGTTATGTGGGATAAGAGATTTTATACCCGTCTTCGCCCAATTTAACAAATTCTATGACTTTGCAATCACTTTTGGCTTCGTTCACATTGGTACACAATTCCATGATATTATTTAATTTTTTTTATGCGATATTTATAGAGTATAACATGAAAAAGTTATAAGTTTATTGTGAAGAGCGTAAATGTTAATAATCCACTTAAAAATATTCACAGAATGCGCTTTTTAAGATTTGTTTTTCCTGTTTAGAGATTTATTTATTTATTAAATCGCTGTTTAGAGATTTATTTATTTATTGATTCTTCACATATTAGGTATTACAGTTTACAATCTAATTTTCAACCTCACTAGGACAAGCCGTATTGAGGTTAATAATTATTCAACGTAAAAAAAATAACACAAAATAATATAGGTAAAACAAAAATAATACTTGACAGAACAATATTGTTACAGATAGTAATGCACTAATGCTCTAAGGTGAAGGCTTTAAAGATACTAACAATAATGAGATATAACAAGTTATAAACGTAAATATAAAACGTAAAGATTGAAATATTACGCAAAAATAAATTCTTTTCCAGTCTGTAAATAACACAGCTATAATAACCCACTTCTTCAGTCTATAAACAACACAGCTAGAATAACCCTTTTCCACGCGGATAAAAATGAACTGTTAAAAACGGGACTGAAGTTCTTACGAACAAATTAACAGTGATTCAATGTTTATTGGTGGTAAAATACGTACGAAATTACGTATACCAACAAATTATTCTTAATGTTCCCGCCAATAAACATTGAAACCCTGCTAATTTGTTCGTAAGAACTTCAGTCCCGTTTTCAACCGTTCAACGAATAAAATGATCGTATTTTCTATTAAAATGTTCGTTTTTTTCTAATATAATTTCGTTTTTTCAAATAACATTTTTCTCCGTGCAGTCTTTAAATAGCACAGCTAGAATAACCGATTTTTCAGCCTGTAAATAACACAGCTAGAAAAACCCCATTTTCCAGTCTGTAAATAACACAGCTAGAGTAACCCCTTTTTCCAGTCTTTAAATAGCACAGCTAGAATAACCCCCCTTTTCCAGTCTGTAAATAACACAGCTAGAATAACACATTTTTTCCAGTCGTCAAATAGCACAGCTTGAATAACCCCCCTTTTCCGGTATGTAAATAATACAGCTAGAATAACCTATTTTTTCTAGTTAATAAATAACACAGCTAGAATAACCCCTTTCGTAGGTTTTTCCAATTGAGATGACAATGCAAATGATATTCAAGGCTCCATACGTAGTTTATGTTGAGAAAAAAGGGGAGTTGGGAGCTGAAAATATTGACCTTGTCCTACAAATTTCAGAAAGAAAGCTCACCTTTCAAAATGTCACCAGAGATTTTGCTCACGAAAACATAAATTTTCCCGGTTCGCCGAATCTATTACAGCCAGATTCGTATTTACGCGTAGCAAGGCTGCAGCCGATAAGCCCGCGCAATGGCAAACCGTGAGTGTTCAGTGAGATAATAAAAATATGGTAAAATTATAATGATACCACTAAAAAAAGGTACTTATATACCTTATAACCAACACCATAAATTGTTTCAAGTTATGTTCTGAAGATATTATAATTTAAAAGTAGCTGAAGTTGATTGTAGGCTCAAACCTCAAACGATTTAGCCATAGCCATACTAATATTATTCACAAGTTATTTTTAACAACTACAATTTCTAATCAATGCATTTATTTGAAATTATTTGATAAATACAGATTAGCATGTTTGGGAAGAATGATATGAATCTCAACTTTGTGATCATTTATTAATATAATTGTTGTTAGCAATGTTAATAAATCGTATTGAATACCATAATGATGTTCTTCTTCTTCCCGATGTCCCAACTCATTACCTAGGTAGGCTGTTGGGGTCGGCTCTTCTCGTTCTCAGGTTATAACTTCTTCGGTTCTGGGTATCGCTTTCATCCAGGCCATTTCTCTGTAGTATTTTGGAGCATTGCGTCATCCAGGAGTTGTTTGGTCTTCCTCTGGATGACTGTCAATGAAGCTCCACATGCATTGCCTGCTTCACTGTGTGGTCTGGTGCCCATACTATCTCAACTAACGTTCCTCCAGCATACTGTTTATGTCCGTCACACTCAGGCTACCACGAATGCGTTAACTTTTAATTCTATTTATTAGTGATACTCCTGCACGGAGAAATATGTTATTCTAAAATACAATAATTTTATTCGTAAAAACGGTTAAAAACGGGACTGAAGTTCTAAGGAACTAATTAACAGGGTTTCAATGTTTATTGGCGGGAACATGTAGGAATAATTTGTTGGTATACGTACGAAATTACGTATACCAAAAAATTATTCCTACATTTTCCCGCCGATAAACATTGAAACCCTGTTAATTTGTTCGTAAGAACTTCAGTCCCGTTTTTAACCGTTTTTACGAATAAAATGACCGTATTTTAGAATAAAATTTTTCTCCGTGTAGGGTTAACGGGGGTGGTATACAAGGATTTAATTCAAATTATTTGGACTTTCCCATATTTATTGCTGTGTCGCATTTATTGACGATATTTATTGACAAGTCATATTTATTGACGGTAATAAGTCATATTTATTGACGATTGAATATCTAGATATTTGGTTATTACAAGTGGGAATATTTACCTCGGGTTTATAGATTACTTTAATATTTATCTGGATAATAATAATATTTACATAAATTTAGGTAATTTTAGTCCGAGTATACATTTAGGCACAATCAGGTTTTAAAAATAATTCACCAAAGTTTGGTAATTAAACATAACTTGATTGACTGTCATAATATAGTACCATATTATGAATACGAACCAAATTCATTTTTAGAAAATAATTTCTTTAAAATATACTATGATAAAACTATACTAACAGACAGACCAATTAGTCATAATGGACCCGATATAGTTTTACATGACAAAATTTAAAAAATAACTTATATCATCGATGTAGCTATTCCAAATTCTTGTAATATTGAAAAATCTGTTTCTGAAAAAATAAGAAAGTATACAAATTTAGGAAAAGAAATTAAAAGAATTTGGCATTCTCAGACTATAAAAATATTATCATTTGTTATTTCAGCTACTGGCATTATACATAGCTCTCTCATTAAAAATTTAGGCGTATTAGATTTGTCAAAGAATTTGTATATAAAAATGCAAAAATCAGTCATTTTCAATACATGTAGGATTACCAAAGATTTTTTAAGTATTTATATTGAGGGATCAGTAGGATTTATCGGTCAAATTAGGAATTCCACCGAACCGAACCCTTTGATATGAAAATATCTGGAGTCGGTGAATTATTTTCCCATTTAATAGTCTGGTATATTAACATGTTGTTCTTGTATTGTTTTGTATTAATTATACTTATATAATACACTTGCATAGCGTGGATTTACTAGATGATCATTTATATGGAAAAGTGTGTGAAAGGGTTAAGTTTTCCTGTAGGAAGTCTGGTGCGTAAATAAAAAAAAATTAACAACCCATGTTGTCGTGTATAGATGTCTATTAATATCGTTATTATGATAACATGGAATTTTTGATTGTCTGTCTGAAGATGTCCTCACGGTATGAAGGTGGTCTTAACCGGCTGCAACCGGTTACGGTAACAAATGCATTAATTGGAAAATAATGAATATTGTGCAATACCTATGCAAGAATTTGGTTGGTGGTAAGGAGAGTTGTTAACCACTCTCCATATTGGGAATCTAACCTACATACAAGGTTAAAAAAAGAAGATTGTTTGACGCGTGTCAGAAAATTGATTGCTTCGATAGGTCACTAATCATGTTGTTGGCTCCGCCAGGAATGTGTGGTGTATCTGCCTATCCCCACGGGGAGACGGGCCGATGGTATGCCGGAATGCTTTATGTGAATCCTTCAGACGGGCGTTATTATTTATTGTCCAGCCCGGGGGCTGAAAGATTCGAAATCAAAGGGTTTCGTTGAAATAAGCTGCAGTGAGATCGGCAAGAATCGTATCAGAACTGTGGATTTTAATCAGGAATTCTAAACCTTTGTTATATGAATTGTATAATTTTTCAATTTTTTTTAAATTTTGCACGTACCTCTAAGCGCCTCCGCCCACTGAGGCAACTGAAAACTCTCAACTGCCAACCGTCTTTGTATGACAATGTGATGGCCCGCACACTTCACAATCACACAAAACCCCGTTGTCAATGGTAACGCAAGCGGTGACTGGCGACTGTCACTGCTGATTGCCCTGGGCGGCCGTTGCTAGTTGCCAGCTGTCAGCTGATTGTTCTTCGTCTATGGTTAAACAAGCTTTTTGACCAATCAAGACAGAGAAAACAGCCGGTTTTAGTTGGTTTTCAGTTGCCCCGTCAGCGGAGCGCCTAAACTATTAAACTTTTTTTGATCTATTGAATCTTTTGGATTCTTTAAAATAATTTAGCTAGCTTTACTGACGATTTGTTTTCATCATCGTAGGTTACTTGTTACTTGATAACAAAAAAAACAAGCAAACCATAATTTTCCAAGCCCGAAGCAATGACAAGTGTTAAATATTGGATTATAAGGTCCAGATGCTTGCGATGCATAGAATTATAAAATCCAGATGCTTGCGATGCATAGAATTATAAGATCCTTATGCTTGCGATGCATAGAATTTTAAGATCCAGATGCTTGCGATGCATAGAATTATAAGATCCAGATGCTTGCGATGCATAGAATTATAAGATCCAGATGCTTGCGATGCATAGAATTATAAGATCCATATGCTTGCGATGCATAGAATTATAAGATCCAGATGCTAGCGATGCATATAGAATTATAAGATCCAGATGCTTGCAATGCATATAGAATTATAAGATCCAGATGCTTGCGATGAGAATTATAAGATCCTGATACTTGCGATGCATAGAATTACAAGATCCAGATGATTGCGAGGCATAGAATTATAAGATCCAGATGCTTACGATGCATAGAATTATAAGATCCAGATGCTTACGATGCATAGAATTATAAGATCCAGATGCTTGCGATGCATAAAATTATGATATATAAATGTTAAATAAACTTGTACGTATTAAATATTCTTGTTTGATTTACCATCACAATTATTCATGCACCCATACAATCAAAATTCTTAAAACAATTGTGATTTCTAAAATTTCAATGGTTGTCTACCTCTTTTATCTCATCCTAACACTGATCTCTGTATCTCGGTCGATAATCTTCCTGTCCGATGATTCTTGTAGCGATCAATCAAACCCTGATGCCGGGTTCGAATCCCGGCGAGGCACATCTAATAACACAACCATGCAACGCCATCTATCTCTGGGTAGACACAGCGCAACAATAAACAGGCTAACAATACAAGAGCGTCGATATGTATAACCAAAAGGAACTCAGTGCGTGATGGGCTTGAAAATCGTTCGCAAAACACGCAATGTCTTCAGTGTTCTTCAATTTGACGGAATGCGTTCTGTTTTTTTTTTTTACGAGAGTTTATACTGTCTGGAGCCATTGGGTCTATGCCTTTTCCATGTGGGGTATGTTGGGATGCTGAAGATAGCGGAGAAGGGAAGGAGATCGAGTCTTTCACCATGCCAACGGGGGTATCTATAACTTTAGAAGTGGTCGCAAGCATGCTATACAAATCCTATATTTAAGGAGATTTCCAAACAAACGTATTCCCTATTTATCTCTCTGGATTTTAACCCTAGAGAAAATATTGTTTTTATTTAAAATAGATATCAACTACTAGCGTGTCGGTACCTTTTGTTTTTTTTTTGATAAGTTACTTTTTATAGAAGTTATGACCTTCCAAAAATCAATAAGATTGACTGGTTTAAACGCCGCCAAAAGACGTTTAGTATACAAACTAGACAATGTTTTTTTTAAAAAAGCAAAACGTACAGACATAGAATAGTTTCTTCTTGTGTAGTTGGTAAAAAAAAATTAAAATCAGTCCACTTTTGGAGGAGAAAAGTGGGGAATACAAAACCTCGATTTTAGTTAGGTATTAGTAGCCTGAGGTGCATTGTCCCTTTCGCTCAATATCCGGTGGTGTAAGAGCAACAGTGACAGCAACAATTTAGTGAAATCTATTTTTGAAATTTCTTCTTAACCACCACCGGGTTTCATCTTAAATTTGACACAAGGCCTGAATAATTTGGGAGACTGTATGGATAACCATCTCCTCTGCCATAAGTTACTCCGAGTGGCTACGTTTGGTGACATACAGGGGTGCCCGAGTTCATGGGGTGAGGTTTGTCTAGGTCTTGGCGGCCGGATCGGGAGAGACCGGTTGAGAGAGACCTTTAGACGTCTCCAGCCGAATTCTCTGGACCAATCACCTTGCACCGCAGTGGGGAAGGTTGGATTCATATGTCCATCACTCCTAGACCCACTGACCCCTAGATTCCTACCCACCCCTCTTACATATTTCTTTCTTAGAACTTCCACTCATTCCTTTCCCTAAAAACCCTCAACATAACTTCTCCAAAGATGAAATGGGCCCTGAAGGAAATTATTTTCCTCCTAACCTCCTGTGTGGAGCTAAAGTAAAATATAACAAAATAAAATTGTGTTTGGCAGGACACGATTTCAGATTAAATTTATATGAGGTACTCAAATATTGAATTGAGGTGTGGAGGTGTCTCACCGCAAATAAGATGAGGTGTAAAGAGTGTAAAATGTGTACTAAAGAGCTAAAAAGGAGCTAAAATCTTGTACGGCAAAATATTGCAGCAAATTTTTTTCCTAGTAGGTTCTGTAATGCCAATATACTAGCACTTTATCTTTGCTCATCACCTTGCCACCTCATATATAGGGTGAATATACTAACACTACATCTTGGCTCATCACCTTGCCACCTCATAGTGCCAATATACTAACACTTCATCGTGGCTCATCACCTTGCCACCTCATATATAGTTCCAATATACTAACACCTCATCTTTGCTCACCACTCATCACCTTGCCACCTCATAAAATAAAAGGATTTTAGTGTACAAGGAGTACAAGGCTTATTTTTGCACGTAATTTTAATGTCGTCTTCACTTCAACATTATTAGCACAAATAATACAAAACGACAAGGAAATCACGTTTTGCCTATAAATTTAATGACTTTTCGTTAATTTTTATTTACCGCCATTTTTAGAAAGAATCTAAAATTTCATGTCATTAGGTCACATAGAGCCTGAGTAAACAGCTTTTTATTTTTGATCCCAGATCAGAACTAGCAATTATTTGTCAAAGTTTCGATGATTTTGACACAAAATGTTGCGTTTGGAGTATTTTCCATGTAATCCTCTTCAGACACAACACTAAATGTAAGTCCATCTGATGGCATAGATTTTGTGGTATACTACAAACACGCCTACCACCAATGTGACGTATGGCGTATGGGCGAATACAAAACGACAAAAATAATACATATCTTTTTTTTTTATAGAGAAACCTCACAAGAGTCCCAACTGCTCCCTTCTGGAGCCAGTGAGACTATGGCATCCCCAATTGGAGTATGTAGTGAGGCTGAAGGTAAGTGGGGAAGGGAAGGAGATGGGGAAGAGGAAGGTGGGAAAGTACCTGGCTATTCAGATCTAGTCACTAAACACGGCTAAAGTCATTATTAAGCAACGTTTCAATTCTGAATGGTGGTCTTACACCAGGGCGATACTGAGAGTATCTTCCACTCTGGAACGTGCCGCAAATATAACATATATTATTTTTATTAATTAATTGTGAAATAACACAAATTAATCAAATAAAATTTATTTGCGCACGCCGGGTTCGAACCCGCAACCTTCCGAATGGGAGTCAAGTGTCTTACCACTAGACCACGGACGATCTACCTATTTTGGTTCGAATTTAGAGATTTACTTCAACTGTTTCCCGCCCACCGGCTGCCATCTTGAAAACAGTATTGCCAAGATGATAAATGAATGTATTTTCTTAATAAATGTACGCGCCTTTAAAAGTCATAATTTTTGTCGGGTTTTGTGAGGTGGAGAATGTAAAATGTGATTTATAAGTTAAAATGGCGGCCCGATCCCGTGAATAAAAAATAATATTAGTTAGGATGTTAGGTATCTACGAGCTCATAATGCACTTATACAGTTTTATAATGATATATTTGCAGATGGCCAGAAGAGGGACTGGAGAAGCCATGTTTTTTTTCGCTGTCAATTTTTTTCCGTTGGGTTACTTATTTTGTTTTGTTCGTTTTTTTATGATGTATAGCCACACAAATGGGAAAATAAATGAAAAGTTATGCATGATAAATATTCTGCAGGTTTTGTCTTTCGTAAATTTTGAAAATGCTTAAAAAGTGTCGATAAACATTATATTAGGATGAGCTGCCAACAGTTTAAGATGGCGCTAGTATAAATATTTTAGGAAAAAACCCTTGCAAGACATGCTTGAAAACATTAATAGCGATTGACCAGCGGCTGAGAATAAAAGTTTAAAAATGCTTGCAACTGTACAGGGAGGTTCTAATGAGAAAGGTCGATTATTCCTCGTATCAAATTTAAAAAATTAAAAACTTAATATCGATTTATTTCATTCAAAACCTGCTTTAATATATACCTAAATTCAAGTAGGTAATAAAAATGCTCAAAACGCGCGAAGATAAATTAATAAATATCGTGTACTTCTTGTAAGTATTTTTTGATCAAAAGGATTTATGATTTTTTTTAAATGTCTAAACAAAATAAGTGGGTTAAAAATGTTTTAAATATTTTAGTTTGTAAGACCTTAAATTAATAGAAAAACTAAGGTATTTTTATCACAAAACACGTTCTCGGATTTATTTTTTAATGATTTTAATTGAACTAAAATTAAAATTCTGAAAACTGTGTTGACTAGATTATGTATTTTGTTGTGTGATTATATGATTTGAAATTTGTGTTGTTTAATAGAATATATCGTTTGAAAATTGAACAAATCTGCACAACGACCAACGGTATAACCTTAGTATGATAAAATTAAACTTAGTTTTTCAAAATTTTAAAACTGCGTTTACCAGATAAAATAACAATCTTTCAAAATCAATTTATGTTTTTTTTTGTAAAAAAGTGTCAATACGTCTAGAATTTGATTAAAAAATGACTAAATTCCGCCATTCTCTGATAATACCCTCTTAAATCTTAACTATAAAGCATAAATCTGTTTGGCTAAAGCTATAAAACATAAAGACTCTTTTTACATTAGGTATTTTCTTCATACGACACTAGACACGTATAGTCTGGGTAAGTACTATATCAGCTTTGTGGATGTTTCCATAAAAGGAAGCGATAGTATTACCATCTTATGATAATTTATAGTAATATTATGTATTCGTGATCAAAATACTGTTGTAGGTTAGCATACAATTTGATTTATTCCTTTGTTTTATGGTTCATGGTATGCCTGCCTATATACTTCATACGTCACCTATGTGGTTGCAGTCAGGTAGATATATATACTTACCTATTAAATCCACACTGTTGCCCAGAAACACCAAGATATTAGTGTACAAAACTCTTATTAGACCAGTGCTCACGTATGCAGCTGAGACACACGGATAAAAATGGTTTTCGAAAAAACGATCATTTTAATAGTAAAAATGGTTAATAACGGGACTGAAGATCTTACAACAAATTAACAGGGTTTTAATGTTTATTCTTACATTATCCCGCCAATAAACATTGAAACACTGTTAATTTGTTCGTAAGAACTTCAGTCCCGTTTTTAAACGTTTTTACGAATAAAATTATCGTTTTTTCGAATAACATTTATCTCCGTGCATGGGTACTTACTAAGAGGAATCAGCGAGCACTGGACATTTTTGAAAGGAAAGTTTTGAGACGTATCTTTGAAACGATTCTAGAAAATGGATTTTGGCGTAGACGTTACAACGATGAGCTCTATATTCTGTTTAAGGAATCAAACGTGACACAATTTATAAAGTTGGGAAGAGTTCGGTGGCTGCGTCATGTGGAAAGAATGACAGAGCATCAAGCACCAAAGTCCCTGCTAAAATCTAGACCTGTAGGACGAAGTAGCCTGGGAAGGCCAAAATTAAGATGGGGCGACAACGTCCTCAAAGACCTACGTACCTTGGAGCTTCCAAACTGGAGAGAACTGGTTCAAAACAGAGATGAGTGAAGGAAGACTCTTGAGGAGGCCAAGACCCACCACGGGTTGTAGAGCTAAATGTGATGATGATGATTACATAAATACCGGTCAGTGGTTGAGTGGGTATAGCGTTTGGGTCCCACCCAGGCGTTCCGTGTTCGATTCCTCGGCTGGCTAAGTCCTCCATCACAACACAAGCAACATCTTCCGCTTAGTGTGGTGGTAGTAGGAGATTTTCAAATGTTGTTGGGTTATTCGTAACCCGGGAATGTTTGTCTTTCTTTTTAAGAAAAAAAATAAAAAAATAATAATAATAATTATGCCAGTGCAATATTCATTCTACACATACACCAAAGTATAAATGTAATCAAGCATGTTCTTTACTTAGTCCGACTTTCAAAATTAAATATCTTGGTGTAAATCTATAGGTATAGCACCATTTTGAATGGAAAATACATATTTGTGAACTCGTCAAACCAAAGCCGTTCTGGAAGAAACAAGCCGTGCTGTTGGAAGTTTGGCAACGTTGCGTGTAGTCGTAAAATTCTCAGTCATTTGTTCACATTCCCATATGGCAAGTGCGCATTTTTTACATTGTGATGGTGATTTCGATTGAAAATATTGCGATTCTGTTCTCAGTTTGTAATCATTGTTGAATAAAACATCAAGGTAACTTTTATACATATTTTTTACAGAAAATATAACATTTAATATTATATTTACTATCATTTTAAGCGTTTCAAGTGTCATCGCATAACCTGTAATGCTGTTTTTTTTCAGATTCGCAGCCAATATTTGGCTACCAGTGAATTGATAAGATTAGATTAGATAGCAGTGATTAGTGACTCGTGGAAATCCATATGGAAGAATATGTCCTTTAATATTATAATTATCAAAATAGTTATAGTTAATTATCAAGACAAAATCCTTCAGTAAGAAATAGTTATTAAACGCCAAAAAAATTAAATTGAAGTGTTTTTGAAAAATGACATTTTTTAGATTGTTATGAATTTGTCGATAGTTTAAAGCCATGTTAATACAATCATATTTTACACTTTAAATGAAGACTACAGCAGTCCACGATGGAGTGCTGTTAACAGGCTTGAAGTATGGCAGTGAGGCATGGTACTTTTACAATAGATCCATACAGGAGGCCCTCAAGAAAATAATTCTCCTCATGGCCTATGTCATCTTTGAGGATGCTGTGTAGAAGGTTTTTTATGAAAGGATGGAGAGGATGTTCTGGGAATGAAAAGAGTATGACGGATGGGTAGGAGAATCTGGGGGTCAGCGTATCCAAGAGTGACAGGCGAATGATTCCTTCCGTCCCACTGCGGTGCAAGGTGATATTCCGAGAGAGCCCTGCTGGAGAAGTCAAGAGGTCTCCCTCAACCAGTCTCTCCTGATCTGGCCTGCTACGCAATTAATGGTCAGACGCATCCGCCACCAAGACCCGGACAAACCTCAGCCTATGAACCGGGGCACCTCTGCTAAGACATCAAACGTTGCAAACCACTTGGTGTGAATTATGGCATACCCGCCTATCAAATTGTAAAAAAGCAAAATTTGGCAGAGGAAAGATGAAAGTATAATTTAGGAGGCGGTTATGGGTACCTCCGACCCGGGAACCATTTATTGGATAACCAACACCCCTGCCGTAGGTCACCCCAAGTGGTTGACTACGTTTGGTGACTTAGCAGGAGTGCCCGGGTTCATGGGGTGAGGTATGTCTAGGTTTTGGTGGCTAACGCGTTTGCCCACCTACTGCGTGTCGGGCCGGATAGGGAGAATTTTAATAAGTCCGTCACTCCTAGACACATCGACCCCCAGATTCCTAACTACCCCTCACACATTTTTTCTTCCCAGAACTTCCTCCCCTTCCTTTCCCTGAAAAGACCCTCCACACAGCATCCCCAAAGATGACACGGACCCTGAGGGTTTTTTTTTCCTTATTATCGATTTCTTGGCGCAGAAAATACTGAATCAACATTTGACTTCTACATTAGATAGGCCACATTTTCATCAATCTAGATCCAGAGCACCTAATATAGGTATTCAGAGTATTCAAATAAGGTTGTTTTAGAGTACTTTCTGGTACCTAAATCAATTTACCAAAACTGACGCAGGCACTTCAAGCATTAACCCCCCAAATAGATACGTTTCCTCTTTAAAAATCCTACTACAAATGCATGAAATACGGTGACAGTCTTTCATCTGTTAAATATAAAATCGGTTCACACAACCTACAAAACGCAATGTTGCCAAGTCTAACAGCAGGGCTTGTGTTAACACTTAAGATCGGCTATGGTCAAACTAATTACAACATGTATTTTTATATTCATAATCCATAGAAATATTCTCAGACTAGAAAACCTAAGACTAGTGCAGGTAGGTACGATACAATTGTTCAATCTTTATCACAATATGGTATGGGCTGGAGAGGAACATAATATTTAAAAATCCACTTAAAACAATTCAAAGATTGATAATTGGCCTAATCTTGAAAAAACGCTTTTTACAATATTTAATACTTACATAGACAATACTTTTTAAAAGAAAAACAGTTAATTACCTAACTTACATCCTTGAAGAAGAAGATAACACTAATAATCTAAACGAAAATATGAAAATGAACATGACACAGAAAAATAAAAGCTAACGGTAGCAGCTGAGACTAGAAGCCAGACCCTCTCGTCGAACGCCTTTACCAATTCGGCTCCTACTACCATTTATTTAAAGGTCATATTTGTAAATTTCAATTTTCAGAATTAACAATAATAAATAAATTTATTTGATTAATTTGTGATATTTAACAATGAATTTCTTAAAATAATAAATAGGATATTTGTTATACGTTTCAGGGTTGAAGATACTTTTATTTTGTACCGCCCTGGAGACCATAATACAGAATTGAAAAGTTGCTTGAAATGGCTTTAACCGTGTTTAGTGAGCAGATATGAATAATCAGGTACTTCCCTATCTTTATCTTATCCATATTCTTCCCCTATTTACATACCTTAAGTCTCGAAACATACCTCAATTGGGGATGTCATAGTCTCACGGGTTCCAGACGGTTGGGAGCAGTTGAGTTTCTTGTATTCACAATAAAAAAACTGTTTTTAAAAATGATTGATAAACTTCTCAATGTATGTATGTATGTAGTGAGGAAAAAATCCTATTTCACACGAAGAAAAATGTTATTCTAAAAAACGATCATTTTATTCGTAAAACGGTTAAAGACGGGACTAAAGTTCTTACGAACAAATTAACAGGGTTTCAATGTATATTGGCGGGAAAATGCAACAATTTTTTTTTATTAATAATAATAATTTATTCTTACATTTTCCCGCCAATAAACATTGAAACCCCGTTAATCAGTTCGTAAGAACTTCAGTCCCGTTTTTAGGCGTTTCACGAATAAAATGGTCATATTATAGAATAACATTTTTCTCCGTGCAGGCGTACCAACACACCAGTTTATCTCTTGATCTAACAAATAAAAGCCCTTTTCATTTTGACAGGAATGTACATGACTGTAGTAAAGAGTATTTTTCATTTCAATGAAAACTAATGAAAGGTTGGGTAAACATTTCAAAATGTCAAACAGACATGGTGTGAAAGCGTCCTCAAAGGAGACAACCGTTTCAAAATAGGCATCAGCATGATAATATTATTCTTAAAATGTCTTTCCATCCACTCCCCTTTTATTCCATTTCATACATCTACATAAATACATCCATCCGAAGACATAAATTAATATTTTAATATGTAGAGACACATAAACGAATAGGTTATGAATATTCAAATACATACGGTTCTTACCCACCTATAAAGGCATAGAGAGCTACGAGGGGTACTTGCCACACGCCCACACGGCCAGTGATATATCCAGACATTAAATTATACGCTGGCAACATTATTTATTTATCTACGGCCGGTGTTTCCCGCGCCTTTTCGATTTGACAGTTAAGTAACAAAATGGCGTCTTCAGACGGGAAATTACACGTTTGTTGTTTTATATTGTCATTTTGTTGGACGTGTTTTTTCGCAAAATTAAAGTTGTAGCAGAAAATATTTTGCTTAGATAGTTTATCCGAGTGGTTCCATCGATGGTCGATGAGTGGTTTCATGTTATGTTGCAAAAAATCTATATTGTATTATGCGACTTCATGTGAGTTTCAAAATACATTTTGAACAATTGAAAATGAACCTTTAAACTGCGTGCAGAAAATGGAGTGGAATTTCATGACGCCAGAGCTCACCATTTTAGAAGTTCTGTTCATTGAGCTTGACAATTAGGTATACTAAAAAAAGCTTATTCTGAAGAATAACAAAAGGATAGATATAATGTTCTGTATAAGGATTATCAGGAAAAAAAAAGGAAAATATTTTTTTTTTACTTCTTTATTATTATAAAAACGTTAATAATTAGGTAAAATGATATTATTGCAAAACACCTCCGAAAGATTGCGATCATTATCAATATTAAGAGCAGCTGAGAATAAAAGAATAAAAATGTTTGCAACTGTTCAGGGAGGTTCCAATGTGAAAGATCAATTATTCACCGTATCAAATTATTTAAATTAAAAATTTAATATCGATTTATTTCATTCAAAACTTGCTTTAATATATACTACATTCAAGTAAGCAAAAAAAATGCTCAAAACGCACGATGATAAATGATTAAATATCGTGTACTTTTTGTAAGTATTTTTTGATCATAACTATTTATGATTTTTCAATAATGTCTAAACAAAATAAATGTAAAAAAAAAAATTGAAATATTTTAGTTTGTAAGACTTTAATAACTCAGGTACGGGGCAAAACAAGCTAATGTGCCCGATCGGTTAAATAAATAGAAAAACGGAGGTATTTTTGTCACAGAACACGTTCTCGGATTTATTTTTAAATGATTTTAATTTAACTAAAACTTAAATTTTGAAAACTGTGTTGACTATATTTTGTGTTGATTTATTTTTTTGTATGATTATATGATTTGAAATTTGTGTTGTTTAATAGAATCTATCGTTTGAAAATTGAACAAATCTGCCAACGACCAACGGTAAAACCTTAGTATATTAAAAATAAACTTAGTTTTTCAAAATTTTAAAACTGCGTGTACCAGATAAAATAAAAATCTTTCAAAATCAATTTATGATTTTTTGTAAAAAAAGAGTCAATACGTCTAGAATTTGATTAAAAAAGGACTAATTTCCGGTATTCTCTGGTAATACCCTCTTAATGGAAATATAAATCGATATGTCGATGACTAAATAAAATGACTTCAATAAAACATTTTGTCCAAACGATTAGGTTTTTAAAGAAAACTTTTCTGTTTCACATTTTCAATAGTCTTCGTTTGATTAATTAATTTTGAAGATTATACCCAGAAAATATGTATTAGTATTATATTCTTCTTCAATGATATATTGATCCTTGTTTACCGAAATTTCAATGTAAGATGCTCCGAGGAACTAGCGTCATTGATCCCCTCGGCACCGGTGCATTGTCGGGAAACACGCCAAACGCGTGCCCAACATATCGTCACCTTAAAGCAACAGTGTGATATATTCGAAAAAACCACTTTTTAGTTAAGTATGCAGTTCGATGCAAAATTGTGAGCTCTACATGATACATTACTGGATTATTTAAAAAAAATGCCCGAGTTACAAGTAAAATCTCAGTATTGATTCCAGATTTACGTATACTTTGTCAAAATTAATATGAAATTTATTTATTATTTGTCTATTATTATAATTTTGTGTTGATGTTAAACAATTTACCTCTCTAATACCATATCATCAATCTGCAACATTAGTTAATTTGATTCTGCTAGAACTCACGCAAACCTAAAAGTCCTATTGTCTCAGAACAGCATTTTTCAAGATATCCCAGTATTGCTTTAAGGTGACGACATGTACACGGTTGACACTTGTCACATAAGAACGGGTCGCTTCTACGACTCGGATTTCTTCCTTGTTCTATTTCCTCCTTCCTACAACACGAGTCTCTTCAAGTCCATGTTCACTCCTTCCTCTCCTCAAAAAGACCCTCCACACAGCATCTTAAAAGATGACGTAGGCCCTGAGGGAAATTGTTTTCTTCAAGGCCTCCTGTGTGGATATAATGTAAAAAAAAAAAAAATATATATATATACATGTAATATTTTATTTAAGAAATTTCCTTCCAATATTGACAATGTCATAGTATCACTGATTCTGTACGGTGTTACAAGTTTAGACAAAAACATTTTTTTTCTCGTAGATTCGCAGAAAAAAGATTTTATTACAATCATTAGTACGATTGTCATTAGGTTACGAATAATATTACACTTGGAGTTATATGTGGGTACGTACTACAATGGTAATACCTACATTATCTACATAGGTAGACGACTTTAAATTATGCCTATTACCTTATGTATTTACTCGTACCCACTCCTGGCGGTGTAACTAATTACGTAAGTACTAACCTAAATAGGTAAATAACAATAATAATAATTTGTACTTTGCAATGGCACTACCTTCTAATAACTCTGTAAGTAGACTGGCCTACACGTGTAGAAAAAGTACAGTATCTACAGTGTTTTCAACTTATAATAATAAAATAGATTAGTTCTTCAAACTTCGCAAAATCACTTTGTGGCGTCATTTTGAATTAAATTAAAACAAATAACTTTGTTTTAATTTAATTTATATTTATTTATATTAGTGGTTTAAACAAAGTTATTTGTTTTAATTTAAATAGATTAGTGTCCAAATTTGTACAAAAACATTGTGAAATATCAATGTATCTTCCATCCATATACACGGAGAAGAATGTTATTCTAAAATACGATCATTTTATTCGTAAAAACTGTTAAAAACGGGACTGTAGTTCTTACGAACAAAATAACAGTGTTTCAATGTTTATTGGGGGGAAAATGTAAGAATAATTTGTTGGTGACGTAATTTCGTACGTATACCAACAAATTATTCTTACACGTACGCAATTACGTATACACACACACTATTCTTACATGTTCCCGCCAATAAACATTGAAACCCTGTTAATTTGTTCGTAAGAACTTCAGTCCCAACTGGGACAAATCTTATCTTTTATTTTTCTTGTCTTGTTCATTTTCATATTTTTATTTAGATTATTTGTGTTGTTATTTAGATTATTAGTTTGGTCGCTGGTTATTGTGATTTTGAGTTATGGTTGATTTTCTATGGTTAGATTCTAGACTTTAATATAAAGCATAGAGTTTTAGGCTTTCTTACGTCGTTTCGATCATATTTCTCACCATGACATCAGTAAGGGAGATACAACAATTTATTTGAGACCTATGTGAGCTGGGACAAATTTAGTCTCCTATGATTAAACTAGTTAGTATGTGTTTCATATACATTTTACATTTGCAGGATTGCATTGTAGTAGAAATCTAAAAACTTGCGAACACAATTTTTAGCGCTGAATTTAAAGCCGAATCGTTTAAGCCAACATCTTTGTTCACGTTCTTTAATGTTTGATCGCGACTGTACCTGCCAATAAATACCTACATATGCAAAGCAGCCGCACGAATTGCTCAATATCAATACATCTGTATAAATTGAGAAAACGAAGGTATTGTGTAATTTGTTATGTCACGCGATTTGCTGCCCAAGGCGTCAGTCATGGCGGTGAAGCACTATTCTACGGCATTCTCGCGTACAGTCTCACAAAAGTGGTAAAAATAATAATAAAAACATCGGAAAATTTTAAAATCGCTGGACCCGGTGGTGGAGAAATTTGAATAATAGATTTTACTAAATTGTTGCTCTCACTGTTGCTCTTACTCCACCGGATATTGAGCGAAAGGGACAATGCACCTCGGGCTACTAATACCTAAGTAAAATCGAGGTTTTGTATTCCCCACTTTTCTCCTCCAAAAGTGGACTGATTTTCATTTTTTTTTGACCAACTACATAAGAAAAAACTATTCTATGTATGTACGTTTTGCTTTTTTTTTTAAACATTGTCTAATTTGTATACTGAACTTCTTTTGACGGCGTTTAAACCAGTCAATTTTATTGATTTTTGGAAGGTCATAACGTCTATAAAAATATACTTATAAAAAAAAAAAACTACCGACAAGCTAGTAGTTAATATCTATTTTATGTAAAACAATATTTTCTCTAGGGTTAAAATCCAGAGAGATAAATAGGGAATACGTTTGTATGGAAAAATCACCGCCGGGTATTCCCCGTTAATGCAATTCAATTTGGAAGGCGGGTATGGGTACTGCCGCTCCAGGAACCATCTTTTGACCTGTCCTGCCGGATTTTCTCGACCCATCGGCTTGCACCCCAGTGGGAGGGATCGATTCACACATCCGTCACTCCTCCAGATTCCTATGCACTCCTCATTTATTTCTCCTTCCCAGAACGTCCTTTCCTTTTTTGAAGAGTCCCAACTGCTCCCGTCTGGAGCCAGTGAGACTATGGCATCAATTGGGGTATGGTGTGAGACTGAGGGTAGTGAGGAGGGGAAGGAGATGTGATAGAAGAAGGTGGGGAAGTACCTGGCTATTCAGATATGATCACCAAACACGGCTGAAGCCGTTTCAAGCAACGTTTCAATTCTGAATGGTAGTATTACACCAGAGCGATACTAACAGTATATTCCACTCTAGAACGTGCCGCAAATATACTATATATTATTTTTAATTAATTAATTGTGAAATAATACAAATTAATCAAATAAAATTTATTTGCGCACGCCGGGTTTAAACCCGTGACCTTCGGATTGGGAGTCGAGAACGATACCTGTTGTGATAAATCATCATTTACAAAAAAAAATATCATCATTCCCTAAAAAGACCCTCCACACAGCATCTCCAAAGATGCCATAGGCCCGAAGATTTTTTTTCCTAAGGGCCTCCTGTGTTGAGCTAACAATTTGATTACTTTGAAAGATAACTACGTCGGGAGAGAGGGAGGTTGGTTTGTTTTTTTTTCAGAGTAAAAAAACTCATTTATTTTTTACAGTTTCGACCACGATTTTTTTCCAGCTGGGAGCAGTCAGGACTCGTGAGAATTGACATTAAAAAAACAGCCACAGTTCGTATACTACACGGAGAAAAATGTTATTCTAAAAGACGATAATTTTAATAATAAAAATGGTTAAACACGGGACTGAAGTTCTTACGAACAAATTAACAGTGTTTCAATGTTTATTGGCGGGAAAATGTAAGAATAATTTGTTGATATACGTACGAAATTACTTATACCAACATTATTCTTACATGTTCCCGAAAAAAAACCTTGATACCCTGTTAATTTGTTCGTAAGAACTTCAGTCCCGTTTTTAACCGTTTTTACTATTAAAACGATCGTTTTTTCGAATAACATTTTTCTCCGTGTACATTCTGCTATTGTAGGTGGTTTATTATTAGTTATCTATCAGACTACCAACTTCACCCTGAAAACTGTTCCTTTGCCGTAAAATCTCGTAAAGATAACTGGCTAACATAATTACAACTTTTCCAGTAAAACAGATCTATAATTATTTTTAACAACAATAATACTTAATTGTGCCTACATACCAACCTACTTCAATATCACGACCAGAAGTCCCAGTTTAGCAAAACTCCGTTTACATCTAACCGTTAGTTATAACCAAAACCATAGTTAAAACCATAAGATAAAGGCTAACACAAGAAATGCGATGTGGGCGTGTTTCAAAATCAAAAAGTCAGACCATTCTTCGCTTAAATTTCTTTTCTCTCAGTAATAATTCAAAATCAAATGGAATGGTGAATACGATGTCAGGCAATGTAGAGAATAGTGTTGTTACTAGTATCCGTGTTTAGTGACTAGATCTGAATAGCCAGGGACTTCCCAACCTTCCTCTTCCCATCTTCTTCCCTTCCCCACTTACCTTCAGCCTCACAACATAACCCAATTGGGGATGCCATAGTCTAACTGGCTCCAGACGGCAGCGGATAAGACTCTTGTGAGGTATTCACTGTAAAAAAAGAAAGACAGAGTTCATATGAAATGTTAATTGGCTGTCTTTTTTTAATTTATTTTTTAATATTATTTCTACCAAAGCGATTTGGTCAATTTAACAATATTAGTATGACACTAAATCACACATATAACGAGAAACCACAAAATATACGGAGAAATGTTATTCTGAAACACGATCATTTTATTCGTAAAAACGATTAAAAACGGGACTGAAGTTCTTACGAACAAATTAACAGGGTTTCAATGTTTATTGGCGGGAGAATGTGAGAGTAATTTGTTGGTATACGTAGGTACTTAATTTGTTCGTAAGAACTTCAGTCCCGTTTTTAATCGGTTTTTCGAAAAAAATTATCGTATTTTAAAATAACATTTTTCTCCGTGTAGATATAGTGGGGTTTCTCACCATCCTCCCAATAGCTTATCTACACTAATAAGGAATATTTTCGATTTACGATTTACGGTTTATTTATTTATTATGTTGGAGTTTATAATTCGGTACTCGAACCAATGAATAGTGGCTATATATTGGATAACTTGGCCGAGTTTTCTAATCACTGAGAGTCTTATATTTTTATTTTTCATAATATTCGTTATTAGTGTAGATAAGCTATTGGGAGAATGGTGAGAAACCCCCATAGAATAATAACATTTCAAGTAACTACAATACAAAGGCATAAGATACATAGATAACACAGGCAACATACTAATAGACATATACACACACACTCAAAGACACGCAACTTACTTAAACATATTCATAGTAGTCCAGTCACAAAAATAAAGGGGATCCTCCAAATGAAATGGGATGTGCTGAAAATTTAAAAAAAATGGGTTCGTCGCTGAAACGAAGCGACGGACAAACGCCGTTGGCTGACGAAAAGCGGAGCGGCAGGAGTGGACTGCAGAAACTCCATGCAACATTCAGCCAGTCGATGACATCATTCGTGGTGACCGCCGGATAACTACAGATGAATTGTGACGCATTATCTCACTCAGTAAAGGCAGTGTGATGTGACGCTCATTGTGAGATTCACTTTGAAAATGAGGAGACGGTAAAAAAGTCCATGCGTCAATGGCTTAGGAAGTAGGACTGTGTTTTTTCCCACACTGGGATACATGCCCTTGTTAGAAGATGGACCAAAATTGTGGAAATGGACGGAGATCATATTGAAAAGTGACAAATTAATCGTCAATGGGGTGATTTTCAACCAATCTAATTGCATTTTAATTTCTTGACAGGTATAAAATGAAAAAAAAAATAACAGGCATTAGTTATTGACTGACCCTCATATGCCAGGAACACATTTCTATTTGAAGGTATGCATTTTCTATTCAGTGGTGTACCCATAAACAACCGGTAGTTTTGGTGTAATTTTCTTAGTAACAGCAGGATTGATAATATTGAAATTTATCATATTTAATTCTTCGTAAATATTGCATGACTTGGGCCGGCCTTCGATTCTTGTTCTAGGTAATTTGCACATGAAATTCTTGGTTGATTACTTTGTTATAGATACTAAATAAGAAGGTTATTTTTACGTTTGTACCACAGAAGCACCCCAACTGCTCCCAAGTCTCCGGATCCAGTGGGTATATGGCACCCCTATTAGGGGCATGTTGTAAAGATGTAAGGAGTGGATAAGGGTAGAAAAATTTGAAGAGGATTGCTGGGAGGTACTTACCTATCCGTATTTCAAGTTGGGAGGTGGGTATGGTAACCGCCGCCCCGGGAAACATTTATTAGATAGCCAACACCAGTGTAATATGTCATACCAAGTGGTTCGCTACGTTTAGTGACTTAGCAGGAGTGCCCGGGTTCATGGGGTGTGGTTTATATAGGTCTTGGCGGCGGGTGCTTTTGCCCACATACTGCATGCACTAAATATGTCTTACTTCAAAAACTCGGGTTACCTATCCTATATATGAATCGTTGAGTTCCAAAACCCTCCTTAGTGGATTTTCACGCTTTTGAGTAAATCAAGAAAAACATGAGTTTTCATAATTCCAGTTTTTTTTTGTTTTATTAAGAAATTAATAGAATAAGCATGTCAAAAATCAACAAACGTCCAAAATTTGTACGGAAAAAAATCATTTTAATTTTTTTTTGAAATACTGACTTCTGTTTCAAAATACTCCGTAATTCGTCTCAATTATGGAGTATTTTAGAATAGAAAATTTTGGAAGGTCGATATTTAAACACGATTTATAAAGAAACTAGGAGGAATTTGTAAATAATAAAAACAGCATTACATTCCTGGTTAGGAAATACAAAATATGGCTTTCACAAATCATTTTCAACAAAAATTCACTAGGGAGTCTATAGGAACTCAACGATTCATTTGTTCAAATGCTGACTTCTGATTCAAAATACTCCGTAATTTGAGTCAATTACGGAGTACTTAGGAACTCAAGTCGAAATTTAAACACGATTTATAAAGAAACTAGGGGGAATTTGGAAATAATAAAAACAGCATTACATTCCTGGTTAGGAAATACAAAATATGGCTTTCACAAATCATTTTCAACAAAAATTCACTAGGGAGTCTATAGGAACTCAACGATTCATTTGTTCAAATGCTGACTTCTGATTCAAAATACTCCGTAATTTGAGTCAATTACGGAGTACTTAGGAACTCAGGTCGATATTTAAACACGATTTATAAAGAAACTACGAGGAATTTGTAAATAATAAAAACAGCATTACATTCCTGGTTAGGAAATACAAAATATGGCTTTCACAAATCATTTTCAACAAAAATTCACTAGGGAGTCTATAGGAACTCAACGATTCATTTGTTCAAATGCTGACTTCTGATTCAAAATACTCCGTAATTTGAGTCAATTACGGAGTACTTAGGAACTCAGGTCGATATTTAAACACGATTTATAAAGAAACTACGAGGAATTTGTAAATAATAAAAACAGCATTACATTCCTGGTTAGGAAATACAAAATATGGCTTTCACAAATCATTTTCAACAAAAATTCACTAGGGAGTCTATAGGAACTCAACGATTCATTTGTTCAAATGCTGACTTCTGATTCAAAATACTCCGTAATTTGAGTCAATTACGGAGTACTTAGGAACTCAAGTCGATATTTAAACACGATTTATAAAGAAACTAGGGGGAATTTGGAAATAATAAAAACAGCATTACATTCCTGGTTAGGAAATACAAAATATGGCTTTCACAAATCATTTTCAACAAAAATTCACTAGGGAGTCTATAGGAACTCAACGATTCATTTGTTCAAATGCTGACTTCTGATTCAAAATACTCCGTAATTTGAGTCAATTACGGAGTACTTAGGAACTCAAGTCGATATTTAAACACGATTTATAAAGAAACTAGGGGGAATTTGGAAATAATAAAAACAGCATTACATTCCTGGTTAGGAAATACAAAATATGGCTTTCACAACTCATTTTTAACAAAAATTCACTAGGGAGTCTATAGGAACTCAACGATTCATTTGTTCAAATGCTGACTTCTGATTCAAAATACTCCGTAATTTGAGTCAATTACGGAGTACTTAGGAACTCAGGTCGATATTTAAACACGATTTATAAAGAAACTACGAGGAATTTGTAAATAATAAAAACAGCATTACATTCCTGGTTAGGAAATACAAAATATGGCTTTCACAAATCATTTTCAACAAAAATTCACTAGGGAGTCTATAGGAACTCAACGATTCATTTGTTCAAATGCTGACTTCTGATTCAAAATACTCCGTAATTTGAGTCAATTACAGAGTACTTAGGAACTTAGGTCGATATTTAAGGAGAATGTCAAAAGAATTCATATTCTACGCTTTCGTAGATGGCGCTCGTATAGTATTTTTTACTTATAAACGCTTTTTAGAAGTTATGCTTTGAAATATTAACAACATTTTATTGTTCGCGAAAGTATACAAGCAATATGAATATTAACAAATAGTTTTTTTAATTAACAAAACTATTTTTTATTATTCAAATTGCATGTCTACTTTCGCGAACCATACATTTTTTTAATATTTCAAAGCATAACTTGTAAAAAGCGTTTATAAGTAAAAATCCTATACGAGCGCCATCTACGAAAGCGTAGAATATGAATTCTTTTGACACATTGACATTCTTTTGGTTTATAAAGAAACTAGAAATGAATTTTGAAATAATAACGACAGCATCACATTCCTGGTTAGATAACACAAAAGATGGCATTCACACCTCATTCATTAGGAAGGATATTGGAACTCAACGATTCATATAGCCACTATTCATAGGTTCAAGGACGGAATAGTGGTAAACTCAGACTTTTTAAATAAATAAATCGTGGTTAATTAAACAATTAAAAGCAATAATTATCCGCCTGAAACCCTCATCAACATTGAGACAATCTTCCCAGAAAAGATACATGCCGCCGACGGGACTCGAACCCGCGCCCTTCTGATGTCCGGTCAGGTGCTCTTAATTCACTGAGCTACGGCGGGTTACCTCTTACCCGCCAAATGATTCAATATATACTAATGTTTCATTCAACAACTACCGCTTATTACATTTTTTTTCCAGTGTTTAAGGCTGATAATTATTGCTTATAATAATTGTTACCCTTTGAGCTGTGCATAAAATCTTGTCTTAAACATTAGTTTATCGATTAAAAAAATAAGGTGGTTAATTAATCGAAAGTGTAGTTATCGTATGGATAACCACTCGAGCGCTTTTTGCCACATTATGGCACTATTTCCAAAACCTCGGATTGCTTTGTTGCCAAAATGTGGCAAATTAATTTTTATTTATTTATTATTAAAACGACTATATAATATATTGTACTTACAAAATATAACAAAATAAATATTCTCTAGATTCTTTAAAATGTTTTAAGGTTAAAGATTTAATTATATTTTTTTTATAAATCCTACAAATATGTGATAATAGACAAAAGATAGGGGAATTCATTGGCTATATAGAACTATAATCAGTTTGTATGACTCCATATTCAAATTCGAAGGTATGATTTTTTTAATGTGGGCGGAAAATTTTCCTTTAACAATCCGAGAAAAAATATTTTAATTGCTCTGTCGCTCCGGTGGTTAATCTATGAGGAGGATGGTAAAAAAACCCCTAGGTATTTTAGGAAGGTAGATAAGTACATTCTATGAATTTTAAGTAAATTATTCGCTGCTTCCTCCCACTATGGCATGGCGTGTTGGTACCTGTACCTATAGCAAGATAATAAATAATGTACCAATTTATAATGGCACATTGAAGAACACGTGTCTAGTCCCACGTGTTGGAGAACAATTATTATCTGGTAGGTAATAATTAGTATCTAGTATGGGTAGTCCACAATGGAGTACTGGTACCTACCCTGATGTATGGCAGTGAAGCGTGGAAATGGCAGAGAAAGGATGAAAGTAGACTGAATGCTGTAGAAATGAGATCCCTGAGGCGTATGTGTGGTAAAACCATGTATGATCGTGTGAGGAATGTGGAGATCCGAAAAGAATGCAAGGCTGATGTGAGCGTAGTAAGTAAGATTAAGAAAGGGACGCTTAGATGGTTTGGGCATGTTGAGCGAATGAATGAAGAAAGGAGTGTAAAGAGAATTTATGACGCGAATGTGAACGGTATAAGAAGCCGAGGACGCCCAAGGAAGACGTGGCACGATCAAGTAAATCAGATACTTGAGTCGGGCCATGTCAAGAGTCAGAATAATAGAAGAGTATGTATGAGAAGATGTATGAATGTGAATGAGGCAAGGAGCGTGTGCCAAGACCGAGTTGTTTGGCGGTCCGTCCTCTCTGCCTACCCCTGCGGGGAAACGGCGTGATGGTTAGTTAGTTAGTTAGTTATATGGGTATCTTCATTATTATTTGTTGCGCTTATTGGTTCATAGCTTCTTCATTTCTGCGTACGTCAGTGGCGTGGCCCGATGAGCCCATCGGGGGGGGGTAGGAATCGAGGTCCCCGTGCCAGGACAGGGATAATTGTCTGAAATGATTTTTATTTATATTAATAATAGCTTTCCCGGCCACGCGTTGCTGTGGCTAACGAATCACAACGCCATCTACTGGATGGTTACCTAACATAGATAACCAAGTGTTGTGGAAGAATGGAACTTACAAATAATTTCAAATCATTCGCAAATAATAAATATTTAGGTCTATTTATTTATTTCTTTATTTATTTAAATACATGATTTATCAAAAGTACATATAGTTTTTTGTGTTATTTCACCGTCCATGCTAGGGATAACCCTGTGTTATGGCGGGTGAATTTTACAGTTTGGGGATATACATTCATTAGTATTGGTTGGTAATTTTCATTAATTAATACTATGCACACAATTCTTCTACAATAAAAGAGTTATATATAGTTAGATAGGATTACAAGAATAAGATGAAGAAGTTAAAGAATTATTGGAAAATAGAAATTTAAGGAATTATTAGTATATAAATCACAGCAATCAAGGTAGAAAATAAAGATAAGGAATAAAGATAAATTATGTTTTGCCTGCTTTTTAAAACTGTGCATCCAATTTTTCTATAAGTATAAAATTTAAAAAAAGTTAGATTGGGTTACAAGAAGAAGATGAAGATGTTAGAGAATTAATAGAAAATAATAAAATTTGAGGGATTATTAGTATATAGATCACACTAATTATTCTTGTACATACTGTATTGGTAAGATAGAAAAAAAAGATATATTATGTTTTAATTCTATATATAATAGCTTTTAAGTTGAACCAAAGTACACACAGTAAGCCAAATTTCATCAAAATCGGTTAGGAGGTAATATCCAGCAATCCATTATTCCATTTTTGTTAACAGCGCTGCGCGCGGTTGCTTTTACAACCATGAAGCTAAACGGTATTAGTTTTAAATTTAATGCAAAATATTGTCATGACGAGCGGCGCGAACACAGAACCTTGCACGGTCGCATCTCAGCGGCTAATGAATCTCGAGAATTTATGTCTCGAACTGCCATAAAAATGATCAAACGGGAGATGGTAAATGAATGAAAATTATATAGTTCTTAAAATTAATTTTTGATCAAAATAATTCAATAATGTCTAAACAAAATAAGTTTGTAAATAAAAATTTGAAATATTTTAGTTTGTAAGACCTTAAATAAATAGAAAAGCTGAGGTATTTTTGTCACAAAATACGCTCTCGGATTTATTTTTTAATGATTTTAATTTATCTAAAATTTTAATCTTGAAAACTGTGTTGACTAGATTATATAATGATTTATTTTGTTGTATGATTATATGATTGGAAATTTGTGTTGTTTAATGGAATCTATCGTTTGAAAATTAAACAAATCTGTCAACGACCATACCGTTGGTATATTATAAATACAATAAGTTTTTCAAAATTTTAAAACTGCGTGTACCAGATAAAATAACAATCTTTCAAAATCAATTGTTTTTTTATAAAAAAGAGTCAATACGTCTAGAATTTGATTTTAAAATGACTTATTTCCGGTATTCTCTGGTAAAACACTCTTAAGTAGTTTTGGAGTTTATCTGGGACGAACATCGATTTTTATATATAAAGATAAGCCCCATATGGGCCTTTACAAACATGTGAATACACATAATAATTTTGTGAACAGTAATCATGTAGTAGGTATGGTAATTAAATAATATAGAACCCTTGCAGAAGAATGTTTTATGCTAACATTGATTATTAGTATTGAGGTATGTTATTATAGCCTTCTTAAAACTATATTCCGTGCAGTTGAACACATCTACTACTTCTGAGAAATTATTGCCAACTGCATGCAATCTAGGTACAATATAGAAGAAAAAATCCCTCAAGGCCTATGTCATATTCTGAGATGTTTTGCGGAGAAAAAGAGGGAGTTCTGGAAAGGAAAAGGGTATGAGTTGTGGGTAGGAATCTAGGGGTCAATGTGTTCAAGAGTGACAGACGTATGAATCCATCCCTTCCACTGCGGTGCAAGGCGATGGGTCGAGAGAATCTGACTGGAGAGGTCTAGGTCAGGCATCCCTCAACAAATCTCTCCCAATTTAGTCATATACCTAGACAGACCTCATCTCATGAACCCGGGTACCCCTGCTAAATCACCAAATGTGACTTGGGGTGACCTATGGCAGGGGTGTTGGTTATAAACGAAGCCGAAATCGAAAAAGATTCAAATATTAATACGATGAAAGCAAAAATGTAACTTCGTAAGAGAACAATTATAATCTTTCAGTTGCGCCTATCAATAGAAAAAAAAAAATATATTTATGGCATAAGTACACAAAGGTACAAACACGAAATCAAAATAAATAACAAATTAAGAAGTTTTTGAAAGCAAAATACTACGAAATACTTTGGGTTCATACTAGAAAATGTATTTATTTATTTATTTATTTAATGTCTACGGTAAAATATACCATAAACAGTAGTTACATGACACAATTAGAACCATAAGAAAATATTATCAATCATTTTAAATAAAGAATAACAAATTAACTGTGGCATTTGATTGTGAATGTATCATACATGAATGTATCATGTATCGAACAAAGATAAAATTAAGAGGGTATAACCAGACAACACCGGAAATTTGTCCTTTTTAAAACAAATTCTAGACGTATTGACTCTTTTTTACAAAAAACATAAATTAATTTTGAAAGATTGTTATTTTATCTGGTAAAAGCACTTCTTAAATTTTGAAAAACTAACTCTAGTTTTTAATATACTAAGGTTATACCATTGGTCGTTGGCAGATTTGTTAAATTTTTAAACGAAATATTGTATTATACAACACAATTTCAAATCATATAATCTACAGCAAAATAAGTCAATACATAATCTAGTAAAGACAATTTTGAGAATTTTCATTTTAGTTCAATTAAAATCATTAAAAAATAAATCCGAGAATGTGTTTTGTGACAAAAATACCTCAGTTTTTCTATTTATTTAAGGTCTTACAAACTAAAATATTTCAGATTTTTTTTGCACCCTTATTTTGTTTAGACATTATTGAAAAATCATAAATACTTATGATCAAAAAAATATTTAAAAGAAGTACACGATATTTAATAATTTATCATCGTGCGTTTTGAGCATTTATTGCTTATTTGAATGTAGGTATATATTAAAGCAAGTTTTTAATGAAATAAATCGATATAAAATTTTTTAGTTTTAAAAAATTGATACCGGGAATAATCGATCTTTTTCATCGGAACCTCCCGGTACAGTTGCAAGCATTTTGCTTTGCACTTTAATTCTCAGCCGCCGACCAATGAGTCTTTATATGATTGTTGGGCATGTTAATCCTTGATATGACAGGTTAGAATTTATTAAACAATGAAAATAAAAATCGAAGTCGCAAAATTGAACAACGCCATTGAGTCGGTCCTTGTAAATTTAGAAAATGAAATAATTTTTACAAGAAGTAATTTATTTAGACATTTACACAACGAGTAGATTTATATAAGTACCTACACTCGACATTTATTCATGCCTTCCTACATCACCGACCTTCGCCATGCTTATGGGAGTGTCTTAGACCACCCTCGGCAACACGCACACCTACGTGTGTCGCATAGCGTGCAGATATACGACTATTGTATTCGAATCATATGTGGGAGGGGAGAAAACATTCCATTTCTACCCATTTCAGGGGTATCCAACACTCATAAATCATAAGGAAGTTGATTCCTTTTTTTATTTTTTTTATTAATGTTCACATGCAAACTTAAATACTAGTATTTTTTTTTAAGTTAGTTTTCATAATTAAATTAATTCTACAAGTTTGAATTTTATTAAGCCCGCGAAAACGTCGGCTAAGAGTATAATACCGTGCGGGAGAGTTCGTGACGTCATCCGGTCCTTGATTGTGTGAAATATAAGGAAATATATTTACAAAACGGGTCACGCTTAATATGGACGAAAAAAATTAAATTTAAAAGTTGTAGTAGTTAGATATTAACTAGTACTAATCAATTCTGTTATCGGAATTTCGAAAAAAGTGCATTTTAATGGGTTTTTTTTTAAATTTAAAAACACAAAATGTAATTTTTCAACGAAACTTGCAACAAGTCCTAACATAGCGGTCGGTGAAAAATGACATTTCGTGTTTTTAAATTTTAAAAATAACCAAATGCACTTTTTTAGAAATTCCGGTAACTGAATTGATTATTACTAGGTTAATATCTGACTACTACAACTTTTTAAATTTTTTTTTTTCGTCCATATTAGGCGTGTCCCGGTTTTGTAAATATTTTCCCTTATTTTTCACACAAACAAGGGACCGGACGACGTGAGACGACGTATTTTTTTAGTATTATACTGTACATATTTTTTATAAGTCAAAATATTTTTCACTCAACTTCCCTATTATTATATTTTTATGTTTTTAATGTCCATTCAAAATGATTTTTATTTCTAAACTTGTCTTATAATTTATTTTAGTTATAACGTTCTTGTTTTGTCCTGTGCTATAATAGCACCGTTACTTCATAATAATATTAACCTAGCACTGTTATTGTTAATTTTTGATCTCTTGTCATTGCTTTGTATACTCGTATACTGAATGTTCTTTATTTAAAATTATTTTATCAATATTTTGTAAGGACTCGTAAGGAGCACTGTAGGATTATTTTTAATTTTGTTATATTTAAGCGCACTTGAAGTGAAAGATACAAAACTGCGCTATACAAATGTTACGTTATTATTATTTATTCTTATATAAACTGTGAACTTAAATATCACCAATTATTATATTATCAGTATACTTCATCACCATAAATTATATTATCTGTAAACTTCACCCGCCATAACACAGGGACATCCCTAGCATGGCGGATGAAATAACACAATATCTGTACAATGTACAAAATTCACAAATAAATAAATATCGAACAATTAGTGATAAAATCCAAATATTAAATTCTGTATAGAAATATTATCAAAGCATCCTTATCAAAAAGAAAAAAAATAACCCTTATTAAAAAAATTTTAAAGCTTAATTTTTTTTAGTTTGACTTAGGATCGAACCTTCTACCCATGAACATGAACCGGAATCAATCGCTTTATCAACTGAGCCAAATCACGGTTAGATAAGATCTACAATTATTTTGTATATATTCACTTGTGTATTGTCTTAGAATTTTAGAGAAAATCGTACATATGTTCGCATATGCCATATGTTTTCGAGTTTTTTTCTTCTTTTTTTTATTCGCCAGCGCCAATATGATAACGACATGTGACTGATGTGACAGCTGATGTGATATTCGTCTATGGTTAAACAAGCTGAAATAATTATTGAAATCGTAAAATTGAGTGGCGCCATGATAGAAGTTTGCTTGGAAACCATAGTATCCCGACAGTTATAGTTTGGTTTCAGTTTCTCCGCGAACGTAGGGTCTTATACTGCACAAGAATTCCAAATGCAGAGGCTTTGAAAATCGGTGGAATTCTGGCATTCCTGTTCTCTAATTGGCCGTATTGGCGGTTTTTGGAAGCGATTTTGTCCCTTATATATAAAAAAAATTGTATCAAGAACACGGTCAGAATCGCTTGGGCCATTCTCGTTCTCTGCGTAACGAAATACTGCATAGCGTCTAGCCTCTCGGAATAATTTTAATAAATTGTCGATGACGCGGCGGGCAAGAAATATGGCCGACAAAATGGCCGCCGCGTCAAAATATGAACGTAGTTGGTTTAGAAACTCTATAGATATTCTTTCATTGTTTTTGATATAACTTCATTGTGGAAAGAAGAGATTTCATGTATTATCAGAAATATCGTTTTATCTATATTATTTTCATGTAATTTTATCACAAAAGAAATGTCATAAATATTCGATTCGTATGAAAAGTCGAATTTCTTACGTCGTAATGAAAAAATATATTTTCCTACGCTGGCCTTCAAAAGGTTTTAATTTTTTTTAATCTACAAAAAGTTTGGTTACACGTGCTTTTTTTTATGCCTGTCTCACTAGGATATACATACCTGCGTCGAGACATACGTAGTAGATAAGATAAATGCGTACAAACATATACATACATTCTGAGGATAAATACATTTTAACATTCTTTATTTGAGGTTTATGGAATTATATTCCAATAAAATAAAAATAAACGAAGACAAAAGGAAGTGTGGGTTAATCCTGTAACAAGTGTACTATTACAAATTAATGAAAAGGATCAAATAAAAGGAAATTATAATAATAGTTATAATGTAAGTTAGATTTGACAGGATTATATTATTTTATTTAGGATAGGTGGTATGTAAATGGATACTTATTCATATCTAACTGCTATTGGTTTTACAGATGTTTGCAATAGTGGGACGTCCTGCCTAATCGTATAAACAGTAAAAACATTTAGAAGTATCTCCTGCAAGCCGACCTGACCTTGATTTGATCCATTTTCACGCAGGTACAGTCATTTTACTGACTATAAAATGACCGTACACGGAGAAAAATGTTATTTTAAAATACGATCATTTTATTCGAAAAACGGTTAAAAACGAGACTGAAGTTTTACGAACAAATTAACAGGGTTTCAATGTTTATTGGCGGGAAAATGTAAGAATATTTTGTTGGTATATGTACGAAATTTGTTCTAATAATTAATAATAATAATTTATTCTTACATTTTTCCCGCCAATAAACATCGAAACCCAGTTAATTTGTTCGTAAGAACTTCAGTGGCGTTTTTAACTGTTTTACCAATAAAATGATCGTATTTTTAGAATAACATTTTTCTCCGTGTAAGAGAAAGATGCGTAAAAACATACGTGCCAAAAAGAAGGCGTGGACGGGGAGGCTATCCACTTTTCGGACCTTAAGAGGATACCCGGCGGTGATTTTTCCATACAAACGTATTCCCTATTTATCTCTCTGGATTTTAACCCTAGAGAAAATATTGTTTTTGCATAAAATAGATATCAACTACTAGCGTGTCGGTACTTTTTGTTTTTTTTGATAAGTTACTTTTTATAGAAGTTATGACCTTCCAAAAATCAATAAAATTGACTGGTTTAAACGCCGTCAAAAGATCTTCAGTATACAAACCAGACAATGTTTTTTTAAAAAAAGCAAAACGTACAGACATAGAATAGTTTTTTCTTATGTAGTTGGTAAAAAAAAATTGAAAATCAGTCCACTTTTGGAGGAGAAAAGTGGGGAATACAAAACCTCCATTTTAGTTAGGTGTCAGTGCATTGTCCCTTTCGCTCAATGTCCGGTGGAGTAAGAGCAACAGTGACAGCAATATTTTAGTAAAATCTATTTCTGCACCACCGGGTATCATCTTAAACACGCATATTGCGACAATTTATGCATAATCAGGTCGGTATTGGGCGTGAATTACACAGATATACATTTTAAAAATAACATAATTGCATCATCCAAAGCGACCCTTGAGTTTGATACACCTATTGCGTGCGCACATCCAACTTTAAAAAACGCACCTCACATATTATATATGCATACACAGGTAGGTTACACTTATACAACAGTCCCAACACAACCGTACAGTCACATTCACAGCCGACATCGGCAATATATCCACGAACACACTCGGTGGGTGTGTTTAAGGATGACCGCTCCCTTTACCGATACTAGCGCATTACTTCTACCACAGGTAGTTTTACTTGTATTGCAGTAGGCAAACCGACAAACTCACACACGGACAAACTCACAAGACATCGCGCGTTATTTATTGATGCACGTGAGAACAAAAGATACTGCCTGCATTTTAAAATAAAAGAAATTAATCTTTGGTTTGAGTCTCTTGAGACGGCCATTATTTTCTGCTTTTTGGAGGTTAATTTATTCATCTAATGACCTAGTACGATTTTACATGAGAATACATTACAAAGATAAAAAGAATAGTTAAAAAAATAATTTAAAAGTAAGAACTGCCTGCCTACAAATGAAAATAATAAATGATACCTATTTCGTAGAATCTATGAAATATATTTTTATTGAAGAAGAAGATAACAATAATAATCTGATTTTTTTAAATATGAAAATGAACCAGACAGTCGCAACTGGGACTCAAACTCAGAACCTTACGTCTTACCGGGACATACACCTCTACCAATTGGGCCACTGCGATCTATTATGAGACTGTCGTAATTGTCAACTTCATATTTCAAATTTAAGAATTAACAATATTATCTTCGACTAATGTTTTAATGGTAAGACGTAAGGTTCTGGGTTCGAGTCCCAGTTGGCGACCATTATATTTTATTATTTTTCTGTGTCTTGTTCATTTTCATATTAAAAAAAAATTGATTTTTATTGTTATCTTCTTCTTCAATGATATATTACATTACTTCAAAAGTTAAAAGGCGAGTTTTTCTTATAAATTTTTTTTTAACATTTATATATATATTTTTAATGTGAATACCGCACAAGAGTCCCAACTCGCTGCCGTCTTGAGCTAGTGAGACTATGACATCTCCAATTTGAAAAGCATTTCTAGTGTTATATTACTTATTCTATGATGAAATAGATCAGTAAGGAAAATCTTTCTATGCGATAGAAACCCAAAGTTCAATAGACTTCAACACTCAACAGTCGTTCGCTGAAAAAGACCTTAAAAGAGATAAGGTATAGCCTCACAACATATTCCAATTGGAGATGCCATAGCCTCACCGGCTCCAGACGGGAACAGTTGTGACTCTGGTGAGGTGTTCACATAAAAAAAAAATCGCGATCATCAGTGGAAAGTTCATAATTGGCATAACTAAATATTTTATTATTGTATTATTGTATAATCTCAGATTTGCTGTCAACTTTCTCTAAAATAAATTAATAAATAGGAAATTCTGGGAAAGGAAAAGGTTTGAGGGTTGGGTTTACCTCTGGGATCAGTGTTTCCAGGAGAGATGAATCCACCCCTCACCTAAGGTGCAAGGCGATCGGTCAAAAGGTCTCTCTCAACCTGTCCAAATCCGCCCCACCATGCTGTCAGACGCATCAGACAAAAAACCAAGACAAACCTCACCCTAACAACTCGGGCACTCCTGCTAAGACATCAAATGTAGCTAACCACTTGGGGTGACCTACGCCCCCTTAACACTTTATTGATTTATTTATTATAGAAAGATACAAAAGAAAGTACAAATTACAGATTAGGAAGCTTTGCCTGTCCAACTAGCAAAGTTTTCCGTTCCAGGACAGACAAATTGACAGGTTTAGTTCATATTATTCCTTAAGAAATGTATATAATTGCATAACAAAAACAAAAAACCAAAACAAAAAAAAAACCTTTTCTTTGTAACTAAGTCGTGCAATGAAGAAATATATAAATATATAGATACATTTTTGTGACAATGTAGAAAAAGTAATCTGGTAGTATATATTCTATTCGGATTTACCGAATCCTGGTAAAATATAACATATTCAGATTTACAGAGTATGAGATAAGTAGGCAGTATTGAAAAGTGTAAACCAGGTACCTGATAACAGGAAGGAGGAATTACGATAAGATTTACAACATAAAGATATGAAGTTATGTTAGGTTATGTGTTTAGAAGTTTTGGTTATCCGGTAAATGGTTTCCGGGTCAGCGGTACGTACACCCGCCTCCCAAATTGTACACGAATGCAATAAAATATTTTTGATCAGGACTACATGTCAACATTTTTTTTTGTACATCCCCCCTTTCACAGTTACAATTTAGGTATTTTTAACACCAAAAGGAAATTACAATTCTACATACCAATCCTATTACTTTCGATTCCACCTTCTTCTTCTCGTGCCCTGTCCGTTCAACGGACGTTGGCTATCATGTTGGCTATTCGAACTTTGTTTACTGCGGTCCGGAACAGCTCTAAAGTAGACTGGCCGAACCACTGTCTCAAGTTTTTCAGCCACGATGTCCTCCTTCTTCCAGGGCCCCGTCTTCCGGCAATCTTTCCCTGCATTATGAGATGCAAGATCTCGTACTTCTCCGGATGTCTCATCACGTGTCATATATATTGAAGTTTTCGGATTTTTATTGTTTTAATAACTTCTTTTTCTTTATTCATCCGAACCATAACATCTTCATTCGTAACTCTGTCCATCCAGCTTATTTTTAGTATTATTCCGTAGATCCACATCTCGAATGCCTCAAGTCGCCACCAGTTCGATTCCACCTATGATTTTACTGAACGTGTAGCTAATTTTTCGTGCTGGCAACATTCAATTTGTGTTTATATTGACGTGGAAAGGTGTGGTAGGCCTTGTCGGACAACTGGCAACACTCATTACTTGTAATAATATCTCGTCTCTTGTCGTAGAACCGGAAAATAATAATAAATAATAGATCGATTGCAACCACTGGGGAACGTATTCATTGAAGTCTCAAGTGTCAGAAACACGAAAGAGAGAATTTATTGAAGTAAAATTTCTTTAGGGGCATTACGACGGGAAACTCAAATCTTTTTTGGACGTAAGTACCTAACATTAACGATTTCATCATATTAACGTCGTAGGCATGGCAACAATGAGTCCGAAGCCTAGCAACGAATAACAAAACGTCAAAGCCAACTCAAACGTCAGACGTTACCTGTTTATTTTTAATTATTATTTTTTTAAATTAATATACTGATTTTTAAGACAAGACTTTTTATGCATAGCACAAAGGGTAACAATTATTATAAGCAATAATTATTAGCTTGAAACACTCATCCATATTGAAAAAACCTCCCGAGAAAAGATACATGCCGCCGTCGGGACTCGAACCCGCGCCCCTCTGATTGCCGGTCAGGAGCTCTATCACTAAGCTACGGCGGCTTATCTCTTACCCGCCAAATGAATTTGCAGGTGGAAAAATATAATAAGCTGTAATTGTTGAATGTAACACTAGTAATATTGAATCATTTATGACGTCATAATACTGCAAAAATAAATTATGATAATACTAATCTTGTATACCTTGCATTAAAGTATTTTTATATGCGTTTATTTCAAATCACAATTAAAATTATTTATTAAATGTTTAAATTTATCAATTTGTTAAAAAAAAAATTTCAGCCTTCATTGCAAAAACACAAAATGGAAAAATGCAATTTTTGGCAGAAAATTATAAACTTTAGGCTTCTAGTGGGAGACCCAAAAGATTTTTTTATTTTTTTTATTTGGGTCTCTTTTTATGTTGCATGAAATGAAAAAATAATCAATATAATTTGTACTCTGTACTTGTTCTTCGCCTTCTTTAATGACCCTACAGTCCATTTCTTACCTTGGCCTCATTCGGCCATCGTCTTCCAATCTGCAACATGGAGTAGACTTTTTGCATCCTTCCTGACATCATCCTCCCATCACAGCCTAGGTCTGCCCGCCTTTCGTTTACCTTCCGAGCGTCCTGCTAGAACCTTCCTCGGTACTCGTGTGCTTGGCATTTGGTGGAAATGTATGGCCCAGCCATTGTCTTTGGTGCTTAGAGTAACAATATACTAGAGACCTCACTGTGAGATATGTTGTAAGCAGTTTCAGACCTCAGATGACCAAAGCTTTGGAGTCTTAAATGGGTAGTGGGTAGTGAGTCTGGGAGCTTGGTAGGTATCATAGAGCTCATTAGTATGTCCTTGTTACTCTTTGCTTATCTACGGAATGATAGGTTGGGGAGGACTTTACAAATGTAAAAGTTTGCAAATAATCATCATATAAGAAAAACTTTAAAAAATAACATACCTTCTGAACAGAATCACTTTTTTTAAATAGATTCCAATATAAAATGTCTATGACATAAATATGTGTAAAGAAAAATTAAGAAAGAAAATCTAGAATTTTTCAAACTAATGAGAAATGGAATTCAATTTATTAGACGTAATTTTAAATGCAAAACCATTATAATTACCAAGCCATAAAAATCTACAATAATCTCCCTTCTGTACTGCGCTGTATACCAATCAGAACAAATAAATAAAAATTTCATTAATCAACCTACATTCAAAAATATATATTTTAATGAAAGCATAATATATAACGTACAACCTAAGTAAGAATCGTGTCTCCCCATGAGGCACAATAGCTCCTTTTTTCTGATAAGGTATGCATGACCAATGAAGACCTTAAATTAAAAAAAAGTGAAATATACACGTAGAAAATGTTATTCGAAAAAACGATCATTTTAATAGTAAAAACGGTTAAAAACGGGACTGAAGTTCTTACGAACAAATTAACAGTGTTTCAATGTTTAGTGCTGGAAAATGTAAGAATAATTTGTTGGTATAGGTACGAAATTACGTATACCAACAAATTATTCGTACATGTTCCCGCCAATAAACATTGAAACCCTGTTAATTTGTTCGTAAGAACTCCAGTCCCGTTTTTAACCGTTTTTACTATTAAAATGATCGTTTTTTCGAATAACATTTTTCTCCGTGTATTTGTATAAATGTAACCCAAATTTGTATCTACTTTGAAATTTTAAAATTAAAAAAAAATAATCGGTACTTACTATCCTAAAACATATTCGATGTTACAACGATATTCGTTCTTATTTTATTTTAGTAATCAAGTGATGGTGAGTATTATTATGTTTTATTTCTTGTCCCCGTTGCGGTCTCGAACCCGGAAAGCCTGCTTTCGAGGCGGGTTCCTTCCCCTCGCTGCCCCGGCACATCCGCCCTTTGGACCTACCCTTCCTCTAATGTCATATCATTATATTCATATTTTATACCATTAAATCGATATTTTATGTCATTAAAATCGTGCTGGGTTTTACAACAACTGTTTATTGTCGTACTGCCTATACCTTGTACGAACCAGGATTCAACAAAATAATACGTATTATTATTATCCACTCGAGCGCTTTTTGCCACATTATGGCACTATTTCCAAAACCTCGGATTGCTTTGTTGCCAAAATGTGGCAAATTAAAAAAAAAGATTTTTTTTATTAAAACGACTATATAATTTATTGTACATTCAAAATATAACAAAATAAATACTCTCTAGATTCTTAAAAAAGTTTTAAGATTAAAGATTTATTTATATTTTGTTTATAAATCCTACAAATATGTGATAATAGACAAAAGATAGGGGAAAGCATTGGCTACGTAGAACTATAATCAGTTTGTATGTCTCCATATTCAAATTCGGAGGTATGATTTTTTTATGTGGGCGGAAGGAAAAATTTTCTTTAGCAATCCGGGAAAAAATATTTTAATTGCTCTGTCGCTCCAGTGGTTAAGGGTTGCACAATGAAATTAGAGTTGAGGCCACCGACAGATAACTCAAATCTTGTATATTGGTGCTTATTTGTACAATTCCGATAAATAATTAACTATTTTTTCGCCACAGGGATAAGCAGAGAGTTGAGTTTCTGTCTTGGAACACAATAATTTCTAAATTCATATTGATTCATCGTCATAAGAGCGATTGACCAGCAGCTGAGAATAAAAGTTTAAAAATGCTTGCAACTCTACAGGGAGGTTCTAATGAGAAAGATCGATTATTCCCCGTATCAAATTTTTTTAAATAAAAATTTAATATCGATTTATTTCATTCAAAACTTGCTTTAATGTATACCTACATTCAAGTAAGCAATAAAAATGCCCAAAACGCACGATGATAAATTATTAAATATAGTGTACTTCTTGAAAGTATTTTTTGATCATAAGTATTTATGATTTTTTAATTATGTCTAAAAAAATAAGTATGTAAAGAAAATTTGAAATATTTTATCTTGTACCTTAAATAAATAGAATAACTGAGGTATTTTTGTCACAAAACACGTTCTCGGATTTATTTTTTAATGATTTTAACTTAACTAAAATTAAAAATTTTAAAACTGTGTTGACTAGATTATGTATTGATTTATTTTCTTGTATGATTATATGATTTGAAATTTGTGTTGTTTAATATAATCTATCGTTTTTAAGTCTTACTTCAAAAATAAAAGTTCGTTTGTGACAATAATGCCAGTCAGACGACAATCTATTACATTCTGCCATGATCACGCATTAAGCCTGCGAAACAATTCCGAGAAGTCGTAGAAACTCCGCAATAAGATTTCACATTCATTTTCCAATGTTGCATTTAATTAAATAATTGCAATATATTATTATGCAACTGATTTACATGTTTAATTATAGCGCTGTGATTGTTATCAGAGTAATTAATTCACTTTGAACATACCGCCAAGCGTTAAAAGCCATAGCAGAATAATCAGTATAGTATAAGTAGCTACTTGGACTTAAAGTCTTATTGTGTGGGGTTGTGTTGTCACGAAGGTTCTTGTTATTGATGGCCTTGAGGCGCATAAAAATTATTATTTTTTATAGGCATTTATATTTACAGGCAAAACAATCATTTCCAAGTTATGACTAATCCGATATTTGAATTCCTTCAACTATCATAATAATAAGCGTAAATTTGTTTTTCTTACATTAATTCCACGCAGAAAGATACGAGAAAATCACGAGATCTAAAACACTACAGTTGACTTGCTTCTATACCCCCTCACTCCTACATTTTGTATCACTTATATTTTGTTAATTCATTAGTTAACCACTCGAGCGCTTTTTGCCACATTATGGCACTATTTCCAAAGCATCGGATTGCTTTGCTGCCCCAATGTGGCAAATATTCCTAGATTCGTAAAAAAAAAAAAAAAATTTTTTAAAATGTTCCCGCGTTCTGCAGTTAACGTTATTTGAAAGCTGAAATCATACTTCTAGTATTGATCAATATATGTCACTGTTCATTATTTTTGTAACCATCTGCAATTCTGTTGAATGTCGACATTATTTCGAATTGGTGGCTATCAACATCGTATCCTATAAAATGTCATCTTTTACGTGTCAACTTTTACGTGTATAATTTTACAACAATGAAAAAAAGTTAGTCAATGGAAATAGTCAAAAAGAATCTTAGCCAAAAAGGGTATTTTTTTGAAATTGTTCCTTATATAACTTCATATTTATGTAATGAAAAAACAAATTATTTTGTGCTAGAAGCTTTTGGAAATGAGATCCCTGAGGCGTATGTGTGGTAAAACCATGTATGATCGTGTGAGAAATGTGGAGATTCGAAAAGAATGCAAGGCTGATGTAAGCGTAATGAGTAAAATTAAGAAAGGAACCCTCAGATGGTTTGGGCATGTAGAGCGAATGAACAAAGAAAGGAGCGTAAGGAGAATATATGATGCAAGTGTGAATGGTATAAGAAGTAGGGGACGTTCGAGAAAGACATGGCACGATTCTGTGAATCAGATACTTAAGTCGGGCCATGTCAAGAGTCAGAAAAATAGAAGAGTATGTATGAGACGATGTATGAATGTGGATGAGGCAAAGAGTGTGTGCCAAGACCGAGTTGTTTGGCGGTCCGTCCTCTCTGCCTACCCCTGCGGGGAAACGGCGTGATGGTTAGTTAGTGAAGCTTATATTTTTTTAACGTAATTCATAATATTATTTTAATTCCTATAAATAGAGAAGGTAGGAAAAGCTTCAATGAATTCATAGCATAATTTTCCATATTCATAATGTTAACCAATTCGTAGTAAAGATAAATCTGAATAGTAATTTGGCGTATAGCTTCATCCTTGTAATTTTTCAAAAAAAAAATGTAGTTACTGCGTAGTATGTAAAAGTCCTTTGGGAGTTTAAATAAAATATAAATAAATGATAATTACAATAGCCTGGCTATTAAAAAATGTTGTAAGTCATTTGAACAGATTTACGACTAATAATAGAAAAATGTATATTATTAGATACTTGCTATGTATTTACTCAATAATTATTTTTCTAAAATATTTTCAAACACTTATTTTACAACCCCCAATAATTAAAATAACCCCTTTCCAATATTTTTAATTCAATAAATAAAGTACCTAATTACAAGTTGAACCTTTTTCACAATTATTTTCCAATTAAACCATTTCGTTCTGGGTTCAAATGATGATACACCGCGAAAACATTTTTATTCTTCTGTACCTCGTAATGATTTGTTAGAATTTTATTATTATTTATTGTTTTTATTATAGTTTCTTGGTAGGTTCTGGTGCAATTAAACAATTATATTTGCCGGGGCCTTAGCGTTCAAAATGGGCAAATGTTGGGGTTTTAGGTTTTGAGGAAGAAGGTCAAATTGGAGAGGCAAGGGCGTCCAAAATGACCCGAGGCTAAAACAAACCCTCGATGAAAAAGATATATAGGGAGTTTCTGATATTTCTGTAGAATGCTATTGATTTGAGGAATTGTGCATTCTTCTATTCTTGTATAATATATTTTTAACACTTGGATACGTTTTTAGATTTTCACGGCCAAAAGCATTTTCGTTGTTTGTTTTTGGGGTGTTATGCCATACATCGACGGATCTGCCGGATCTGCCCTGATGATGGACACTGCAACGCTGTCCGAAACGTCGGCTAAAGAAGGAGGTAGCACAACACGGCATAACACCCCAAAAACAAACAACGAAAATTTTTAACACTTTCCTAAAAATTGTTATATAAAATAGAAAGCACATACGAGGATACGAGTACATCTCCAAATTACAGGCAAATTTTTATAATACTTATTTAATATAAATTTTATATCCTTTGTCTCTTTTTTTACTATCAATTTACACTTTTTTTTTCATCTTTACTTTGTAGAATTTTTGTTTACTCCTTTTTCGTTTTTTTATATATATATATTTATATATTTTGTATAATTTAAATCTCAGAACAGATATCGTCTAGTGAGGCGGGTAACTGATTAGAATTATCAGCATTATTTTATCTCAATAAACACTAATTTTATATGTGAATACTGTACTGCTTGGAGTCAAGGTGACTATGGCATCCGTATCAATTGAGGTTCATAATATTATGTTGTGAGTCTGATAGGAGTGGGGAGGGGAAGGAGATGGGGTGTGGAAGGATAGGTAGTACCTACCTGAGGCCCTAGCACACTCGCTCTTTAACGATCGATAGGATAACTATCGGTAACTTCTCATCGTTCCCTAGGACAACTGCACATTGCTAACGTACAAACAACAGTTGATGTCGAATATGTTAAGGACACTTAGTCATTTTGAACTGTCACGTTTTCGTTGGCGATATGTAATCATGCTAGGGAATGATGAGAAGTTACCAATAGTTATCCTACCGATCGTTATCGAGCGAGTGTGCTAGGGCCTCTGGAGCTCTAACACAGCGAAATTGATAACTTTACAATGTCGGATCGATAGGCGTAACTTTCGGTGATTTTATATCGATATCCCGAGCATGGTTTCGCCATTGACGGCCGAAACGATATTGACAAGGAATAAATAAGAAAACTATAGACGCTGGCAACACTGGTAGAATTATCTATGAAATGACACTCCAAAATGACAAACGCCAAACAATTACGTAAGAATGTCAATAATTTGGCAATGTTGAATTGAAGTACCAACCTAAATATGCATTGACAGTCCGCATTTACTTTTTTACACTAAAGGGGAGTTAATTAGTTAATGAGGTCTTTAGTCATATTTTAAGCACTTTCGTGTCTTAAAGATCGGATTTGTTCAATTATTTAAATCTATGGATCGCGTATACGAATTTTTCAATTCTAAGAGCGTTGTGAGTTCAACTCCGTTCGTTAATAAGCTAGTAATTTTGAATAACGAACGAAAAAAATACATTATTCAAATAAATGCATATATACAAATTGTTATAACTGATGAAAATAAAATATCGATGTAGGGTTTTATCGATCGTGCTATGCTAGACCTCCTGGCCCCCTAGCACACTCGATCGATAAGGATTGACAGGATAAATTTCAGTAATTTCTCATCGTTCCTTATCATGACTGCAGATCTCCAACGAATAAGTGACAGTTCACAATGACTAAGTGTCCTTAATACATTCGACATCAACTGTTGTTTGTAAGTTAGCGATCTGTAGTTGTCCTAGCAAACGATGAGAAGTTACCAAAAGTTATCCTATCGATTCTTATCGATCGAGTGTGCTAGGGGGCCTGGTCTCATATAGTCACTAAACCGACTTAAAGATCCAGATGTTATTAAAAATTATTACTTTAGTTTCCTATCAGAATGTTGAATCATGTTTTCTTATTGAATATTAGAAACATATGCGTAATAAAAGTGATATTGCTGGCTGAAAAATATTGCGAAGAAACGATAACGCCAGAGCTCACCGTTAAATAGTTATACTTTAGAAAAAACAAACAGATGCTTTTTTTGTAGTAATATTATGTATGCTCACCCTGTTAATAAATACAGCAAGAAGAACTAGAGGGAAGCAATTAGCACCAATTAGTACCAATATAATAGCCAGGGACGATGCACACATCCTTATAGACCCCTTCTAACCTACCTTCCTACAATCCTTCCTACCTTCCGCATCCTTTTCCCTTTCCTTTGTTTAGAAGCAATGCGACAAATGAAAACAAACATACAAACGGTGCATATGTATAACTTGCGGTACTTTTACGAATTGTATTTTAATAAAATTATAGCAAATCACTTTGTAAACACTACAGGTTCTCAAGCGAAAAACTCTACAAAAAATTTTACGTTCTTGATGTTCGTCAAAACTTCATAAAAAAGATTATTATCCATGTACATAAATATATAGAAAATTTTAATAAAATTGATCACAAATACAATACAAGAAGTCACAACAGAAAGAATCTCTTGGTCCCAGGGAGCAATACAGCAAAGTATCAAAAGACGTATGCGTATCTGGGACCTAAATTATACAATAAAATGCCCCCAGACTTAAATATTAAAAATTGCAAAATGTCCTGCATTGGTTCAATAATAACTAAGTGGTGGATTGGCTTGGGTAGGGAGGAGTCTGAAAAACTAATATGTAATGTGACTTAAAACTATACATGGTTACCTTTGAATGGCTCATTTAGTAAAAACTTAGTACATAGGTATTCATTTAAAAAAATAATAATAATTTAAATTGCATTTGTCACTTTACAAACTTTGGTTCCTTAGAACAGGCAATCTGCCTAGCTAGGAACTAATATCGACCTAAGACAATGTAATAACACTTGTAGGTATTCATTTTAAATTATATTCTCTTATATAATCTTACGTAATATTACTTCTGTTATTTTGGCTTTAAATGTATCAAATGTAAATAAATAAATAAAATATATAACTTAGGTATTTACGGCTCGGAAATCCGATTTTCTACCGATTTATAATATATGTTCCTTGAACAATTTAAGTTTTTTATATACAGGGTGTTAAGGTACGTACTTGACTTACTTTAACCAGTAATTCCTGACATTATTTGGAGTAAAAAATGTAAATGAAATTTCGGTCTCCGGTGACATTTTTGGTGTTTTTTATTCTACAAAAACATTAAAAAAATAGTAGGTGTTGGACACATAAAATTCCCTTCATAGAAAAAATCGGAAATTATGCTTGGAAATTTAAAAAAAAGAACACATACGGTTCTGTTATTTAACACATCATAGGTTTGAAAAAATTCACAGTGTTTCTTTACATGCTTCTGAAGGTATTGTCCAGAGATTTTTGCTGTGTTTGATCAAACATTTTCCCAATTTTCGTTGTAATATTATTGTTTTTAATATTAGCGCGCTCTCTCCTTATCTCTCCTTCTTCTTCTTTTTGAAAGGGTGCTGCCGAGACTTAATCAAAATTATCAACACGTTTCGAAATGAACGGTTCCTCCATCGGAATAAAATTAAAATTAACAAAAATAACAAAAGACAAAAGGCTAGACACAAATAAGTACCTATAGACCAAAACATTACAGTGGTGATTGTTTAGTTAAAGGTATCGTAAAAAAAAACAATTATAAAAATAAAATATTAAAACTACTTTGAAAAAGGTTAATTAAATTTATATTAAAAACTAAGGCAATATAAATTGACGCAAAGTAATCAAGTTGTCTGAATAACAATTATAATTTATTTACATTTTTTAAAATAATTAATGTTTTTTTCTTTAGGGCCTCCTGTGTGGAGCTAATTTAAAAAAATCTTCAAGAAAATATATTATTGGTACCCACTATGAAATTTTACTTCTTATCTTGCTAATATTATAAACGCGAAAGTTTGTATGGATTTATGTGTGTTTGTTACTCTTTCACGCAAAAACTACTTAATGGATTTTAATGAAACTTTACAATAATATAGCTCATACATCAGAATAACATGTAGGCTATAATTAATAAAGCTAGCTATTTATTTTCAATATATTGAAAATAATTATTATTGTTTAATAGAAAATGTCAAAATTTGAGAATGACATTTTGCAAAACAATGATTGTTAAATCAAAATTATATTTTAGAAAATATTTAAATTAGTGAATTTATTAGAAGTACTGGCCTAATACTTTAAATCGAATCAAGAATTATAGATAATTTAAATAAATAGGTTAAGAATTTTGGTACAAACGTAGATGGGACCTAGGAAAAGAAAATAGATTACTCGAAGTACTAATCCTACGCAGACGAAGTAGCGGGCAGAAGCTAGTATTTAATATATGCAGTGTTGTTATATCAATTGCATTGAAACCTTTGATATCATCGCATTGTTTTGTTTCTATAATATAAATATAATTAAATTTTAAAAGAAAATGAGTAATAGAGAAGATACATCAGAACCATAGATATAAGCTAATAGCCTATAAAGAACCTAATAGCAACAATGCGTAAATGCAATTCGCAGCTCGATTTACACTTCTAGTCATGATTCTAGACTCATTTCCCTTGTGTATGCAACCACCAACCAACCATACCCATCGTTCACTCCCCGCAACATATTAAAAATCTACCATTTTTGGAACGACATATATTACAAAAACTACCCTTAACAATGAAATATTTTTTTGTATTTTTTACGTAGACATAATTTTTATTTCTTTATCTCCCCTTGGCAAGGTTGGCGCTTCGCGGCCACACCTTTTTAATATACTGATGGAATGAAGTCTAATCATAATATTACATTTTCTATGTGTTAGGCGTAGTGATATTGTAAAGCTGTGAAAGATGACAAATTGTGATGAAAATTACCCCATAAATGCATGAATAAGGTAATATACAGTCTAAGAAGGCCGTCCAATAATGATATAAAATTTAGAAAAAAATCTGTATGTTTGAAACGGTAAAAACCTTCAAAGAAAATATCTAAAAAAGTGCATAATTTTTATTTTTCATTCAGGAGGCTGCGAGGAAAAAAAATAAAAAAAGACAAACAAGTATAGACAAATAAGTACCTATGGGCAAAGAAAAAACATTACAAAGAGTGGTGATTGATTAGTTAAGGTATTATTAAAAACAATTCTGTAAAATAAAATATTTTAGAACACGTAATAATTTTATTTATATATTAAAAATTTTATAAATCAACACAAAATAATCAAGTTGCCTAAATATCAAACATATTTTTTTAACATTTTTAAAAATAATCTTAATTTTTTTCATTAGGTCCTTCCGTGTGGAGTTCCCTCGGGGCCTGTCATCTTTAGGGGTGCTGTTCTAAGGTCCAGGAGTGACGGACGTATGAATCCATCTCTCTCACAACGGTCCAAGGTGAGCCCAGAAGAGGTCAAAAGGTCTCCCTCGAAAAGTCTCTCGTGATCTGGCCTGCCACGCAGTTTGTTGACAAGGGACAAACCTAAACCCTGCGAATCCGGGCACCCCTGCTAAGTCATCAAACGTAGCGAACTACTCAGGGAGACCTATGGCAAGAAAGAGACCTTCCAAACAGCATCTCTAAAGATGACACAGGTCTTGAGAATTATTTTCCTCCTGGCCTGTAAATGTAAATAAAAATATTCATATTATATATGTAATAAAACATGTCACATGTAGGTATATATATATACACATCTATATTCCATCCTGTTACATATATAATAAATCAGAAACTTATGTATTTTTTTTATTGAATTATTTAAAAAAAAAAAAAATTATGATTTATGTTTCATTATACCTACAGTATAATGGAAAATGGAACTTGTCACATAAGTATACATATTTTTTACTTTTTTATTTGAAATGCATAGGTACATATATTTACAAAATAAAATCATGGGTCTTATAGGCTAATTACATAAAATAGTTTGTTAACGAATCTACCCAATTTAATAAAGAAAACATTTCTCGTGTTTGAATTTGGAATATATACACCAAATATATATTCCATCCTGTTCTTAATATAAATCTACATATATGATCAGGAAGAAGAAATGTAGGTAGGTAGAGTTGCTTTATGTTGAACCATGTACCGTATCTTCTACATTTCTTCCATCTCGTCCTATGTCCTATGTATCTGTGTAACACGCAAAGACGATAAAAGTCGGCTTTAATGTATTCACAATCACGCACGGGTTAGGCAGATAGCTGAGGGGGTATTATGACGTCATCACTCATAAGAACCACATAGCTTTCTCCTGCCTTTAACCCAAGCTGTCAAAATTTCAAAACAGAAAAGATATAATATTCATTTTTTTTGTTTTATTTTATTTGGAAAACCAACAGTTATAAACATTTTATGAAGTATAATAAAACATGGGTAAATCATTTAACCAATAATAGGTTTCCACTGAAGTATCTTAATTTTTTAGTGTAAACAAAGAAAAATAGTTACATTAGCATATGGGGATGGGATGGTGGGAGGGAAGGGAAAGGGATGGATCTATTCTGTTTAATTAGTAGTGTGTACGTAAGTTATGTAAGTAGTTATAATAAAGTTTCGAGAGATCGCCTGTGGGACTTTAAGGAGTGTGGTGCAAAGTTAAAAATGTCAAATTGTGTATAGTATGTATTGAAAGTATGTGATGCACGATAAATAAAGGAGTTTTGCTTAGAATTGGTGTTGCATCGAGGGAGACTAAAAATTTTGTCTGATCTAGTTCGTTTGTTGGGGACTCGTAGTTGGATTCGTTGTAAGAGTTCCGGGCAATTTACGATGGACCTGGATATTTTCTGTATATATATAAAAGAAAAACTTTCTTTTTAATTTTTGAAGGTTATTCCCATCAATGTAATAAGATATCAGTGATGAAGAAGATAACAATAATAATCTAAATTAAAATATGAAAATGAACAAGAAAAAAAAAATAATAAGTCAGCGTAAACAAAACAAAAGGTTATTTAATTGGATTAACCTTAAAGGTTAAACCACGTTAAGTCCACTTTTTGGCGGTTTTGAGTTGAATATGCATAAAAATTTTCTGTATTTCATTACATTATTGGATGTAACGATGAGATCCATAAACACTATACCTTGATTTAACTAATTACAAAACCACTGGAGTCCAATTTAATTTAAAGGATACACCAAAATATATTCATAAATTGACCCGTGTGTCTTAAATATGGCCAAAAACGAATGAAATTATAAAATATACCGTTCACAGATCTTAATTATTGCAGTAATAAAAAGTTATAGACCTTCTAACATTTAGTTTACAAACACAAAAATCGCTTTCCTAAACAAAAGTACAAACTCCCGTGGTTTATCCTTTAAAGTACAGATTTCTCAGTGATGTTTGGCAAATAGACACATTACTGTCGAAAGTGAATATATTGATCGTCCTGTTGTTTAGTCAGACATCTCCGAAAAATCGAAATTTAAGTTAAGAATGCAGTTATATGTAAAGTGTACCCTATATCTGGTACAATACCCAATTACTCAACATCAACCAAATCAATTATAATGCAGAAAAACTTCTAGTGAATTAAACAAAATGTTGATGTTGTCTGAGTCACTAAGAGGATATTTCAAAATGTCATACTAATGTACCAGACTGTCATGCGTTCCAGAGTTTTTTATAGCGTATTTAATATGTTAAACACAGACACGTACATAATATTCGATTTATGTTAAGCATTCATTCGAAAACTTAGTAAGTACCTATTTATATAGACATAATCAGCAATATACACAATCTCTTATACAGAGTCATGAACAACCTAATTGACAGCCCTGCCATCGTTGCTACTATTAACCTCTCGAATGCCAGGTGTATTTGGAAAAAATCGCGCGAAATTATATTCACGGCTTATGCTCAAATATCGTATAAAACAAAGGAATTGTTTTTTTTTTGTGATTGTTTTCTGTTTGCCAGATAATGTACCTTATTATTCATATATATTTCGTGATAATATCGTTACAAGTTTTCCCAGAATAGCTATTTTTAACAAAAAAATGTGAAAATATTTCCCATTCGACAAAAAAATGTAAAGAAAATATATTCATACGAAAATGATCATTTTTTTTATTTCTCTACAAACTTGAATAGACACCCTACATGAAAAAACCAATTCAAAGGTGTTTTCGAAGAAGTAATGACATAAATACTTGTTTGAAAATGAAATGACAGTTGTAAACCGTTTGTAAAAGTGACGCCAAGTTGACCATAGATATTTATTATAAATTATTCAGATGGGTTGGCGCTATGCGGATTTTTGCTATGTCAAGACCGAGAACGGCGCAAGTGATTCTGACCTTGTTCTTCATACAACTTCGGAACAAAATCGCTTCAAAAAGTTTTTTTTTTTTTAATTTCGACCCGCGGCCACCGGTGGGCGAACGGCAGTCGAGTACCGACAAGGAATACTAGACAAAATGTAACATTCTTTTGCAACACATACACAACCAACTATCAATCACACTCACTTACCAATAGGATGCATGATTTAGGCAACAAGTTTGGTGGTATTGTAGATATATTCGCTGATTCCCTTTATAATCTAAAATGCAATTTAAACCAACACTTTGTGGAATCCTACAAATTATTGTAACATGGGTATAATATATTTAACGATTTTATGTGTTTTTGTAATGTTTTATATTTTCTGTGTTATTGTCAAATATTTTTAAATATTTCACGATTTTACGCTTTAAACTACTTTTATATTCTTAAAATTTTTCACTTTTATAACTTTTGGTATAAACTCTATTGTATGTGTAATCCATAATCTATGTAAAAGTCCCCATGGGCGTATAACAACAATAAATAAATCTTAAGAACCCATGTTTTGTTTGGGTTGCAATCTCCTAATTGCGCGTCCTACTTTGAAAACCTGTAACGTGAGGGTTTAGGGTATGCTTTTCTTAATATTGTTTTTAAAATAAGATGGGTGACTTCTGTATTGAAATGCAAGTATTAACCGTTTCTTTTAAAAAAAAATTATTTCCACAGAGTTTTAAGAAAGCTGGAGGCTCTTTATGAGGAAAGAAGAAGTAAACCTAAGTCTCGAAGGGACCTATGTTGTAGAAGGGAGGAAGCACAAACCTGAACCGAGCTTTTGAACACAAGCGTAGAAGCGACCCGTTTTCACGTGACAAACGTTATCCTTTTAAAAACGATGGGCGAGCTTTTTACGTGTTTCCCGACAGTGCGGCGGTGTTAAATGAAGCAAGTTACAAGCATCTTTCATTGAAATAATAGTAGAACAAGGACAGCATTCTAACCTGACGCCTGTGCTGTGCAAGACTGCAGTCCGTTAGTTACGATAGGGGAATCTACACATAACGACCCGCCTGTTTCTGCACAGAGTCAAGAAATTCCTTTAACATTTTTTATCCATTAGCACACTCACATCAAAGACGGTTAATTTTATTTATTAAAACATAACCCGAGATTACCGATTTTTTAAAATATTTTTTTAAATTTATTATTTAATACATTTATAATGATGGGTTGTTTTAGCACGTTCCGGTGGCGTGTTGGCACGCGTTTTGCTTTTACGGAATGGTCTCGGATTCAGACCCTGGGCGGAACTTTTTGATCATTAATATTATGTACGGCAAACTCACCGTACAATTAACGGTTTAAGTCATGTAATTAATTAATTACAAAGGTATCTAGTTTAGACGCCGATATTTTGAATATTTTGCACTAGATTTCCACGTATGTGTGCTTTGTGTTTTTTAAGACCGACTTTCGATTCGTGTTTCAGTGAGGCCACAGCATCAATAATTGGTTTGTTTTGAGGCTGATGCTCAGAAGATGGGGAAGAAAGAGGTGAAGATTTTCCAAAGGTTTAATTAGTATCAAAAATTCGTGGTAGGCTGCTAGACTCGAAGATTGGGGACGGTAGCTTTATGTTACCGATCTTTTCGTTAGCAACTGATGACTGAAACAGCGTTGTCATTCGGCAATTTATTTATTATATGTATTTCCTGTTTTACGTAGACGGCCAAAGATGTTGATAGCGCCAACCATAAGGAATAATAGATGAGTACTAGGGATGGCAAGCCCAATTAGGAGCGGTCTAATAACAGGTTCCGCCGCAACAGTTCCATCTTATAAAAAATAACGGTTTTCTTCTTTGTATTATTTGCAGCATTGATTTCAGGCAAAGGTCGACAACGAAACATTTTGAAGGGAGGATGGACTTAAGAAATCATATTTCAAAAGTTATTATTTAATTGAATGCTAGTTCTAACTCTTGGTGCGGATTTACCGATGACGAAAAATGCATAAAAAATACCAATTAACATTAATGCATTATTTAAAGATCGTTATAATATGTCGTTATTTTCTTTATGTTTAGTACGTTTTTTATACTTACTGCGTTTATTACCGGTTTCGTCAAAGTTTTGAAAAAAACATATCTAGATACCTATAGACGGCCTCCGTGGTCGAGTGGTAAGACTCTCGTGCGCAAATAAATTTTATTTTATCAATTTGTGTTATTTTAAATTAATTAATTAAAAATAATATATAGTATATTCGCGGCACGTTCCAGAGTGGAAGATAATCTCAGTATCACCCTGGTGTAAGACCACCATTCAGAATTGAAACATTGCTTGAAATGGCTTTAGCAGTGTTTGGTGACGAGATCTGAATAGCCCGGTACTTCCCCACCTTCCTCTTCACCATCTCCTCCCCCTTCCCACTACCTTCACCCTCATAACACACCTCAATTGGGGATGCCACAGTCTCACTGGCTCCATACGGGAGCAGTAAGGACTCTTGTGCGGTATTCTTATACATAAAAAACCTACCTACAACCTCCAGAATAGGCCCCCTAGCCTTTTATTTTTTACAGTTAAATTAATTTTTTTATGCATCATTTGTGGAAGGTCTTTTAATGAAAGAAAAGAGATGAAGTTCTGGGAAGGAAAAAAGGTGTGAGGGGTGGGTAGGAATCTAGGGGTCAGTGTTTCAGCGTAGCTAGACGATGGGTCGAGAGAGACCCCCTGGAGAGGCTAAAGGGTCGCCTCAAACCGGCCTCTCCCGAACACACCTCACCCGGTGAACCCGTACACCCCTGCTAAGTCACCAAATGTATCAAACAACTTGAGGTGACCTATGGCAGAGGTGGTGGCTATCCAATTAATAGTTCCCGGGGCGGCGGTACACGCCAAAAAGAATACCGTTCAACGTTCAACGTTCAACATTCTGCACACCGTTACGTTGGAACTGTGTCAGGAATTATAAAAAAGGCTAATACGACTCCTCGGCAGGGGATTACTCAGAATAGTCGAAAGGTAGATACATACTGGGTCGACGTACGTACGCTACGCTACGCATAACAATCTGGACTACTTAGCAACCATAATTTCTATGGCAATAGATGCTTCAGAATCACACCGGCCACACGTTGCTATGCGTGTGGCCAGTGTAATTCTTAGCGCATCCTCTGACGGAGAAACTGAAAAAAAAAACTAAGCTCGCTATCCTGTGTAGTGATGTGACGATCCGGACACTAAACAACTTCTCAAACACCCGTTGTTAATGGTAACGCAAGCAGTGACGCGAAACTCTCCATGCTAGTTGCTACGATGACATATGATTGTTCTTCGTCTATGGTTAAACAAGTTGAGTTAATAAACTGAAATCGTAAAATTGAGTAGTTTGGTTTAAAACCATGGCAACCATCCAGTTTTAGTTTGGTTTCTGTTTTTCCGGCGATCGGACCGCCTTAAGCATATATTTCCATAAAAAATGAATGCTTGGTAAGTAGTCCAGATATTTTACGCGTAGCGTAGCGTAAGTACGTCGACCCAGTATGTATCCAACTTTAATCAAATAAAAGACTGGTCCTCTAAACATTTTTTTTTCAGTAAGGAGGTACCTAATTAGAGTTAAAAATCAAAAGTACCTAATACATTTTGTAACGTTGGAACTTATAAAGATAGTAACAAATAAAATATCTTGTTTTAAAATTTTAGTTGGTCGACCCCTTTTCATTCATTCATACCCCCGGGGCTCTAAAAGCGGGCAGAAATTCGCCAGATTTTCAGGTAAAAACCAAAAACCTACACAATAATTAGCGGGAAATAATAACACGTTATCTTCTATGACCGTCGGCCTTTTGTTAAGGTTCGGATCCTGGATAGATTTACCGCCAAATAATTGGACACCGGATGTCGCGTCAAACGTCAAATAGCTTGGTGAAACGGTCGCTTTGATTCGGTGGCGCCAAAATATTTTTATCTTCGTTAAAAGATTGGCAAATATTCTCGGGTTATAAATAATCTGATCATCTCTTGGTTTCATAATTATAAGCGGGAAATGTTTTCTGTGCATTGCAAAGAATGCAAAGTACAAAAGAAGGCACACACCGTTGGAACTAGGGAATGCAATCTCGTTCTCGCGAGATCTAAAAAAGGGCGAGATCTCGCGAGTTTAACGAGATTGAACTCGAGCATAAAAACGTCTTATTCGAAGCGAGCATAAAACGTCTTATTCTTAAGGGGTTATTTTCAAAATAATTCGTAATAATGGCTTGTGATTTGAACTGAACAAATATATCATTTGATTGGTATATTTTGTTAATTAATCTGTAATATCTAATGGATCTACTGAGTAGATATAGTTTATTTTAACTGATAATAATATATCAGTTTAATAGTCAACTCAACTTAGAGTTTCATTTATTTTTTTACTTCTCGTTTGTCATAAAATAACTGACATATTACTAAAAGATTTTTATTTGATATTAGAAGAGAAGACTGGTTGTTTCTTTCATTTGTTATTTGATAGATACGTACGTCAAAGTTTACTACTTAGAAGTTTATTAAAAAATTATACACAAATACGTCAAACAATGTTTGGTGCATAAAAGTCTATTGAAAAATTTGTGAAAATAAATGTTTATCTTATAATACTTATAATTTTTTTCCTAATTTATTCAAATATTGTGATTATAAATAAACTGCCAATCTCGCGAGATCTCGAAATTGGCGAGATCTCGCAGTATTGTTATTCATAAACTCGCGGGATCTCGCTTGAGCCCCAATCTCGCGAGATTTGCATTCCCTAGTTGGATCCTAATTACACATCTATAGGATCTTTCAATAGAGACGCTTGAATTTTGTTAGGTTATAGCTGCCGTGTTGTTAAAGTGAAATCTCTCAAATTTGTTGTCAATTGTTTAGTAGTGTGCGGCAAATCAACATGGAAGGTTATAGGTTAAAGAACGTGTGCAAATTATCAAATTTTAGATTTGATCAAAAAATACATGGCTATCTCGCGCGGCGGCGACGTGAACTGTTGATGGAATGGATGAAATTTTGGTGTCCGGTGACATCTTAGATGTTTTTTTTCTTCAAAATAATAAATTTTAAAAACTTTTTTTTTTAAATCCAACTAAAAAATCATCGGAGACAGACCAAAATTTCGTATATAATTTACTCCAAATAATGTCAGGAATCACTACGTCCAACCATATAAACCAGCTATACATATAATACACTAACTGGATTATCTCATAAACAGTGAATTTTGGAACGAAAGGGGAAAATTATCCCGATTTGATTAATCCGGCTGGATTTCCATCGATCCGGTCGCATCAAATCGGATTGCAAATGACACCGGATTGCGCAATCCCTAGTCATTATAACATAGAAAACACCACTTGCTGGTAAGACTACCTACTAGATAAAATGTCCCTATTAGAAATTTCAGAAAGAAGAATAATCACAGATTTAATACTATTACACAAAATACTGCATTACAAAATTGACTGTCCTGAATTGCTTCAATTAATCAATATCCACATACCTAAAAGATCTTGCTGAAATTTACTACCCTTTTATTTTAATAACACCAGGAAACTCTCTTATCAAAATTCCCCGATACCGAGACTTCACAGTTTCGGAAATAAATATTCTGTTCTGGGATATATATATCACATTAAAAACAATAAGTATAAACATTTTTTATTTCAATTCTTTCATATATTTAGACATAAATAGACGTCTATATTCTCTCCATTTTTTGTCTATATTGAATATCTTTTTTTTTTTGTTGTGAAACTTCTTATAATTTTTACCTATGTATCTAATTTTATTATATACATTTATTGTTATATTTTGTTGTAGATATATGCTTTTGTTTTAATTTTATTTTCACTGTATTATGCTTTCTTTATTGTTTTAATTTAGAATTTTTTTAAATAACTGTGATACACATCTATTTAACTAAAATGTAAAAGCCCATAAGGTCGTGTAATAAATAAATAAATAAATAAATAAAGACGAATGCTACCAACGCTGCCGACTTACTTACTTACTCTAATAAAAACGAACATGGTGTTTCGGCGGAAAACCGAAAATGACACATTTTTAATCGTTATTGAAAATTTATTCATCAACGTAAAAAAAAAAAAATATCCCCATCTTCGTAATTTTTTCGAGAATAAAAAAATGGTGAAAGTATCCTGTTGAATTATCTGCATGCTTCAGAACTTCGTGTCTTTGAAACTCCTATACCATGTCTGGTTCGGTTGCATCATTGCATGAACCTTACCTCTAGGCCACGGGTCTCTCGTGTCTGATGGGTTGCGTGTTCGCACCCGGCCGCGGGCCATTTCAGTCCCAAGTAGGTGTTTATACACTTTATCTCTTCTCTCCCATCTCCCTTGCCTTCCTATCGATGCTAAATTCTAAGAAATCCCCGCAGAAGTAGATTGTGGCGTCATGCATCAGAACAACTACTGTCCTTCTAGTATTAGATATTGTTATAATTTTGATGTTAAAGTACTATTTTTGATTGATCTTCACTACGAATCCTTTTATATTAGGAATACCAAAATTGTGGTGTCAATAAATTAAATCTTTTCCTATCGTTTCGCTTGAGTTAAATTAAAATATAATTATTGAAGAAGAAGATAACAATAATAATCTATTTTTTTTAAATATGAAAATGAACAAGACACAGAAAAATAATAAAAGATAATGGTCGCAACTGGACTCGAACCCAGAACCTTACGTCTTATTGGGACATACACCTCCACCAATTGGGCCACTGCGATCTATTATGAGACTGTCGTAATTGTCAACTTCATATTTCAAATTTCAGAATTAACAATATTATCTTCGACTAATGTTTTTTTTCCATATTATTGGCAGCTACCTTTATTATTGGAAACAAGAATTCAAAGAATGTATTTGTTACCTAGATAATGGAACACTTATTGACTTTTTATAAAAGTCTAAATGATTATTCAATTTTTTTATAAGAAAAACTCTCTTTTTAACTTTTGAAGGTTACTCCCATCAACGTAATACATCATTGAAGAAGAAAATAACAATAATAATCTAATTTTTAAAAATATGAAAATAAACAAGACACAGAAAAATAATAAAAGATAATGGTCGCAACTGGAACTCGAACCCAGAACCTTTCGTCTTATCGGGACATACACCTCTACCAATTGGGCCACTGCGATCTATTATGAGACTGTCGTAATTGTCAACTTCATATTTCAAATTTCAGAATTAACAATATTATCTTCGATATGTGTTATTAGTCGATAGGTGTTCCATAAAAATAAAATCGGATATATTTATCCGAGACACTATCTAGGTAACAAATACATTCTTTGAATACTTGTTTCCAACAATAAAGGTAGCTGCCAATAATATGGAGAAAAAAAACATTAGTCGAAGATGATATTGTTAATTCTGAAATTTGAAATATGAAGTTGACAATTACGACAGTCTCATAATAGATCGCAGTGGCCCAATTGGTAGAGGTGTATGTCCCAGTAAGACGTAAGGTTCTGGGTTCGAGTCCCAGTTGCGACCATTATCTTTTATTATTTTTCTGTGTCTTGTTCATTTTCATATTTTTAAAAATTAGATTATTATTGTTATCTTCTTCGTCGATGATGTATTACATTGATGGAAATAACCTTCAAAAGTTAAAAAGAGAGTTTTTCTTACAAAAAAATTAAAATATAATTGAATTACTAAACTAAAAATATAAGCGTTCGAAGTTCGAAAATGTGTTTTTTCAATTGATTTGAAAATAGAGTAGGAGTGGGCTCCGCTTCCCGCAAAGGACTCGGGTTCAAGAACTCGTTCCAGCTGAACCCACACATCGCTACTATAATATGGTGGAATTGGCGTGCTTCTAGTTTCGCATTAGACGCGAAAGTTCATACAAATACCCGGTGGAGCCCCGCGTGATGTTTTTCGCTAACCACAGCGACAGCGAATATCGCACCATGCTCGAGAAGGCAGCTAGAAGTTGCATTGAATAGAAGGTAGGTACCTAACGCGCTGGTGGGTACATAGGTAGAAGGTAGTACCTTGTTACCTACCCATGGGCGCATCGCACGGGGGCTATAATTATGTCGAATTCTACCTTTGGGGGACCCGCCGGGCAGTAATTACGCCCTTGGAAGTCTGCTGCGGTAAAACCAGCAAAAACACTTTGAAAATAAAGAAATTCTGGTAACGTAACTTTGCTTTTGGAAGGTTTATTTGTGCTTTTTTGGTAGAACATAGAACTACTGTTTTTTTTTTTATTTGTTTAAGTGTAAATTGTTAGATTTTCTAAAAAATAACCCCTCTGGTCTAGACAAACAGTGGGGTATTTTCATAAAGTATGAAAACCGTAAAAAATGTGTGAAAGATTTAAATTTGTGAATCAGATCATTGTACTAAAATGCGTAAGTAATTTTAATATTTTTTATTAAAATTTATTGATTTGAGAAATCGCACATTCCGAAACGGTTCCAACAGGCTACAGCGTCATTATGACATAGAAACCGCCACTTACCGGTAAGACGGCTGTCACCATCGTTGACCATCGTGACGTCAACGCCGCCGATTCACGAATAAAAACGAACATGACGTTTTCATCGTGTCACATTTTAAATCGTTATACAAAATGTATTCGTCATCGTAAAAATAAAATAAAAATAGCTTTACTATCTTAAATATTTTCTTAGTTTATTCGAGAATAAAAAATACAGTTAAATTACCCTATTTCATTAATGTGTTACAAAATTAACCTATTCTGCTATCTAATAGTTTAAATCTCACACAAAATATCGATTAGTATTGCGCTTATGAAATTAATAATTAGCAAATGAACTGGTTCCTTTCGGGGGGTAGAATGAGAGGAGAGACCGCCACACACGTCTGTCTTGACACGCACTCCTCATCCACAGTCATACATCGTCTCACATAATATGGTCTTATGTTATTCCGACTCCAGTATAGATTTCATTGTTCTGTATCACATTCCGAGTTGTTTTTCCACTAACTGATGTGTTCATAATTAAAATTTAGTTTTAATTTAATAATGAACACATTTTAATTTCTTTTAAAGTTGACGTGAGATTTTTATTGACCCCCTTCCCCCCTTCGGTATAATGAGATTTGGTGAGATTTTACTGGACCCCCCCCCCTAATTTTGCACAACACGAATTGTAATTTTTCACTGAGACTTGCAATAGTTCCTAACATAGCGGTCGGTGAAATTTCGTGTTTTAAATGGAAAAATTATACGTTCAAATAACTGAATTGGTTAGTACTAGTTAATATCTAACTACTACAACTTTTTAAATGTATTTTTTTCGTCCATATTAAGCGTGTCCCGGTTATGTAAATATTTTCCCTTATTTTTCACACAAACAAGGGAACAGATGACGTCACACACACTCTCCCGCCTCTTACCGGGCGTTTTCGCGGGCTTTAATAAAATTCAAACTTGTAGAATTAATTTAATTAACGAACTTTAAAAAAAAAATGCTGGTATTTATGTTTGCATGTCATCTATATGAACATATTTTTTTATAAGTCAAAATATTTTTCACTCAACTTCCTTATTCTACTCTTTTATGGAAGTACCTACTTATACAAGGAGAAAAAATTTATTCGAAAAAACGACCATTTTAATAGTAAAAACGGTTAATAACGGGATTGAAGTTCTTACGAACAAATTAACAGGGTTTCAATGTTTATTGGCGGGAACATGTAAGAATAATTTGTTGGTATACGTAATTTCGTACTTATACCAACAAATTATTCTTACATTTTCCCGCCAATAAACATTGAAACACTGTTAATTTGTTCGTAAGAACTTCAGTCCCGATTTTAACCGTTTTTAGTATTAAAATTATGGTTTTTTCGAATAACATTTTTCTCCGTGTAGTTTATAACATATATTTGTTTTACGGTCACGATGCAATAATACACATAGCATATAATATTACAGGTATGCATGTTTGGAGGCATTGATGGTAAGTTTTTCAAAATATCACAAACCCACGCCGGTGTATAAAATAAAGCATAAAGCATGCTCGGCGATAAATTCCCGTCAAATGTCGGGGGAAAAGCACAAAATAATAATGAAAAATGTCCGCCGAATAGTGTCTTACTTCAACATGATGGAGTGCCGATAGAACTCGTAAAAAACTGAAGTAAAACCTCCGATCATATAACTGTAGAGCACGGCTAAACGACCACATCCCTAGTTAAAGAGTGCATCCAAATTAATGCATTCTTACTTACGTACTCTGTGAAACCCATGTATTTTCGATGTTCGTATCTTGATCGCCTAGAAATAAAGATGGGATCCTTCGGTTGAAATCAAATGCCGCATTGAGCAAGCTCATGCAATCTTTATCCGCATGAAAAAGATGTTCTGCAGTCATGATCTCAACCTTGAATTACGAATGCGAATGGTCAGATGATATGTGTTTTCAGTATTATTTTATGGAATGGAAGCATGGACACTTACTGAAGAACTGATAAGGCGACTTGAGACATTCGAGATGTGGATCTACAGAAGAATACTCAAAATAAGCTTAGGATGGAGAGAGTTACGAATAAAGATGTTATGGTTCGGATAAATAAAGAAAAAGAAGTTAGTCAAACAATAAAAATCCGAAAACTTCAATATATAGGACACGTGATGAGACATCCGGAGAAGTGCGAGATCTTGCATCTCATAATGCAGGGTAAGATTGCCGGAAGACGGGGCCCTGGAAGAAGGAGGACATCGTGGCTGAAAAACTTGAGACAATGATTTGGCCAGTCTACTGTAGAGCTGTTCCGGGCCGCAGTAAAAAAAGTGCGCATAGCAAACATGATAGCAAACGACCGTTGAACGGACAGGGCACTAAAAGAAGAAGAAGAAATAAAATGGTATCTGACACTTAATACTTTTCACCATCTTGACATTTAATACTTTGATTGGAGAGGATTCTAACTTCACTTTACCTTGTTCTGAGATGTGAGGTGTGAAAGTTTGCAAAGACGACTTCTCATTATCTGTTTACCGATTTCTGGTTTTGAGGATAAATATTGTGTATTTTAATTTAACATATTTTAATGTCAAATATTTTTAGTATTTATCTAAACGTGTATAGATAGAACCATATGCATCTAGCTACGGCATAATAATTCATTACATAAAGTTCTAACTGTATTTCCCTACTGCCATTACAAGCTAGGGTTCTAATAAGATATATCATTTTAAATATCAGAAACTCAAAATCAGAAGTTTTTAAATAGATTTTGAGAATTTGTCTTTGCAAACTTTGACACCTCAGCAAATAGTAGGGCGAATTTAGAACCCTGTCAAACTAACAAGTGACGAACTATACTGCGCATCGTTAAAACTATCAATTGTCAGATACAAATACAATAAATCAAGTTTTAAAACCTATTTCTTTTTTATTTTTTTTCTAAATGTACAATATGTCGAGAGTATTTAGTCAAAAATTCAAGTACATCGGAGCAAAACTAACGAAGATACAGCGTTCCAAGCGACTAGCCCTTTTCGATTTTCGACCGGATTTTTGAGTATGTATAAAAACTTTAAATCGATTTTCTCGCAAATAAATTTTTGAAGTTCGTGAACACCATAACTCAAAATCTACTTGAACGATCTTTTTAAATTTCGTACACTATTTCTACACATAAATCAACAGGTAGTCAGGATCAGGAAGAGTTTTTTTTTTACCAATTTTTTACAATTTTCTTCCATTTTTTAATAACAAATTTTTCACTTCAATATGTTGCCTAAAATAAAAAAAAACTCTCCCTGATTACCTTAGAAAACATATCAACTTTTAAATGCATTTCAATTTTTTTATTTCGGATGATCCGGTAACGAATTATGATATTCACCGCATAACAACTTTTTTCGAGACGCCTCTGGAGATTCGCTCTCACAGACTTAATTATAAATATTTTTAATTGAATTTTTTTTCAAAGATACTTCAGATAATATACTATAACTTATATAAGAAATAAATAAACCAACATTATTCATAACTCCAAAAAAAAATCCAGCAAAATAAAAAATACGCATCACATTTATACCTATTACAAAACATAACACTTATGTTTCTTTCGCCATTGAAATCGCGCTGTGACTGACAACAACTTATAAATAATAATAAAGGTAGTGTAATATATTATATAATCTACGTACAAAATGCCTTCCCCAGATCTGACCACGATCAATTTATATGTTAAAACGGCACCGTTAAATATTCAATATTACCTGCTCGGCATATGGTCGAGTTGTTTTTAATTTATAACTACACAAATCCACTACGGCGATTGTATGAATAAGTTATGCGATAAGTGTTGCCGTGGTACCGTAAGGACAGGCAGATATTAGATAGTATACGGGGTCCTCCTTCGTTAATAAGGTTCCAGCTATTTTTGGAATCGGTTCCTTTTGGCCCTTATCCACTCGAACGCTTTTTGCCACAATATGGCACTATTTAAAAAAAACGTGGATTGCTTTGCTGCCAAAATTTGGCAAATATTCTTTGGATTCTTTATCCACTCAAACGATTTTTGCCATATTATGGCACTATTTCCAAAGCCACGTAGACTCTCACATAAACAGCATTACAAAGAAACTTACAACGATCATGTATTACTTTAGAAACGTCCGCAATATCTTACTAATATTATAAATGCGAAAGTTTGTATGGATGTATGTATGTTTGTTACTCTTTTACGCAAAAACTACTGAATGGATTTTAATGAAACTTTACAATAATATATCTCATACATCAGAATAACATTTAGGGTATACTTTATAAAGCTAGTATTTAATAAAAATGATCTATATAAAGTCTACTATGCTCTTTGCCACACGGAGAAAAATGTTATTCTTATATTATTTCCTCAGTTTACAATTATATTTAATTATATTTACGGTTTATATTATTATATTATCTACATATGTATTATTATTATTGTAATATTATTTTTTTCATCTCTTTATGATTTTATAATTCTTTTCAGCAGTGTTCTATTTGATATCATTCTGTTTTGTCATCGAAACGTGTAGACTCTCAATCTAAAAATAAAACCAAATCTGTTTTGGTGAACTCATAAAAATTCCAAAAACATGAATTAGTAGTAACTACAAGCAGAGAGTTTGGGTGTGTTTCTCTATTGAACCTTTTCATCCAAAACCGCAGACCACAAATATAATTATTTCTTATTATTCGATCACATGTTTTTGCCCCTGAAGGTAACTTTGAATCACGTAGACAAATAAATAAAAAAAAATCAAGAAATATTTCGGTTTCACTTGCGCCTACTGGTAGGCAATATTGTGAACACTTCAGATAATAATTGAGTAAATAAATAATATTAATAATACGTGAGACTATGGGATCCCAAATTGGGTTATGTTGTGAGGCTGAAGGTAGTGAGAAGGGGAAGGATATGCTGAAGAGGAGAACGGTGAAGTAACTGGCTATTCAGATCTGGTCACCAAACACGGTTAAACACATTTCAAGCAACATTTTGATTCTGAATGGTGGTCTTACACCAAGGCGATACTGGGAGTATCTTCCACTTTGGAACGTGCCGCATACACGGAGCAAAATGGTATTCTAAAATACGATCATTTTATTCATAAAAACGGTTAAAAACGGGACTGAAGTTCTGACAAACAAATTAACAGTGTTTCAATGTTTATTGGCGGGAAAATGTAAGAATATTTTTTTGGTATACGTACGAAATTACGTTTACCAACAAATTATTCTTACATGTTCCCGCAAAAAACATTGAAACCCTGTTAATTTGTTCGTAGGAACTTAAGTCCCGTTTTTAATCGTTTTTATGAATAAAATGATCGTATTTTAGAATACCATTTTTCTCCGTGTATGTACTAAATATTATTTTAATATAATGCATTGTGAAATAACTCTAATTAAATTAATTAATAAAATTTGACGCCAGGATTTGAACACGCGAACTTCGTATTAACCAATCGACCACGCACTGTAACTGTCTATTCAGATCTGGTCACCAAACTCGATTAAAACCATTTCAAGCAACATTTCGTTTCTGAATGGTGTCCTTTCACCTGGGCGATACTGGGAGTATCTTCCATTCTGAAATGTACCGCATATGTACTATATATTATTATAAAATAATTCATAGTGAAATTGCTCAAATTAAATGTATTTTAACACGCCGGATTTGAACCCGCGACCTTCGTGTTGCTGGTTGACCAATCGACCACAATTACCAACCTACCGCGCACTTCAAAACTTATACCCAATGTCAGGTAAAATTTAATATAAATATAGCGATTTATTACTATTTAGATTGTACTCTTTTTTACACTTTTCTTAATTTTTTCGATGTTTAAATCGGATCATCGCTAGCATAGAAATTATATTAAAAATAAGAACAACAGAATATAAAAGAGCTGCTGTCACATTTTCCGAATTCAAAATTGGTGCGAAAAACTCCATTACATTCTGACAGTGAATAAAACTGTAGGCGGTCAAATGGAGAACTCATTTTTAAATCCATATGTATGTATCCTGAAAATCCACACTAGCGACGCCACCTATACTATATGTACTTGATCTGAATAATTTTCAGCCCCTGAAAAAAATTCATATCACGACGCTTCTATAAACCAAAAGTTTGTTTTCACATTTTCCACGATTTACACCACTGTTTTTGTTTTTGAACCGAGACCAACTAGGTTCAGAATCAGAACCAGAATTTAATGTAATACATTTCATGAATTTAAAAAATACGTTTGTTCTATATACACAACCATTTCTATGTTTAAACCGGTAACATTGTTTATCGGGAACTAGATTCAAAATTACAGATGTCGACATGATAGAATTATATCTGATTTAGATATATTTTCTGAATTCGAATTTGGAGCAATATATAACATTTACACCAATAATTTGAACTAAGTTATTAATAATTCAATTCGAAATTTGAAATTAGAATGACATTTAATCTACACAACTGTTTCCATCTTTGAACCGAATGATAATTATTAACCTGGCAACAACCTAAAAATATTTAGAAGGATTCCAAATTCAAAATAGAAGCAACAAATTTAATTTACACAACCACGTTAGAAGGGTATAATTGTAACCCACGAAATTGATTCATATTTAGAACAAAATAGATATTCAAAATTGGAACAATATGTTTCATTTACACAATTTTTCTAAGTTTGAACGGGGTACTCGTTGAAACTGTTTCCATCTTTGAACCGAATGATAATTATTAACCTGGCAACAACCTAAAAATATTTAGAAGGATTCCAAATTCAAAATAGAAGCAACAAATTTAATTTACACAACCACGTTAGAAGGGTATAATTGTAACCCAGGAACTTGATTCATATTTAGAACAATTAGATATTCAAAATTCGAACAATATATTTCATTTACACAATTGTTTCTATGTTTGAACGGGGTACTCGTTGAAACTAGATTAAAAATCAGAACGTTTTCAAATTCAAAATTAGAACTACAAATCAACAGATTTATTATTATTATTTCATTTTCACCGAGTAATTCTTTATTCATGATTGAGATCAAAAACTAAATAAGAAGCTTATAATCCAAAATGGACGCTGTCACATTTTCCGAAAAAGCAAAAAGAGCGCGAATCGCCAACGAGTAGCTCTTCTCGCCACAGTGCCCGTGAAACTAAAATCGAAAATTCCCCAACCCGCGGTAGTATTTTAGAATATTATTACAAAAATAATAACAACAAAATTACCCGGTAATTCGAGGCCATAATCGTCTCGACGCCATATTTAACAGTATAACTAGTAGATAAGACGATTCGAGCGGGGAATGAAAAAAAATAATCGGCGGCCATTATTGGAGTAATCGGCCTGAATTAAGTGGGGAGATTACCTTGCCTTTATAACAGGGATTTTAAATTTTCAAAATCAAGGTCAGTCACCACTTACGGTGTTGTGGGTCACAGAACACTACTTGTTTAAAATAATATGGTGGTTGTCTGTGTAGTGAGGTAGGTTCGGATGAGGAAGACATGGCACGATCAAGTGAATCAAAAACTTGCGTCGGGTCATGTCGAATGTCTATACGGAGAAAAATGATATTCTAAAATACGATCGTTTTATTCGTAAAAATGGTTAAAAACGGGACTAAAGTTCTTACGCACAAATTAACAGGGTTTCAAAGTTTATTGGCGGGAACATGTAAGAATAATTTGTTTTTATACTTAATTTCGCACGTATATTAACAAATTATTCTTACATTTTCCCGCCAATAAACAATTGAAACACTAATTTGTTCGTAAGAACTTCGGTCCCGTTTTTACGAATAAAATGATCGTATTTTAGAATAATATTTTTCTCAGTGAATTGCATAGCATAAGAGTATTTTTTTTACATTAGCTTAACATATGAGGCCCTGAGGAAAACAATTTCGCTGTGTGATGCTGTGTGGAGGGTATTTTTAGGGAAAGGAAGTAGAGTAAGTTCGGGGAAGGAAAAATATATAAGGGATGGGTAAGAAACTGGGGGTCAGTGTGTCTAGGAGAGATAGACGTATGGATCCACCCCTCCCACTGCGGCGCAAGGCGATGTTCCGAGATAGTTCTGCTGGACAGATCAAAAGGTCTCCCTCCACCAGTCTCTCCTGATCTGGCCTGCCACGCAGCTTGTGGGTAATTGTGTTAATTAATGTAGGTAATCCACCAACAAGATCCATACCGCCTCCCAAACTGAAGTGAAAATGTGATTATGCGTTTATGTGTACAACACATACATACAATGGAGTGGTGTGGTTAAATCGACTAGAGATGAGCTAAGATTAGAACCCGAGTTCAATAAATTTAAAAATAAATTAAACAATAATGTCTTAAATAAATTAGCTATTTAGAATCATAGATACTATTAAATATTCTTTTTTCCACTTTTCACTCTCATATAAGGTTATGCATTTTATCTATCTATATATACAAATGAATCCCTGTTTCCCTTGGTCAAGCCATAACTTCAGAACGACTTTACCTATTTCATTCATCTTTTTTTTTTAAGTTTTCTAATACTTTGTAGAAGGTTCTTACAGAAAAAAATAGAAAATTGCGCAGAAAATTGGATCATTTCAGAAAACTATTATATTTAGAGATATTTCCTATACTATTCAACCGATTGCGATAAAATTTTGGTGAGTTGTTGCGGACATGCCCGTGAAGGTTTCTATATAGCAATACTATTTCAATAATATCGGTGAGTTCTGGAGTTATGAAATTTGCAAAAAAATTGCATTAGGGCACACGCAAGTTGTTTGAAAAATGAGTGTATTTTATGGAGTTTAGTGGCAGGGAAAAAAGGTGGGAGGGGGAGGGGGATTCGGGAGGGGCAGAGGGTAGTAAGGGAAAGGTGGTTCGTGGGAGGGAGTACGAGGGAGAGGGAAGGCGAAAGGGAAATTCATGAGGAGAGAGGTTAGTGAGAAAAAGGCGGGAAGGGGAAGGGGAGTAGAATCCTTGAGGGGCAGAGGGGAATGGAGGGGGGGGGGTGGTTCGCTAGAGGGAGTACGAGGTAGGGGAAGGCGGAGAAGGTGGAAGGGGAATTCTTGAGGGGGGGGGGGGGGGGGTTCGCGATAAGGGGGACAGCTGGAGAGGGGAGGGGAACGCGGAGAAAGTGAAAATGGAAAGTAGGAGGGGAAGCGGACGAGGGTGGGGAAGAGTTGGCGGAAGGGGAACGGGGATGAATGGGAAATAACACGCAGGAAGAAACAATTTCTTTATTTAAGTCGCATTTCAACGCATGCCGGGTTTCAGCTAGTATTATATATTTTTAAAATAGGTATCTGTTTTTCAGTGCGTGTATGTTTTCAGTGCATGTATGTATGTTAATCAATTTAGAATATCTATCTATAATATTTGTTTGTAGGTAGAATTCCCGAAATTATTAAAAAAAAACTCCATTCCCAAACACGAGTTATTCTCAATTGGGGAGGAATTTTTACATCAAAAAACATATTGTATGTGATTGAAACATGAAATTTGAGTGTACTTTCTAACAATCTTATAATATATCCTTCCCCTTCCCACTTATCCTTCCTTACCACAATTCCCAATAATTGTGGATGTCATCGTTTCACTGTGTCCAGGTAGTCACTGTTTGCGGTAATCACATAAAGAAAGAGTAAAAGTATGGTTGGTGTGAATAAAGAATAGTGTTATTTGAATAATACTATTCTTTATTCAAGGAATGCATAATTTAATTTTCTTTTTCTCATTTCTCTGTGTAAAATTATGTTTGATTAAACATTTCTTTTCCTTTGAACTTTTCTAAGAAATTATTTGTAAACGTTTATTTATATAGACAATGTTGTGTAGTTTTTGTCATTTCTCGTAACACAATGTTTTTTTTTGTATTTATTAAAAACATTCCTTGAATTTTTGTAAAACATATTTATACAGATTTATTTATCTGTTGCTAACGTTTTTTTTTACATTAAGGCGCTCCGCCCACTGAGGCAACTGAAAACCAACTAAAACCGGCTTTTTCTCTGTCTTGATTGGTCAAAAAGCTTGTTTAACCATAGACGAACTACGAGACAGCTGACAGCTAGCAACTAGAAATGGCCGCCCAGGGCAATGAGCAGTGACAGTCGCAAGATGGTCGCAAGTCACCGCTTGCGTTACCATTGACAACGGGGTTTTGTGTGATTGTGTAGTGTGCGGGCCATCACATTGTCATACAAAGACAGTTGGCAGTTGAGAGTTTTCAGTTGCCTGAGTGGGCGAAGGCGCTAACTTAGCACAGGAGACCCTGAGAAAAATAATTTCCCTGAATCGACAATCAAAAGGGTTAATATTCATCCTTAAAAAAATAAAAATCAAAAGGTTCAACTAAAATCTTTAATTAAATCTTATAATAATCAACAAAACATAACAAACACCTGTTGAACTTACCTTATACATTAGCAAACCAAAATATTGGGTGACGTCTGACGTTTGAGTTTGTTTTGACGTTTTGTTATTCATTGCTAGGCTTCTGAGTCATTGTTGCCATATCTACGGCGTTAATATGATGAAATATAAATCTAACGTCATTTCTGTTAATGTTACTTCCGTCCAAAAAAGAATTGAGTTAGCCGTTGTAATGCCCCTGAAGAAGTCGTACTTCAAAAATGATTATTATCATTTTTTGACCTATTCTTAGTTCATGTATTTTCATGCATAGTTTATTGAGAGGACACACGTCCTTATAACTGGGAAGCTAGTTTTGGCCGACACCACGTGACCCAAAGCAGCCACGGATTTACGACTTTTGCGAAGGGGGGGGAAGGGGGGGGGGGGGAAGGGAGGGGCTCAACCGATAAAAAATATATTCAATTATTTGTTTAGCAAGTTAAAAAAAAAAATTGTATTTTAAATACCGGGTTACTACCACCTTACTTCTTGAATTCATGGTGAGTGTCAATTCTTAATAATAATACAATGATTAAAATTGATAATAGTTCATACAATAACAAAAATTAAAGTTTACTTTGCGTTTTTAGTACGTTATAGTGACGTCCCTCTATATAATAATGGGTGGTATTTTTCGAGACCGGGATAATAAGTACCATTCAAATAAAATCTTTTTACTAATTGTAATTTGTGTGACATTAAATTAGATATAGGAAACATATAACTAAGAAATATAACAGACAGTCAAGGCCTTTCTTCAATCTTTGGGTCCCAGCGCTGGATGCCAGGCGCTTTGTGAATCAAGTTTTTTTTCAATCAAACATATAAATTACGATTTTGAGGCCCCTAAAACTGCCGCCCGGGGCAGGCGCCCCGGTCGCCCCCCTCTAGATCCGGGGCTGGCCCGAAGATAACATTGACAACTAAAACAATGTGAGAACTTACCGACTGATTATGATACATCTTATCTTACTAATATTATAAACGCGAAAGTTTGTATGGATATATGTATGTTTGTTACTCTTTAACTCAAAATTTACTGAATGGATTTTAGGGAAACTTTACAATAATATAGCTCATACATCAGAAGAACATATAGGTTATACTTTATAAAGCTAGCTATTTATTTTCAATGTATTGAAAATAATAATTATTGTTTAATAGAAAATGACAAAATTTGAGAATGACATTTTGCAAAACAATGATTGTTAATTCAAAATTCAATTTTAGAAAATATTTAAATCAGTGAATTTATTTGAAGTACTCGCCTAATACTTTGAATCGAATCAAGAATTATAAATATTTTAAATAAATAGGTTAAGAATTTTGTTATAAACGTAGAGAGGACCTAGGAAAAGAAAATAGATTACTCTAAGTACTAATCCTATACGCAGACGAAGTCGCGGGTAGAAGCTAGTCCATAAATAAATTAAACCTACTTTGCCGCTTAAGACTACAAGGGTTGTAGCTGCTACAACTTGTAGCACCGATAATGTATCTAGGTAAAAATACGTACAAAAACGGAAAAAAATTTCAAGACTTATTAAATAAGCTAGTATAATTATCATTAACCAGATCAAGTAGGGCACAGTTATCCAACAGATTTCCTAATTCATCAGAAGTAACTGTGGCACATACCAGTCGGGTTAGAACTTCCAGCAGCTAATTATTACCGTCTGGAATGCCGGTCTGACGACGCCCGAGGACAAAACCAGAATCGTTTTGATGGAAAACACACAATCATCATCAACCCAAGCTACCCGCGCATTAATGAGCAGCCGATTTACATAATGAAAACAGTTTCGTTAACCCTCAGGCCTCGGGCCTATTTTGTCCGAAGGTCAAAATATTTCCGCCTTGCAATAAATCCAAATAAAAAGAAAACTAAAAATTGTTTTTGAAAGGTGATGTAATACGCTTTCATATTTTATAACTGGTAATAAATATATCATTTTTAAATGTGAAATTTAAAAAAAATACGACTGTGTAAATACTTCTATAATCTAATTTTCTTTCTGGCATCGAATAAAACCACAGAATTGCTGTCACTGACAGAATTTTGAGACTATGATAAAATATTCCATACTTTTATCATATATTTTTTTAATTTTTCTATTAATAATTCAAAAAAGATACATAAATTACAAATACATTTTATACACTAATTAATTATATAATATATATGTTTGATGTACCCCCATAAAAAAGCAGGGCTTGTGTGTATGGGGGGGGGGGGGGGGTGTTATTATATAGTTTTTTTTTTAATATGATTTAGTTCAGGTTTTGAGTATGATTTTTAAGGTGAGTTTTAAATTCTTTTATATTGGTATTCATGTTTCTAATTTTTTCTGGTAATGAATTAAAGAATTTTACTCCGAGATATTTATGATTTAACTGTCCTATTGTTTTTTTACATTTTGGAGTAGGAAGTATTGATGTTTGTCTAAGATTTTTGTTATTTTTAAAGGGTGCAGTTTTATTTTGAATATTATCTTTATAAATTTGTAATGTTGCATGGTAAAAGTATAATTCACTTAATTTTCTGATCTTAAATTCTTTGAATAAGAGTTTTGACGAATATGAAGAGGGTTTTTTTTAAATAGTTTTTATTATTAATTTTTGTGATATATAAATGGTTTGTGTTTGATTTTTATATGTACCGCCCCATCCTATAATGCCATATTGTATAATTGATTGACAGAACGCGAAGTATGTGGTTCTAAGTAATTTTTCGTTTAAAATATCGCTTAAAAATCTAAATATATATGTTAGTTTCCTTACTCTGTCGTTCAGAATATTTATTAAAACATCTCCAAGGATTAAATTTTCAAAACCAAACACAAGATTTTGCATTACGATTGGTAAAATTGTTCCATGGAAGCACTCTTCTATCATAATATTGTATTGCCATTGATAACCAACTATCAATTTCAAAGTACGTAAGAGTAGGTACTTACCTTATCACGCAACACATCCATCTTCTTCTGCTCTGTCTTATACTGTTTCCCGCCTCTTTCGTCCGCCGCGCCGCCATCTTAGCGTGCTTTTGTTTTCGTTTTGTTTTTATCGTTTGTTTTGTTCTTATTGCTCACTACCCGCGGGCTACCCGGCGCGGTAGGCTGAGAGATGCCGTGCGTGAGCGGTAAGTATTTAGTGGGTACCTACCTAACAACTATCTAGCTACCTAACTACAGAATGACACACTTATCTTTGTGGCTTTTTAGATTTTGAGTATCCAAAAATCTATGATAAAAATCAGTTTGTTCGTTAGTCTATCCATTTTAAATATGCTGCTGCCCTATGCTATTTATTTTATTTTAAATTTATTTTATTTAATTAATTTATTTATTTTTATATATCTTCAACTAAAAGGAAGGGAGTTAAGGGGTTCAACTCATCCCCCCCCCCTCCTCGGCCTTAGTTTTACGTTTGATAAAAAGAGAATTGTACTCGAAACAAAACAATATACTCGTAATTGCGTCATCTTTTTCATCATTGTGATGTTAATTATAATTTGTTTTAAGTAGAGGTCCCAAACATATTCTAATAAATTTTCTACCCCCCCCCCCCCTCCAACTTCCCCCCCTCCCCTTTCCCACCCCCTAGGACCAAACCCCTTACCTCTCCCGGCTTAGAGCCTAACTCATATGTGAGTGCTATAGCTATGCCCTTTCAATCGCATCTCCGAAGTCAAAAATTTTAGACAGGCATGAGACCATGTGATAACAAGGGTGTAGCTATAGCATTCAAAAGGGAGGGGAGAGACGGGAGTTGGGGGATGGAAAATTTATTAGAAAGTTTTTTGGAACCTCTTATTACAAACATATTATTATATCCATCACATTGATAAGAGGGATGGGGCAAATAACATTGTTGTGTTTTCCAGGAATAATCTACGAGTACTAATCTCTTTTTTCCTAAGCAATATTGAGGCCGACGGGAGGGGAGGGGGGGTTTGAACCCCCTAACTACGACCCCCCCCTTACCCTTATATACGCCCTTATGCGATTGTACAAGCAAATTGGTTTCGAACCCAATCGTATATTTTGAGGACGAATAAAAATTTACGCCCTTATGCGATTGTAAAAGCAAATTGGTTTCGAACCCAATCGTATATTTTGAGGACGATACGATACGATACGATACGATTGTACCACCCCAGCCAGGAGCAATCCTGTCCCGGTGAGACCGGTACACCAGGGGGCACTGATTTGTTAGGACTGGAACACGTGCTCTAAGGATAGGAAGGAGGTTGGAGTTTAATCGACCGGTATACATGGCAACCTAATAAGCCAATATTGGAATGTAGGATGTGCAGGAATAAAGGAATGGATTGAGCGTTGTGATTTTTTTCCCATTCCTCTTCTTGCCTCTTATCGGCTCTTCTTGTATTTTGCCGCCACTCCTTGGCTCGTCTTGTCTCTTCTTGCCTCTTCGTGAATCTTCTCGTCTATTATTGAGTCTTCTTGTCTATTCTCGTCTCTTCTTGCTTCTTCTTGTCTCTTCATACCTTTCCTTGGCTCTCCTTGTCTCTTCTTGCCTCTTCTTGTATATTTTCGCCTCTTCACGGCTCTTCTTAGGTCTTCGTGGAAAGCCACAAGAAAATTCATGTCCCTTCTTGCCTCTTCTCCTGGCTCTTCTGGCGTCTTCTCGTCCCTTCATGGCTCCCCTTGTCTCTTTTTGCCTCTTCTTGGACCTTCTCACCTCTTCACGCTTCGTGGCTTTTCTTGGCTCTTCTTGCTTCTTCTTGTCTCTTCAAGTGTGGTATTTTCTTGTCTCTTCTTGGCTCATCTTGCCTCTTCTTGAATTTTCTTACTTCTTCTTGGACTAACTAATTCTCCCACAGTAAGAGGATTGGACTAACTAATCCTACCGCAGGACTAACAATCCTCTAAAATAAAATAAATATAAACCGACTGAAAAATAAAAGGATTATAAAAATAAATAAATAAATAAAATATAAAAAACAAAACAAATTAAACAATTCTAATAACATGTACTTATGGATAATTGGTGTTAATCAAGATTCTCAGATGCGTACCTCTCCGGCCATTAAATCAAGATCTGAAGTGTTCTGTAGAGAGGTCACATCTGTGAAACGGTAATATTAGACTGAAATATAAACAAACGATTATTTATAAATAAATTGAAAAGATCTTATCTGGGTTTATCGTCTTCTTTGTGGTTCCTATAGGTGACGAAAAGTTCGAGTGCGATTTTTTTCATCTACAGGGCAGCTGTGTTATTATTCCAGTTCTCTTGGTGACACTATGAACCTCTTTTACGGGAAACACATTAGTTTTTTTATGAAGTTCACTCAAACCAAAACACTTGAGATGTCGCGACGGATACGTTTTGGACTGTGCCATGAATTCAAGCAAAGAGATTTGATATTTTTAAAACACAAGTTTTAAAACCAATATAACTTCTTTTCTAAGAGAGATAATTTTATTTCGCGAAATGTAGCAGATTACGCCGATTTTTACGCGTTTACATGACAAATTTCAGATTTGTAACTTGAATAAAACACTAGTTATTTGAACAGGGAAGACAGCAGTACTCTAGATACGACCTGCTCGAACCACACACCACTTGATTCCAATCGTATATTTTGAGGACGAATAAAAATATGATATCATTGAAGAAGAAAATAACAATAATAATCTAAATTAAAATATGAAAATGAACAAGACACAGAAAAATAATAAAGGGTAACGCTCGCTACTGGGACTCGGACCCAGAACTCTCGTCTTACCGGGCCGTGCGCTATACCAATTCAGCCATTGTGTCCTGTTATAAAACCGCCGTAATTGACAAAAATCATATTTCAAATTTCAGAATTAACAATATTATCTTCGACTAATGTTTTTTTCCATAATATCGGCAGCAACCTTTTTCATTGGAAAAGGGTAGCTGTTCTACTTAAATTTATAATAGGACGCAATGGCTGAATTGGTAGAGCGTACGTTCCAGTAAGACGAGAGATCTGGGTTCGAGTCCAGTTGCGACCGTTATCTTTAATTATTTTTCTGTGTCTTTTTATTTTATTTTATTTTTTTATAGAGAATACCTCACAAGAGTCCCAACTGCTCCCGCCTGAAGCCAGTGAGACAATGGCATCCCCAATTGGGGTATGTTTTGAGGCTGAAGGAAAGTGGGGTTGGGAAGGAGATAGGGAAGAGGAAGGTAGGAAAGTACCTGGCTATTCAGATCTAGTCACTAAACACGGCTAAAGCCATTATTAAGTAACGTTTCAGTTCTGAATGGTGGTCTTAAACCTGGGCGATACTGACAGTATCTTCCACTCTGGAACGTGCCGCAAATATAGTATATATTATTTTTATTAATTAATTGTGAAATAACACAAATTAATCAAACAAAATTTATTTGCGCACGCCGAGTTCGAACCCGCGACCTTCCAATTGGGAGTCCAGTGTCTTACCACTCGACCACGGACGGTCGTCAATCATCTTTTTCAGTTTTATATTTTAATTTAGATTATTAATGTTATGTTCTTCTTCAATGATATATTACATTTATGGGAATAACCTTCAAAAGTTAAAACTAGGGTTTTTCTTATAAAAAATTGAAAATCTGATGAATTACGTACTATTTAATGCCGCTGTTATATTTAGAAAGGTGTGCAAAGAATTCCATAGTGATTTTTAATTCAAGACATATTATTATTAAATAATACGAGTATATTATTAACTAGCTTTCAAATGCTCTCCTCCTGTAAAGCATGAAATTAACATTTCATAACACCAGAGTTTATTTACACCTGCCAATTTTTTTCTTGTTTTAAACGAACCCTCGACTACGTGATAAGAAAGGCGATCGCTGGATGTACCTACCTAGATACTATGGTGGGTTTCTATATACAGAGGCGTGCGGTGAACGAAAATTAATTAAAAAAATTAAGAACATCATTACTCCACATTTGTGTATGTAAACATATAAACAAATTATAGTGCTATACAGTAAATGAATTCACATATATTTTACGAACTATCCTATACTTTTATTATATCCTATACTTGAGCTTTATAAATGCGCAAAATTAGCCTTTATTGATTTGAATTTGCCTCTAATGGATATTTTTAATATCTATATTGAATAATGTTCTACGTTTTTATATTCTCTATGGCCTGTTTGATAACCACAGATGCAAAATTAGAAAACCATTTTTTTTAAATGTTTATACCAAATCAAAATTTTGGTTTGAAAATTATTTTGAGTTCATTGGTAGAACTGAAGCTTTCCAACAGCCAAAATTCATTCTATAAGAAGTCATAGGCAATCGATGAGGCCTAAGACATAAAGTCTGTTTTATCAACTATTTGATAGAATAATGGTAGATTCAGACTGGGTCGACGTACGTATGCATCGATACGCCTAACAATATCTGGGCTACTTAGCAACCATAGATTTTCAATGAAAATTTATGTTTTAGAATCACATTGGCCACACGCATCGCGACGTGCGATGTCTGTGGCCATTTTCATAGAAAATGTATGGTTACTAAGCATTGTTTGGCGTAGCGATGCGTACGTACGTCGACCCAGTCTGAATCTACCTTAAATTGCGTACCATGAAAATGTATCCAATAATTACAATAAATGTGTTAATGAATGGTAGGAAAATGTGGTCCATTTTTGGACTGATATCAATCGCAGAAAAATAAAAGCGGTCCATTTTGGACCTAAACCGCTCCAGTGAATAAACAATTAAATTACTAATTTTTTCACATCCTAGATTGATTTTCATACGTACAGAATTAATATCCCATTTTCCTATTGTATTTAAATATTTTGAAGGTATTTTTGGTTTATTTTTGGTGTGTTATGCCATGTTGCGCTACCTCCTTATTTAGCCAACGTTTTGCACAGCGTTACTGTGTCCATCATTACGGGAGATGTGTAATGTGTATTGTGTATGGTGGTTTGATGGACCAAAAATAAATAACAAAAATACTTAAAAATCATATCTATCAAAAGGTAGTTGTGCGCCACTGTAGTCCTGTTAATTTATTGGCCATTAAACTACTTTGTATAGCCTTTTTGGAATATTTAAAGTTTTGGAGACTGACAAGGAAGGTGGTAGCCATTGGCCGAGGCGATCGACCCGTCGATAAGGAGAGGCATTTTAATGGTTTTTTAATATTTTTTGTGTACACGTAACCGCACATGACATGAGTCTGTTGAACAGGATGATGAATCTGGTGTATCCTGTTTTAGGGGAATGTTGTGCGGTTAATGTAATACGGGAGGAACGGAAAAGAAATTTTTGGAAAATTTGGCTAACAAAACTATTTTAAACTAATTATTGAAAAAGTAATGTCTCAAACCATTTCTTTTGTTCCAGAATTTTTATTTTCTTTTTGTTTCACTATTTTTCTTGTATCCAAAAATAACAAAATGGGTACAAATTTTAGGCCAGAAACACTATTAAAAAAGCAATCTTATAATTATGTACTACCAGCGCCTTAAATATTTCTTTTTATCCCAAATTTTTGTTATCTTTTATTTTCTTATTCTTTTACTGTTTTTCTTGTATACCTACTGTTTTTTCTTGTATCCTAAAATACGATACCTATAAATTTGACTGTCCTAGAACGGGAGATCTACCTAGTTGGACAGTCAAAATATCAATACAATGTAAATGTATTTTTGTTATAACTAAATAAATAAATAAAAATAAAAAAACACTGGAGCGATTTCGGTCCAAATTTGGACCACATTTTCCTATAATTCGTAAAACATTTTTTTGTATTTTTTTAATATGTTCCCGCGTCCTGCTGATAAGTTATTTGAGAACTGAAACTCTATTTCATTATTAATGATCAAAAGATGGCATCGTTCATCGCTTTAAATCCGTCGCAGAGTTCATTTGAATTATCAGTCTACTATATAATTTTTTCAAATCGCTAGCTGTCAAAACTTTATCCTGTAAAATAACATATTTATGTGGTTTTGGTCGTTTTTTCTAATATATTTTATTCTCTCCAGAGAATATCTTAATATGTTATGTGCTGCAACCTGTTTTCTCCAATACTTAAATATTATTTGGAAGCTTATTGAAAGACTTAGGTTCTTTATAACACAGTTAGTGTTTATTGACCTATTGTAAATATAATAATACTTCTGAGGACAAACGTCCTTCCAAGCTGAAGGCTAGTTCTGATCTCGTGAACTCTTAAAATTTAATGACTTGGTAAAACTACCTTCGATCACCTTCGGCACAACTCGGCTAATAGACCATGTGATCCGAAGAACCCCTATGGCAAAATAAGTACGAGATCGACTATTATGATGCTTTATGGAAAAACAATGAAAATAGTATACCTAAGACACAGAAAAGTTTAATAAAAAAGTAACGCTTGCAACTGGGACTAGAACCCACATCCTCCAATCTTAGAGGACCAACACTCTACCAATTGAGTTATTGAAACCTAAGAGCGACATGTCTTGAGCGTTGGTTCATACCAAAGGACGGGATTTGTCACTCAGCAGAAGTTTTCTCATTTCAGACTGACATACAACAATACACGGATATTGTTGAAATAATACCCATGTATTGTTTTATAGTGCTTTATTTTATACGACGTGTGAAATACATAATATTTTTTTTTACATTAGCTCCACACAGGAGGCCCTGAGGAAAATAATTTTCTTTTTTTCTTTGGGGATGTATTTTTGTGTGTGGAGGGTATTTTTTAAGGAAAGGAAGGAGAGGAAGTTCTGGGAAGGAAAAGGGTATGAGGGTTGGGTAGGAATCTGGGGTTCAATGTGTCCAGATCATCCACCGTTAAGAGCTATACAACTCTTACCTTGTGAACCCGGGCACCCCTGCTAAGTCACCAAACGTAGCGAACCACTTGGGATGACCTGTCGCAGAGGTGTTGGTTATCCAATTATCCATTCCTGCCTCCAAAATATACATTAACATAGCTAGAATTGTACGAAACCCCAAGTCAGGACTCCTGTGACTTCTATGGAGGTCATGAATACGTCTTTCTTTAGGAACCGTCTTCCTCAGCGTGTATCAATAAGATAAGCGATTAGATCCACTTCTTTGTTCTCTCAGTTGGTCTTATTATTTATCACACCGTCCAAATGTCGGTTTGTAATGCGCACCATGTCTGCGCACTAAACAAAATCCGGCTCGAAGGACTAATTTACAAAACAGTACTGCAGTACGGAGGCTATGGATTATTTTATAGAGTTTTATTAATCCTTTTTCGGACCGATTCTGGAAAATGGATTTTGGCACAGACGTTTCAAAAATTTATTTATTTATTTATCTATCTATCTATATATCTATCTATCTATCTATATATCTATATATATATATATCTATCTATCTATCTATCTATCTATCTATCTATCTTTCTACCTATCTATCTTTCTATCTATCTTTCTATCTATCTATCTATATATCAATATTTCTATCTATCTATCTATCTATATATCTATCTATCTATCTATCTATCCATCTATCCATCTATCCACCCATCCACCCACCTCTTTCATCCATCCACGCATTTTTCTCTTTCGCGTACGTTAACTGCGTAAAGTCAGCAACTGCTTGGGAATCGATCTTACAATATTCAGGCCGGTCTTAAAGTTAGGCGTATACTTAGATATACCTATTGGGTTTTTATTTAATTAACCAACAATTTATTAAATCATGCCCAAACCATCTGAGGGTCCCTTTCTTAATCTTACTCATTACGCTCACATCAGCCTTGCATTCTTTGAGGATCTCCATATTTCTCACACGATCATACATGGTTTTACGCCTCAGGGATCTCATTTCAACAGCATTCAGTCTACTTTAATCCTTCCTCTGCGAATTCCATGCATCACTGCCATACATCAGGGTAGTTACAAGCACTCCATAGTGGACTGCTAGCTTATTTCGTAAGTGCAATATCGAAGCTAATCCTCAAAAATGCTCAATTTTTCTACGAAAAGTTGAACATATATCAAGGTTTCCTCAGATATTTAGTTCTTTCTTTGGGTTTGTGTAATACGGGCCGGGTCGTTTTATATCATCAACATGCCGAAATGATTATAATTTACAAGTTATAATTACAGCCTGCGCTGTGTTATTACCCTGGCTTTACCGGCCTTACCGGCCCGCACTGGCCGCTACTGCGCTTGACAGATGCGCGAAGGGGTAGGCAGAGATGAAGATTTATGACGAAGGGTCATGAAGAATATTATAGGCATCTAGCGGGAATAAGAAATAAGTTCTGTTAACAGAATATAGAGAAGAATCCCTGCCAAGAATTATGTAGTCTACCGAGAGTTTCCCAGATCAAGGTAATCAAGTACAATAAAAACAATATTGCTTGTAACTTTACTTTGACGCTACTGTTTACCTATATAAGGCGTATATCGGTTCCATTTCTAATCGGACTATGAGATCTCATCGTCTGAATTCCCATATTAAATTTATTCAGTCGCGATATACTCCTCACATGATAATTCATCACATCATAACTCACATTAACCTACCCTTCCATTCCCCCCCCCCCCATCACCTAACCTAACCTAACCTGAGGTTAAAAACACCAATTTTCGGTTCGCTTAGCTTCAAGACATGATGTATTATCATATATTATAAAAAAGTTTTCACTGAGTAGACCGGTCACCGGCGTATATCATATCGCCTTCTGGGGGTTGGTTTGTACTATGTCCACAAAAACTCATATTGAGAAAACGAGGTTTGAAGTTTAACAAAATTCTATTTTTGTTTCCTTTACTTCAAACTGTTTGTTATAAATAATATTATAAAATACAAGGGTTAAGGTAGATTCAGACTGGACGACGTACGTACGCATCGCTACGCCAAACAATGCTTAGCAACCCATACATTTTCTATGAAAATGGCAACAGACATCGCACGTCGCGATGCGTGTGGCCGATGTGATTCTAAGGCGCTCCGCCCACTGAGGCAACTGAAAACCAACTAAAACCGTCTGTTTCTCTGTCTTGATTGGTCAAAAAGCTTGGTTAACCATAGAAGAAGAACAATCAGCTGACAGTTGGCAACTATCAATGGCCGCCAAGGGCAACCATTAGAGCAAGTCGCAAGTCACCTCTTGCGTTACCATTGACAACGGGGTTTTGTGTGATAGTGTATGTGCGGGCCATCACATTGTCATACAAAGACAGTTGGCAGTTGAGAGTTTTCAGTTGCCTGAGTGGGCGGAGGCGCTAAAACATAAATTTTCATTGAAAATCTATGGTTGCTAAGTAGCCCAGATATTGTTAGGCGTAGCGATGCATACGTACGTCGTTCCAGTCTGAATCTACCATAAATCTACCTAAAAGTAGAAGAACAACACAATTGGTTACATTTTTATCTGGATAAAAGCATAATCAAGAACGAAAAAGGACACATTTTTTAAACAAAATAGCAAAAAAAATTATGTTGGTTTGTACCATGACCAATATGACCATATTTAATGTTGGTTTATACTATATCCATAGTCTGGGCGGAGATAGACCAGACCAACAGTAATTTCATCCTATGGCAAATCAAACAATAATAATTTAACATTCACATACAAAAGGTTTTAATAAATAATAATAAAATTAAAAATAATTTTTTTATTTAAAAATTCTTCATTAGAACTCAGAAAATTTTGTATTGTCATATGAATAAATAAAATGTATGGGGTAATCAAACATTAGTAATTTTTTCATACGCGTACAAGGTTTGAATAAATAATAGTAAAAAAATAGTAATGGCTAATGGACATAGTAACCTCCAATTCTCATTTTTTTGTAATTACTGTGTAGATTTATATATGTTTAGATTTATTTATAGATATGTATAAGAGGGTATTATCAGAGAATACCGGAAATTAGTCATTTTTAAATCAAATTCTAGATGTATTGACTCTTTTTTACAAAAAAACATAAATTGATTTTGAAAGATTGTTATTTTATCTGGTACACGCAGTTATAAAATTTTGAAAAACTAAGTGTATTTTTAATATACTAAGATTATACGTAGGTCAAAACGATAGATTCTATTAAACAAAAAAAATTCAAATCATATAATCATACAGGAAAATAAATCAATACATAATCTAGTCAACACAGTTTTTAAAACTAAAATTTAAGTTGAATTAAAAGCATTAAAAAATACATCTGAGAACGTGTTTTGTGACAAAAATACCTCAGATTTTCTATTGATTTAAGGTCTTACAAACTAAAATATTAACACAAAAATTTACACACTTATTTTGTTTAGATATTATTGAAAAATCATAAATACTTATGATCAAAAAATACTTACAAGAAGTACACGGTATTTAATAATTTATCGTCGTGCGTTTTGAGCACTTTTATTGCTTACTTGAATATATTAAAGCAAGTTTTAAATTAAATAAATCGATATAAATAATAAGTGATTAAACGGGTTAACCCGTTTAATCACAGGAGACCATATTTGTCCCAGCTCACATAGGTCTCACAGAAATCGTTATTTTTCCTTTACTATCATGGTCAGAAATGTGATCTAAACGGTATTGGAAAGAGATTACAACAAACTATATATTCAAATCTAAAAGAAAACCACAAAAAAATTAAAATTTACCCCTTTCTGAAACCAAAGTTTCCAAAAGCAATTTGAAAAAAAATTATGGAACTTTATGGAATTTTTTAAGATTTTTTTTTACATGAAACGAAAAAAGTGATGTAACAGTAAGGTTTATAATTCATTTACCTAATAAAATAAGTATGTGTTTTATTTTTTTTCATTATCAGTAATTTTTGTTAGAAAAAAAAGTAAAGTGAGCCATTTAAAACTTTTTAAAGTTTTCTAAAAAAAAAAAATTATATTTAAAAAAATATATAGTAATTTTTAAGAAATTTGAAAGCCTATTTCATCACCTTTCGAAAACAGTTTTTAGTTTTCGAATACGTTAACAAATGTTCCATTTATTTGGATTTTATTGCAGAGCGGGAATATTTTTAGCCTCTGACAAAATACGCCAATTTTTTTTACCAATTTTTAATTAAAAAAAATTGATACGGGGAATAATCGAACTTTCTCATTGAAACCTCCCTGTACAGTTGCAAGCATTTTTAAACTTTTATTCTCAGCTGCTGGTCAATCGCTCTTAATATTACTGCATTCACAGTTTAAAAAAAACATAAATGGACACTACCACTATAGAACTTCGTCATACAAGTATCTACAGAAGTATCTACATGGTTCTGAAAATTGTTCTAAAAAGTACAAACCAACCTTCAGCATATATTGACTATCCCAACAAACAATGTCACATAAGCAAATTTTTGGTAACTTTGCATTAGAGCTGTTTAAAGTTGTTGCCATTGTTTTTTTGCAATGGAAGAAATAAGGGGTTTTGAGAAATGCTACTTTGGTTGAACAGGATTCTAACTTCACTTTAGGACCTTTAATGATTTCCCCTTTCCCCTTCCTTTTCCCCATCTCCTTCCCCTCCCCACTAGCTTTAGCCTCACAACATTCCACCAATTGGGGATGTCATAGTCTCACTGGCTCCAGACGGGAGCAGTTGGGAATCTTGTGAGGTGTTCACTATAAAAAAAGGGATCTGCAATCATGCTAGGGAACCATGAGAAGTTGCCGAAAGTTATTCTATCAATCCTTATCGATGGAGTGTGCTAGGAGACCAGGGGTGCTAGCATACTCGCTCAATAACGATCGATAGGATAATTATCGGTAACTTCTCATCGTTCCCTAGCATGACTACAGATCGCCAACGAAAAAGTGACAGTTCACAATGACTAAGTGTCCTTAACATATTCGACATCAACTGTTGTTTGTACGTTAGCGATGTGCAGTTGTCCTAGGGAACGATGAGAAGTTACCGATAGTTATCCTATCGATCGTTATAGAGCGAGCGGGCTAGGGCCTAGTGTGCTAGCACGGTCGCTCGATATGAAGTTACCGACCGATTGTCGGTAACTTCTCATCGTTCCCTAGGACAACTGCAGATCTCAAACGTACAAACGACAGTTGATATCGAATATATTAAGGACACTTAGTCATTGCGAACTGTCACCTATTCGTTTGCGATCTGCAGTTGTCCTAGGGAACGATGAGAAGTTGCCGAAAGTTATCCTATCAAACCTTATCGATGGAGTGTGCTAGGGGACCAGGGAGTGCGGACATTCACTTGTTCGAGGGTCGCGTGAAATTACACTGAAACGAATGGAAAAGTGATAAAGACGAGGCTGCCGAGCGGATCGGTGCGGGCTCAAGCAGGGAAAGAAATGAAAAGATATATCGCGAGAAAGCAGAAAACGAAACGCGAGGCTTGAAGATTCACACGCCATTGTGTTCCATTAAATGATTATAGTATATGTTTATTATAGACTGGATGGGACGGGACCCCTACCCAGATTATGGACGTCACAAGTCGCGTTGGCGTCGCACAGTGGGCTGAAAATCGCCTTTCATAGACATAGAAACTTGAATTTTCAAGGGTCTTTTTTGGCTAGAAATCGATTCTGCTGATCATTACTATGCTATAAAAGTTCGTATAAAGCAATTGCGTGTACAAATGAAGGAGTTATCATTTTTTTAAGAAAAAATTGTACGGCACTGACATTAAAAATGAGGCTATCTCTGGAATCATAAGGTTGGCCATTCCATCCTTACACACAGATATACTACTATTTATTTGTATTTTTTTTATATACTTCGTATTGTGGCGCAACTTGCGCGTTTTTTTTAATTCCTCAATGTTGAAAAAAAAATTTTTTTTATGTTGATGATTCATTTTAATGCAAAAATGCTTAAATGCTTTACATATGAGTATGCTTTGTCTAGTTTACAATATTTTATTGACACTATAAACCAAAATTTTGCATTAAAATGAATCATCAAGATAAAAAAAGTTTTTTTTTCAACATTGAGGATTTTAAAAAAACGCGCAAGTTGCGCCACAATACGAAGTATGTCAAAAAAATATAAATTAATAGTAGTATATCTGTGTGTAAGGATGGAATAGCCAACCTTATGATTCCAGAGATAGCCTCATTTTTAATGTCAGTGCCATACAATTTTTTCTTTAAAAAATTATAACTCCTTAATTTGTACACGCAATTGCTTCATACGAAATTTTATAGCATAGTAATGATCAGCAGAATCCATTTCTAGCCAAAAAAAGACCCATGAAAATTCAAGTTTCTATGTCTATGAAAGGCGATTTTCAGCCCACTGTGCGTCGCATCGATTAGTAAGTACCTATAATAAGGAAGTTGAGTCCTTTATTTTTGATTTTTTTATCAATGTTCACATGCAAACTTAAATACTAGTATTTTTGCTTTAAAGTTCGTTTTCATAATTAAATTAATTCTACAAGTTTGAATTTTATTAAGCCCGCGAAAACGCCTGCTAATAGTATAATACCGTGCGGGAGAGTTCGTGACGTGAACTGGTCCCGTTTTTTTTTTCCCGTTTCCCGGTCAATTTCGAAAAAAAGTGCATTTTAATGATTACTTTTTAAATTTAAAAACACGAAATGTCATTTTCACCGAAACTTGCAACAATTCCTAACATGGCGGTCGGTGAAAACTGACATTTTGTGTTTTTAAATTAACTGAATAGATTAGTACTAGTTAATATCTAACTACTACAACTTTTAAATTTATTTTTTTCGTCCATATTAAGAGTGTCTCGGTTTTGTAAATATTTTCCCTTATTTTTCACACAAACAAGGGACCGGATGACGTGAGACAACGTCACACACTCTCACGTTTCTTACCGGCCGTTTTCGCGGGCTTTAATAAAATTCAAACTTGTAGAATTAATTTAATTATGAAAACTAACTTTTAAAAAAAATACTGGTATTAAGTTTGCATGTCATCTACATGAACATATTTTTTATAAGTCAAAATATTTTTTACTCAACTTCCCTAATAGCTTCACACAGCAGGACCCTCAGATCATAATATACAAATCTATGGTCTGTAGGAGGCGTAGGGAGCCCTGAGGAAGATTTCCCTTACGACCTATGCCATATTTGGGAATGGTAAGGAAAGGACTGAAAGGAAGTTCTGGAAAGGAAAAGGGTATGGGGGATGGTGATAGGAATTTGGGGGTCAGTGTGTCCAAGATTGATTGACGTATAAAACATCCCAATAAGTGCAACGTGGGTACTGTGCCATCTGTGCATTGATTGAATGTGGACACGTTGTAACAACAGAGCATAATATTGTTGAAGCCACAACTCTCAAATCACACGAAAGAGGACCATAATATGTAGGTAGGAAATTGAAATTGATGATTATTGATTTGGCAGCCAATTTAGCTAGCTGAAAAATGGGAAACCCTGGACAAATTGGGTGGGTACTAATTTAGAACCTTTTCATCAAATCTTCTTCTTCTTCGATGGCGCTACAGCCCATCAGCTTTGGCCTCCAGCAAAACATTCGCCTCCAACTCCTCCTGTCCTCAGCGGCTGACTTCCAGTTTGTTACCTGGAGAAGTTGTGCTGCATCCCCTCTTACTTAGTCTTACCATCTCAGTCTGGGTCTTCCCACTTTTCTCTTTCCACATGGGTGTCCAGTCATAATTCTTTTTGGGACGCGTGTGTCCGGCATTCTCTGTACATGCCCAGCCCATCCCAACCTGAGGAGTCTCATATGGGCTGAGATGTTGGGGGCCTGATATATATCGTATAGTTCTTTGTTGTGCCGGATGCGCCACTGTTCCCCCTCTTTCACTGGACCACATATTCTCCTCAACACTTTTCTTTCAAAAGTATCCAGCATTTCAGCCATATTTGCCATCAGTGTCAGCGCCTCACATCCATATGCCAATACAGTTCTCACAATGGTCTTATATACGGTTACTTTGGTTTTCATGTGGACGCTACGTGGCTTAAACACTGGCAGCAAAGAGAAGTAGGTACTATGTTTTGTTGGCTGCTGTGATTCTCCTTCTGATTTCTGCTGGATCCTCATCTGTCATGTTCTCTATCGGACTAGAGCCCAGGTAGGTGAATTGATCGACCACTTCGTATGAGTAGTTGTCTTTAAATTGTGCACTACTTCTTTTTCTATGTGAAGGGTTTCTGCTCTGTATCATCATTTTCATTTTGTCAACATTAATTCGCAGTCCTACTTCCAGCGCCGCTATTTCTAAAGGGTCGAAGATCTCCTTAATAGCTGAAATTGATCTTCCGACAATGTTAATATCATTTGCATATCCGACAACTTGACTACTCTTGAAATAAATATTGGAACCAGTGTATATTAGCGTTTTTCTTATTACATATTCGAGCACAATGTTGAAGAGAGTGGGAGCCAGGCCGTCCCACTGTTTTGATCCCTGCAATACTGGATTAGCCAATTGATTAGATGACGTAGCCTCAGATCTGATGATAATTGATGATGATGATGCTACAAATTAATTTCCCTGATGATAGCCGACCTCCGGCATCAGAAGATGAAGGAATTGTAAAAGTTTCCTTCTTACTTCTTTACATATACATATCTGATAATACACCCTGATAAAATCTTCGCGAAAACAATATTTTAACGCGGTGCAAACCGGTTTCAGGATTTCTCGGCGGTGTTTTAAATAAAATGTTGATAATGATTACGATTCTTCGCACGTAATTATCAAAGGCCTTTTCCAATTAGATGCTCGTCAGATACTGGTGATGAAAGAACTGTAGAGAATGAGGAGAGGGGAAAATAAATGCAATTCCGGTAGAGTTTGGGAGGCGGATATGGGGACCGCCACCCCGGGAATCATTTATTGAATAACCAACACCCCTGCCATAGGTCACTCGAAGTGGTTCGCTAAGTTTGGTGACTTAGCAGGGGTGTCCGGGTTTATTATTATTATTATATTGTGATTATATTATGAGGTTTGTCTAGGTCTTGGCGGCGGACGCCCACCTACTGAGTGGCGGGCCGGAGAGGCTGGTTGAGGGAGACCTAACCTAGACCTCTCCAGCCGGACTCTCTCGACCCATCTCCTTGCACCGCAGTGGAAGAAGTGTATTCATACGTCCATCACTCCTGGACACACTGACCCGTAGTTTCCTACCCATCCCTTATACATGTTTTCCTTCCCAGAACTTCCTCACCTTCCTTTTCCTAAAAAGACCATCCACACAGCATCCTCAAAGATGGTTAAGCTAATGTAAAAAAAAAAGAGAAATGTAGTTTTACAATATGTACGGTATTTTAAGTAAATACTGCACAAAATTCCCAACTGTCCCACTGTCCGGAGCCAGCTGGCATGACATATATATTACCTAATAATATGACATCCTCAATTCCAATACGTATGTTATGGGTTACGGGTATAAATGGAGAGGGGAGGGGAAGGAGATGGGGGAAAAGGAATGTTGGAAAGTACCTTCAATTTGGGGCACCACAATCAAACACATTAAAAAACTTCTTGGAGTTACCAAACACTTCGACATTGCTTGTTGTCGATCTCCTATCGAAGCTCACTTGCCGCCATATTAGATTACTGTAGTGTATCTAAAAGCTTCCGGCTTGTAGACATAGATGGCAGTGCTAAGAGCTGTCCTTAGATTCCGCTAGGTGGCAGGTAGGTTAGTACCTGTGGGAACCAAGAGAGGGTCAAAGAGCTCTGAGAGAGCGTGCAATGGTACACACGGTTTAGATTCCATTTAGACAGCTTCTAGTTAGGTCGATCATCGATCGAAGTGTATAATAAACGCAGATAATAACATAAAGTATCTATTATTCCAAGAAGTAATCTCCATCCAAAGTATTGGAGAATCATTATATCATCATATCTAGTTATTTTGAGAGACTTTCATCGTAATCTGAAGACTCCACAGTTATATAATACAAGTCCTATATTGACAGCATTTAATATTTTTATAATTGTGATTTAATCTCCTTGTTGACACAGTTGATAAACTTCCGTTGTGAAATAATTGGGAATGGTGTTTTTATTTCATTTTATTAAGATAGTATAATATCATAAAAGTACCTACTAACAAGTCAGCAGCACCCGGCAATGCTCGGGGGAAAAAGGAATTAAAAAATATTTTTCAAAAATACTTTTTATGGTTAGCCTGTATTGTTCTTATTGAGCTGGTGACCAGATGTGAATAGCCGGATACTTCTCAAACATTCGCATTTTTTAATTGATATTTTTACTGCTTAAGAGCGATTGACCAGCGACTGAGAATAAAAGTTTAAAAATTCTTGCAACTGTAGAGGGAGGTTCCAATGAGAAAGATCGATTATTTCCCGTACCAAATTTTTATAACTAAATATTAATATTGATTTATTTCATTAAAAACTTCCTTTAATATATATAAAAATGCACAATGATAAATTATTATATACCGTGTACTTCTTGTAAGTATTTTTTGATCAACGAATAGGTGACAGTTCACAATGACTAAGTGTCCTTAATATATTCGATATCAACTGTCGTTTGTACGTTTGAGATCTGCAGTTGTCCTAGGGAACGATGAGAAGTTACCGACAATCGGTCGGTAACTTCATATCGAGCGACCGTGCTAGCACACCTGAGGCCCTAGCACGCTCGCTCTATAACGATCGATAGGATAACTATCGGTAACTTCTCATCGTTCCCTAGGACAACTGCACATCGCTAACTTACAAACAACAGTTGATGTCGAATATGTTAAGGACACTTAGTCATTGTGAACTGTCACTTTTTCGTTGGCGATCTGTAGTCATGCTAGGGAACGATGAGAAGTTACCGATAATTATCCCATCGATCGTTATAGAGCGAGTATGCTAGCAGGTCTCCTAGCACACTCCTTCGATAAGGATTGATAGAATAACTTTCGGCAACTTCTCATCGTTCCCTAGCATGATTGCAGATAGCTTTTTTTTATAGTGAACACCTCACAAGATTCCCAACTGCTCCCGTCTGGAGCCAGTGAGACTATGACATCCCCAATTGGTGGAATGTTGTGAGGCTAAAGGTAGTGGGGAGGGGAAGGAGACGGGGAAACGAAAGGGGAAAGGGGAAATCATTAAAGGTCCTAAAGTGAAGTTAGAACACTGTTCAACCAAAGTAGCATTTCTCAAAACCCCTTATTTCTTCCATTGCAAAAAAAAAAATGGCAACAACTTTAAACAGCTCTAATGCAAAGTTACCAAAAATTTGCTTATGTGACATTGTTCGTTGGGATAGTCAATATATCGCTTGAAGGTTGGTTTGTACTTTTTAGAACAATTTTCAGAACCATGTACTTCCGTAGATACTTGTATGACGAAGTTCTGTAGTGGTAGTGTCCATTTAAAAAAATTTTAAAACTGTGAATGCAGTAATATTAAGAGCGATTGACCAGCAGTTGAGAATAAACGTTTAAAAATGCTTGCAACTGTACAAGGAGGTTCCAATTAGAAAGATCGATTATTCCCCGTATCAAATTTTTAAAATTAAAAATTTAATATCGATTTATTTAATTTAAAACTTGCTTTAATATATTCAAGTAAGCAATAAAAATGCTCAAAACGCACGATGATAAATTATTAAATATAGTGTACTTCTTGTAAGTATTTTTTGATCATAAGTAGAGTAGTTTCGGGTATTATGGCCTAGTGGGCCAATATGGCCAGTATTATTTTCTCCGATACTAACGAACATTAGCGGTTTAAGTATCCTCCATATTGTCAGGCCCCTTCCCATGACTCCCTAAGTCGATCCCTGCGTTGCAGCGAGTGTGCGTGTGTCCGGTGCGTGCGAAGATCGAAAATTATCTGATTTGATGTTATTTTTTGGAAAGTTTCACTCATTTCTGTTCCTCAAATAATAATTGTTTTTATATTGCTAGTATACAGTTTTGTAGGTAAACTTTTGATTAATAGTGTGGTGACATTTTTTAAGCACATTATTTACTAATTTTTAAGTTAGAATTTTATTTGTCATAAATGTCCTTACGGCCATTATGGCCCACTAGGTAAGTGGCCAATATGGTCTACCGGGCCATATTAGCCTCACATAACCTAAATCTTTCTAACATGTTAATATTTTTTTCCTAAATGCAATGGCTCCACAAAAACCAATTGCACAACGAAAACGCCAAACTTGTTGAAAGGTGTCAATGGAAAAGCAATCGAAGATATACGAAATAAGAAAATGGGCTCACTAAAAGCTTAGTATCCCGAACAACGTGGATCTACGTACTAAAAGCAGTGAGATTGCTGTCAGTGGTTTTCATGCAACAGGGATATATCCTATTAACAGAAATGTTTTCAAAGATCGCGATTTTATTGATATGGATAATGAGCCTGAATGTAGAAACACCAATCAAAAAAATATTACATCAGAACCAACCACTTCAGGTTCTACTCCTGCAATAGAAAATGAATCTGTTGACATGACATCCACCATAAATGAATCTGATATGAGTGATTCGATGGCTACTGTTGTAACCCCTGCTTCAAGAGACAAGAACAGAACAACAACCTATCCGTTTTGAACAAGTTGTAGTCCCTTTATGAGGACGCCACAGCCTTCGACTTTAAGAGATTAGAACTTTATAACAATGTTCCAATTGTCTCCAATACCAGAAATAGCACCTAGAAAAGCTCCGGAGTGGTAACTGACTTTTTTTCTGCGAATTTTGTTCTACAGTGTAACACACAGTTTATATCTTTTGATTTTTTAAATTTTATTTGTTATGGTGGGCAATATGGTACACATCATTTTTGGCCAATATGGCCCTAGGCCATATTATCCTACTACATTATTTTTTAAAGATTATTCAAGATTAAGAAAAAAATTATTTTAGTTATGTTTCGAAGCCAATGTAACCTTAAATTTATAATATTTGATTGCTATTAAGTTCAAAGGACTGATTTAACCAATAATGGCTATTTGATCTCAAAAAGTTTGTATTTTATTTCCAAAAAGGCTTACGGCGTGCCATATTACCGGAACTTACTCTATTTATGATTTTTCGATAATGTCTAAACAAAATAAGTGTGTAAAATTTTTTTTAAATATTTCAGTTTGTAAGGACCTTTAAGTGAATAGAAAAACTGAGGTATTTTTGTAACAAAACACGTTCTCGGATTTCTTTTTTAATGATTTTAATTTAACTAAAATTAAAATTCTCATAACTGTGTTGACTAGATTATGTATTGATTTATTTTGTTGGATCATTACAGTGAAACCCTCTTAAGAAGTTCTCACTTAAGATGTTTTCCTGCTTAAAGAGTTTGGTTTTTTCGGTCCCTTGAAGACCAAATGGCCCAATTTTTCTCACTTATAAGGTTTTCCCGCTTAAGAAGTTTATTTTTCCGGTCCCTTGAAAAACTTCTTAAGAGGGTTTCACTGTATATGATTTGAAATTTGTGTTGTTTAATAGAATATATCATTTGAAAATTGGAAAAATTTGCCAACGACCAACGGTATAACCTTAGTATATTAAAAATACACTTAGTTTTTCAAAATTTTAAAACTGCGTGTATCAGATAAAATAACAATCTTTCAAACCGGGCGGCATTTTGTCCATGCGAACGTATTCCCCAATTTCCTTTCTGGGTTTTGACACTAGTGTTTAAAATATAATACAGATATCGACCACTAGCGTATCGATATGTTTTGTTTTTTTGATGAGTTACTTCTTATAGGAGTCCTTTTGAAAATCGTTAAAATTGCCTGATTTGAACGTCATCAATAGACGTTCAGTATACAAACTAGACAGTGAAAATTTATAAACGAGTGTACTTTAGACCACACGACTGAAGTAAAACTTGTGCGCGCGCACTACTCTCTCTTGCTCCTACAGTGTAATACAGACAATAGGCCTGCACTGTGTCTTAGATATGCGAAACTTAACTGGCTATGAGAGAAAGAAAATGTGCGCTCGAACCTATCTCCCTTGCCCCTACAGTAATATACAAAACGTAACTCTCTCTCTTTTTATCTTCACAAACTTATATCTCCCTCTCAACTTCCGTTCGCCTCGCCAGATTACACTTTTCGTAACGCTCTCGTTACGCATTCGCCAGCTTACTCCCCAAGTAAAGAAGTTTAACTACAAAAAGCAAAACGTGCAAACTTACTTACACATACTTCTTATATTGGTAAAAAAATCTTAAAAATCGGTCCAGATTTGGAGGAGAAAAGTGGGAAATACAAAACCTCGATTTTATTTAGGTATTATCAACCCTTTCCTTGTCCCTTTCGCTCAGTATTCTGGGGAGGGTGAGGAGGGGGTGACAGAGACAGTGACAGCAAGAGTTTGGTAAAATACCTATTATTCAAATTTCTCAGTGATCGTGTTTCCTCTGAAAGATTTAAAAAAAGGAGTCCTTTGTGAAGAAAAATAGGTTTGGAGAAATTTCAGATTTTTTTCCTTACAATCATGATATTTACGTGGCCGAATGGTTAAAATTCTTAGCTCCGGATACAGAAGTCGTGAGTTCGAAACCCGTACGTACGCAAATAATTTCACATATCATGCCTACCTACTAATATTCAAAATAACATAATCTAGTAGGTAGGCATATTTGTTCACGTTTATAGTAGATATTATCTATATCGCCACCCCCTAGCACACTCGATCGATAAGGATAGATAGGATAACTTTCGGTAACTTCTCATTGTTCCCTAGGACAACTGCAGATCGCTAATGTACAGATGTAAAAACAACAGTTGATGTCGAATATATTAAGAACACTTAGTAATTGTAAGCTGTCACTTATTCGTTGGTGATCTGCAGTCATGCTAGAGAACTATGAGAAGTTACCGAAAGTTTTCCTATCAATCATTATCGATCAAGTGTGCTAGGGGGCCTTGTGAAGAATCATGACCGAATAGTAGCTCAAAATGGCTTTAGCCGTGTTTGGTGAACATATCTAAAGAGTTAGAAACTTCCTCAATGTTCCTGTTCCATATAGCCCTTGAACCTCACAACATACCCCGATTGGGGCTGCCATAGTATCACTGGCTCCGGCAGTTAAAAAGCTTTTTTTTTTTCTTTACACTAGCCGCTGCCCGCGACTTCGTCTGCGTAGGATTAGTACTTTGAGTAATCTATTTTCTTTTCCTAGGTCCCATCTACGTCTATACCAAAATTCATAACCTAATTATTTAAAATAATTCTTGATTCGATTCAAAGTATTAGGCGAGTACTTCAAATAAATTCACTAATTAAATATTTTCTAAAATAGAATTTTGATTTAACAATCATTGTTTTGCAAAATGTCATTCTCAAATTTTGACATTTTCTATTAAACAATCGTTATTATTTTCAATATATTGAAAATAAATAGCTAGCTTTATAAATTATAGCTGATGTATGAGCTATATTGTTGTAAAGTTTCATTAAAATCCATTCAGTTAATTTTGCGTGAAAGAGTAACAAACATACATACATCCATACAAACGTTCGCGTTTATAATATTAGTAAGATAAGAAGATAGTAAAAGATTAACCCCATACAGGAGGCCCTGAGGAAAATAATTTCCCTCAGGGTTTACGACTTCTTTGGGGAAGCTATGTGGCAGCTCTTTTTAAGGAAAGGAAAGTGATTTGAGGGTTGGGTAGGATAAAATAATTAATTTAGCCGTCAGTGTGTCCAGGAGTGGTGGACGTATGAATCCTTCCATTCTTGAAGTTGGTTAAAGACGATGGGTCGAGAGAGATCATCTGGAGAAATCAAAAGGTCTCCCAAAACCGGTCTCCACTACGCTTCTGTACACATCAGCAAGCATATCCGCCACTAAGACCTGAACACACCTCACCTGATGAATCCGGGCACCCCGGCTAAGAAACCAAACGTAGCGAACCACTTGGGGTGATCTAAGGCCGAGGTATTGGTTAACCAATAAATGGTTACCGGAACAGCGGTACCTATACCCGCCTCCCAAATTGGAATTCACATAAAAAATACCAAAAAGTATGTTTAGGATAGGCCCGCAGTGTAGCTGCAAGTCACGAGTTGAAGAAATAGTAAAAAGAAAGGAAATGTTAACATTGCATATTTTGATACAATTACTGCCATCTGGTGTCAAAGATTTCAAACGTTTTACATTGTGAACAATAAATTCAATCACTTGTAAGCGAATATTGAATTCGATACAAATCATTTCATGTTATGATTATATTCAATTATGTATGGACTTGTATGAAGCGATTTCGTCCTCTCAGCATACGTTGTTTAATACGAGTCGCACGTGCAGCATTTGTTTTGTAATGTATGGACATTACAAAACAAATGCTGCACGTGCGACACATGCTGAATTCCAGCATACGCCGACCCTAAATGTTGTTTTTAGCGATCAAAACATATTTCGGAAGGCGGTTGCTATAAATTTTTGTATGAAAGCAGCCTGACTGGTTTTAGTAGAACGTAGAATTGACTACTCCATCGGAAAATGTCAAAATTGTGGACTGGCTGCTTTGTTAATATAGCCATTATTTTTTTGTACAGGAATAAATTTATTATATAATAAAATATTGAGAAAATTTTGAAATAATAAAAAATTCTTTAGTAACTCCTAACCTTTTTGAAGTTAGGAGTTAGTTTAATTTATCTGGTTTCTTATTCAATAAAAAACACTCTGTTTTAAATAAGTATTCTACATTTATTTTACTTGGTTTCCTTTAACGACTTGCACTAATTTATAACGAAATTTCCCTGAATGACCCTTCACACAGCATCCCCAAAGATGACAGGCCTTGAGGGAAAATAATTTCCTCAGGGCCTCCTCCTATGTGCAGCTAATGTAGAAAAATTACAAAAAAAAACACATTTTTCCTTATGACACATATAATTTATTCAAATATACAATTGATTAAATTTTTATACATAAAAATAAAATTATGACATAACATTTTGAGTTAGATTGGTAGTGGACATTTCAGAACTATTTATCATGAAACCCCATTAAAAAAATTAACTCACCATTTATTTTTCAATCAATTTTATCTTACACAAAGGTACACGAGTCATTTAAAACACAAGATAATAATTAAAACGGTAATAAAAATAATATTTGTGAAATAATACAATAATAATAATATTACAATGAAAACAAAATGTGATTTATTTGGTAAATTGCTAATTTTAAAATGATTAAATAAATAAGCTATCAAATTCATTCATACAAGTAAATTTATTAAACAGCAAAAACACAATGCATATCATCGTTCAGCACACAATTAAGCATTGGTCGGTTCTACGACTCGTTCTTGTTTTCAACAGCTGTGAAATGATTTGCCGACCTCTGTGCTTCCTCCTTCTTACAACATAGGTCTCTTTGAGACCAATGTCCACTCCCATCATTCCTCAAAAAAGATCCTTCACATAGCATCATCTTCAATGAAGACATAAACCCTGAGGCAAATTCATGTGTGAAGTAAAAAAAAAAGAAATACCCGGTTATGTGACAATGTTTCCAAAAGTGATGTTTGAATGTCATTCGAATTATAATCTTTTTAAATACCAATGAAGAAAAAAATTCACTAATAATCTAAACACGATACAGAAAATAAAATATAACGGTAGTAGCGGTAATTGAACCAAGAACCTCTCGTCTTTGGCCATTGAGATTTCTTATTTAAATGTCATATTTGTCAATCACATATTTCAAATAACAATATTATCATTGACTAATTTTTTTTTCCATATTATCAGCAGCTACCTTTTTCATTGGAAACGAATGTTCTATTAACGTGTTTGTTACCTAGATAGTGTCTCGGATAAATATATCAGATTTTATTTATATAATACATTATAGTTGTTCCATATACATAAAATGGGATTTTTTTTTCAGAGACACTATCTAGGTAATAAACGCGTTCATAGAACACTTGTTTCCAATGAAAAAGGTGGCTGCCGATAATATGGAAAAAAAAATTTTGTCAAAAATAATATTGTTAATTCTAAAATTTAAAATATGACTTTAAATAAGAGGTAATAATAATAATAAAAAATTAATAGAGGCGTTCATCCCGGCAAGACGAGAGGTTCCGGGTTCGAGTCCCAGTTGCGACCGTTATCTTTTATTTTTCGATCTTGTTATTTTTCAGAAATATTAAAAAAAATTTATTTGATTGGAAAGTGGAAATTTTTTGACCTTCTGACAGAATATGCCCGAGGCCTGAGGAGTTGAATGCTCGTTTTTATAGACAATAATATGTAACATCACTTCCAAGGACAATGGCGCTTATTAATGTGTTGGGATTTTTTCTCTCCACTCAACAATTTGTTTTATATCGGTTATGGGGTAATTTTTTAAATTTTATATTTAACAAACACATTCCCAAGTTACTAATAACCTGACTACATCTGAATCCCTCCTGCAATCATCATTATCAGTGGAAAATGTTTCTTGTGCAATGATGGAGGAGTTGATAGCAGATGAATTGAACCCACGATGCCTGTGTGGAATCCGACGCATTTGCCTACTCAGCTACTAACCGTTATTGCACGCCGAACAATGATATATTAAAGAAAGAGATCTTATTTGAGTTTTAAACGCTTATCAAAAATACGCACCAATGTGCTCCATCGTAGAGTTAATAACATAGGATTTCATTACAACGCGTACAAATTAAAAATCATCTCGCTGCTGGGTGGGAAGATATGATATTGCACTACAAATTTATGAAGAATATGATAATTTTTCATTATCTGCAATTTTAGTTATTCACAGTCAAGATTTAATTACGTAACTTAGGCAGTAAAAGATCGCATAGCTATATCATTCAGCATTCAAAGGAACAGCGCCGTCGCAAACTACGGTCAGAGAAGGAATTAAATGAAATAAACATAGAAGAAATTGTAGAATTTCTAAAGTCTGTCATAAGCAAAGACAGAATATAACGTATATTAAGTCAAATAAAGCTATAATTTTTGTGATTCCTCATTCAATTGCTTTTCAATATGATAAATCAATTTATTCACTTGCATCGCAAATCACAATGGAATCAGCCACTTCCATGAACTGATTCAATTGGCGTAGTAAATCTAAAAAGTAATGAATCAATTGATGTAGTGAATCAGAATGAAATTATTAAATTGAATAGTGAACCCCAGTAAATTGATTCAATTGCTATGCAAATCAGAATGGAATGAATCACATATAAATCGATAAATTGACATAGCGAACCGGAATTAATTCATAAAGGAGAATCGGAATGAATTCATTCATTAATCTCTTAAATGTTGGATGACAGTTAGAGGTTAAGGCCGTATTTCGAAAATTATAGAAAATTAATATCAGAGCATTCCGAGGAGCTAGAGTGCTCTTATAAAAAGCAAAGTCTGCAATGATATTGGCGCAAACGATTCTGTCCTTGCAAAGTTTCTGAATACATAAGGGTTAAAATAGCATTTTATTTTTTAACCTCCCAGCTATCACCCGCCCGCCGGCGGGCTTACGACAGATGACTTGTTAAGGAGAATCAGATTGAATTGATTTAATGGTCGTAGTGATTCATAAGGAATTGACTCAATTAAAAAGTGAGTCTTAATGAATTGAATCATGCGATGTGGCGAATCAGAAGAAAATGATTCAATTGATGTGGTGAATGTATTATGACTTAATCACTCATTTATGAGTGAAAAGATTTATTTAACGTAATGAATCAGAATGAATGGATCCACATGCCTTGCGAGTTAGAAGGAATTGATTCAATCAACATTAATTTTGATGGGTGAGAAACACAAAAACGTATCTACAAAAAGGCAAATAAATGTTAAGAGTAGAAAATAACTATTTTTGAAGTTTGATTTAACTTTTACGCAAAAATAGATAAATTAAAAATGAGTTCTAAGAATGACGTGCTCTCTTTTAAATTGATTTTTTTTTTGTCAAGCCATAAGGGACGGCAAGAAACAAATTAATAAAAAATAAAAAATTCACTAAATATAATTTTTTTGTTTTTTTCGTTGTTAGTTTTTTAAGGTGTTATGCCATGTTGTGCTACCTCCTTCTTTAGCCGACGTTTCGGACAGCGTTGCAGTGTCCATCATCAGGGCAGATCCGTCGATGTGAATTTGTAGTGTTAAGTGTGTGCTTATTTACTTGGAAGCGATACCGTGTCGGCAGCTTCATTTCAGAAGAAAGTGAACTACTTTGAAAGGGAAATTTCGTGAAAGTGCAGTATTTACGTTAGCCTGGGGTCCGTCCACAGAGAAATGTAACTAAATGTCCAACGAAAGTAGCGTCATCTTGTGGCGAATTCTAGAATTAGAAAAAACCAACCTGAAGCGAATGTAGCCAATATCAAGGTATAAACAAAATGGTTTTATACTTTTGTATTGTATTATTATATGTTATTAAAGTTTTTTATTATTATGATATGTTATTAAAGTATATAGTATATAGCTTCCAAGTAAATAAGCACACACTTAACACTACAAATTCACATCGACGGATCTGCCGGATCTGCCCTGATGATGGACACTGCAACGCTGTCCGAAAAGTCAGCTAAAGAAGGAGGTAGCACAACACGGCATAACACCCCAAAAACAAACAACAAAAATGCTTTTGGCCGTGAAAATCTAAAAACGTAATTTTTTTGTTGTTTAACTAACACTGACAATACCAAACATGATAAAGTGACATTTTTATTTTTCTCCTTAACTAACCTAGTAGAAGTAATATCCGAAGGCAAAATTAACATTTAAGATTGACACTGCAACTGTGTGCATATGCACGAATCTTTAACACTGCAATCGCAGGGTTCCGGCCCCTAGGGGTTAAGCATGAAAACTTCTTAAGAGAGTTTCACTCAGTGGCGGTTCTTCGCAGGGGGACAGTGGAGACAGTTCTCACATACTCGAAACCTACTAAAAGGAATAACAGTCATCACCAAAATTAATGAATTCTTTAAATATAAAAGCAATTAACACATTGCAGAAATAAAATACAAAAAATTAAAGCGACAGCCGATCAGCGCACGAACCATCAGAGTGCATTTCTCAGTACGCAGAACTTACCACACACTTGGGGGACTATCCGAATTGTCCCTTTAAGCATTTTGGTTCATTCTTTGCGTTTCTTTCTCGATCTTAGGCAATCCAAGAACCGCGCATGCGCACTTGTATGTGAATTTTAAATACCGCGGGGATAATCCATTGAATCCCCGCCTAACAAAAGTTGCATAGTTTCGGAGGGGAATCGCTCGCGTTCAAATTAAGTTTGATGATAATCTGGCAAGATAAAGCATTTATATCAAAGATTTTCATTATACTGTATTATAAATTGTATATCAATAGACAATGTAATATATTTTGAAATATATACCATAAATTTTTTTTTTTCACAAATTTTATATTATATTCTCCGGGTAGTGAGATTACAATACAGTAGGTAGTAGGTACACGTAAAAAATGTCGGCCCCACCATCAAAGAAGTAAAGAAGTGCTCGAGCCGCCACTAGTTTCACTGTAATGCAATACGCTGCCGCCGCATGTTAAAGTCAGTCTTTCGGTTAGTAATACAAAAACGTAAGTGCCTGATACATTTCTGTACTCCTACCTTTCTTGAGACAAGCCCCGTAGCATCAGAACACACATTAATTTAGGAGGCGATGTTTTTCAGTGTTTCTATGTTTACATGCAAATAATGAGATACATTCTAAACTACTTTATTGTAGTTACATTTTTATGTTTCTCACCCATCATTTTAACGAATTGATTGACAAGTTTGAATATATCTGCTAAATTTTACTTATTCTGCAATCATAAATTTTCAAAAATAAACTGTTAATATAAATCAAATAAGATAGCCACTTCGAAAACTAGGGTAAAATTATTGTTTGGATCATGGAATTATAAGGTGGGTAGCAATAATTTTGAGTTAGAAGCAAAATAAAAATGGGCAATAAAGAGATATTTATATAAAATAGTCAATATATATATATATGAATCAGAAAAATATTGGACGAGAATTTGTGGAAGCCCATTCCTAAAACCATAGCGAGTACATACTGAAAGACAACATCTTTAAAATAAGCTAAGTGAAAGGGATTTTTTTTTATAGAGTTTTATATTCATTTTTAATAGAAAGTCAAATATTTATTATTAGCACAGCTGGCTGCGAAAATAAATGAACGTTGGTACAGTTTGTTGCAGCAGAAGAACTGTTTTGTTATTTTTGGAGCTGGATGTAGTAAGCTGGTTTTGGTGTCACTAAGACAAATGTGAGGACGTTTTGTGACCGAGATTAAATAGAAATCTAGAGAAAGCCGTACGAAGCATTCGTTGAATATAAAAAGGTATTAATTCTAATAATGTATACTACATTCGTCTGATACTTCTCGGTACAATAATTTAAGTATTGGGTGATGGTTGATTTCTGGCCAGGCAATGGGTGATGCATGATTGACCAGGCAATTAATTAAAATATTGGCCAGGCAATAAAACTAATGAGCAGGCAGTAATTATGGCCAATAAATAATTCAATATTGTTCAGGCAATAAAAAAATGATTGAAAATATTGGCCAGGCAATAATTTTGTAAAAACATCAGCAAGGCAATATGTCCATATACATGGTGTCCGGAAACTCGTAGTACAAGCAGGAAACTGGTGAATCTACATCACATTTAGAGTCGATTTTGTGGTATAACTTTTTTGATTTGAGCTTTCGTTTTTGAATAAATCGAGACCAAAGTTGGAATTTTTTAGGTCAAATCTGAATGTCGAATGGTCAAAATGGTTGTTACGGGGTTAATATCAGCTGTTTAATGTATTTTAAAGTGTGTAGAAGCATCGACCCTGCTTAAAAGTTTTTTTAACCCTCTAGTTGCCGTTTTTTTTTTTTTTTTTTTAATTTTCCAAAATTTCTCAGATCGAAAAAATAAAATTTTTTTGGGTTCACTATGTAATATAGACTCACCAGTTTCTTGCTTGTAGTACGAGTTTCCGGACACCGTGTATTTACAGGGTGTCCGGGGGTAAACTGCATTATCTTCGGGAGGTGATTCTACATGATAGTGTAAGTAAAAAAAGTGAATAAATTTTTTCAAAATTCCAATATTTAGGGGTGCTTTTTTGGTAAAAAGATAAAATTAGTACGGCGTGTGCGGTTTGCACTATTAGGTATTTTTCGCTGTTACTATACGCGCCAATCGAAACCACCGTCGCCACAACGCGCCCGGCTGACTCACGGTAAATTTATCGGGTAAGTTTTTACCTTACCGAAAAGATTTTTAATCGGTACATCTTTTTGTATGGAAAATAAAAATGTTGGAATTTCGAAAAAAGTTGTTAATCTTTTTTACTCCTACCATCATGTAGAATCACCACCCGAAGTTAATGCACTCTACCCTTGGACACCCTGTATATATATATTTATTTTTTTTGTTTGTTTTAATTTGTCATGTCCTTTGACATACTTGATGAAAAAGATTTTCCATTCCTGATCTGACATTGATCGATAAATAATCTCCACATAAACATTGTCTGGTAAAATCTACTGCAAAACAAATATTCTAAATAATCCCTAGCCAATAGTCTTCTGATATTGAAAGATCGATGATACGTATTTTAAAATCGTAGCCATTGTCTGGCCAATTATTTTACTAAAATACATAATGATGACTTACAATTGGTCAAGCAACTATTCTTATAAACATTGCCTAGTCAATAACCTCCCCTGACATTGGCCAGGCAATCATAAATCTAATCATTTCCTAGTCGTCAATAATTTACGCAAATAGACAATCATTTTTCTATCATAGCCTAGCCGATAATTTCCCCTGACATTGACCAAGCAATCATAAATTATCTAGTCAATCATTCTCAGACATCAATTAGGCAATCATTGTTCTAAACATTGCCCAACCAATAATCTTCCCATATACATATCGACAAGGCAATAATCATTCTAAACATTACCTTGGCAATAATTCATGATTGACTATATGATAAAAAAAAGACCTAACCATTGCCAGGCCAAATCCAGTTGAAGTTCGATGACATGACTTATACAATGTTTAGTCAGATACTGGCTATGCAATAATCATTGCCTAGCCAATAATTATGTTAAGCATTGCCTGGTGAATTAACCTCCAAGATTAATGATATATTATTAAAATGGCCTAACCACTGTAGGACCACTCATTCTACTGCTAAACATTGGTTAGGCAATCATTATTCTGAACATCGCCTAGCCAATGATCTGGCTGACCGCGGCCAGGCAATCAGCAGGACAGGTCGGGCATGAGACTGGGGTCTATTGACCACCGGATGGAGCCGTGAACGCAGACCAGAGACCACACGTACGGAGTGAAGAATTCTTCTGGTTGATCTTCTTCAACATAGCGGAACTTTAGGTCAGGGAATTTCTGCAATAAACACAAAGAGGAACAATCAATTACTGAAATTAAGATAATATTGTTCATAACTTTTGAAATATATTTTTAGTTAAAATTAATTCCTATTCATTCTACTTGCTGATATGTGACAAGATATCATACAAAATGGGAAGATTGATATCCATGGTCACCTGACATTTGATCCCCCGACAGTTGGCCCCCGAAATTATAACTATTACAAAATTATAAGTTTTGGAGCCTTATTTACCAAATTTCAAACCTAAAATATCTTTAAACATAAGTAAGTATGGATAACAAACAATTTTATTTACAGTGTCTTTGTGTACTTATCGCTGGTATATACAGTATTTATAAAGATAATTGGTTTTATTCTTGATGTATTTGAATGAAAAATATGTATATATATATTTTTTATTGTAATATAAAACATTTTTTTATATATAACTGGCTGACCCGCCCACGCGTTACTGTGGCTAACAAAACACAACGCCATCTACCTGATGGTTACCTAATCTAGATAACCAAGTGTTGTATCAATAAATTAACTCACTCCGCCATCTGTCAGAAACTTATAGAACTTACAAATAATTATCACATAAAAAACATTTAATTCGCAATAATAAATATTGAGGTCGATAATCGAGATAAAAACTATCCCACCATTTAAGTTGGACCAAATTACACACTGTAAGCCGAATTTCATCATGTTTCGGAGTTTACCGCGGACGAACATTGTGACACGAGATTTTTATATAGAAAGATATATTTTATATATAATATTTAAGATCATGATTGGTCAAGTACACCTTATCAAAACACTTAATGATTATACTAATTTGTTCATACATTTATTTTTACTTGCTTATTATATGTATAAGGTTTATGCTGCTATTTATGTATGTAAACTTTTCTGTAATTTTACCAACTTATGTATTTATGAATCATCATACACCGTTTAAATTGTATCATGTAATTGTATAAAATGTTGTCTCTATGTCCCTGCTGACAAACTACATAAGTAGTTTAGCGGGTTTAATTGTAAATAAATAAAAAAAAAATAAAAAAACGCCCAACAGACGACACATCCATAACATTGTCTCCATACACCGCCTTCAATTGCCTATTAATATCGCAAGATAGCACATTTCTTGGCTTGAAATATTTAATCACAGCTTCACAACTGGAGGCGTTCTCTATTTTCTTGAACATTATAAACACTCACAAAAACATAACAGTAAATACCAGCGAGATGTAACATTGCACATAGACAGCTGAAATACAACTTAACGTGTTAGTACTTGTCCGGCGGCTACTCTATTCGCCAGCGCTCCGCACGGCGTAAACGGGTACTACATTACGGATGACCCTCGTAATAATATTTGCATGACTTTGACATCGCCCAGATGTGAAAAATCACCTCAAGAGCCTCTCTGTAAGACGCCAATTGCTAATGAAATGAACAAAATAAAATATCAGATGGATACTGACCCTCAAGCGGTCGTTGGACCAGTGGTCAGCAGCACGTGTGATGACAGCCAGAACCTCGGCTGCTCCTAAAGCACCCTTCTGTTCCTGGGCACGCTGTAGGCGCGCTGAGAAGTAGCCCACCACCTGTTGTACAAGAGAATACAAAAATTATAACAAAGATTGTACAATTTTAAAACATCTCTACAAATGGTTATGATAAAAAAGGTGTAAAGCTATCAAGATTTTGTGCATAAAAATAATACACCCAACAAGCCATTGAGCGCTTTTATTATTATTATGATCCACAATTACGGAACCCTGATGGCACAAAAAAAGCATAATACATACATTCTTTATCCTAATAATGCTGCAGTTCTTTCTTAAGCGGGCGACAAAAGCGAAGCTCACATCAAAAGATACTGTGTTATAAAGTATCTTTTCTACCGACACACTACGTTATAAAAGATTTCTTCCTACGGCAGGAGAGGGGTCAGTTGAATTCGGAAGCGGCTTATTTCATTGTACTGGATATGTCAATTGGACGGCTGGCAGCGGCTTCAGCACGGCGCTCCGTGTATTCAAAATGACCCCGTCTCCTCTTTTTAACTTTTCTGAGATCACGCCGCTAGCGGTTACGGAGAATAATAATAAATAGCGAAGACTCGAACCGCGCTTATAACACATCATCTTTTTATATGGGATCTACATCTGTATGGGATTGTATGGCGAATGCTATTGTGTTATAAAGTATCTTTTGATGTGAGCTTCGTGTCTGTACCGTGCATTACACATTAAATAATGGTTAGACAAAAGATGAGTCACACGATGGACGTGCGTCTGTTTCGTGTGAGGGAGATGTGTGATAATGATTGTATGTTTTCTTTGGGGGGGTGCAGACATCGGTCACCGTTTGTCTCATTTTCGATTATTTATTTATTTTATTTTACGCCCGAGGGCATTTACATATTTACATAAAGGCAGTACACTTTAGCATGAGAAAAAAATATACATACATATATGAAATTAAAATAAAGGCAACAGATGTTGTTATTTAGTGTGAAAGAAAGAGCTGCAGCATTATATGTTTAACCGCTTGGGCACATAAGCTTGTTTTCACAACAATTTAATGTAGGTAGACATAGGAATGACGTATGCCCCGTACCTGAGTTATTAAGAACAAAAGCAAAACTATCAGCACATTGACTTTGACATTTTTGAATTTTTGGAATTCACTCACACTTGAATATTATCCTCGTATCTATATTCCATTCTTTCAAAAACATCGTCTCGGCTAGTAGGATTCTGGGGATCTACGGAGAAGTCACGGTGCGGTGTGTGAGAGAAATGCGAGAAAATGATTACTTTTTTCCTTAGGAGGAAACTGATGTACATACATTGTGTATCTCATCTTTTGTCTCATCATTATTTAATGTGTAAGAAAGAACTGCAGCATTATCGTGATAAGGAAAGTAGGTTTAGTGCCTTTTTCGTGCCGTCGCGGTACCATAATCGTAGATCGACACGGTAATTATAAAAGCCCATTGGAGGCAACCTCCTCTAAATAGTCGTCCAAGTCTAAAAGCCACAGTTAATCAAAAAGTCTCACCATTTCAATGTTCTGTATGAGGTCATTGAGGTGCTGGTGGCCGCGATACCTCTGGAACAGCGCTCTCTTATGAAGCAGCGAGTACACCAGGTGGATGTTGGAGCGCAGCTGGCAGCTGACGCAGCTGTTGATGATCTCCAGCACCATGCGCAGAACCTCCTCCACCACGGCTATGTCCTGCAGCTGTAAAAAATATCATGGATGGTGTGAGTTTTACAGAGCCTAAAATGTGTGTTGGGATCGAATAAACCAGACAAAATACACGCGCCATAATGCCACACCGTTCACAAATTTACCTAATTCAAGAAGCAATACACTGGCGTCTTGATGTGTGCAGTTTTCTGGGTTGACAATAGCCGATTGGTCATCGCCTCGATTTCAGCGAAGCTGGCAAAATTTCCTGACGCAGCTGCAGGGTTCAAAAGAGGGCATGTCTGATTGTAATACCAAAGAAAAATATTTGTATCTCAGAAAGGTCATCCCGGAGGAGATTGGTAATAATATTGATGCGAAATATATAAATATGTGAATTTAATGCAGCCAATCTACCAGGAGAAGTACAGAAAATTAAAAATTCGTAAAAAAAAAAACTTGAATGTGCAAAATGGTCTCGTTGACATAAGCGTCCTTGAGGTGATATTTCACAAAAACGGAGCTATAAATATTCGCCAAGTATTATTACTGAATAGACCAGGACTTTTAGGTAGACAGGAGCCAAGAATACATAAAAAATATCACATTGAATCTACCATAGAATGTGTAAAGAGGTCATAATGAATCAACCAGGAGAACAGAATGTGTAAAGAGGTCACATTGAATATACCATGAACATAGAATGTGCAAAGAAGTCATAGTGAATCAACCAGGAGAACAGAATGTGTAAAGAAGTCATAATGAATCAAACAGGAGCACAGAATGTGTAAAGAGGTCACATTTAATTTACAAGGACCACAGAATGTGTAAAGAAGTCATAATGAATCAACCAGGAGCACATAATGTGTAAAGAGGTCACATTGAATATACCAAGAGCATAGAATATGTACGTAAAGAGATCATAATGAATACCAGGAGCATAGAAAGTGTATGTAAAGAGATCATAATGAACTTTGAAATGCAACTAAATATTTTCGATTCGGCCTCTGTTTTGCCTGACTACCATTTTTTATCTTGCCTGCACTATGTTCTTAGAATTTCAACAAAAATGAAAGTGTGAGGAAATTTCAAGTAATGAACGTCTGGTCGCCTTCAACACCGAATTCTCGCAAAACTCTGGTTACACCTAATTATTCTTACTTTGGGTCCACTAGCTACTACCTAATCAAACTCCGATCGCTGAATTGAAATATAGCTTCCGTGAATTCTCAACCAAATAATAAAATTCTATAAAATTAATCCTTTTTGAATTATTTAGGGCCGGATGAAAATCTTTGGCGGGCCGGATTAGGCCCGCGGGCTGTATGTTGGTGACACTGTACTAGAAGCATAAAAGAGGTCTGAATTAACATATACCAGACGTATAAAGAGACAAAGATGCACAGAACTTTAATTTTTACTTTACAGATTACCCAGCTCTAAGGCCACAATGTACATGGTGGTGATAATATGTAATATGGAGCGACAGAGCAATTTAAATATTTTTTCTCGGATTGCTAAAGGAAATTTTTCCGCCTACATTAAAAAAAATCATACCTCCGAATTTAAATATGGAGACATACCAACTGATTACAGTTCTACGTAGCCAATGAATTCCCCTATCTTTTGTCTATTATCATATATTTGTAGGATTTATAAAAAAAATATAATTAAATCTTTAACCTTAAAACATTTTAAAGAATCTAGAGAATATTTATTTTGTTATATTTTGAATGTACAATATATTGTATGGTCGTTTTAATAAATTTTTTTTTTCAAAATTTGCCACATTTTGGCAAGGAAGCAATCTGTGGTTTTGGAAATAGTGCCATAATGTGGCAAAAAGCGCTTGAGTGGTTATATATAAACATAAATTTTGATATATGCATAAAGTTATTATATGGAATCTACTAGGAGCACAGAATATGTAAAGAGGCGTCCATTATTCGTAACTCACCAGTTCCTCGGTAATTTCTTCAGTAAGCACTTCTTCCGGCTCCATATCGAGGGCCACCTCTTGGTCAGCTTCTATAACGGTGGTCGTGGAAGGAGAAGCCTGTGGTCGGTGAACCCTGACCACCAGGCGAGTGTGCTTCTTAGATAGTGTCTCGAATAGTGACACTATCCGCTGGGCCACGTAGGGGTGGAGGTTTCTAAACTCGCCTGGAAATAAATAGCACAATGGAGAATTATCAATAACAATAATCATAAAAATAGGACGGCTACACTTAGCAGGACTATATAAAGGACGGGAGATAGCCATCGATATATAATAACAATAGATTAGCCCTCTCATACCAAATTTCAATCTAAAAATAATACCGCCTAAGAGTAATTCCATAATACAACTCTCCTTCTTGATGTTAACTTGTTGTACAAGCTTCTAAAAACATAAGCGAAACTAGCAAAGATCGTTCATTTTGTGACAGAAGTGTTGTTGTAATTTGTTGCGTGCCGTAGCTAGAAATAAATGTAAGATTTTTATCAATTGTTACTTTAATCGCTGCGCAGTCTCGAATATAAGTTAAAATATAAGGTATATATATATTTTTTAATATCCAAATAGCTGATCAAATTGTTAATGATGAAGTCGGCGAGAGCACATGCCTAAAATATTTCTAACTGCTTCAAATTCGTGTTTGAAAAATGATCTTCACAGTTTGTCTAATGAGTGTTGGAATGAACTTGCTTAAGACAAATTTGCTACTTGCAGAACGAGTTTATTTTTGTTTTATGTGAATATTGCGTAAGATTCCTAACTTTTTTTTTCACATTAGCTCCACACAGGAAAAAAATTCCCTCAGGGACTATGTCATCTTTGAAGATGCTGTGTGGAGGGTTTTTTAAGGGAAAGGAAGGAGAGGAAGTCCTGGGAAGGAAAAAGGTTTGAGGGGTGGGTACCCAACACGGCTTAAGCCATTTCAAGCAATGTTTTAATTCTGAATGGTTCTTATTTAGAGTAGATACCACTCTGAAAAGCTTTTGCAGCGATAAAAGAAAAGATTTTATATTATATTGTTGCAAAAGCGTAAAAAGTTAAAAATGTCCAGTAAAAACGAATACAAAAAAAAAATGTGTACTCACTGCTCATGTTAGCCAGGGCGGCCAGACAGTTGGTGTGGAGGTACTTGTCCCGCGAGCGCAGCATATTGAACTGGATGGTCCTCACAATGACCAGGATAAGGAGACCACCGACTGTGATCTCGGGGATGGAACGCTCCGTATACCAGGTTATGTTCTTGAGGATCTGAAATAATTTCATGTTTTCCATAAAAATAATAACAATAATGTTCTATTCCAGGATGTGGGAGGATAGTGCAATCCCACAGGTACCATATAATTATGAGTATACATATTTATACAGTAAATTTAAAGTAAAGAAACAAGTACAATGGAGTATGTAGAATAGAAAAAAATATAATAATTAATAATCAACGATGTAGGGTGGGTCTTGAGTGAGCTCGGGGCCAGAGCTCACTCAAGAGTGGCGGCGCTTGGTGCTGGAAGGCTGCGGTCCCCACTGTGTTGTTGAAGGCCATTAGCCGCATCATGGCGGCTCCAGTGACCCGGTGTCTTATCAGGCAAGCGAATCCATTCAGTCTTGGTTCCGTAAACACTGTTGATGCTCTGCTGTACCTTCTGTATCCAAATTATTAAAACACAAGAGCCTTGTCTTTTTATGGTGAGGAAAGACTATTTTTATTTTCTAAAAATACCCCCACTCAGCTGAAATTTTGTACAAATAGCAGAATAAAAACTACGGTTTAAGTTTCATTGTAATGTTTTCCATTTACAAGATAACGTATCTTATGATTTTATTTCATGTTTATATCGTAATACGTTTCCCCAGAATATAAAATATAAAAATTCCCACTAAATACAATTATTCAAAAATGTATGTGTCACCGTCATTTAAGCCCCGAACCCATTGTAGCTGTCAAAAGTATTTTTCTTTCTCTATGCATGGTGGAGATTGCCATCTTTGTTTCAACACGCGTCATAATGTACATGATATGATAAAAAAAACTTACCGTTTCATGTATACCCTTGTTGAAATTATCATCTTCCGACAGTATTAACAGCACAATGAGAGACATGTATATGTGATGAGAACTACTGCTGGGCGCGTCGTACAATGTCTTCATTATGGGCACAACCTGAGACAAAAAACAACAAAAATCATCAAAATACTGGAAAACTTTTTTTTTTTCAAAACTTGGATTCTGAATGGCGGTTCTTCACTTCTTATAGCTTTTCATCTTCTGATACTCTCTCTTAACCTTCCAGCGGGCGCGTTGTTGTAAAATTTACGACAAATGCGCATTATCCTTTCCCCCACGTTTACCTCTTAGTTGCAAGCATCGAGCTATTTGAGGGTCAGGGTCTCTCTAAACCACAGACATACCGAGTATCTTAGAAGTTTTTGTTATTCATTGATATTTGGAAATTTCCGTTGAGCGTAAATTTTAAAACACGCGCCTTAAAGTGTCCTTACACCAGAAAGCTGGACTACAACGAAACCAAATGCCGAGTGGAAACAGTCGACAAAATGTGTGCCGCTTACTCGGTCTATAAAATAATAAAAAGATGGCTGTGTGTAGTTTTCTACACTCTGATGAATGAATATTGGCGGCATAAATTTAATAAATTTGCCTGTCCAGAAAAGGCTTCAAAGCATTGAAGAATTTTCCTTAAAAAATTGGCATTGACTATGATAAAAGAGCAACTTATCTTCCGATCAAATTTCAAACATTTACTTGATATTTATACAAAAAAAAACTCCATTTACATGGAGAAAACTTGATGACGTAAACTTTACGACAAGCGTTCACTCAAGGGAAATTACTCTGCGCGCCCGCTGGAAGGTTAAATAGGCAACAAATACCCCGCTAATAATAAATCTGGTGGGGAAGGAAAGGAGATGGGACTGAGGGATAGGAAGTGGTCGAAGGGCAATGCTCTCGACTAGCGATCCGGAGGTCGCGGGTTCAAATCCCGGCGAAGTAAATCTTATTTGATTGATTTGCGTTTTCACAATTTAAAACAATATAAGTTATATTTGCAGCATGTTTCAGAGTGGAAGATACTCTCAGTATAGCCCTGGTGTAAGACTACCATTCAGAATTGAAACATTGCTTGAAATGGGTTGAGGCGTATTTGGTGACTAGATCTGAATAACCAGGCACTTCCCCACCTTCCCCTTCCCCATATTCTTTTGCTTCCAACCTACCTTCAGCCTCACAATATACCCCAATTAACCTCCGTATAAACCACTATCTTGAATAAAATAAATTGTGTTTTTTTCGTTTCTTCTTTCTTATGTTTTATTTATTATCTGTTTCTATAAAATAATATTCTTTAGTTCTTATATGAAGTATTTCATGAATGACCACCACAACACAGGCATTAGCCTAGTATGGAAGTTGAAAAAATGTCAAAAAACCGTAACTTATAAAAATTTATTAAATAATAAAAAATAAAAATAAAATTGGGGATGCCATATTATCCAGTATCTAACACTCAAAGCTACTACCACAAAGGTACTCATGCTTATACAAGTATATACACCCCACTGATAATTCTGCTGAGGAGGGGAAGGAAATGGGGAAGTACCTGGCTATTCTGATTTAATCACCAAACACAGCTAAAAGACATTTCAAGCAAAGATTCGATTCTAAATGGTGATATTGCCTACAATTCTGACACTATTAACCTGTCATTTGCTGTACGTACTCCGGTGTACCATCGATTTTGGAAGCGATTTTGTCCCTTATGTATAAAGAAATTGTATAAAGAACAAGGTCAGAATCGCTTGGACCATTCTCATTCTTGACGTAACGAAATACTGCATAGCGTCTAGCCTCTCGGAATAATTTTAATAAATTGTCTATGATGCGGCGGGCATGAAAGATGGCCGACAAAATGGCCGCTATATCGAAATATGGACGGAGTTGGTTTAGAAACTATATTCTTTCATTGTTTTTGATATAAATTCATTGTGGAGAGAATAGATTTCAGGTATTATCAGTTTTATCTACATTATTTTCATGTAATTTTTGTAATATATCACAAAAGAAATGTTATAAATATTGGATTCGCAAATTTCTTACGTCATAATAAAAAAAATATATTTTCCTATGCTGGCTTTCAAAAGGTAAAATGCCTGAAAAGTCTCAGTATACACATATTGTTATATCAATTCTACCATCGCCACTCACCAGGGTCTGCAGATCAGGCCTAGCCAGCAGGTACCCCCGGAAGTGCAGGTTCCTGTGCAGCAGCAGGTAGAGCAGCAGCGTCACATGCTCTGCATCGGCTGCCTTCCCCGTGGCCAGGTACAGGGCCCCAAATTCAACCCCCAGGGCTCCCGCTTGCTGGACATCTGGAAATTTATAAATTTCATCTAAGTAGAGGACATTTTATGCTCTTATTATCTCGATAGCGGAAATTCGAAATGCGATAAAGGACAATAAATCGAAAAATGAGTTAAAAACAAAATTTTTCTCCGTTATTTTTTCTATTGATTGATATTATAGAAATATATTTCTAGAAAAATAGGCTTGTCCTTTGCGACATGCATTTTTAGAAGATATTTTGTTTTACTAATAATGGATTGTTTAAGATTTTTTGTTTTACTTATATTAATTTAATTAATTTTACTTATTTTACTTATATAATTACAGACCTATTTGTATTCTATCTAGTATACCTAAGCTCTTTGAAAAAATCATTCAAAGCAAAACATCCTCTAATATTAAACATGTTATTACAAATTGCCAACATGATTTTGTCTCATCCAGATCTACTCTCACAAACCTTACAGTATATGCTAACTACATAAATACAGCACTGACTAACAGGAAACAGGTAGACTCCGTATATACTGATTTTTCCAAGGCGTTCGACAAGGTCTGCCATAAAATACTAATCAATAAACTTGTAAAATTGGGGATAAGTGGCAATTTACTGGCATGGTTGATCAGTTACTTATCGGATAGATTACTTTTTGTTAAGATTAATGACTGTCTATCCTATGAATTTATTGCTACCAGCGGAGTCCCACAAGTTTCACACCTGGGACCTTTATTATTTATCCTATTCATCAATGACGTTACCAACATTTTCTACAATGTCGAAGTTTTACTTTTTGCCGACGATATGAAGTTGTTTAAGGTCATTAATGATGCGTACGACTGTATAATCTTGCAAGAGAATCTTAACAACTTTTACAAATGGTATTTTAGTAATAAACTGCAACTAAATATTAACAAATGCCAAGTTATGAGGTTCCACAAAATTAAACATCCAATAATGTATAATTATTCATTGTGTAATGTTGACTTAATCTCTGTAATCGAAATACTCGACCTAGGCATCATGTTCGATCAGAAACTCTGCTTTGTATCTCACATAACTTCTATCGCTAACAGGGCTATGAAAATGTTAGGTTTTATAGTAAGAATTTCCAAGGATTTTAAAAATATCAATACATTAAAACTTCTGTTCACATCTCTCGTTAGAAGTATTCTAGAATACAACTCTTCAATTTGGTCACCTGTCTTTAATAATCACATTAATACCATTGAAAGAGTCCAACGCAAATTTTTGAGGTGTATTAATTTTAGACTTGGAATTCCTTTAGAAACAATAGATTATGATTTTTTATTACATTCATTGAAATTGCTTAAGTTAAGTGATAGAAGAAAAATTTTTGATCTTATATTTTTATATAAAATTGTAAATTATCATTTGGATAGCCCTGATATATTAATGTTGATTCAATTTCATGTACCTACCATTAGATCGAGGTCCTCTAGTATGTATTATTGTGACAATTATACCACAGTCTCAGGATATAACTCAGTTATAAATAGGTTGCAAACACTTGGTAACTTTTATGCTAAAATCGCCGATATTCTTAATATACCCCTTGTGAAGTATAAAGCTATACTAATTAAACATTTTAATGAGGTCACTGTATAACGGGTTTGTTTTTGCTTCCATCTTTCTTAAAGTTATTATTTTATTTGTTATGTTTCAATATAATTGTATATAACTAGCAGTTAAAAACCCGCTCCGCGGGTTTTTGCTGCTACGCCCTGCGGGCGGCTTTTATACGGGCTTCGCCCAATTTCGCCAAGTGTTGGTGACCATCTATAAGGCTCCGCCCTTATGCAAAAATAACAACTGTGAATATAAAACTACAAAACACTTACATTTAATATGTGGATATATAACAGTAGACATTCTGTATTATAAGACCGCGGACAGTGAGTAGAATTTCGGAAAAGAATCAACTCAGCATACCTAAATCTCGTTCATCCACGTCAATGACAAAAAAAGAAAATTGATAATAATAAAAATATTTATTCATCAATAGATTTATTACAACATTACACATTTTGTTGTTAATCATTGATTCTATTAGCGTAAAGGTCACTGTTCAGCTACAATTCAGGATTTCTCCTGGAATGCAGTTGGTTTTCAGCAGTGCCTCCAGTATAAAACAGAAAATAAAATAAAATAAATTAATCAAAATAAAATAAATACAATTAAATTAAATTACATAAAAATAATTAAATCAAATCTCTAATTCAATACACACAATACAATATATAAAAAAACCATAAATTAATAATGTAAATCGGCATTCAAATTAAAGGCAATAATCTTAATATTAAAACTCAAAAAAATAATAAAATCAATTCGAATAAAATATTCTCAATTAAAACTCAAAATAAAATCGTCAAGTATAAAATATAGTCAAAATAAATAATGTAGTAATCAAATCAAATCAAAAACAAAAACACGAATAATAAATTGTATCTTCTTAGTAATGAATGAAAGAGACAAATGTTTCTTCCCAATACCATTTATTGGATAATCAACACCCTTGCCATAGGTAACTCTAAGTGGTTCGCTACGTTTAGTGACTTAGCAGGGGTGCCCAGGTTCATACGGTAAGGTTTGTCTATATTTTGGCGGCACATGCGTTTGCCCTCTACTGCGTGGCGGTTCGTATTGGTAGAGACTGGTTGATGGAGACATTTTACCTCTTCAACAGGACTCTCTCGACCCATCGCCTTGTAGCGCAGTGGGAGAGATGCATTCATACGTCCGTCACTCCTGGACACATCGACCCCCAGATTCCTACTCACCCTTCATATTTTTCCTTCCCAGAACTTCCTCTCCTTATTTTCTCTAAAAAGAACATCCACACAGCATCCCCAACGACAACATAGGCCCCGAGGGGAAATTGTTTTCCTCAGGGTCTCCTGTGTGGAGCTAATGTTAAAAAAAAATACCTCTGAAATGATTTCTTTTTATCGAAATAAATTTGTAAAATTTATATAAACGTTCACGGAAATTAAAATATATATATATAATAATAATAACATAATAATTTTACATGAAATCTAGCTAAACTTACTCTAACCAAAATATTATCAAAGTATAGGCATTTTTTTAAATATATAAAAAATCTACATAGAACTTCCTCTCCTTATTTTCTCTAAAAAGAACATCCACACAGCATCCCCAACGATAACATAGGCCCCGAGGGGAAATTGTTTTCCTCAGGGTCTCCTGTGTGGTGCTAATGTTAAAAAAAATACCTCTGAAATGATTTCTTTTTATCGAAATAAATTTGTAAAATTTATATAAACGTTCACGGAAATTAAAATATATATATATATATATATATATATAATAATAATAACACAATAATTTTACATGAAATCTAGCTAAACTTACTCTTACCAAAATATTATCAAAGTAAATGCATTTTTTTAAATATATAAAAAATCTACATTTGGTTGAAATAATATTATGATTTTACCAAAAAACTATAAAAGCAAATCTATTCTCCTAATAATAAATCGAAGTAACCGTGACAGGAATATAGACCACGTAAATATGATCGACCATCTCCGACAATCCGCTGACAGCGACTGGCGATGGCGACTGCACTACTGCAGCATAAATGAACCAACACGAAACACGACTTCAGCGCCCTTACGCCATACGGCAGTTACGCGAAATAAAGCAAAAACGTGCGGCCACAAATCACAAAAGCAGCTTAGTCCCAAACTTTAACGCACTGCGATGGAAGAGAGGGTTCAGATAAGCCGCGGCGTCAGAAATGTAATTAGAGTGGGGTTCTTAAATTCAACCGAATAGGCGTTATGATAAATCACAGCAGTAGTTTTTCCCAAACTTTTACGTACAGAGATGGAATAGAGGGTTTTGGTAACCCGCGACGTCAGAGATGTCATCGAAGTGGGATTCTCAAATTTTGCCTACGGGCATTAGAAGAATAATACTATCAGATTTTCACTCATCAAAATTTAATACTGTACTATCTATGTCTGTGTATAAAAAAATAAAAAAACTTATGTATGTAAATGGCACTAGTGCCGTAAATTCTAAATAAATAAATAAATCTCCATTTGGGGTAGGTTGTGTTAGTGTGGAGGGGAGGGAAATGAGAGAGGGGAAGTACCTGGCTGTTCAAATCTGTTCACCAAACACGGCTAAAGCCATTTGAAGCAAAGTTTCGATTCTGAAACACCAGGGCCATACTGAAAGTATCTACAACTCTAGAACGTGCGGTAAATATACCATATATAATTTTAAATGAATAAAGTGTGAAATAACACAAATTAATCAAATAAAATTGTGTAGCAAACGCCGGGATTTGAACCCGTGTCGTAGTCAATGATCGTAACCACTCAACCACGGAGGCCATCTATCAGGAGCAAAGAGATCACATGTAATATACCAGGAGCACAGAATACGTAAAGAGTTTACAAGGAGCACAGAATATGTAAGAGATCACATTTAATCTACCAGGAGCACAGAATATGAAAAGAGATCATATTTAATATACCGGGAGCACAGGATATGTAAAGAGATCACAATTAATCTACCGGGAATATAGCTTACAGAATATGTAAAGAGATCATTTAATGTACCAGGAGCACAGAATGCGTAAAGAGATTAAACAAAAAATGCCTAAAATAAAAATAATAGACTCACCCTGGCATGAAAATAGCGCCTCTCTGTAGAGGTTGGAACTGGGCGCGTGATTGGCCAACACGAGGATTAGCAAACAGGCCTGGCTCGCCATGGGCCGGGTGGCGCGCAGACTAGTCATATCGGCGGGTTCCGCACGCCATGATGAACCCGACATCAGCGACCATATGCTGGCTGAATCCACACAAAAAGCATTAAAAATTATTCAAACAGTATAGCACAACTGTACGGGATACTATAGTACAACAGTATAGAATACCACAACTTCAAGAAAAAACTGTAGTACTAACAAGCAAGACCCAGTACGAGACTACCGGTGGCAGGCGGAGGAGGGGGTGGCGTCATGGCCGCCACGTCCCGGAGAAGTGCCCGGATGAGCAGTGCGGAGTGCAGCGAATATCTGCCGCCAAATATTGTCCTAGAAAGAAAATATACCGTTAGTAGAAAGAAAAGTACATGTTCGTAATAAGCACTAACTTTGTGGCTCACCATAATTTACAATAATATATATAAATTTGTTACAAGATGTTTAAATAATAATAATTTTTCAGAGTTTGCCAATCATCTTATTTCCACCAATCATACTTTTAATAAGGACACAGGGGTTAAAATTCTTCACCGTAATAATAAAAGCAAAAAATTAGATAACTTAGAAGCACTTGAAATTAAAAAATCCCTAAATAGTAACTCTAATATATTGAATAACCAAATTAATTTATCGTTTAGTCCCATTCTAGATATGTTTCCAATAAACCGCTCTGTTATTGCTGGATTTCCCGCAAAAAACCCCCCCTCCCCTTTGACCTCCCACTCCAGCACCTAAATTTTTGGTATATATCTATCAATATTTTGTATCATAAGTTAGTTTTAATATTCTCCTGACGAAGGAAGGGTTCTTCCGAAACCGGTAGAGTGTAATTAAAATTAAAGTGGTCTAAAACAAATTTATATATTTTATTGTGAAAGAAAGGTAATTTAAACATCAAAAACTAATACATATTATGAAGTTTGTTTAAAATACCGAGTCACGTAGCATGTTTCGTACCTGTATATCTGAGAGTTCTCAACACTGGACACAGGTCCGTGTGAGGGTGAAAATAAGTGAACCGATAAAAGGATGAGAAGAGTGTTGATAGCCTCGAGGTGTAGATAATATGTGCTGTCACTGGAAACATAAAATAATATTGTAAAAAAACGTTGATTACCGCAGAAAAGTTGTAACTGGGTGGATGCTGTGCGAGGCTTAACTTAGAGCCACCCTCGTTCAAATTCACTCGACTGTCCAACGTTACTAAAGTAGACTGTCTGTTAAAGTAAGGCAACGGTTTGCAGCCCTTTTGCAGGACTTTCCTGCACAAGATATGAATATTCGTTTTTAAATTAATAGCCCAAACTTTTGTTTACCCGAATTGGGATTTGTAGTTAATTTTTTTTTTATTGGGACTGAGCACTGGGACCAAGCGTCGTGCCCAAGCATTTTATGGCAAATAAGCGGGACATATCTTAATATATAAAACAAAGTCGGGTTAGTTACACCATTTATAACTCAAGAACGGCTGAACAGATTTTTATGATCTTTGATTTGTTGGATTTGTCTCCGTCTCGATTAACAGAATAACTATTAAAACATCGGAAAAAATCACAGGAAAAATAATTATGAACAAAATAAATTTTATCATGTATTTTGTATGGAACGGCTTTTCAAATAATGTGCGTTGGTCGACATAATTTGAATCAATTCGAACTGTCAATGGTATAGTGTGCCGAACATTTCGTGCTTAGTAAACAGCTCAATTTCATTTTTTGAACTTAGAGTAGGTACCTATTTATTTTAACTAAATAAAAACCTAATTTAATTCAGCTAATAAATTAAACACTACATTTATTGATTCTGAGGCGGTACGAAGTTTGCCAGGTCAGCTAGTATAGATATAAATATAAATGCACCAAATTACCACAAGAAACTGCTAGTACATTAGAAAGATACAAACTCTGTCTACAATTTTCAATAAGGAAAATCTCGATTCTTGTTTTATTTAGTTAAATAATTGTTTTACACATACAGCTTTATTGATATATATTATATAGCCATAGAATCAATAACAGGGCTAAGGTGTTACCAACGTATGTAGTTATTTACCCTTTCCATAAGAATATAATTTTAAAAACTCACGTGACGGGAACATCAATGATGACACCGAGTAGCGCATCAATTAGCATCTCCACTGGTCCGTTCTGATACTTGCCCGCGGCCTGGGACTGCCCATCCTCGGCTGCAGAGGCTTCACCGTTCTGTACCTGATCATGACTGCCTTCGGACGGCTCCGAAGCCTCAGGGTTAGAAACAGAAGATGGAATAGCACTGGGGTTGCCGTTGGCTTGATCAGAGGCGTTTAATTTTGGCAGGGCCTGGTTATGAGAAAGGATATTAAAATGGTACAAAGTGAAATAAAAACTTATCTAAACTAACATAACCTAACTAAACATATTTGTATTATTTTGGTCTATTTTGTCACTTTTCTGTGTTATCCAGTTACTTAAACTCTTGAATTTCGGATGACATTTACCCACATATGGCCGTATTCCATAGATAATTAATATCAGAGCATTCCGAGAGGCTAGAGTACTGAAATAACAAGCAACGTCTGGAATGATATTAGGGCAAGCAATTCTGACCTTGTCCTTGTACATTTTCTATATATATATATACATAAGGGTTAAAATAGGCGGGCTTACGGCAAATAAGAGGTTAATAAAATAGATGTATGACAATATGATTTAAGACGCCCTTAAAATGATTTTTACAAAACGGCGCAATACAGATTAACCAAATATTATTTAATGATTGAAAAAGAATATAATATTATTAATAATTCTGAACGAAACATGAAACAAAACAAGATACAGAAAATAAAAAAGGTAATGGTCGCAATTGGGGACCGAACCCAAGACGAATCTTGCCGGAACTACACTCTAACCTCTAAGCTATTGAGAGCTGATTATTTTTCCATCTTTTTTGTCATCCCGATCCGAGTAGGACAACAGTAAGAAGGTATATATATACTGGACTCCAAACCCCTGATAAGCCAATGAAATTCATTATTTAAAAAAGGTTCACTACATCCAAAGTAAGGAAAAATTGAACTTAATTCAGGCATACGCATAATATGCCAACAACACAGTTCCATCATTTTATTAGTTCGGTGATCAAATTGTTCAAAATTAAAATTAAAAAAAATACTGTTTAAAACTTTATTTAACATTATCTAACATGGTCTAAAATGTTTGTTAAAAATATGTGCACAAAATATACATATAATAATGTACTAACACCATGATTGTGCTCCGGTTCCCAGCAGGAATACATGTGCTGCCGCAGAGTGGACTCATCCACATTCTCTACCAGATACTTTGTCACGCAGCGAACCACAAATAATGCATTCAATGTCTGCCATGATAGAATAACGCTAGAAAAATAAGAAAACAAAAAAATCATTAGCTTAAGTGCAATATATCCATTATACGTATATACGCAACATACCATTTATTAGATAACCAACTCCTCTGCCATAGGTCACCTTGAGTGGTTCTCTACGTTTGGTGACTTAGCAGGGGTGCCCGGCAGTGGCGGTCCGTGAGTTCTCGGTGAGCTAGAGTGCTAAGATTGAAAAAAAAACGATGTTACTGATGTTATTGTAGCTGAAAACGAATTTTATTTTAACTCAAAATTTCAACTTTTTGTATGAAGTTCTTTTGACGTGAACCACTTGGGGTGACCTATGGCAGAAGTATTTGTTATCCAATAAATGGTTCCCGGGGCGACAGTACCCATACCCGCCTCCCATTGGAAGTCACTGGTTAAAGCTTATTGAGGTGCTTTAAGAATACGAAAACTATACCCGTGAAACATTATGCAAACAAAATGTATTATAATTTCAGTGTAATACTTACTTCTCGGAGTCAGGGGAGGCTAACAAGTCAGTGGCCCGGGTTATGAAGACCTGCACCAGAGAAGCAATGTTCCCCGACTGATGGTTGTTGGTCAGCAGCTTGTCCAGGAAAGTGTCTGTTATTCGATCCAAAGTCAGCTGCTCCTCGCTACAATACATGTGGTATATTATTAAAAGTTCACTATTAAATTAATAGTTGGGAGGGGAAGGAGACGGGGTAGAGGAAGTTGGCATATCCATTTCAAGCAACATTTCTGATATGTGTATACACAAGGGAGATGATACTGAAAAGTGGCCTTACACCAGGGCGATGATTCTGAAATGTGGTCTTACACCAGGGCGATGATACTGAAAGGTGGTCTTACACCAGGTCGATGATACTGAAAGGTGGTCTTTCACCAAGGCGATGATACTGAAAGGTCGTCTTACACCAGGGCGATAATACTGAAAGATGGTCTTACACCAGGGCGATGATACTGAAAGGTGGTCTTACACAAGGGCGATGATACTGAAATTTGGCCTTACACCAGGGCGATGATTCTGAAAGGTGGTCTTACACAAGGGCGATGATACTAAAAGATGGCCTAACACCAGGGCGATGATTCTGAAAGGTGTCTTACACCAGGGCGATAATACTGAAAGGTCTCTCTTACACCAGAGCGATGATGCTGATAGGTGGTCTTACACCAGACAATGATACTGAAAGGTAGTCTTAAACCAGGGTGATGATACTGAAAGGTGGTCTTACACCAATACAATGATACTGAAAGGTCGTCTTACACCAGGGGGCGATGATACGGAAAGGTGGTCTTATACCAGGGCGATGATACAAAAAGTGGTCTTACACCAGGGGGGCGATGATACGGAAAGGTGGTCTTACACCAGGGCGATGATACTGAAAGTATCTACGACTCTGGAAGGTGCCATAAATAAACTACAAATATATTATTTTTTAATAAAAAAATTGTAAATAACACAAATTGATCAAATAAATTTTATTATGCATGCTGAAATTTAAAATTTCTAAAAGACATAGTGGTGGATTTTAGTATTTGAACATATATAGTGATATTGTTGTCTTTTATAGTGTCATTTCAATGTAAGGTTTCATTTTCACAGCTCTTTTTTGTGCTGATTGACAGAAAATTACCCGTTTTTGTAACATCCTCCCTTCTAACAAGTCTCTTCAACAACAAAGATTCACTCCTCTCTCTCCTTAAAAAGATCCTCCACATAGCATCTGGAGAGGAAGATACTCTTGCCATCCTTCAGAATCAAAACGTAGCTTAAATGACTTTAACCATGTCTGGTGACCGTACATGAATACCAATTACTTCCCAATCTTCCTATTCCAATCAATCTAAGGTGTAATTTTCACAACTTATCCCTTCCTTTCCACCATCCCTTCCTTTTTCACTCCATTCAGCCTCATAACATACCCCAATTGTTGATGCCGTGGTCCCATTGGCTTCAGATTATTGGAAATTGTTAAGACTCTTGTGCAGTATTCACATAAAAATAAAAATAAAATCCCAAAATTGAGGTTGAGATTCCTTGATACATTCAAGGTTCATACATTTAAGTTCAATACATTCAACGGCCTCCGTGGTCGAGCGGTAAAGCTTTCAACTCCCAATCCGAAGGTCGCGGGTTTGAATTCACAATTAAATAATTAAAACTTATATATAGTATATTTGCTGCACGTTCCAGAGTGGAAGATACCCCCAGTATCGCCCTGGTGTAAGACCACAATTCAGAATTGAAATGCTGTTTGAAATGGCTTTAGCGGTGTTTGGTGACCATATTTGATTAGCCAGGTACTTCCCACCTTTCCTTTCCTCATACCCTCCTTACTATCTTCAGCCTCACAACATACCCCATTTGGAGATGCCATTTTCTCTCTGTGGCTCCAGACGGGAGCAGTTGGAACTCTTGTGTAGTATTCACACAAAAAAAGGGAATGAATGTAAAAAGTAGTACAAACTCATTAGCAGGCGGTGTGAGATGGAAAGAGAGCAATCGTGGCCAGAAAATCCCAACGGCCGGAAGATGATCCTTTCCGGCAAGTTCGGCCAGCAATTCCGAGTCCTCCAGCTGGGAGAGGTGACTCACTCCACTGCCCATCGTGATTCTGAAACCAAAAGAAATAGTCTAAAGGTAACATTCGGATCTCGGCAGTCGCGACTTGGCAGTTGCGACCGGCTGCCGCGACCCACAGCCGCTGCTGTGCGGCGCTGCCAGAAGCATTCGGATAGCAGCGTCCACGGCCCGGGCAGCGACTGCCAACCGCAGTAGTCAAGCATAAGTCAGTGCACTATGATTATATCATTACACTATGTTGCCTCCATAATTTACTATGGGATGCTTATTTAGAAAAAAATGGAATACCATATTATAGTTATAACGAAAACGAAATCAACAGAGAATATGTTTCCACTGGCACGTAGGGGTGGGTTTCTGAACATAGACCGGTCAGTGTAAAATAAAAATACAAGGTACTTAATAAACCTTATCCTCTTAAGTTTTTGAGTCGAGAATCGTAAAGAGGTTGATTTTTAGCAATTAACTCTACTAGAAACTCGTCATTTTCAAGTGGGCAGCGCGACCATACTGCTACCGGAGCGGCTCGGCGTCGCTGCCAAGGTCGCGCGCAGGCCACGCCCCCCGGCCGCGCTGCACGGCAGCTTGTATCGGAAACTATTGCATACAAATCCCTACAAAGCGGTACGGCGCGACCACGGCTGCGGCTGCAGGGCCGCGGCTGCCGGGCCGCGACTGCCGAGATCGGAATGATACCTTAACATTCACTGCCACCCATAGACAATAGAATAAAAGATAATTATACACAAATACATGGCCAGCAATGGGGTGCAACTAGTAGCCTAACAACATTAAAAGAAGAAGGTTTTTCAGTTTCCAAGGAAGGAATCATTATTTTTATTTATTTAATTATCTCAATATTACATACAAATAAAGCAATGACGTATTGCCCATCTCACTAGGTGTGAAACGCCTGTGTTGAGATGGCAATTTATAGAATGGTTGTTAACTATAAGTACTATAAAAATTACATAAAAATAAAATATAGTTTTTTTTTTTTTTAATTCCTCCGGCACTTCTTTCTACCCCTCCAAGAGGAAACACTTAACCTGACAACTCAGACGCCGGCGTCTGGGAATTTTTTTCTTCTTCTTTTTTTAAAATGCGATTTTAACCCTAATGTATACATAAACTGTAGGAGGACAAGGTCAGAATCGCTTGCGCCAATATCATTCCAGGCGTTGCTTTTAATTTCAGAACTGTAGCTTCTCGGGAATCTTTGTAATTAATTTTCTATGGGGTTTGTCTAGGTCTTTGCAGCGGATTCACTTGCCCACCGTAGCGTAGCGGGTTGAGGGAGGCCTTTTGACCCCTCAAGCCGTGTTTTCTTGACCGATCGCCTTGCACCGCAGTTGGAGGGATGGTTTCATAAGTCCGTCACTCCTGGACACACTGACCCCCAGATTCCTTCCCACTCTCAGACCATTTTCCTTCCCAGAACTTCCTCTTATTCTTTTCCCTAAAAAGACACTTCATACATCATCCCCAACGATTAAAAAAATCTTTTAAAAAAACTGCACGGTCTGCAAAACTTTTAACGCCGTTTGCGGTTGCTTCGTTATTTTCCTTTCAATGTATACGCAGCACAAAACACATTCAAAAGTATTATAAAATAGTGAAGGTGCAAAATTCCATTATCAGTTTGACATTATATATATAATATACCTTTAAGACGTACACGACATACTGCACTGTTTCACACGCTTAATTGCAAAACAAATGCAGCAACTAATTCGCCAATTAACCGTGCTCTTCATACATTCAATAATATTTGCCTAAATTCTAACATTGACATTTTCTCCGATTCACTGCCCAAATTTAAAAAGAGCATTATGTCAATGATATAAACTATTCAATGCGCATACACTTCTCACACCTACCAACATACTCACACATACACTCACACACATATACACTACGCACATCACCCGGTAATTACAAATAAGACATTCAAAGAAACATATCATAGGTACCCACCATGAAATATCATTTAATATATGTAAACTGTCTCATCACTGTAACCAATGTACTGTTTGTTTCTGTAATATAAAATAAATAAATAAATAAATTATTATTTTGTCTTGCGGCAGCGTAGCAGTTGGTGTATGTAAGTGATATTATCACAGTTAGAAGCTTATTATAACTATTCTCATATTTTTTTCAGTTGTCGTTGAAATGAGCAATGTTTTTTTTAAAATAAGGTTGGTAATTTTATTAAGATACAATAAGAACACTATTACAGCACTTAAAACAGTAAATAGAGTCTACTTTTGCAGTATTATAACAACTACAGAGCATTTTATATTATTAGCTAGCTAAATAACCGGTCGATGTGTTTTGTGGAATTGCTTGTCTATTTTTCTGTTATGTTGCGTGTGTCCCTCATAAATTATTTCGCTATTCGTTTGTTCACTATTTAAGAAAGTCCAAATCACCTTAAGTGACCTTTCTTTGAAATGTATAATGATATTTAAGTCCACATCGCTCTCCCTTTTGACATGAACTTTAGAAAAACATTTTCACCTAAATACGTCGCCGAAATACAATGTATGCCAATGCTCTTTACTTACATGTGTCAAAGGTGTGAAATTTCATTGAAATCAACAGAAAATTGTTGAAAGCGAACGAAAGCAGTCGAATTTACACTGATTTTATTAATAAAATAATATTATATCGCCACGAATCCGTCTCGCTGTCACTTTTGACAGTTAATGTTTTTTAAGCAGTCGCCTGTTTTATCGATAAATTGCGTGTTTTGCGTTTTCATGACAACTGAACCATAGACTCAAATGACAGCGAAAACAGTGAAATGCTGCTCTAGAGGCGGCTTTTGCTCTTTATTGCATATTTCATTTCGTCTTCGTTTTTATGGCTTTTCACAGTACAATTTTATTGTTAATTTAATGACTCTACTTTTCTTTTTTAATTGTGGTTTATACCAAGGCCTAAAATTTATTAGGTATTTTTTAGAAATGGTATCAGTTCGTCGGGTAATTATTGTCCAAACGACCATTTTAGTTTTTGTTCAATTCAATTCAATCTCCTTATTAAAATTAAAAAATACCTACCAAAATATTTCCTATTGAAATAATGAAAGAAAACCTCCTCCTCCTGTAATATATAATGGTCGTTTATTCAATAAAGCACTGGAGCGACGAGTTAGCTTATGTCGTCCGGGCTCCTATCAGATAAATATTTGATGAAAATAAATACTGCCGATAGCCAGTTTCTATCGGGTAGGCTTCCTGATACAAATTTGGAAAACAGCTTAAAAAGCAACTGAAATACCGGCCTTAGGAGATATTTATCTCATCAAGTTGCTATCAGGTAGGTTTTCTGACATAAATTCGGAGCTTAAAAGGCAACTGAAATACTGGCTCTAAGAAATATTTACCTTCAGCGTGTTGCTGTCGGGTAGGTTTCCTGACATAAATTTGGAAAAATACTTGATAAGCAACTGAAATGCCGGCCCTAAGTAATAATAGGTTCACTTTAAAAATGCAAATAAATTAACTGCAACAACCACACAACGACATTATTGCTCCGAAAGACCACAGTTTAAAAATGCTCATCCTGTGTTTAGTACATGTATCAAACGTTTTAGGTGTCCTTTAGATTGACTGTAAAATAGGGGTGCTGGGTTTCTAGTCGGCAAGCTGCTGTGCGTTCAGAGCCTGTTCCGGATGCTGTGAAGTAATAGATCCAAGGAGAGAGAAGTCTGCAGTCCAAGGTCGGAAGTCAAAGGCGGTTGTAGAGGTTGAAGCCGGAAGAAGCAGTCCAAGAAGATTGAAGCAGTCAGAGTAGATGTTGCGAGTTTGAAGTGTGGCTGAGAGTGAGTTGGGTTCGTTTTTAACCCCCTATTTATATGACGCAACGGGACCGTGCGCAATTTGGTGTGAACATGTCAGTACAGCACCTTGTTCATGCGGTGCACTTCTATGCAGCCTCATGTATTCTCGGAGAGAGTTACATGATAATGTTGAATTATTTATGCAAGAGTACTCTTTTTCCCGCCTCATCTCGTGTAAAGTACTTCTTCCTAGCATGTTTATTAAGTTCAATATAAAATGTACAATTTGAAAGAGTGGGTGTTCAGCCCGACATTGGTTTGAAGAAATGCTTATAACTACTTAATATAAACATTTAAGTATTTAAATTTAACATAAAAGTATTGATGGGAGTCCATCCTTGTAATCTGTATATTTTTATTTGGGGTAACTTTGGCTAGACTAGCGCAAATCTAATATCAATTGTACAAATACAATGTTAGTTGAGATCCCATCACAGACCCTTGGCGCTGATTGGCTGGCGATAGGTCGGCCGGTCTGTCGTGACCGTACGGCTGGGCAAAAGAGAGGGGACGTCACGTAAATACAGCATCCGTCTTGCACGTCCTATTCATTCTTCACCGGCCGGAGAGGGGATATGACGTTTATACTAGGTCTCTTCTCCTACAGTGGTCAGAAAACTATTTTGCCGTTTTGGGACGTAATTAAGTTCAATACAGTACAAATATTTAAATAGTATTTCTTTCTCCTCCCTAATTTTCTCCCGCCTCACAGCATTCCTTGATTGGGAGCACCATGATCCCAACTGTGGCTCCTGGCATTGGAATTTTGACATGATCAGTCATGATTTATAATAATTCCGGGTGTAAGAGCTACACTGTTCGAACAATAAGTTTATTTTCTTTGATGGCGATTCATTATCATAAATTGCTTGAACAATGAGGCGATTGAATAATGCCAAGACAGATGATTTTATCAAAACCAATTTATAAGTAGTTATGCATTTTCAATGGTACAATGCTAATTGTCTTTTACTTTAAGCATTGTGTTGTTATTTTTTTTTATATAAACTGATTACATTATAATGAGGAAACTAATTTAACTCAGGGCCTATGTTATCTTTGGGAATGCTGTGTGAAGGGTTTTTGCAAGGAAAGGAAGTTCTGATAAGGAAAAAGGTATGATGTATAGACAGGAATGTTGGCTCGTGTGTCCAGGATTGACAGGCGTATGAAACCATCCTTCCCACTACGGAGCAAGGCGATGGGTCAAGAGAGTCCAGCTGAAGGTGAAAGGGCCTCCCTCAAGCGGCATGTCTCGATCTGACCCGCCACACAGTTGGTAAGCCCACGCATTCTCCGCCAATACCTGAACAAACTGCACCTCATGAACCCTGGCACCCCTACTAAGTCAATAAAAGTAGCAAACCACTTTAGGTGACGTATGGCAGAGGTGTTGGTTATCCAATAAATGGTTCCCGGGAAGGCAATTTAATATTTTAATTAAACAGCATTTTTAGTTGTAACGGAACATATATTATGTATATATTTATTTATTAAATTCATTGCTAGAACTAAGTATAATTTAGTTTTAAATTATATTATACAATTTGAATACAAGTCTTTTAACATTATGAAACAATACCTTCAGCAAAATAACTATAAGTTATATTTTTTTTCTAAATAAACAGTTTTATAGTAAGCATTTTACAAAACAATGTAGGTACCTACCTACCTATACTTTAAATGAAAATAGCTTAGATAAAAAAATTCTGAATATCATTTACAAACTGGTTTAAATATTTATCTATGCAGACTGCCAAAATAGGAACTAATAAACAAACAATATATTATTTTCAAGGTATTTTCCGCAATGTCTGCAGAATCAATGTTGGCAGTTGAGAGTTTTCAGTTGCCTCAGTGGGCGGATCGCCTAAGTGTTGCCAGTGAAGAAATTACAATTATTTTACATACATGGCAGAGGGTGACCAGAATGTTCAGTGGAAACTTTTTAAGTGTATGAATATTGAGTACAAACCTTTCATCGGATGTTAATTCCTCACATGATAATTCATGTCTCGAAGCGTCGATAACTGATAAATGAGGTTTTTAACCTTAGGTTAGGTTAGGTTAGGTGAGGCGGGGAAATGGAAGGGTAGGTTAATGTGAGTTATGATGTGATGAATTATCATGTGAGGAAATATCGTGTCTGAATAAATTTACTATGGTAATTCAGACGCTGAGATCTCATAGTCCGATTAGACATGGAACCATGGCAGAGCTGTCTACAATTAAATATAAGTACCTACTTCAAGTATTTAAAAATAAGGTTGAAGAAATAAAATGATCAATCAGTCAAAGAATAAGATTTTTTTCTAAATTAATTGCAAAAGAAAAGATAAATTTGGTAATGATACTACAAAAAACAGCTCTAGCTTTTACAGCTCTACTTTTTGCAATTACCTGCCATTCTCCTTTTGTAGTGAAAGCAGAGCTCAACAACAAATAATATAGAGGAGTGCCATCTGTTGACATTTTTTACAACTGCATTAATTTAGGAATGACAAACATTTGAGTCTTAAATTTATACATTTTCCATGAACCTACATCAAACCATAATAATTATGAACAGCCTGAGTAAGTACCTACATATTATTATTTTAAGGGGGTTTCTCACTATCCTCTTCATAGGTTATCCATAGGATAAAGTTTTTATCAATTTACGATTTACGGTTTATTTATTTATTAAGTCAGAGTTTATTATTTAGTACTCAAACCTATGAATAGTGGCTATATAATGGATAAGTTAGCCGAGTATTCTAACTAGTGCGAGTATTTTATTTTTATTTTTAATAATATTCGTTAAAGTATGGATAAGCTATTAATTAGGACGGTGAGAAACCTCCTAAATGATACATGCTTTGTAAGCAGATGTCACAACAGTTGCCTTGCAAACACACATTAATGAATGAGTGCCGCCTATAGGCTCCCGACATTGAAATTAAAGTTAAAAAAAACTCTTTATTCAAGCAACATTGTTTACATTAATAATATGTTAAATGTAATTAAAATCACAAAATGTAAATGAAAACATAAAACATTTATTGGACAACCTTCTGAACACAGAAAAGATTTTAAAATCCTAATCAATATGACAGTGGAAGTGTCTCCGCTGGTAAAGCAAATGTGGGGTATAAAGCAAAAACGCCACTCTCCAAAAATGACGAAATTGAGATACAAAAGCCAATCCTTGCGCAATGTACGTAGCTACAAGATGGTTTTTAAGATCCTTAGCATAATCAACTGCAAATCATGGAAAAATCGAAATGAAAATAGGGTTTAGATTCAAAATCACCATCCACCACAGCGATTAACAAGCAAAATCACCACTATACTTAAATACTTCTTTACGCACGCTTGACTTGAGGGGTAAACTGGCAAATGCGTTACGGAAATTACAGCATTACGAGGCGAACGATACTAAATTTAAATTAATTTTGAGGTTCATTCCTCACAATCTAATGTGCTCAAATCCATGGTAATGACTAGACATCGGATTATACGCACTAACAAAGTGCCAAAATATGTATGCAAATATGCACTAACAAAGTGCCAAAATATGCATGCAAATATGCACTAACAAAGCGCCAAAATATGCACTAAAAACTCTTGATATGCCCAAAATATGCGCAATGCAAAATCATAAAACCATTTTAATTTTTATGTATTTTAATTAAAGACGGTACAAAAACAGCAAAATGTTCTTAAAATTATGCATAGTTTTGTGACAATAAACCTACAATTAAGTTTTTTTTCTCCAAATTTTTGAGAGCAAATTTGTCACGTTTGTCACCCAGTATTAATTTTGTAAGCCGAAAACGCCCTCTCTATACGTCAGCTGATGTCATTGGACAATATTTAAAATTTGGCATTTCTGACGATACTTGTTTAGGCAGGGACCTGTGCCGTTGATGTAGGCATTAATGTTGGCATTGTTCTTCTTTTTACGAATCTTTCCTGATATTGAATTAGGAAGGGAGTTGGCGAGTTCGATCATTGTTTCCAGTATTCCTATTGATTTAAATGGAGGAAGGTTTCTTGTTTGCAATTTTCTATGGCATCTGGTAACTTGTGGAAATGTGTTAAAATGAGGGCGATATTCTGTTTAATGGATGCGTCTTCAAATAATGCTATCTTGCTTGACTGAATTGCAATGGCCTCAGAACTGTCAAATCGACCAACGAAATATGCACGATTGTGAAAAAAGGCTAAAATATGCATTAACGCCGTAGTTAGAGTTTGCATATGCAAATATGTAAAAGCATAAAATCCGATGTCTAGTAATGACGTTTGGAATGGGTGCTGGCATTTATGCTGACAATTGTTGTGTTGTTGTTTCTCACATTCTAAACGTTAAAATCTAACTAACCCGTTTAATCACAGGAGACCATATTTGTTCCAGCTCACATAGGTCTCACAGAAATCGTTGTTTCTCCCTTACTATCTATCATAGTCAGAAATGTGATCTAAACGGCATTGGAAAGAGAATACAACAAACTATATATTCAAATCTAAAAGAAAACTACAAAAAAATTAAAATTTACCCCTTTCTGAAACCAAAGTTTCCGATAGCAATTTGAAAAAAAATTATGGAGCTTTGTGAATTTTTTAAGAATTTTTTTTACATGAAACGAAAAAAAGTGAGGTGACAGTAAGGTTTATAATTCATTTATCTAATGAAATTAGTATGTGTATTATTTTTTTTTCATTATCAGTAATTTTAGTTAGAAAAAAAAGTAAAGTGAGCCATTTTGAACATTTTTTAAAGTTTTATCAAAAAAAAATTTTATTAGACAAAATACGCCAATTTTTTTAAGTAGCACTTTTTCGATTGGAATTTTTGAAGTAAATACTTCTTTACGCACACGTGACTTGGGGAGTAAGCTGGCGAATGCGTAACGAAAAGTGAAATGCGTTGCGAGGCGAACGGGCTGTATCACACTGTAGAAGCAAGAGAGAGCAGTGCGCACGCACATTTGCTTTCTCTCTTCCTCTCATAGCCAGTGCATGAAATATCTCAGTCATGCGGATGCGGATGTATAGATGGAGCTAAAGAAGTATTTACTTCAGTATTTTTTAAATTATAATAATTCACTTTGGATTTTAAGTTATTACTCAGAAATCACACGAAAAAGGCGTAGTATTAATTGAATCGGTTCTTTGTGATTTACCGAAAACAATACTTTTGGAACGTAGCGTTTTTGCTTTTATACATAGAAATATTTCGTGGTTAGTAAAATAAGTATGAAGGAATTGTCCAATCATTAATGTATCTGTTAAATTCGAAATCATAAAGTGCATTTACAGATAGAATATAACATATTAATACTAAAGGAATGAATTTATCAATATAACAGATAAGTAATTAGCCATTGTCAAAAAATTACAATTTTTTAAGGTTTTGAACTAGGATGGACGGATGAACCTTCAGATTATAAGTCGATTGTGTTAGCCGCTACGCTATGAAGGTTCACGCACATTCAGTCCAGATATTGTACTTTGTGAGTTTTGTCTTAAATGATACTTGAATAATATGTATTATCTAAGACAAAACTTTTAATTAATATTTATAACAACTTTTAAAAAATTATGCACAAAAATCATGCAGCCGGATTACAAGGAACTGATTTCTATATAATATTATCACAAAAATTCTTCTCTACACTATTATATAGCTGGTCATTCACAGAGATGCTCTTGTTAATAAACAAAATTACAATACAACCTTCATAATCCAAACATATTATCTCTCATACAAGACTTTTATTTTTGGGGAATTACCTCCTTCTTTAGCCAATGTTTCGGACAGCGCTACAGGGTTCATCATCAGGGGAGATGTGTAATCAATAGTGGCAAAGTGAGTGCATACTTTGTAACGGTTAAATTTCTCAGAAGTACCTGCCTATAAGATTGTTTTACAGCCGTTCGTTGTGGAGAAATTTTAGCTTGCCACACCGCGCTGTTTAGTTCACAATTTAAACGCCTCCAGCAGTTGGATTTTGAAGCCGGTGAGAGTTGGTCGTGCCAAAGTTCGAGACTCGAGTAGGCGGACTTCAGTCTGTTCACATAAGAAACGCTTCCGTTATGAGATTGATATTTAGATAAATTCTTAGGGAATTACTGTTTTAATTTATAAATATGTTTCAGTTAGTATCTAACTGAGCTGGCGTCCTTATACAATATATTAGTTCTTACAGATGTCTTCCCTATTTAGATTCAGTTTTCATTTGAAAACCATAAAAATGGCGACTTCTGTCGTTATTTTTACATGACCCTAGATATAAATTTATGATGAGTCTCATGTTTTAAAATAATTGTTCATTATCATTCCATGGGTTATGTTTTTAAAATAAATATATTATTTAAAGGATGGTCAATGAATTCTTTCATTTCAGTAAATTTTATCCTCTCCCAAATTTTACCCGCACATGTTAATAATATTATAACCTAAAAATAATATGTTACAATGGCGCCCAACGTGGGGCACGAACCCACGACCCTGAGATTAAGAGTCTCATGCTCTACCGACTATCTAGATACAATACCGTAACACACACTTTACCACTATAGATTACACACCAGCCCTGATGATGGACAATGTAACCCTGTACGAAACGTTGGTTAACCTCTTACAGGCCGCAGTCCCCCCGGCGGGTCCGGATTTTTGAAGCGATTTTGCTCCTTATTTATAAAGAAATTGTATGAAGAACAAGGTCAGAATCGCTTGGGCCATTCTCGTTCTTGACATAACGAAATACTGGATAGCATTTAGCCACTCCTAATAATTCATATTAATTGCTAAAGACACGCCGGGCACCAAAGATGGCGGACAAAATGGCTGCCGCTTGATAATATGAACGCTGTCATATTCGAAGTTTATATTATTTATTCATTGTTTTTTATATAAATCCATTGTGGAAAGCATAGATTTGAGTGATTATTAGGATGTTCGTTTTATCTACATTATTTTGATGTAATTTTTGTAATATATCACAAAAGAAATGTTATAAAAATTGAATTCGTAAGAAAGGTGAGAACTGTCAAATATTTTATGTCGTATTGAAAAAATATATTTTTTGTATGCTGGCTTTCAACAAGTTAAAGAAGGAGGAAGCGTAACACGGAATAAAACAACAAAAATAAATCACGATAAAACTTTTGGCTGTGAAAATCTAAAAATCATAATAATAAATATTTACTAACAAATATCATGAAAAAATACCTCATATGTGACATTTTAAGTAATATTTCAGATTAAAAAATGTGTTTGGATTATTTAGGTTGTAGATAGTACATTTTCAAAATGCGGTGGTCGATAGCCTGGTGGACGAAATGTAGCATGTTTATGGACTGGTTTAAATAGAACGGTGGGTACTTACCTAATAAGGTAACTACTATGTATTACAAATATTTGCATTAATTATATTTCATTACATTTGCATAATATTGGGCATCCCAGAAAGGATTTACCACAACTGGGTTGATTATCGCAGACATTATGCATGTTTGGCTGGGCCACTCTGTATATAAATCTATTTAATACTGGGTAGCCTAACAGTTTCATAAAAATTAACCACTCGAGCGCTTTTTGCCACATTATGGCACTATTTCCAGAACCTCGGATTGCTTTGTTGCCAAAACGTGACAAATAATTTTTTAAAATTTTTTTATTAAAACGACTATATAATATATTGTACATTCAAAGTATAACAAAATAAACATTCTCTAGATTCTTTAAAATGTTATAAGGTTAAAGATTTAATTATAATTTTTTTATAAATCCCACAAATATGTGATAATAAACAAAAGATAGGGGAATTCATTGTCTATAGAGAACTATAATCAGTTTGTATGTCTCCATATTCAAATTCGGAGGTATGATTTTTTTAATGTGGGCGGAAAAATTTCCTTTAGCAATCCGAGAAAAAATATTTTAATTGCTCTTTCGCTCCAGTCGTTATAAGAATTCATTTCGGTATAATAAAAAAAAAATATATATATATATAGTTTACTATTTTTTTATTTTGAAAATTAGAAACCTTGTGGAGAAAATTTTATAAAATATTTTTATAGGCATCGCAGCCAGAGTTGACTGTAACAGATGCATTGCTTGTATACAGCATGTTGATTATAATGTAAATTCAATCAATGTAAACACTTGTTGTCTGTTTTTCAATAAAAATAATAAATTGACATAAGCAATATAAAAGGCTGTTTTTTAGTGACGTTTTGCAAGGAAATCACTGTTGAAAGTGTATATATAATCACCGATACAAACAAAACAAAGTATGTATATATTGTCGGGGTAAACTCTTATTGCGTAAACTATAAAATGCAACCTAATTTGATTTTTAAGTCAAATAGTTTCTTACTGAATCATTTACATTCGGTGGACCCAATTTAATATATGTATGTATATATTTTATGTAACACTTTAAATAGACTATAATATATAATAAATATAAAGGACACTAATGTAATATTTTTCTAGATATATATTTCAGCCAATAACAAGTTATAGAATTTCGTTTTGCTTTTACAGTCATACGCCAATAATCGACATTCATTAATATTGATTCAAATAAATGCTGTTAAAATAAATATTGTCAAATTAATTAAATGTCAATCGATTAATTAATGATTTTTTTACTCGTATTGAACAATAAAAACTATATGAAACAAACAGAATGGTGTATCATTTTATTTTTCACAAGTCAAAGGATTTTTCAAAGCTCCATATCTTATGATGGAACGATAACAACTTATAAATTCAAGTCTGGAAAAGGTGTGCAAATTTCATGATTCCTCACCGGTTCACCGTTTCCAAGCTTTTAGTGAGATAAACAATTTTTCTTTTCGACTTTACAGTTAAGATTTTAGAACCAGGGTTAGCTTCGGTTGTACAAGTAAATAAAAATAATATTTGGATGAATTGTATAGTGCTGTTTTTGTGAAAAATCACTTCAAGGGCGCAGTAAAAGTTGCCTTTATTTATATTACAAGCTGAATAATTGAATAAATTATTTGTCTGTTTTACTAGCATTTTAATGGAAGGTGCTCTGAGAAGGTTAGTGCTCACTGTTCCTGAGTTTTTAGTAATAAAAAAAAACGATTTTAATTTTATAGTTGGGTTATGTTGCACTCGATTGTTATGTTTATTTTATTGACTGAATAATACAGTCTCTTGTTTTTGTTTCTTTTACTGTTATTTCAATGGAATGTGCTCCGAAGAGCAAGTTTTTTAAATATCCACTGTTGATTAATTGAGAAATTAAGACGGTTTGTAATAAATTTGTGAATGTCGATTTTGAGTACAATTTGCATTAAAAATAAATGAATATGTGCTAAAAATTTTACTTATTGGCCAACAGAGTTATACTACGCACGATTCACACATTCCCAATATTGGTAGAATCGCCGTCTGAACACAAAACATTTCATGCGCATAATATTAATTAAGTACTTGATCGATACGTAAATGGCATCTTAATAATGGAATTATCTAGGTAAATAATTATACCGTGGAATTAATGAGTTCTTAATACCTATTTATAAATAATTATGTGATAGGTGATGCAAAAAAATGCATTACATCTCAATCTAGTTCATTTCAAAGCATTCCAATTCTAAACGAGTTCATTTTAAAGCATTCTAATTTCAAACTGGTTAATTTGAATTCATTCTAAACACTATTCAATGCATTTCATACAATTACTTAAATTTCATTCACCACTCAATTAATTTCAAACTCTATACAATTACATAATTTAAATTCAATTCATTCCAATCTTCATTAAATTTTAAATATAAACGGAATGCAATTTAAAATCCCGGGTGAGAATGGAATATCGATGTAAAAATGGCGTACACATATTTATAACTAATAATATATCTCTTATAACTACATTTAATGTACGTACAATACTAATGGTGGATATAAGTAATGCTAAACAAACATTTCATTTACGAGGGCGAAATTCTAATATACTTTTTGTTGCCGTAACAAAAAATTACATATTATTAAAATAATCGGTTCTTACAGGTTAAACGCCTTCCAAGTTCTGACAATATGTTAAATTGCAACAATGTCCCACATTAAATTTGGAAGTCAAGCAGGCAACATAATAAATAAAATAAAAACATAAATTATAATTGGGTAGGTACCGCGGCTTGCTCGTATAAAAATATTCCACTTTGAAATATTCACAATCCTAACCACAAAAATGTGTGAATGTTGCATAGTTGCCATATTTAAATAGGTAGGCGTCAAACTAATAAGAACCAACAAAAGAATATTTATAAATCTTAGATGCACAAGTCAGTTTCGAGTCGTAGGTGCTCGGTGATTAGACGTGTTGCCGGTTATTGTCTTCACAAAAACATGAATAATTTAAAAACAAATAATATTGTTATATAACTCTAAGGATATATAATTATTCTACCTATTATATTATAATATATTTTATTTATGCAAACAAAATTATACCGATAAAAAATACTTTTGAATGCAGAAACGGTAACGCTAATAATGCGTGTTGGCCGTACTATAATTTATTTGTTAGCTAATACTGTGAAATTTTAAGTATAATATGGCCAAGACAAGAAAATAATTACCATTATATAAAACTGTGAATACTCAATTATTACAATTATCTAATTGGGAATAATTTTTGATGAAAGTAAAAATCAATTATTAGCTTACAGAAAAGAAAAATGTTTAAAAAAATCATAGTTGCGGTAAAACTGAAACTTAACCCATTTCGTGAAAAGGGTAACTCAGAAAACAAGGGAAATGATTTATTTGATTGATAAAAAAAAAATTACGCAAAATTATTGTCAGTCTTGCTCGGACGCATGTTGAAGGTAAACTCCATCTGACTGACGAGATCATAGTCACAATAAATTAACATGGTGGAAACAATTCACTTCGAAGAAACGTTGTGATGCAGATCTCCGCTAAAAGCGTACCACTGAGAGTTCTGATGTGACCTCTTCCTCATTCTTATATAAAACAAACTAACGAAACACAACGCCATCTATTGGATGGTTACCTAACCTAGATAACCAAGTGTTGTGTCAATAAATTAACTCACACCGCCATCTGTCAGAAACTTATGGAACTTACAAATAATTTTTTTTTTATATGAATACCGCACAAGAGTCCCAACTGCTCCCGTCTGGAGCCAGTGAGACTACGGCATCCCCAATTGGGGTATGTTGCGAGGCTGAAGGTAGTGGGGAGGGGAAGGAGATGGGGAGGAGGAAGGTGGGGAAGTACCCGGCTATTCAGATCTGGTCACCAAACACGGCTAAAGCCATTTCAAGCAACGTTTCAATTCTGAATGGTGGTCTTACACCAGGGCGATACCGAGAGTATCTTCCACTCATAATAAACATTTAATGAACATTTAATTCGCAATAATAAATATTGAGGTCAATAATCGAGACAAAAACTATCCTATCTTTTAAGTTGGACAAAGTTACACACAGTAAATTTTAATTTAAACAAAATTGGTTAAGTACTTCGGAGTTTACCTTGGACTAACATCGTGACACGAGATTTTTATATATAAAAAGAAAGATGTAACAGAGGTACAGTTGAAACAGAGCTCTCAGTGGCATACTTTAGGAGAAATTCATCAGAAAAAGGAGAACGTTTTTTGTGGAATCAAAAATAGCTACAATCCTATTTTATTTAATTAAAACATTGGCACTACTTTAAAAAATAACTTTTGTAAATGAAAAATATAACTTAAGCCATAATAAATAAATATTATTCAATAAATATTAAATGATTGCAAGGTTAGGTTAATCCGAGTTTTTATTAGGTTAGTGAGTGGAAACCTTGGAGCTAAAGCACCCTTTTCTAACAACGATACTAGTCAAAAGAGTTATCGTGATTTATTTTTGGCGTATTATGCCGTATTGCGCTACCTCCTTCTTTAGCCAACGTTTTGGACACTGTAATGATGTACGGCTGCGAAACATGGTGCCTATCGGAAAGAGATAAACGGAGACTAGAGGCTTTTGAGATGTGGTCCTATAGAAGACTTAGGAATTTCCTGGAGAGACCACATTACAAATGAGGAGGTTCTCCAAAGAATCGAAGGAGGAAGGCACCTGCTCAGGACCTTGTCCGAAAGGCGTGCAAGATGGATCGGCCATATAATACGACAAGAAGGCCTCTTGCATGCCATAATGGAGGGTATGACCGAGGGGACAAACTCTAGGGGACGCCCACGCCGAGAGTACCTGGAGGACCTGCTGGTGGACATGCGCTGCTCATCATATGCAAACTTCAAAAGAGCCGCACAAGACAGGGAAGAATGGAAGAAAAAAATTAAAGAAATTGCTGCAAACCAATCCCAGCATTGAAACCAGAGAGAGAGAATGATGTCGGAAACATTGGCTAAAGAAGGAGGTAGCGCAACAAGGTATAAATACCACAAAAATAAATCACGATAAAACTTTTGACCGTAAAAATCTAAAATCATATCTAGTTGGAAGAATTTTATACATGGAATGTTACTCCAGATTTCTTTATATTTTCATATTATAAATACAACATGAAAAAATAATATAAAATAGAATTCAGATTATAAATGAGTTAGTTTTGGAAACCCTTGTAGCAGAAGCATCTCTTGCTAAGGCTAGCTTTACACTTGTAAGTTTTTTCGTAAGTTTACGACTTCTGGCCAATGGGCACATTGGATTTTCAAAATGCGATATGCCCATTGGCCAGAATTCGTAAATTTACGAAAAAAACTTAGCTGTAAAGCTAGCCTAATAGCTATACTTGTTGGAAGAAAGTAGGTTAGGTTACTCCGGATTTCAATAAATTAGTTTGGAGAATCCTTTTAGGTAAAGCGTTTACAGCAGATTCTATTAAGTTTGTTTGGGAAAATCTCACAGATAAAGAATCTATAGCTTGGCTAGTAGCGATACTCGTTGGAAGTATTTAATATTTTAGTTTAGGATATTTCAGATACCATTAAGTTAGTTCAGAGAAACCTCGCTGCCGATGCAATACTTGTTGGACGAGGTTGATACTTGGTATGTTAGGTTATGATAAACTAGATTTCATTATTTTTTGTATAATACTGATACAGTGAAACCCTCTTAAGAAGTTTTCCTGCCCAAGAAATTTGTTTTTTTTCGGTTACTATCAAATGGCCCAATTTATCATTTATAAGGTTTTCCCGCCTAAGAAGTTTTTTTTACCGGTCCCTTGGAAAACTTCTTAAGAAGGTTTCACTGTACATGGTTATGTTGGGTTAGATCACTCCAGATTCCATTAACCTCTCGCAGGCCGCAGTCCCCCAGGCGGGTCCGGATTTTTGAAGCGATTTTGCCCTTTATGTTTAAAGAAATTGTATGAAGAACAAGGTCAGAATTGCTTGGGCCATTCTCGTTCTTGACATAACAAAATACTGAATAGCATTTAGCCAGTCCGAATAATTCATATTAATTGCCAATGACGCGCCGAGCACCAAAGATGGCGGACAAAATGGCTGCCGCTTGATAATATGAACGCTGTCATATTCGAAGTCTATATTTATTCATTGTTTTTTATATAAATCCATTGTGGAAAGCATAGATTTGAGTGATTATTAGGAAGTTCGTTTTATCTACATTATTTTGATGTAATTTTTGTAATATATCACAAAAGAAATGTTATAAAAATTGAATTCCTAAGAAAGGTGAGAACTGTCAAATAATTTACGTTGTATTGAAAAAAAAAATTTTTGTATGCTGGTTTTCAACAAGTTAAGTAAGTTTGGGGAAACCTCACAGCCAAAGCATCTACAGCTTGGCTAGCAGAGATACTTGTTGTAAGAAGTTAGGTTAGGTTACTCCTGATTCTATTAACTAGTTTGAAGAAACCTCGCGGTTGTGCCGAGGTGACTACAGCTTGGTGAGCAAAGTGGCTAGGTTAAGGGCATCCGCTAGTTCTACATGCTCCAGACGAATGGTGGAAGGACTGAAAGGGAACTTCACTGGGAAGTTGAACTTGGAGTCCATCATAACCTGAAAAAAATAACAATTGGATTAATAATTATTATTACAGAAGTTGGCTTTTAAGGCCTGATAACCTGTAATCAGCTTGTTGTTAGATTGCAGATAGAGTAATTTCTCAACTCAAAAATAAAAAAGGCAAGAATTTATTTTTTTAATTCTTTCAATCTTCAAAATGTAAGATGATTCATACGGGGACCATGTAATACAGTTCTACTAATTTCAATACACTTACCACCAGTAAATGTTAGCTGTTTTTAATCTACCCTGTTTCAATGTTAGTGGGTTATTACAATGATGGTTATAATCTTCAAAAGTTATTCCAATAATTCCAATAATAATTTACATGCAAGGAAATAATAATCAGATCCCAAATAGCTTTGTTCAGCTTCCTTCTATAGTATTATAGAACTAAACCACATCTGATGAAGTCAGAATCGCTGTGCATATATGATACAAAAATATAGCCCAAAGGGTTCCGAATTTTTAAATTTTTTTTTATTTATTTTGTTTTATTTTTTTTTTTTTTTTATAGAGAAACCTCACAAGAGCCCCAACTGCTCCCTTCTGGAGCCAGTGAGACTATGGCATCCCCAATTAGAGTATGTTGTGAGGCTGAAGGTAAGTGGGGAAGGGAAGGAGATGGGGAAGAGGAAGGTGGGAAAGTACCTGGCTATTCAGATCTAGTCACTTAACACGGCTAGAGCCATTATTAAGCAACGTTTCAATTCTGAATGGTGGTCTTACACCAGAGCGATACTGAGAGTATCTTCCACTCTGGAACGTGCCGCAAATATAGTATATATTATTTTTATTAATGAATTGTGAAATAACACAAATTAATCAAATAAAATTTATTTGCGCACGCCGGGTTCGAACCCGCAACCTTCCGATTGGGAGTCAAGTGTCTTACCACTCGACCACGGACGGTCAACCTATGGCACACCTGTGCTGAACAAAATGACTCCCGATGCCTTTGAGTGTGTGGATAACCACTTTGACCTTTAACGTCCACAAACTTTCTCCACCAAACGAAGATGAAGAACATAAGTAGTAGCATTACTGCCAGGTTTCCTGTGAGTGTAAAAGTATTTTGTTTTGTCTAATTTTGACAGTGAAATGGTTATTTCAAAGCTCCATAACAATGGGATTCGGGGTGTTAATATTATAAGATACAAAAAGAGTGAACTCACTTGATCGGAAAATTCCCTCTCCTTATCCCTTGTCTGAAGGCAGGCCTGAATCTGCCGGATGAAGTCTTGCGTGATCTTGGGCTCAAACTCCTCAGCGGGAGTGTACAGGTTGAGAATCTTGCAGATCTGCATGGAGGTCAGATCGGGGCACATGTCACATGTAGACTGCACGTCAGCGGCCGACTGTGAAAAGAACAATCCATAATATGTGAGTGTATGTCAGGCAATTAAAAAAATACCACGATACCTAGCTCCCGGTGACCCGACAGTTGGCCCCCAAAAAATGGTATTTATTATAAAATTGTCATTTTTTGTGCACTATTTACCAATTCCAAACCTAAAATCGACTTAAAAAATATCTTTTAATAAGTTGGTATGATATTAATAAATTTTTTTTACAGTGTAGATTTTTTGTACTTGAATGCTGGTTTATCCACTCTAACGCTTTTTGCCACATTATGGCACTATATCCAAAGCCTCGGATTTCTTTGCTGCCACAATGTGGCAGATCACATTCCCCAGATTCGTTAAAAAAAATTTGAAACGTTTTCAAATGTTCCCGCTTCCTGCAGTTAAGATTATTTGATAACTGAAAGCTTACTTCAAGTATTGATCAACAGATGTCACTCTTCTTTGTTATTTATTGGTATCTGTGGTCAGTCTAATATCGAAATTATTTCAAACGGCTGGCTGTCAAAATCTTATCCTCTAAAATATCATGATTTCCGTGTTTTAGTCGATTTTTCTCATGTATCTGTAAACTAGTGTAATAGTGATTGAATTATTAATGTATTTAAAGTGTTTAAATGTCGTAACAATTAAAACTAAAGTGAATATTTGCAAAATAGTGTTTGTTGGTTTTCTACGACGTAATACTTTGTTCGAGATGACTATGTTTGCAAATGCATTATTTTCAATAAATAAAGCATTAATCGTAATAATTCTTCTTGCGGATTAAAGATCATGAATGTATCTGTCTGGTGTAATACAGTTATTCTTGGTAAGTGGATTAAAAATACCATTTTAGTGCAATGAAGTGTGTGCATTTCACGAACAAAATTTCTGACAAATTTTTTTTCATACGAAACATTTAAACTCTTGAGAACTTATAAAAGTTTTACTATATATATTTGTAAATGTATATGTGTTCATCAATTAGAGCATTTACATGAAACTTTATATAAAATATTAAATGTGGACGCAAAATTGAACTTCCCATGGCAGTTTATAACTAGAAAACCCAGAGAATATATCATTTTCTAATGTTTACAATATTCATATAATTTATAAATCCAAAAGACAAGGAATGATTATTTAAATATAGGTGAATTCATTGGCTATAAAGCACTTTATTCGGTTTATATGTCTCCGTATTAAAATTCTGAGGAATGATTTTTTTAATTTGGGCGGAAATTTTTCAAAATGATCACCAAAAAATCTCGAGCAATCCCAGAAAAAAGTTTTAAATTGCGCTCTCGCTCCAGTGGTTATACAGTATATAGACAAGAAGTTTTTTCCTTGATGCATTTGAATGTAAATATTATTTATACTTTTGTTATTCGGCGGTACATCCTCTCTGCACACCCCTTCGGTGACATTTATATTTGGTGTATAGTAGGTATATACCGTATTTTTCCTAAACCGACTGCATATTGTATATAAGTATGCCGGGGGCCAACTGTCGGGAGATAAACTGTCATGGAACCCTAGCTCTCGATGCACTAAATACCAAATGCGAAACAGCTGACACTTTTAACCTGTTGAAAGCCAGCATAGAAAAAATATATTTTTTCAATACAACGTAAAATTTTTTTTTTTTTTTTTTTTTTTTTTTTATTATTTAATAAATTTTTACAAGTTACAGTTTTTGACATTTTTTTTTTTAACTACCATACTAGGCTACTGCCCGTGTTGTGGTAGTCATACATAATGAATATATGAACTAAAAATACTTTTTTACATAAGCAGATAATAAAAACTAGGTAATAAATAATGAGAAATAAGAATGCAGAAAAGAAAAAAAAAGATATTTAAAGATAAATAAAAGTAAATACAAATATTAAAATAATAGTGAGCTGAAAAATAAAGAGAGATAAATATTTTAAAGAAAGAAATAGAAATTAAAAATAATAAACATTAAGATTATAAAACAAATAAAATTATATATTATATTGTTTTGAACGCAGGTTAAATTGTGGTAGATATAATCTACAAGACGATTATGTTTATGGTCACATTCAATTTCAGTGATGTGAAACAAGTTGGAATAAAGCTGTGACAGGATAAATTTTATAATTTTTTGTTTTGTTTTTAAAAGTGTTAAGAACTCATGTAATCTTTAAAGAAAGCTCGTCCCTTTTCAAATATCCAATGCTGTAGACGGGCGGTAAAGGTGGATACTGAATTATTTGACTTAATATCGGTACTCAATGCATTAAATATTTTCGGAGCTATGAACCAGAATTGTCGTTGAGCGAATGTGGTTTTAGTTTTTGGGACCATGCATCCCAGGTTTGATGAAAAGCGGGTGTGTGCTTGATGTTGTGGAGCCACCAGTAAGTTATTTTTCCGTATAAAACATAAGCTTATTTTAGTAAATAGTTGACGAATATCTAAGACCCTTATTTTATCAAATAGTTCACTTGAGGGATGGGTAGGTTGGCATTTAAATATAATTCTCAAAATTAGTTTTTGTACAGTAATAATCGGATAGATAATGGATTCAGCACAACCGCCCCATCCCACTATACCATATGTTGCTACAGATTGAAAAAGGGCAAAGTATACGCTTCTTAGAGTAAGTAAATCTAAGATAGACCTAAGGGAGCAGAAAATATAGCAGAGTTTACGGAGTTTTTTTACTGTGTCACTGATATGGGCTTCCCAACGTAGTTGGTTGTCTATGAGTATTCCCAAATATTTAACTACATTTGATGATTTAAGGAAAGAGCACGTACAATTTATATTAGGGATATTATTGGGAGTTTGTAAATTGAGTGAACATGAGTGAATGATAGGTTTAGGGCAGTTGTTGGGTAAATTATGTTTGCGGATGGAAAATGTCATATATTGTGTTTTGTCGATATTAAGTGTGAGTAGGTTTGTATCAAGCCAATGCTTTACTTTTAATAGACCATTATTAGTTTTGTTGATAACTGATTCCCATGTTTCATCTTCGAATATTAGAACAGTGTCATCGGCAAATGATAATATCATACCTCCAATATTCATGGCACATAGTGAGTTAATATATATAAGAAATAATATTGGTCCTAGTATACTGCCTTGAGGTACACCATAGGATACAGGTAATTTTTTGCTTATATGTATTTTGTCAGAGTGGATAAGAGTTTGTTGTGTTCGGTTTATTAGATAGTTTTCAAACCATGTATAGGCTACTCCTGTTATTCCAATCTGACGTAGTTTTTTTAGCAGTAAGGAATGAGAGACCGTATCGAATGCTTTTGCTAGATCGAGAAAGACAGCAAGTGGTTTGCGACCAATGTCAAGGTTATAGGAAACGATCTTTGTGAGGGCGGCAATTGCATCTGATGTACTCCTACCTTTGCGAAAGCCATATTGGTTATCGGATAATATTTTGTTATCTTCAAGGAACTTACATAATCTATGTTTCACCGCTTTTTCTAGAATTTTAGATATTGTGCTTAGTAAGGAAATCGGTCGGTAGTTATTTACAAATAATTTGTCACCTGCTTTGAAGATTGGGATTATTTTGGCCTGTTTTAAGGAGTTAGGAAAAGTGCCAGTTTTGAAGCTTAAGTTGATTATGTGTTTAAGAGGGGAGGCGATAAATTTTTGGATATGTTTAATAATTTTAGTCGAGATGTGATCTATACCTGTGGAGTTACTGTTTTTAAGAGATGCTATTAGTTTTATAATTTCTGATTCAGTGGTGGAAGTGAACTGAAACGGGTCATAGCTCAGAATACCGATAGGTATATTATTTGCAAGATCTTGCTCTGAAACGCTGTTTTTGGCTAAAATATTTTTTGCTAAGTTGGGTCCGATATTCGAGAAAAATTGATTGAAATGTTCGGATATTTTTTCAGGGTCAGAATTTATATGTATTGTTTGGTCTTCAACATTAATCTTAACAATAGGTGAGTCAGTTTTATTAATGTTGGCTATATCTTTTATAATATTCCAAATTTTTTTTTTATCATTGGTTGCTTCACTGATTTTTTTTTTGTAGTATTCTCTTTTAACATTTTCAATTATTTTTTTGCAGTTGTTTCTATAACGTTTGTAGAATATGAGAGATGCATAATCACTGGGGTTTTTCCTACAGAAGTTATGAATTTTATCACGCTTTCTGATACAGTGGAGAATACCAGCAGTGATCCATGGTTTGAGTTTTGTGTCCGATCGTTTTTTTTTACTATTTGAAAATGATGTTGCATTAGCTACGTGGTTATGAAGAGTATTTATAAAATATTCGCATGCAGAGGTGGCATCGGTACAAGAGTAGATAAGTTCCCAGTTTTCTTTCGAGATAAGATTTAGGAGAATTTCATAAGAAATCTTTTCTTGGGGTTGAGTAGTTTGGGGTGGTTTGTGGATTTTTTTGGTAATTGAAGTGATGATTGCATAGTGGTCTGTTATAGTTGATTGATATACTATTGATTTATTTTCTAGTTTACTCTTAACAAAGACATGATCAATACAACTACTATTGTTCAAGTCTGATTCTCTTGTTGGAGCGGTGACAGCTGGCAAATATCCTAATAGAGTTAGTATATTTAGGTAATCGTTGGCTTGAGTATGCATTTTGTTGATTATATTTATGTTAAGGTCACCAATTATGTAGGTGTTTTGGCATTGTTCTATGTTTGTTAATATTCCTTGCAGTGAGTATAAGAATGGGGTTATATTATATGTATTCGGAGATCTGTATATAGTGAGGATTGTTATGAGGTTATCAAGTTGAATTTGAAGACAGTTTGCGTTTTTAATTCTGACCTCTTTGACTGAGTGTGGGATGTGATTTTTAATGTATACAATAACGCCGTCGTTTTGAGTTTGGTTTTGCAGTGTATTATAGTGATTGAAGTTTGTTATCGTTTTAGGAAGGAAATTTTTTTGAATCCAACATTCGGTTAAGACAATTACATCGAAATCTAAGGCAAGGTCAGTAAGAACAATTAGCAGTTCATCAAAATTTTTGTTAATACTTCTTATATTCATTGAGAATATCGTAAGGGCAGAATTTGTTAATAATAACTGGCGTACCACTTCAGAATCATTAGTTGATGAACATGGGATTGGTATTGTGTTATCTAGTAAATCTGATAAGTCTTCCATTTTTCAGTTTTTTGGATTGCGTTAATTATTAATAGTAAAGATGCAGTGGTAGTGATATTTTTGTCAGCAAAATAGGGATTAAGTTGTTGAGAAGATGTAACATGTGCAATAACAGTGACCTTTATAACAATTATAGTGACATAATAAGCAATAACAGTGACCTTTTTAATTATTACAGTATTAAAATTTTGACACTTATAGTCAATGTCAAAAATCCAAGTTTTATGTTTGGTAAAATTAAAACTATATGCAATGTTTAATGACAATTCAAATAAAGAATGGGTGATAATAATATTTTTTTCTGATGAAACAAAAGTTAAGTCATGTAACGTTTGAAATTTTTTTTTACAAAAGTTTCTATTTTTGGTAGACCTGAAGTAAGTCAAATTGGTAAAGATAATTCCACTTTTGATGATAATTGTAGTAATGGTGGATTTATGAGTTTTAATGTTAATATGATTAATATTATTAAAATAAAATGTACCAAGGATTTCTTTTGTTTTTAAAAGTAGGGAAGGATTTTGACAGTTACTTAAAATAATAACAGTTTTATACAGTTGAGTGACCTTTAGAAGAGTAGTAGAAAAATTCTGACATTTAGGGTAGATGTCAAGAATACGATATTTATATTTATTAATATTGAAACTACATGCGATGTCTATTGGAATTTCAAACAAAGATTTAGTGATTATAATATTGTTTGTAAATAAAAAGAACTTCAGGGTAAGTAGTGTTCGAAAAAAGTGCTTCCAAAACTTTTTTTTGGCAATACTAAAAACAGTAAACCTTAAACAGTTTATTTCACTTTTGATAATAATTTTTAGAGTATTAAGTTTGTAAGTGGTCGTGTTAGGATGTTGAAAATAGTTCAAATAAATTGTTCCATAGGTTTCTGTTGACGACAATAGTGGTGAAAGATTTTGACAGTTACACAAAGCTATAACAATAGTATAGAGTTCAGTAAGCTTTATAAAGACAACAGTAAAAGAAACCCTACACTTAGGGTTTATATCAAACATATAAGATACATATTTGTTAATATTGAAAGTACATATAATATTTACGTATAGAGTGTTATTAGAGAATATTATTATCATAAGATTTTTTGAAAACAGGTAAGCTTTATCGAAATTGTATTCAGTGATTGTGGTCTTATATATTATGAGAGAGAGAGAAGTAATCAAGTTGATAATGTTGGTAAACCTCAATAAAGACAAATTAAAATCAAATAAATTAGTAACTTTGAAGGGTGAGTATAGTTTAAGAGTTGTTGTGTGCGGGAGATAGAAGATATTTATTTTGTTCGTTGACGAGCAGGACAGGCGTTCCAATGTCTTTTCGCACATACACCTTTCCCTCTCTGATCCAGGCGAATTTGAAGATGTTGTCACGCGTGGCCTTCCGAGCAAGATACCACAGATGTTTCGCACGAAATGTTAGGTGTTCTGAGATATAAATCGGCGAGCGAGTTCCAGCCATTCCTATAAGAGACGTGTTTAGTTTCTTGTCTCTATTTTGAGTTTCTTTGTTGTATGATTTTACGCCATTTAAAAAGTCGTTACGGTCGTTGTTTGTTTTAAATTTAAGGATGATGGGCCTCTGTTGGTCTTTGTTATTCCTTTGGGCGAGACGGTATGCCGTTTCAATGTTAGCAGCGTTGGCGTTTGTGATCTTTTGGATGTTGGAAATAATGCTTAACAAATTTTCTCCATTTATTTGAGGAATTCCTCTGATCTCAACGTTCTTAGCTCTGCTTTCCCTGTCGATTTGCTCAAATTGACCTTCAAGTTGGTCAATGCGAACTACGAGCAAAGCATTTTTGTCTTCTAATTTTTTGTTTATATCTTCCAATTCGTGCACTCGGAGTAAAATTTCTTCATACTGTTTACTCATTGCCGATACTGTATTGAGAATTTTTGAATTCTGTTCTAGAATAAGGTTTTGCTTTGTCAATAGCTCACTGTCCAAAGGTGAATTATCCACTACGCTGGGATTTACGGTAGGCACAGTAGCTAAGCATTTTTTACATTTGATTTGGGCGCGCCGTTCCTTGCTAAGGCGTCGAAACAGTTCTCACCTTTCTTACGAATTCTATTTTTATAACATTTATTTTGTGATATATTACAAAAATTACATCAAAATAATGTAGATAAAACAAACTCCCTAATAATCATTCAAATCTATGCTATCCACAATGGATTTATTTAAAAAACAATGAAAAAACATAGACTTAGAATATGACTCCGTTCATATTATCAAGCGGCAGCCATTTTGTCCGCCATCTTTGATGCCCGTGCGTCATTGGGAATTAATTTGAATTATTCGGAGTGGCGAAACGCTATCCAGTATTTCGTTATGTCAAGAACGAGAATGGCCCAAGCGATTCTAACCTTCATACAATTTCTTTATACATAAGGGACAAATTCGCTTCAAAAATCCAGACCCGCCGGGGGGACTGCGGCCGGTGAACGGGTTAATAGTGTCAATAAGCTGTAAGGTATGCCATCAATTAGTAATTACTATCAGTCTCGAACCACGTTAGCAGCCAAATGTGCCGAATATATATGCCGAGAATAATTTGTGACAAATACTCAATGATAGTCTATATGTTAAGGATCTTGAAGCTCAGTACAGAGACCCAGTCTGATGCTTTCCGTACAATGCAATGGAGCACCTTGCTTGCTGTAAGCTTACCTTGCGCGCCTGCATGAGGTACACGGCCTGAATGATGGGCTGCAGCGTAGCTAGCACGGAGACCGAAGCCTCGGCCGGCAGTTGCTCCTTGGCCCACACCTCCAGCGAAGACAGATTGTAGCGGATCTGCATGCCCTTGGACCAGCGGCACAAGTCCTTGCGCAGTAGCAGCTGGTTGAGACAGCAGGCGCAGACAAAGTAGTAGAGCTGCAAACAACAACAGAAAACAAATTAAAATCAATTCAATTCAATTTATTCTTTTAAAAATATTACAAAATTTTATATTTTAATTCGTTTTTAAAGTACATTTGTATTACAGAGTATTTATTACATTAATCATATGTGGTAAGGATACTAACCACACAAGCATTAATAAAGCTTGCCTTTAAAGGCAGCTTCACTAACGCTAAATATGTCGATATCTGAATTAATTCTGTTCAACAGCAAGATTGCTCTCCCGACTGGCATGACCATTGGCAAGTTAGTCCTGCAGGCCGGAAGATAAAACAGTTTATGCAGTCGGTGGCAAAGATAACCATCGGGAACACAGAAATGAATGCTCTCCATGATAGCCGAGTTTTCAAACCATCCACGAATCAATTTGAAGAAATGCGTGGCAATGCGTAAATCCTTCTGACCCTGATGGTTCATTCCAAGCATACCCAAAAGAAAGTCAATAGGATGGAGCCACGGATAATAACCGTACTCCCTCATGTAGAGAAATCTCAGAAATTTCTTCTGAACTCTCTCCAACATGAGGGAATATTTTACTTGATGTGAACTTCAAATTACCGACCCTCTTTCAAGTCTACTCCTTAGTAAGGAATTGAATAGAATTATGAGATAATTAAATGAAACAATATAACTTAGTTACAACCACTGATTTATTTAGTTAAACGCCGACCGGTTTCGGAACAACCGTTCCTTCTTCAGGGCAAACATATAATGATGACAATTACAAAATAGTGGGTGGGTACAATTTATCAGTAGGTGTTGTGGTAGGGGTGGGGGCGTGGCTAGGAATTGATGAAGAGTAAGAGGGGACAGAATGGACACCGAATGGGAAGAGATTTAATATTGGGCTATAGGTTAATATTTTTTGTTTATTGATAATCGACTCATTATTATATCATAATCACCCACTATTTTGTAATTGTCATCATTATATGTTTGCCCTGAAGAAGGAACGGTTGTTCCGAAACCGGTCGGCGTTTAACTAAATAAATCAGTGGTTGTAACTAAGTTATATTGTTTCATTTAATTATAAAATGGATAACCACAAAGTGATAGCTAATTTCAAAAGAATTATGAGAACCCTGGTATCTCTAAAATTCCTTGCAGTACGTAGAACAAAGCCCAGCATTCTCAATGAAGTGCTACATACCATCTCAATATGAGCATGAAATGTCAGCCTACTATCAAACATGATTCCAAGATGATTCCAAGAGGGGTCCATCGTATACCGGTAATATGAGAAGTTGAGCGGAACGATGAGAAGTTACCGAAAGTTATCCTAACAATCGTTATCAATCGAGTGTGATAGAGGCCCTGGAGTTGATAAATTATGGAATTTTAATGATTTACCTGTCTGAATATCTGCACAATCAGGTCGGGATCAACCCCGTGATAGTAGAGACTGCTGCGTATGTGCGCCAGCTCCTTGGTGAGGTGATGCGGGGAGCGGGGGGGCAGCGGGGAGGGGGGCGGAGGCCCGTCCTGCGAAGGGGCCCTGCCTCGGGGGGCCCTCCCTGACACTCCCGATATCTCCTCAAACTCGAGTAGCGCAGGGACGATGAGGGGGTGCAGCTGTTGCTCAAGGGAGGTGATTAAGCCTGGAACAGATTAATGGATTAGTTAATAGTTCTATTCAACCACTAGAGCTATATTAGTAAATAAAATCTATAATATAAAAATTAATGTTTGTTTGTTTGTTTGTTCGTACCGTATGTGCGGCCATACCGTTCATCCGATTGTGATGAAACTTTGAGAATATGATGTTCGCATACCTGGGATGGTTATAGGATAATGAGTTCTAGCGTTATGAAATTATTTCTTATGGTGAGCTCTGGCAATATAAAATTTTCATAAAAAATTAAATAGACGGTGTATTTTATGGAGTTAGGCGGCAGGGAAAAAAGGCTGGGGGGATGGGTATGCGGGAGGGTCGTTTGGGGAATTAAGGAGGGGGCTTCGCGGGAGGGGGACGAGGGAGAGGGGAAGGCGAAGAAGGTGGAAACGGAATGCGTGAGGGGGGGGTTTGCCAGAAAGGGGAGAGCGGGAGAGGGAAGGGGGAATGCGGAAAGGTGAAAAGAGAATGCGGGAGGGGAAGAGGAAGGGAAACGGGGACGAATGGGAAATGACACGAAGGGAGAAAATTTTTATTTATTTAATTGGCATTTAAACCAACGCATGCCGCGTATCAGCTAGTAAATTAGAAATTTAATTTTACAATTTCAAATTGTTTTTTTATAAAACCTAAAAATATGGGATATAGTACAATCATTTGGTAGTTTTACCTGGAAATTTTTTCGGGAGTTTTGATAGAGACGTCACTGACCGAAATATCATCCGCATCATCTGCGATGGGATTATCAGACTCATCACAAGCCTCTTCGTTTTCGTTTACATCATATTCCATCAATAAATAATTTGCATGTACATATTTATTTATAAAATACATGATATACATTAAAACATTTACATATAAATGACATATTAAATCACCATACTAGGCGGCTGCCTGTTTTATGGTGACCAATTATATATAAGTTTAATTGGTTACTTTATGAAGTAACAATATACAGTGAAACCCTCTTAAGAAGTTCTCACTTAAGATGTTTTCCTGCTTAAAGAGTTAGGTTTTTTCGGTCCCTTGAAGACCAAATGGCCCAATTTTTCAAACTTATAAGGTTTTCCCGCTTAAGAAGTTTTTTTTTCCGGTCCCTTGAAAAACTTCTTAAGAGGGTTTCACTGTATTTACAAATAAAAAGCTATTCCTTGGCTTTTAATAGTGTTTGCCGTGAAATGGAAACGTTTTCTCATCATACACGAAGGCATTTTGGCACTTTTTTAATGCAATTTACTTACTGGTAGGACACAACATCACTCGACGCATGGCAGTTTTAGAACTAAGACTACGAAATTGAGTACAATGCAATTGCCTTGTTTTGGCTTACCACTTTGAGATTTCTACCACGCGTCAATATATTATATATAACGTAATTGTTTATGCTTGCATCATTTATAAACTTTGCATTAGAAACCAATAAATAACAAAAGTAATTTGTGTGAGTCTTGCTTACCTTGGTAGATCCATACGGCTATATCAGATAGAACCTGCCGGTACTCTGACAAATCAAAGTTTCTCAGACACTGCTCGTTCTGTACTGGCGTGTTCTCAGCCTGGTAGTTGCGGTCGCCGCTGTACTGCTTCAGGCAATGCAGCAGCCTGCAAACAATGAACGGTGTTAGATTTTGTAATTTGCCGAATTTCACCAAAAAACCAAAAATCAATTACAATAACAGTATGAATGTGGCGCATCGCGAAAAAATTACAAAAAAACTGTAACCAGATCAGAACATAATAAAATAAGAAGTTAGGTTAGGATTGTTTTTTGTTTGTTTTATTTTTTAGCATGTACAGCGAATGAACAAAGAAAGAAGTGTAAGGAGAATATATGAAACAAATGTGAATGGTGTAAGAAGTCGGGGATGCCCGAGGAAGACATGGCACAATCGTGAATCAGATACTTGAGTCGGGCCATGTCAGGAATCAGAATAATAGAAGAGTATGTATGAGACGATGTATGAATGTGAATGAGGCAAGCAATATGTGCCAAAACCGAGTTGTTCGGTGGTCCGTCATCTCTGCCTACCCCTGGAGGGAAAACAGCATGATGGTTAGTTAGTTAGTTTAAGTTTTTTTTTTTCTTCAATGTTCTGTTTTCTCACTGTTCTGTTATGTCATGGAAACACATTTACCATATTATTATGTACTGCGATAAAAAATGCAAATGTTCATATCACAAAAAACAACGAAAACACATACCGCAGAGTGTTGGCGAGCCACATGATGGACACTTCCATCTTGTCGCCCCTCTTCTTGACCACCTTCTTGACGCCGTTGATGAAAACTCTCAGCAGCACGCGCACCTTGTCATCGTCGTTCACGTAGTCCGTGTATCGGATGCACATGAACAACACGTACGCCGGCAGTCCTGGTAACAGAGTAACAGCGGTGCGGGGGGATAGTTCTGAAACAAAAATGTTGTATAATTTAATTTTTTTTTATTATCTTGGTAACAGAAAATATAACATGCCGTGGCGACGTATGACGGATTTGAGTCCCGTCGGCGGCATGTATCTTTTCTCGGGAGATTTTGTCAATGTGGAAGAGTGTTTCAGACTAATAATTATTGCTTATAATAATTGTTACCCTTTGTGCTATGCATAAAAATCTTGTCTTAAACATTAGTTTATCAATTAAAAATAATAATTAATATTTGACAAGTTTCACAAAAAGTGTAGACATAATTTGTCTCGACGCCACCTAGTGGGAGATTTAGTACTTACAATGCCTTTCTCATATAAAATATAGTTGGTTGTTTGCAGGTGGAAAAATGTAATAAGCAGTAATTGTTGAACGAAACACTAGTATATATTGAATTATTTGGCAGGTAAGCCGACGTAGCTCAGTGGTAGAGCATTTGACCGGAAATCAGAAGGACACGGGTTCGAGTCCAGTCGGCGGCATGTATCTTTTCTCGGGAGATTTTTTCAATGTGGATGAGTGTTTCAAGCTAATAATTATTCATTGAAGAAGAAGATAACAAGAATAATCTAATTTTTTTAAATATGAAAATGAACAAGACACAGAAAAATAATAAAATATAATGCCTGCAACTGGGACTCGAACCAAGAACCTCACGTCTAACCGGCACATACGCATTAACCAATTTTGCTATTGCACCCTATTTATTATGAGACTGTCGTATTTGTCAACATCATATTTCAAATTTCAGAATTAACAATATTATCTTCGACTAATATTTTTTTTCCAAATTATTGGCAGCTACCTTTTGCATTGGAAACAAGTATTCAAAGAATTTATTTGTTACCTAGATAGTGTCTCGGATAAATATATCCGATTTTATTTTTATGGAACACCTATTGACTTTTTGTAAAAGTCTAAATGAATATTCATTTTTTTTATAAGAAAAACTCTCTTTTTAACTTTTGAAGGTTATTTCCATCAATGTAAAATATCATTGAAGAAGAAGATAACAATAATAATCTAATTTTTTTAAATATAAAAATGAAAAAGACACAGAAAAATAATAAAATATAATGGCTGCAACTGGGACTCGAACCCAGAACCTCACGTCTAACCGGGACATACGCATTATAATAATAAAATATTATTGCTTATAATAATTATTTAGTTTACATTTTACCCTGGCGAAGCTTGCACCAAGCGAAACTGGTTGGTAAATAAATTTTAATGTAAAATAATCTATTCGAACCTCATATTTAACAAATTTTCTCATTCTGTTTGATGATGCCTTCCAAGATGAAGACATATAATTTAATTGTTTGTGTTAGTACACAACTATTCAATTACTTACTTTAAAATAAATGGTGTAAACAAACAAGACAACAGTTTCGGTTGACTACAATAAGCAAAGTGATCTTACCGGACACAAGTCTTTGCACAATGGTGTTCTCAGTTCCCGCCTTGTACTCAAACATGCCCATAAAGTCTCGGTCTTTCTTCTTCACTACAGGAAGTAGACTGGTGTCCCTGTCCTTCGTTACTATCATCGAAGACGTGTCTTTGGTCGTGGCTGAAACAAAAAAAACATAATTATTAATTAAAAACATCTAATATTTGTTCGGTTCGGCGAACAAATAGCTATTTCAAAAAATGCAATCTATTCAATGCTCCTGGTAGACTCTATGTTACCTCTTTGCAATTTTGTGCTCCTGGTAGACTCCATGCTATTCTTTATACATTATGTGCCCTTCCTAGAATCAATATTGTCTCTTTTCAAATCTGTGCCCCCCCTGGTAGGACCAAGCCTTTTTGTAGATATTTTGTATCTAATCTATTGTCAGGTTATTCGTAACCCAGTCCGAGGAACAGGTGGATAGGCTACGTGGAAGTGGATTGGAGCAGGGAGGAAGGACTGAGGACTGGAGGCGAATGGTGAGGGACCTGCTTAATCTGCTTAAAAAGATAACCAAATCATATTTACCATCATTGCCATCTTCGAGGGTCAGGTTCAGCCCCTGCAGTCGTCGCCTATAGCTTTCACATCGCTCCTCCAGCGCGTCGCATCGCTCCTGCAACGCTTCCAGACGCTCCTGCAGTGACAGATTGTGCGCCGCAAGTCTGGACACCTCTTGCTGCATGAACTGGTCACCGCCCCCTCCGCCTAATGTCAATAACCTGAGAAACAACAAGTGTTAGTGTGTAGCCTAACATTAGCTCCAATCCAGGAGTCCTAACATAAAAGACTAATAATATTGGTGATTAGACGTCATTAGCGATCATGACAACTAAATTTGACAGTTACATAGTTAAATCAATTGCAATATTGTTAGTATACCGAACCCGTTCGCTCACTAGATAAGCTTGTCGATATGCATAGATGTATTATACACAGTGTTCGGAAACTCATACTACAAGCGGGGAAACTGGTGAATCTACATCTACATATTTTTGTAGCCCTTTTTGTTGTTGGTATAACTTATTTTGTTGTAGGTATAACTTATTTTGTTGTAGGTATAACAAATTCTTTTTCGGTTAAATCGAATCCAAAGTTGAAACTTTTTATGATTCTTGTGCAAAAATTAAAATAAAAAAATCAGTCACCAGAGGGTAAATAATATATTAGCTGTTTAATTCTTTTAAAATATGTCAAAGGTAGACCAGAATCCAAAAGTTGTCAAAAAACAATGTAAAAAAAAAAAAAAAATTGTTTTATTGCAATCTTCATGTGATGAAGATTCACCAGATTCCCGCTTGTACTATGAGTTTTCGGACACCATGTATCTACGTTTACATGTCAAAAAACATTACGCGGATATCTTCTTGCACAGGCTGCTTTTTGCTCAATGATAAAAGATTTACACTTGGTCAAAAATAATCAACAAATAATGCGTAAAATCAATTTTAACCTTCGGAATGTCGAGCTCCCGAGTCCTAATAGAGTGTGCCGAGACAACCTGTGCCTGAACAAAACGTATTAACGTCAGATTATATCGATTATTAACGGATACAAATTTTTCATATCCAATGGATAAATTTGACACTTGATAAGTTAAGGGTAAAAGGAATAGGTACATATAATTTTGATGTCTACCAGATAGACGAGATGCGTTAGTTTTACCATCATGACATCGTTTATTGATAGCAATTCGTGCTCTGGATATCGATCAACAAATGTCGACAGCTAAGTTTATCCTACAATTATTGCTTCATTGTTGTATCGTAAATATTCCACAAGGCATCAAACTTGAAAATTAAAATAGCTATAATCGTACATCTCCACGGTCCAGTGTTAGAATCCCCTCCCGAAGTAAATTTAATTTCTAAGCTTTCGTGCACCCAAAATAGCGTGTTTTATAAAGGACAAAAACTGTATACCTACCGAATGCCGTTAAGGAAGCCTCAAACCTTAGCACTTTTCGTAGGACATGTGCTATATATGTTAAAAACAATCTTTGATTAGATTACAAATATTATACTGTATTTCTTAAATTGTAGTTAACTGTATTTCTTAAATTAATCCCTTAAATTGTATTTTTTAATTTGTATTTCTTAAACTGTATTTATTAAATTGTATTATCGTATTTTCTTACTAGATGTATGAAAAAATGTGCATACATCTAAATAAACATAACAAAAACAAAAAACAAATGCACGCAATTGATAGATGAAGAATAAATACAAGTAAGGATGTTGAAAAGAATGGACATCACTGACTTGTGTTGGCGCTCATTGTCCTCGCACAGGCGCTCACACTCGCCCGCCAGCTCCGTGACGGTGTCTCCGTGACGCTGTCGCTCCACACGCAATTCCTCTTCAAGTTGCCTGGAACACAAGTAACGAAAATTACAATGTTATACAAAAGAATAAACAAAATGAGGATGAAAATTTTTAAGCAAATTATCTAAACTAGAAAATGAAAAATATGGAATTAAAATGAATCATAAATTGGAGAATCTATTTTAAATCAATTCAAATTTTATTTTTAAATAACACTAGTCTAGCGGCCACTAAGTTGACAGCTTACACTATGTACTCTCGGTACAGCTATATTAATTATACTCTCGGTAGAAGCTTTAAAAAGAGACAGATAAAGTTTTTTTTTATTTTTTTTTTATTTGCGTTATAAACAGCCTATACATTTATATATGACAGTGAATAATATGTTTATGTCATTGACCAATAAAATAACGACATTTAAATATAGGACCATAATAAAAAAATTAAAATATGCAACAATATACCTAATACAAACAATTCTGATTAAGTGCATCTTCAATTTACAAAGTGATACATAAAATATATACACATTTCTAAGGTTTACACTTAAATTTTAAAGGATATCAATAATATCTTTGAGGAAAAGATTTCATTAAAATACAAACTACTAAAAGTAAAAGAGAAAATGTGAGGAATTAATAAAAAAAAAGAAATCAATGAAATTAAGTTTTTTGGTTAAACATATGGCATTCGATGGAATGTCATTTGCATTTGATGCTCCTCATTTTGACAAATGTTAGCTATTTAGGATTAATCAAATATGGGAGAGGCGAGGAGTACATACTTGGTGATCCGTTTCTGTGCCTCGAACGCTTGCACCAACTCCCCATCTTCGTTGATGACATCCACGTCAGACCCATAGTTGGAGGTAGCAAGTGATTTCAAGTTCACAGTCTGCAAAATATGCACAGGGTTAGATGCAGACCAAATTCGAAATTTTATTTTATTTGGACCCGTAGAGCCGGAGAAAATTGAAAACCTGCTTTTCTTAATTGCCTGTTGTCTTAATTTTTGTCGCCAACATTTGGGAGTGATTGTTTCACAGAGTTTGAACAATTCAACAAATTTCAAAGTTAATTTTCAACTGCGAATGTCCAATTCAAGTTCTGTTATTATACAGCAAGGCTGCCGAACCTTTTGAACAGTCGGGCCAAATTGACGCGGCAAAATCACAGTGAGGGATGACTAGAGACTTTCAGGATGAGAATTATTTAGTTTTTGTCATTTTATTGGATTCCGCCAGGAAGTCCGTCATCCTGTAATTTTTGTTACACACAAAATTGTGCGTTATAATTGATTATTTACAGACTGATTATTTCAGTCAAATTGATTGTAAAAGGATTTACAAAAATTTTCAAGTTGGCGGGAATTTTTAAACTAGATCACGCGTGCCATTTATAATTCGTTCGCGGGCCTGGGGTTGGGCAGCCTTGTTATACAGGGTTTAAAAGCACGTACCTAAAGGGTTTTAACCAGCAATACCTAAGCATATATGGCCCGCCGCTATCCTATACTGAACAACTCAGTTACGACGTGTGATGGAAAAATATTTTTATTGTTTTTAAATGAAAAAAAATATCATCGGACAGCAAAATAGCATCTACATTTTTTACTACAAATATGCTCAGAAATCGCTGGAATCCTTCTTCCGTTATACCCTGAATATTTATTTATTTATTACATGCTCTAACGGGCTTTTACATTCTATTTTACAAGTTGATTGCATCACTGTTATTGTAAATACATAAAAATTAAAACAACAAAGAAAATATAAACATAATGAAAAAGTAAACAACAATAACATTAAACAAAATACATAAGTAAAATGTAAATAGAAATCCTCAATAAAATAGTAGAAGATATATACAAGATCTATTTGTGTGTATGATTAGTTTTAGTTTTAAGATGAAATATATGTGAGCTGGGTCAAATATGGTTAATGGTCAAATATGGTCAAATATGGGTCAAATATGGCTGTGATTAAACGGGTTAAGATGAAATATGTCTTCCCATATTTATTTATTTATTTATTTATTTACATTTGATACATTTAAAGCCAAAATAACAAATAATATTATATAATAAGAGAATATATTTAAAATGAATACAAGTGTTATTACATTGTTTTAGGTCGATATTAGTTCCTAGCTAGGCAGATTGCCTGTTCTAAGGAACCAAAGTGTGTAAAGTGCCAAATGCAATTTAAATTATTATTAATTTTTTTAATTAATACCTATGTACTAAGTTTTTACTAAATGTGCCATTCATAGGTAACCATGTATCGTTTTAAGTCACATTATATAATAGTTTTTCAGACTCCTCCCTACCCAAGCCAATCAACCATTTAGTTATTATTGAACCAATGCAGGACATTTTGCAATTTTTAATATTTAAGTCTGGGGGGATTTTATTGTATAATTTTTTATTGTATAATATGTCATGTATTGACATATTTTATAGATGTAATTTAAATTATCTAATATTACCATGTGATCGATTCTAATGTTTCCTTAAAACTATAAATGTATTCACAAATTTTTCCTCATGCACTCCTGCTCATGCCTCAACCACTCAAGCACTTTTTGCCACATTATGGCACTATTTCCAACATCTCGGATTGCTTTATTGCCAAAATGTGGCAAATTTTCAAAAAATTTTATTTTTATTAAAACGACTATATAATACATTGTACATTCAAAATATAACAAAATAAATATTCTCTAGATTCTTTAAAATGTTTTAAGGTTAAAGATTTAATAATATTTTTTTATAAATCCTACAAATCTGTCATAATAGACAAAAGATAGGGGAATTCATTGGCTACATAGAACTATAATCAGTTTGTATGTCTCCATATTAGAATTCGGAGATATGATTTTTTTAATGTGGGTGGAAAAATTTCCTTTAGCAATCCGAGAAAAAATATTTTAATTGCTCTGTCGCTCCAGAGGTTAAGAATGTTTAATTGATAGAACCTATGTACAGACAAGCTGCCATATGATAGCTTTGTGGGACTACCCTAAATTTGTACAAATGTTTTATCTATTAAATAAATTTTTTTTTTAAATCTGAATATTTATATCTGAGACTGTGAAGTCTTAGTATCGGAGAATTTTGATAAGCCATTATTTTATTTTTTTATTTATTATTATGTTATTATCCAAGTACCGTGAAACAATCGGCACATAGTGAAATAATAACAGAACTTGACTAGAACTTGAAGTTTAACTATGAAATTTGATAAATTCTGTGAAACAAGTCCTTAGCGAAATAGACCCACCTGAATACGGTACATTCCATTCTCGCGCAGTTACTGACTTTACAATGAAAGTAAGCGAAAGAGAAAGATGCGTAAAAGCATATGTGTGACAGAGAAAGGCGTGGGCAGGGGGGCATGCCACTTTTCTGGCCTGAAACTCGCCTACTGTCACGATTTCTAATCAGTCAGGCCCATCTTAAAATTTAGCGTGTAATATACTTTATTGCATTATTCAGTTGATAACTTTGATAAGATTGATTCATAAAACAAAACAAACCAATGTTTTCAAAATCTTAACTTTATATCAGAAATCCCTTTGTTTGTCTGAATCACTAAAAATTCTATGAACTCAAAAATTTTTCTATCAAGATTTCGCAGATTAATGCAAGTATTTTCAGCTAGCAATGTAATTTTCAACATGAGCTATGAAACTTTGAAAATTCCAATAATTGTTAAAAAAATAAGATAAGATACTATAATGGTTTTTTTCATATTTTTCAATCCAAATCTCAGGAGAAATCAGTAGTAAAAGGATTATATTATTTTAGTGATTTATTCTTGGGTTGTTGTGTCTTGTTGCAATTCTTTAGCCAACGTATCGGACAACGTTACAGTGCACATCACCAGGGCAGACGTGTGATGATGGAAGGCATAATACCCAAAAAATAAATCACTATAATACTTTTGGCCGTGAAATCTAAAAGAATATTGGATTATATTATTATTTATTGTTATTGTGTTTAATTCACAGAACTTATAATTTTTTTTTAATTTAAAGAAAATTATTTAGGGCCAGTTGTTTCGGAAAATTTAAACATATGAATTTCCTTCAAACCGTCATTCACCGAAAAATTGGGTTGTTTCAACCTTCGTCAGAAAAAATTTCAACGAAAATTTCATAGGACCAGTTGTTTTGGAAAATTTCACGTGTGAATTTCCTTCAAATCGTTATTCACCGAAAAATTGTGTTGTTTCAACCTCCGTCAGAAGAAATTTCAACAAAAATACCATAGAAATGTGACGTGAAATTTCTTAAATGTGATTAGCTGAATTCGAACCCTTAGCGTTATAATGGGAGGCGTATGCGCAGACGTCAAAATTGTGATTCGGCGAGAAACACTGAGTGAAATTTTCAAAACATCAAACGTTATTTTGGAGTTGAAACAACCCATTTCGTATTTGAAATGAAGGAAGACGTGATTGCGTGTCAAATTTGAAATAAAAAAAAGAATTTTTTCATTCGAAACATTCCTATGAAATTTTCATTGGAATTTCTTCTGACGGAGGTTGAAACAACCCAATTTTTCGGTGAATGATGATTTGAAGGAAATTCACACGTGAAATTTTCCGAAACAACTGATCCTTAATAATGCTATTATTAAGTTCTGCAGGAACTTGGCGGTAATAATAAAAAGAACTAAAATACTTACATAACCTTAATAACGTTAAAATTTGATTTACTTTAAATTTTAAAAAATATATTATGTATTGAAAAAAATTTCTTCCATTTATCCGGTCACAATGTTGACATATGGCCATTTTTAAAAGTACTCACATTGTCACTTTTGGTGTTGCTATTAAAGAGAGACTTCCATCTCCCCAACATTTTAACATTTCACACACACACTAGTACACTACCATATTATTATTATTATTACACTCCCAATACACTCACAACCACTATAAAACGCACACTAGTGCAAAAACAAACTAAACAACATTTAAAATAAATAAAGTGATGAAAAATTATACAAATTGTGAAAAAATCTTCTAGTTTTAACCCTTTCTCGACCCGAGAGAAATTTAAAAATTTTTGACAATGCGTGCCAATGTTTTGATTAATTAACAATTATTATAGGTCACCTAATGACAGTTGAAGCAAACAACACATACTAAGAATTGTGTGTATTGGTGCATATGTCAATCTTTCAGTTGATTAGTCAGATATCTCTGAAAAATCATCATTTGAGTTGAGTATGCAGTTATATGTAAAAGTGTACACTCTATCTGGAACATTACTCGGATTATTTATAAACACCACCAAATCAATGTTATAATGCAGAAAAACTTGTAGGGAAATAAATAGAAAAATTTATGTTTTCTGGGTCACTAGTAGGATATTTAAAAATGTCATACTAATAAACCGGACCGTTATTCTACACGGTGATATTTTATAGCATATTTGATATGTAAAACACAGACACATGTAAATAATATTTGATTTATGGTGAGCATTCGAATATTGCTTTCCTTATTATCTCAAAAATTAATATTTGGAGATATCTGACTAATCAATTTGACGATTGATGTAAACAATTTCGACAGCGATGTCCTTGAAAAGCATCACTGAGAAACAGCCTTTGTCTCGCTTTCGCCTACTTATTGATATAAGCGAAAAAGGGACAGCAAGTTTAGTGTAAACATTAATCGAACGATAAGCTGCTAACTACACCATGCTGTGAACAGCTTGACATATCAGGCTGTTAGCAGCTGGCTAAAAATCGAAAGTTGGAAGTTGTCTCCTGTCTCTTTTTTCCTCATGCGAACCCGTAACACTTTGTTTCACGTTGCCTGCAAATTGGAAGAAACCGTCTGCCGCTAGTACCAACCGAGGCGCCGCAGTGAAATGAGATGGTGATATTGAATTTGTTGTGTAAAAAAAGAGACAGAAGGCAACGTGAAACGGAATGTTACGGGTTCGCATGAGGAAAAAAGAGACAGGAGACAACATCCAGCATGGTGTGTAGACCGCTAAAAGTTTGACAGTGTAGCGAGTTTTTTTTTGTACAATAAAGTTAAGTTGCTGTCGCTTTTTCGCTTATATCAATAAGTAGGCGAAAGCAAGACAAAGGCTGTTTCTCAGTGACGCTTTGTACAAAACTCAGTCTCAGTGATCTACAATGCTAAAAGTATAATATATTATCTAAAATTGTGAAATTATACTTTTGGTGTTTTACGGTCAAAGGCTCAAAGCATAAGGCCTAAAAAGTCGAAATTGGCAATTGATGCTTGCTCGGTATTGATTATTTTGAACATAAAAGTTTATATAAGTTATTGGGTATGAAAGAGTTAGGTATGCTTTTATCTACAGGGAATTTAAAAGATAAGATATTTGAAAATAATAATAGACAGATAAAATCGATTATAGATAATCAAGTTAAAATAAAGAAAAGATAATAAGATTAAAAAAATATATTATTGAATGAGAACAAAACATCAAATTAATATGCCAAAGTAATTTCATTACAACAATATTTATTGTCATAGATTAAATTGAGGAAAATTTTAAGAAGCATTTACTAAAACATCTACATTTTTAGATTAAATTTATGAAAATACAACATTTATTTAAACTGCTTCAGAAACCAGTTGACAATTACATAAATGTATAATGAAACTAAGTATTCATTTAATATATTTTAATATGTAATGGCAAGCCACAGTTTAACTGCCTTTTATAAACTGTTTTTCTTAAATATAAAGGTATACAGAAGGTCTATTGCATTTAGGATTTCAAAATTAACCGCTTGGACACTAAGCTTGTTTTCACGATAATTTAACGTAGGTAGACATAGGAATGACGTATGTCCCGTACCTGAGTTATTAATAACCATATTGAAGATATCAAATGAAAATTAACTGAAAATGTAGAACAAACATTATTGCAAGCTCTTTTTGTAAAAACATGAGAATTTTAGATACCAATTTGGTACGCACTTTTTGAGTGATAAAATTTGTTATGTAAAATTAGCCGTAAGCATTCTTTGTTAATTCCTACAGTTTCACAAAATGATACGAATACTTATCCAACGATGAGATCGAACCAGATTACCGATTTTTTTGATATTGTAATCCGTTTTTGAAATGGAAGGGCGACTCAAGTGTGAAACTTCTTTAACGTCTTCTCGGCCATCTTGAAAACACTTGCACCACCCAAAAAACGTGCAAGCGATAAACATTCATTCTCATACACTTCTTTCAAAAAATTATAAGTTTCAGTAGCGGTTTTTTCAAGTTTCATGTGAAATTTCATAAAAATTCGTTGATTCATTTTTTTAACTAATCATTTTTCCGGCAAAATAAAAAAAAACAACTCTTATGCGAACGAAGGGGCCAGATGGATTTATTTACAGAAGCGAGAGGCACTGTATTCGAAAGAGAAGGCTTCACGCTACATAACTATCGGTTGCTGGCGTTTGGCGCATGCGTACTTCTTCTGCAGCAGCGCTCGTAGATTATTAACAAAAAAGCAGGGAAGGTGTTACATGAACATAGCAATGTTTCTATTGGATAAAATGAATGAAAATCACATAGAATATGTTGGATGAACACAGCATTGTATCTATTGGCTACGGTTTAAGATGTTGAATGAATATGTTGAATGAAGATAGCATAGGCGGCTTGATGATTGGGAATAAAGTTTTTGAATGAGAACCGGATCAAACCCGTTGAAGGAACATAGCATTGTTTCTATTGGTAAGATGCAATGAAGATGTTGAATGAAATCCACACATAATTTTAATTTTTAACTTAATGAGTTAAACCTCAAATTAAAATATTTTAATTAATGAAGATAATATTAAAGTCAATCGAAAATCCGAAACAGAAAAACCAGAAAAAGATATGGATACATCTGGGACTCGAACCTAGGATGTATCCGTATCGAACCCAGGATGTATCCGTATCGAGTCCCAGATGTATCCGTATCTTTTCAGATTTTTCTGTTTCAGATTTTCGATTGACTTTAATATTATCTTCATTAATTAAAATATCACATTTAATTTGTTAGATGAAGATAGTGTAGAAAATGTAGTATGAACATTGAATTTTCAGGGTGAACGTAGCACAAGAGATGTTGCATGAACATAAAATATTCTTCCTTTTGTATTAAGGAATCAAGAAGTTGAATAAAAATCACATTGAATATATTATGTTGAATGAACATAGCATGGAAGATGTTGGAGGAACAAAGCATTGTATCTGCTAGCTACAGGGAATGAAAATCATATTTAATTTGTTGAATGAACATAGCAAAGAAGATGATGTAGCATAGATAATGAGCATAGCATAGGAAACGTTGGGTGAACATATAGCGCTGTATCTGATGGCTCTGGGGAATGAAGACAATGAATGGAAAACACATTGAATTTGTTGGATAAACATAGCATAGAAGATGTCATATTATGTACATACTAACAAAGCAATGTTTCTATTGTGGAATGGGGAATGAAAATGTTGGATGAACATAGCACAGGAGTATTGTATGAATGTAACATTGATGGAGGGAGTGAAGATGTTGAAAGAAAACCACACTGAATTTGTTGTATGAAAATAGAGAGCATAGAAGATGTTATATAATGTACATTGTAATAACAAAGCATTATTTCTATTGGATACAGGGATGGAAAAGTTGGATGAACATAGCACAGGAGTGTTGTAAGAACATAACATTGATAGAGGGAGTGAAGATGTTGAATTAAAACCGTGTTGAATTTGTTGTATTAACATAGCATAAAATATGTCATATGATGTCCACTGTATTAAAAAAGCATTGTTTCTGTTGGATACAGGAATGGAAATGTTGGATGAACACAGCACAGGAGTGTTGTACGAACATAACATTGATAGAGGGAGTGTTGATGTTGAATGAAAACCATGTTGAATTTGTTGTATGAACATAGCATAGAAGATGTCATATAATGTACATTGTATTAACAAAGCATTATTTCTGTTGGATACAGGAATGGAAATGTTGGATGAACATAGAACAGGAGTGTTGTATGAACATAACATTGATAGAGGGAGTGAAGATGTTGAATGAAAACCAAGTTGAATTTGTTGTATGAACATAGCATAGAAGATGTCATATAATGTACATTGTATTAACAAAGCATTATTTCTGTTGGATACAGGAATGGAAATGTTGGATGAACATAGAACAGGAGTGTTGTATGAACATAACATTGATAGAGGGAGTGAAGATGTTGAATGAAAACCTGAATGAATTTTTTGAATGAACATAGCATATGGGATGATTTATGAACACAGCATAGGAGATGTTGTATGAACATAGACAGCATTGATCCTAATGAATACGGAGAATGAAAAAACAAACTGAATTTGTTGTAAGAACACAAAATTTTTACCAGACATTAGTTTTTTCACACAACAACAAACTACAGAAGAATTTGTAGGATAGAAGTTGGATGGAAGTATGAAAATTTAATGTTGTACATTTGACTAGAGCAAGCAGTCAATATTGGATACTTACAACATCTTTGAGTGCTTGGAACCAAGGTTTCTGTCAGCATAGGACACAATAATTTATCATCGGTTAGGTATTCATAAAATAATGCCAATGATTGATATATTTGCAATGGAGATTTGAAGAAATGAAAGATATCGGAAAGTGAAAGCAAGTTACCCGGGGTGTTAATTGAACATAAATTAATAAATCAGCAGTTACAAAATGGAATAAGCATTATCACAGTTGTAATATAAATGTTCGCTATTGCTGGTCAAACCGAGCGATTGCTAAGTTTAACTACAACTTAAGTGCATAATTTCGGTATCACCAATGTGACTGAGCTAAAGTTAAATAATTTTATTTGAATACAGTTAAGAAATGTTTTTTACATAAATAATTATTAATCTCTGCTAAATTTAAGGTTAACCTGTCAAAGAGATATAGTTTTTCGTAGGGTAAAATTATAACTTCATTTACAAGTGTAATAAAAAAGTTAGGTGAGGTTAGGTTGATTTATGTAGAAATCTATTCAATATGTAAAATAAAGAAAATGTTTTAAAAGTAGCTACCGTGGGAATTTATTCATGTTCTTTGAAGTCTTAAAAGATAGGTACGAATGGTAAAAAGAGTAATCCTTTCGCTAAGGCCAGATTCTTGCTAAACTTAGCCTTCGCTCAGCAATGATAAGTGCAAGCAACCATAATGCCTTGTTCTGACTAGGAGAGTATTTTAGTCGAGTAGCGAATATATTAGTAACTAAACGTGTCCGAACACCACAATTTTAGTAGAGTAGGCTAGTCAGCTCTTTAGTAGGTTGAATTAATTTAGTTCTATTTTTTCGGCGAGTAGAGTCCCCCTCCTCGCGTCCCTGCTCACTGACATGCGCAGTTCATTCGTAGACGCAGACGCGCGCAATATGTCGTCCCGTTAGAGCGAAAATACTACTCTAAAATTCTTTATTTTTGCGGCTATTAATCTATTTTATATATATAGGCCATAGTTTAATTATTTTCATCTCACTAATTTATTCTTCCGTCTCTTCTAAAATAAGCATTACAATCAGCTTAATTAACATATTTACTTTATTGCGTTGCAGCCCGTCATGTCGCGACGCGCCGCTTACTAATGAACTTTACTTGACAGCAGTGCGAACACTTTTTGGTGAGTCAAGTAGCGAGTTAATCGCCACTCGATTTACTACTTGTCAGGTTAGAACAAGGTATCAGTGTAAGTAGGCCTAAGCAGCTTGTACTGTGAATATAAGATAGGGGTTAGGCTTGCACTTAAAAAAAACATTCACAAGTTAGGAATAATCAAAAATATGTTAGAATGATTTCTCCTTTAACTTTTAAAGGATATCAAATATAGCTTGTGCTATAGTGGCGAAGTTAGGTTTCAGGGAATTGAATTTAACCTTTACAACGCTGGCCTTTTTATCGCAATGTGTCCCATCATGCGGCACATATATGTTTTAGTGAAACTTTGCAGATCACATGTGTGAGATTCGCGTGCGAGGACAGCCGCCGATGGATCATATATGCGACAGCCGCATAGATAAGGTGAATTCTGTAAGTATTAAAAGGTTCCTTTTTCTGACTGATGATGATGATTGTATGAGTATTATCACTGACCTGATTTGCAAGGACGCTCCTGAGCTGAATGCATTCCTCCCTTCTTCTTTCCAACTCTTCCTGGAGGGCTCCGAATTGCTCTGAAAACAAAATGGCACTTAGTATCTGTGATATCTTCGATAGTAGTTTAAGAGATTACTCATAGATGGCACCGGTTACTACAAAGCTGTCAATAATGCAGGGATTGCGACTGAGATAAATACGATTGCAAGCCCAAGGTCAAGACCCAGAATCATTCCTACCGCCCGCTGATAGTCATCCGAGCTCATAATAATCTATCACCAATACAAGTCCAAAGTGTTGTGTTGACTCCAGAGTTTTATTTAAAGAGTTTGTGAGACAACCCGGAGTTACAACAATATCCAGAATGAATAATACATATATATTCGTCATATGTATGTAAGTACATTTTATTATGTTAATTCTATTATTCGCTCAGCATCTCAGGTTCATGATATGGAGCCTAAAATATCTGAAAAAAAAACCCTTGACTCTGTATGGAAATGGGCGGTACGTTTAATAGAATCCCCAATCCTAATAAACCTTTGGAACGTAGACATGAGGTAGCAATGCTGTCGGTGTTCTACCAGTATTTTAATGGAAGATGCTACAGGAAAATAGCATCTTTGATCCCTTCGGCACTGGTACACACTCAGCAAACACATCAAACGTGCACCATCATTTGTACAAAGTTGACTAATGTAAATTTTTTTTTTAATTAAAAAAGACAAACATTCCCGGGTTACGAATAACCTGACAACATTTGAAAATATCGCACTACCACCACACTAAGCGGAAAATGTTGCTTGTGTCGTGATGGAGAACTTATCCAGCCGAGGAATTGAACACTCAGACTCCTGGTGGAGACCAAACGCGATGCCAACTCAGCAACTGACCGGTCAAATATGAGAATGGATCTGGTGTGCTAGCATCGATATGAAGTTACCGACTGATTGTCGGTAACTTCTCATCGTTCCCTAAGACAACTGCAGATCGATAACATACAAACGACAGTTGATATTGAATATATTAAGCACACTTAGTCATTGTGAACTGTCACCTATTCGTTTGCTATCTGCAGTTGTCCTAGGGAACGATAAGAAGTTACCAACAATCAGTCGGTAACTTCATATCGATCGACCATGCTAGCACCCCTGTTCTAGAATTCGTTATGTTCAACAAGCTCGGCTGTGGAATGATTTGACGGTCTCTGTGCTTCTTCCCTCCTACAACATTGGTTTCTCACTCCTTCCTTTTCACAAAAATACCCTCCACACAGCATCCCCAAAGATGACATAGGCCCTGAGAGAAAATGTTTCCTCCTAGGCGGAGTAATGAAGGAACATAATATTTATAAAAAAATTAAATTGTAAAATAGGATTCTCTCTTCTAAGTGATAAAAAAACCATTTTAATTCCCACCCACCAATTTTTAATTCAACTTACCCGCGAGCTCCCTTGAGCTAACATCCCCGTCTCGTGCCACGCTGTTCCGCAGCCGCGTGAGGTCCGCCAGCAGCCGAGTGTTTTCGATCTCTAGCTCCGTGATGCGGTGCTGGTCCTCCGCACTGCCGGGGGCGGTGCTGGCCTTGAGCGCCCCGGCACCTTCCAGGCCCGCGATGCGCGCGCGTAGTTTGTCTCGCTCCTCCGACACGCGTTGCGTACGTGCCTGCAGGCGGAGAACTAGACCAGCATCCTCCTGGAAAATTTAAAAAAATAAATTAATTTATTTTTATTATATGTTACTTCCATATCACATACACACTATTAACCCATGTTAATCTAGAAATAAACATCTTAATTAATGAAGACAAACTCAATCGAAATTCTGACACAGAAAAATCAGAAAAAGATATGGAATCCATTTTTATATAACCTTTCATTGGCCATACGTACTCCGGTGTACCATCGATTTGGGAAGCGATTTTGTCCTTTATGTATAAAGAATTTGTATCAAGAACAAGGTCAGAATCGCTTGGGCCATTCTCATTCTTGACGTAAATAAAATTTGGAAAAAGGTACAAGAATTTATGTTAGGTACCAACACTAACCTTGGATGGTACATGGATCTCCTGTGCCTTGGACCACTCAATGTTGTCCAGAGTGGATCGAGTAGCTCCAGACTGTACGGAGCGCACTGAACCATACCCGTTATCCTGTGGACAGACATAAAACACATATATTAATTCGACAGGTCAGTGGTTCAGTGGGCATCGCGTTTGGGTCCCACCCAGGCGTTCCGTGTTCGATTCCTCGCCTGGCTAAGTCCTACATCACAACACAAGCAACATCTTCCGCTTAGTGTGGTGGTAGTAGGAGATTTTCAAATGTTGTTGGATTATTCGTAACCCGGGAACGTTTGTTTGTCTTTCTTTAAAAAAAAGAAAAAAAAAAATGTACTTAAAAATTAGGAAAGTTGGGAAAAGACCTTTTGAAGCATCCTATCTATCCATCTGTCTAACATCATGGTGTTTCACCTCAAGGGTGGGCAGGGAGGATAAACTGCCACTCAACTCTGTTGTGGCACACATATATGCTAGTCGTAGATCTGAATTTTTACCATTGTTTTACCGTACACACTCTTTATTCAATCTCATTTCTACAGCATTCAGTCTACCGTCATCCTTCAGGGTTGGTATCAACGCTCCAATATAAACTTCTAATCTCTTCTTTGAGGTGTCCTATATTTTCTGTGTATTTTCTAGGATAAATGTAAAAACTTATTGATTCCATTTTTAGATTCAACACATAATTATGCCAAAAAAACTAAGAATTAATATCATAAGCCGAATAGACCTAAAAATCAATTGCTTACCTCCTCTGGTTGGGACGCTGTGCTTGCGTTAGAGAGAGAACGCTGATGTGACTTCTGTCCAGATTGCTTGCTGTAAAAGAAATTGTACTTTAAATTGGGCAAATTGAGTATTAAAAGGTTATTTCAGGAAAGTTCTGTGTGTAGCTATAATTTTTTTGCCTAAATAAAAAAAAGTATAAAGTAGAATCATTTTAAAGAGATTGTCGTTAATCACTGGAGCGATTTCGGTCTAAATTTGGACACTTTAATTTTTCTAGGATTGATATCGGTCCAAAAATGGACCACATTTTCCTACCATATGTAAAACATTTTTTGAATTTTTTTCAAATGTGTCCGCATCCTGCCAAAAACGTTGTGTGAGAACTGAAAATCTACTTCAATTAATGATCAAAAGATGTCACTGTTCTTCCCTTCACTCTTTTCAATTCAGTTGATAGCAAATATTTTTTCAAACTGCCAACTGTCAAAATCTTATTCTTTTAAAATGTCAAATTTAGGTGTTTTTTGTCGCTTTTTCTAATATATTTGTATACCAGTGTAATAATGATTGAATTATCAATGTTTTTAACCTGTTTACATGTTCAAATATTTAAAAATGAAGTGAGATATCTTTAAAACAGTGGATTTTCGTTTATTATGGCGATCTTTGCAAATAAATATTTTTCAATAAATAAAGCATTAATCGAGTTAATTCTTATTGTAGAATAAAGATAATGATTGTACCTATCTATATAATGCTTTTTTTGGGCATTAAAAATCATATTTTATTACAATCAAATTTGTGCTTCCAAGAAAAAAAATTTTTACGAAAATTTCTTCCTAGGAACCTTTTCAACTCCTGAGAACTTATCAAAATTCAGTTTTATTATAGATACATATTTCTATATAGGATTATTTATTATACTATTTACAAGAAACTCCATAGAAAATATTTAGTGTGGATGCAAAATTAAAGTTTGCACAGCAGATTTTAACTAGAAAACTCAAAAAATATATCCTTTTGGAATGTTTATGATTTTTTAATATTTTTTTTATAAATCCTAAAAATTTAGGATGATTATTTAAATATAGGTGAATTCATTGGATGTATAGCACAATAATTTGTTTTTATGTTTACATACACAAATGTGGAGTGATGTTTTTTTTTTAATGTGGGTGGAAAATTTTCAAAATTAATTTTCAAACGTGGCGAGGGCTCAAGGCAAATTTATTTCGTGATCGTGATATAGAAAACTCAAAAAATATATCCTTTTGGAATGTTTATGATTTTTTAATATTTTTTTTATAAATCCTACAAATTTAGGATGATTATTTAAATATAGGTGAATTCATTGGACGTATATCACTATAATTTGTTTGTATGTTTACATACACAAATGTGGAGTAATGTTTTTTTTTAATGTGGGTGGAAAATTTTCAAAATTAATTTTCAAACGTGGCGAGGGCTCGAGGCAAATTTATTTCGTGATCGCTCGAGTGGTTAAAAACATTCAGGCGTGGGACGGGAAAGTATTCGAGAGTGAGTAACTCTCATTATACACTCGATTCAACCTCGTATCTACAAAAATATGTTTTTAAGAGGATGTCAGAAACTGCATAGGTATTTAGGTATACATCGTCGCTGGAAAGAAGAAATGGCTAAAGCGCCATGCTGTGACTTTAAAGATGAATCTACACAATAAGCTATATTGTTTGTTTGTGCTTGTGACCATCAAATCAAGTTTCCCAGAACATGTGGAAACAGTGACGATATGTAGATTAGTGTTGTACTCACGCCTGTATCTCCTCAAGCCGTGCGGTGAGCCTGTATTGGTCTGTCAGCAGTTTCTGGTAGGCGGTCTTCTCCTGGTCAAGCTCCGAGAGCAGCTCCCTCTTCTCCAGCTCGAACTGAGATCGCATTTTCTGCTCCGAATCTGGAAACAATATTTACTCAGTATTAGTTAAAAATAAGTAAATTGAAATTAAATTAAAATAAATTGAATTAAATTAAAATTAAATTGGAATAAATTTAACTAAATTTAAATATAAATATATTTTTTTTAAATAAATTGAAATAAATCGAATTAATTTGAAGATAAATTGAAATTAATAAAAAACAATTTACAATTAAATAAAAAATATGCACAGGTATATATTTTTTAAATTTACTCCACACAGGAGGCCTTAAGGAATGCAATTTCCCTCAGGGCCTATGTCATCTTTGAAGATGCTGTCTGGAGGGTCGTTTTGAGGAGAGGAAGAAGTGAACATGGATCTTGAAGAGACCCATGTTGTAGAAAGGAGGAAACACAGAGGCCGGCAAATCGTTCAAATCGAGTCGTAGAAGCGACCCGTTCTTATGTGACAAATGTCAACCGTGTACATATGTTGGGCGTTTAGTTTCCCGACTATACACCGGTGCCGAGGGGATCAGTGATGCTGGTTCCTCGGAGCTTCTTCCACTGAAATATCGGTAGAACAAGGAAAACATTCCTACCCGATGCCTGTGCTCTAAAGATTGCAATCCGGAGAATCTATCAAACGGACTGCCCGTTTCTGCACAGAGTAGAGGGTTTTTTCAGGTACTTTGGGGCTCCTGACCAGAGGTGGCTGCCAAATTCAACCGTGGGGCCCACTTGTGATTTGTACAGGGTTAGCAGTTGTGTACTATTAAATTATCTGCGGGCCCTGTACAGTACGCCCAGTTTCTGAGAGGCTAACTTAACTCTGGCTTCGATGGAGCCCCCGTACCTGAGCTGGTCACTTAGAGTTACACGAAGCATATCAATAAAAGGCCTGTTCGGAAGATTCCTATTGAAAATGAGTAAAAATTAAATTGAAATAAAATAAAAATTATATTAAATTAAATTGAAATTATGTAAATAGATGTGGCGGTATGAAATTTTTTCTACCATAAACAGTTTACCTTTATGAGTGGTGACCGTGTCCTGAGTCAGTCTAGCCATCTCTCTCTCCGCTTCTACCTTTTCCAGCTCCCACTTGCTCTTGTGCTCCGCATACTCTCTGGCCATCTTTTGCTTCTCCTCCACCAGTTCGATATTGTTGCCTCTCTCTAGCGTCAGCTGTTCGTCCATGGCCAGTATGCGGTTGTCCCTCTCTCGCACAGTGGCTTTAAGCTCTTTAACGAGCGCTTCCAGGGATTTTAGCGGCTCCAGTTTCGTCCTAAAGAAGAAAACAAAACAATGTGATCATTATAAGATTTTAACTGAGAAAATTTAAAATCAAAGTTAAATTCAGTGGACTGTGTAGAGAAGTGATTTTATGTAGTTTATTTTTTAAAAAGTATAAAAACGATTTATAACCGACATATGTGGACCCAAAAACAATGAAGAAGAGTCTCTTTACATTAATGATTCCAACTCAAACTGATGTTTGAAACTACCACCATTACTATAAGCGGAAAGTGTTGTTTGTGCAATGATGGAAGACTGATCTATCAGAAGATTTAAAACCGTAATGCCTCATATGTTACATAAAATACTGAATTACAAAATTGACTGTCCTGAATTGCTTCAATTAAGATGAAACCCGAAGGTGGAGTAATTTGAAAAATAGATTTTACTAAATTGTTGCTGTCACTGTTGCTCTTACTCCACCGGATATTGGGCGAAAGGGCAATGCACCTCGGGCTACTAATACCTAACTAAAATCGAGGTTTTGTATTCCCCACTTTTCTCCTCCAAAAGTGGACTGATTTTCAATTTTTTTTACCAACTGCATAAGAAAAAACTATTCTATGTCTGTACGTTTTGCTTTTTTAAAAAAAACATTGTCTAGTTTGTATACTGAACGTCTTTTGACGGCGTTTAAACCAGTCAATTTATAGATTTTTGGAAGGTTATAACTTCTATAAAAAGTAACTTATCAAAAAAAAACAAAAAGTACTGACACGCTAGTAGTTGATATCTATTTTATGAAAAAACAATATTTTCTCTAGGGTTAAAATCCAGAGAGATAAATAGGGAATACGTTTGTATGGAAAAATCACCGCTGGGTATCCCCTTAATCAACATCCATATACCCAAAAGATCTTGCCGACATTTACTACCCTTTACAACACCAGGACACTGTCTTATCAAAATTCCCCAATTCTGAGAATTCACGGTCTTGGAAATAAATACTCTGTTCTGGGAGATATATTTCACCTTAAAAATAATCCGTATAAATAATATTGTTTATTCTTTTATATATATATCGAGACACAAATAGTACATAATTTCTTCAACTTTTGTTTATATTGAATATCTATTTATGTGAGACTTCTTATCATTTTTAACAATGTATTTTATTTTATTATATCCTTTTGTTGTTACATTTTTTTCATAGCATTATGTTTTCTTTACTATTTAATTTTGAAGCGTTTAAAATAACTGTGATACTCAACTTATAAACTAGAATGTAAAAGCCCATTAGTGAGTGTAATAAATAAATATATGTAATGCATTGTCCACTCAGCTATTAACCGTAATATTTTACATAAATGATACCATTGTTACCGTCAAGTCTAAATATTTTGTTTATTGCCGGGTTGCAGGTCACCCAGCTCCTACTAAAAGGTAATTCACACAAACCTCAGCAATCAAAGAAGGATAAGATTCCATCATGTGAGATTCTTCACAAATGTATGATCTGCTTGCTGCCCTAATGCAGGGCAATTGGAGTGGGGATCATGACAATGGAAGAATGACTAAAGAAGGCCAAGATTCCGTTACCTGAGGTCCTCTACATCCTTTTGCAGGTGCACAATCTGTTTCTATCAATTCTATTCAATCTAACACCTGATTCTAAGTGGGGATCATGACAATGAAAGAATGACTACAGAAGGACAAGATTCCATTACCTGAGGTCCTCTACATCCTTTTGCAGGTGCACAATCTGTTTCTATCAATTCTATTCAATCTAACACCTGATTCTAAGTGGGGATCATGACAATGAAAGAATTACTACAGAAGGACAAGATTCCATTACCTGAGGTCCTCCACATCCTTTGCAGGTGCACAATCTGTTTCTATCAATTCTATTCAATCTAACACCTGATTCTAAGTGCGGATCATGACAATGAAATAATGACTAAAGAAGGACAAGATTCTGTTACCTGAGGTCCTCCACATCCTTCTGCAGGTGCACAATCTGTTTCTATCAATTCTATTCAATCTAACACCTGATTCTAAGTGGGGATCATGACAATGAAAGAATGACTAAAGAAGGACAAGATTCTGTTACCTGAGGTCCTCCACATCCTTCTGCAGGTGCACAATCTGTTTGTTGTCCTGTTGAAGGTCGCCCAACCGCTGCTGCAAAGAGATGATCTTGTTCTCCAACCCCTTATTGAGCTGCTTCACATGCTCCACGCTGCGGGCTTCCGCCTTCAGCTTTCTGAACTTGCGGCGCGCTAGGAATCGCCTCACCTGACAAGCAAATTTGAGGTTAAGTTGAGGAGAAAAACAGCCAGTGGAGAACAATTGTGGAGAAGGCCAAACCAACCTGGAATGTGATGTTACTGTGAGGATTTTAGAAGACAATGAAATCAGTTGGATAAATAAGGTTTAAGAAAAATGCTTACCATATACTGCATGAAAAGTGTTTTTACTAAGCAGAAATCCTGCACGAAAGAAGTAGTAAAAACTCTCAAAACATAAGCTCTGGTGTTATGAAATTTTTTCTGTCTGAAAGTTTTAGGTCAACAACTCTTTGGCTCTCAAAGTCATTTACATTGTGAGCTTTGAAATTATCTATTTAACCATAAAAAAATAAGATGCCGTATTGTTTATTAGGTATTGTCAGGTAGTATTTAAAAGCCCCGTTACTTATAAACACGGTGTTAATATAATGCGGCGTGTAAGGTCAGAACAGTGAAAAACTTGACTTATTACCAAGGATTTTGTATGGATAAAACTTAAGTCTGACATAAGGCCGGCTTTATTATACCAACGATAAACTGACATATAAGTATTTTTTATAGTTGACAGTAGATTTTTAATAAAAAGAAAAACAAAATAAAAGTGGTCCCATGATAGACCCTTGGGGAGCACCAAAAATTGTTGTAAAACACAAAAAGTGCACTTCTGATCACTGTGTCTCTGCTGCTTGTATATTAAGTAAGACAGAGAAAAGAACTCACAGCGGCCTGGCAAATGATGACCTGCTTCCTCATCTTTGCGTAGCGGCGGCGGGCTAGCCAGCCTCGCACCGTCTTCTGAATGATGATGGCCTAAAAGAAAAACATTGTTGCATTAGTTAGGAAGTTCTTTTTGGAATATTTTAGGGTGAACCCTTGGAATGTAATACTGCTGTCATATTTAAATAACTATTTTCACAATTTACGGTCAGTTATACTAACAGCCCTGTTTCTGCGAATGCGCTGGTACGCCCTCCTTGCCAGTACGCCTCGGCAGCGTGCCTGTAGCCCGAGCGCCGTGCGTCGGAGGCGCTGATAGCGGACACGCTCCAGCCAGCCACGCACTGTCGCTTGTATTATAATGGCAGCTCGCTTTCGACGCAGTTCTTGCGCCAATCTGGAAAGAGAAGAGATGGGTTAGTGATTGAAACGCTTTACCTTAACCTGATAAACGCGGATATCATACATGAGAGGTATAAAAGCAAAAATGCCACTCTCCAAAAGTACTGTTTTCGGTAAATCACAAAAAACCGATTTAAAGAATACTACGCATTTTTTGTGTGATTTTTTAGTAATAATAATTTTTAGTAACAAGTATAATCCAAAATGAATTATGTATAATAAAAAATGTCAAACTAATGTGTTCATTGGCCATGTTGAATTTATTTTGAATTCAGGCTTGTGATTGGCTTTTGTGGAGGGTGATGATTTTGCATCTAAACCGTATTTTGATTTCGATTTTTCCATGATTTGCGGTTGATTTTTCTAAGGATCTTAATAATAACAATAACAATGATCTTAGCCATATTATAATGTTCAGATTTTCTCTTAAAATTAGTTACATTTTTTAAATAATAATGATAATAATGTTTGGAATGTGAAAATCTGATGGATGAACCACTTTTGTAATAACCTTCTGGTTAGGTATCCCCGGGTATGATCCCAGCCATTATTATTAAAGATTGGGAGAGATTATTATATAGAGAGCAGAAAACATGTAAATCTGATGGGCAGCAGTATGTAAGTTAGCAGTAATAACCTTCTGGCCAGGTATCCGCGGGCGTATCGCTGCAGGCCGCAGACGGCCGCCCGCAGCCGCAGATAGGTCTTGCGGGCCACGAAGGCCCGGAGCTGCGACTGCATGATGATGCAGCACCGCCTCAGGTGCTCTGCTCTCAGCTTCTCCAGGTAGGCTACCTGGAATGTCAATCAACTTCAACTGGTAATAACATGACATATAAAGGCACTATTTCTTTAAACTTACAATTATTCCAAGTTCTCATAAATGGTCGAATCCAATCAGAACCAAAAGAAATAGGCATATTTTATACAGATGTGAACTCAAGAAAGTCTTTTCAAAGCAAATTTGTAATAATAAGAGATATTCCCGTGTAAATCTAAATTTAGCAGCCAATTACCAGCGCGGTCAGCCGGCCAATTTCAGATTTTCAAAATAAGATCGCAACAATACTTTATTTATAATCCTATAATAATAATAATATATTCAAAATTTGTCAAAGAATTTGTATATAAATATGCGAAAATCAGTCATTTTAAATACATGTAGGATTACCATTTGAAAATATTACCATTTGTTATTTCGGCTACTGGCATTATACCTAGCTCTCTCATTAAAAATTTAGGCGTATTAGATTTGTCAAAGAATTTGTATATAAAAATGCAAAAATCAGTCATTTTAAATACATGTAGGATTACAAAAGATTTTCTAGATATTTTATAATGAGGGATCAGTAGGATTTATCGGTCAAATTAGGAATTCCACCGAGCCGAACCCTCTGATATGAAAATATCTGGAGTCGGTGAATTATTTTCCCGTTTAATAGTCTGGTAGGTTAATATGTTGTTCTTGTATTGATTTGTATTAATTATACTTGCATAGCGTGGATTTACTAGATGATAATTTTTATGGAAAAGTGTGTGAAAGGGTTTAGTTTTTCCTATGGGGAAAACAATTACCGGCGCGGCCAATTACCGGCGCGGTCAGCCGGCCAATTTCAGATTTTCAAAATAAATTTGCAACAATACTTTATTTATAATCCTATAATAATAATATATTCAAGATTTGTCAAAGAATTTGTATATAAATATGCAAAAATCAGTCATTTAAAATTCATGTAGGATTACGAAAGATTTTTTAAATATTTATATTGAGGGATCAGTAGGATTTATAGGTCCAATTAGGAGTTCTACCGAGCCGAACCCTCTGATATGAAAATATCTGTAGTCGGTGAATTATTTTACCATTTGCTTGTCTGGAAGGTTGACATGTTGTTCTTGTATTGTTTTGTATTTATTATACTTATATAGTACAATTGCATAGCGTGGATTTACTAGATAATCATTTGTGGAAAAGTGAGTGGAAGATTTAACCCGGACATAAAGTCGGAATAGCTTAAATACAATGAATTCTAATATTTAGAACACAAGAATCAGGTGGAAATGCAGTATTTGTTCTACCGGTATTTCAATGGAAGATGCTCCAAAACACTGACCCTTTCGGCACCGATGTGTAGTTATATTTGTCACATGAGAACAAGCTAGCCACAGGCTAGCTAACAGGGTAGCCTGGGTGTCACGGACGTAAACAGTAAGCTAGAGGAACGACAGTTGAGATGGTATGGTCACATAAAACGGAGACCACCAGACCACACAGTGAAGCAGGTAATGTCTATGGAGCTTCATCGACAGTCATCCAGAGGAAGACCAAAGAACTCTTGGATGACTCAATGCTCCAAAATCCTAAGTAGAAACGGCCTGGATGAAAGCGATACCCAGAACCAAAGAAGCTACAACCTGAGAACGAGGAGAGCCGACCACAACGGCCTACCTAGGTAATGAGTTGGGACAGTGCAAGGAAGAAGAAGAGAGAACAGGCTGTTTCTACGACTTGTTCTTGAGCAACAGCTCGGCTGTGGGACGATATGCGGTCTTCTGTGTTTCCTCCCTAGTACAACATAGGTCTCTTCCACTCCTTCCTCTCCTCAAAAAGACATTCCACACAGCATCCCATGAAAATATCATATATTTTCCTCAGGGCCTCGTGTGTAAAAATGCATTTTACGCTAATGAAAAAAAATTCACGTTTAAATCGAAATTCTACATTGCCGATTTTCGGTACGACTGGTGTATAAATTTAAGATATTCCAAGTAATCCCCGTGGTTCCCAATGAAACCTATCTTCGTATGCATAATGTACTGCCTTTTGTTTACACGGTATTCTGTGGAACGTACCCACCATCTAAAAACAAAATTACGAATATTGTCCCATACCTGTCCCGCCCTGAAGAAGATCTTGGTCTTGCCAAAGCGGTACTTGTCCTCGTCCTTGATGCAGTTGCAGATGATGTTGGAGCATGTGTCCTTGTAATCTTGTCGGTTGATGGCCTTGGAGTGGCAGAGCACTCGGTATCTAGATAACAAAAACAAGTCATTGACGTATTTGAGGGGTTCAGCAAACTTGATCAGATCAATGCCGTTACAATACATCTAGATCCGTTTATCGTCTCGAATAACCCCAATTAACCCCAAACGTGATAACACTTTTATGTTTCCAGTAAATTCTAGATAAAAACCTTATTTATGTGTGACAAAGATAGATACATATTCAAATAAAATGTATGTATGAACTGAAAGAGCAAGAAGCGATTACATATTCAACACACATTTTCATGAACGAGCTTGTATTCGGAGGACAGACTCGATTCTGCTTCACGAGATGCTGCGGAGGATTTCCAAGGTCCTGACCTGGAAGTATTCCAGTTCCTGTCTTCTGGCCTTCCGGTGTGTTCCTCGTCCTTCTTTCGAAGTGTTTAGCTTAGCTTAGAATTACGCCTTAGGTAAGTTCTACCATAATACTCATGACACTTATCGTTTTATTTTGTTTCTCAAAAACCACAATTTGTATCTAATAATATGCCTTTTTGTTAAAATATATTTTGCCACTTTTTTATTTTAGAGTGGAAATCGTAACCATTCTTCACAGTAGAAACAATACACCGCAAACCTGAGATGGTCTCATATAGATAACCCACCGTGTTATTACATTACATTTGATGCACAACATTACATTTGCCGCCCAACATAATAACACTTGTAAAATATCAACATGACATTTGGTGCCCAATGTTATTTTAGGTATTTTTTATTTTTATAAAAGTCCTGGGTACACGTAAACTATTTCTGTTGCTTTGGAGACGGGTTCCAATTCATTTGGTATTGTGATTTTAAAATTAAAGTTTCCCCCGGGGAAATACTGCAGAGATCATGGAATTCTTCACAGCGATTTTCCATGTTACCTGAGGAAGAATTCAGAGTATGGCCAGCGTGAAGGGAAGCCAGCAGCGGAAATCCTGATTGTCTCCAGAACACCGCAAGCCCTGAAAAACAAAAACGTAAGTAATTAAAATTGTTGTAATTATCGGAGATTCTTAAAAAATAAAATTTCAAAGACTTAGTTAGTCAATACAATGTGTACTAGCTTACAAATTCATCACCCCAAAACTGGGCAGTTATCCAATTAGTAAAAGCGGCAGGTTATAATATATTAACCTCTCGTAGGCCGCAGTCCCCCCGGCGGGTCCGGATCTTTGAAGCGATTTTGCCCCTTATGTATAAAGAAATTGTATGAAGAACAAGGTCAGAATAGCTTGGGCCATTCTCGTTCTTGACATTACGAATTACTGGATAGCATTTAGCCACTCCAAATAATTCATATTAATTGCTAAAGACACGCCGGGCACCAAAGATGGCGGACAAAATGGCTGCCGCTTGATAATATGATAGCTTTCACATTCGAAGTCTATATTTATTCATTGTTTTTTATATAAATCCATTGTGGAAAGCACAGATTTGAGTGATTATTAGGAAGTTCGTTATATCTACATTATTTTGATGTAATTTTTGTAATACATCACAAAAGAAATGTTATAAAAATCGAATTGGTAAGAAAGGTGAGAACTGTCAAATATTTTACGTCGTATTGAAAAAATATATTTTTTGTATGCTGGCCTTCAACAAGTTAATGGCGTACAAACAAAATATTGTAAAAATTAAAGCAGTTAAGTAAAAAAAAAACAAAAGTTGCAATCGATCTATCGTAAAATTTCCATTTATTATTGGGTAGTGTATGCACGGGGGTGGGAAAAATCTAGGATTTTAATAAGAACAAATTTTCACTATTACAATTAAATTTTGATAAAAAACAAATTATGTTGAATGTGTTACATATATCAAAATCGTGTAAAAACGGAATTGACAGTACAGTCAATTTTCAATTTGGGAGGCAGGTATGGATACTGCCGCCCTGGGAACCATCTATCACCCCAAGTGGTTCGCTATGTTTGGTGACTCAATAAGGGTGCCCGGGTTCATGGGGTGAGGTTTATCTAGGTCTTGGCAGCGGATGCGTTTTCACATCTACTGCATGACGGGCCGGATCGGGAGATTAGTTGAGGGAAACCTTTTGAACTCTCCAGCAGGTCTCTCTCGACCCATTGCCTTGCATCGCAATGAGAGAGATGAATTCATACATCCATCACTCCTGGATACATTAACCTGTCATTGGCCGTACGCACTCCGGTGTACCATCGATTTTGGAAGCGATTTTGTTCCTTATGTATAAAGAAATTGTATCAAGAACAAGGTCATTATAGCTTGGGCCATTCTCTTTCTTGACGTAACGAAATACTGGATAGCGTCTCGCCTCTCGGAATAATTTTAATAAATTGTCTATGATGCAACAGGCATGAAAGATGGCCAACAAAATGGCCGCCATGTAAAAATTTGGACGGAGTTGGTTTAGAAACTCTATATTCTTTTTCGTTGTTTGTTTTTGGGGTGTTATGCCGTGTTGTGCTACCTCCTTCTTTAGCCGACGTCTCGGACAGCGTTGCAGTGTCCATCATCAGGGCAGATCCGGCAGATCCGACGATGTGTTTTAGAAGGATCGCCGGATCTGCCCTGATGATGGACACTGCAACGCTGTCCGAAACGTCGGCTAAAGAAGGAGGTAGCACAACACGGCATAACACCCCAAAAACTAACAACGAAAATGCTTTTGGCCGTGAAAATCTAAAAACGTATCTCTATATTCTTTCATTGTTTTTTTATATAAATTCATTGTGGAGAGAATAGATTTCAGGTATTATCAGAAAGATCGTTTTATCTACATTATTTTCGCGTAATTTTTGTAATAAATCACAAAAGAAATGTTATAAATATTGGATTCGCAAGAAATGTCAAATTTCTTATGTCGTAATGAAAAAATATATTTTTCCTATGCTGGCTTTCAAAGGGTTAATCCCAAGATTCCTACACATCCCTCATATCTTTTTCTTTCCCAGAACATTCTCTCCTTCCTTTCCCTAAAAAGACCCTCCACACAGCATCTTCAAAGATGACATAGGCCCTGAGGGAATTTTTTTTTCTCAGGGCCTATGTCATCTCTTTTTTCTGGAGGTAATGTAAAAAAAAGTGTAATTTACCTGAGTTGTTGAACGGCACGGGCCGGGTCATATCCAAATGGGCGCTTGTCGTCGTTGGGCTTGATGCAACGCACGTAATGCGGGGTGGTAGAGTTCAACGATGTCATCAGTGCCTGCAGAGAGGAGCGGAACTGCGCTCCCACCGTCTGCTTGTGTTGCTTGCTCAAGGAGCTGGGAGCAGACTGAAATACATATTTTTCTTTACTTCAGCCTTATTATTCAGTTGTCTCATGTGTGACTACCCCCATTCAAGTGTATCCCTTATATTATGATCCATAAAACACACGCATTGTAGTCGGAGATATGACTGCGGAAATCAATGGTTGATTATGGGTTTTCAAAATGACACAACTATGGGAATAGCTTGGCGAACAGTGGACACTGGGAAGGAATCTGACTTATCTTAATTTCACACAGCACATTATTGTGAGGTTTGAAATTACGGCACCTAGGGGGTCGAGCACTGCACAAGTTTCTGTAAGAATCGATAAAAGTCACCGAGAAACAGGAGGTGATAATTGCAAGGGTTACTTCAATGGACACCTATCAAACACACTGAAAGACCACTAGATGGTGATGATTGCATAGAGCAGGGGTGGGGAGCCTGCGGCCTTAGCCTCTCGAGAAGCATGGCCGTACAAGTACGGCCAGAATAAAAAAGTCTACAAGGAGTATGGCCATACTATTACGGCCGGGTGCCTAACACGTGCCCGAATAAAAAATACGGCCAGAATGAAAAATACTCTAAGGAGTATGGCCGTAATATTAAGCATGCCCAAACTACTTCAGCTCCTGCGGTCGGTAAAGAAGGGATTGACTGCTAGTGACACCGGAACTGCCAACAGCCAACGCAATGCAAGCCATTTGAATGGGCAAGATGTAGTCTTATCGAGTATTGAATGTTATTATTGTCATTTAACGGGGAGACAATATATTTCATTTTAAACATTTACTTAGCGTTTTAATATTGCTAACAATACATATTAAAGATAAGATATAAATGTGGAATTGGAGAACAATTCCCGTAAGGGACGGCAAGAAAGTTATAATAAATAAAAATTCTTTTTTTGTTAAATCCAACAGGTAAACAATACCGTACTTGACAAAGTGACATTTTTATTTTTGCCTTTAGCTAACCTAGTAGAGGTAATATACGAAGGCAAAATGAATATAAGATCTACACTACAATTGCAGTGATTCGTACCGTGCATGGGCACTTCAGATAGATTCTTCAACAATGAAATTGCAGGGCTTCATCCCCTAGGGATTATAACGTATTCTCATGTAGTATAACGTCTTTTGTCTACACAAGAAATGCAGTTTTAAAAGAAACAAGAGTAATGAGATGAAGGACTATCTACTCACACTGCCCATGCTGGCAGATATCTTCACCCTGACGGAGGGCACGGGCCCCGGCACTTTCAGCTGGCTCTCTCGAGCGGGCTCGCATAGGATCACTAGTAGGCTGCAGGAACTAGCCCGCGCCAGTTGCACTTGCTCCTCAAGCACGGTGTCGCGGTTTTTGTCCAGGAAGCCAGCCGCCATATACGTCACGTCGTCCGCAAAGTGCTTTATCACGAACGCTGGAAATTATACAAATGTACATATATAATGTGAATATGTACCACCAAAGATTCCCAACTGCTCCCATCTGGAGTCAGTGAGACTACGGCATCCTCAATTGGGGTATGTTGTGAGACTGAAGTTAGTGGGAAGGGGAAGGAGATGAGCAAGAGCAAGGTGGGGAAGAACCTGGCTATTCAGATCTGCTATTCCAAGCAACGTTTCAATTCTGAATGGTGGTCTCATAAGGCGATAATGAGAGTATCTTTCTCTCTGGAACATGCCGCAATTATATTTTATCGCATTCTTTTTAATTAATTAATTGTAAAAAAAACCCAAATTAATCAAATAAAATTTATTTGCACCTACGACTTTCGGATCGCTAGTCGAGAGCCTTACCTCTCGACCACAGAGGCCGTCATATATGACTTGGACTTGGACTTGGACAAATGACTTGGACTAGAACATTAGTGTGCCTTGACCAACATTAGGGTACTAACTTTTGTTGAGTCAAGAAATCTTGTTTTTTTGGAATGCTGGGTCTTGAAGAGTCTTACGTTTCAGGAGCAATGTAACACATAAGCTGACAAATTATTCCACAGAACGATTAAGTTGTAAAAATTACCTTTTCCCATGAGACAAATGATAATCTTATACAAATGTTAGGGATGCGTTTGACGTCTCCCAACTGTGCATCGGTGATGAAAAAGATGAAGATAGCTCTTTGGAGCACCCACCATTGCAATGTAAGCAGAATATTCCCGACTGTCATCTATGTCCCAAGGACTGCAATTCATTAGTTGAGATCGGCCTTTCCTGTGGGCAATAAGTTGTGACAAAGAAACCTCACAACAAAGTGAAACCTTTTCATAAAGTGAAACCTTGTGACCAAGTTATTACCTTGTGAGAAAGCGAGCATGGCTCAACACATTGTAAAGGCAGTAAACCTGGCCTCAATTATTTTTACACACATTATTTGAAAAGAAATAATATTCATTCCACATACCCTGCGAGTGAAATCTCGGCGTGAAAAAGTGTTTGGACGCAGCGCAACCTCGTTGCAGCTTGGCAGCCCAGCTGGCGTCGCTGCCCTGCGGCATCCGGCACTCCTCATCCAGCAGGTCTAGAACACCGAGTCTCGACTCGATCAGCTCTATGCATGGCTGGTTGTCGTAGAAGTGGATCATGGTCCAGGTTATGTCTTCCTGAAAACAATTCGATGAAACATTAGATTCTAGAAAAGTAGTAGGGGTTGAGGACGATGCACGAGCCTTGTATTGATGCTTTAATGCCAGAAGATTACGCTGAACATTGAGTGCGATTTCAAAGGGAATGTCCAGGCAAAGTTGAGAGAAACTACTCAATAGGCTGTGCGAGGAGAGGCTGGGCCTGCTATGGACAGAGATTGCTAAAGTAATTTAGGATAAAGATGCCTGGAGACACGTTGTGGAGGCGAAGGAACCCCAACCCGAATAGGACAAAGCGAAGAAGATGAGATAAGATTGGGTTTAAACCAACGGTCCGTTTAGGTATTTCCACGACCGTCACATTTGATTGATAATCAAATCGACGATTAGCAATACTTGGCATTAGATTTTCGTCACATTTGACGTTGTTTTCGAATCAGCAATTAGTGCTATTTTGAATATTCGCCTAATCATACTTTGCTCTTGCGCCATTAAATTATCTTATTGTGTAAGACTCAATACTAATTAGTAAATAAATAATATAAATGTGGTCCAAACAGCGTACCCTGAGGTACTCCTCTTGCTCCAGTTTAAAGACATGGGAGTTGAACTGCTGCTGGAGTTTTTCATTGGCATAGTTGATGCAGAACTGCTCGAAAGAGTTCACTTCGAAGGTCTCAAAGCCGTATATGTCCAGGACACCTGAAAAGAGCAGCTGGGTTAAGGCAAGAGTAAGGGTCGGAGGAATAAAACAGATGATACTATTTTAAATAAACAAGCCAATAATAGAGTCAGTGGGACTATGAAGAAAGTTATATAATAAATATATAGATCTATAAAAAAGGGACGGGAAGTTGTCAAATTTTGTATTATTTGTGTGTACTCAGCAGTTCATTTTGGTCAGTTTGCGGTGGAGTCAATATCACAGGAATGAGTGATGAGTCAAAAATATTAAAAGTTTAAACAAAAGTGGTCACAGGCCCTTGCGGAACTCGGTGTTCCATAAATCCAGAATCAAAATCCAGGACCAAGGTGCTAAACGTTCTACTACAGAGGTTGTTGAAAATAAGTTTACATTAGTTAAGTTAGGTTAAGTGTAGGTTACGTTAGTTTATTTAAATTTAATTTAAATTGCCTTGGCCCTGACAGTTTGAAAATGGCCTTGTAAGCCGAAACAGCTGTCACAATAATAAAAACTCAAACACTTGCTGAACTTAATAATAAACATTATTAAATTTAATTTAATTTTTTTTTTTTTAAATTAAATGAAGTTCTACAAATTAAACACAAAACAAAGTGTAGGTTAAGTAAGGTTAGATGTAGGTTAGGTTAAGTGTAGGTTAGGTTAGGTTAAGTTTAGGCTAGGTTAAGTTTAGGTTAGGTTAAGTTTAGGTTAGGTTAGGTTAAGTGTATGTTAGGATAGGTGTAGGTTACATTAGGTTAGTGGTATTGAGTAAAATGACTTGCCTATCCTGAGTTGCGTAGGCTGCTCGCACCTGAGCGCCCTGTTGGCCCCCTCCACCAGCCAGGAGAACAGGCTGGCATACAGGTGCTTGGCCAGCGCATCCCTAGCTCCCCGCGCCGCCCCCGCGCTCAGCGGTGACTCGATGGTCTCCGAGCGAGACACCAGCGAGCGGTGCGTGAGGCGCTGAGACAACAGCGCTGGCGAGATACCTGTCAGCTGGCAGAAGGCGAACAGATGGCGGTCGTCGGCCTAGAATAAGTTAAGTGGATAGTGATAAGTGACAAGTGACGAGTGATTAGACATCGGATTGTATGCACTAACAATGGTATGCTAATATGTTCGGATTTGGGAAATTTTGAATCACCAAAGTTCTTCCAAAATATTGTATCAATTACAGTTATATCGACAGTCACCTTCAAAAATCTCGTAATAGATTTTAAAAATTCACAAGAATATCGACCACCTCAAATATGAAATATAAAATGACTGAAATAGACATTAACACTTGGTGTGCCGATGCAAAATTTTCACCGTCCGCCAACTACTTCTGTAATAACTTATTTGTTTTTTGCAAAATGATGTTTGTAAATTGTACCATCTTACCAGATAATGTTGTTATAAATATAATGATAAAAAATAGTATATAATCTAACATAAGTAGTTTCCCCAGAATAGCTCAGAGAAACATTTGTTTTATCGTGCCGCCGTATCCATGTATACATATATACACATTGGTACTCAAGCAATTAACCTGTTGAAAGTTGTAGTAGAAAATCCTCAGAATACACTCAATTACTGGATGAAAATATGCAGAGCTGTGTGAATATTACCTTGTTTTGTGCAAATATCAGAATAAACTATATATTTTTTTTGCAATTATTTATATGTTTATAATGTAACCGACGAGTTCATCGAAAATCAATTCATCAAAAATCCATTCATCGAATATCAATTCATCGAAAGCAAATTTACAAAATACACAAAAAAATGGTTAGGTTAGGTTACGTTAGATTAGGTTAGGTTAGGTTTAATTTTAGTTAGTTGAACTCGTTTTCGAAGAACTCGTTTTCGATGAACTCGACGTGAATATAATACATATATGGAATTAATAATATGCATTTCATAGTAAGACATTTCCCCGGAATAGTTAATTTTATCTAAAAATGAAATAAATCTTCCACTTAAGGGAACAACTGAAAAAAAAAAAATTTATACAAACATATACACTGGTTTTATTATTTCTACATAAACCTGAATAATAAGCCTAATAATACAATAATCTAAAGGTGTTACTGATGAGTGATAAGTGATGAGTGAGGAGTGATGAGTGATAGGTAATAAGTGATGAGTGATGAATCACCTGTATCTGGCTGGTGTCCCCGCTAGTGTCGTTGCCTCCCTCCTCCACGGGCCCGGGGGATATGGTGATATTGCCCAGGTGCAATATGGCCGCTAGCACGATGAACATGTCCTTTTGTTCTTTATCGCTGAAGCCCAGTGTCACCAAGGCCTGGAATCAGTTAATCAAGATTTGTCACAAAACTGGATGGAACATCACCAAATATAGATGATTAACGAGACTTTTCAGGGTCCAAGCTGCTGAAATGAGATTCTCGAGAGTGGCAGGAGGCAAAACGGGATCGAATAAGAAGCTCGACGATCCAAGATGGCCTTAAAATCGAACCCCTGCTACCTGAATCTTCAGATAAAAATCACAAATGAGGTGGCTTAGTCACACTTTAGGAATATCAGAAGACCGAATTTCACTGAAAATATTAAGTGCAATTCCAGAGGGAAGACGTCCAGTTGTGTAAGCTTCAATTCTAGTTAGTAAATAAATAATATAAATGTGGTCCAAATAGCGTACCCTGAGGTACTCCTCTTGCTCAAATTTAAAAACTTGGGAGTTGAACTGCTGCTGGAGTTTCTCATGGACATTGACATAAAGATTAGAAAAATTTGTACCCTTTGAGCGCCGATTTACTCAAGTGCTAATCTGAAAACAATGCTTTCTGTTTGTGGGATTGTGACCCTCAGCACACTACAGAGTTATTAGGTCGCGGAAGCTCGGCATTTCAAAGGCTAAACATCACAACAAACTCTGTTGCGGCTCTTTTAAAAGCTGTTTTTCATGACTATTTTTTTTCTTTATTTATACTTTTAATGTTATCTTTAAAAACACATAAAATTTTTAATTTTGTTTTGAATTAAAAAATGAAGAGACAGCAACGCCTAGAGGTACCCTGTCAAGGCGATGGGCCCCCGACCCGAATAGGACAAGGAGAAGAAGATGAAATGAGATTTTTCACTGCTAAAAACAGGGTCAAAAAAGTCTTTAAATGGCACAACGTGTCAGTGAAAAAGACATGTCGTCGTTGATACTGCAATACGTTGTACTGAGAAGTGACGAATTAGATTATCCATGGTGATACCACCTTGAGAAATAACAAATTGCAATTTAATCTGTAGGTATATTATTACTGTTCTTAAACATATACATGGCATTTTGATACAATGCAAAGATCATAAATTTGGATACTTGTCCATCAAAAACATAAAATACCTTTTTTTACGACCTATTGCAGTATCAACAATGTTCAGGTATGTCTATATGCCAGCGCATGGAACCTATCCTAGATGTACCATATCGACTTACTTGAGGAAACTAATTCTGTGAGTCTGAAAACTAGGGGGAAAGCAAGTCTAGCTATTTTGTCTTTCAAAATTTGGAGCAATTTTATCGATATTTTCCCCATTCCTCTCGGGATGCTATGATTTATATGTACCAGACCACTTCTATCCAGAGTCGATACAATGACCTATTCAGAGTACCAAATGGCAAAACCGACATCCTGGCAAAGCATAGCATGACGAGGGGAGTGGTGCTGTTAAATTACCTTGCAAAGAATTTGGATGTAAGTGACAAAATGACTTGAAACAATTATGTATTGAAAAGTCACCTAGCTAAATAATATAAGGCTAAATAAAATTGTACAGTAAAGGTAGATTCAGACTGGACGACGTACGTACGCATCGCTACGCCAAACAATGCTTAGCAACCCATACATTTTCTATGAAAATGGCCACAGACATCGCACGTCGCGATGCGTGTGGCCAATGAGATTCTAAAACATAAATTTTCATTGAAAATCTATGGTTGCTAAGTAGCCCAGATATTGTTAGGCGTAGCGATGCATACGTACTTCGACCCAGTCTGAATCTACCATAACTGAAATAAATATTCTGTTGTACAATAATAAAAAATAAATAAATAAATGATGTACATATTGCCATGAGAAGTGAGTTAGGTTAATTTACCTCCTTGGTATCTTTAAAAGCTTTGAGGTCATCCACTCCATCGATGAAGGGGTCGTCCCCTTGATTCAGGAAGCGGAAGGTATCCTGGTGATCTGCAAAACATATCATTTTATAGAGGGTAATTGACGCTGAAAGAAAGAACAACTAACAAGGCGCAATTACGCCCTACTGTAGAGTCAGGTATAAGTTTGATTCTTGCTAAAAGTTTGTGCAAACTGTTCTGAAATATCCTCTTATTTATTTGTTTTTTATCAACGGTCAATTATACAATAAACATGTACATTGCATATTATGACATATTTAAAAATCATCAATAAATATTAAGAGTGAGATTATAAGAGTGCAAAGGTGATGCAATCTGAATAAAAACACAAGAAGAGAGAAAATCAGATGAAGACCTATACATCGCTATTCCCATATTATATAAACAGGTAGTGTATGTGATAATTTTTTTGTTTTGCCTCACTGTTCATCATCATCATCACAACCATGTCCTGCGTCTTATTGCTATTTATGCTTCAACATAATTCAGGAGAGTTAACGAACCTTTAACCTGTCCTGTGCCGTAAATGCGTCGGCGCGCGCGGTACTAATTTTCATATATTTTTTTTAATGCGATTTTAACCCTTAGAAACTGTATGAAGAACAAGGTTAGAATCGCTTGCGCCAATATCTTTTTCACGTAACAGTTAATTTTATGAATCTAGCCCCTGTGAATATTTTTTTTAAAGTAATTTTCTATGACATTCGGCTGTCATATTTTTTTCCCGCTTTACCAGCTGTCAACTTTTTAACCGCTTGGGCAAGCAAGCAAGCTTGTTTTCACGACAATTTCACTGTAGGTAGACATAGGAATGACGAATGCCCCGGACCTGGTTATTAAAGAAGTATAAATGTAATTAATTCTTCGAAAACACCTTTGAAGTTTCACCAATTGTGTGGATGCCCCAATGGAAGTGACTCAGAGGCAGGCTAGGGAAGAGATAAATAGATAGTAATGTGGAAGAGGATTGGAACAGGACGGGAAGTTCTGAGGAGCAAAGCCGAATGAATCGAGACTGCAGCCAGCGGAGAACATTTGTGAAGAAGGCCAAATCCCAAATATAGGATGACAATAACTCTAAAGGCAATTATAGATCAACATACCCAAAAGTAGATGGGGCAACTGCTCTCTGGCGGCACATATCTGATAGAAGATGTGGTAGTTCCTCTCTCCCTTGGCCTGGAAGACGACTCTGGACTTCTCCAGGAGATAGGTCCTCATAGAAGCTCCAACGATGTGGAAACTACGACTGAGGTGGATCTCGATGAACTTTCCGAAGCGGGAACTGTTGTCGTTTCTTGTAGTCTTTGCGTTTCCGATGGCCTGAACATTAAAATGTCTCATTACTGCACAGTCGAAATATTTTGTGTCATAACCTAAAAATATTCTACACTCCATTTTAACGGATTTCTTTGCACTAAGAGTAAAATCTAACACATAGTTAAATGGCGGTTTTCAAATAAAAAAATGGTTTTAATTGAGAAAATTCAACAATTTGCCGATATTAAGCCATATTTTTGATAACAAAATACTTAGATCTACAAGTGTTACTGGCTTTGTTTAATTGTTGTATATTCATGTATATGCGCTGTTTGAATGTAAGACCACAACACTTCAAAATATGAAGTTTTGTGAAAAAAATATTGCAAAACTATTTAAATAAACTAAAGAATCATCTAACACAAAATGAAATTTTCAATGAATTATTAAAATGTAAGGGGCATTTAGAAATAAAATGTTGCTTGAAGTGTCTTTATCTAAGTTTAGTTACCAAATCAGAATAGCCAGATACTTCCAACCTTCTTCTTCCCAATCTCCTTCCCCTCCCCACTCATCCAGCCTCACGACATACGCACCAATTGGGGATGCCATAGTCCAAATGGCTTAACTCATTCCCTTCGAGCTGCTACAATTTAGGGTCGCTATCTTAGGAAGCTTTCTCTCCTCGTCGCCATAATTTATGCCTCTCAAAAAAATGTTTATTTTTATGTAAATTGTACAATGCATTGCCATCTTAAGGTGTTTATTTAATTTTTATAATAAAAAATAAATTTGTGTAAAATAAATAATACACAAAACAAAAAGTTATTAAAAATGAATTCAAGACAAGTTTGCCCATAAATTTCCATTGTGTGTTCAGTTTCAATGAAAATAACTACAGATTCTTTTTACATAACATTTTTACGGCCTCTGTGGTCAAGCGGTAAGACTCTCGACTCCCAATCCGAAGGTCACGGGTTTGAACCCATCATGCGCAAATAAATTTTATTTGATTAGTCTGTGTTATTTCACAATTCGCGGCATGTTCGCTTTAGCCGTTCTTAATGACCAGATCTGAATTGCCAGGTACTTCCCAACCTTTTTCTCCCCTTCTCCTTCCCCTCCCCAATACCTTCAGCCTCACAACATACCCCGATTAGGGATGCCATAGTCTTACTGGCTCCAGACGGGAGCAGTTAGGACTCTTATGTAGTAGACATATAAAAAAAAAAAAAAAAAAATTAACTCCACATTTAAAATTTATTTTATAGTGAATACCTCAAAAGAGTCCCAACTGCTCCCGTCTGGACCCAGTGAGACTAAGGCATCCCCAATTGGGGTATGTTATGAGACTGAAGGTAAGTGGGGAAGGGAAGGAGACGAGGAAGAGGAAGGTGGGGAAGTACCTGGCTATTCAGATCTAGTCACTAAACACGGCCAAAGCCATTTCAAGCAACGTTTCAATTCTGAATGGTGGTCTTGCACCAGGGCGATACTCAGAGTATCTTTCACTCTGGAACATGCTGCAAATATACTAAATATTATTTTAAAATAATTGTGAAATAACACAAACCAATTAAATAAAATTTATTTGTGCATGCCGGGTTCGAACCCGCGGCCTTCGGAATCGGAGTCTAACTCCTACTACGCCGGCCGTCATAGGAGGCCCTGAGGGAAAATATTTTCCTATGTCATCTTTGGGGATGCTGTGTCGAGTCTTTTAAAGGGAAGGAATGAGAGGAAGTTCTGGGAACGAAAAGATATGACGGGGTAGGTAGGAATCTGGGGGTTCCAATTCCATTCCTCTCACTACGGTACAAGGTGATGGGTAGAGAGAGTCCGCTGGAGAGGTAAAATGTCTCCATCAACCAGTCTCTCCAAGCCCGCCACGCAATAGGCGGACAAACGCACGAGCTGCCAAGACCTAGAAAAACTTCACCCCATGAACCCGGGAACCCCTGCTAGGTCAACAAAAGTAGCGAACCACCTAGGTAATCTACGACGGGGGTGTCGGTTATCCAATGAATGATTGATAATGAAAATAAAATGATTATAAATTATTATTTTCACATTTTTTAGAAAAAGAAAAAATAAAACTTATGATATTTACAAATTTTGACTTGAGTTGTTATTGCATTCATGCGGCAATGATTGCTTTTGGAATGCAATATGCTCAATGTCAGATTAAATACATATATTATAAAATGAACAATATATTCAAAAATGGCCATGATTCGAGTTAAATTAAGTTTTCAGAGTTACCAAATTGAAGCACAACTCAATAAATAATCTGAGTTTCAACAATCAACTAAGTCGAAGATACTCTTAGTATCGCCCTGGTGTAAGAAGACCACCACTCAGATTTGAAACGTTGCTTATAATAGCTTTAGCCGTGTTCAGTTACCAGATCTGAATACTCAGATACTTCCCCAATTTTCTCTTAGATGTTGTGCTTTTAACCTCTTGAATGTCGAATGACATTTGCCGACATGATGGCCATGTACCATAGAAAATTAATTACAAAGAATTCCAAGAAGCTACATTACTGAAATTAAAAGCTACGTCTGGATTGATATTGGCGCAAGCGATTCTTTCAAGCGAACTTGTCCTCGTACAATTTCATTATACATAAGAGTTAAAATCGCATTCAATCTCTCATCTGCCACTGGCCCGCTGACAGACGAGAGGTTAAAAGGTATGAGGTATGAGGGGTGAGTAGGAATCTGGGGGTCAGTTAGAGAGGTTAGAAAATGTTAAAAAATGATCTCCCTCTATCATTAAGTGGGCAGAAGCATCTGCCGCCAAGACCTCGACAAACCTCACCCCATGAAACCGGGCACCCCTGCTAAATCACCAAACGTAGCGAACCACTATGGCTATTTATTCAATAATGGTTCCGGGGCGGCGGTTTCCATACCTACCTCCCAAATTAAAAGTAACTATAACAACAAAAAAAAATTATACATACTGGTATTTAAGTTAGGTCAGTACTGATAAATAAATAATAATAATAATAAAGGGACTGGAGTTCCTTATTGAAAATAAAATTGCAACATTTTACATCAAAATTTTGAAAAGTAAATATTCACAATTTTAAAATATATACGTTTTGCAATAAAATCCAAAAAAATTTAATATTTCTGAATGTATCCGAAAACGAAAAACTGTTTTGGAAAGGTGATGAAATACACATTCAAATTTTATAATTTGAAAGAAACATATAATTTTTTTAATATAATAGTTTTGAATGCAAACACAAAAAAGTTTTAAAAATGGCTCACCTTACATTTTTTCTAACTAAATTTACGTATAATAAAAATAAAAAAGCACACACACATAATTTATTTTGCAAATGTATTATAAACATTACCATTAACTCCTTTTTTGCCATCAATAGCAATCACTATTTTGACAGATCAATTAAGTGTGTGTCCAGAGTGAGTTGATTGCGCGACCGCGGGTGCAAAATATCAATCATATAAAATTTGCGTCTGTGGCCGGCGTGACAAGCAGTGGGTCGAAGCGAGATTAGGCGCATCATTTTCAATTGTTTCTATCCGTTCGCTACAGCCATACTGACCGGCCTAACTACAAGTACCCTCCAAGTAAGCATCCGCGCAAGTCACCGCGCATTCACTATGGCCTAAAAGAATACATATTGCAAAATATCAGAGGCTCTAAAAGTGACTCACCTCCATGATGGGACTGGAGGCCAGTACTTTGCGCTCCACCTGTGTCTCTGAAGAGCTGCCCCCCACCGTGGCGAAGTAGCGCATTGCGTACTTTGCGGATACAGTCTTACCCGCTCCTGATTCGCCGCTCACTACAAGTGTGAAAGAATACAATGTTTTACTAATTGATTGTTTTTCGTGCACATGTGCGTGCTCTTATACCATCCACGATGGAATTTTTCAGATGCAATTTTAACTTTTATGCTTTGACAACTGTATAGAGGACAAAATCAGAATCGCTTGCGCTAATGTCACTGTAGATTCTAATTTTTATTTCATGTAGCCTCTATGACAGCTTACAAAATAATTTGTCTACGATTGTCAAAACTCTTTGGCATCGTGAAAATGAAAATATTTGAATTTTCAAAGAAGTTTATTTCTTTTAAAATACCTTTTGATTGTTGTTTTCATATACGGTATGAAGGTTTATGTTTAATCAACATAATACGTAGGTAATGATCATTTTCAGCAACATAATGATCGGTTTATGTTTATTAAAACCTTTTTATATATTCGTATAAATATATTTTTGTGACAGTTATCTTGAATGAAGGATATAAATAATGAAGAATCACAAATAAATCATGATGGATGTATTATATAATTTACATTATAATACTATTACTATTATTCTCAAGGATGATGAAGAAGGATGATGTATAATTAAAGATTCTGAATAATGAAAGATGATAAATAATGAAGGATTATGAATAATGAAGGATGATGAATAAAGAAGGATGATGGATAAACAATGAAGGATGGTGAGTAATGAAGTATTATGAATAATATATATGTATAGTAGGACAATGAATATTGAAGGAAGATGAATAATGAAGGTGATGAATAATAAAAGATGATGACAATTGAAGGATGGTGAATAATGATAAACGTTGAAGAATAATGAATATTGAAGGATGATGAAATTATTAAGGATAATGAATGATGAAGGATGATAAAACAATAAAGATGATGAACATAGAAAGACAATGAATAATGAAGGACAGTGAATAATGAAGGACAATGAATAATGAAGGACAATGAAATTATTAAGGATGATGAATGCTGAAGGATGATAAAATAATAAAGATGGAACATAGAAGACCAAGAATAATGAAGGACAATGAATATTGAAGGCCAAGAATAATATAGGACGATGAATAATGAAGGACAGTGAATAATGAATAATGAAGGACAATGAATAATGAAGGACAATGAAATTATTAAGGATGATGAATGATGAAGGATGATGAAATAATAAAGATGATGAACATAGAAGGCCAAGAATAATGAAGGACAATGAATAATGAAGGCCAAGAATAATGAAGGACAATGAATAATAAAGGACAATGAATAATGAGGGACAATGAATAATGAAGGACAATAATAATAAAGGAGAATGAATAATGAAAGATAATGAATAATGAAAGAGAATGAATAACGAAAGATAATGAATAAGAAGCATAATTATTTATTTATTTATTTATTGACGCCCTATTGGGCTTTTACACATAGAATATAAATTTCTTTTATAACAACAATATAACCTAAATAAAAAAGATTACAAAATATATAAATAAAGCATAAACACAATATAATAAATAAGAATATATCTAATGCTAAATTCACATGCATAACTTTAGAGAACCCGTAGGTACAATTAATGTACCTACGAGCAACAAAAAAAGAAGAAAAAACAGTCTTAACACATTAATTTTTACTTAATTACTCGTTGTTTGCATCTAGAATACGAACAATTAAAAATAACAAAAGAAAATCGAAATAAAATAAAATGATTTCTCATTTATTATTAACATTTAAAAAGTGGTGAACTAATTTAGCTTTAAATGTGTCGAAGTTTAAATTAAATATGTCAGCGACATCTGTTAGTTCATTGCCCAACCTATGTATTCTTTCCATCACAGAATTTATAGCGAAGTTATTGTTGTAGAATAAAATATTCCGTCTGGTATATTTTGGAGGTATATGTATAGATCGCAAATTTATAGCGACAGGGCAGTCCAACCTTGAATGAACAATTTTATATAATAAAAGGAGATCAGATATTTTTCGCCTTTCAGATAATTTCGATAAGTTATCTGAAAAGTATGATAAATAATGAAAAATAATTAATAACTAAGGATAAAAGATAATGATATACGGTGGAAAATGAAGCGTGATGAATTATAAAGGATGATGAAAAATGAAGTGTGATGAAGGTTGGTTAGATTACCTATGATACTCTGGTTCTTATGCTCCCGCTCCAGCTTGGTGTAGGCCTCTTCCGCCACGGCGAAGATGTGAGGATCCAGGTCGCCCATGGCCTGGCCCCGGTATGCCAGGATGGTCTCCTCGCCTGGAACATTCAAGAGTGATTACAAAATAATGTAGGGATATATAATATCAAAGTTATAGCAAACGTTAAAATTTTTATGTTGTAGATCGCATCTATGTTATCATTCATGTAACTTTTGTAATTTTGAGCCAATCAGTTGTCAAAAACTCAACAAGAATCATCAGTATTCTCGTTGACTTGATTTATCATTAACATACTGTACAGGGCCCGCCCCGCAGATACTTTAATAGTACACAACTGCTAATCCTGTACAAATCGCAAGTGCGCCCCACGGTTGAGTTTGGCAGCCACCTCTATGCAATCCTTTTTTTTAAGACGGAAGAAAAACACACCGACTCTGTGCAGAAATGAGCGGTCCGTTTGATAGATTCTTCCGTCTTAAAAAAAAGGATTGCTATCTTTAGAGCACAGGCGTCGGGTGGGAATACTACCAGTATTTCAATGGAAGATGCTCCGAGGAAATAGCGTCAGTGATCCCCTCGGCACCGGTGTATAGTCGGGAAACACTCCAAGCGCGCGCCTAACATATGTATACGGTTGACATTTGTCACATGAGAACGGGTCGCTTCTATGCCTCATTCTTGAGTTCAACAGCTCGGCTGTGGAACGATTTGCCGGACTCTGTGTTTCCTCCTTCCTACAACATCGGTCTCTTTAAGACCCATGTTCACTCCTTCCTCTCCTCAAAAAGACCCTCCAAGCAGAATCTTGAAAGATGACATAAGCCCTGAGGAAAATTATTTTCCTCAGGGCCTCCTGTGTGGAGTTAATACAAAAAAATGCACTTTCTTGTCCACTTTGGTCAATCATGCAGTTTTTATACATTATTGTTAACATTCAAATTTGTCATTCTTTCAGTATTTGGTCATTCTCGTCAACATTTATCAATCTTGCAATGGTCATTTTGGTCAACTTTTGTAATTCTTGCATTTTTAGCCTATCATGTCAACTTCTTACATCTAAATTTGTCATTATAAATAATATGGAATGCACACTATCTTACTAATCTTGTAAACGTGAAAGTATGTATGGATGTATGTATGTTTGTTACTCTTTCACGCAAAATTAACTGAATGGATTTTAATGAAACTTTACAATAATATAGCTCATACATCAGAATAACATATAGGGTATAATTTATAAAGCTAGCTATTTATTTTCAATATAATGAAAAAAATTATTATTTTTTATTTATATTTATTAATAACTCAGGTACGGGCCATACGTCATTCCTATGTCTACCTACGTTAAATAATCGTGAAAACAAGCTTATGTGTCCAAGCGGTTAAAATAATAACTATGTTTAATAGGAAATGTCAAAATTTGAGAATGACAATTTGCAAAACAATGATTGTTAAATCAAAATTCTATTTTAGAAAATATTTAAAATAGTGAATTTATTTGAAGTACTCGCCTAATACTTTGAATCGAATCAAGAATTATAGATATTTTAAATAAATAGGTTAAGAATTTTGGTATAAACATAGATGGGACCTAGGAAAAGAAAATAGATTACTCGAAGTACTAATCCTGCACAGACAAAGTCGCGGGCAGAAGCTAGTAAAGTAATACAGCAATCATTACCGTAAATGGGAAGTTCATCGTAAGGATTGATGGCCACTAGAACTATACCGCAATATGTGTAAATGGCATTCAGGTCACAGAACCTAGAAAAATAAAAATAAAAACATCAATAATTATTTTCAAAATCATTACAAATTAGAATACACATTCTTAACAACATGCACATGCACAAAAAAACAGTGAAAGGTTTTGGACATTTGTATTTGTATTGGAATGGGATAAATGTATTCTATGTCATCCCGGGTTCTTGAAAAATCAAATCCGTTGCAGCATTCACATTAAAAACAAAGTTTTCATTGAGAATGAGAATGAATTATTAATAATTACTTCTTACAAACCAGCTGCATAATATCACTATTAAATTTTCAATGTTAATAAATATTCATGCTTATACAATGTTTGTTTATATTAACATTCCACTATATAAATATTCATACAAATGTAAAACAGATACCTGCTGACTGGTAATGCATCGTTACTGTTTTTTACAATATAATTATAATTTTTGCAATAAATTTAAGATGATGTGTCTAGTTATCATGATTATTACGATGTCTGTGTAATAAATATGATTTTCTTAGATTTTGAAGATGCGAGTTATTTGGGGCTAAGAGAAAGTGTTATTATTATTACAAACTAGCTGATACACTGCATGCGTTCCAATGCAACATAAATAAAGATTTTTTTCTCCCTGCGTGTCCTTTCACATTCATCCCCATTCCCCTTCCGCCTCCTCTTCCCCACCCATGTCTCCGTTCCCCTTTCACCTTCACCTTAGTTGCATGTTTGATTCCTCGGCTGGCTAACCTTCTATCACAACACAAACAACATTATCCACTTACTGTGGTGGTAGTAGAAGTTTTTCAAATATTGTCAGGTTATTCGCAACCTGGGAATTTTTGTCTTTCTTTATTTTTATAGAAAAGAAGAATGTGATAAACATTTGCGAATTACTATACCATACATTTTAAACGGAGACTAGAGGCTTTTGAGATGTGGTCCTATAGAAGACTATTAGGAATTTCCTGGAGAGACCACATTACAAATGAGGAGGTTCTCCAAAGAATCGAAGGAGGAGGCACCTGCTCAGGACCTTGTCCGAAAGGCGTGCAAGATTGATCGGCCATATAATACGACAAGAAGGCCTCTTGCATGCCATAATGGAGGGTATGACCGTGGGGACAACCTCTAGGGGACGCCCACGCAGAAGAGTACCTGGAGGACCTGCTGGTGGACATGCGCTGCTCATCATATGCAAACTTCAAAAGAGCCGCACAAGACAGGGAAGAATGGAAGAAAAAAATAAAGGAAATTGCTGCAAATCAATCCCAGGATTGAAACCAGAGAGAGACAAATTGAGCCCGCAACCTCTGCGCCAAATGTCAATTGTTCTAAGCACTAGGCAAGAAGTCAGCCTCACAATGGGGGCGAGGGCACTTTAGTAAATCTGGCAATAAAACAATACGCAAAGTAATCACCGGTAAGCAGCAATAAGCGTACAGACAGATGGTGGTGGGGTAATCGGATACGGGAGTGAAGCCATTTGTGGGGATTAACGATAGAGTATATATGTATTATATATATTGTTATTGTGGGGAGGGGGAGAAGGCCAAAGAAGAAATAATAATAATTTAACAAATAAAAATAAAGCAGCGGGTTTTCAACATCACAAAACCGCAGCAAACCTTTTTATATAAAACATTCATTTTTTATAAGAAAAACTCTCTTTTTAACTTTTGAAGGTTATTCCCATCAATGTAATATATCATTGAAGAAGAAGATAACAATAATAATCTAAATTAAAATATGAAAATGAACAAGACACAAAAAAATAATGGTCGCAACTGGGACTCGAACCCAGATCTCTCGTTTTACCGGGACGGCGCTCTACCAATTCAGCCATTCAAAATTTGTTTATTTATTTTTTATTTGGAAGACCTACAGTTTATATTGAAAAATATGACACCCTTTCCTCTGCAAACATCTGCAAAACTGCATCAATTAACCTTTTGAAAGCCGGCATAGGATAATTTTTTTTTTTTAATACGACGTAAAATATTTGACATTTCTCACCTTTCTTACGAACTCAATTTTTATTAAATTAAAACAAATAACTTTGTTTAAACCACTAATATAATCACAATTACCTACATGTTTCAAAACCGATGGTTTCTTCGTCAGGGTAGTAATGACATTAATAACAAAATAAACAAACAAGTATAGACTAAAAAGAACTATGGACAAAAATATTTTAGAGAGAGGTGATTAATTAATAAAAAATATCGTAAAAAACAATTATTTAAAATTAAATATAAAAATTATTTAAAAAATATGAAAAATTACATTATATAAATTATCAAAACATAATAAAGATGTTTAAACAACAAAAATAAATTATTTTAAATATAATTATTAATAAGAAAATAAATTTAAGATATGGCTATTTTTAAAAAATATTTTGAAACATGTAGGTAATTGTGATTATATTAGTGGTTTAAACAAAGTTATTTGTTTTAATTTAATTCAAAATGATGCCACAAAGTGATTTTGCGAAGTTTGAAGAAATCAATTTTTATTAACTTAAGTAAATTAAATTAACATTTCTTTTGTGATATATTACAAAAATTACATCAAAATAATGTAGATAAAACGAACTTTCTAATAATCAGTCAAATCTATGCTTTCCACAATGGATTTATATAAAAAACAATGAATAAATATAGACTTCGAATATGACAGCATTCATATTATCAAGCGGCAGCCATTTTGTCCGACATCTTTGGTGCCCGGCGCGTCATTGGCAATTAATATGAATTATCCGGAGTGGCTAAATGCTATCCAGTAATTCGTTATGTCAAGATCGAGAATGGCCCAAGCGATTCTGACCTTGTTCTTTGTACAATTTCTTTATACATAAGGGGCAAAATCCCTCTAAAAATCAGGACCCGCCAGGAGACTGCGGCCTACAAGAGGTTAACAGTGAAATCTAGGTGGATTTATTGCATACAATTTGGGAGGCGGGTATGGGTACCGATGCCCTGTGAACCATTTATTGGACGACCAACACCTCTGCCACAGGTCACCCCAAGTGGTTTGCTACGTTTGGTGACTTAGCAGAGGTACCCGGGTTCATGGGGTTAGGTTTGTCCGGGACATGAAGGCGGATGCGTCTGCCGACCATCTGCATGGCAGGCCGGATCGGGAGAGACTGGTTGAGGGAGACCTTTTGATCTCTTCGACCACCGCAGTGGGAGGGATGGCTTAAAACCTGAGGGAATTTTTCAAAAACCAATCAAAAACCCTGAGGGAATTTTTCCCTCAGGACCTCCTGTGTGGATGTAATGTAAAAAGAAAAAATACTAATATTTTAAGGAATGATATCAATTAAATCTATTGGCCAAATCGAAAACCGAACACCCGTCGCTTGAGTGGCTAAACATGGTTAAAACCATTTCAAGCAACGTTTTGATCAATGAAATCAAATATATACATACATCAAGTAATGTAATCGAAATCCATTTGCATCAAATAATACATCCATTTGAATGAAGTATGTAGATATTAACTTTCATCAAATCATTTTGGGACCCTGATGTTAGTACAATTGTTACAAAATGTTTTGTTTGTTTTTAGAGGCTTGGCTAACCAATTGTACATCTGTTCTTTTGTGAAATACGCCACATACCAAAAATGCATTGGCCTACGCAAACACATGTGGTTTTTCATTCCTTTTAGCATGAAAATACGTATAATGAAATGCTGTTTTACAACATGACATCATCTGTTATGATAATAATCATTTAAATTTTAAAAAATTTAGTGCATCTAACCTTTATGCACGGTCGAAGTAAAACCTCTTTTTAATATTTTAATTAATGAAGATAATATTAGCGAAAGTCAAATGAAAATCTGAAACAGAAAAATCAGAAAAAGATGGGACTCGAACCCAGGACCTCTGGCAATCCGGGCCAACGCGCTATCCACTGCGCCAACGTATCCCTATCCGATTTGGTCATTTTTAAATGTATCATACTTCGACTGAGAACCACCAACATTATTTTCATTTTCTTAACCTCTTGGGCACATAAGTTTGTTTTCACGACAATTTAACGTAGGTAGACATAGGAATGACATATGCCCCGGACCTGAGTTATTAACGCATATTTTTATTGGCTGCTGTCTTTATGTATGATTGCAAGATTCAACTTGAACTAAATGCTAGAGAAAATGGGTTCGAGTCCCAGATGTATCCGTATCTTTTTCTGATTTTTCTGTTTCAGATTTTCGATTGACTTTCGCTAATATTATCTTCATTAATTAAAATATTATAATTTGAGGTTTAACTCATTAAGTTAAAAATAAAAATAAAACTTCTTTGCATAAAAACTAAATAAAAACTTACATTTTTTAGGTGGCGGAACATGATTAGGTTATTGTTTATTATTTCGTTTATAATTATTTATAGACGAATTTGTAAAATTTTCCTGCGATTCAGCCATTATAAACAACACAATTTTTATTGTCACACTACTACCACTTTTTAATTCAATAGCTAAAATTCACAAGAATCAGAGAGATAAATAAGACAAACCAATATGTTCATCTAAAATCTTTAGTTAAATCATATCCTAATAATCAACAAAATATAACAAAAACCTGTTGAACTTACTTACATATTAATAAACAAAATAAACGAATGACGTCTGACATTTGAGTTTGCTTTGACGTTTTGTTATTCGTTGCCGGGCGTCACACTCAGTGTTCAATAAATAGAACGTCATTTTCGATTTAAAATGTTACTTCTGTCTAAAAACCACTGGAGCGACTGAGCAATTAAAATATTTTTTCTCAGATTGCTAAAGGAAATTTTTCCGCCCACATTAAAAAAATCATACCTCCGAATTTGAATATGGAGACATACAAACTGATTATAGTTCTATGTAGCCAATGAATTCCCCTATCTTTTGTGTATTATCACATATTTGTAGGATTTATAAAAAAATATATAATTAAATCTTTAACCTTAAAACATTAAAAAAAATCTAGAGATTATTTATTTTGTTATATTTTGAATGTACAATTTACTGTATAATCGTATTAATAAAAAAAAATTGTTTGAAAATTTGCCACATTTTGGCAACAAAGCAATCCGAGGTTTTGGAAATAGTGCCATAATGTGGCAAAAAGCGCTCGAGTGGATAAAGATCTCAGTTACTAGTCGTAATCCCCCTAAAGAAGTCTAACTTCAAAAAATTATATTATCGCAATTAAACAAATATTGATTTAATAATTTCTGATACCAAAATTATAACTTTGTATGTGTAATTTTAAAATACAAGCAAGAACTGGTTATAAAAACAAAGAGAAGTAGTAGGTACCGGCTTAGATCACCTTTATGATAATATTTTATGGCCTAAAGGTTAGAAGCGTATTAAACTTAAGTAGGTACTTATTCAGAATGTCAGCAAATTTCCTGTTTCTAACTTTCTTGTGTCATGTTTATATCTGATTCTACATACTTACATAATTTGGTTCACTAGATTAAATACTGTAAAAATGCAATCCCTGGTATATGTGGTCAAACCATAATAAATGACCGTGTTGCAAATGTGGAGATCAAGACATGGCACGATTAAGTGTATATATTGTTCAAACCACGAAAGTTTTGAGAAGATACGTGTGCGAATATTAAAAAAACTAAACGAGTATTATTCAAACTATATGTGGTCAAACCATAATAAATGACCGTGTTGCAAATGTGGAGATCACTACATGGTGAGATCAAGACATGGCCCGATTAAGTGTATATATTGTTCAAACCACGAAAGTTTTGAGAAAATACATGTACGAATATTGAAAAAACTAAACGAGTATTATTCGAACTCCGAACATTTTGAGAAGATAGATGTACGAATATCGAAGAAACGAAACGTGTGTTGTTTGAACTACAAATGTTTTGAGAAGATAGATTTAAAAATATCGAAGAAACGAAATGTGCCTTGCTTGAACAACAAATGTTTTGAGAAGATACATGTAGGAATATCGATGAAACAAATTCTCAAATACTTTAGTTGGGTCATGTTGAGTCAGAATAACAGAAGAGTATGCATGAGACAATGTATGAATGTGAATGAAGCAAGGAATGCAAGCAAAGACTGTGCGACAAACCATCCTCTCCGCCTACCTCTGCGGCAAAATGGTGCGATGGTTAGTTGGTGTAAGGAATGTTATTCCATGTTACATAAAAGCATGAGTAACAAGGTGTGTGCACCCTTTCATACATACCACATTTATGGTTTCGGTGTGTGGCACCTCCAGTACCTACACAGTGCTTATTATGATTGGTCAGATTGCCAGCCCTGGATTAATTTGGAGTTAAAATGTTGTCAAACCTGCAAGAAGCATTCAAAATTCGAATTTGAATTCAAGCCCATTCATTCCTTGTCTGTAAGCTGAAGCTCTGAGCTTTGGGCGAGCCTCGGGACTGCCTCTCGACCAATCAACATTCTTTTAATAATCGCTACGATTGTGATTGCACAAATTAGCCATTTTGGACCTTGTCTGGAGGACACCGGGCTGATGAGAGCCATCGGAGGACATCCGCCTGCCCTGCTGCTGGAGTACTATTTTGGCTGGGAGCCAAGAACCTGCCACCAATTCACCCTCACGATGTGAGATCCTTTGTCGAAAATTGGGATTTTCCGACAAAACCAGCCTTCAGCGTCGCTCAACACAACTTGCTATCAGCCTTCATTATTTATTATCCTATCAAGTCCCTAAATGCCAGAAGGTATAGATTTAGGATGTCCTTTTTGATATAAAATATATTTATTTGTTTAAAATACAATAATTTCATTTCTAAACATAGTAACCCAATCCTTGCATATTGCCTGATCATTCTTGACATTTTACAACATCTTATCAGTATTATTACTTCAATGATAAAGCTCTCAAAATTTTATGCATCACTAAAATGATGCGATATTGTTACCGCCCAATCCTACGGTAGCATCCACTATAATATTTGTTTGGTTTTGAAATGATAATATGCGTAGTTCCTACCTGGATGTCATTTTACCCAGTACCTACCTCTCCCATTCTAAACCACATCAACTTGCTGGAAGCATTTTTAAACTTGGAACAATGGCCAAGAAAATTGGAGGGCTTTTGTTCCGGAAGCACACAGGAACATTGGGAAGGATTAACTAGGAAGACGTTTGGAAGCAAGTTTGGTGTTCATCGTGTTAATAAAATCGTTATTAACTAAAAAGACCCTATCGAAGTAAAACAATATTTTTAATTTGTGTTATTGTGGCGATAATACTTCGAGGCACCGCAGTAAAATAAAGTTTACTTGTGAGTTTGTGTCGTGTTCTAGAGGTAAATGATTTGGTTTCCTTCTCCTTGTATCCCATTTTTGTTCCCAACACATATTATCATCCAATTCCATCCAATACCATTTCGTTTAGTCTCTTGTTTCATATTAATTACAGTCCATTATACCAAGTGCATCTGAAGCTGTTATTTGCAAATTAGTTTTGGATGCAACAATATTAAATATTACTTTATTTCCTTTTAATGGGGTTTTTACATACATTGATTAACCTGTCATTGGCCGTACGTACTCTGATGTACCATCGATTTTGGAAGCGATTTTGTCCCTTATGTATAAAGAAATTGTATGAAGAACAAGGTCAGAATCGCTTGGGCCATTCTCTTTTTTGACGTAACGAAATACTGGATAGCGTCTAGCCATTCCGAATAATTCAAATTAATTCACAATGATGCGCCGGGCATCAAAGATGGCGGAAAAAATGTCTGCCGTTTGATAATATGAACGGAGTCGTATTCAAAGTCTATATTTTTTCATTGTTTTTTATATAAATCCATTGTGGAAAGCATAGATTTGAGCGATTATTAGGAAGTTCGTTTTGTTCTATATTATTTTTATGTAATTTTTGTAATATATCACAAAAGAAATATTATAAAAATTGAGTTCGTAAGAAAGGTGAGAACTGTCAAATATTTTAAGTAAAAATATATTTTTCCTATGCTGACTTTCAACAGGTTAACAGGTTCAGGTGTTACAACAATACTGCAACAAACAATAAATGTAGATACTCTCAGTATCGCCCTAGTGAAAGACCACCATTCAAAATCGAAATGTTGCTCGAAATAGCTTTAGCAGAGTTTGAAGACAAGATCTGAATAGCCAGTGCTTCCCCATGTTCCCCTTACAGGATCTCCTTCACTTCCCCTCTCTCGTCACCCTCACAACTCACAACATACTTCAATTAGGGATGTCATAGTCCCCAGTCGGAAGCAGTAAGTGCGGTATTCACATATAAAAAAAAAAAAATGGAGCTAAATAAAAAAAGCATCCGGAACAATGTTTGAACTTATGGCAACTGTAGGACCAAAGCACGTGTTGTAACTGAAGATCTTCGAAAACAATTCTTTCTCACCTGACTTTGAGGTTATGTAGCACGGCCGGTTCGTGCAGATAACTCAGCGAAGTGAGATCGTTCTCGCCGATGAGGATGCTGGGATTGCGCAGGGGCGGCAGATCGTCGACGCTCACCACCTTCAGCTGTCTCGTTTCGCCACTGGCGTCCAGCCGCACGGTGAGCAGCGCCGCGCCGTCCCAGTCTGACAACACCTCGGCGCCCTCCCACACGGTGTCGGCGGACGGGACCCATACCCGGGCACCCTGGAATACACACAGATTAAATTAGTTAAAACAGAGTTCTACTAGAATTTAAAAGAAAAAAATGACTACCTTACTAAAAAACACACCCATCCCAAAATTAAATACTTCTTTCAATCAGAAAAACCATATATTCCACGCTACAAAATTATCTAATCCCCTTCCAAATGATTTAGATTAGAGGAACTAGATTTGAATATAAAACAAGGTGTTTTCTCATTTAGATCATAATATCTCTAACCATAATATTAACCTGTCATTGGCCATACATACTCCGGTGTACCATCGATTTTGGAAGCAATTTTGCCCCTTATGTATAAAGAAATTGTACGAAGAACAAGGTCAGAATCGCTTGGGCCACTCTCGTTCTTCACTGCATAGCGTCTAGCCTCTCCGAATAATTCAAATTAATTCACAATGACGAGCCGGCATCAAAGATGGCCGACAAAATGGCCGCCGCATGATAATATGAACGGAGTGGTAGTCGGAGTCTATATTTATTCATTGTTTTTTATATAAATCCATTGTGGAAAGCATAGATTTGAGTGATTATTAGGAAGATCATTTTATCTACATTATTTTCATGTAATTTTTGTAATATATCACAAAAGAAATGTTATAAAAATTGAGTTCCTAAGGAAGGTAAGAAATGTCAAATTTTTTACGTCGTATTGAAAAAATATTTTTTTTCTATGCTGGCTTTCAAAAGGTTAATCAACGCACAAATCAAGTTAATTTAAGCATAAATTTAGAATGTTAATCGACGTGCAGTCAAACCATGTTAATTGATACACCATTATCCACAGACAATCAACACACATTCGTGCCTTGTTCCTCAATACAAGATTAACCTGTATTAAGCAATGTATTTTTGTGCTCCTTTTTTATTGGTGCACAACTGAACAATATTTTGTGCCTTGTTTGTCGACACAACATAATTCACTACTAAACTACACTGTTGTAACATACACAGAATGCGTGTTTATTGAAAAAAAAAATTAAATAATTTATAAAATCGATATTCAATAATGTGATGTTTAACCTTTCATTGGCCGTACGTTCTCCGGTGTAACATCGATTTTGAAAGCGATTTCGTCCCTTATGTATAAAGAAATTGTATCATCACGAACAAGGTCAGAATCGCTTGGGCCATTCTCATTCTTGACGTAACGAAATACTGCATAGTGTCTAGCCTCTCAGAATAATTTTAATAAATTGTCAATGGTGCGGCGGGCAAGAAAGATGGCCGACAAAATGGCCGCCGCGTCAAAATATGGACGTAGTTGGTTTAGAAATTATATTCTTTCATTGTTTTTGATATAAATTCATTGCGGGGAGAATAGATTTCAGGTATTATCAGAAAGATCATTTTATCTACATTATTTTCATGTAATTTTTGTAATATACCACAAAAGAAATGTTATAAATATTGGATTCGCAAGAAATGTCAAATTTCTTACGTTGTAATGAAAAAATGTATTTTTCCTATGCTGGCTTTCAAAAGGTTAACTCTTGTTCTACATCTGTAAATCTTGTACAATGTATCTGTACTCTTTTCACTATAATGGTATTACATTGCGTCTTTAGAAAATTATGATGCTTAACTTACCTCAACTTACTACATTGTGTCTGTATGATGACTATGTCAACACAGCTACCTACACCTACCATATGTACAATACTGCCACCATGGGTGGAACTACGGTGTCCTCCTTAAGAGTCTCAAGGGGTATACTGTGCTATCACTTATGATGGCATAATAATACATGCGAACACCTCAACACAAGTTCTCCTAGTGAGGTTCAAAAAACATAACCACATTCGTTTTCACCTTTTACATACAGTTGCCGATCATATTTCACTCTACTACCTAATATGTTTTATAATTTAGAATATTTTTTCTTTTACTTGCCCCTAATGTCATTATATTTATAAACTGTATGTTAGAAGCATAAGATATAAATAAATATTCTATTGTTTTTTCACAATTTGAATCATGACGTATTTTTCAAAAAATGAATGGATTGTCCCCGGTTGAATTTGGCAGCCACCTCTGGTCTCATTTGATAGATTGTTCTACAGGTATTTCAATGGAAGATCATCCGAGGAACTAGTGTTATTGATTCCTTCGGCACCGGTGCACAGTTGGGAAAACCACCAAATTAATGTGCGCCCAACAGTTGCATACAGTTGACGTTTGTCACATGAGAATGGGTCATTTCTATGACTTGTTCTGGAGTTCAACAGCTCGGATGTGGAACGTTTTGCCTCCCTCCTACAACAGGGTCTCTTTAAGACCCAGGTTCACTCCTTATTTTAAATAAAAAGACCCCCAAAGATGACAGGTCTTGAGGGAAATTATTTTCCTAAAGGCCTACTTATTGGAACCAGTATTACTAATTTTCGGTGGCGAGGTACGGGTAAGGGTTTTCAAAAATGTGCATATGTATAAACTTCGAGCAGTCTTTTATCTCGCTTACTCCTTCTGTTGTTATTAGCGCGAAAGGAACAACCATGATCATCACCCTTGAGGTGATTTTACACAAAAACGGCGCTATATAAATCATCCAAGTATTATTATTATTATTGATTTCGAATATTTAAAAAGATTTTACAGTTATTTGAAAAGTTTTACAGTGTGTTAGTTATTTATCAAATTAAGTTTTTACAAATTAGGATTATTTCTTTTCTGAACTTCAATAACAAGTTTTAAAAAAGCTGTATTTTTTTTATATTAGCTCCAAATAGGACGCCAGGAGGAAAATAATTTCGCTCAGGGCCTGTGTCATCTTTGGGGATGCTGTGAAAGGAAAAAGAGGAAGTTCTGGGAAGAAAAAAAAGGTACGAGGAGTGTGTAGGAACCTGGTGGTCAGTGCGTCCACGAGTGGCGGATGTTTGAAATCATCCCTCCCACTGGCGCAAGGCGATGGGTCGAGAGAGTCCTGTTGGAAAAGTAAAAAGGTTTCCTTCGAACAGTCTCTCCAAATCCGACCCGCCACACAGTGGATGGGCAGACGCATCCGCTGCCAAAATCTGGACAATCCTCGCCCCATAAACCCGGGCACCCCTGCTAAGTCATCAAACGTAGCCAACAACTTAGGGTGACTTATGGCAGAGGTGTTGGTATGCAATCCAATGAATTGTTCCCAGGGCGGCGGTACCCATACCCGCCTCTAAAATTAGACATAAGTATGCAAACGACCGTCCGTGGTCGAGTGGTAAGACACTTGACACCCAATCGGAAGGTTGTGGGTTCGAACCCGGTGTGCGCAAATAAATTTTATTTGATTAATTCGTGTTATTTCACAATTAATTAATACAAATAATATATACTATATTTGTGGCACGTTCCAGAGTGAAAGATACTCTCAGTATCGCCCTGGTGTAAGACCACCATTCAGAATTGAAATGTTGCTTAATAATGGACCTAGCCATGTTTAGTGACTAGATCTGAATAGCCAGGTACTTTCCCACCTCCCTCTTCCCCATCTCCTTCCCTTCCCCACTTACCTTCAGCCTCACAACATACTCCAATTGGGGATGCCATAGTCTCACTGGCTCCAGAAGGGAGCAGTTGGGACTCTTGTGAGGTTTCTCTATTAAAAAAAAAAAATAACCATATGACAATAAAGTGTTAAAATTAATTTTATTTTCATAAATAATGCAGCTACTGAAAATGATAAGCTTATCAGACTCTCGTGAAGTTCATTTTTCAATATGGCAACAAAAAACTACAAGGCCTTAAACTTTTGCAATTACTTCACTACTACACCAAAGAATTTGTTATCATTTGCAACAATTGAAAATATTAACAAACGGTAATCGAGATTGAACGGTCGACCAAATTTTATGGCTCTTGGATTTGTATCAGGCAAGATTAGCTGCATTCGGCTAGCTTCTATGTTCATTATTGGCTTACTGATAATTAGACATCGGATTATACGCACTAACAAAGTGCCAAAATATGCATGCAAATATGCACTAAAAAAGGCCGAAATATGCACTAAAAACCCTTGATATGCCCAAAATATGCATAATCCAAATCAAAAAACCATTTTTATTTTTATATATTTTAATTAAAAACGGTACAAAAACAGCGAATATATTCTTAAAATTATGCATAGTTTTTGTGACCATATACTTACAATTAATTATTTTTCCAAATTTTCGGCTGCAAATTTGTGACGTTTGTCACCCAGTATTAATTTTGTACGCCGAAAACAACCTCTCTATGGCCAACTGTCGTCATTTGGCAAAATTAAAAATTTGGTATACTTCTGGAGATTTTTGTTTTTTTTTTTAAATTTTTAATAGAAAGACAAACATTTCCGGGTTACGAATAACCCAACATCATTTGAAAATCTCCTAGTACCACCACACTAAGCGGAAGATGTTGCTTGTGTTGTGATGGAGGACTTAGCCAGCCGAGGAATCGGACATGCAACGCCTGGGTGGGACCCAAACACGATGCCCACTCAACCACTGACCGGTCAATAACAGATAGCTGTTTAGGCAGGGTATGGGACCTGTTACGTTGATGTAGTCATTAATGTTCTTCATGTCTTCAAGACACTTTTCACGAATCTTTTCTAATATTGAATTACCTAGGAAGGGCGTTGGTGAGTACGATCATTGTTTCCAGTATTTCTATTGATTTAAATAGAGGAAGATTTTGTTTCCAATTTTTTTTATGGCATCTGGTAACTTGTGGAAATGTGTTGAGACGAGGGCGATATTCTTCGGATGCGTAATCATATGCTAGCTTGCTTGACTGAATTGCAAAGGTCTCAGAACTGTCAAATTGACCAGCGAAATATGCACAATTGGGAAAAAAGGCTAAAATATGCATTAACGCCGTAATTAGAGAGTTATATGCATTTGCATATGCAAATATGCAAATGCATATAATCCGATGTCTACTGATAATATATAGACCAGTTATTAGATGAGTGGTCAAAGGCTTTGGGTTCCCAACTAGGCATCACTTGTTCAATCCTCTACCAGCTAAGTTTAAAAGTAGTTTTAAAAAGAGATAAACATTCCAGGATTACGAATAATCTGGCAATATTTGAAACCTTCCCACTCCCATCATGATAAGCGGAAAATGTTGCTAGTGCAATGATGAGTTTTTATTTTTACATTAACTCCACGCAGGAAAATAATTTCCCTCAGGGCCTTTTTATTATTTTATAGTGAATACCTCACAAGAGTCCCAACTACTCCCGTCTGGAGCCAGTGAGACTATGGCATCCCCAATTGGAGTATGTTATGAAGCTGAAGGTAAGTGGGGAAGGGAAGGAGACGAGGAAGAGGAAGGTGGGGGAGTACCTGGCTATTCAGATCTAGTCACTAAACACGGCTAAAGCCATTTCAAGCAACGTTTTAATTCTGAATGGTGGTCTTAAACCAGGGCGATACTAAGAGTATCTTCCACTATGGAACGTGCCGCAAATATACTATACATTATTTTAAATAATTAATTGTGAAATAACACAAAACAATTAAATAAAATTTATTTGCGCACGCCGGGTTCGAACCCGCGGCCTTCGGAATGGGACCGCTGGACTACTCGGCCGTCATCTATGAAGATGATGTGTGGAGGGACAATCATACTACCAGGGAACCTTACTAAATTGACAAATCCCATCAAAAAACCGCCAGCAGGGCCTAAAAAAAAACCCATGGCAGCAGGTTTTTATCTGCTAGTTTAGATGTGCAAAAAAATTCATAGGTACATCTAGTAAGAAAGAATTTTAAAAATTAAAAATGTTTCTTGTGTAATGGTGGAGGAACTATCTATCAGAGAATTGAGCCTTAGACATTTTTGTGTACTCTGGTTAGCCGGTCATATATAATCAAATGAATCATTAAAGACTGCTATCACACAGGATAGATTAGTTCCGCTTGGTCATGCCAAAACATTCTAGACACTCCTGTGTTCACTATCTAATATGTTTGCAAAATGATGAGTCAATTACTTGCTTATCAATACTTTATGTTTATTATGATAAGAAAAAACTCATGCAAAATTTATTGTGATTCATTGTATTGCAAAACATTACTTATATACAGTATAACTTACCAATGCTCTATTTCATCTGAATTTTTTTTTTTCATAGAGCTTACCTTACAAGAGTCCCAACTGCTCCCGTCTGGAGCCAGTGAGACTATGGCATCCCCAATTGGGGTATGTTGTGAGGCTGAAGGAAAGTGGGGAAGGGAAGGAGATAGGGAAGAGGAAGGTAGGAAAGTACCTGGCTATTCAGATCTAGTCACTAAACACGGCTAAGACCATTATTAAGCAACGTTTCAATTCTGAATTGTGGTCTTACACCAGGGCGATACTGACAGTATCTTCCACTCTGGAACTTGCCACAAATATAGTATATATTATTTTATTAATTAATTGTGAAATAACACAAATTAATCAAATAAAATTTATTTGCGCACGCCGGGTTCGAACCCGCGACCTTCCGATTGGGAGTCAAGTGTCTTACCACTCGACCACGGACGGTCGTCTGAATGGTGAGCAAAGAGGATAGAATGCAGCACAACTCTGTCTTGACACATCGACCCTATGTAATAACAAGGTTCCATCTGTTGCGGTAACGTTACGCGATAATGAACTCTAAAGTAGCTTACTATAGATCCCATTATCGCACGACGTTACCAAGGCAGATAGAACCTTCCAAGGGGTCATTGCTGCTTGCTACATTAACCTTCACGCATCTTCTCATACACACTCTTCAGCTATTCTGTTTTTTTTTCCAGTCTCAGAACAGACAGCGTGAGGCGTGTAACTTACGTGTTTGTATATAATTATTTTATCTCAATTGCCAGCAAATAAATAAATCTCAAATCTCTCGACTCGACCCTTTTTGATTTACTTAGTCATGTTACAAATGAGAAGATCCGGAAAGAAATGCAAGGCTGATGTAGTTCTAGTGGACAAGCTTAAGAAAATAATGGTTTGTATGGTTTGGACCAAGGGCGGCTGGTCACACAGTGTGTTCGTGTGCAGCTCTACTAACTTATAATGCCTAAAATTACTTTATAATTACTCAACAAATACTATAAAATCTATTCCAATCATTTGAAAATATTACTTACCATTATAATACCATAATATGAATATTATCAGGGAGAGCGATATCTAGACAAGGAAGTTTTGCCACCGCTACGAAGACGGCCGCGCCGTGTGCAGTGTGCATTGCCCTGCACACGGGACAAATTAAATTTTTGTATGGAATATCCCAGACATCGCTAGCGCGTCAGTTTGGGGATCTCTACGGATTATTCCTCGATCGGTGTGTGCCACACCGGCTGAGTTCGCAGCCTTTTTCATTCAAATTTAAATTTGGATTTGAGGCCAAAGTACTTAACCAAACTGAATGATAATTTTTTTAATCGAAAGGTATAGTAAATATCTAGTAAGAGTATATGCTACATATAATTAATTATAAACTAAAGGTCATTAAAGAATTCAAATTCTCATGATTAGAGGCGGATTTGACAAATCTTTCGTTAGTTAATGGTTATTATTATAAAAATTGCCCATGGGTAAATATTCAATTGAAATATAAAATTTTAAAAAAATTAACACCGTACAAAAGTTTTTTGGGTCACATTCTTAAATTTGTTTTCGACAAATTTGTATTCCGACATAAATCGGTAAGAATTATTTTTTTTTGTACTTTTTAGATTTTTATAAACAATTTCAAAAGGTTAAAAGTAACAAATAAATTAATAGAAGTTTTCGTTCAAAAAACATCTTAGAATAGACCTTCTCTACAAAGGTAGATGGAATTATTTTTAACGAATATTGTTTAGTAGTTTTTTCTAATAAGTACCTACGGATTGTCAGTGAACCACCACATTTTCAGGGTAGCGGCCGCCACTGGTTTGGACATGTAAAGTATGAACAAACAATGAATGAATGTGAATGAAGCAAGGACTGTGTGTCAAGATAGAGTTGTGTTGCGTTCCATCCTCGCTGCCTACCCTTTAGGTGAAACACCGTGGTGGTTAGATAGATAGGACGGACTCCGTGGTCGAGAGGTAAGGTTCTCGACTAGCAATTTGAAGGTCGCGGGTTCAAATCCCGTTGTGCGCAAATAAATGTTATTTGATTGATTTGTGTCATTTCACAATTTAACCATTTAAAATAATATTTAGTATATTTGCAGCGCATTCCAGAGTAGATGATACTCTCAGTATCGCCCTGGTGTTATAGACCATCGTTCAGAATTGAAAGCCGTGTTAGGTTAGCATATCTGAATAACCAGGTACTTCCACACTTTCCTCTTCCCCATCGCCTTCCCTTCCCCACTACCTTCAGCCTGACAATATAATCAAATTGGGGATATCCTAGTCTCACTGACTCTGGAGCAGTTGAGACTCTTGCGAAGTATTCACACACAAAAGACAGATATTTGATTTTTTTTTTAGGTAATATGTACATAATATTATGTTTTAAAAATAACGATAAGACATTAAGTATAAGGAGCACCTATGTATTGTTTTTGAGATTGATTATTTTATGCTGTCATTCAACTGATGCAAGTACTGCACTGAAAAACGTATTCAAAATAACTTTGTTTATTAAATTTGCATTTTAAAATGTAAAATAAATAATTGACACGTCAATGGCAACTCTGTAAAGCTCTTATGATAAGCGTATTCACGATGCTATCGTGAGAAAAATAAATACCTACCTAATGTATAATAAAGAAAGGTAGGTACTTTATGATCACATCACCTCCTGGCCTTTTAAATAGGTTAATTAAACCTTCCATACACAAAATCAGGTAATAGGTCCCGTTTAACAACTAATCAAACATTATTTACGAGGATTTATCAAAGAAAATCGGCAACGGGTCAACAATTTCTTCCGTCATCAAACCTTAGCGATTTTTATTATTTTCATTGTGGGCTTTACAAACCTCCGTGTATAACTCTTTCGTCGTCATTTTGCTCTGTTGGAGTTCACCGTGTTATGGAAAAATATAATAATCCATGTTTCACATCACAAATTTGCACAATATTTAACAAAACAGGCAACAACACTTGTTCATAATATTATCAGTTGACAGCTGTCAAATTCGAGCGCACTGACATAAGAAATAAGAACCAGAACGAAAAATCGATTATTCCTACAATCTTGTTTTAAATTAATTAAGTATTATATTATAAATTAATAATTGTAAATAAATGCGTTGGAGATCAATAAGAATGGAATGTATAGTTATATTTTATAGTAAACACATGGGCCACACGGGACACGGGTCACTTGTCACTTGGTGTTGCGGCGTTTTGAATTAAAGCTACGTGAAACAATGGCGTAATAATTTAGGGTTGACATTTCAATACCGAAGGAATTTTAAGAAAAATTTGTTATTACTCGAAAATTATTTGCATAATATGCGTGGTGCTTATTATTTTGATAAACTTGAGGAAGTCCGCCTTACGGTTAATACAGTATATTTCTTTTTTAAATAGTTAAATTGTGCTTCGTTATTGCGAAAAATGAGTATTATTTATATTATGTTGGAATGTCGGGGGAGACGAAAAATCATGTATTTTATGTTTTAATTTTCTTAAAATTGATTAATTTGCGATATATGAAGTGCTCGACGCCATGATTCATAATAATGCAGCGCCCTTAAGGTGATTTTTCATGAAAAAAGCTCTCAATAAATTATCCAATTATTATCACTTGGCCAAGTGAAGCGGACTTCGACAACTTTACCATGATTTTAACTGAAAATTATCAATAATTTGTATTCTTTTTTAGCCATTTTCTATCATCCGGGTTAAGTGGTTTTAACGTTGAGTTCTTCTAAAATTAGGCAAACATGTATGTTTCATCAAAACTTTCGCGTCAATAACAATGTCCGCCAAGTGAACAATCTATTTTCGAAACAACCATTAAAAATAATTACTTACTTTCAATTTCTGACAAAACACAAAGTATTTTAAAAATGAAAAGTGCGTAACCGTGTCCAGTAATTTTGGATATTTACCCATTTTTAACAATATAAAGAGATTCGATTACAGGATGTACCCGAAAAACTATAACCAGTGATTCCTGCGCTTATTTGAATTAAAACACGTAAATGATTTTTTTTCGTTGTTTGTTTTTGGGGTGTTAGGCCGTGTTGCACTACCTCCTTCTTGTGCTTTTGGCCGTGAAAATCTAAAAACGTATCCCACGAAAATGGTGTTTTGGCATAAACTGGAGTCAATCAGAATCAAAGTCTTTACCAATTTTACTCCAAATAAACCCAATGTTTGTCGGGTAAGTCCTGATACACCCTGCGTTCATATCAGAACACCTCCGCCCGAGGTCTTACTTCTAAATATTACCCGCCCGTTAAAATATCAAAACAATGGAATCAAAATATAAATATATAATTTACTTACGATAAAATAAATTCCACACAATAACTTCTTTATGACAACCCTGCTCTTCTGGAAGCGTCAAACGAAAGAGCAAGTAAAATTAAAGGTCATACGTAAAAAATGTACTGTAGAAGCCATTGAACCAAAAATACTAAATGAATATACTAAAACCTTTTGACAAAGTGCTACGTGACATAATTGATTGCCGTGATAATGATAATTATTGGTAAGGTACCTACCTAGTAAGTTAATTTTATTGATATGATGTTTTATAAGTAGGTACGGATGTAGGTAACTGGTTTAAATTATTATTCTTGTTTTTATTGGCATTGAATTGTTATGTGAATATTATTAACACATTATTTAATGGTTCAATGACATGAAATGGACATGAATCATTTTATTATTTTTAAATATAGGGGGTTTCTCACCATCCTCATAATAGCTTATCCATACTATAACGAATATTATTAAAAATAAAAATATATACTTGGTGTCCGGAAACTCGTAGTACAAGCAGGAACCTGGTAAATCTACATCACATTAGGAGGACATTTTGAGATGTAACTTTGTGATTTGAGATTTCGTTTGCTAGTAAATCGATTCCAAAGTGTGAATTTTTAAGGACAAAATTCCAAAAAAATCTCTAGCTAGCGATCATTAACAGATGTTTAACTTTTAGAATGAGTCGAAGCGTAGCCGTCCCGACATCCAAGTATTTTTAACCCTTTATTTGCAATGTATAGCCACTATTTATAGGTTCGAGTGCCGAATAATAAACTCCGACTTAATAAATAAATAAACTGTAAATCCAAAATAAACTAAGGAGATTTCTCACCATCCTCCTAATAGCTTATCCATACTATAATGAATATTATTAAAAATAAAATACTTGCAATAGTTAGAAAACTCAGCAAACTTATTGTACCGGACGTATTTTGTCTATTGTACGGAACGGGCGCTGTAAGGCTGGAATCAGACGGTTCACTAATCGTTCATTTCTGTATTTCATTCGACCTATTTTACTTGGAATGACACGTCTGAACATGAAATAAAACAAAAGTGAAACGAAGTTGTGAACATTTGCTCGAGCAACCATTGACTCACTCGAGTGAACCGTCTGATTCCAGCCTAACCGACCGCCGCACAGACGATGTAGCAGGAAGGGACCGGCTGGCCGCTTCGACGCCTAGGGAAAAAGTGGAGTAAAAATGTGGGAAAAAGGAAGAATAGGGTAAAAACGTAGGGAAAACAAAAAAATGGTGTAAAAATATGGGGAAAGGAAAAATGAGAGGAAAATGTGGGGAAAAGGGTAGAAGGCAAGGGGGAAGGAAGCTAGGGGGGGAAACCTCCGCCCTGAGAAGGGCGATTGATAACTGCAATTGCAAGATTCTTCAGGACGAGCAGGCTGGCCAGGAGAGCATGAGTCTTCAGGAGAGCAGGCGGGGAGATGCTGCGCTCTGCCAAACTACCGCTTTTTGCGAAGTATTTAAAGGGCTGGCTCACTCGGCCTGCCCTTTGTATGGCAGAGGTTCCGAGAATAGGTCACATATTGTTGGAACTCTCATTGTTCACAAGGCAGAACACTGCGGCGTTAGGCAAACACTGCCCGGTGAGATTTTGCCTAAGTCTCTCGTCCCCTCGTCTCACTTTGCTCATTTTCATATTTATTTAAAATTTTTTACAATTTAGTATGAAGTTGTGAGTTATCAATTAAATGAGAATGTGTACAAATTGGTTTATACAATTCGACTTTGTGCAAGTGGCCTTGCACAAATTAGATAGATGTGAGTTGACAAATTGAATTTGTGCAGTCACTTTGCATGAATTATAATTGAACATAGATAAAAGGCGAGGGGTGGGGTTAAGCTATATTTTTTGTCTGTATTGACTGCTTGACCCCGTGATTATATTTATTAAAGCATTACAAAGTTTAAATCATAATACGGCGACACGTTATGATTTAACCTTTGTACTCAACATTATCCACATTATCGAACATCTCAACTTTTTAATTCCGTCTGTGTGTTGCAATGACCAACTTAATTATCAAGAAGACTACTTTGAGCTCTACAAAAATATTTGAAATGGAACTCTGTAAAAGCTCAATTAGGTATTAAAATGGCTGGAAGAATATAGAATATGAACTAAATCGACAAACATGTGCTATTTGAAGCTCTCGGAGAATGCAACCAGACCTTATTTCCAAATCTACACAAACTTTTTAAAAATCTTGGCGACACTGCCTGTTTTCACATGTACCCCTGAAAGGACTTTCTCTTCTCTGAAACACCTCAAAATTTAAGAAATTCCACAGACCAGGAAAGACTAAATGATTTGGCGTTAATGTCATTGTTGAATTGACATTGACACCGAGGAGGTAATTGATTTGTTCGCTCCAAGGAAAGCTAGAAGACTCAATTTAATTGTGTAATTATAAAAATATATCATAAGATTGATATGTAACAACTTTGGCTCACACAATCTTAGATCCGATGGATTCCTGCGTTTCCGTGCTTTGATTTTACTTTTTTATCTTTTTTTACGTTTCATATTTATAAAATATTTAAGTTTTCAATATTATATGTACTTATACTATTCATGGGATGTGTGGGATTGCACTCACCTCCCCACATTCTGGAATAAAGAACTTATTATTATTTTAATTTCTCGTATTAAAAAAATATTTAAATAAACTAAATGTATTTCTATAAACCAGGGGTGGGAAACCTGCGGCCCGCGAAGCATTTTTGTGCGGCCCGCAAGGAATTTCGGTGCGGCCTGCTGAAAGCACGGCAAAAAATTACACTCAGATAGCGAGAACGGTTTTCTTTCAGTGTTTCAGATACATTTTAAAGTTATTATTACAAAAACCAGAGAAAGTTATATCATAGCTGACAAGTATGTGCTTACATATGCACCAATGTTATTATAAATCAGTTAAGATACAAATAAATACGTGATCAGAAATCCTTATCCTTAGAAATACTTTTAGTTTAATTTCTTATTATTATACGATAGTGAAATTAATATTGAAAAATTATTTCAGTATTAATGACAATTCTATTCAGGGAGGACAACCAAAATGATGTGCTGTATTTATATATTGCCACAATTAAGCCATAAAAAATATCTTCCCAGGTAAATAGTTAAATAAATATAATTTAAAAAAAAATTATTGCAGTCAATACATTTACTATAAAACGAAGGAAAATCTCAGATTTAGATAACTCCCACGCAGATCAATTTTTAAGTTCAAACCAGTCTTGTGTTCATAATGCAAATTCCAGTTGTGGATTCAACTGCTGGAGCATTTCGAAGGAAACTGTCCATTTTCCAAGTGCAAAAACCTGAGGAAAACGATTTTGGGTTCTGGGTGTAGTATCAATTAAAGCTAGGGACTCGCGTGATGCACTCTTAAGCTAGAACCAGTTTAATGTTCCGAATGATTTGGTAAAATTCCAGTAGTGGATAAATCTTCTGATGCATTTCGAAGAAAACCGTTCTAATGTTTTGAGTGGAGTTAAAATTTGTGTTTCAAACCATGCCCATATTATGAGTTTAATACTTATTATCGCTGGGGACTCGCATGCGGAATCACTCTTAAATTAAAACTAGTTTGGAGCATGTACCGGACCTACTTTGTCTATTATAAATTAATATTTAATAAATCACGGGGTCAAGCAGTCATTACAGAGACAAAAAAGAAGGCTTGACCCCCCCTCCCCTTTTTGTACGTACCTACACAACCCCCTTTTTCAACTTTGCATAAGGTTTGCTCTCTTACAAAACTCACCTTTCCGCAGTTCCAAAATTATGCAAAGCCATTTTTTGCATAAAACTGTCTAAATACCCTACTAAAAACCAGCTCAGGTACGGGGGCTCCATCGAGGCCAGAGTTAAGTTGGCCTCTCAGAAACTGGGCGTACTGTACAGGGCCCGCAGATACTTTAATAGTACACAACTGCTAACCCTGTACAAATCGCAAGTGCGCCCCACGGTTGAATTTGGCAGCCATCTCTGGTCTGGAGCCCCGATGTACCTGAAAAACACCCTCGACTCTGTGCAGAAACGGGCGGTCCGCTTGATAGATTCTCCCGTCTTAACAAACGGATTGCAATCTTTAGAGCACAGGCGTCGGGTGGGAATGCTATCCTTGTTCTACCGGTATTTCAATGGAAGATGCTCTGAGGAGCTAATGTCATTGATCCCCTCGGCACCGGTGCATAGTCGGGAAACACGCCAAACGCGCGCCCAATACATGTACACAGCTGACATTTGTCACAAGAGAACGGGACACTTCTACGACTCGTTCTTGTGTTCAACAGCTCGGCTATGGAACGATTTGCCGGCCTCTGTGTTTCCTCCTTCCTATAACATGGGTCTCTTCAAGACCCTCGACTTCAAGCTGCCTCGATCATATTATGGTAAAATCTAAATTTGAACCACAGGGAGCTGTCTTCACTACTGACATAATAGATCATGATGTGATATTGCTGAGATTTATGAGCTTCACAATAAAGAAAATAGCTAAGGATAATGAAAAAATAAAAACCGTCATCGATAACAATCTTTTGAAGGTAAAATTAAAGGAGGAATCATGGCAGTCAGTCCTGTCATCGCAAGATGTAAATTCAGCTGCTGAAAATTTCATAAAATGTTTAAAAATGCACGTGGAAAGTTGTCCGTCGGTACGAAACGTAAAACATAACATGAAATATTTAAAACCTTAGATAAATGATGGAATTATTAAATGTCTCAGAACCCGTGACAAATTGCACAACAAATGTCGAGGCAATTTAAATAACATTCAACTGCTGGATTATTACAAAAGATATAGAAACTGGTGTACAAAGATTATAAAATATACAAAGCAAACTTATTACGGAAGGAAACTGGATAACGTCAAAGGAAATATTAAGCAACAGTGGAAGATTATAAAGGAGGCAGTAAATATACAAAAGGAGCAAGTGTCTATAAAAAAATTAAAAATCAACAACAACATTATCTCAATGGAAGAGAATCCAAGTATAATCACTAATCACGTAAATAACTTCTTCAGTGATATTGGTCCTAGATTCGCAAAAAAATTGTGCAGTGCAAATAAAACTAGCGAAATGTGTCTTGTTAACAATTATATACCTTTTACTCAATTTACAGGAGATAGCTTTGAATTTAAAAGTACTAGCATTTATGAAGTTTCAAAAGTGATAAATGAATTAAAACTGTCTTTTTCTTGTGGTATTGATGACTTAAGTATCATGGTATATAAGCAGCATGTTTCTGTGCTGGCGGGTCCCATATCGCATATTGTTAACATTAGTTTTAAAAGTGGCATATTTCCTTCTCATTGTAAGAATGCTAAGGTTATACCTCTTTTCAAAGGTGGAGATCAACTAGATGTTAACAATTACAGACCCATATCTTTGCTCAATACTCTCTCAAAAGTGATAGAAAGATTGGCTAAGTCAAGATTAGTTTCATTTTTAGAAAAATATAAAATACTTTCTGACAATCAATTCGGTTTTAGAGCAAATAAAGGTACAAATGATGCTGTTTTAAAGGTATTGACCAAAGTTATAAGCGCGCTAGACTATAGCAGCAAAGCTATAGCGGTGTTCTTGGACTTTGAAAGCATTTGACACTGTTTCCCATGAATTCCTACTTAAAAAACTATCTTCTTTAGGTATTAATAATGCAGCAATGGACTGGTTCAGATCTTACCTTAGTGACAAAACACAACAGGTAGAAATAAATCAAATTTTAAGCAAGGTTAAATCAATCTCCTTTGGAATCCCGCAAGGTAGTGTGCTTGGGCCAAAATTGTTTCTTATTTTTATAAATGATTTGTGTAGTCTGAATATCCATGGAAATATTGTTAGTTTTGCAGATGACACTGCCTTAATATTTGATGGTAAAACTTGGGATGAAACATTTGACAAATGTAATACAGGTTTAAGAGTAATAAATAGTTGGTTGAATAATAATATCTTAACTTTGAACACACAAAAAACCAAATACATCACCTTTAGTATTTCAAGTAAAAGTCAGCCTTCTGCCACTCATAACTTGATTATTCACAATTGTTTGCAAACATGTAACTGCAGCCCTTTAGAAAATGTAGTCAACATCAAGTACCTCAGTGTAAAAATAGATAAATTTTTGAGATGGAACGATCGTGTCAATGTGTTAGTGAATAATACTAGGAGACTTACCTATATCTTTAAAGAACTAAGACATATACTAGACAAAGAAAAGCTAAAAACAGTTTTTTTTTTCAATAATCCAGTCTCTGCTTTCTTATAATATATTGTGCTGGGGATCCTGCCCAAAGACTTATATGGAACCACTTAATATTGCCCAAAAACTAATCCTTAAAGTTATGTTTAACAAAAAATTTACATATCCAACCCATTTACTTTTTAAGGAATGTAACGTCATGAATATAAAACAGTTGTTTATTACACAAACGCTTTGTAGATTTTAAAAAAATATTAATATTGCAGAAAGAACGCAGCAAATTCGTTCTACGAGAATTGGCTCTGGTCTGAACTTTATGCCAATTCAAACTAAATCTTCCTTTGCTCAAAGAAACTATTTTTACCAGGCTCCACTCTTATTTAATAGCCTTCCAGAATATGTAAAGTCATCTAATTCCTTGTATACTTTTAAAAAGAATCTCAAATTATTTTTGTTTGCCGAGGATTGCCAATTAATTTTTTCATCTTTGTCCTTCATAAATTAAAAGTATATACTATTGTCTAAATCATTTTTTCATCTTTGTCGTGCTAAATTAATAGCATAATATATTTTATACATATATTTATTATTTATCTTAGTCCTTCAAAATTCAAATCAACTATGGTTACCCCACTTTGTTTACATTGTAATGTGCCAAGGGCCTTTAGCTTGTCCATTATCTGTGTAACAATATTGTTCTTTGAAGTATCATTTAATTTGACCTATATTATTTTGTGTTTTTTGAAGTATTATTTTTTTCCTTTTGTGTTATTTTGCTATTTTAAGTAAATAATTGTTAACCTGAACACAGGCTTGTCCTACTGAGGTTAAAAATTGTATTGTAAACGGTTATACCTAAAATGTGAAGAAACAATAAACAAACAATACATACCTTTGTAAAAAAGGTAAAGATAATGGTTTGCTTGACATACAGTGAATCCAGAGTCACAATACCCTTTTAACCTATACATACATACCTTTGTAAAAAAAATAAAGATAATAGTTTGCTTGACATACAGTGAATCCAGAGTCGCAATACCCTTTTAACCTATACATACATATCTTTGTAAAAAAAATAAAGATAGTGGTTTGCTTGACGTACAGTGAATCCAGAGTCACGATACCCTTTTAATCTATATGTACCGGACGTGTTATGACTTGATTGTAATAATAATTTGTAATGCTTTAAATAAATTTAATCACTGGGTCAAGCAGTCAATACAGACAAAAAATAAAGCTTGACCCCACCCCCCTCGCCTTTTATCATATGTCCAATTAAATTGTGCAGAGCTACTTTGCATGAAATCAAATCATGCAAAGTAACTCTGCACAATTTTCATATATCATGCAAAGTGAGTTGCACAAATTCAATTTTGCAACTCACATCTAACCAATTGTGCAAACTCACACTGTATCTACTGAATAAAAACATCAAGGAGCGTAGGGTGTGAGGCAGGGTTCCGGCGCACCGAACTCCGGTGCATCCTTACTTTCTAGTCGGTCCAATTCTAATATTTTCATCTTAGTTCTTAGAATCGGGCCGACACAAACGACTGTCAAGGGCTCAAGCCCGCCAGTAGGCCCTTTAAATGCAGCCACAAAAGCCGAACTTCGGCAGAGATCCAGCAACCGCCTTCACCGGAACATTTCTCCCTGCTCTGCTCTACCTCTGATTGACTTCATCACTACACTGGACTTCTCATTTCGGCTGACCTGATCACCTTCCTCAGGGCGGAGGTTTCCCCCCTACCTTCCCCCTTGCCTTCTACCTTTTTCCCCATTTTTCCTTTTTCCCAAATTTTTACCCCATTCCTTTTTTTTTCCTTGTTTTTCCCCACTTTTTCCCAAGGCGTCGAAGCGGCCAGCCGGTCCCTTCCCGCTACATCAACTGTGCGGTGGGCGACTACAGCGCCCGTTCCGTACACTTATCCAGTATATAGACACTACTCATAGGTTCGAGTGCCGACTAATAAACTCTGACTTAATAAATAAATAAACCGTAAATCGAATATAAACTAAGGGGGTTTCTCACCATCCTCCTAATAGCTTATCCATACTATAACGAATATTATCTTTATATAATATAGCGCCCCAGCTTTTCCAAGTGACTACTATGGTAGCTAGAATACTCGTTTTTTTTAAAGAGAGAATCGCCAGTAGCCCTATATACTCTCTGAGCTAGTGATAAAAAAACGATAAAAAGTTCAAAGATAAAGTTCAGTAAGATGTACAATAATGTTTTAAGTTAGTTGTTAGTCCCCACCATCCATGCAATTTAGGTTAAAACAGTATTGTAGATCTAACTATGAGCTTTTCTGAACTAAAAATAAAACCGGACCACTAGTGATTAAAAAAAAACTATAAAAAGTTCAAAGATAAGTTCAGTAAGATGTACAATAATGTTTTAAGTTTGTTAGTTGTTAGTCCCCACCATGCAAGTTAGTTTAAAACAGTATTGTAGATCTAACTAAAAGCTCATCTGAAATAAAAAATAAAATCAAACCACTAGTGATTTAAAAAAATCGATAAAAAGTTCAAAGATAATTTCAGTAAGATGTACAATAATGTTTTAAGTTTATTAATTGTTAGTCCCCACCATGCAAGTTAGTTTAAAACAGTATTGTAGATCTTACTAACTCATCTGAACTAAAAATAAAACCGAACCACTTAGGAGTGTGAGTGGTAACTTAAAACTAACATAAAAATAAACCTGATAACACAATGTTGCTGATCTTAAATCTAACTTAAAGTTTACTCAAAACTAACTTAAAACTAACTTAAAATTAACTTAAAACTAACTTAAAATTAACTTAAAAATAAACTGGTTCTTCAGGCCCACGATGTATCCTGAAAAGCAAAATACAAAGTTAAAATAAATCTTAAAGGCAAAAAAATCATTAACGGCCCTCAATACTAGTAACCGAATTATAATAAAGATATTGCACGAATCTGCAATATGTAATATGTGGCAAAGGGTACCTAACTAGAATTAGTTACTAGTTACTAGTTACTAACAATGTGTTACTAGTTTCAGCCTATTACGGCTAGACTGGTACGATTTTTGGAAACTATAATATGTACATATAAATAATAATTGTGCAGTATATTGTACATGTAATCAACACGGCTTGCAGTGATATGCATATAAACTTTATTAAATTGTAATAACATGTATTTGACAATAAATTATTACCATTTAAAAAAAAACTAACTGTCCATCCCGCCGTTTCCCAAAGGGGTAGGCAGACAGAATGGACTGCCAAACAACTCGGTCTTGGCACAACTCGCTTCATTCACATTCATACATCGTCTCATACATACCTTTTCTGAATTTCGTTCATTTGGTCGTGCCATGTTTTCCTCGGGCATCCCCGACTTCTTCTACCATTCACATTCGTGTCATATTATCATTTATTATCTGTTAACTTCATTACCATCAATTATTATATTATATGTAAACTTCATCATCATAAATTCATTTCTACATTAACCGCTTCGACACATAAGCTTGTTTTCACGATAATTTAACGTAGGAAGACATAGGAATGACGTATGTCCCGTACCTGAGTTATTAACTGTAAACTTCATTATCATCAATTATTATATTATCAGTATACTTCATTACCACAAATTATATTATCTGTAAACTTCACCCGCCATAACACAGGGACATCCCTAGCATGGCGAATGAAATAACACAATATCTATACAAAGTTCAAATTTTTTTTAATAAATAAATAAATATTCTCTCTACACCCCTGTCTTCGTTCATTTGCTCTAAGTGCCCAACCCATCCCGTCCAAAGTGTGTTTATTAAAGATCAATCATTCATTTTATTTATGGTTTTAAAGAGATAAATTATTTCTGATATATCGTTGGTGATACTGCAAATCAGCGCAACAAACTTTTGCAATACGTAATTAAATTAAGTTTTCAGAGAAGCAAAAATGAGATTTGGCGAGACATCAAACTACTTGCTTATTGGCACATTAGGTCTAATCGACGTGTAGTCCCATTCAATGAGCACCGAGCTACATGATGTATGATGCATAAATGCCGAATAACGCCACATCGAAAGTTGCTACTAATACCACTAATGTAATATCCAACATTAGTAAATGTGCACATATTTCACCAACTCGAGCGTATTTTGTTTGAAACAGCTGAACAAGAAATAAAGTAAGTATTTTTTGGAGTATTATGAATATTCAAACCACAAACAAACAATCGATTGCCAACCCAAGAAGCTCTGATAAAATTGTTTGAATAAAAGTTGTGACGAATATGAATAGGGTTTTTTAAAAATGGGTTTTATTATTAATTGTTGTGTTTTGTAAATTGTTTGTGTTTGATTTGTATATGTACCGCCCCATCCTATGATGCCGTATTGTATAATTGATTGACAGAAAGCAAAGTATGTGGTTCTAAGTAATTTTTCATTTAAAATATCTATTAAACATCTGAATACATATGTTAGTTTCCTTACTCTGTCTTTCAGAATATTTATATGTGGGGACCATTTTAAATGCTGGTAATATTTATGGTAATAATGATTATTCTTATTTAAATGAAATCGCCACTGACCCTTCGTTATGTTATGTCGGGTCTCCAGCGACCAAATATTTTCAAAACATCAAACAAAAACATTGGATCGGGGGGACCACAATGTTTTTTTGATTCCCATCGACCAGGGAAAACAAAAGCATTGTGACCCTGCCCCATGTTTGATGTTTGCACAAACATCTGGTTCAATGTTTGTGGTAATATTGCCTTCACAATCCTTGACATTGTAAAAAACTAATTGTGTAAAAATGTAAGCCAATTCTTATTTAGTAAGTAAGCTTTTGTAAAAGTCATTTCATAAAAATTCTCCAGTCCTAAAGAGTCCTAAAATCCAGTCTTTCAAAATAATTATTAACTTTATTTTTGGCACTAATCTTCTTATTAATGTAATATGAATAATGATGAGGGTAGCAAATGTAAAATCACACAATGTCCAGTGTTTTTAATATAATGTCCTCCGCGTGCAAAATCGTTTCTTCTCCAAGCATATTATACTTTCTAATTAATAACTCAGGTACGGCCATACGTCATTCCTATGTCTACCTACGTTAAATTATCGTGAAAACAAGCTTATGTGTCCAAGCGGTTAAAGTGTGTTTATCAAAAGTGACCTGCCAGATAAGTAATTTTTCTGTATCTATTTGTAAATAATAAATTTAGATAAAGCCTAAGAATTCATAATAAATTGTTAAGCGCCCTTGAGTTGAGTTTCACAAAAACGGTGCTTTACAAATTATACAATTATTATTATTGTCACTGGAGACCCGGCTTTATAGTATCAGGATTGCCAACATACCAAATTGTCAAAGAATATTGAGAAATAAGGCGCTCCGCTGACGAGGCAACTGAAACCAAACTAAAACTGGCTGGTTTCTATGTCTTGATTGGTAAAAAAAGCTTGTTTAACCATAGACAAAGAACAATCAGCTGACAGCTGGCAACGGCCGGCCATGGCAATCAGCAGTGCAAGTCGCAAGTCACTGATTACGTTACCATAGACAACGGGTTTTTGAGTGATTGTGTAGTGTGCGGGCCATCACATTGTCATACAAAGATAGTTGGCAGTTGAGAGTTTTCAGTTACCTCAGTGGGCGGATCGCCTGATTGCATAAATTTTTAAATAATCAATATGGCGGTCTGCCTAAAGACGAAAAGCAAATTTTAATTTTTACGTAATTATAATTTAAATGAAGTACTTCCCACAGCGCCCACATTCCAAAGTTAATATTCAAATTCTGTTTATATGCTGATCTTCCAGTTGATTAGTCAGACATCTCCAAAAACCAAGTTTTGAGATAATGAGGAAAAGAATATTTGAATGTTCACAATAACTCAAATATTATTTACACGTGTCTGAGTTTTACATATTAAATATGCAATAAAATAAAACCATAATGATCTGGTACATTAGTATGACATTTTGATATATCCTACTAGTGAATGGGAAAACATCATTTTGTTTAATTCAGTACAAGTTTTTGTGCATTATAATTGATTTGGTGGTGTTTATATATGATTAATGAGTAATCTGAGTATTGTACCAGATAAAGGGGACACTTTTACTAATTAAAATAAAAACCCTAAACCTAAGGTTTTCAATCTGTTGTTTCAATTTCAACCTGTTGAAAAAGTGCTACAAAAAGCTATAGGAATTTATAAAAGGAAATTATTATTTACCAAGTCCCTCCGAAGCATTGGTGATCACATCAAGTCCCCCAGGGCACCGGCAACCAATTCCCCCGGATTCCTGGAGCTGGTGCGGGGCGCAGAGATGAAATGCAACATTCAACCTGAAAGACACAAATAGAGATGTTATTGTAATGTAAAATCAACATATTGATCCTTTGGAATAACAAGGTTCCATCTGTTGCGGAAAAGTCATGCGATAATAGGATCTATAGTAAGCTATCACAGTGTTTATTATCGCATGACGTAACCGCATCAGATGGAACCTTGTTATTCCAAAGGGTCAATATTATTAAAATTAATTAAAAGAATGGTCAGGTTAACCCCTCCGGCCAATTTGTTTGGTTTTCGGAACAACTCATATAGGTCTCATTGAAATCGTTGTGTCTCCCTTAATATCATGGTTAGAAATGTGTTCGAAACAGTGTTAGGAAGAGAAAAACACCATGCTTTATATTCAAATCTAAAAGATAACTGGAATTTTTTTTTAAATATACACCTTTATAAAACCAGAGTTTCCGACCGCAATTTAAAAATAAATTATGAAACTTACAACAAAAAAGTGAGTTAGTTGACAATATTAATTTTAATTAGAAAGTTTATTGCATTATAATGTTAAACACAATGTCTAATGTTTTTAATATGTCATCTGCGTGCAAAATCGTATCTTCTCCAATATCCACAGACATATGAATATAACATAGACTAGAGAATCAGGGAGAGGGGTAATAACCAACTGTAGCGGGGCGGAGAGGGATGAGTTGACGGTAACGATATGTGATTCGTTAATACTTTAATATGACAGTATATAGGCATCACGCATTATAAAATCACCATTTAGCTCTTAAAAGTAAAATCTGCTTTTGAATGAATAGACCTTTTTATATGGGAGCGCGAATTGTTCGCCCGGTTTGAACAAACTTGTGTAATCCATATAAAATGAAGAAAGGTTCGCTTGTTTTGAGAGTCGAATATTTTGTTACCGTGTTTAGTTAAGACACTTTTACAAATGTTTCATAATTTACTTATCCCAGTAAACTGCAACGTGCACACGACGGGACCGGGAATTTCGGTTGCTTACGCTTCATGTCTCAATACTGATCATATTATATGATGTGAATAAGCTTAAAATAATGACAAATAATGCCTGCATATTGAAGGTAATACGATAATTGGGTTTATACTCTTTTTCACTTCTATTTTTACATGTTTTAATAGCACAAGTTACCATTTTTGCCGTGTTATTTCGTAAAATGTACCGATAAGAGCTCGACGCTAGTCCGCACAAGAATGATGACGTCACATTTTCTAGATTCACGCGAACCTATACACCAGCCCGGCCGGTTCCATGGAACCCAGAATTAAGGAGGGGGAAATAATACGCTTTTATCACTTAGGGCAGGTCTATACATATTCATATGTCTATGCCAATATCTAATTAATAACTCAGGTTCGGGGCATACGTCATTCCTATGTTTACCTACGTTAAATTATCGTGAAAACAAGCTTATGTGTCCAAGCGGTTAAAGTGTGTTTATCAAAAGTGACCTGCCAGATAAGTAAGTTTTCTGTATCTATTTGTAAATAATAAATTTAGATAAAGCCTAAGAATTCATAATAAATTGGAAAGCGCCGTTGAGTTGAGTTTCAGAAAAACAGTGCTCTACAAATTATACAATTATTACTATCATTGTCGCTGGAGACCCGGCTTTATAGTTTCAGGATTGCCAACATATCAAAATGTCAAAGAATATTGAGAAATAAGGCGCTCCGCTGACGAGGCAACTGAAACCAAACTAAAACTGGCTGGTTTCTATGTCTTGATTGGTAAAAAAAGCTTGTTTAACCATAGACAAAGAACAATCAGCTGACAGCTGGCAACGGCCGGCCATGGCAATCAGCAGTGCAAGTCGCAAGTCACTGATTACGTTACCATAGACAACGGGTTTTTGAGTGATTGTGTAGTGTGCGGGCCATCACATTGTCATACAAAGATAGTTGGCAGTTGAGAGTTTTCAGTTGCCTCAGTGGGCGGATCGCCTGATTGCATAAATTTTTAAATAATCAATATGGCGGTCTGCCTAAACGACGAAAAGCAAATTTTAATTTGTATGTAATTATAATTTAAATGAAGTATTTCCCACAGCGCCCACATTTCAAAGTTAATATTCAAATTCTGTTTATATGCTGATCTTCCAGTTGATTAGTCAGACATTTCCAAAAACCATGTTTTGAGATAATGAGGAAAATAATATTTAAATGTTCACCATAACTCAAATATTATTATTTACACGTGTCTGAGTTTTACATATTAAATATGCAATAAAATAAAACCATAATGATCTGGTACATTAGTATGACATTTTGAAATATCCTACTAGTGAATGGGAAAACATCATTTTGTTTAATTCAGTACAAGTTTTTGTGCATTATAATTGATTTGGTGGTGTTTATTAGTAATCTGAGTATTGTACCAGATAAAGGGGACACTTTTACAAATAAAAATAAAAACCCTAAACCTAAGGTTCTGTTGTTTCGATTTCAACCTGTTGAAAAAGTGCTACAAAAAGCTATAGGAATTTATAAAAGGAAATTATTATTTACCAAGTCCCTCCGAAGCATTGGTGATCACATCAAGTCCCCCAGGGCACCGGCAACCAATTTCCCCGGATTCCTGGAGCTGGTGCGGGGCGCAGAGATGAAATCCAACATTCAACCTGAAAGACACAAAAAGAGATGTTATTGTAATGTAAAATCAACATATTGACCCTTTGGAATAACAAGGTTCCATCTGTTGCAGAAACGTTACGCGATAATAGGATCTATAGTAAGCTACCACAGTGTTTATTATCGCATGACGTAACCGCATCAGATGGAACCTTGTTATTCCAAAGGATCGATATTATTAAAATGAATAAAAAGATTGGTCAGATTAACCCCTCCGGCCAATTTGTTCGGTTTTCGGAACCACTCATATAGGTCTCATTGAAATCGTTGTGTCTCCCTTACTATCATGGTTAGAAATATGTTCGAAACAGTATTAGAAAGAGAAAACACCATGCTTTATATTCAAATCTAAAAGTTAACTGCAGAAAAAAATTAAATATACACCTTTATGAAACCAGAGTTTCTGACCGCAATTTAAAAAAAAATTATGAAACTTACAATAAAAAAGAGAGTTTGTTGACAATATTAATTTTAATTAGAAAGTTTATTGCATTACAATGTTAAACGGTGGACCATTTTTAAAATCTTTTTATGATTGCATTAAAAAATTTTGTATTTCAAAAATTATATGTTTATTTTGAACTATAAAATTTGAAAGTGTATTTAATCACCTTTCAAAAACGGTTTTTAGTTTTCAGTTGCTGTAAAAAAATATTCTATTTATTTGGAATTCATTGTAAAGTAGAAATATTTTGACCTTCTGACAAATTAGGACCGAGGGGTTAACCTCTAGGAGAGTGAGAATCCGAGAGAAGAAAGTGTTCAAAAGAGTGAGATGTTTTAACCAAAAATATATTAAAATTGTATTTATAGTATGTATTATTAAAAATTCAACTTTATTAAAAAAATATCAATATTAAAAATTCTATATTTATTGTGATCCAGTAAATTTTTATCAAATATTGTGATATTTATTTTATATTATAGAAACAAACTGTACATTTGTTACAGTGATAATTTTTTACAGATATTAAGTAGGATTTCATGGTGGGTACCTACGATATGTTTCTTTGTAATGTCTTATTTATGGAATGTATAATTTTTTTATTTTTTTTATTCACCAGATTTACAGGAACGGGTTTAGTTTTTCCCATAGGAAAAACTAAACCCTTTCATACACTTTTCCATATAAATGATCATCTAGTAAATCCACGTTATGCAAGTGTATTATATAAGTATAATTAATACAAAACAATACAAGAACAACACGTTAATCTACCAAACTATTAAATGGGAATATAATTCACCGTCTCCAGATATTTTCATATCAGAGGGTTCGGCTCTGTGGAATTCCTAATTTGACCGATAAATCCTACTGATCCCTCAATATAAATATTTAAAAAATCTTTCGTAATTCTACATGTATTTAAAATGACTGATTTTTGCATTTTTATATACAAATTCTTTGACAAATCTAATATGCCTAAATTTTTAATAAGAGAGCTAGGTATAATGCCAGTAGCCGAAATAACAAAAGGTAATATTTTTATAGTATGAGAATGCCAAATTCTTTTAATTTCATTTCCTAAAGCTGTATACTTTCTTATTTTTTCAGAAACAGATTTTTGAATATTACAGGAATTTGGAATAGCTACATCAATAATATAAGTAATTTTTTTAATTTTGTCATGTAAAACTATATCAGGTCTATTATGACCAATTGGTCTGTCTGTTAGTATAGTTTTATCATAGTAAATTTTAAAGAAATTATTTTCTAAAAATGAATTTGGTTCGTATTCATAATATGGTACTATATTATGACAGTCAATCAAGTTATGTTTAATTACCAAACTTTGGTGAATTATTTTTAAAACCTGATTGTGCCTAAATGTATACTCAGACGGCGCTAATATAGAACATCCTGATATAATATGTTCTATAGTTTCCTGAAAAGCCATACATTTTCTACATAAATCATCAATTTGATTTGGATCTTTGATTGAATTAGTATTAGAATTAGTATTAGAATTAGTGTGTAGGTGTGAGTATGTTTGTAAGTGTGAGAAGTGGTGATCCGTGAAGGGATATGTATGCGCAGTAAGCAGTTTGTAGGTGTGAGTATGTTTGTAAGTGTGAGAAGTGGTGTTCTGAGAAGGGATATGTATGCGCAGTAAACAGTTTGTAGGTGTAAGTATGTTTGTAAGTGTGAAAGTGGTGATCCGTGATGGGATATGTATCAGTGGCGGTCGGTGACTTTTTTTAGAGGGGATGCTGGACTATCGATAAGTATATAGGTATACTTTAATACTGTCGAGATAATAGACATGTAGACATGTCGAGGCTAGAGTTTAGACAAATATTATGGAATGTATGAAGAGCACAGTTAATTGGCGAATTAGTTGCTGCATTTGATTTGTAATTAAGTGTGTAGAATAGTAGTGCTCTATAATAATAATTTATTGAACATATAAGCTAGCTTATTGACAGATCACAATATAGACTAGATCACAGATGTCAAGATTCCTGAATTCCGTATCATCAACTCACAGATGGTGATAAAAACTGATGCGTAGGCTACACATTCAGTATTTATTGTGATCCGTCAATATTTATCATGATACAGAATTCAGGAACTAGAAATCTGCGATCCATTTTGTGATCTGTCAATACGCTAGCCTAAACTTAAAAAAAATATGGTGATATTTGATAAATATTAACGGAAAGTTTAAAATATTATATTGAAAGTTTAGGGTTCACCTAAGTATTTTAATTTCTTTCTATAAAATTTATACTTAACCACTGGAGCGACAGAGCAATTTAAAACTTATTTCTCGTATTGCTAAAGGAAATTTTTCTTCCCACATTAAAAATACCTCTGAATTTTAATATGGAGACATACAAACTGATTATAATTCTATATAGCCGACGAATTCACAAATCTTTTGTCAATTATCACATATTCGTAGGATTTATAAAATAAATATTATTAAATCGATAACTTTAAAAACATTTTAAAGAATCCGGAGAATATTTATTTTGTTATATTTTGAATGTACAATATATTATATAGTCGCGTTAATAAAAAAATAAAAGCAACAAAGTAATCTGTGTTTTTGGAAATAGTGCCATATTGTGGGAAAAAGCGCTCGAGTGGTCAAGCTGTATTGCAATTTTTGTTTATGTGGTTTTGCAGTATCACTAACGATATTACATACTCATTATAACTTCACTAAATCTTCTTAATATATAAAAATGAATGTTTGTGCCTTATGTGTTCGTAAATCATTAATCCAATTGTGTTAAAATTTTGTCGATTTGTTGTGCGCACGTCCGCGATGGTTTCAATATATAATGGTGAGCTCTGGCGTTTTGAAAGATGTACACAAAATTAACAGGTGGCACGACTGTTTGAAAAATGTGTGTATTTCATATAGCGGCAGGGTGGGAAGAATAGCGAGGGAGCGATAGAGAATATTAGAGGATGAATTTGGAAAAATCCATGCTTCTCACACGGTCAGCTCTATGTAGCCTACACATGCGTCAGAAAGACAAAATATTGGGTATCCAAAAGCACTTCAATAAAAAGATTCAAAACTCAAATGCTTTCTTTCTTTCAGTAGCATTTCAACGCATGACGGGTACTCACTAGTATCTTATATATCGATCATCCAGTTGATTAGGCAGACATCTCCAAATACTAAGTTTTGAGATAATGAAGAATGATATATATTAATATATCACCATACATCAAATATTATTTACATAATAGTACGGTACATTAGTAAGAAATTTTGAAATTTTTTACAAGTATCCCATAAAACTTTTTTTTGTTGTTGTTTATTTCACTACGAGTTTTTGTGCATTATAATTGATATAGTGGTATTTATGAGTATTCCGAGTATTGTTTCAGACAGAAGGTACACTTTTACATATAATTGCATGCTTTACTCAAATTTTGATTTTTCAGGGATGTCTGCCTTGTCAACTTGACGATCGATATACCGATCGCCGTTGAAAAACTGCTATGAAAAACTGCTATAAAAACAATATGAATTTAAAAACGAAATTATTAAAATGAAATAACATACCAAATCCATAGAAGCATTGGCGATCGAGGCATTGGCGATCCAATCAAGTCCCCCAGAGTGCTGGCAACCCAATCCCTGGTGCAGGACGCAGATCAGTTTCACCTGAAAAACACCAAAACAGTTATTATTATAATGATGAACCAAGAGATTATTAAACTCTCAGGCTAATTTTCAAATCACACAGGTGTCATAAAAATCGTGTCTCCATTACTATTATAGTTAGAAATATGATCTAAATGATATTGGAAAGAGAAAAGACAATGCTATGTATTCAAATCTTAGAGTTAACCACAAAAGAATTAAAATTTATGTAACACACCTTTTTACTATATACGTTAATGGAAATATATATAATCCGTCATTGTATTCAATTCCTAGGAAATGTATGTAGTTCCTAAAATCGTCCGGAAATGTTTGAAATAAATTATATTAGACACATTTCATAGGAAATCTAATCATTTCCAAGATGGCAATCGGAAATGTAAAACATTTATTAATAATATAACTATAAAGGGGCACTTTCTTTTGTATCACAAATCATGTTATACAAACCTAGCGTAGCCGCTAAACTACTTGAAAACTGGGATGTTTTTCTTGCCTTGGCATAAGCAGGCGGTATAAAGGGGGCACTTTTTTTTGTATCTCAAACCATGTTAATTACTTAATAACTCAGGTACGGGCCATACGTCATTCCTATGTCTACCTACGTTAAATTATCGTGAAAACAAGCTTATGTGTCCAAGCGGTTAAATCACTGATTACTTACCAAATGAAAGTTTAACCTTATAAGAATAAAACAATGTGTTTTATTACAGAAAGCATTCTTTTTATACATTTCCTAATACGATATTGGAATTACATATATACAATTCCTAGGAAATGAATACATTTCCCAGGATATGTATGTATTAAATTTTTTTTTTTTAAAATATTTTATACATTTCCTAAAAAGCTTCGGAATTGTATACTTTTCCTGGGAGTTGTATACAATTCCAACATTTCATACGTTTCAGGTAACATATTACATATGACCCAAGTTTCCAATCGAAAAAAAAAGTGAATTTTTTAAAAAATTATCATTACACGAAACTACACAAAAGTGAGATGATGATAACATTTATAATACATTTGTGTAATAAAACATGTGTTTTTATTTTTTTCATTACCAGAAATTTTAGTTAGAAAAAAGGTGGGTCATTTTTAAAGATTGCATTCAAATGTTAATAATTAAGAAATTGCATGATTTTTTCTAATAATTAAATTTTAAAGCGTAATTCATCACTATTCAAAAAAATTTGTTAGTTTTCGAATACATTCACAATAACGATTCTTATTCAAACATTCTTTATCGAGTTAAGAGGTCTTCGCAACGCTCAGTCAATTAAAAAAAAAAAAGAGTAATACAGCTTCACAATTAGGTTGACAAACTGCAAAAAAAAAATAAAAGTATTTAATAAAGGATCTTTATTTAAATGAAATTTCTTACCAAATCTCAGAAGAGTCGACGAATGTTTCTCGGAAGTGAAAGTTGACCACTTCCCCTGGAGCGCTGTAGAACTAGAAGAGAAGGCATGTGAAGTTCAACCTGGAAAAAAACTAAAAGATATGTTATTATAATGAAATGAAAAGGGGAACAAACACAAAAAAATATAAAATTCAAAGCATAGTAGATAAAATACATAAAATTCAAATAGAACTAGAAGAGAAGGCATTAGAAGTTCAACCTGAAAAAAAAACAAAAAAAGATATTATTATAATGAAATGAAAAGCGAAACAAACACACAAAAAAACACAAAACTCAAAACACAGTTAATAAAATATAAAAATACTTATTTGTTCCTCTTCGGAATCTCGAACTCCAGTAGATGGCTTAAATCTAAACGAGACGGCTTAGAGCTAAACGGGCTTATAGCTAAACAAGACGGCTTAGAGCTAAACGAGACGGCTTACAGCTAAACGTGCTTAATGCTAAACGACTTAAGAGCTAAGACGGGCTTAAACGGGCTTAGAGCTAAACGAGACGGCTTAGAGCTAAACGTGCTTAATGCAAAATGGATTTAAAAGTAAGACGTACTTAAACAACGGGCTTAGAACTAAACGAGACGGCTTAGAGACACACATGCTTAAAGTTAAAACGTGCTTAAAGTTAAAATGTGCTTAAAACTAAAACCAGCAAACATGTTTAAAATTCTAACCAGTTTATGAACATATTCAGTCAGGGGGCCCCCCAATGGTGATCAACAAAATACAAAAGAAAAACAAAATACATCAACAAAATACAAATAGAAAAGTAGAAAAATTAAAATATAATAAATAAAATTTCACTTCCCAACAAGCCAGATAGGTAGATGGTAGGCCAGCAATACAACTCTGGTGATTGAGTGGGTTTTGGTTCAGCGATACATCGGCCGAACCAAATCGCAGCTTGATGGTGTCACATTCTTCGATGATAGAAAACCTTGCACCTAGAAAAATAAATAATGTCTTTGGTTTAATAAAATTGCATTGATAGATACATAATTAGAATATGTGTGATCAAGTGTGTTCAAGTGTCTTCAAGTGTGTTGAAGTGTGTTTGAGTACGTTTGAGTGTGTTCAAATGTGTTCAAGTGAGTTCAATCGTAATGGATATGGTGATGAAGTGTGTTGAAGTGTGTTGTAGTGTGTTGTAGTGCGTTGTAGTATGTTGTAGTGAAATGCAGTGTGGTGTATTGTGTTGTAGTGTGTCGTATAGTGTATTGCAGTGTGTTCAAATGTGTTCAAGTGTAAAAAAAATAAATAATAATAACCCACCCTAAAAAACTGAATCACCACGCCTACCCCCTCCCCACAATAGCATCACATCCACCCCCTCCCCCCCTTATCGTAACTCTCCTTCCGCACCCCTTAGGTGATGGGACACTTGTGTGGTGTTTACATACTGTAAAACAAAACCCCTCTCTACCCTGAAAAAAAATCAACTACCCACTAACCGCTCTCACCCCCTCCCCTCCCTTTCTCTCTACCCCCTCCCCATACACCACTATAAGATTAAAACACTCTAAAGACTTCAAGAAAGTAGTGAATGAGATGATTTTGCTAAAAAATAAACAATGTTCATAATTTAATGATCATAATTATACATAATGATTGTTCATAGTATACTATAAACATAATGATTGTTCATAGTATACTATAAAAATATTACCTTTTGTTATTTCGGCTACTGGCATTATGAGCTCTCTTATTAAAAATTTAGGCATATTAGATTTGTCAAAGAATTTGTATATAAAAATGCAAAAATTTGTCATTTTAAATACATGTAGAATTACGAAAGATTTTTTTAAATATTTATATTGAGGGATCAGTAGGATTTATCGGTCAAATTAGGAATTCCACAGAGCCGAACCCTCTGATATGAAAATATCTGGAGACGGTGAATTATATTCCCATTTAATAGTTTGGTAGATTAACGTGTTGTTCTTGTATTGTTTTGTATTAATTATACTTATATAATACACTTGCATAACGTGGATTTACTAGATGATCATTTATATAGAAAAGTGTATGAAAGGGTTTAGTTTTTCCTATGGGAAAAACTAAACCCGTTCCTGTAAATCTGGTGAAATAAAGTAACTAGTTATTTAAAATCACACCTTTTTTATGACATAATATAAAAAAGGTGTGATTTTAAATAACTAGTTACGTTATTTCACCAGATTTACAGGAACGGGTAATTAAGGTAATTCATAGGTGAAGCAATAAATAAAGTAAAAATGGTGCATAAAACTGAATTGTCAACTAAAAAACGATAAATTTTGACTTAGGGTAGAGTAATCCAAAATCATGTGATTTTGGATTAAAATTAGAACGCTAAGAAATATTTCAGATGCATTAATTACTGCGTATAGAAAATATTTTCCTTTGAAATAATCGAGTATTTCTATAATTATTAGTCTTTTTATAAGCCCAGAAAAAAATAAGTATCAGGCCTATAAAAACTGCTTTAGAGTTAAAAATCTCCTACATGAATGAGAACCTCTTTTCGGTTATGGTTTTATTGTATAATGCGGAATATTAAATTCTTTAGAAGGCGACAGTAAAACAAGTAATTTTAAAACTTTTTCATGTTTTTATTAAAAAAAATTATATTTCAGAAAATAAATGTTTATTTATCCCTTTCAGACCTGGCTGATACGATCGCCCCAGTGAAAGACAACCATTTGTTTGTATTTTTATGGCATTACATTGCATATATGCGGTAACCATCCAGTGAGATAATAAGGAAATATAAATGTGATGCAAAGTCATGACTCATATCAGTAAAATATACATCAATTTTCAAATAACTTTATAGAACTGCTAAGCATGCTGTAAACAACAAAAATATGTTGTTTATGCCTCATATTATTACCTTTCCATCAAATTTCAATAATACTACCAAATCAGTCTCAAAAAACTATTTTAGTGAAAAATTGCAAAGAAGTGATTCAAAGTAGGTAACCCCGGCTTACGGTACCGGTAGAGTCTACCAATAAATACAAAGCATCAAATAATATATTCTACAACTAGCAATTATAATTCAGGTCTGAAAGGATTAACCGTCCTTAGTGACTAGATCTGAATAGAGAGGCACCTACTTTTCAACCTCCCGTTACCTCATCTCCTTCCCCTCCCCACTACCTTTAACCTCACAACATGTCACATACCTAGCCAATTGGGGTACGAAAATAATAATTTATGATTCCAAAGTTCCGCTGGCTCTAAACAGTTGGGACTCTTGTGGTATATCCACATTTACCAAAAAAAACTACGGCATCCCCAATTGGGGTACGTTGTGAGGCTGAAGGTAGTGGGAAGGGGAAGGATAATGGTCGAGAGGAAGATGACGAGTGTACCCGGCTATTCAGATCTGGTCACTAAACACGACAAAGGCTATTTCAAGCAACGTTTCTATTCTCTGTGTTCTTAAACCAGGGCGATACTGAGAGTATACTACATATTACTATACAGGGAGTCGGGGGGAAAAGTGCATTAACTTCGGGAGGTGATTCTACATAGATAGTTAAGTTTAAAAAAATACATTTTTTCGAAATTCCTACTTTTAAGGGTATTTTTTTGGTAAAAAGATAAAATTAGTCCGGCGTGTGCGGCCAGCACAATTTCTTTACGCTGTTACGATACGGATGAATCACAACAATCCAACGTTGCCACAACCGCGCCCGGCTGACTCACAGCAAATTTATCGGGTAAGTTTGTACCTTAAACTAAAGATTTTTAATAGGTACGTCTTTTTGTATGGGAAAAAAAGTTGGAATTTCGGAAAAAGTTGAATCTCTATCATGTAGAATTAACTCCCGAAGTTAATGCACTTTAGCCCCGGACACCCTGTATATTAATTTCAATGAAGGAATTGTGAAATAACACACATTAATCAAATAAAATTTACGCGCACGCCGGTGTTTGAACCCGCGACCGCGAGTCGAGGGTCTTACCCCTCGACCACGGAGGTCATCGCAGGAATGTTCATATTATTTTAGCAATTATTTAATGTTTGTCAGATTTTATGATTCACCCGTTTTTTATGATTACGATTTCCTTCAATTCCAAATCAAAATCACGTGTTAATGAATTTAAAAAATATATATCCACCAATCCGTTAACGGTGGTCAAACATACAAACACGCAGCAAAAACACCCAAATAGAACTTATTATTCAAAATTCGATATAGTACGGATAAGCTATCAGGAGGATGGTGAAATACCCCCTTACACGTGAATATTTAATTTTGTGATCGAAAACAATTTTTAAATCATTAAAAAATGAAAATTCGCGCGAAATTCAAGGTCAGAAACCATCTTGTCTAGATAATATTTTGACAAATTTAATATTAACATAAAAGATCTTCATAAAATAAAAACCATTGTCCTGAAAAAATAATATAATTGATAACACACGTGTATATATTTTTGTACTACGGTGAAAAAAACGACCGTTAAGTTGTAGGACTCCGCTTTCTTTGTATAGATTTGATATTTGCGAAAATTTGTTTCAATCTAAATACGCATTAATTACTTAGTATACCCAAATTAAGAACCTAATAACCTATTAATATACCTATAAATCGATGTTTGTTTTACTGAGTAATTGTTGAAATGAAGTGTAAAAGGCCGCTTTACTTGGCCAAACATGGCGCCGAACACTTCGCGTAAGTGAAATAATCTTAAATATTAACACAAAATGCATATTTTTTCGTCTCCCCCGACTTAAATACTCACTTTTCGTAATAATGAAGCTAAATCTAACTATTCCAATAAGAAATATTCCGTATTCCGGTAAGGCATTTAATAAAACAACAAAAACAAAAACAAATCAGTAAAAAATCAAAAACCAAAATTAAAATCCGCAGAAATTAATTGAAAATTTGAAAACCGAAAATTAGCAACTTGAAATCAGCTGTAAAGAGGCTCAAATATGCTCAAAGAACTTTAAAAACTAGCAAAAAATACATTCTCGAGACCGTTGCACTCAGGGTCTATTAAATTCAATCAGAGAAAAAGTAAGCTAAACAAAAAGCAGTTCATTTCCAAAATGACAACGAGTTGGATCCTAATTATAAAAAATATAAACATAAATTAAAAATCAGTACAGATGAATAATACAAACATAATATTATATTAATCTCCGAAAACAGTACAAAAATAATTTGGCAAACAATTAGTAGTAATTGTAGGAACGAAGTGTCATTTATAAAACCTGATAAAAGTGTAGCGGTTAATGGAACACGTGGTTTTATGTTGAGCTAGTTTTTAATTAGGTTTCCTTTCGTATATCATTTATACAATATAATGATTTTTGTTCAATCGATTGAATTCTGTAATTGAATGTAGGGATATTTTTATTGCGTCGAATTAAAATTGAATATTGCACAACCTGCTGTAATCGTGGAGTGTTAAGACCATATTCATAATTGAAACGTTGCTTGAAATGGCTTTAGGCGTATTTAGTGACCATAATAATATGTTTCCAAAAGTTTTTAAAACATCGAACAACATAATACAATAACTGAATATAATGACCTATGCATATTGCTTGCATTAATTAATGGAGACAATCAAGTTTATAAAACATTCATTGGTAGATACAATATACTCGTAAATATAAAATAATAGAAAAAAAAACTCACGGTTGCTTGTAGCGGCCGACCAGCGACCGCCTCGCCGAGCGGAGGAAATGCGAATGATTTGAGCGCGAATGCCTAGGACCGAACTGGACTGAACATTGTACACATTGAAGACTGCAACCTGCAAATCATATTGTAACTTTATTATATTTCCTACCTTGAGCACTGAATTAAAGTATTTTCTTTTCAAATGCTACAAACTTGAAGACATCAAAACGCCGCGTTTATGTTTTAGTTCAGGGAGGTGGGTTGCAGTTTTAGATTTATTTTACGTAGGCCCAGTATATCATTCTGGTAGAAATGTCGAGCTTAGCTTAATCTAATAAAGGAATATGTATCTTTATTTCTTGAGAAACAAATCTACTGTCACCTGTGATTGGTTTATTTATGCATCCCCGGGTCATCTCTACGCACCGGGGAATCGCAATTTCACGCAATATTATGATCCCCACCTTCCCGAACTAGAACATAAACGCGGAGTATTCAATTCTTCAAGTTTGTAGCATTTGAAAAGAAAATACTTTCATTCAGTGTTCAAGGTAGGAAATATAATAAAGTTACAATATGAGTTGCATTGTACAATGTTCAGTCCAGTTCAGTACTAGGCATTCGTTCCAGTGTTGCCAACCGTACGAGGTTCCTCGTACAAATACGAGATTTGTGGCCTTCCATACGAGGTACGAGGATACTATCAACCTCGTACAATCATGTACGAGATTTTGATAATACCTATGGCTATACGAACATTTTGCATCACTATTATATAATAGCAAAAACTAGTGCCATCTATCAATATATATCCTAAAGGGATAAATGAAATTAGTGAGCCAGATAAGTTTTGGGCTCAATTACTCAAAATCGAAGACTTTACCAAGCTAGTTCATTTTTCCCTTTCTGCACTAGACACCCCTAATGCTGACTGCGAGCGGATTTGTAGTAGGGTAAATTTAATTAAAACAGATATAAGAAACCGTCTACATGATGACAGTGAGGATGTTCCCGACTTAATATTTGGAGAGGAGATGTAAATTATGTTACCTTGATTTACATTTAATTTTTTGTAATTTAACTTGAGTAATAATAAATATTTTTTAAAAACAACACAAAGGGATGTTTTATTTATTACGAAACTTGCAATAGTTTATTTCATTGAGTAAAAAGTCCTAAATCCAGTAGGTAGTTCAATACTTATGCCTTAATTTTGCTATTAACATGTTTTTTTGAAATGTACGAGGTTTGAAAGTCAAAGTACGAGATTTTTGGCTGCATCCGTACGAGGGAATTTTTTTTACGGTTGGCAACCCTGATTCGTTCGCGCTCAAATCATTCGCATTTCCTCCGCTCGGCAAAGCGGTCGCTCCGGTCGGTAGCTGAGCATTACCTACAACAAGCAACCGTGAGTTTCTTTTTCTATTATTTTATATTTACGAGTATTGTAACTACCAATGAAAGTTTTTATAAACTTGATTGTCTCAATTAATTAATAAATGCAAGCAATATGCCGGTCATTATATTCAGTTATTGTATTATGTTGTTCGATGTTCTAAAAACTTTTGGAAACAGATTGTGGGTATTACTGGTCACTGAATACGCCTAAAGCCATTGCAAGCAACGTTTCAATTCTGAATGGTGGTCTTACACTCTACGATTACAGCTGGTTGTGTAATATTAAATTTTTTATTCGACGCAATAAAAATTCCCCACATTCAATTACAGAATTCAATCGATTGAACAAAAATCATTATATTGTATAAATGATATATGAAAGGAAACCTATTTAAAAACCAGCTCAACATAAAACCACTTGTTCCATTAACCGCCGCACTTTTACCAGGTTTTATAAATAACACTTCGTTCCAACAATTACTAGGTACCAATTGTTTGCCAAATTATTTTTGGACTATTTTCGGAGATTAATATAATATTCTTATAATATTATGTTTGTAATATTCATCCATACTGATTTTAAATTTATGTTTATATTTTTTATAATTAGGATCCAACTCGTTGTCATTTTGGAAATTAACTGATTTTTGTTTAGTTTACTTTTTCTCTGATTGAATTTAATAGACCCTGAGTGCAACGGTCTCGAGAATGTATTTTTTGCGAGATATGAGCGTGTTTTCGAAATTCTTTGAGCATATTTGAGCCCCTGTACAGTTGATTTCAAGTTGCTAATTTTCGGTTTTCAAATTTTCAATTCATTTCTGCGGATTTTAATTTGGGTTTTTGATTTTTTCACTGATTTTTTTTTTGTTTGGATTGTTTTATTAAATGTCTTACCGGTTAATACGGAATATTTCTTATTGAAATTGAAATAGTTAGATTAAGCTTCATTATAGTGAGTATTTATGTCGGGGGAGACGAAAAAATATGCATTTTGTGTTAGTACTTAAGATTATTTCACTTACGCGAAGTGTTCGGCGCCATGTTTAGCCAAGTATAGCGGCCTTTTACACTTCATTTTAACAATTACTCAGTAAAACAAACAATGATTTACGTCCATAAAATAGGTTATTAGGTTCTTAATTTGGGTAAACTAAGTAACTCGTGTGTATTTAGACTATTTAGATTGAAACAAAATTCGCAAATATCAAATCTATACAAAAGAAAGCGGAGTCCTACAACTTAACCGTCGTTTTTTCTCATCGTAGTACAAAAATATACACGTGTATGATCAATGATATTATTTTTTCAGGACAATGGTTTTTATTTTATGAAGATCTATTATGTTAATATTTGTCAAAATACAAGACAAGATGGTTTCTGACCTTGAATTGCGCGCGAATTTTCATTTATTAATGATTTAAAATTGTTTTCGATCACAAAATTAAATATTCACGTGTAAGGGGGTATTTCACCATCCTCCTGATAGCTTATCCGTACTATTGCGAATTTTGAATAATACGTTCTATTTAAGTGTTTTTCCTGCGTGTTTGTATGTTTGACCGCCGTTAACGGATTGGTATATATTTTTAAATTTCATTAACACGTGGTTTTGATTTGGAATTGAAGGAAATCGTAATTAATAAAATCTGACAAACATTAAATAATTGCTGAAATAATATGAACATTCCTCCGATGGCCTCCGTGGTCGAGGGGTAAGACGCTCGACTCGCGGTCGCAGGTTCAAACACCGGCGTGCGCGTAAATTTTATTTGATTAATTTGTGTTATTTCACAATTCCTTCATTGAAATTAATATACAGGGTGTCCGGGGCTAAAGTGCATTAACTTCGGGAGTTGATTCTACATGATATAGATTAAACTTTTTCGAAATTCCAACTTTTTTTCCCATACAAAAACACGTACCTATTAAAAATCCTTAGTGTAAGGTACAAACTTACCCGATAAATTTGCTGTGAGTCAGCCGGGCGCGGTTGTGGCAACGTTGGATTGTTGTGATTCATCCGTATCGAAACAGCGTAAAGTAATGGTGCTGGCCGCACACGCCGGACTGATTTTATATTTTTACCAAAAAAGTACCCTTAAAAGTAGGAATTTCGAAAAAAGATTTTTATTTTTATTTATTTATGTGTACTATCTATGTAGAATCACCTCCCGAAGTTAATGCACTTTTCCCCCGGACTCCCTGTATAGTAATATGTAGTATACTCTCAGTATCGCCCTGGTTTAAAACCACCATTGAGAATTGAAACGTTGCTTGAAATAGTTTTTGTCGTTTTTAGTGACCAGATCTGAATAGCTGGGTACCTTCCCCATCTTCCTGTCCACCATTATCCTTCTCCTTCCCACTACCTTTAGCCTCACAACGATTGGGATACTCAATTGGGGATGCCGTAGTTTTTTTTTTGGTAAATGTTGATATACCACAAGAGTCCCAATCGTTCAGAACCAGCGGAACTTTGGAATCATAAGTTATTGTTTTCGTTCCCCAATTGGCTAGGTATGTGACATGTTGTGAGGTTTAGGGTAGCGGGGAGGGGAAGGAGATGGGATAACGGGAGGTTGAAAAGTTGGTGCCTCGCTATTCGGATCTAGTCACTTAGGATGGTTAAGATGATAGACTTCGCTTTTCGGCCCATACAAAAAGGACGCCCGGGAAAAAACACTTTTCTACATCGAAAATTGCACAAAATGAATATATTTATTGTAAGTGTGCGTGAGCTTATTGTGGTAAATTTATTTAGGTAAATTTGAGCGTTGTCTCATTCGCACATTTCGCATTCGCATGTATTGTAAGTGTGCGTGAGCTTATTGTGAGCGGGACAGAATGACAGTCGCGGGTGTTCCACGTGTGGTTCAAAGTCTAGCCTCTTAAGCCTTTCAGACCTGAATTAAGGGGATACCCGGCGGTGATTTTTCCATACAAACGTGTTCACTATTTATCTCTCTGGATTTTAACCCTGGAGAAAATATTACTTTTTTTTGTTGATAAGTTACTTTTTATAGAAGTTATGACCATTAAAAAATCAATAAAATTGACTGGTTTAAACGCCGTCAAAAGACGTTCAGTATACAACCTAGACAATGTTTTTTTTTTAAAAAGCAAAATGTACAGATATAGAATAGTTTTTTCGTATGTAGTTGGTAAAAAAAAATAAAATCAGTCCACTTTTGGAGGAGAAAAGTGTGGAATAGAAAACCTCGATTTTAGTTAGGTATTAGTAGCCCGAGGTGCATTGTCCCTTTCGCTCAATATCCGATGGAGTAAGAGCAACAGTGACAGCAACAATTTAGTAATATCTATTTTTAAAATTTCTCCACCACCCGGGTATCATCTTAATACTGCTAGTTGTAGAATATATTATTTGATGCTTTGTAGTAATTGGTAGACTGTACTGGTACTGTAAGCCTACGTTACCTACTTTGAATCACTTCTTTGGAATTTTTCAGTAAAAAATGTTTTTAAGACTATGATTTGGTAGTATTATTGAAATTTGATGGAAAGGTAATATGAGGCATGAACAACATATTTTTGTTGTTTACAGCGTGCTTAGTAGTTCTATAAAGTTATCTGAAAAAAGATGTATATTTACTGATGTGAGTCATGCTTATGCATCACATTTTTATATTTCCTTATTATCTCACTGGATGGTTACCGCATATATGCAATGTAATGCCATAAAACTACAAACAAATTGTTGTCTTTCACTGGGGCGATCGTATCAGCCAGGACTGAAAGCGATAAATAATCATTTGTTTTCTGAAATATTAAATTTTTTAATACAAACATGAAAAAGTTTTAAAAATTACTTGTTTTTTTGTCGCCTTCTAAAGAATTTAATATTCCACATTATACATTAAAACCATAACCGAAAATATGTTCGCATGTAGGAGATTTTTAACTTTAAAGCAGTTTTTATAGGCCTGATACTTGTTTTTTGCTGGCCTTATGAAAATACTAATTATAGAAATACTCGATTATTTCAAAGGAAAATATTTTCTATACGCAGTAATTAATGCATCTGAAATATTTCTTAGCGTTCTAATTTTAATCCAAAATCACATGATTTTGGATTACTCTACCCTAAGTCAAAATTTATCTTTTTTTAGTAGACAATGCAGTTTTATGCACAATTTTTGACTTTATTTATTGCTTTACAAGTATTTCTAAAATATTTTAAGAAGTTGCCTGCTTTGCTGTATTTTTATGACATAATATAAAAAAGGTTTGATTTTGATAACTAGTTACATTAGTAACTAGTTACTACGTATACTTTGTACGTATGGGGGGGAAGGAGGGGGGGGGGGTGGATAAAGTAGATGAGATTGTGGGGAGGGGGTAGGTGGGGTGGTTCTGTTTTTTGGGGTGGGTAATTTTTTTTTTTACACATATTTGAACACACTGCAACACACTGCAACGCGCTACAACGCACTACAACGCATTACAACGCACTACAACACACTTGAACACACTTGAACACACTCGAACACACTCGAACACACTCGAACACACTCGAACACACTCGAACACACTCGAACACACTCGAACACATTCGAACACACTCGAACACACTCGAACACACTCGAACACACTCGAACACACTCGAACACACTCGAACACACTCAAACACACTCGAACACACTCGAACACACTCGAACACATTCGAACACACTCGAACACACTCGAACACACTCGAACACACTCGAACACACTCGAACACACTCGAACACACTCGAACACACTCGAACACACTCGAACACACTCGAACACACTCGAACACACTCGAACACACTCGAACACACTTGAACACACTTGAACACACTTGAACACACTTGAACACTTTTGAACACTTTTGAACACTTTTGAACACTTTTGAACACATTTGATCACATATATTCTAATTATGTATCTATCAATGCAATTTTATTATACCAAAGACATTATTTATTTTTCTAGGTGCAAGATTTTCTATCATCGAAGAATGTGACGCCATCAAGCTGCAATTTGGTTCAGCAGATGTATCGCTGAATCATCAGAGTTGTATCGCTGGCCTACCATCTACCTACATGGCTTGTTGGGAAGTGAAATTTTATTTTTTATACTTTATTTTGTATTTTGTTGATCACCATTGGGGGCCCCCCTGACTGAATATGTTCATAAACTGGTTAGCAGTTTAAAAATGTTTGCTGTTTTAGTTTTAAGCATGTTTTAACTTTAAGCATGTGTGTCTCTAAGCCGTCTCGTTTAGCTCTAAGCCAGTTGTTTAAGTCCGTCTTACTCTTAAGTCGATTTAGCATTAAGCACGTTTAGCTCTAAGCCGTCTCGTTTAGCTCTAAGCCAGTTGTTTAAGTCCGTCTTACTCTTAAGTCCATTTAGCATTAAGCACGTTTAGCTCTAAGCCGTCTCGTTTAGCTCTAAGCCAGTTGTTTAAGTCCGTCTTACTCTTAAGTCCATTTAGCATTAAGCACGTTTAGCTCTAAGCCGTCTCGTTTAGCTCTAAGCCAGTTGTTTAAGTCCGTCTTACTCTTAAGTCCATTTAGCATTAAGCACGTTTAGCTCTAAGCCGTCTCGTTTAGCTCTAAGCCAGTTGTTTAAGTCCGTCTTACTCTTAAGTCCGCCTTACTCTTAAGTCCGTCTTACTCTTAAGTCGTTTAGCATTAAGCACGTTTAGCTCTAAGCCGCTTCGTTTAGCTATAAGCCCATTTAAGCCCGTCGTACCTATTAAGTACGTATTAGATCTTAAACCCGTTTAGCTCTAAGCCGTCTCGTTTAGCTATAAGCTCGTTTTAGTTCGTCTTAGCTCTTAAGCCCGTTTAGCTCTAAGCCGTCTCGTTTAGATTTAATAACTCATAATTCATCTACTGGAGTTCGAGATGCGGAAGAGGAATACATAAGTTTTTTTATATTTTATTAAATGTGCTTTCAATTTTGTGTTTTTTTTTGTGTTTGTTTCCCTTTTCATTTCATTATAATAATATCTTTTTTTGTTTTTTTTTCAGGTTGAACTTCTAATGCCTTCTCTTCTAGTTCTATTTGAATTTTATGTATTTTATCTACTATGCATTGCATTTTATATATTTTTTGTGTTTGTTCCCCTTTTCGTTTCATTATAATAACAACTCTTTTAGTTTTTTTCCAGGTTGAACTTCACATGCCTTCTCTTCTAGTTCTACAGCGCTCCAAGGGTCAACTTGCACTTCCGAGAAACATTAGTCGACTCTTCTGAGATTTGGTAAGAAATTTCATTTAAATAAAGATCCTTTATTTTTTGCAGTTTGTCAACCTAATTGTGAAACTGTATTACTCATTTTCTTTAATTGACTGAGTGAGCATTGAGGAGACCTCATAACTCTTATTGAAAAAGAATAGTTGTTATTGTGAATATATTCGAAAACTAACAACTTTTTTTGAATGGTGATGAATTACGCTTTAAAATTTAATTATTAGGAATAACCATTTAATTTCTTAATTATTAACATTTGAATGCAACCTTAAAAATGGCACACCTTATTTCTAACTAAAATTGCTGGTAAAGAAAAAAAAAACACCTGTTTTATTACACAAATCAAAATGTTATTACAAAATTATAAATGTTATCCTCACCAAACTTTTTTGTAGTTTCGTGTAATAATAATTTTTATAAAATTCTCAATTTATTTTTTTTCAATTTGCGGTTGGAAACTTTGGTTTTATATATATATATTAAAAACGTGTGTTACAAAAATTATAATTCTTTTGTGGTTAACTCTAAGGTTTGAATACGTAGCATTGCCTTTTCTCTTTCCAATATCATTTAGATCATATTTCTAACTATAATAGTAAGGGAGACACGATATTTATGACACCTGTGTGAGTTGCAAATTAGCTTGAGGGGTTATTAATCTCTTGCTTTATCATAATAATAACATCTGTTTTGGTGTTTTTCAGGATCTGCGTCCTGCACCAGGACTTTGGGTTGCCAGCACTCCGGGGGACTTGATTGGATCGTCAATGCCTCTATGATCTGCGTCCTCCACCAGGACTTTGGGTTGCCAGTACTCCGGGGGACTTGATTGGATCGCCAATGCCTCTATGGATTTGGTATGTTATGTCATTTTAATAATTACGATACGATACGATATGATACGATTGTACCACCCCAGCCAGGAGCAATCCTGTCCCGGTAAGACCGGTACACCAGGGGGCACTGATTTGTTAGGACTAGGAACAAGTGCTCTGAGGATAGGAAGGAGGTTGGAGTTTAATCGACCGGTATACATGGCAACCTAATAAGCCAATATTGGAATTTAGGATGGGCAGGAATAAAGGAATGGATTGAGCGTTATGATTTTGTATTTCCTTTCTTTATGCCTTCCTTCTTCTCGCTCTTCTTGGATCTTCCTGTTCCTTCTTAGTTTTTCTTGTATCTTCTTTTCTATTTCTGCTTCTTCTTGTCTCTTCTGGGCTCCTTTCGTCTCTCCATGACCCTTTTTACTAATTCTTGTCTCTTCTTGCCTCTTCTTGATTCTTCTCATCTCATCTGGGTTTTGCTTGACTCTTCTTGCTATTTCTTGTATCTTAATGTTTCTTCTTGGCTCTTCATGCATCTTGGATCTTCTCGTCTCTTATTGCCTTTACTTGTCTCTTCTTGCCACCTCTTGGATCAACCCATCTCTATTATTGGAGCTACTTGCTTCTTCTTGTCTTTTACTTGATTCGTATCATCTCTTCCGGGCTCTGTTTGTATCTTCTTGCCACTTTTTGTCAGCAAGTGATATTCCTCCGAGGTGTAATATCCGACTGAATTACTAAAAATATTTTTTATGATAGTGTAATATCCGACCGAATTAACAAAAACATTTTTTAAGATAAAGATAAAAAGTATTATTTGTGACTTGTGCACGTCAAGATATTCGTTTACCTGCAAATGACAAATCTAAAATGTGTTGTGCCTAAATGTGAGATTTTTATGGACTCCAATCAAACTCTTTCTACTCGTGTGACCCGAATCAGTCATGGCAATGCCTTGAATGGTCATTGGTCCGAAACATTTTCTTACCCGCCATAAACGAGAAGTCGTGTACGCACCTTACAATCTGAAATTAACATGTGATCTTTGATAAAAAGAAACTATTTGAATCTGGCAACCCACCGGTTTTGTATCCCTGCCTCAGACATACAAATAAATATACAGATCATCTAAAACGAAAACATAAACATAAACAAAAAATATATTAAACAAAATATCTTAGCTTATGAAAGACAGCTCGGTTGAAGAGGGCACATAAATTTTCGGGCTAATGACAGTTGACACTTGAGCTGTTTACACAATCCAGCCACTCATAGATTCTTCGTTCAATTGCTACACTTTTCAGTTGATAAATTCACACAAAGAAATAATACACAGGTATTTAATTCGAGCATAACTTCTTTCCCGAGAAAGATAAAATTATTTCGCGAACTAGAACAGATTTTACTAATTATTAGGCGTGTGGTGACAAATTTTCAGCCCGATTGAGCATGATTTAACAAGGTTATTCACAAAAAAACCCGGGAGATCTCAAAAGTTTATAAATTCATATTGTTTTTATGGCAGTTTTTCATAGCAGTTTTTCATAGCAGTTTTTCATCGCAGTTTTTCAACGGCGGTCGGTATATCGATCGTCGTTGATAAGTCAGACATCTCTGAAAAATTAAAATTTGAGTAAAGCATGCAGATATATGTAAAAGTATACCCTATGTCTGAAACAATACTCGGATTACTCATAAATGCCAACCACTGGAGTGACAGAGTAATTATAATATTTTTTCTCGGCTTGCTAAAGGAAATTTTTCCACCCACATTAAAAAAATCGTACCTCCGAATTTGAATATGGAGTCATACAAACTGATTATAGTTCTATGTAGCCAATGAATTCCCCTATCTTTTTTTCTATTATCACATATTTGTAGGCTTTAAAAAAAAAAATTTTAACCTTAAAACATTTAAAAGTATCTTGAGAATATTTATTTTGTTGGATTTTGAATGTAAAATATATTATATAGTCGTTTTAATAAAAAATTTTTTTTTTGAAAATTTGCCACATTTTGGCAACAAAGCAATCCGAGGTTTTGGAAATAGTGCCATAATGTGGCAAAAAGCGCTCGAGTGAATAATATCAATTATAATGCACAAAAACTCGTAGTGAAATAGTCAATTTAAAAAAATTATGTTTTATGGGATACTAGTAAAAAATTTCGAAATTTCTTATTAGTGTACCGTAGTATCATGTACATAATATTTGATGTATGGTGATATATTGATATATTGCTTTCTTTACTATCTCAAAACTTAGTATTTGGAGATGTCTGACTAATCAACTGGAAGATCGATATATAAGGTACTAGTGAGTACCCGTCATGCGTTGAAATGCTACACGAAGAAAGAAAGCATTTGAGTTTTGATTCTGTTTATTGAAGTGCTTTTGGATAAACAATTTTTTTTTGTTTTTCCGATGTGTGCGTAGGCAACATAAAGCTGACCGTGTGAGAAGCATGGATTATCCAAATTCACCCTCTACTATTAACTATCGCTCCCTCGCTATCCTTCCCACCCTGCCGCTATATGAAACTCAGACATTTTGCCACCTGTTAATTTCTACCACATATATATAGATATAGCTCACCATTATATATAGAAACCATCGCGGACATGCGCACAATAAATAGCCAAAATTTCAACACAATTGGAATAATGATTTAGGAACATATAAGGCACAAACATTCATTTTTATATATTAAGAAGATTTAGTGAAGTTATAATGAGTATGATGTAATATTGTTAGTGATACTGCTAAACCGCGTAAACAAAAATTGCAATACCGCTTAACTACTCAAGCGCTTTTTGCCACAATATGGCACTATTTCCAAAACCACAGATTGCTTTGTTGCTTTTATTTTTTATTAAAGCGATTATATAATATATTGTGCATTCAAATTATAACAAAATAAATTAACACTGGATTCTTTAAAATATTTTAAACTTATCCTATAAATTCTACGTATATATGATACATTGGCTATATAGAACTATAATCAGTTTGTATGTCTCCATATTCAAATTCGGATGTATGGTGCTTTTAATGTGGGCAGAAAAATTTCCTTTAGCAATAAGAGAAAAAAGTTTTAAATTGCTCTGTCACTCCAGTGGTTAAGTTTAAATTTTATATAAAGAAATTAAAATACTTAGGTGAACCCTAAACTTTCAATATAATATTTTAAACTTTCCGTTAATATTTATCAAATATCACCATATTTTTTTTAAGTTTAGGCTAGCGTATTGACAGATCACAAAATGGATCGCAGATTTCTAGTTCCTGAATTCTGTATCATGATAAATATTGACGGATCACAATAAATACTGAATGTGTAGCCTACGCATCAGTTTTTATCACCATCTGTGAGTTGATGATACGGAATTCAGGAATCATATCATATGATACGGAATTCAGGGTTAACCCCTCGGTCCTAATTTGTCAGAAGGTCAAAATATTTCTACTTTGCAATGAATTCCAAATAAATGGTATATTTCTTACCTCAACCGAAAACTAAAAACCGTTTTTGAAAGGTGATTAAATACACTTTCAAATTTTATAGTTCAAAATAAACATATAATTTTTGAAATACAAATTTTTTTAATGCAATCTTAAAATTATTTTTAAAATGGTTCACCGTTTATCATTGAAATGCAATAAACTTTATAATTAAAATTAATATTGTCAAGGAGAACCCTAAAAATTCTATATTTATTGTGATCCGTCAATATTTATCAAATATGGTCATATTTTTTTAATGTTTAGGCTAGCGTATTGACAGATCACAACATTGATCGCAGATTTCTAGATTCCTGAATTCTATATCATGATAAATAATGACGGATCACAATAAATACTGAACGTGTAGCCTACTCATCAGTTTTTATCACCATCTGTGAGTTGACGATACGGAATCCAGGAGTTTTGAATCTGTGAACTATATTGTGATCTATCAATACGCTTAGCTTATATGTTCACTATATTATTATTATAGAGCACTACTATTCTACACACTTAATTACAAATCAAATGCAGCAACTAATTCGCCAATTAACTGTGCTCTTCATACATTCAATAATATTTGTCTAAACTCTAACATCGACATGTCTTCGAATTCACTGCCCAAATTTAAAAGGAGTATCATGTCAATGATAAAAACTGTTTAATGCGCCATACATATCCCTTCACGGATCTCCACTTCTCACACTTATAAACATACTCACACCTACACACACTGTTTAATGCGCATACATATCAGGCGCAGTCGGTCCATACATGCGGTGGAAGCGCCGCATCCCTTTGATTTCTTGTCAAAATGCTTAGGACTTATTTTTTCTAGCCATAAACAGCAACACTGCAAGTTGTCTAAAGAGAACACATATAGAGAAACAATGTTACGCATGATGCAAGCACAATGCTAGTAAAACATACAACGTGTAAACACACACATACCAGCAACAGCGTTCTCAGACACTCGCTGCGTTCAACACACACACATCGAAGCGACAATTAAGTTTGGATGCGATATTTCGCCCAGTATCCAAATAACTACAAATATTTCGGAGTTCGCGCATGTGTGTTCCCTTCTTCTTGCATATTTCTTTGAAAGACAGACTCGTGTTTGACGGGGGCATCCAGTAAACAAAAAACGACTTTAATAAGTATGGGAATAAGGCACAGAATAGCTTATTATATTTTTACTTTAATACGAATCGGGTTGATTGTTTTTCGTGTTTTCTTGATTCATTTTTGACAGTTTTGTTTAATCCTTCAATTACATATTTAATTCATAATTTCATCATATTATTGAGAAATTACTACTAATGGCATGATGAGACAACATTTCTCAACCATGTAATTGATGACTTTATAAAGGAGCGTCGAAATTTGTAAATGAAATCCCAGGAACGTCAAAGATTTTTTTGTTTATTTTTCAATGACACATTATTTGAAATTTTGGTTCTGTAAAAATTGATGTTTCTGAGCGCTAAGGATTCTTAGAGCTAATTAGACTATTTTTTTAACGAATTATATTCTTCAATCATATTCTACTTTTAATAGTAGTATTTAAGTATACCTATATACTTATCGATAGTCCAGCATCCCTTCTAAAAAAAGTCACCGACAGCCACTGATACATATCCCTTTACGGATCACCACTTCTCACACTTACAAACATACTCACACCTACACACTATGAACATCACCTGGTAATTAGTAATTCTAATTAAACATTCCATAAATAATACATTACAAAGAAATATATCGTAGGTACCCATCATGAAATACTACTTAATATCTGTAAAAAATTATGACTGTAACAAATGTACATTTTGTTTCTATAATATAAAATAAATATCACAATTTAAGGGATCCCAATAAATATTGAATTATTAATATTGGTATTTTTTTAATAAAGTTGAATTTTTAATAATACATGCTATAAATACAATTTTAATATATATTTGGTTAAAACATCTCACTCTTTTGAACACTTTCTTCTCTCTGAATCTCACTCTCCTCGAGGTTAACCCCTCGGTCCTAATTTGTCAGAAGGTCAAAATATTTCTACTTTGCAATAAATTCCAAATAAATGGAATATTTCTTACCGCAACTGAAAACTAAAAACTGTTTTTGAAAGGTGATTAAATACACTTTCAAAATTTTATACTTCAAAATAAACATATAATTTTTGAAATAATTTTTTTTTTAATGCAAACATAAAAAAGTTTAAAAAATGGTTCACCTTAATTAACATTGTCATGCAATAAACTTTCTAATTAAAATTAATATTGTCAACTAACTTACTTTTTTGTTGTAAGTTTCATAATTTGTTTTCAAATTGCGTTCGGAAACTCTGGTTTCATAAAGGTGTATATAAAATTGTTTTTTGCAGTTAACTTTTAGATTTGAATATATAGTATGGTGTTTTCTCTTTTTAACACTGTTTCGGACATATTTCTAACCATGATATTAAGGGAGACACAACGATTTCAATGAGACCTATAGGAGTTGTTCCGAAAACCGAACAAATTGGCCAGAGGGTTTAACCTGACCTTTCTTTTTATTTATTTTAATAATATGTTGATTTAACATTACAATAACATTTTTTTTGTGTCTTTCAGGTTGAACGTTGCATTTCATCTCTGCGCCCCGCACCAGCTCCAGGAATCCGGGGGACTAGGTTGCCGATGCTCCGGGGCACTTGATGTGATCACCAACACTTCGGAGGGACTTAGTAAGTAATAATTTCCTTTTTTAATTTCCTATTGCTTTTTGTAGCAGTTTTTCAATAGGTTGAAATTGAAACAACAGAAAACCTTAGTGGTAGGTGGGTAGTACTGACAGTCTTACAAATTAAAATATTTCAGATTCTTTTTACACACTTATTTGCTTAGAAATCATTAAAAAAATCATAAACACTTAACATCAAAAAATACTTACAAGAATGGGTAGTACGAAGGAACGTTTTCTGACACTATTGTTTTTGTCAATTTTTTTTTTCAAATCATATACTATGTTATCGGAGCTTCTTAAGAGGCTAGACTTTGAACCACACGCGAAACACCCGCGTCTGTCATTCTGTCCCGCTCACAATACGCTCAAGCACACTTACAATACATGCCAATGCGAAATGTGCGAATGAGACAACGCTCAAATTTACCTACAGAAATCGCTCGAAAAGGGGTTTATGGAGAAAACACTTTTCTACACCAAAACTTTCACGAAATTGAAATTTTAAAAAATATATTTTTTTTAGAAAGAAGAAGCTACGTCGGTAGCTTTTTTAATTTTATAATTCTTTATGAGAGTTTAGTTAGCAGCACTTTTTCCTTAAATAATATTTTTTGATAAATCGTACTTGTTTGACAGTGAATGTTTACGTTAATACGAAACGCATCGAAAATTCGAAAACATACCGACATAGTTTTCACCCTCTAGAGGGCAGTATAAAAAAATATATTCATTTTGTGCAATTTTCGATGTAGTAAAGTGTTTTTTCCCGGGCGTCCTTTTTGTATGGGCCGAAAAGCGAAGTCTATCATCTTAAGTTGGCAATCAATTATTTGTTTTTGGTATGAATATCCATAATACACCAAAAAATACTTACTTTTTTCTTGTTCAGCCGTTTCAAACAAAACATGCTAGAGTTGGTGAAATATGTGCACGTTTACTAGTGTTGGATATTACATTAGCGGTATTAGTAGCAACTTTCGATGTGGTGTTGTTCGGCATTTATGCATCATACATCATGTAGCTCAGTGCTCATTGAATGGGACTACACGTCGATTAGACCTAATGTGCCAATAAGCAAGTAGTTGGATGTCTCGCAAAATCTCATTTTTGCTACTCTGAAAACTTATCATGGTTTTGCAAAAGTTAGTTGCGCTGATTTGCAGTGTCACTGATGATATATCAGAAATAACTTATTTCTTTAAAACCATAAATAACATGAATGATTCATCTTTAATAAACACACTTTGGACGGGATGGGTTGGGCACTTAGAGCAAATGAACGAAGACAGGGGTGTAGGGAGAATATTTATTTATTTATTAAGAATTTTGTACATTGTATAGATATTGTGTTATTTCATCCGCTAGGGATGTCCCTGTGTTATGGCGGGTGAAGTTTACAGATAATATAATAATTGATGAAAATGAAGTTTATAGTTAATGCAGCAATGAATTTATGATAATGAAGTTTACATATACATAATATAATAATTGATGGTAATGAAGTTCACAGATAATAAATGATAATATGATGCGAATGTGAATGGTAGAAGAAGTCGGGGATGCCCAAGGAACACATGGCACGACCAAGTGAACGAAATACTTGGTTGGGCCATGTCAAGAGTCAGAATTACAGAAAACGTATGTATGAGACAATGTATGAATGTGAATGAAGTGAGTTGTGCCAAGACCGAGTTTTTTGGCAGTCCATTCTGTCTGCCTACCCCTTCGGGAAACGGCGGGATGGACAGCTAGTTTTTTTTAAATGGTAATAATTTATTATCGAAGACATGTTATTACAATTTAATAAAGTTTATATGCATATCGCCGCAAGCCGTGTTGATTACATGTACAATATAGTGCACAATTATTATGTATATGTACACGTCATAGTTTTAAAAAAATCGTACCAGTCTAGCCGTAATAGGCTGAAACTGGTAACACCTTGTTTCAATATATATTAGTATATTGTAGTATTATGTGGCAAAGGGTAATAGGCATATTACATATTGCACATTCGTGCAACATCTTTATTATAATTCGGTTACTAATAATATTGAGGGCCGTAAATGATTTTTTTGCCTTTAAGATTTATTTTAACATTGTATTTTGCTTTTCAGGATACTTCTTGGACCTGAAGAACCAGTTTATTTTTAAGTTAGTTTTAAGTTAATTTTAAGTTAATTTTAAGTTAGTTTTGATTTAGTTTTAAGTTAGATTTAAGATCAGCAACATTGTGTTATCAGGTTTAATTTTATGTTAGTTTTAAGTTACCACTTACACTCTTAAGTGGTTCGGTTTTATTTTTAGTTCAGATGAGTTAGTAAGATCTACAATACTGTTTTAAACTAACTTGCATGGTGGGGACTAACAATTAATAAACTTAAAACATTATTGTACATCTTACTGAATTTATCTTTGAACTTTTTATCATTTTTTTTAAATCACTAGTGGTTGGATTTGTATTGAGGGCCGTTAATGATTTTTTTAGCCTCTAAGATTTATTTTAACGTTGTATTTTGCTTTTCAGGATACGTCGTGGACCTAAAGAACCATTTTATTTTTAAGTTAGTTTTAAGTTAATTTTAGGTTAGTTTTGAGTTAGTTTTAAGTTAGATTTAAGATCAGCAGAATTGTGTTATCAAGTTTATTTTTATGTTAGTTTTAAGTTACCACTTACACTCGTAAGTGGTTCAGTTTTATTTTAGTTCAGATGAGATCTTAGTAAGATCTACAATACTGTTTTAAACTAACTTGCATGGTGGGGACTAACAACTAACTAACTTAAAACATTATTGTACATCTTACTGAAATTATCTTAGAACTTTTTATCGGTTTTTTAAATCACTAGTGGTTTGATTTTTTTATTTATTTCAGATAAGCTTTTAGTTAGATCTACAATACTGTTTTAAACTAACTTGCATGCATGATGGGGACTAACAACTAACAAACTTAAAACATTATTGTACATCTTACTGAATTTATCTTTGGACTTTTTATCGTTTTTTTAAATCACTAGTGGTTTGATTTTTTTTATTTATTTCAGATAAGCTTTTAGTTAGATCTTCAATATTGTTTTAAACTAACTTGCATGGTGGTGACTAACAACTAACAAACTTAAAACATTATTGTACATCTTACTGAAATTATCTTTGAACTTTTTAGAGATTTTTTTTAATATAGTGGTTTGATTTTATTTTTTATTTCAGATAAGCTTTTTAGTTAGATCTACAATACTGTTTTAAACTAACTTGCATGGATGGTGGGAACTAACAACTAACAAAATTAAAACATTATTGTACATCTTACTGAAATTATCTTTGAACTTTTTAGCGATTTTTTTTTAACATCACTAGTGGTTTGATTTTATTATTTAGTTCAGATAAGCTCTTCTACAATACTGTTTTAAACTAACTTGTATGGTGGTGAGTAACTAACTAACAACTAACTTATTTAAAACATGATTGTACATCTTACTGAACGTATCTTTGTACTTTTTTATCGTTTTTTTATCACTAGCTCGGAGAGTATAGGGCTACTGGCGATTCTCTCTTTAAAAAAAACGAGTGTCCTAGCTACCACAGTAGTCACTGGTCACTTGGAAAAGCTGGGGCGCTTTTCAATAAAAATAAAGAATATAACCCAATATGCCTACTATAAATGTAAGTATGAATACATTTTTCTTTTTCTTGTTGCACAATATGTAGGTAGATTCAGTGTGGGTTTTCACAATATATGAAATTGTGCAAATTTTGCTCCTCACAATTCCATAGAACATAGAATTATTTTTAACCTTTGGCCGGTGACAAGCGGTCTCACAGGCCGAGAACCCCCTTCCCTGCGCTTGTTTTGTTCCAACCCCTGAGTAGCTTCGAATTTAGTTGCGTTCACGCCGTAGAGAAGGATAGTTGCATCGCACAGCCCCAAATTGGTAAGTTACATTGTTCGGCAGCGGTCTCTCAGACCCTATGTCACCACTTACGTAGCTTTTTAAAGTAATTTTGATAAATTGTTTTATCCGAACTTTTACAGTTACAACTACAATGATAGGCAAAAAACACAGAAAACCTGTGCTAGTTGTCCTCCTAAGTTAAATCGCAAATCTAACTACCAATGTAATTTGTGTAAAAACATGTGTGCTTGCAATGTGCCAAACAATTATGCCCTGACTGCCAATAAAAATAACCAAAGTTTAACCATTGCCAGTTTTGTAATGATACCATTGATTAGAGCATTATTTTATTTATTAGTATCTTAACTATAAAGAAAATTAGTATTTTTGTTATAATATGTTGATAAATTTTTTTTTATTTGGAATTATTGCTCTCATCTCTAGTTTTTATTTTATTTTAGTTACTACATACATTGTAATAACAAGTTCTTCATTAAAAATTACATTTAGAGTTTATTAATTAGTTTTATACGTTATTAAACTGTTTTTAAAGACTGCTGTAAGGTACATTACCTAATTTATATGCTATAGACCGGATACGGCAGCGGCCTCTCAGGCCGTTCGTCATCAGTTATGTTACACAAGAACCATGTCACCAGTCAAAGGTTAATTGGTATTTAGACTTAGAGTTTTATGCAAAAGATGGCTTTGCATAATTTTGGATTTGCGCAAAGGTGAGTTTTGTAAGGGACTACTTTGCACAAATTTAAAAAAAAACCCTATGCAAAGTTGAAAAAGGGGTTTTGTAGGTAGGTACAAAAAAGGGGGGGGGTCAAGCATTCTTTCTTGTCTCTGTACTGACTGCTTGACTCCGTGATTCAATTTATTAAATACATATAAGACTGTTTGTTGTCTTTAGGTTTTTAATGACAACTAAAACAATATGTTGCTCTGGAGTATAAAGAAACGACAATCAAAGTTTATTTTCAGGTTGTTTATTTGGTTACACGTAACATCATGTGTAACCAAAGCAATGACATTTGAAAAAAAAAACAATAGAATAAAATAAAATTCATAATTCAAGTATATAGGAATCCTAGACATTTCTAGGTAGGTACTTAAATACTAGGTAGGCAGGTAAATAAATATAAAGGAATCCTAGACATTTCTAGGTAAGTACTATTATTCCTTTACATACATTTATATAAGTTCAAAATAGCATCCAGTACATGATTGTTCCATAGCTTGATTGCAGATCGCCAACGAATAAGTGACAGTTCACAATGACTAAGTGTCGTTAATATATTCGACATCAACTATTGTTTGTACGTTAGAGATCCGCAGTCGTCCCAGGGAACGATGAGAAGTTACCGAAGGTTATCCTTTCAATCCGTATCGATCAAGTGTGCTAAATCTTTCTATGGAAATGTATCATTGCTTCCAGATATTATTATGCGTAGCGTACGTACATCGACCCAGTATGTACCTTCCTTTATTCTATAATGTATTTCTTGGAAAATGTCACTGATAAATTTATACTATTTTGTATTTCCGAAAATCCGAAACAGAAAAATCAGAAAAAGATACGTTTTAGATAACGATTTTAGATAATAGATAGAGCGTTTGCCCGGATGGCCAGAGGTCCTGGGTTCGAGTCCCAGATGTATCCGTATCTTTTTCTGATTTTTCTGTTTCGGATTTTCGATTGACTTTCGCTAATATTATCTTCATTAATTAAAATATTATAATTTGAGGTTTAACTCTTTAAGTTAAAAAGTTAAAAATATTTCATCCTAGACTTGCAGAAAAAGTCAATAGATGTCGCATATTAATAAAAAGTGATAAAATTATCCTGACACTATCTAGAGGGCATTTAGTTCGAGTTGAATCTTGCAACCATACATAAAGATAGCAGCCAATAAAAATATGCGTTAAGAAAAATGACAATAATGTTGGTGGTTCTCAGTCGAAGTATGATACAGTTAAAAATGACCTAATCGGATAGGGATGTGTTGGCGCAGTGGATAGCGCGTTGGCCCGGATTGCCAGAGGTCCTGGGTTTGAGTCCCAGATGTATCCGTATCTTTTTCTGATTTTACAGTTTTGGATTTTTGATTGACTTTCGATAATATTTTCTTCATTAATTAAAAAAAATAATTTAATTGCCATTTTTAAAATTGGAACTGATTTATCGAGAATATTTCATATAATTTTTCACGGGTCTGCACTATTACTTTGTGTAGGTATTAGAAAAAAAAAAAAAAAAATTGTATAAATATAAAAAATATTTACTTTTTCAATTTCTTTGAAATTTTCTTTGCTGAAGTCAATTATCATGTTTAAAGCATGTTGTATACAGGCAATGCATCTGGTCGATACAGTGTTTGTGTCAACTTTGACTGCTATGCCTAATTGATTTAACAATATTTGGTCATATAGATATTATTATAATATAGCATCAGCATTACTATTCTTACAGTCTTGGAAACTCATTCACTCTTGACAATCTCCTGCTGTCTTCTTACATTTCCTTATGGCTAAGGCTAGGGTGTTTGCCTTCACACGATCCGGCCACTTGCGGCACTATACATCGACAAATCAATTCTATTTTCGCAGACTCGTTTTACTTTTTCTATTTAGCAGCAGAATCTTGACAATACTTTTGCAAGAAGTTTGAGCGGCTAAATGAAAAGGAGTTAAACCATCATTATTAGCAACATCAACGTCTATCCCCTTCTTTATTAAGAACTCTACAATTGCCACCCGCTTGTTTGTGACCGCCCAATGTAAAGGGGTATTTCCTTTTTCATCACGAGAATTTAGATTGGCTCCAGCGTTCATAAGTAACTTAAGAGCTTCTAAATGTCCGTTTCGCGCTGCCAAACAAACAGGAATGTTCATATGACTAATTGTTGCATTTATGGGTGCTGCTATGGCGGTACTTGATGCTGATTCAGCGTTAATGGAGTCTTTATCGAGTAGCTCTTTGGAGTCAATGGATCCTTTTATGGTCTTAACACATGTATCTTTAGCATTGAGGATTCCTTCTTTTAATACAATGGATATACCTTCAGCATTGATAGCTTCTTCTTTGGACTTGATAGATGTTTCTTCAATATTAGGGATTACTTCCACAGCTTTAACGGACCTTTCTTTAGTTTTAAAAGATGTATCTTTAGCATTGAGGATTTCTTCTTTCAATACAATGGATACACCTTCAGCAATGATAGGTTCTTCTTTGGACTTGATAGATGTTTCTTCGATATTGGGGATTACCAAAGCTTTAACTGACCTTTCTGAAGTTTTAACAAATGTATCTTTAGCATTGATGATTCCTTCTTCCAAAACAATGGATTCACCTTTAGCATTGACGGCTTCTTCTTTGGACTTAATAGATGTTTCTTCAATATTAGGAATTATTTCCTTAGCTGTCACGGGTCTTTCTTTGGTCTTAACAGATGTATCGTTAGCATTCATAATTCCTTCCTTAATTACAATGGATACAGCATTAGCGTTTACGGCTTGTTTTTTGATCTTAACAACATTAGGGATTGTTTCCTTAGTATCAACAGATATACCTTCAGCTTTAACGGATCTATCTTTGGTCTTAACAGATGTTTCTATAGCATGGAAAATACCACCTTTAATCACAATAGATGCACATTTGTCACTAATAGATCCTTCTTTGATCTTATCAAATGTATCTTCAACATTGACAATTATTTCTTTCGTCGCATCTTCAATATTAACTGAGTCAACAAAAGATTGATCTTTGGTGTTAACAGGATATTCTTTAACTCTTTTAGTGTTAACAGCTCCGTTTTTGGTCTTAACAGTTCTTCCTTTATTCTTAATTGATACTTCAGCATTGATGGATTCTTCTTTGGCCTTAACAGATCTTTCTTTATTCTTAATAGGTACTCCTTCGGCGTTTACACATTTTTCTCTGGACTTAACAGATTTGTTTTCAGTATTGAGGAGTTCTTGCTTAATTACACCGGATACATCGTCAACATTAGCAGAATCTTCTTTAGTCTTAATAGTTACTTCATTAGCCAATAATTCTGATAGGATGTCAACATTGCCAGTTACCGTAGCGAAAACTAAAGCAGAATTACCTTCGCAATTGAGAATTTTCGTATCAGCTTCGTTTTCCAACAACATTGTAGTGATTTTCTTGAGCCCATTTTTGACCGCGAAATGCAAAACCGTCTGTTCATTCTCGCCATCCTTTGTATTGATAAATGATTTTTTATCTTCTTTTTTGACGCTTTTGAGAATTAGTTGCACAATGTTTCTGAAGTCTTTAGCTACTGCGCAGTGTAAAATTGTTTCATTATTACTGCTTAGGATGTCAAGTTTGCTCTCTTTTTCAATCAGTAATTTTACCGCATCAAAATGACCATTGTCTGCTGCAAAATGGAGAGCGCTCCAGTTGTCTATGCTGACTGCATTTAAATCGCAGCCTCCATTTATTAAGATGCTTAAAATGTTTGTGAGACCATATCTCGCGGCGATGTGGAGAGCTGTACATCCCGTTATATCTTTGGCGTTAATATTTGCTCCACCATCGATTAAGTGTCGTACACACGTCTCATGGTCCATGGCTACAGCGATATGCAAAGCAGAGGAACAATCTTCATTTATCGCGTTCACCAAATCGCTCATGTTATTCTGGTGTGTCAATTTACTGCTTTTAATTTGAGCGGCGCGTGTAATCAACATTTGGGCTGCGTCAGAGTTATTGTACCTAACGGCTAGATGCAACGCAGTGCATCCATTATGAGCTTTAGCACAGATTGGAGCTTTATATTTTAATAAAAGCCTTAAGACTTCTAAATGGCCCATAGTTGCAGCTCTGTGCAGAGCGGTATAACCGTTTTCAGGGTCAGCTTCCCCCGCAGAATTGCCACCTTTCAACAACTGTTCTAAGATATCTGAATGTCCATGCATAGCAGCTAAATGAACATTTTTCCAAGAATCATTCTCATCAGCTTTAATTAATGTCGCTCCTGCGTTAACCAACATATCGATGACTGTCGCATGTCCGCCACTATACGCGTAGTGCAACGCTGTCATGTTGACACAATCTTTGAAAGAGACGGAGCATTTGAAATGTAACAATACTTCAACAACATCTTTATGTCCAGATTCGGCAGCCAGGTGCAGAGCTCGCATTTGTTTGTCTGTAGGAGCATCTATAAAATCACACATGGAAGAACAACTCGTATTATTTAAGTGTTTGAGAATAGTTTTAACGACAGTTGGATGTCCATGATGTGCGGCGTAGTGTAGGGAAGTCCATCCATCGTAAGACACTGCCATTAGATCGGCTCCTTTATCCAATATAATCTGCACAACTTGCTCATGTCCATTTTGTGCCGCATAATGCAAAGGTTTTTCTCCTAGTATGGTATCAGCGAACAACGATGCTCCCATTCCTAGCAATAGGCAAACAACTTCTTCATGACCACCTTGACATGATAAATGCAAAGCTGTTTGTTTGCACACATTGCCTTTATCTACGTCATCAATATCATCCTGCATTCCTCTTACGATATCGGTACGACCTAACCTTGCCGCTAGATGTAAAAAATTTTCTCCTTCAACATTAATATCCTTAGATAATAAAATTTCCTTATCAATCAGGTATTGTATGAGATCAATTCTATCATTGACACAAGCAATACGGAGAGGAGTTTTACCATAGATATCTTTTGTTTCCAAATTTAGGCCACTGTGTAAGAAATATTCAAGCACGGTAATATTTCCAGATGCGGCAGCAAAATGTAGTCCAGTCCAACCGTTTACATTAGCTCGTTTTGGATCGGCTCCTTTCAAAACGCAATCTTTAACACTTTCCAAATTATTCTGCTTTATTGCTGTGAACATTTCATCTTGCTGGAAAACTATTTTAAAGCTTCTCTCGTAGACTTTGTTCAGATTCTTGAAGTCTGTTGCAATGCTACGGCCTATGATTAAGTCTTTGTTGGTCAATAGATCTCTTCCTGTTTGGACTAGCAGTTTTGCGCAATAATCTATTGCTGTGCTTGGTTCAAAGGGGAGGCTATCTATGAGAGCATCTCCGTGGGCAAGATAATTACGTAAGTTCTTGCCGATTAATAAAGGACAGCTTTGGTCAAGGAATAGTTTACCATCACCGAAATACTTCATGTTTTCTAAAATTTCAGTGAGCTCTAGAGTAAGCATTTCTATAGCAACATTGTGACTCACTGCTCTATTTTCTGGAGTGTCACCATTAAGTAACAATGTCTCCAGGACTTTGAGCCTGCTGTTAAAGTACTTGGCGATTTCTTCTTCCCTTTTTTCTATGTGTTGGTCAACAATTTCCATCAAATTCTTTTTAGAGTTTTCTTTCAGTTTGAATGATTGGAAAAAAGCAACAACATTCTTTTTGTATGTCTCCTGTGAAAATAAACTTAAATCTTCTATTGTTTTGGCAAATTGTCCGTGGTGGTAATCTATTTTATTTACCAGTTCTTTGCACTGAACAAAATCATCATTTTCATAAAATGTCTGCAGTCTATTTGCATTTCTAGCATTTAATTTCAAGTTTTTAACAGCCTCGGAATAATCGCATTCTTTCCCTTTTACTTTTGAATCAAAGATTTTTACGAGAAATTTCTTTGCTTTGTAAATTATTTTACCATTTTCAAAAGCTTTTTGCAACGTTATTTTATCTTTCTCTACCTTCAAAACGTCCAGAATACCTTTAAACGTTTGATCAACTACCTCAATTACTTCATTATCATCATCGTCCTTTTTTCCTATTTTATTTTTGAATTGATCGATCCCTGAAATCCTTCCTGCTATAAACTCAACAACTACATAAATTTCATAAACTATCTTCTCCAATTTTATATGTTTCCATGTCAAGGTGTTATTTGTTTCCAAAGCTCCAGCATCACTCCTTTCCATAACTTTCCAACCAATAGCTGAGATGACATTTGTAAATCTTTTCAATTTAGATTGAGTAGTTTTATCTGGTGACATGGTATCAAGGCAAGATTCTGCCACTTCTTTAATGTCTTGGAAACACGAACTGTTCGATCTACTCAAATTAACAAGATTTTTAACTTGGTTTATTTCCTCCAAATACTTAGTTCTCATTTCAATCAAATTATTTTCATGCCAGTCAAGAATTTCCTCCGCCTCTTCAAACAAAACTGTAACACCAGTTCTATCAGTAACAATATTTTTGAATTCCTCAAATAATCGCTTAAGAAGAAATGATTCTTCGCTAAGATCCATAGTTTTAGCATTTAGGCTTTCTTCGAATTGGTGTTCCACAAGGCTTTGTACTAGGTCATGTATTTCTTCGATTCTTTTTGATTTTAAAATCTTTTTCAGAAAAATCTTGGAAGCTTCAATTTTCAATGCGTAAAGAATATGTTGTATTTGTTGGTTGATCTTTTTCAGGTCGGCTTGCAGATTTAAACAAAACGTTGCATCCTGCATCGGTCTTCGCGTGAAGCTATGGGAGTGAGAGAGATAGTCTCTGAGCGCCGTGCTCAGCTCTCTAGCATGTCTCGGAGCATCTTGGGAGAGTATATTGTGGACTTGCTCAGAGACGTTCGGTGAATCCGGAGTATTCTTCAAGGATTCTCCAATGACCTACGAAGTGAAATAACAATTCAACATACAAAACGTAGTTTTGGATTTGAGACCAAAATGCCCAATAAAGTGGTTTTTTTTTTTTAAATCAAGAGGTGAGGCAAATACCCAACTCGGATAGGAATCCGATTTTCGGTTTTTGCTTTCAATTATAAAATATAGGGCCCCTAAAGATGACGATTTATCCAAGATTTTAGGATGCAACTTTGACAATCTTTTTATGACTGAAAGAATGCTATTTTTGAAAAAAATACTTCCTATCCGAGTTCAGGCATATGATGAACTACACAATAAAATTTTAATCTCTACTGAAAAGGGTTTTATAAGCTTCAAAACCCGAAACTAGTGTCGTCCAATTTATACATAGAATTAACTAGCATTTTTGCGACTGTCTCATTCTTCAGTGCAGGGCAAAGGAATCTGACGCGGGCCGGGGGGGGGCAGGGAGTGAAGTGTGTGTGTGCGTTTAGACTGTTTAGTGGCGTGCACGTGTGGGCCTAGGCGAACATTAGTGAATGACAGATATTTACGAATCGAAATAATAATAATAATAAAAATAAAAAATAAGCAAGAACTAGTTTTTATCAGTGTTTTGTTTAGAATTTTACAAAAACTTTCAACTTACATATTCACGAGGTAAATATTATTAGAAGTCTGCCAACAAATTCTAGAAATTCCATAAAATAGCTCTAAATTTTTTTATTACATTTTTAAGACCCTGAAGGAAAAAAAAACCTTTATGGCCTATATCATCTTTGGGGATGCTGTGTGGAGGGTCTTTTTAGAGAAAGGAAAGAGAGGAAGTTCTGGGAAAGAAAAAGATATGAGTGGTGAGTAGTAATCTAGGATTCAATCTGTCCAGGAGTGACGGATGTCAGAATCCATCCCCCCTGTGTGGCGGTGCAAGGCGATGGCTCGAGAATAGATTCCGGCTGGAGAGGTCTAGGTTATATTAGGTCTACATCAACCAGTTTCGCTCAATCCGCCCCGCTACACAATAGGTAGACAACTTCACCCCATGAACCCGGAAACCCCTTCTAAGTCGCCTAATGTATCGGATCACTATGGCAGGGGTATTGGTTATCCAATAAATGGTGCCCGGGACGGCGGTCTCGCAAATTGTATAACACCGATCTCGGAAGAAATATACACTGTAACTTCTAAGACACGGGGAAGAGGAAGGTGATGGAAGTACCTGCCTGTTCAGATCTAGTCCCTAAACACGGCTAAAGCTAATCTTCCACTCTGGAACTTGCCGCAAATAATATACCTATATACGTATATTATTTTTAAATGATTAAATAACATAATATGCCTACATCATCTTTGGGGATGCTGTGTGGAGGGACTTTTTAAGGAAAGGAAGGAGAGGAAGTTCTGGGAAAGAAGAAGATATGAAGGGTGGGTAGGAATCTGGGTGTTAATGTATCCAGAAGTGACAAACGTATGAATCGATCCCTCCCACTGCACTACAAGACCGAGAGGGTCTGGCTGGAGAGGTAAAAAGTCTCCATCAACCAGTCTCTCTCGATCTGGCCCGCTACGTGGTAGGTGGGCAACGCAAGTGTCGCCAAGACCTAGACAAAACTGACCCCATAAACCCGGCCACCCCTGCTAAGTCACCAAACCACTTGGGGTAACCTATGGCAGGGGTGTTGGTTATCCCATAAATGGTACTCGGGGTGGCGGTCTCGCAAAATTGAATAACACCGATCTCGGAAGAAATATACATTGTAACTGAAGGTAAGTGGGGAAGGTTAGGAGATGGGGAAGAGGAAGGAGTTGAAAGTACTTGCCTGTTCACATCTAGTCACTAAATACGGCAAAAGCCATTTCAAGCATAGTTTCAATTCTGAATGGTTCCTTACACCAGGGCAATACTGAGAGTATCTTTCACTCTGGAGCTTGCCGCAAATAATATACATAGGTACCGTATATTATTTTTAAATGATTAAATAACATAAATATGCCTATGTCATCTTTGGGGATGCTGCGTGGAGGGTATTTTAAGAGAAAGGAAGGATAAGGGTATGCAGGGTGAGTAGGAATCTAGGTGTCAATGTGTCCAGAAGTGACAAACGTATGAATCCATCCCACCCACTGCACTACAAGGCTATGGGAATAGAGTCCGGTTGGAGAGGTAAAATGTCTTCATCAACCAGTCTCTCCCGATCCGGCCCGCCACGCGGTAGGTAGGCAAACGCATGTGCCGCCAGGACCTAGACAAAACTGACCCCATGAACCCGGGCACCCCTGCTAAGTCAGATCTAGTTACTAAACACGGCCAAAGCCATTTCAAGCAATGTTTCAATTCTATATATACATACACCAGGAGGGCGATTCACGTTCTTTCCGCCTTCACCAACGGCTAGCATTCGCTGAAGAATACTATATCTTGCGAAGGAAAGTCAAGGAGCGGAGGTTCGCGCTTGTAAACACTCCGAGCCACCTAAAACGCGATTCACATTCCTTCACATTCCTTACAATCTCGTTTTCGGAGAGACCTCATAAAAAATCCTAAACAAACCTGGTTAAGAGCCGTTAAGAGATTGTTTGAAAACACAGATAGTTGAAATATAATTAAGAGACACAAAGTTTTTAACCAAAACTTTGTAAAACAATTACTTTATATTATATTGCATTTTAATTAATTGTTATTTTATTTTTAAATAACATAAATAAGCAGTTTATCGAAGATTTCCGTTTTGTTAAAAGGCACCTACCCTGCTAGATACTAATGACTTTCTTATTCATTCACCTCTCTTGAAAGTGTCAATTTTATCCGCCAGTCGCGCCGCCGCAAACGTCAGACAGTTAGTAAGCTTGTTCACTTTTACCCATACTTTTACCAATCTTCGCAAAAATGGTTGTTTACTTGTTATTTTGAAGTCGTTTGCTGAGGATTACAATAAAATGAGGTAAGTAGATGGTATATTACGTATGTAAAAGCATTTAAATACTGTTCGTATGCCTTTCACCCCGGTCTAAAACGGAATTATCAACAATATGTGTACACAGTTGACGTTTAAGGTTAGAAATTTTTAAAAGCAAGTAAAAAGCGATACAGTTCTTGTATTATTATATTTTGTCTTTATTATTAAGTGTGTAATTAAGTAATGTGAGGTTATTATTGATTATCTTTCAGTGTATTGATCAACATGCAAAAATGAATGCGATCTAAAAACGGCTATACAATATATGTTGATGGCCGAGGATGAGGTCAAATAGAGAATACTCATGCTCGTTCATGTTTAGTTTAGCATGTGTAGTTTTCCTCCGACGAAAATGTTTACACACTTTGTGGATGTTTAAGTCGGGGCCACAATGTTTTTACTTTCCGTGGCCCATGGAAAACAACAAATGTTGTGGCCCTGCCTCATGTTTATGGTAATGTTTGAGGTTTTGTTTGCGAAATTGGTCGCAAGAGACCGGCCTATACATACACAACTGATATCGGATCACATGTGTTGAATTTTGTTTGTTAAATGCAGCAAATTAAAGCTATGTCACCTTTCACAGACAAAGTATGCAGTCAAAATGCCTAAATGCCAAAACACAATGAAATTTCATATGTTGTAATTTGATTTATTTCTTTTACAGAGACCTCTTCCGACGACACTGATACGGTATCATTCGCAGATGACTGCTGCACTGCTTTAGCTGGGATCTTCCATGCTGAGGGTTCCTTTTACATATTAATAACAATTAATATGTAAAAGAAATTAATTCAAACAATTAATTCATCTTAATATTTTCAAGCACTACTTGTAAAAAGGGTTTTTCCCTAAAATAATTAAACGAGCGCCATCTATCAAAGAGTAGAATATGAATTCTTTTGACAATCACCCAGTTATAATGAAAAGAGATTAAAAAAAAACGCAATTAAATTATTACATATTTCATCAACAACTATATAAATAATATGAGTTACTGAAAGATTTATTAATATGTGCTGTGGTATTCTTTAGCGCGGTCAGGTGTTAACATATATTCTTTGCTTCCTTTTTATTTGAGAGTTTTGAGTTAACATCGCTGATGATTTTTAATGAAAGTAGAGTTTAGTAGTATTGTTTCAGAGTAGAGTTGTTAGATGCCATCAGTGCTAGTTTTTTTTTTAAATCTTTCCAGGAAGGAAAACAAACATTATAGGAACATAAGCTTATGTAGGGAAACCAAAATTCAAAAGAAAGTTATAAGTAATTATTTTATTTATTACATTTATTATCCTTGTGTGCATTTTGCGATTTGTGTGTTCTCAATAAAACTTATATTATAAACTTCATGTTGTATTGGTAATTTTTTCCCAGCCTTTCCTTTTTCCAAATCTGACTGTCATGCTGCATTCCAGGAAATCTGTATATAATAAATATGTAAGTAGTTTATTGTAATTCAAATCACTTTAATCTGACACTTTGCAAGTTATGTATTTTAAAATCTCTCAGGCTGATTTGTTCGGTTTTCGGAACAACTCATATAGGTAGGTCTCATAGAAATCGTTGAAATATGATTTAAACGGTGTCGAAAACCGTCCTTTTTCAGCCACAGCTCTATAATTTTTGAGAACTTGACAAGTAGACTGAATGCTGCAGAAATGAGATCCTTAAGGCGTATGTATGCTAAAACCATGTATGATCGTGTGAGAAATGTGAAGATCTGAAAAGAATGTAAGCGTAATAAGATTGAGAAAGGGACGCTTAGAGTGGTTTGGGCATGTAGAGCCAATGAATGAAGAAAGGAGTTTAAAGAGAATTTATGACGAGAATCTGAATGGGAAAAGAAGTCGAGGACGCCCCAGGAAGAAGTGGAACGATTAAGTGAATCAGATACTTAAGTCGGGCATGTCAAGAGTCAGAATAATAGAGGAGTATGTATGAATGTGAATGAGGCAAGGCGTGTGTGCCGAGAGCTAGTTGTTTGGCGGTCCGTTGTCTCTTCCGTTACTTAGTTAGAAAATTGAACTAAATCTCAGTCTCCCTTAATATCATGGTTAGAAATATGATCTAAACGGTGTCGGAAAGAGAAAATACCATGCTTTACATTCAAATATAAAAGTTAACCACAAAATAATTAAAAAATGTACACCTATATGAAACTCGAGTTTCCCAAATTTGAGAAAAAATCATGAAACTTTGGGAATTTAAAAAAAATTATTTTTACATGAAACGACAAAAAAGTGAGGTGACGATAACGTTTACAATACATTTGTCTAATAAAATATATGTGTGTTTTTATTTTTTATCACTACCAGTAATTTTAGTTAGAAAAAACGTAAGATGAGCCATTTTTAAAGTTTGCATTCAAAATTTTATATTTAGAAAATTACACGGTTATTTCTAATAATAAAATTAGAATGTGTATGTCATCACATTTCGAAACAAGTTTTTAGTTTTCGGATACATTCACCAATATTCCATTTATTTGTATTTTAATGCGACGAAGCGGAAATATTTTGACCCGATTCAAAACATCGCAATTACGTCAATTCGGTTAATTTATTAGCATTATTATGCGAAAAATACTTCACTGATCATGTATACATTTAAAACTTACAATAATATGAAGTTTTCTTTTGTTTAAATTGCACAAATATGGATAATCGTCAATAAGGCTGCAATTCTGTCAATCAATGCTTCGCGAATGACAGGTCGATTGGTCTCCTTCGCGAAAGCCAGCGCCGTCTTCTGAAGGAGAGGAATTTAAACGAAAGAAGGCGTCAATAAGAGAACGTGAATCGCAGTTGACGAAAAATTCCTTCATTTGAAGGAAAGGCGAGGATTGCTGTTGTTCAGTAGAACCGGAATCGCCCTCCAGGGTACATACGATACACCAGGGCGATACTGAGAGTATCTTCCATTCTGGAGCTTGCCGTAAATAATATAGGTAGGTGCCATATAATATTTTTTAAATAATTATATTGTTAAATAACATAACTATGCCTATGTCATATTTGGGAATGCTGTGTGGAAGTTCTGGGAAGGAAAAAGGTATGAAGGATGGGTAGGAATCTGGGTGTCAATGGGTCCAGGAGTGACAGACGTATGAATCCATCCCAAACGCATGTGTCGCCAAGACCTTGACAAAACTCATACCTTGAACCCGGGTACTCCTGCTAAGTCAACAAACATATCGAACCACGTGGGGTAACTTACGGCAGGGGTGGTTATCCAATAAATGGGGAGGAAACATTTTTCTCTTTTACTAAGATTTCTATTATTATTTTATTATAATTTATTCTTCATATTATCATAAACGAAATTTATGTTGGGGGTAAGATATTTTGCGGTCTTAATGTCGCCCGCAGGGCCTAGCAACAAAAACACGCGCAGCAGGTTTGCTCAAATTTATAAAATTTCAAATTTGGTTGCCGTGTTTACAACAATTCGTGTCTCCGCTAATATCAATGATCTTATCAAAAGGATAATTTCACGGGCTTCGTGCGAATATTCAAGCATGAAACTTTATTAGTTCTATTTTTAAACTACATATTGACTTGTCTTGTTCGCTTGCCCTGCAGCAAAATACCAATATATATGGAATTCCTCCCTCCGCTCCCCGCTACATGCGCACCGCTAACCAACATCGCTAGAAAGGGACAAAAGTCATCTCAATAATTTCTGGTTGAATTTTGGGCGTAGTGAAAACCACCGCCTTAACAAGATACTAAATTATTTGAAAGAAATAATAATAGAGTAAAAATTATGATTTGAGATTTTCATGGCCAAAAGTATTATCATAAATAATTTTTGGGTTTTTTTTTAATTTTTATACAATAGCTCCAAAAAGGAGGCCCTGAAGAAAATAATTGGCAATGCTGTGTGAAGGGTGCTTTTTGGGAAAGGAAGGAGAGGATGTTCTGGGAAGGAAAAAGGTATGAGGTGTGGGCAGGAATCTGGGATGAATGATTTCATCCCTCCCACCGAGAAGTCAAAAGATCTTTCTCAAACAGTCTCTTCCGATCTGGCCTGCCAAGCAATTGGTGGGCAGGCGCATCCGCCGCTAAGACCCAGACAAACCTCACCACATGAACCTAGGCACCCCCCGTAGCACGTAAGTCACCAAACGTAGCAAACCACTTAGGGTAACCTATGTTACTATGCTATGTTGTGCTTCCTCCTTTAGCCAACATTTTTCACAGCGATAAAGTGTCAATAATAATAAAGAAACCTGCAATAGGTGTTTTACAAAGAAATAAAATCAAATTTATATAAGTAATAGCTATATACCATACCTGAAGAGTTCTTTCCAGCACTAGAGTTTCTACATCTCCCACTGTCTTGTTTGCATTAAAAGACAGAGCAATAGAAATATACAAGTTGATCCTCTTTAGAGAATAAACGCTCTTTAAAATATCGTGATGCCTGTACAAATCTTCAAAATCTGGAGTCTCCTGTATGATTCCAGATATAATTTTACCCCTGCCTCCTAGTTTCTCTTTAAAATGTACATCTTTCTCATTTAATTCTTGCTTAACCTCGTTTAACTTGATCCGAAAATGATTTAGATGCTTTAAAATTATTTCTCTGTCTAGCACAAGTTTGTAAATGACGTCCGAATCTTCAGGATTCTTTAGAGAGCTCATAAAGCACACTAATAAGAATTCCACTTCTTCCCAGGGTAGCTTTGTATAGGTTCCCTTTAATTGTCGCTTCAATATGTGTATGTTTTGGGCTACAAAACGCCCTAACAAATGGAATTCTCCATCAATGGACGGAACGTTTATACCTTTCTCTGGCACTACATCCCACAATGATTCTGGTACGATTTCGTAATCGTTTACGGAGTATTTGAATAGCATCTTTTCAATATGTTTGCAGGTAAATTCTATCCTTGTTTTAGCATCATTTAAAGATATTTTAATTTCATCTTTATTTTTAGTGTCATTGTCAAAAAATTGCAATTCAATCAGTTTTTTTTCAACGTGTTGTTCCATAGTACTGTCGAGAGACGCATTCCTTAATTTTAGTTCTGAGTAAACTTCGCTTAAGAGATTTTCCAACACAATTGCTTTTCCATCAAGTCCTGCATATTTGATAAGTGATTCAAAGAATTGAATATTTCCAGAGCATATGATGTTGTTAAAAGAGTTCAGTAGATTATTTTCATCAATCAGTTCAAGAAAATGTGCTTTCTCTTCATCGGAAAGATTGATTTCAAGTTCATTTGGATCAAATGAAGCCATATTTTGTAATGTTCTAAAATGAAGAATAATTACAATAACTTTTACGTCTTGTACATAGACATATGATACGAATCACATATCGTTACCGTCAACTCATCCCTCTCCGCCCCGCTACAGATGGTTATTACCCCTCTCCCTGATTCTCTAGTCTATGAATAATATGTCTGTGGTCTTGTATAATTTATAATTGTGTATACAGCTGTATACCAATTTTTTTATTAAATGAAAAAACACACACTTTGTGATACACATTGAAAATAAATGACAGCCAATCAGGTTTCGCTTAGCTCAAGCTTCATCAGGGTTTATTTATTTACTAACTAACTAACTAACCATCACGCCGTTTCTCCGCAGGGGTAGGCAGAGAGGACGGACCGCCAAACAACTCGGTCTTGGCATACAGTCCTCGCCTCATTCACATTCATACATCTTATCATACATGCTCTTCTATTATTCTGACTCTTGACATGGCCCGACTCAAATATCTGATTCACTTGATCGTGCCATGTCTTCCTCGGGCGTCCTCGACTTCTTCTACCATTCACATTCGCGTCATATATTCTCTTGACACTCCTTTCTTCATTCATTTGCTCTACATGTCCAAACCATCTAAGCGTCCCTTTCTTAATCTTACTTATGACGCTCACATCGGCCTTGCATTCTTTTCGGATTTCCACATTCCTCACACGATCATACATGGTTTTACCACACATACGCCTCAGGGATCTCATTTCTACAGCATTCAGTCTACTTTCATCCTTTCTCTGCCAATTCCATGCTTCACTGCCATACATCAGGGTAGGTACCAGCGCTCTATTGTGAACTGCTAGCTTCGCTTCTTTGGACAGCTTTTTGTTGGCGCCAACAGCATTCAGTCCACCATTAATGGAGTTACCTGCATTTACCCTTCTTTCAATATCCCCATCAGCCTTCCCATCTCTCGTAAACATACTTCCCAAATACACAAACTCATCAACTTGCTCTAAGTATTCATCATTCACAACTATATTGCACACTGTTTTCGTACTCTCTCTTTCAAATACCATTACTTTAGACTTCGTCAACTCATTCTTCGTACATACTTCGTTCATCCTAGATACGAGTGACTGCAGATCTTCTATGCTGTTAGAAATCAGCACCGCATCGTCAGCATACAACAGACAACATAATTTCAGATCATTTATTTACTAATCGTAATTATATACAATGAATCTAGAAGATGGGGAGTGGTATTATAAAAATGTAATTAATTAATTATTAAGAATCAATTTTGAATGAATCGTAATAAAGATATGTCAAGTGTAATGGTAAATCTATGACAATGGCGAATTGTACAAATATTATAAATACCTTTTCGTCTTTTGAAAAGACTGGTTCTTAACAATATTCCCCTTTGTCCCAAAACATTTTTAGTAATCAACTCATGACATTTCGAATGATTCATAATTCATACTTCGTGCGAAAAACTTGCGATAAAACGATCCCATTATATCGAAACGGTTTAACTGCATGCTACTGACAAGTGAATTCAACCATTATTTTTTGTAAATATATAGGACACGTTTACCACAATAGCATGACAGTGTTTGGTGAGATTGGTTCATTTATGGTTTGGTGTTTAAAGCTTTTTCATAATATTTTGACAGATACATATTAGTGTTGGCAGTGTAATAAATGTTTATAGAAATAAAACAAAACTTTTCATTTTCATGAATTTTGGGGTTGGTTTTTGTAAATAATTACGTAGGTACTACGTAACTTGACACAAATTTGCGTTCAGTGGCGCCAATGCAGATATTAGTGCATTCGCTCACGGGGCAACTGAAAAAAACCAGTTTGCAAATCAACAGCTATCCTGTGTAGTTCAATGTGATGGTCGGCATACTACACAACTTCTCAAAACCACGTTGTTAACGGCAACGCAAGCAGTCATTCATAGTTGTGCCAGTTTTGTTGTCAGTTTTTTAGTTTATTTTTTATTCGCCAGCGCCAATATGACAGCAACAGATGACTGAGATGACAGCTGATTTATTCTCTGTATATGGTTAAACAAGCTGAGATAATTAGTGAAATCGTAAAATTGAGTTGCGCCGTGAGCCGTGAGAGAAGTTTGGTTGGCAACCATAGCAACCCGCATATGCTAACCAGTTTTAGTTTGATTACAGTTTCTTAATGAGCAAAGGGCCTTATCGAAGCAAAAAAGTTTTTCTTTGATGGCCTGCAAAGATATCCGAGTTGAATTATTTATGGTAAAGCATGATTGGTAAAATCATCTATCTGAACTATTTTGTTAACCTATTGGCCTCCGAATTGATAAGTTAAAAAATTGTCCTTCACATCCGAATTAATTTTGTACAAAATATTTTAAATCTTTAGTAGTGTAGGTACTTAAATCTCACATAACTTTTAAACTATACGTTTAAAAGGAATAATTTTTAAAAATTTACTTGTGCATTGAATCAAGGTATATAAAAAAATTGTGTTTTAAAAAAAATTATAAAATGATTAAATGTGGATATAAAAATGAATTTAATTTTTTTTTTGTTTTATTTAGATTAAAAAAATTGTACACTTGTCATACTTATTGGCATAATTTATTTTTTTTACGTTTATATACTAATAGGTAACTAAAAAAAATTATTTTATGATAGTCCTCAAAGCAATCAGGGACATGGAGGGCACATTGCAAGAATTGCATTCCCAGCAAGATCCAAAATGCCGCAGTGAAGAATTGAGTTTATGCCTTGTGCTCTGTCTTGTCCTCTTCCAATTCATTCATGGTGCTTCTTTTTATTCGTGGATTTCCGGTAAATTGAATCCGAGTGATGTTTGAAGACCAATTCCATTCCCATTCGTTAGGATTGGTAGTTTTAGGTCGTTCAGCTGGAGGCATGGAAGCCGTTGGACCAGCTTCACTTGTCGAAACATCCAAGACATGTACCGTCTCCTCGGAGTATTCCTCATCCTCAATCTCCGGACCTGATGAAACCACATGGTCACTAAAGTTATCATCATCAGATTCAACCAACAAACTTTCTAATTGAGCTAATGTTGATCGCCCACTAAGCGTTTTCTGAGCAAGCTTATTGAGTCCAGAACCACTCGCCATTATGACAAACTCACAATAAAGCTGTTCGCTAATAAAAATTCAATTTTCATGTAAAAAAACTTTACAAACGTATTATTGCCAATACCATGAAATGAATGGTTGAACCTATAGAGCTTTTGGCATTTGAAAAACGGTTTAACGCATATGTCAATTTTTCGTTTTAAAGCTGACATACTTCAGACCCGCCGTCCCAGCGTGGTTGGAGTTTACGACATTGAGTTGCACACCCGCAGGGACGGTGAGGTTTGAGGCCAATGGGTTAACAAAAATAATTATACTGCATCAGTTGACTCCTTGACTTCATCTATTTGCGAAGTTGCATGTCTTTTTTAATTCCTTTTTAAAGCCTTTTTTTTTTTTTTTTTTTTTTTTTTTTTTTATAGAGAAACCTCACAAGAGTCCCAACTGCTCCCTTCTGGAGCCAGTGAGACTATGGCATCCCCAATTAAAGTATGTTGTGAGGCTGAAGATAAGTGGGGAAGGGAAGGAGATGGGGAAGAGGAAGGTGGGAAAGTACCTGGCTATTCAGATCTAGTCACTAAACACGGCTAAAGCCATTATTAAGCAACGTTTCAATTCTGAATGGTGGTCTTACACCAGGGCGATACTGAGAGTATCTTCATAAGCCTTGGTCATACGGAGCGATTTCAACGCAACTATTCTAGTAGTGGAGAAATCACTTTGGGTGACCAGGTATTCGCTGCGAGCACAAAATAAAGAATATAACACTAGAAGTGTTTCCCATACAAATTTGAATGGAATCAAATATTACATTTAGCCCAACTGCCCAGCATTCCATCTCACTTACACTCGCCTGATACAAACACAGTTTTGTTTGAAAATATAGGCCCAAATTGGGCAAATATTTGGATCACAAAACACGCCCACAAGCAAGGCACTTCTTGTGTTATTCTTTTGATGCCAATATTCAATACTCAATAGGGTATTTCCACAAAAAAAAAATTGCTTAAAAAAATTAAGCAAAAAATTACGATTATTATGGCATTTTTATGTTGACGAATAAATTTTCTACAGCGAGTTTAAGTTGGACATTTTTGTAATCCTGCCAAAATGGCATTTTCGACGTGTGACGACATTTCTTGAAAAATTTCCGACAGTACTACTTTGTTTGATGACGTGCGTACGAAGCGACGTCGGCAATCTCGGGCCGGTTTGGTTTCGTTGGATTTTAAGCGTTTTTAAAATGAATAAATTAGAATGAAAACGTAAAAAACATACATTTTTAGTACGACGATTAAAATCAGAAAAATGACCTTTAAATAATCAATATATTTTCAACAGAATCCCTCGTTTGTGAAAATACCCTATTAGCAGTTGTCAAACATAGCGGCGATCCGTGATCTAGTTGTCGGTCACGTGTCCTCTACGACGCTACGCAGCGCTAGTATTGCCTCATCTGATAGTTGTTGAATTATTTCTGCTTGGTTTCATGTATTTGTCAAAATGTGGTATATTCCACTCGCTTCTACTTACCATTGTCGTTTCAGAAGCTTCGTGTGACTGTCTACTAGCGGAAAAAATAAGCGGCGATCACTCGCCGTAGCAGCGACAAAGAATCCAGTATTGCTGGAGCCAGTAGGGCTAAAGCATTAAAACATTGGGGTATATTATGGGGCTGAAAGAAGCGGTAAGGGGTAGGAGAAAAAAGGATTGGGCAGTAATCGAACATTCGGAGCAGAATTTTATTTACAAAAACTTTATTATAAACAATTGCACACACTTTATCACGCCCATATAAGCAGGTAATAGTTATGACTAGACAAAAAAAATATCTAAAGAAACAAGAGTTCAACCCTTATTCACATTGACCAAAGAAGGACTGGTCGAAGCTTATTCAACATAAATAACAATTATATATTTTGAAATATTAACGTACATAATGTATGTATTTACGAACATATACGCACATTTGGGAGTGTTGCAGTTGTAAATATCACAATACAATTACATATAAATTAAAAATTAAAATAGTTAATAAATAGGCAATCTACCCAACAAGCCTTCCATTGACATGCTTGGGACCAGAATATATATATATATATATGTAGTATATATTATTACTTGTGTGTATAATGTTACAGTTAAAACCCATTTTAAGTTACAACGCATTTTTTCTAGTATAAACAGTTAGTATAAACTAGTTTTAACTAGAGAAAACGCGTTATAACAAAAAAAAAAGCAGTTAGTAAAAACTAGTTTTAACTAGAGAAAAAACGTTATAACTGAAAAAGGCAGTTAGTAAATGTTATGATACAAAATAAGGAGGAGGATTTATTTTGTAGTAAGAACCGTAATAAATTAAATAATTAAACAATTAATTGTCTATGGTGATTTGCAAACCTGGCAACACATGTTTTTAAATTCAAAATTCACTTCCTTTGGAGACTCAGACTGGGCGGCTGTTTTTCCAGCGAAGTCAAATACATACCAAGATGGGGTTCTTGTGTAATAATAGTTTTAACTAAAGAAAACGTCTTATGACTAAAAACTAGTTTTAACTGTAACATATATATATCGATCATTCAGTTGATTAGTCGGACATTTCCGAAAAATCGATATTTGAGTTGATGCAGTTATTTGTAAAAGTGTACTCTCTATCTGGTACAATACTCAGATTACTTATAAACACTACCAAATCAATTACAATGCAGAAAAACTTGTAGTGAATTAAACAAAATGTTGATGTTGTCACCCAGACACTAGTAGGATATTTCAATATGTCATACTAATGTGCCAGACCGTTATGCCTCCTGGTGTTAATTTAGCATATTTAATATGTAAAACACAGACAATCTGTAAATAATGTTTAATTTATGGAGAGCATTCGAGTATTGCTTTCCTAATTATTTCAAAACTTAGTATTTGGAGATTCTGACTCATAAAAATAAATAAAAGTAATTTTTTATGGATCACCCCATTAAATTGCCAGGTTTTGTCTCTCGGAAAGTGATCAGTGGGAATGTGGCATCCCCAACCTGAGCTATGTTGTAAGACTAACTAAGAGGGGGGTGGCAGTACATGGGAGAAAAGGGAAGGTTGGTAAATACCTGTCTATTCAGATTTAGTCACTAAACACGGCTAATGTCGTTTCAATTCTGAATGGAGGTCTTTCACCAGGACGATACTGAGAGAGACTGGTACTGTGGAAAGTGTTACCAATTGTATACTTACTACATATTTTTAAATTTGAAATAACCATATCATACCTCCAAATATTAATACGGAAACGTATGAACTGCTAAGTGCGGTTTAAAGACAATGAATCCACCTAATAATATTTGGATGACTTGTATAGCGCCGTTTTTGTGAAAAATCACCTCAATTTCATCATTTATCCCACATTTTTAGGATTTATAAAATTTAAAAAAAAAATTGTTAAAAATATAATCCATCTTAAATTCATAAAAATCACCTACCCAAATTTGGGTAGCTATCGCTCAGTGGATAACATAAAGTATAATAAAAATTAAATTTAATTGCTACAGAGATCTTCCGTCTCAAGTTACCTTAGTGAGATTATAACGATTCTCGATTCTTCATCTGCAACATATTACTGATGACTTCTGAAGAGATCGTTGAACCTCCTCGTGTCATCTGGCGACTTGGATGCATCCGCAGTTCTCCAATCTCCTCCAAATTCCCCCCCCTTCATCATTATATCATCATACCGTTCACATTCCATCTCCTTACCGACTTCCATCACATTATCTCCGTTATCGTCCGACTCCTCGTTTACAATATCCCCGATCTTTCCGTCAATAATTCCATCACTTCTCTGCACCACCAACATGGCACCTTGATCGTCCAATTCTCCGATTATTTCCTCGCCGTCGTTCAAGATAAACTCGCCAGAAACCACGACGTCCTCGTCCTGTAAAAATACTGCGTCATTTATTTCGATTGTATTAGATTTATTCTCGTATTCGATTCTTCCATTGTCGAATATCGCCGTGTATATTTCAACGTCATTTTGCAGCATTAAATCATTACTTCCGTGTGCTTTCAATGTCAATTCTTCGTTAGCAATAGAAGAGCTAATTTCTATGGAGTTACTTATTTCGCTTGTTTCAATTCCATTTTCATTGAATATGACGATTTCTTCGCCTCCCTCGGTGTATAAAATTGTCTCTGGGTTCTGCTCGGATGTATATTGCGCGAAATTTTCTTTTTGCTTGTTTTCAACGACTGGTTCTGTGAAGAAAAAGAAAATTTATGGTGGAAAATGTTTATTTGAAAATGATGCCCCAAGTTGGGCGCCAAATTGTTGTGGTAAAAAATGTATAAAATATATTATTAGGTAAACTCCGGGGTGACGAAATTTGCATGTACATATATGATGTTTATGAATGAAAAACTTTATAAGGTTCCAATTATTAGTTTTATACTGAATCAGTTTAACACAGCTGCCTCTGCACCTTCACACTGACCAGAGATATACTTTATTTCAAATAAATCCATTTCAAATGGAAATTCAAAATGCAAAATGGGTGATATCCTATCATCTAAACACATCTTTTTTTTCGTACTTACACCTGTCAAGTTGCTCCCTGATAGAAGCTTTTGCAAAATAAGCGATACCAATACAAAAAATCGGGCATGGGCGCTCTAATATTAAATTTTCTATGGTATTTTCTAGTTTTTTAATCCGGCAACATTAGTTCGGCGTACAATTTGGCAGTTTTTGTCAAACTGTTTATGTCTTTCTTCTGCACTTAATAATAGTAATTGTTGCGTATTTAGATTGGAACAAAACTTCACAAATATCAAATCCAAACAACAACAAAAAAATGGCGGTAATGTGATCGTTTTATACCAAGCTCCTTGGTTTTATATGGGAAATTTTGAACTTTGATTGAATAAAAATGAAATTTTAATGCAATTTTTACCATCCATCCAAACATTACATAGTTGTTTCTTGAAGTATATAAGTTGAAACGTAGTGTCATTTTCAAAATCTGTTTCAAAGTCTATTAAAAAATGTGACAGTTGTAGAATATTTACAAAAACCGATATATGCTAGAATAGAATATGTTAGTTTATCCAGAATTTATTTTTTTTTTACTCTTTTATTGAGTGATCTGAGAAACCATTTAGTATTTTGAAAAAGCATTTTAAAATAAGTATTTTGCATTTGAAATGCTTTTCTAAAAACCATTTTGCATTTTCAAATGGAAAAGTTATGACCCATTTCGATTTTGCATTTCAAATGGTTTTGGGTACCCATTTTGCACATCTCTGACACTTGACACATTTCACGAGAGTTATAATTCTCATTGAAAGTCCTTTAAAGTATAAAATATAGCATGATATATTGCTGTTAGGCATGCACTACCGCATAAACATTCAACAAGTTAAAGTTTTTCAATATACAGACTATACTTGCCGAAGAAATATAGTGGACTGGGTAATGCTTAATGTGATTTTCACCCTTATGTATAAAGAAACTGTACAAGGACAGGTCAGAATCGCTTGCGCCAATATTTACTTTTAATTTCAGTAGCTTCTCAGAATTCTTTGTAATTAATTTTCTATGGCACACGGCCATCATGTGGACAAATGTTATCCGACATTCAAGAGGATAAAATATGCCTATACTGGCCTTTACAAACATGTGATATACAAGGTCTGTTGAATTTTCACTTTTCTCGGGCTACGTACATTAGATTTTCGAAAAAAAAAATTGTTATGTTAGTACACATGTCCCTTACATATGTTGACATTATCGTCATTTTACCTGTGTAGTTGGTTTTTTACAAATATAAAAGTTAGACATGTTTTGGTGTGCCTGTCGAATCAGTCCCGTCGGCAGCATGTATCTTTTCTCGGGAGGTTTTTTAATATGGATGAGTGTTTCAGGCTTTTTTTTTTTTTTTTTTTTACATTAACTCCACACAGGAGGCCCTGAGGAAAATAATTTCCCTCAGTCATCTTTGAAGATGCTGTGAGGAGGGTCTTTTTGAGGAGAGGAAGGAGTGAACGTGGGTCTTGAAGAGACCCATGTTATAGGAAGGAGGAAACACAGAGGCCGGCAAATCGTTCCACAGCCGAGCTGTTGAACACAAGAACGAGTCGTAGAAGCGTCCCGTTCTCATGTGACAAATGTCAACCGTGTACATATGTTGGGCGAGCGTTTGGCGTGTTTCCCGACTATGCACCGGTGCCGAGGGGATCAATGAGGCTAGTTCCTCGGAGCATCTTCCATTGAAATACCGGTAGAACAAGGAAAGCATTCCTACCCGACGCCTGTGCTCTAAAGATTGCAATCCGTTTGTTAAGACGGGAGAATCTATCAAACGGACCGCCCGTTTCTGCACAGAGTCGAGGGTGTTTTTCAGGTACTTTGGGGCTCCAGACCAGAGGTGGCTGCCAAATTCAACCGTGGGGCGCACTTGCGATTTGTACAGGGTTAGCAGTTGTGTACTATTAAAGTATCTGCGGGCCCTGTACAGTACGCCCAGTTTCTGAGAGGCTAACTTAACTCTGGCCTCGATGGAGCCCCCATATCTGAGCTGGTCACTTAGAGTTACACCGAGCATATCAATGGAAGACCTGTTCGGAAGAATGCTACCGTTGAAGGAGACTAGATAGTCATTTCGATCCCTTTTAGACGTAATCAGACATGATTATAGGCTAATAATTATTGCTTATAATTGTCGAATCACTATTAGAGAAGTTGCTGAAGTTGTCGGCATATCGGTTGGCTCGCCCGGATTTGTGGAAAAACAATTCATGGCTTTTGCATCACGATAATGCATCTGCTCACACATCGTTGCTTGTTCGTGATTTTTTCGCCAAAAACAACACCGTAATCATGCCTCAACCACCGAATTTACTGGACTAAGCCTCCTGTGACTTTTTCCTGTTCCCAAAACTGAAAAAAACCCATGAAAGAACGGAGTTTTGTCACAATTAAGGAGATAAAGACCTCATCGCCGGAAGAGTTCAAGGCTCATCAGAAGTGCCTTTGAAGGGGACAAAATAGATATTGATGAATAAATAAGTATTTATCGAGAAAAACAAAAAGTCACCTTATTTTTTGAACAGCCCGTGTGCATAATAATTTTGTGGATTGATTTATAATAATCATGAAACAAATTATGCGAATTAAATTAAATAGAGATCATGCAGAAGAATAGTAGGTATTAGGTTAACATTGATTTATTGAGGTATTTTATTATAGCCTGTTTGCAACTATATTCCATGCAGTTTAACACACCTACTACATCTGAGCAAGTAATCCCAACTGCATGCAATCTAGGTACAAGCGAGTATCTAAATTTTAGATCGATAGATCTTGTTGGTACATGGAATGTAATTAACTTAATAAATCAGGGCTGTCTATAATCAAGTTGGAAATAAGTCTTCTCTCCGAGAAATTGAATAATTTAAATTCTTTCATCAATGGTTGTAATTTATTGTTTTTATAGATAGACCCGAGTTTATAGTTTATATATCTATAATTAAATTTAACAAATTTAGACAATCTGTAATATAGAAAACGATTATGATTGATAATCAAATGACTTTCAAATGTAATTTTTGGGAAAAATTAACGCTTACGCGGCATTGAATGCCGTATGCTATGAAATCCATAATATATTTACCAAGACCGTGAGTGTGGCGCAGATGGGTGTTCAGTTCGGCTCTCAGCCGGAAGGGTCTTGCGCACGCGGGGCACGTGTGCTTCCTGCCCCCCTGGTGGATCAGCAGGTGGCTCTTGAGGGCGTAGGGGCGGCGGAAGGCCAGACCGCACACGGTGCAGGGGAAGGGGCGCTCCCCCGTGTGTATTCTAAGAAACAACATAAGCATTAGTGGTGAAAGACTTGATCGTGGCTCAGATTACAACCAGCAGTTCTGTGAACTTCAGTTTTAAACGGAAAGTGCAAACAAATTTATAGACTTATTTATTATTTCTCTCAGGGCCCATGTTATCTGTAGAGAGCAATGTAGAGGAAGTTTTCGAGGAAAGGAAGGAGTGAACCTGGACCTGAACCATGTCGTTCTCATAAATATGACAAATGCCAACTATGTACAAATGTTGAGCGCATTTGGCGTGTTTCCCGATTACATTGCTGTTGGCAGTGGCCAAGGGGATAAGTATAAGATGCCAAGTTGGCAGTGGCCAATAACGTTACTTCCTCGGAGCAGCGGTAGAACAAGAACAGCATTTCTAATCGACTTCTGTGCTCAAAAGACTGCAATCCATTTGTTAACCTGTCACGTGCCAGGCGTATTAGGAAAAACCACGCGGAAATTTCCTTCCCGACTTTTGGTCAAATATCCATATAAAAACAAAAGAATTGTTTTTTTGCGATTGTTTTCTGTGTATCAAATAATGTATCTTATTATTCATATATATTACATGATAATATCATTACAAGTTTTTCCAGAATAGCTAATTTTAAGAAGAAAAAAAAAATTCTCCCATTCGGCAAAAAAATTTAAAAATATATATTTATACGAATATGAACTGATTTTATTGTTTCCACACAAATCTAAATATACACCCTACACGAAAACCAACAATTCAAAGGTGTTTTCAAAGATTTAATGACATTAACACTTCTTTAAAAAGTTGACAGCTGGTAAAGCGGCAAAAAGCATAACTCCCGAATGTCATAGATAATTATTTAAAAAAATATTCAGAGGAGCTAGATTAATCAAATTAACTGTTGAGTCAAGAACGATATTGGCGCAAGCGATTCTGACCTTGTCCTTCATAAAGTTTCTTTATACATAAGGGTTAAAATCGCATTAAAAAAATATATATATATTAAAAATTTGTACCGAACACGCCGGCGCGCTTACGGCACAGGACAGGTTAAGATAGATAACACAAGCCCAAATGAACCACCAGTCGCCTGATCAGCCTAGAAGGCTTGATCGATAAAACTTTTATCAATGTGTTGTGCTAGAGGGCAGGTGGGAGCAGGCAGTAATTTAAATTGAATTGAATTGAATTGAATTTATTGAATCTATATCATAAGGTTTACATTTTTTTTTGGCCTTGCCTGTCTCACTAGGAACTCCTGTGTCGAGACAGACTAGTTTACAAATATTTTCTAATTATAATATAAAGTACATTTTTCAATAAAGCAAAAATATTTGACAAAATTTTCAGGTTGGTAGGTAGCGGTAACAATAATGAGATATACGATTATATTTGGGTGAGGTGACTAATTATTGCACGACCTTTTTCGATGATCCATTAAATTAAATTAAATAAATGGGTACCTTAGATGCTCATTACGCATGCCCTTAGTCCGGAAGCACCGCCCGCACGCTTCACAGGGGAAAGGCCTCTCCCCCGTGTGCCGTCGTGCGTGACTCTGCAGGTCGCTGGCCGAGTAGAAGGCCTTGTCACACTGTACGCAAGAGAAGTTTGTCTCGTGCATGTGGACGCGTCTGTTGAAATTATAAACATATAAATTATAAAGTACATTATCCGTTGGTTTGTATTTACTCACAAATGGCGAGAGAGACACGTCACAAACATTATTATTAGCTTTAGAATCATAACCATTAGCCCAATCGCACAGCGCTCCATCTCGCTTACATTGACCTAAATCGTAGATATCCATCCCATTTGTATTTTGTAAACACAGTTTTGAATGGAAATTTAAGCCTCGATTAGGCAGATATTTGAATCATGAAACACATTCACAAGGCACTTCTTGTGTTATTCTTTATTTTATGATAAGAATGGTTCATTTTCTTCATTTGCCTGGAATAATAGAACATGTTTGAATTTTTAAGACTGCAATCAAGTTGGGGGGCATTTTTTTTTTAACATTTATGCCGTTCTTCCATGGAGACTTTCAAGCGACGCGATTGCCACTCGCCTGTAGTTTCCATACTATTACTAGTGTTTGAAATCGCTGCTAGGCGCTGCACTAGCAAAATAGTATGATAAGGTTTTTTCAGGTGTTTTGGGGCTCCAGCCCACACAGGTGGCTGCCAAATTCAACGGCGGGGCGCACTTGCGATTTATACAGGGTCAGCAGTTGTGTACTATTAAATTATCTGTGGGCCCTATACAGTACACCCAGCTTCTGAGAGGCTAACTTGACACAGGCTTCGATGGAGCCTCCATGCCCGAGCTGGTCACTTACAGTTACAACAAGCATATCGATGAAAGGCATTTTTATTTCTATCGGTTCTCGGGTCTTCTCGCTACCAATAATACCCAAATAATGCTTAGAACATTTTTTAGATTTTTTTTAAATACACTACTTGCATACTTTTACACACATGTAATCAGATTATAAAACGCTCCAAACATCTTGCTATGGTCAATTTATAGAATGAAAGTCCATTAAACTATGGGTTTCTATTCCATAGAAAAGCTTTTTTTTTTAGAATCTCATAGATTCTATGAAATAGATCAAAGAAAAGATCAAGTGAGATGTCAGCTTAATTTATATGTAATACAGTGAAACCCTCTTAAGAAGTTTTCCAAGGGACCGAAAAAAAAATTACTTCTTAGGCGGGGAAACTTTATAAGTGGGATAAATTGGGCCATTTGGTCTTCAAGGGACCGAAAAAACCAAACTTCTTAAGCAGGAAAACATCTTAAGCGAGAACTTCTTAAGAGGTTTTCACTGTACTGATCTAAATTATACCTTGTGTGAGTATTGAGCCCAGTAGCATGGGCAAAAGTCTTCCCACATTCCTGACAATGGTGATGTTTGTCTTTCAGCGGTTTTTCATGGGTCCTGCAACAAACAATAGACGGGTTAGTAATGTGAACTATTTTTATTACGATAGTAGAAATAATATTATATAATAAACAATACTCACTTCATATGTCCTTTCAGACCGATTTTGGTTATATAGCGTTTATTACACTGTGCACAGGAATACATGCCTAAAACAAACAGGTTAACATGGTTAAATGTATCAAAGCCAGGGTTGACATAAACACAGTACTCACATAGGTGAATTGCATGCATAAAGCGTGTGCCAAACTAGTTATTCAACATCAGAAAAGAAAATTTCAGTAAAATTAAATTAAAGTAGGTGTGACCCTTTGCAACTGGCTTTATAAGAGTTTGACTTTGTCTTTGAAAAAACCCTAACAGAAAATAAACCTGTTTCTGGGAACGGAACCGGCGGCTGCTTATGTAGGGTACTTTCATGCGCACGTGTTTCAACCGATAAGGCTGGGCATATGCTGAGGCACAGGAAGCAGAGTGCAGAGTAGAGCAGAAATGTAACCGACGCTCACCCTGGTTTAGAATCTTCGGAAACTTTCCCCTCTCTTTCACATTCATTTCATCGAGTCACAATCGGGTAGCCGGCTAAAGGGCGTGTACTTCGGGCTTCATCTACGGTCAGGCCAATCGCCATGCGCATTCTCATTGGGAGTGCCCGGTGGTTTGTGGAATACCTTCTCTGGCTATTCTTTTCTTTTAATATTTCTTCAAGTCACAATTGGGGAAGCCGGTTAAAGGGCGTGGACTTCGGGCTTCGTCTGCGGTCAGGCCAATCGCCTTACGAATTCTCATTGGGACCACCCGGTGGTTTGTGAAATACCTTCCTGGCTATTGTTTTCTTTTAATATTTTTTTTATGTTCTTACTGCTATCATTGTGAGTACTTATATTATGTTATAACTGTTTTCTTTTTCATTATTTTCAGAAGGCTTGTTTGACGGGTTAGCTCTGATTTATCTTTTCCTTTTACTAACACTTTTATTTCTATTTTTATACAATCTATTTCAGAAGAATTCTTCCAAGAGCAGCTACTTTTATTTCTCTTTTGTATTATGTCAATGCAAGTACTTGCATACTGCTCATTTAAAATAAATGTAGTGTAGCCGAACAGCCATAAATTATTAACATTCATAAATTTTCTCTAATGGTAATAACAGCCGTTGCGCATCACAAACGATGACAAGCAATTCATTCCGGTTCGAACGTTAGGCAAGATCAGTTGCTCATTTTCCCTTCGGTCATTACACTTTTAATTAATTGTAAAATAACGTTTTCCTGTAAATATATTTGACTTGTATGTATACTCAAGTGTTTTCATTGATAAATAACCACAACACACGCAGCCCAGTTTACAGGCATGGTTAAAGACTGTATCCTATTCAGGATTAAACATTATCAAACAAGTGTACCATTTACCAAAATGGTGACCCCGACGTGATACGAACAACTTTCTGATCGCAAAGGTTAAGGGTTTGTGGTCAATATAAATAGTAAAGTTTCTAAATTCATTACTAAAATATTTTATTGTCTCGTAAACTACTGTCAGTTTCCGGTCGAATGAGCTGTATTTACGTTGAGCAGGCCCATCACAATTCAGAATTTATTTGCCGGGTAAGCAAGATAAAATGCTGTTTCTCAGTGAGCCTCGAGGACATGGCTGTCAGAAGTGTATAAACATGCACCAACACACAATCCTAAGTTTGTGTCGTTCAACTCTAATTGTGTAATCTACACATACCTTGTTTTGGAGGAGAAGAAGGAGGGGGATGCTCAGCCCTTCTATGAAGAAATAATTGCGCTTTTGTCTTTAGAACTACATCGCACTCCGGACAAGAATAGTGAAATCTAAAAATAAAATAACAAATAAATACAATTAAAGTGAAATTAGAACAAGTATTTTTAACACGTTGACTGCTGAATAGGCGCTTAGTGCGTATTTAAAAAAATTAAAATTTAAAGCTTTTATTCCAGCAGGACCGGGAGAATAGTGCAATTCCAGTCGGTCATATTACATAAACAACTATGTAAAATAGAGTAAATTAAAAATGCTAAAGAAATCCGATTTAAAGTTAATTAGGTAGGTACCTAATTTAATATAAATGAGGACAAGAGGATTTGGAGGCGAAAAAAAAAGGAGGCCAAAGCTCGATATGGGCTGTAGCGCCATCGGAGAGAGAGAGAGGGGTACCTAACTAAATTTAAAGCGGAATATGAAATTTCAGTTGGTGCTGAGTACGCACCTAGCGCGTATGTATTATATACACTGTAAGTGATAAGAAAACTTCTAGAGCATTGATAGCTAAAAATATATTACCGCCTCAGAGTTATAACTGAGCTCAGTATTCTTTTGGCTTGAGTCTGTAACGGTCGTTTCTTTCGCACTTGCAAGTAAAGCCGCGTTCACAGTGTGTCGTTAACCACTGGAGCGACGGAGCAATTAAAATATTTTTTCTGGGATTGCTAAAGGAAATTTTTCCGCCCACATTAAAAAAATCATGCCTCCGAATTTGAATATGGAGACATGCAAACTGCTTATAGTTCTATGTAGCCAATGAATTCCCCTATCTTTTGTCTATTATCATATGTTTGTAGGATTTATAAAAAAAATATAATTTAATCTTTAACCTCAAAACATTTTAAAGACACATTTTAAAGAATCTACAGAATATTTATTTTGTTATATTTTGAATGTACAATATATTATATAGTCATTTAATAAAAAAATAAAAATTTTAATTTGCCACATTTTGGCAACAAAGCAACCCGAGGTTTTGGAAATAGTGCCATAATGTGGCAAAAAGCGCTCGTGTGGTTAAACAAGTTTTACTTAAAAATTAGATGTAAGCTACAGCATGCAATCAGTTTATTAGAAAATACGTCAAAATAAATGTGTTAATGTTAAGATAAAATCAGTTGTACACGTCATTGTTCGAGCCAAAATGGATCTTATTGACTCACTTTTCTACGGCAGGAAGAACAAGTTCGCCCGTAGGTGCTGAGCCGCTCCTCTGGCCATGGACTTTCTTTCTGTGGTAAGCAATGCCCCAACTAGAAGAGAAAAAAAAATCGTATTTATACTTCAATGTCACAGAAGTGGTTGAAAGAATTTTTTTTACACTATTTTTTTAGTATTTACAGAAAAAACATATTTAGTACCATAGACATATTATGTATAGACCTGCCCTAAGTGATAAAAGCGTATTATTTCCCCCTCCTTATAGGTTCGCGTGAATCTAGAAATTGTGACATCATCATTCTTGTGCGGACTAGCGTCGAGCTCTCATCGGTACATTTTACGAAATAACACGGCAAAAATGGAAACTTATGCTATTAAAACGTGTAAAAATAGAAGTGAAAAAGAGTATAAACCCAATTGTCGTATTACATTCCATAGGTAGGCATTATTTGTCTTTATTTTAAGCTTATTCACATCATATAATATGATCAGTTTTATCACACCGAGAAACATGCAACGTTGCCAACCGAAATTCCCGGTCCCTTCGTGTGCTGTTTACTGGGGTAAGTAAATTATGAAACATTTGTAAAAGTGTCTTAATTTGTAAAAAATATTCGACTCTCAAAACAAGCGAACCTTTCTTCGCTTTATATGGATTACGCAAGTTTGTTCAAACCGGGTGAACAATTCGCGCTCCCAAGTAAAAAGGTCTATTCAAAAGCAGATTTTACTTTTAAGAACTAAATGGTGATATTATAATGCGAGATGCCTATATACTGTCAGATTGAATTATTAACGAATCACATATCTTTACAGTCAACTCATCTCTCTGCGTCCCGCTACAGTTGGTGTTTACCCCTCTCCCTTATTTTCTCGTCTATGAATATTCATATGTCTATGATCAGTACACAAATATAATACATATCAGTACAATAAATACCTACCATTTTACAAATATCATATGTAAACATATCAATTATATTTGTTTCGTAGTGTATTTATTATGGATGACTTGTAGATTTTTTATAATACAGACTTTTCTATTTTTTTTAATACAGACTTTTTTATTTATTATATAACATGGCCGTACGTACTCCAGTGTACCGTCGATTTTGGAAGCGATTTTGTTCCTTATGTATAAATAAATTGCATGAAGAACAAGGTCAGAATCGCTTGGGCCATTCTCGTTCTTGACGTAACGAAATACTGGATAGCGTCTAGCCTATCTGAATAATTCAAATTAATTCATGATGACGCGCCGGGCATCAAAGATGGCTGACAAAATGGCTGCTGCTTGATAATATGAACGGAGTTATATTCGAAGTCTATATTTTTTCATTGTTTTTGATATAAATCCATTGTGGAAAGCGTAGATTTGAGTGATTATTAGGAAGATCGTTTTATCTACATAATTTTGATGTAATTTTTGTAATATATCACAAAAGAAATGTTATAAAAATTGAGTTAGTAAGAAAGGTGAGAACTGTCAAATATTTTACGTCGTATTGAAAAAAAAAAATTTTCCTAAGCTGGATTTCAACAGGTTAAAAGAGACACGGATATTTATAAAACTTAAGATTTGTGAGCAGTCTACGAAGTTATTCAGTAATTTAAAAAGTATAAGAATATCATTAATTCGACTGCCTTCGTGGTCAAGGGGTAAGGCTCTCGACTCCCAATCTGAAGGATGTGGGTTCAAAAAGGCGTGCGCAAATAATTTTTAAAATTTATTTTATTTGTGTAATTTCACAAATAATTAATTCAAAAAATATTTACATAGTATATTTAATTTATTTGTGTAATTTCACAAATAATTAATTCAAAATAATATATAGCATAATTCCGGCACGTTCCAGAGTTGAAGATACTCTCAGTATCGCCACATATCAGAATATGAATATACCACCAATCAGAATTGAAACATCGCTTGAAATGGCTTTACCCGTGTTTGGTGACCAGATCTGAACAGCCAGGTACTTTCCCACCTTTACCTTCTCCCATCTCCTTCCCCTCCCGACTACCTTCAGCCTCACAACATACCCCAATTGGGAATGCCATAGTCTCACTGTCAAAAAAAAATGTATCCTCACTGTTTTTTATATTATTATTTTGTCTCCCTCTGTATTAATAAAGTCCCCCCAGCGGGTCCGGATGTTTGAAGCGATTTCTCCCCTTATGTATAAAGAAATTGTATGAAGAACAAGGTCAGAATCGCTTGGGCCTTTCTCGTTCTTGACATTATGAATTACTGGATTGCATTTAGCCACTCCGAATAATTCATATTAATTGCGAAAGACACGCCGGGCACCAAAGATGGCGGACAAAATGGCTGCGCTTGATAATATGATAGCTGTCACATTCGAAGTCTATATTTATTCATTGTTTTTGAAATAAATCCATTGTGGAAAGCATAGATTTGAGTGATTATTAGGAAGTTCGTATTATCTACATTATTTTGATGTAATTTTTGTAATATATCACAAAACAAATGTTATAAAAATTGAATTCGTAAGAAAGGTGAGAACTGTCAAATATTTTACGGCGTATTGAAAATATATATTTTTTGTATGCTGGCTTTCAACAAGTTAAATGTCAAACCACAAGTGATTGCCTTCTACAATAATTACATAATAATATAATAAATACCTGTTAGGAAATTCGTCACCACAAGAGTTACACTTGTACATGTGAACATTGTCTGAGTGTTTTTGTCTCCGGTGCACCTGAAGATACGTCCAATGCAGGTAAGATTTTCCACACACCTGAAATCATTTTTTTTTACGTGTATCCTTGAGTACAAGAAGGGCACAAAATATACAGTACAATTAAAATAAATTGTTATGTTGAACATTTGCAGTAAAGCACATTTTTGTTCATCGATAGTAAAGTCTAATAAAGGAAAGAATGCAGAGTCAACCGGAAAAAAAACATCAATAGAATACCTACAGAATATTCCATTTCATCCATCTAGCCCAGGGCCAGCCAACCCGCTCGTCACCGCCCTCCCTGCCCTTACGTGCAACCCTATAATTACATGAACTCTGACTGTTCATGTTGACAAAAGTCTAATTTAAATGGCTACATACTGACTTGCAGAAGAGAAAAACCATTCTCTTGTTAAAACTGTAACTATGTATTTTCACAATAGTATAATTTAAATGGTAACATACTGACTTACAGAAGAGAAAACCATTCTCGTGTCCCGACTGTAACTTTTCATAGTCAGAACAGTCCATTTTAAGATGGCACACGCTGACTCACAGTGGAGAAAAACCATTCTCTTGTTCCAACTATAACTATTCATGTTCAAAAAAGTCTTATTTAAATACAGTGAAACCCTCTTAAGAAATTCTCCCTTAAGAAGTTTTCCTGCTTAAGTGGTTTATTCGGTCCTTTTTTCCTCCTGGTTTATTCGGTCCCTTGAAGACTGAATGGCCCAATTTTTCCCACTTGTAAGGTTTTCCCGTCTAAGAAGTTTTTTTTTCCAGTCCCTTGGAAAACTTCTTAAGAGGGTTTCACTGTAGTCACATACTGACTCACGGTGGAGAAAAACCATTATCTTGTTCCAACTGTAAATATTCATGCGCACAAAAGTCTAATTTAAATAGTCACACTGACTTACAGTGGAGTAAACCATTCTCGTGTCCCGATTGTAGCTGTTCATATTCAGAACAGTCCATTTTAATAGGCGCATGCTGACTCACAGTGGAGAAAAACCATTATCTTGTTCCGACTGTATATATTCATGCTCACAAAAGTCTAATTTAAATAGTCACATACTGACTCACAGTGGAGAAAACCATTCTCGTGTCCCGAATATAACTGTTCATATTCAGAACAGTCCATTTTAAGAGGCAAATGCTGACTCACAGTGCAGAAAACCATTTCCGTGTCCCGACTGTAGATTCATATTCATATTCAGAACAGTCCATTTTAAGGGGCACACACTGCCTCACAGTGGAGAAAACCATTCTCGTGTCCCGACTAACTGTTCATATTCAGAACTGTCCATTTTAAGAGGCACGTGCTGACCATCGAATTCCATCGCATTTTCATGACGTAGTTGATTTGCTAGGAAGAAATTATGTTACTGTTTTTGATACGTTGCCTCGAATCTATATGTTACACATAGATTTTTTTTAAAAGTATTCATATAACTGATTAAATTGTTAATAATAAAGTCCAAGAAAGCCCATACCTAAAATATTTCTAACTACCTCAATTTTGTGTTTTAAAAAGCTAGTCATTCCGTTGCCGCAAACTTGCTGGAAAACAAATTTGCTCCACGCAGACCAACAATAGGTACAAAGTTCTTGCGATCTTTTGACTGTGAGATAGTGCACTTTCTTTTTGATAAATGTTTTCATGAACCGATATTTTTGATTCCGGTGTCACTTTTTAAGACCCACACGGCTTGTCTAGATATACTTGGTCGAAGTCTGACCCCCATTTCAGCCTCTCACCTTCCCCTTGGAGTCTTTCACCGTCCCCCATTTGCCTCCGAGGCCACCAGCACGCTCCCTGGACCTCAATAATGCGATATCAGCCGAAAGAAATAAGGTCCGGCCGTCCTTTCCTTACTGTCCCTTTCCTATTCAATTTCCTTCTATTCCGAAATGTTTCATCAAAGCTGCACAGTTGAAGGGTCACCACATGCTTTAATTTACACTAACAATGTTTTTCTATTTACCTCACAAAGAAAATGCTTCACCACCGGGAAACTGTCGTATATGGGAGGGGAATGTTTGGAGCGGTAGAAGCCGTGGGTTGTTTTATGTGTTGTACAGCTGAGGACAAAATGTACATAAAATTAGTACGATTTTTAAATTACAAAACTAACATAACAGACAAACTTAAAAAGGCAACTTCACAGATTATTTGGAGTAAAAAATCTAGATAGTATTTTGGTCTCCGGAGACATTTATCTTTACAATTAATAACTCAGGTACGCAGCATACGTCATTCCTATGTCTACCTACGTTAAATTATCGTATTGACAAAAACTTAATTGTACCACGTGGTATGGACGTTCCCGTTTCCAAAGAAATGAACAATAAGGGACCAGGAATCAATGAAAATATAACAAACAAGTTAAATGACTACAAAAGTGACAACTTACCGGGAGTATGTAGTGAAGGTGGCTCCACAGACGTGGCAAATGAACGGTTCGGTCTGTCCCTGATGACTTCCTCGGTGCAGGTTCAGGGATTGCTGGCTCGAGTATACCCTGACCAGAAAAACTATTTATTAAGTCAACAATATAGAAAAATAAAGATAATGGTTTTCTTGACATACAGTGAATCCAGAGTCACAGTACCCTTTTAACCTAGACCTTTGTAAAAAAAATAAAGATAATAGTTTAAAGGAATGGGGTGGGGAAGGAGATGAGGAAGAGGAAGGTGGGGAAGTACCTGGCTATTAGATCTGACACCACGACCACGGAGGCCGTTGCGAATTAGTGTAGTCTGGGTCACTAGTAGGATATTTCAAAATGTCATACTAATTTACCTAACACAGACATGTGTAAATAGTATTTGATTTATGGTGAGCATTCGAATATTGCTTTCCGTCACAAAACTTAGTATTTGGAGATATATGACTAATCAAACAGACATCCAGACGATTGATATGATTATTAAAAAAGCTGTTATAATACGATTATTTCTTACCTTTCACAATATTCACACCGATATGCTTTATCAAGTTCCACGATTGTCATACAACTCTTCACACTCTCGGATAGATTGTCCAGCAAATTTTCCTCGGTGGAATTCGGAACCAAATCCTGAGACAGGTCCTGCCTGTCAGTCCAGCCGTTTTCATCAAAATTGAAACTCTCCAAAATGATTTCCGATCCATTCTGACCGGAAACCACGACGTTTTGTTGAATCAAATGGGCTTCATTTTTGGGATCCTCATTCTCAAAACTGTTTAATTGTATAATGTGATGATTTGCGGAATTTTTAATTGGTGATATTTTTTTATCAGCCACGTTTTCAGTGTTAATTGACGTTTTTATTGAAGGTTCATCTGAGTTGACTTCGGTGTTTTCTGGACATACTCCTTCATCGTTTATGTGTTGCTGAAATAAAAATACAACATTTTAAAATCTTTAAAAAAAACAATCTGATATTATTATTAGCAACGCTTGTATCATATCAATCATCTTTACCGTAGTTTCAATTTGGGAGACGGATATGGGTAACCAACACCTCTGCTTTATTACTCTTGGTGACTTAGCAGGTGTGGCCGGGTTTATGGGGTGAGGTTTTTACTGGGCCTTGGATGCGGACTCCAACTGCGTGGCAGGCCGAATCGGAAGAGACTGTTTGAAGGAGACCTTTTGACCTCTCCAGCAAGACTCTCTCGGAATATCACCTTGCACCACAGTGGGAGGGATGAACTCATACGTCCGTCACTCCTGGACAACTACCCTACGGATTATCTACTCGGTAATACTTTATTTTATTTATATAAACATCGCCCCAAAATAACTATTTTGAGTTATTTATGAATAGCTAAGATATGAATGCGTTATTTGGGCAATGTTTCTATAAAGAATGATCATGTGAAATACGTTTAATTACGGCTTCAAAAAACATTAATGGTCGGCGAGACGAGATTGAAAAATGTGCCGCATGGTGATGACATCACCCATAGATTCTAACGCAGCCTAAAGGTTAAAATGAATAAATTGAATTGAATTTAACTCCTGCAATACCTATTATGATTGCTTTATAATTTATGAGGAATTTTCTAGTAATGAATTTGCAATCTTTTTAACTTGAATGAAGGCTTTCACAAACTGGCGCGAAAAATATGCAGCTGTGATATACAGTAGAATTCGGATATAACGACTTCGCTTATAACGGCTAACCATTTTTAGCGACGACAATGTAAACTCAAGTTAGGTTTCATAGTTAGGTACTAGAAAAACATATCCGTTTAGTACGACCAACTGCTTAAAGCGACCTACTTTAATGATAATTTAGTTTGGTTTAGAAAATCTACGAATCAATGCCTCGCCGCCCCGCGCCTCGCCTACTCCCGGCGCCCGGCTACTCATAAGCGACTTCTGGCCAATGGGCACGTGCTTACGTGAGCGACTTATGGGGAAAAACTTACGTGTGTAAAGGCAGCCTAACACCTATCCTTATTAGCACGCATGCCAACCTTTTGACACAATGAGTTCCGTGAAGCAAAAGTGTTTTTCAATTTAAGAAAAAAGTGCTATATTACACCGTGTAGAAGCCGGTGAATCAAATGTAACCCTCGCGAAGGAGTTAGGAGCGTAATTTGTATCAAATGTTTTATTTACCTGAAAAGAAATTTATCTATCTATTCTATTAAATATTTCATAACAATAATTACAATAACATTAATAAGTATCATAATAAAAACAAGCGTAAATTATCCGGCCGTTTCGTGCGTCGTCCGTTTAGTACGACAAAGTATCGCCGGTCCCTTGAGGGTCGTTATATCCAAATTCCACGGCATATATATATATATATATATATATATTTTTTTCTCGTTACTTGTTATCATGGCATTCTTGTGATCGAAGAAAACAAATACAGACAAATGGAACCAGCTTTGGACAGCGTATAAGATCATGGACTAGTTTTTAATTTACAGGATAACTCTTCTGATGGAAATTAATTATGTGGTAATCGTATTTGTGTGTTTTCCATCAAAATAATGAAATATTAATATTATATTTGTAATGTGAAAGTTAACCTTTAATTAGTCGCATGGGGTCCATTGAACCCGAAGCAAGTTAGTTTTTGTCATTTTTCGGCAAATATTACACTTACGCGACTGTGTGTTCTAATAGTTTCCTAGCTCACCTGCCCCTCCCGTCTCAGTGTTCCGCCAGCCACGGCGTTCATGCCTAATGGAGGCTTGGGGTCCAACAGACCCTGTGCGACTAATAGTGTAGTAAATTTTAGTCACACGGTGTAATATTAAGTAATATGTAAGTAATGTTAACTCACTTGGGCCTGTGATTGGTCCTTGAAGGCCATGTGGCAGTGGGTGCAGGCCAGCAAGCGCGCCGCAATGGGCTCCGACTGGTGCGTCAGAAGGTGCATCCTCAGGCGGGACCGCCTGTTCAGATACTTCAGGCAGATGTGGCACTGGAAAGGTTTGACCTGAAAAGAAAAAGAAAATTTATTTTACGCTGTTTCATAGGCTACTGCAATTTTTCCTAAATTCATTTGGTTCACTGCCCACTTCTCAAGTACATTTTTCTTTAATTTTCAACAAGTTCAAAATATACTGTACGCAAGCAATGCACCTGTGAGTAAGTACTGTTTTCGTGTCAACTCTGGCTGCGATAAGCACCCAAAAGCATCAATTTGCAGTACCTATCAATTTTTTCCTTTAACCTTTTCATACCTACTGGGCGTACTGTACAGGACCCGGAAATACTTTAATAGTACACAACTGCTAATCCTGTACAAATCACAAGTGCGCCCCACAGTTGAATTTGGCAGCCACCCCTGGTCTGAAGCCCCAAAGTACCTGAAATACACCCTCGACTCTGTGCAGAAACGGGCAGTCCGTTTGATTAGATTCTCCCGTCTTAACAAACGGATTGCAATCTTTAGAGCACAGGCGTCGGGTGGGAATGCTATCCTTGTTCTACCGGTATTTCAATGGAAGATGCTCCGAGGAACTAGCGTCATTGATCCCCTCGGCACCGGTGCATAGTCGGGAAACACGCCAAACGCTCGCCCAACATATGTACAAGGTTGACATTTGTCACATGAGAACTGGTCATTTTTATGACTCGTTCTGGAGTGCAACAGCTCGGCTGTGGAATGATTTGCCGGCCTCTGTGTTTCCTCCTTCCCACTACATGGGTCTCTTCAAGACCCATGTTCACTCCTTCCTCTCCTCAAAAAGACCCTCCATGCAGCATCAATTAAATTATTTTCCTCAGGGCCTCCTGTATGGAGTTAATATATAAAAAAAAAAATCATTATAGAAAAATAAGGGCAATGATTTGCTTGACGTACAGTGAATCCAGAGTAACAGCACCCCTCTAATATTTATGCACTTATCAGCTATCACCAGAAAGGGTGTCAAGAATATTCTATTGCGCATTAATATAAATAGTATTAATAGTACACACAATAGATCGTGATCCGCCGACGGTCGGGCAGCCATCACAGCATATCTCTTTATATTCTGTTTTCTTTGGTCGCTGCAAAATTTTCGCCGTGCGCCATCTGATTCTATTTTCGTCATAACTTGCTTGTTTTTTGAAAAATTATGTTTTTGTAAATTGTACCGTCTTACTAGATAATGTGTTTATATATTTATAAAAATAGTATATAATATACCATATGTAGTTTCCCAGAATATGAAATGATTTTTTAAACTTATCTACATGGATATGCAGGCGTTTAAGACGATAGACATCACTTTTCGGCCCATACAAAAAGGACGCCCGGGAAAAAACACTTTTCTACATCGAAAATTGCACGAAATGAATATATTTTTTTAATACTGCCTTCTAGAAGTTAAAGCTATGTCGGTAGCTTTTTGAATTTTCGATGCATTTCGTATTAATGTAAACATTCACTGTCAAACATGTATAATTTATCGGGAAATATTACTTAAGGAAAAGGTGCTGCTAACTTAATTCTCATAAAAAATTACAAAATTATCAAAACATACCGACATAGCTTATTCTTTCGAGAACATATTTTTGTTTTTATATTACAATTTTGTGAAAGTTTGGGTGTAGAAAAATGTTTTCTTCCGAAACTCTTTTTCGTGCGATTTCTATAGGAAAATATGAGCGTTGTCTCATTCGCACATTTTGCATTCGCTTGTATTGTAAGTGTGCGTGAGCTTATTTTGAGCGGGACAGAATGACAGACGCGGGTGTTCCGCGTGTGGTTCAAAGTCTAGCCTCTTAAGAGATAAAGAAATGCAAAAAGGTAAAAAAGATAGTACAAATTCGAGTGTAACTCTACTAAAATACATATTATTGTTGTCCTCCACAGTTAAATGTACTTTTTGGGTCTGCACTCTCAGCGTGTTTGCGGCGAGGAATTTTAAAAAAAAGTAATGGAGTTCTGGGAGTATTAAGTCAGAATTGGATAGACATTATTTGATATCTTAAAATTATTATCCCGTTACTATTTTTTTTATTGATAGTTTTTTTTCGAATTACTTAAATTACAGAGTATGTGCAATAAAAAACAACTTAAATATTGAACGAAATTCTTGTTTGGGGTATGCGTATTACCCCTTCAGGTGTGGGAAGGTTAAAAAGCAATGATTGGTACATACCGAAATTAGTGAAAAAGGAGTGTGGAAGTAGATGAATGAGATTTTGTGGCCGAGGACGTCATGATAAGGAGAAGTTTCGCAGAACAGAACGGTGGTCATTATTAGAAGGTAAAAAAACTGGCATTACCTTGAGATGAGTGACTCTATGTTCCAACAGTGTTTGTCTGTCGAGGAACATCTTTCCGCATTCCTCACACTTGTGGCTCCTCTCCCCAGCGTGGCAGCGTAGGTGGGTAGTAAGAGAGGCTCTGCAATGATAATATATACATAATAATTACATACTACCATTCAAAATATCTCATCCCATTCTGTTAAAATCAATAACTAGCTACCATTGCCCTCTGTGAAAAAAAAAGTATGATAATCTGGTTCGGCACTTAGCTTAACCCCCCCCCCCCTGTGTTGTTTTTATGAACCGATCATCATATGGTAAAACAGATTTCATTAATTTATTCATTCAGTCATTTTTGAGATATCAGCTGTATGTTCGTTTTCATTAATGAGTTTTTACCATCTTTATCCACTGGAGCGACAGAGCAATTAAAATATTTTTTCTCGGATTGCTAAAGGAAATTTTTCCGCCCACATTAAAAAAATCATACCACCGAATTTGAATATGGAGACATACAAACCGATTATAGTTCTATGTAGCCAATGAATTCTCCTATCTTTTGTCTATTATCACATATTTGTAGGATTTATAAAAAAAATATAATTAAATCTTTAACCTTAAAACATTTTAAAGAATTTAGAGAATATTTATTTTGTTATATTTTGAATGTACAATATATTATATAGTCGTTTTAATAATTTATTTTTTTTGAGAATTTGCCACATTTTGGCAACAAAGCAATCCGAGGTTTTGGAAATAGTGCCATAATGTGGCAAAAAGCGCTCGAGTGGTTATAAATACAATGGAATGCTTCAATCCGGTCTCTTTTTCCTAATCAGCCAGCGACCTAAGCAGTACCGCAGAGAGGTATGGGATCGAACCGTGTAGATTATTCTCAGTGTGGCTTTAAAAAAAGTGCAACGTCATGTCAAACGGAAATTGTAAAATAAATTTGAATATGTACTTATTTTGAACAGGAGTGTTTTTTTATTGAATGAGACCTTAAAAACTACACAAATTCAGTAAATAATATATTTATGAAAGTGTCTCATTATCGTTGGGGTGCTATATCCCAGGGTGGGATACGACCAGCTACACAAATGTTCTCCACTGGCCATGGTCCTTGGTCCTTAGCTCCTTGGTATCTACTACATTAACTTTATTTCAATCCATAACCCTTAGCAACGCCTTGTACAGAACAGGACTAAGGAGACACATTGTATGATCCTTCTTTATTAAAAAATCTAAAAACAAGTTCAAAATGCCCAAAATGTGTGTCCGATATCGCTACACTGTCTCAAAATGCAAGTAGGTACATATATCTCCCTTATGCCTTATTCTGACTGGGAGAGTATTTTAGTCGAGTAGCTAGTATTTTAGTAACTAAACGTGTCCGAAAACCACAATTTTAGTAGAGTAGGCTAGTCAGCTCTTTAGTAGAATGAATCCATTTGGTTCTATTTTTTCGGCGAGTAGAGTCCCCCTCCATGCGTCCCTGCGCACTCACATGTGCAGTTCATTCGTAGACACAGATGTCGTCCCGTTAGAGCGAAAATACTACTCTAAAATTCTTTATTTTGCGGCTATTAATCTATTTTTGTGGCCAGAGTTTATGTATTTTCATCTCACTAATTTATTCTTCCACCTCTTCTAAAATAAGCATTACAATCAGCTTAATTGGCGTATTTACTTTATTGCGTTGCAGCCCGTCATGTCACGACGAGTCGCTTACTAATGAACTCTACTTGACAGCAGTGCAAACACTTATTGGTGAGTCAAGTAGCGAGTTACTCTCCACTCGACTTGTCAGGTCAGAACAAGGCATTATGTACCTCTACCGGCAACTAAATATGTCGAACAGAAAGAAGTTACATCTAATGTGTCAAAAATACAGTTTGATGAATTCGAAGGTTCCTGCCCATCTGATGGACACACTGCAATGGTCCCAAGACTCTCATGCACACAGTACACGCCAGAGGGACCATTTACTCACTCTCCCAAGACATAAAACTGCTGTATTTGAGGGTAGTTTTAGCTATTCATCATCAAAACTTCAGAATGAAATACCACTGTCAATTAGAATACCGACCCGGTTGCAGTGCTTCAAGAAGCTCTGCGGCGACTGATTGCTGACTGTACAGTCAATCGCACAACATCTTGATTGATAGAAATTACAATGAAAACCTACTTGTGTTTGTGATTATGTTATTTGCTTTAATTTGAATTAATTTTTTTTTATTTATTACGTATATGCAATACAAGCTTCTGCCCGCAACTTCGTCTGCGCAGGATTAGTACTTTGAGTAGCTTATTTGCTTTTCCTAGGTCCCGTCTATGTTTATACCAAAATTCTTAACCTATTTATTTAAAATATCTATAATTCTTGGTTTGATTGAAAGTATTAGGCGAGTACTTCAAATAAATTCACTAATTTAAATATTTTCTAAAATAGAATCTTGAATTAACAATCATTGTTCTTCAAAATGCCATTCTCGAATTTTGACATTTTCTATTAAACAATAAAATTATTATTTGTAATATATGGAAAATTGCTAACTTTATAAATTATAGCCTATATGTTATTCTGATGCATGAGTTATATTATTATAAAGTTTTATTAAAATCCATTCAGTAGTTTTTGCGTGAAAGAGTAACAAACATACATACATCCATACAAACTTTCGTGTTTATAATATTAGTAAGATATTATGTGTATTATATTAGAGGCACTGCTGAAAACCAGCTGCATTCTGGGAAAAATCCGGAATATATAGCTGAGCAGTGATCCATTTATCAATAGAACCAATGTTAACCGCTTGGGCACATAAGCTTGTTTTCACAAAAATTTAACGTAGGTAGACATAGGAATGACGTATGCCCCGAACCTGAGTTATTAAATAAACAAGATGTATAAATTTGTAAAGACCTATTGAGAAATAAATTTATTATTATTATGTATCAGCACATATTCTGTAGATATCAGAGAACACTGACTTGAGCAAGAATTGCCTGGTGCAGCCCTCGATGGTGCACGGGTGCCGCCGGACACGGGGGTGCGCAAAGTGGATGTGGTCGTACAGCTCCGCCTCGGTAGGGAAGGACAGGGCAGGGCAGGCAGAGCACCGCAGGATCTTGGCAGAGGAGTCGCAGTGGAGGTGACGCCTGGAGGATAATATCAAATATGCATTACTTGGTTGGACGGGTCCGATAAAAATATTGATTTCTGTAATTTACTTTAGAAAGATTATTGTGAAGTTGTACAATAAGAGCGTCAAACTGAGAGACTTTAACGTCCTAAGTTTAAGTGGGCCGCATAAAAATGTGGGCATTGTAGTTGACTCAAAAATTTATCATAATAATACTTTTGGCCGTGAAAATCTCAAATCATATCTCATTTTTGTGTCACGCAATTTTTTTTTGTTATGTACAATTTAAAAAAAAAAACTGTTACAATCCACTAAAGGTAGATACAGACACGAAGCTCACATCAAAAGATACTGTGTTACAAAATATCTTTTCTACCGACACATTACGTTATAAAAGATTTCTTCCTACGGCAGAAGAGGGAGTCAGTTGAATTCGGAAGCGGCCGAGCGAATGTCATTTCTTTGTACTGGATATATCAACTTGGCGGCTGATAAGGGCTTGAGCACAGCGCTCCGTGTATTAAAAATGACCCCTCTCCTGTTTACGGCGGAGGGGGGGTCGCATAACTTTTCTGATATCGCGCCGCTAGCGGTTACGGAGAATAATGCCAAATAGCGAAGAATCGAACCGTGCTTATAACACATCATCTTTTTACGTCTGGCGGGTCCGTATGGGATTATATGGCGAGCGCTATTGTGTTATAAAGTATCTTTTGATGTGAGCTTCGCGTTTGTCGCCCCTTTAAATCATGTAGAAGGCCATCTTTTTGCACATCACAGACGTTGGTAATTATTAAATAAAACAAGAATTTCAATATTCGTACAAATCGAGGTCTGGTCGGTTAACAGCCCAGCAAAAAACCATAGATACAAATATTGTAATGATAGTAATGTTTGGATTACTTCCATAGCGTCATTTTCGTGAGAAAATCACCTCAGGGGGGCTTTCATTATGCGTCTCTTAAAAATATAGCTTTCCACTATTTTTCGACATAGTCGCTGTTAAAATTCAAGCACTTGTCAGTGTTTCACCAAATAAAAATTTTCTGCTTAAAACTCCGCCGCCAGCCAACCTGTCACAGCATATGAAGATCTTCATCGTCAACAAAGTGCTGTGCCCCAAGCCTACAGATATATTATCTTGATGAGGAATGTTTGCTGATACATGGATCGCAACAATTATACTGTGAATGAAATAATAATGAATTTTTAAAAGTGGCCCCAAGACAGATCCTTGTTGTATACCAGGGTCAAAATTAAATCCACTTACATGTGAAACTGTAGGCGTATCTTAGTATGGAAAGTCTGCTGGCACGTGGGGCAGGTATATTGGCCTCCTTGTAAAGCACCAGCAGAGTCCTCGGGCTTCTTCCTAATCCTCTGCTGCCGATTGTTGCAAGCATGACGGGCTAAACGGGAAGGGGAACCGTAGCGTTTTCTGTAGAATAGATGAATAAGAAATGTTACAAAAGTTACAGAACAAAACTAATATGTATTAGGTAACTAACTAACCATTCATGCGTTCTTTACGGATATCCACATTTGTAACATAGTCAAATAAGATTACAATACTATACATAATTATTGTCTTTTTTTATAATTCTGGGTTACGAGGCAATTTTAGAATGTGAATGTGTATTGTTGAGGAAGTTGTGGAGGGTGAGTTGTTAAATTATACATCATCCATTCTATTTATTTTGTTAGCAGTACATCTTATCTTACATGATATTATAAACGCGAAAGTTTGTAGGATGTATGTGTGTTTGTTACTCTTTCACGCAAAAACTACAGAATGGATTTTAATGAAACTTTACAATAATTATAGCTCATACATAAGAATAACATACAGGCTATAATTTATAAAGCTAGCTATTTTCAATATATTAAAAAAAAAAGTGTTTTATAGAAAATGTCAAAATTTGAATATGACATTTTGCAAATGTTAAATAATTAAAATTCTATTTTAGAAAATATTTAAATTAGTGAATTTATTTGAAGTACTCGCCTAATACTTTGAATCGAATCAAGAATTATAGATATTTTAAATAAATAGGTTAAGTATTTTGGTATAAACATAGATGGGACCTAGGAAAAGAAAATAGGCTACACGAAGTACTAATCCTGGGCAGACGAAGTCGCGGGAAGAAGCTTGTGGTATATAAAACCAAGTGGTTACTTACGTTATTATAAAGTGCAAGACTAACCTAATTAAGATTAAAAATTTGTAATTTACCAATAATTCACAAATCTCAAAAACCAAATTAGCAATATGTATTACGACACAAAATACATTTGAACTTACAGTAAGTAGGTCCCAAAAGACAGATGACAGGACACCTAATATTATGACCAAATAGGTGTACCAGAGAAAGCGACCCAGAAGCAGATGGAAGAAGTGGTTAACTGACTCATGGAAGAAGATTGAAGCAGGACGGAAAGGCTTGACGAGTGGAAATATGATCAGTGGAGAACATTTGTGGAAGGGGCCAAATCCTACTCTGGGATGTAGCGCCCTGATAATGATAAAAATTAAACATGAAAACATACTTGCACACTTCGCATTGGAACATGCGAGGAGAGACAAATGTTCCATCCGGTTCTTCAACCGTTCCGGTTATGGGTTGCGTTTCTTCATCAACATCTCCGTAGTCAGCCTGAACTATCCACAATCCGCCTTCAGAGTCCGAATCATCATCCTAGAATTAGAGAACAATTTAAGATTTTTGGTGATATGACCAAAGGCAGTGGAGTGGTGAAGTATCAAACCTTTCAAAAAGAGTGTAAATAAAATGATGAATACACATACCTTTTGATAGTTGAATTGAGGGCATGATTGTGTTCCGTTTGGCTGGTCTGGAATAATATAAATTTGAGGATTTTAAATAAAAACAATGCTATGGACAATAATTGTACAGATACTACAGCCACATGATTGTGATCAAATCATTCTAGATTCATTTTTATATTAAAAAAAAAAACTTAAAAAAAAAAAAAATTATTAGAACACTGCACATGAGACCGAACCGCTCCCTAGTGTCTGGAGTGAGTGAGACTATGGCATCACAATCGGGGCACATTATGAGGCTGAAGGTAGAGGGGAGGGGATGTAAGGAGAAGATGAATGATGGGAAGTACCGGGTTATTCAGATCCGTCACCAAACACGGCTAAAACCAACGTAAAACCAACGTTTCGATTCCGAATGGCAGTCGTGGTTTTTCACAAGGTCGATACTGAGAGTATCTACTACCCTAGAATGTGTAATATAAATAAAAAAAACTTAAAACAGAGTTCCACCGCATCATACCATAACTGTTCATACCATCCTTTCTGGAGACGGTGAGGAAGACCCCGGTGCCCTCGTCCAACCACCCCTGCTCCCCGACCTGGTGGTCCTCCGCCCCTGCCCCCGCCTGGGCACTCAGCACTCGCTGCAGAAGCTCCAGATCCTCGCGGTTGTCTCCGTGGTCCGAGTGCATGTGCTCCTCCAGCTCTCTGTAGGAGGTGTATCCTACAGAAAGGAAATGTATGAAGTTTTGCAGGAAATTGAAATAAAAACATGCCGACAATGAATGAACGAAATAAAATCTTTATATATAAAAATCTCTTGTCACAACAATGAATAAACAAAATAAAATCTTTATAAAAATCTCGCATCAAGATGTTTGTCCAAGATAAACTCCGTGATGAAATTTGGCATATTGTGTGTAATTAGGTCCAATTTAAAAGAGACTGACGAAATTTTGCCCACTTTATGATCAAAATAAGAGAAAAAATTGGGTGTACATCTGATTTTGTAAAACTTTTTGAAAAGCCTGGGCAACGGCGGAGACTCCAGCTAGTAAAAGAATAAATTCAAGTCAAGTCAAAAGATAGTTAAGTAATGCCATTTTTCCTGCCCATTATCAAACTGTCATATTCGGTAGTCAATTCAAAACCTCACATTTGAATCTACTATAATTTTTATTAATCGCTGATGCCATTGAAGTGAAGAATTTTTAGGATTTAAGCTTTACCCCTGATGAAACAACTGGGAATTAATGTGGAGAAATGATTTTAACCCGCCAATGGTGGCGCAAATTTGACTTTGATCAACGGTGACGCCGGTCTCACGCACCGGGGTTTTCAACTGAAGATATTTCGAAACGCGTTACTAATAGTTCATGATTTTTTTTTTGATTTATGCTCGTTGACAATAAAACAAAGATATTTAATCAATTTAAGCTCATTAAATTCAATATTAAAATTCACTTTTTTTTTTCATTAAAGCATTAAAAATAACAATGTTTTTAGTAATACATTTTTTAAAATTAAGAAAAAAATAAAAAATCACATATTCATAAAGGAAAATAACGTTTTTTAGTCTTTCGACATTCGAAACTTTTACAAAATAATCAAAGATTGATATCCTTCCAAACAAAAAAAAAAAAAAAAAATCTTCTCAAAAACTAAATTTCTTTAGGTAAACAGCTGCTGCAATACGGCATTACGTGTTCAAGACACAAAAATTGTTGACATTTATGGAAAGAGTACTTGGTTTTCTGTCTTTTTGTTCCCATCAAATATACATATATATATATGTATATAGCACAATAAAATAATTTAAAAAAAACAATAAACTAGGTCACGAAATACACGAATAATAAAAAATTAATCCTCGATTATTTTACTTACATACACGGAGACACACAGTCTCACGGACCGGTATTAGTAAAAAAAAAAACAACAAACAACGTGTGTTCACTAAGCAGTTTCGTCATGAACTGATGGTGGTGGACGTGCAATGCGGCAGCTACTGGAAATTGCAATTAAAAAAAAATAACGGAGAATAAAGTTATTCGAATTTTTTAACACACCCGGTCTCACAGACCAATAGGTTACCATTGGCTGGTTAAAAAGTTACACATTATTCCACAAGGGAAAGGGAAGATAACTTACCAAATTCACACAACACACAAGGGAATATCTTTTGATCTGCCGTGGTAAGGATATGTTCCAAACTATGGAGCAATGGCAGCTGGGTTGATCCTAGGCCGCACAACCTACAAAACCATTGACACATTAAAGACGGTGCAATGTTTTAATTAAAGCCAGTTGAACTAGGAATGAAAAGGCCAGGTGCTAAAAGTTTGAAGAACTGGTCTAGTGTAAACAATGACCAACAAATATTTACGTTGTTTGTTTTTGGGGTGTTATGCAATGTTGTGCTACCCTTTTCTTTAGCCGACGTTTCTGACAGCGTTCGCAGCGATCCGGCAGATCTGCCGGATCTGCCCTGATGATGGACACTGCAACGCTGTCCGAAACGTCGGCTAAAGAAGGAGGTAGCACAACACGGCATAACACCCCAAAAACAAACAACGAAAATGCTTTTGGCCGTGAAAATCTAAAAACGTATCTAACAAATATTTAGCTCACCTACAACAATAGAGAGGTCCTTCTTCTTCAACTGTAACTTCAACATTTTCTCTTTTAACTACAACTTCAGGGTTCCCTTCAAAAGATTGCACGATGTTCTGATCAACAACAATATCAAAGTTCCCATCTTCCTTCTGCACAATAAAAGGCTCCTTTTCTTCCATCAGATCTTCGTCTCTTTCCCGAACCAATTCATTTAAATACTTTGGAATTGTTGTTGCTTCCTTTGCATTTCTATTTGCAACAACTTTTTTATAAATCATTTGTACGTTGTTTTTAATAACCAGATAGTCGTTTTCTCCCAACACTTTTGGCATGTGGTCATATTTGGTGTAGTCTCTATTCAAACAAGCGGAACAGATGATTTTTGAAGGTTCTGTTGATTTTTTGGTCTTTTCAATTTTACGCATGTCTCTCTGGTCACTAGCGTCGAAAATATATGTCAGAAAGGCGTTGGACGGAAAGGACACACAGCAAAAATGACATTTGTTTGGGTTTTTATTATTTTTCTTTGCCGGATGTTTAACTTTTGGTGGCATTCCTTGCAAACTGATATCTCCCTTCCCAGCTGGTGGATTTGAATGACGAAGTTTCACAACTACGCATTCTTTGGGTTCAGCGACATTGTAATGCGATGGCTCATCGTTAACAATCTCAAACGTGTTATGTTTTTGTGAAGCAGATACATTGGCGGTCTGCGTGTATTGCTTTATACCATTATCAGCAACATCATCACTTTCAGAAATTTGCTGAATAATTGTCTCCCGGAATTCTGTAGAATCTGGACAATATGCAAAAATTTCATTGCAGTCATCATCGCCGTACAATACTTGTCCATCACTCAGTACATAGACGATTTCTTCTTCGTTTTGATTTGGGACATGTTCTTCATCTGGTAGTAACAGCTGTTGCGACTGCATTGTGAAATTATGCATACTGGCAGGGTTCTGTATTTCGGAATTTGCAATTAGTTGAGAGTTTAGAATGAATCGGTGGATATTATCTGTTAAAGAGACTTCCTCGCCCCCTGTGATTGTGGATATGTCAACATCTTTACCGAGAACAGATCTGTGGAAAAAAACATTGTTAGAAATTGATATAAAGTAGCCAAATTGGAAAAGGCCTGTTTGGGGAGACCATTTGACCTCTCTTTCTACCCATCATCTTGCACCGCAGCAGGAGAGATGGATTCACACGTCGGTTACTCCTGGCCTCCTAGCACACTCGATCGATAAGGATTGATAGGATAATTTTCGGTAACTTCTCATCGTTCCCTAGGACAACTGCACATCACTAAGGACCAGTTGTTTCGGAAAATTTCACGTTTGAATTTCCTTCAAATCGACATTCACTGAAAAATTGGGTTGTTTCAACCTCCGTCAGAAGAAATTTCATCGAAAATTCCATAGGACCAGTTGTTTTGGAATTCCCTTCAAATTTGAATTTCCTTCAAATTTGAATTTCCTTCAAATCGTCATTCACCCAAAAATTGGGTTGTTTCAACTTCCGTCAGCAGTAAATAGCAACAAATAACGTTAGATAAATTTGAAAATTTTATTCAAATGTTCCACGCCGAATCACAATTTTGACGTCTGCGCATGCGCCTCCCATTATTTCGCTAACCGTCCGGACTCGGCTGATCACATTCACATCACATTTCTATAGTATTTTCACTGCTGACGGAAGTTGAAACAACCCAATTTTTCGGTGAATGACGATTTGAAGGAAATTCAAATTTGAAGGAAATTCAAATTTGAAGGGAATTCCGAAACAACTGGTCCTATGGAATTTTCGATGAAATTTCTTCTGACGTGGGTTGAAACAACCCAATTTTTCGGTGAATGTCGATTTGAGGGAAAAAAAAACGTGAAATTTTCCGAAACAACTGGTCCTAAGTAATTAACACTTAGAGACTCGTGCATCAATTTGTAACACAAATACTCGCTACTGGGTGCGCTGGACCCAGTGTAATAGCATATGATTATTCCAAAACTGCTCAATAAAAGTGAATGTTTTCTTTCTTAATAGGATAATATGTGAATAAAAAAAGACAATATTCAATCAAATACAAATATTTATTGTTTTTACATCAAAAAGTCACTACAAAAATTAAAGGAATTTTACCATACTTTTATGATAAGATTAAGGCTAATTGTTATAATTTCTGTAATTACTTATTTTAAGCAAAATCTTCTACACTTTCTTATGCTGGGGCCACAATTGCGCCTACCATCCCGAAGTAATGCGTGCATGCAGAAAATGTGAAGAGGATGAAGAGACTGCAATTCACCTATGGTGCCAATGTCCTGCCCTGGTGGGAACTAGGCTCAGATACCTGGATAAATATACAGTAGAACCAGAAGACATAGCCACATATCCAATGACAACTCTGGTGAACTTTATTAAAGGGACTGGGTTGTTATTAAAGGATTGAGGTAAAATGGGAGATAGCACAATGGGCCTATGTGCTATCTCTATGGGCCTATGGAACTGCTTGTAAACCGTCTCCGCCTTATAAAAAAAATTAAAAAAATGCGTGCCGATACTTCGTACATTTGAAAATTTGAAAAAAAGAATTCGTTTACGTAAAGAATATTCACAACAAGAGCCGATAATGGCCGGTCACATTTGCGCGTATTGTGTCATAGCACGAAGCTTCGTGACGATAGACGCAGATGCGGCCCCAGCATTACAGTAATGAACCTACTTAGACACACCTTTTACGTCTGTAGCACTCACACGCAGCGTGCTAACTGATGACATAGATCGTCGTCTGTCGTGCTACGCTATCGTTGAAAGGTTCTAAGAGCGGCAACGTAGCAAATGTTAAAATTTTAAAGTTACTATTTTAGACCCACTAGCGAGTCCTGAAGTGTTAATCATTACAAATATCTTTTCTATCTTGTGTAACTTCATGTAATATAAAATAAATTTATGAATTAAGGATTGACATTCTTATTTCATGCTACCCTTTAGTTCATATTCGCAACATAATATTATAATTGAAAGCCAATCAAGTATTTTAGGCTACAAGTAACCCAGGTCAGGGACACCCAAAGGTTACCTTGTCGAAGTGATGGGTCTCCGACACGAATAGGACAAGGGAAAGGCGAAAAAAAGAGATGGGACAAAACCGTCTTACCTAGCATTTTCCATGAATGTATGGAAATCATCCCCCGGTTCCACAGGTATAGGGGTATCCTCACCCAGGTTATTTTGGAAGCAGAGGATTATTGAAGATGAAGAAGTCATGATGGATCACCATGGAACAATGTTTATTGTACAAAAATGGTTGTGATTATTTATTTGTCTGTAACAAAACTACATCATTAGGAAATATTTAATTTTTTTAATTTCTGAATACTGCACAAGAGTCCCAACTGTCCTGAGCCGGTTTCTTTATGGTAAGTTGTGAGGATTATTGAAGAAAGAAGAAGTCATGATGGATCACCATGGAACAATGTTTATTGTACAAAAATGGTTGTGATTATTTGTCTGTAACAAAACTACATCATTAGGAAATGTTTAATTTTTTTAAATTCTGAATAATGCACAAGAGTCCCAACTGTCCAGAGCCGGTTCCTTTATGGTAAGTTGTGAGGCTAAAGATACCGGGGAGGGGAGAAGGGGGACAGTACCAGGCTATTCAGATTTGACTCCAAACATGGGCAAAACCATTTCAAGCGGTGTGAGGTATTCACATTTAAAAAAAAGTTTTAATTCTGAATGGTCGTCGCTTTAGTTCGTTTTTCTCCAACAGACCAAAACGTAAATCGGGAGAAAAAGCGCTTCAAAGTTTTTTTTACGAAAAAGGCATATAAAATGAAATTAGCTCCAATTTAAGATTACGGAAATGATGTATAATAATAGAAAATATTATTTTTAAGTGAGATATGTTCTAAATGTTTAAAATTAAGCAGAAAACGCGTTTTTTAATTGGATGTAGGACAAAGTGGCGAAATCTTGTGTGTACAAGATGGATATAGGAGAAAGGACACTGGTTGTTGGACAAGAGCACGTACTCTTGCGTGAGGTTCATTTATCTAACAAGCTAGGTATTACAGGGAGATCGGAAAGCATTTCAAATTAATATTATTATAACATTGAAATTAGATCTATCATTAAACTTTTGTTACTTTTGGGTTTAGCTTAATTGTTAATTAATAACTCAGGTATGGGGCATACGTCATTCCTATGTCTACCCACGTTAAATTATCGTGAAAACAAGCTTATGTGTCCAAGCGGTTTTAATAATATTAACTTATTAGTTATATTTTTGAGGTGAGACTGAAAAATTCAGTTGTGATTTTTAAACAGTTTCTTAGATTTTTTTTGCGACAATTTAAAAAAAATTATTTGTTAGGTACTTGATTGGGAAACAAGTTTTAAGAATGAGTTTTTGTGCAATAATAGCGTTGTAAGATCACCAATTAAAACTTACATTTTTGGACAATCATACTAATAAAAATTATATTTCAGCAGGCATTGCACTCTTCGGTGAATTCATTGCTTATTTTATTGTTTACGAGCAGCAGTTGGTGAATGCAATCAGTGCAAAAAGTAAGTTTTTAGTAAGATCCTACAAATATTCATCATCATTATTATAAAGCGCCCTGGAAGTGATTTTGCACTAAAATGGCGGTAATCAACTGCTTCCAACCGCCTGTAGTAAGTGGAGGCTATGGCATCCCCAATTGGGGTATTTTGGGAGGCTGAAGGTAGTGGAAAGGAGATAGGGAAGAGGAAGGTTGGGAAGTGCCTGGCTTTTCAGATCTAGTCCCAAACAAGCAACGTTTCAATACGAAATGGTGGTCTTACGCCAGGGTTATACTGAGAGTATCTTCCACTTTGGAACCTGCCGCAAATACAACGATATTTTTAAAAATTGTTATTTGCTCAGAGGTTTATATTTTGTTTTTATAATTGAATTGTGAAAAAACACAAATCAATACAATAAAATTTACTTGTGCGCGCCGGGATTTTAACTCGGGACCTCCGAATTGCTAGTCAAGAGTTACCCTTCGACCCAACAATAAAAACAATAAGATATTTCAAGCACAATAGGTACCTACGAATCTTTAGAAATATATAGAACAATAGATGACGAATTCTTTTTTAAAATGATTTTATGTTGGAACACATGGGTTAGGACAGCCCTGGCCAATCTGCGGCCCACGGCGAAACTAACGAAGATACAGCTTTTGAAGCGACCGGCCCTTTTCGATTTTCGAGTATAAAAAAAGTTCGTGAACATCATAACTCAACATCTACTATTTCTACACATAAATCAACATTTTTCCATTTTAAAAAAACAAATTCATCGAAATTTTTTAGTAAAAATCGCGTTATTCACTTAAAAATGATGCCAAAAATAAAAACAAAAAGAAAAAAACTCCCTCTGACTACCTAGGAAAACATATATCACCTTTTAAACGCATTTAATTTCAGATTATCCGGTAAGGAGTTATGATGTTCACCGAATAACCGAATAGCAATAGTAACAGAATAAATGCGGCCCGTGGTGCAATTTGAGTTGGCCAGGCCTGGTTTAGGATATCTACTGCACAATATAGATTTTTTAACAAAAAGGTCATAAAACCTTTCCTACCACATTTTGTCTCCTTAACAAGTTTACTGTTGTGGTATTTGAGATATCGACCACCCATTATGTTTTACCACTTAGTTGGGTGATATAATTAGAAGGATTACGAAAGGGGCTGGAATGGAGTAGATTGGAAATGGATGTTTGTAATTAAATTAAATAAATAGTATCATCATTAAATAATGTATGAATAAAAATAACGTTTTTATTAGCTTTGCGATAAACACCGCTTTTTTTCTAAAATATAATACTTGCACAAAAAATAAAGAAATAGGTAAGAAAAAAATTAACATAAAAGAAATATTAGGCACTATGTTATATAAATTTTCTGGTTTAAAATATAAAAAGTATAATTCTTAAAATGAGATTTGGTAAATAAACTTAGGTACATATTGGGCGTTAGTTAGTTAACTAAATTTACCGAAAACAAAAACTTGGGCAAACTTTGGGCATGTGAGCGAATGAATGAAGAAAGGAGTGTAAAGAGAATTTATGACGCGAATGTGAATGGTAGAAGAAGCCGAGGACGCCCAAGGAAGACGTGGCACGATCAAGTAAATCAGATACTTGAGTCGGGCCATGTCAAGAGTCAGAATAATAGAAGAGTATGTATGAGAAGATGTATGAATGCGGATGAGGCAAGGATTGTGTGCCAAGACCGAGTTGTTTTGCGGTACGTCCTCTCTGCCTACCCCTGCGGAGAAACGGCGTGATGGTTAGTTAGTTAGTTAGTTCAAAAACTCGTTCGTTTCCTTATTATATTAATTGGCTTGTTTTAAATATCACAGGTTGAATTCTTACGAGATTAAATCATTTAAATAAATAACAGCTTGGTCATGATCGCCTGCTACAAAATCAAAGTTCATAATTCTTTTAGCATTGTCAATTTTGTAACAAATAAAAAAAACATTGGTTAGAAACTACCTTTACCGTTCTTTTATGTCTTTGTCGGGGTAAAATAAAATTTAAATTTTATAAAACGAATAGGTACGTAAAGTTAATAAAATTTAAGTTTTATTAATTAAAAAAATACTGTCGTTTGTTTCAATAAATTGATTTAACTTCAATCATGTTGGATTCAATCAATTAATATTAATTTTGCGATTAAAAGGGGGTCGACATTAGGTTATTTCAATTTTTACTACGATATTTCACCATAATGTAGAACTTGGGAAGTATTTTAATATATTATGTATTTATGATTATAATAATCGAAAAACACAATGTTATTATAACCACCCTGTGTAGAGCTGTAACGAACGATCAGTTGAAACAATTTGCAGAGAAAATAATAAATAATTAGTTGACTGCTATAATTTCCTAGGAAAATTTTATCCTTTTCTACGGTGTACATCATGGCATTTTATGGGGAGAAATCTCCCAGAAAACCACTAAAATAACTTTGTAAATAACAAAATCACAAATTAAGATATTTACTTCCTCGGCGCTATTGAACGAATGTTTGAAATGAGAGCAATCACGTGATCCTCCGCTGCGCTGCTATTGGCTGTTTGGTCTGTTAGAGTAATACGTTAGTAACAGAGCGTTTGAATTTGGTACGTAGGCTAAGATGCGGCTTGGATGTTAGACACATTTGTATGAAATACAACTGAACGGCAGGTTTAAAAACGAGGGGTTATATTGGCCAACGTGTGGATGTTGGAGACACACAAACGGAATGTTGTTTCATTTGGGATGACGTAAGACAAAATGCGTTTTGAAAACCCCTTAAATAATTTTTTTAAATTTTTTTTTTCACTTGTCAAGTATAAATAAAGGCTTTTTAAGAACAACTGCATACTTAACTCAATTTCACTAAAAATGGTCTGTAGGACAAAAACGAACTAGAGCGACGTGGTGGTATTTCAAAAGGTTAATGTTGAGAGTATATATATCTCTCTCCATGTATAAATATTTACCAATCTATGGACAGCAAAGTTTGGTGTACAAAAAAAAACAAACAAAAAACCGTAATTTGTATTTTAAAAACCTTCATAATATAATACTACTAAAAAATAATATTGAAATCATTATTTTTATCATCCACCTTCCACCTGTCAGTTTGTGAATTATTATGCAAAATTTTCTACGCCAATAATTTTGTTGATTTCTTTCTTTGTAAAATACTAACTGCAAATATAGAGAAAACATATTTTTCATTGCCAAGAAAATTCATGTGTAGATTTGAAAATATTGACAGATAAGATATTTTTATTCCAAACAGAAATTATGTTTCATAAAATATTAGTATTGGTAAATTGGCGATAAGCCGCCGCATGCCGCTACGCTCTTAGTAGGCATATATTTTAAAAACTAAACTACAAATAAACTTGACTACCACAAGAACCATCAGTTTCAGTCGAAAAAGGCGGAAAAATATGCATTTAAATTTATATTCGTAAAAACTTTTATACACGTAATATTTCTTTAATTCTCCGTTTTGACGCGGACGCCATATTAAATCTTGTCTGATCTTGTCCATAGAAACCACATAGGAAATTTTTTTCGAAAATAACGAACCATAAACAAAAGAAAAATCGTTCTACTTTTTCGTTTTGTACAGAGAGCAGTGCTTGTCTTGATATGTGTTCTAATACATTTTATTATAAAAACAGCTTCAAAATTCTCAATTATTAATTTTTGAATGTCGTCGGAGAACGTCTTATTTAATATACCTAACCAAACCTAAACTAATCTAATAACCTAAACTAAGAACGAAAGTAATAAAGGAACACGCACGCAAGTTTAAGCAAGATATACATCCCAGGTTTTGAATGGTTTGTAGGGCAAGCAGGGTTTGTCTAACGGGTTTGTGTAATTATTTGAATACCTAGAACGAAAAAAAAAGGTACGCACGCGTTTTAAGTAGTTTAGCGGCTGCGCTAGGTTTATGTTACAAAAAAGTGCCCCTTTATAGCGCCTGCTCACGGCAAGGCAAGAAAAACATCCCAGTTTTCAAGTAGTTTAGCGGCTACGCTAGGTTTGTGTAACATGGTTTGTGATGCAAAAGAAAGTGCCCCCTTTATAGCGCCTGCTCACGTCAAGGCTAGAAAAACATCCCAGTTTTCAAGTAGTTTAGCGGCTACGCTAGGTTTGTGTAACATGGTTTGTGATACAAGTGAAAGTGCCCCCTTTATAGCGCCTGCTCACGTCAAGGCAAGAAAAACATCCCAGTTTTCAAGTAGTTTGGCGGCTACGCTAGGTTTGTGTAACATGGTTTGTGTAACATGATTTGTGTAACATGGTTTGTGATACAAGAGAAAGTGCCCCCTTTATAGCACCTGCTCACGTCAAGGCAAGAAAAACATCCCAGTTTTCAAGTAGTTTGGCGGCTACGCTAGGTTTGTGTAACATGGTTTGTGTAACATGGTTTGTGATACAAGAGAAAGTGCCCCCTTTATAGCACCTGCTCACGTCAAGGCAAGAAAAACATCCCAGTTTTCAAGTAGTTTGGCGGCTACGCTAGGTTTGTGTAACATGGTTTGTGATACAAGAGAAAGTGCCCCCTTTATAGCGCCTGCTCACGTCAAGGCAAGAAAAACATCCCAGTTTTCAAGTAGTTTGGCGGCTACGCTAGGTTTGTGTAACATGGTTTGTGATACAAGAGAAAGGGCCCCCTTTATAGCGCCTGCTCACGTCAAGGCAAGAAAAACATCCCAGTTTTCAAGTAGTTTGTGATACAAAAGTGAGTGTATTATTTAAAAAATAATAATTACTAGAAAAAAAGCATGTTTTTTTACGTCATTTTATTTTCAAAACTTCGGTACTTAAATTAGTGTTTATCTAATACGCCCAGATTTCGTGATATCTTCAAAATCTTCTAGCCGGTCGTTATATATAAAAAAAAATTATCAGGACTACCAACATACCAAAGTGACAGTGATTACAAATATGGGCAAAATTTCACAAGACGAAGCTAATGTAATTAAGGTGAATCAAAAGAGTTTATTTAAAAAAAGTGTTTCCATCTATATCCAATAATTATTACTTAACCTAACCTAACACAACCTAATTAATAGTACATTGATTTTAATTCGTCCTAAATATACTTAATTATTTATTTATTCAGAAAATTAAAATTTGTATGGTGCAACCCAATCTTTAGTTAGTACCTTCCTCGAGTGATTTCTTGCCATAGAGTAATCTTTTTTTAAATATTTATCGATTGGTACCCTGGAAATTGTTCAGCATTGTTCTATGCAAAATAATGTAATACGAAATGTCAGCCGTAACGAGGAATTACGTACAGTTTTTTTTTTAATGAAATGTAAATTTAAATGCATATTTTTCCACCGGTCTCGACTGAAACCGATGTTTTTTGTAGTAACTAAGTTTAAAAGTAGTGTACTTTTCAAAATCTGTGCCTATTAAAAAAGCGGCGGCTTATTGCAAAGTTACCTTAGTATTTTATAAAATAAGCACGGCAATCTCAATAAATGTTCAATAATATATTACATTCATCATAAATATGTAATAACATTTTTCAAATTTCGGAAACGAAATGAAAATTTTATTAGCGGCCTGTTATGAACCATCGCCTGTCATGGCTGACATTAGATGGCCTGTGCATTCAACAATATTATTATGGCGGCAGACATTGAGCGCGAAAACATAGCAATTACGTTCAAACCAACAGATTTGGCAATTAATGGACATGATACTCACCCTGTTAGCTGGCTACATGGTTTTAATTAGACACTGCAAATAATTACATGACCAGGAAGCCGCAAGTCGTAAAACAATAATATTGGGAGAAAATGTGATCTTTTTGAAAATGAATCAAGTACAGTGCTTAGATTTTCTTAGGAGTAATCAAGTACAATGTGAAAATCTACTATAATAACTTAATAACAATGGAACAAATTTTTATTGTAACTTAATTATTTTTTGAGGGAATAAAAAGAAGGTTCCATGCTAATCGATGTAAATTTATTATGAATATTTTTTTGGTAGTATGAATACGAAAAATGAATCTCTGCCTATTACTTAACTGGTAGACAGACGTGTTTTCTCTGATGTTTATACTGTGTTTCACTTTGTTGCGTACAAAGAGGGAGATACATTACTAAAACGTAAGTGTATTATTGCTTTCTTCGTGAGAAACGTCATAATAAAATTGACAATTGACGCTTGCGCATTGTAAATACTGATTTTCGGCTTTAGCAGCCGGTGAAATGTTTGGGTGTATTTATAAACAAACAAACAATAATGGTTCCCGTGACATATTATTATTGGTAATAGTTTCAATGTCTTCGAATTCGAACTGCTAATCAAATCAATCAAGATGGTTGACCTGGGGAGTGCGAGGGACGATGGTCTTTTCGAGCACGCATTTTCCAACTCGGTCTTCATCGTTCCGGGGATCATCGTATTGGGACTTTCAGGTGATTATTTCAATTATCATCAATTAAACTATTGATTCTGTCCCCCATGCTGTCCCCCTTCCCACTTGAACGTCTACGGGTTCAGACGTATTATGTTCTACAACAGGTTTTTTCGATGTTATTTACTGCAATATGTTTCGATGTTTTCTAACTTAAGGATGATTTATCTGATTGCACTAACTAACTAACCATCACGCCGTTTCTCCGGAGAGGTAGGCAGAGAGGATGGACTGCCATTAGAATCTGTATGGCACACACTCCTGCTCATTTTACAATCATTTATCGTCTCATTCTCTTCCGTTATTCAAATGTGTATATGTATCACTATCATATATGATATGACATCAGTTAGCGAACGTTTTGTAGGTTGGATTGAGTGGGGAGAGAAAAATGCTATGGGGAAGAGGAAGGTTGGGAAATACCTAGCTATTCAGATCTGGTCACCAAACATGGCTAAAGCCATTTCAATCCAGGTTTAAGTTCTGAATGATGGTCTTTCACCAGGGCGATACTGAGACTGTCTACAACTCTGCTGCAAATCTTACTTCTTACTAATATTATAAACGCGAAAGTTTGTACGGATGTATGTGTGCTAAGAGTATGGATATTAGAGAGACGGCATGTGAAGTGTGCCCGCGCGCTCCAAGTGTGCCTTTTCGAGAATTTTACCCAAACGGCTTATATTGGCTGCTGGTTTTTGGTCGTTTAATACGTTCCGACAGCAGCCATTTTACATGGTGACAGCCAATGTCAACCGTGTGGGTAGAATTCTCGAAAAGGCACACTTGGAGCGCGTGGGCACACTTCACATGCCGTCTCTCTAATATCAATACTCTTAGTATGTGTGTTTGTTTCTCTTTCACTCAAAAACTACTGAATGGATTTTAATGAAACTGTACAATAATATAGCTCCATCATATACATCAGAATAACATATAGGCTATAATTCATAAAGCTAGCTATTTTCCATATATTACAAATAATAATTATTGTTTAATAGAATATGCCAAAATTTGAGAATGACATTTTGCAAAACAATGGTCAAATCAAAATTCTATTTTAGAAAATATTTAAATTAATGAATTTATTTGAAGTAATCGCCTAATATTTTGAATCGAATAAAAAATATTATAGACAAGCTTCTGCTCGCGACTTTGTCTGCGTAGGATTAGTACTTCGAGTTATCTATTTTCTTTTCCTAGGTCGCATCTACGTTTATACCAAAATTCTTAACCTATTTATTTAAAATATGTATGATTCTTGATTCGATTCAAAGTATTAGGCGAGTACCTACTTCAAATAAATTCACTAATTTAAATATTTTCCAAAATAGAATTTTGATTTAACAATCATTGTTTTGCAAAATGTCATTCTCAAATTTTGACGTTTTCTATTAAACAATAATTATTATTTTCAATATATTGAAAATAAATAGCTAGCTTTATAAATTATAGCCTATATGTTATTCTGATGTATGAGCTATATTATTGTAAAGTTTCATTAAAATCCATTCATTAAATTTCGATTTAAAGCGTAACAAACATACATACATCCATACAAACTTTCGCGTTTATAATATTAGTAAGATATTTTAAATAAATAGGTAATGACTTTTGGTATAAACATAGAGATGGGACCTAGGAAAAGAAAATAGGCTACTCGAAGTATTAATCCTGCGCAGACGAAGTCGCAGATCAGAAGCTAGTAATATGTCAATTAAATGTTCAATAACAAATGTTAATTAAAAAAAATTAGTTTGCACTTGCCGGGTCTCCAACCTCCCATTTAGTCTGAGGTCAGAAACTGATTTAAAAACACTTTAAAAGTAATTTGAAAACATACTTTTAGGAAAGGATGCCTACAATAACCGATGTAAAGCGCCCTGGAGGTGATTTTTTGTTTATTTTTTAAACTTTTTTTTCACGCAAGGCTTATTCCATGATAGTCGTACATATTAAGTAAGACACTTGACTCCCAATCGGAAGGTCGCGGGTTCGAACCGGGCGTGCGCAAATAAATTTTATTTGATTAAATTGTGTTATTTCACAATTAAGTAGTTAATAAAACAATAATATATACTATATTTGCGGCACGTTCCAGAGTGGAAGATACTCTCAGTATCGCCCTGGCATGAGACCACCATTCAGAATTGTAATGTTGCTTAATAATGGCTTTAGCCGTGTTTAGTGACTAGATCTGAATAGCCAGGTACTTCCCCACCTTCCTCTTCCCCATCTCCTTCCCTTCCCCACTTACCTTCAGCCTCACAACATACCCCATAGTCTCACTGGCTCCAGACGGGAGCAGTTGGAACTCTTGTGAGGTATTCTAAATAAAAAAAAGTCATACATCTTCATATATAAAAATGAATGTTTCTTCGTTTGTCCCTTATACATTCCGATACCATTATTCCGATTGAGATAAAACATTCTAGGAAGCATCCCCACCGCATCCCTACAGCATCCCCAAATATGACATAGGCCGAGGGGAATTATTTTTCTAAGGGCCTCTGGTTTATGTCATAATAAAAAATAAAAAAAAACAATTTCTGTAAAATAAAGATATTTTAGAGAAATAGTTTTTTCCCATAAAAAATATTATCGTATAGAGCCAAGAAGAGATAAGAAGAAAGTAGACTATATGAGAAGACACAAGAGGAGCCAAGAAGAGACTGTAAGAGTCTAGAAGAGAAAAGCCACCAAGAGCCAAGAAGAGCCGTAAAGAGTCGAGAAGATCCAAGAAAAGGCAAGAAGAGACGAGAAGAGACAAGAATATTCCAGAAGAGGTGAAAAGATTCAAGAAGAGGCAGGAAGAGACGGGACGAGCCAAGGATGGGCTGGAGGATCCTAGAAGAGACGAGTAGGTCTAAGAAGAGGCAAGAAGATACTAGAACAAGCAAGAAGAGACAAGAGCTGAGAGAAGAGGCAAAAAGAGACAAGACGTGCCAAGGAGACGCGAGAAGTTCCAAGAAGAAGCAAGAAGAGCTAAGTAAGAAGCAACAAGAGACAAAAAAGGCAGAGAAGAGGCAAGAAGAAGGAAGGCATAAAGAAAGGGTAAAAAAAGAAAATCATAACCCTCAATCCATTCCTGTATTTCAATATTGGCTTATTAGGTTGCCTTGTATACCAGTCGATTAACCTCCAACTTCCTTCTTATCCTCATAGCACGTGTTCCTACTCCTAACAAATCAGTGTCCCTGGTATACCGGTCTTACCGGGACAGGATTGCTCCTGGCTGGGGTGGTACAATCGTATCGTATCGTGTATTAAAAATATTATCGTATAGAAGCACGCTTTAACTTTGTATGTAACCATTCTCGTGTTCCGATTGCAGTACAGTACAATCTCACTAATCCGGCACTATTAAAAACCAGAGGGTGCCGGATTATTGGATTATATAGAGAAAAAATCATAATAAATAAAACAAAGCATTTCATAAAGAGAATATAATGTATGTAATGTGTGTACATATTTGTGTTCTTGTTTGACAGGTTTTATTGCAACTGTAACATATATAACATAAAGTATCCATTTTATCTTTCAAATCTAGTGTCTTGTGTTTCCATTTACTTGACATTTTTAATTACAGACTATTCTTACTTCAAAACAACAGGCAAATACGTACGAGATAAGTGTTGAGGTTAGACTGCTAGACGGCGACGTGGCGATAGAGCGCATATCATTATTACTAAATACAAAAGTTAAAAAAAACTACAGGGCGCCTCAGAACGGGAACCCCTGGTGAGCAGGACTTTAAAAAAAGACAAAATATTATACTTATATTATACTTTATACCTACATAATGTACAAACTTTGCTATTGAAACTAATAAAAAATAAAATTAAATTAAAAAATAGGCGAGGGAGGCGCGGGCGGAGGGTGACTGATTATTGGACGTATCGGTCTAGTAAAGTGCCGGATTAGTGAGATTGTACTGTATTTGTGTTCATGAAATTGGATTAAAAAACGCGCATTTATATTCACTGCGGAGAACTAACGCATTCCAGCGTTCTGGCTGCAGCTATTCATGCTTTTAAAAGCTGTATTTGAAAGGACACTTTTTTTTCAAATGCTGGGACAACGCTTTAAACCGGCATAATCCCAGTCAAACCGGGACATATTATAAGTTTAGGCATCAAGAAAGCTTAGCTTTCATTCAAGCTCGGGAATGAAATATTTTCATTTAGTGTATACTTGTTAAGAGGCTAGACTTTGAACCACACGCGGAACACCCGCGTCTGTCATTCTGTCCCGCTCACAATAAGCTCACGCACACTTACAATACATGCGAATGCGAAATGTGCGAATGAGACAACGCTCAAATTTACCTAGAGAAATCGCTCGAAAAGGGGTTTATGGAGAATACACTTTTCTACACCCAAAACTTTCACGAAATTGAAATTTTAAAAAATATGTATTTTTTAGAAAGAAGAAGCTACGTCGATAACTTTTTATAATTTTATAACTCTTTATGAGAGTTGAGTTAGCAGCACTTTTTCCTTAAATAATATTTTTTGATAAATCGTACATGTTTGACAGTGAATGTTTACGTTAATACGAAACGCATCGAAAATTCGAAAACATACCGACATAGTTTTCACCCTCTAGAAGGCAGTATAAAAAAAATATATTCATTTTGTGCAATTTTCGATGTAGAAAAGTGTTTTTTCCCGGGCGTCCTTTTTTTATGGGCCGAAAAGCGAAGTCTATCAACTTAAAGTTTATGTTATTTCCCTTTAATTAATTACGTCTTGTCACTTGAATAAAATATTTTATAATCCTGAAATTCAAAACAAAAAATTTAAAGAGAAATTATTCCCACATTTCGGATGCAATTATTGATTATGGGTACAGCATCACTTTATTGCGATCGCTGGACATTCTGGGGTTTTGCGATTCCGAAATTTTGGGGGGAAAAATACAGTTCTCTTTAATTATCTTAAGAAAATCATAATATTTTTGCCAGTTCTGCAAAAAACCATTTTCTTCTTCCGGATGAAATGTTTTGTCATCTCTAAAATCAAATCTATTGAGAAAATTGCTCGAGGTTATCCCTTCCGACCGGCTTCATACGAGCGTGAGTTTGAGTTGAAAAAAATCCTGACAGAAAATAAATCTGTTTTGGGAACGGAACCAGTGTCGATCAAAATTCAGACATTCAGGCCCATCAAATTTCAGACATTTTTTCTCGGTCGGAAAGGGTTATTGGGGCAGAAGCCATCCCCATGTTCTGAGTGCAATGAATAATGTTCTATTAAATCATCTCGAATAAATCATTTTCGGGCTTGCTATCCAAAGAAACTATTTCCATATTCCACACAGCATCCCCAAAAGTGACAAGCCCGCTCCCCGCTCCTCTTGTGTGGAATTTATAAAATATATGGTAGATGCTCTCGATATCGCCCTGGTGGAAGATCACTACTCGAAATCGAAACATTGCTTGACAAGGCAATAACTGCTACTACCTCAGACGGCCTCCGTGGTCGTAAGGCTCTCGACTAGCGTTCCGAAGGTCGCGGGTTCAAATCCCGGCGTGCGCAAGTAGGGGAAGATTGGCACCATTCGTACACTTTTCAGACTGTGATTTTTCAAAAATTGATGGTATAAGATACATTGCTCAATCAGTTATTACAACATTCAGCATACATTCCGCTACTTATTCAAAAAGTTCGAAGTCAATAACTTTTATAATAAATTAATGGATTGAGTTTTAGAAAAATCTGACAATTGTCCGAATCTACCCCACTAGTGGGGTACATTCATACATGGGTAGGGGAACATTCAGACAGTGTGGGTAGCTCCATACAGATTAAGTAAAACAGCAAAATAATTATAAAAATCCTATTTATTGACCTTAAACATACCAACGATTTAATAATCTAAACGACAAAACCTTTTGTCAACAAAAAATATACATTACTCAGAAAAAAAAACGATTAGGAGAAAAAACACAACACGGTGTAGACTACCTACACTAATTAATAATCAGACAAAAAGAGATCAATCTTTAAGTTACTGGGCACATTAGTAAAATAGTTGTCTGGTGCAATTAATATAAATAAAACATAAACCAAATCTTTATAATTGATTATTGAACATTCAATTGTGACATATCTATAGGAAATGTGTATCTGTAAGTTAAAGGTCCTGGCCGTAGAGGTTCCTGGAGATTTTGGGTTAGGAAGAATCATTGTGACGTCAGAAATGCCCACGCTATCTTCGTCTTCAATATTGGGAAACATGAATGACCAGGATAGTCCTGGTTCCTTTCTTAAATACAAGACCTTAAATTCTGTTTTGGAATAATGGCTTATATCTTTTGCTACGTAATAGACAACTTCTTTTTTGCAAATTTGACTAAAACAAAACAGTTGTCGTTCATTTTTTCAGGTCTCGCGGTAGCATCAAAATCTTCATCTTCATTGTCATCGGAATAATCTACTATCGATGTCGAACTTTCCTAAACAAACCTCAGAATTTTCAGATTCCGAATTACTTTGATTTTTTTCCGTCCGGCAATTTTTAAAGTGCGTTTCTTCTCTCTCGCTTTCGATTTTCTTTCCTGTTCTAGTTTCTTTAATTGCTTCACATTTTCCAAATCTTAAGCCTATTTTTTCCAGCGTATCGGTGTAAATTCTGGACTTTCCTGGTTGCCTTACCTTTACCGTTTTAATCTTTTTCTCAGCTGTAGGATACGGCCTAATCATTGCTGGTGTAATAGGTCCTGGATCTTTCAATATAGTCGTTCAATCGTGACTCTTCTAGAAAATACTTGGTAACTTGTGTATTTAGACTGATATGTGCCATCATCATCAGGTTTATCTTTTATTTTCTTTACCCGACTCTCCAAAGTTGAATCCTTAATATTACTTTTTTAAATTGATAAACTAATGTTTAGGACAAGATTTTTTATGCATAGCACAAAGGGTAACAATTATTATAAGCAATAATTATTAGCCTGAAACACTCATCAATATTGAAAACTCTCCCGAGAAAAGATATGTGTCGCCGACGGGACTCGAACCCGCACCCCTCTGTTTGCCGGACAGGAGCTCTACCATTAAGCTACGGCGGGATACCTCCTACCCGCCAAATGATTCAATATATACCTAGTGTTTCATTCAACAATTATCGCTTATTATATTTTTTCACCTGCAAACAACCAACTTTATTTTATATGAGAAAGGCATGTAAGTGCTAACTCTCTCACTAGGTGGCGTCGAGACATTACATCTACATTTTTTTGGTGAAAATACTTTTAACTCGTCAAATATTGATTATTTTTTTAAATTGATAAACTAATGTTTAGGACAAGATTTTTTATGCATAGCACAAAGGGTAATATTACGTTTAATTACTACGGTTAATATTACGTTTATCCGCTGCCTTTCTGTAAGATAATTTTCTTTCCAAAACATCTTTTTATTGCCGCAGACATATTTTCTTCATTTATTGTTGTGCACCTAGTCTCTTTCTTCTTATAATTCCGGACCATTTTTGCAAATTTTCTGAAATAAAAAGAAATTCGTTAATAGGGGTACATTCAGGCGCGTACGAATGTGCCCCTGGAGAAGGCGTACGAACGTGCCCCGAAGGTCAAAAATAACAGATTTTTCTCATGCAGAAAATCATGCAGCAAAATCCACAAAATAGGTACATTATTAATATATTGATTGTAGTTACTTACCATTGAGCAATAATCCGTTAGAATATGACGCCTCACTAAAGCACTAAACATCCAACGAAATCGACAAGATATTTACTTTGAGCATGCGAAAACACATTATGTCCTCCCATGTTGGTCGCAGCGGCCACACTGGCGCTAACTTCGGGGACAACTAGCGGTCGCCCGCGGCCTACCCACACACGCATAGCCATAATAAATACGATGTTCTAATAAGCTGTTATAGTCACTGTATGAAGGTTCCCCGTGTACGAATGGTGCCAATCTTCCCCTAAATTTTTTTTGATTAATTTGTGTTGTTTCACAATTAATTGATTAAAAATAATACATAGTATATTTGCGGCACATCCAGAGTGGGAGATACTCTCAGTATCGCTCCGGTGTAAGACCACCATTCAGAATTGAAACGTTGCTTGAAATGGCTTTAGCCGTGTTCGTTGACTAGATCTTCCCCATTCTCTTCCCCTCCCCAAAACCTCAAGCCTCTCAACATACCCCAATTGGGGATGCCAGTCCCACTGGTTCCAGACAGGAGCAGTTAGGACTCTTGTACGGCAATCATATAATTTTTTTTAAGGAAACCGCTACTCCACGCATAATGTTACCCATATGGTGACAGGTGGCATTGTCAACATTGTACGCGTGGAACATCTTGTTTATATCATGTATCGTCACCTTTATATGAAATGCGTTACGTGTGTACATGTTGCTATCTACAATTTGAGATAAACTCATATCAGTCAAGTATAGACACATTCAACACTATCTTTTTCCGTACCGGGGCGATACTGGATTTGCTTACATTTTAGTTTTATTTAATGCTTATTTAGGTTAAGTCTTCTCTCTGTATATCAAAAAATATATATACAGGGTATTAAGGGACATACTTGACTAACCAGTGATTTCTAATATTAATATTATAGACATTTTAATTTATTTTGTGTTTAGACATCTGATTAGCATGATTTGACCATGAAAATTTTTGTTTGAGAAATTTTATATTATATTCTCACGGTAATGAGATTACAATGCAGTAGGTAGTTGGTACATGTAAAAAATGTCGGTCCCCACCATCCAATAAGTGCTCGAGCCGCCACTGTTGGGAAGTACCTAACAATTCAGATCTGGTCACCAAATACTTTAAATCCTTTTTTAAAAATTAACTTCACACAGGAGAACCTGTGGAACATAGTTTCTCTGAGGAGGAGGAGTGAAAACACAGAGGCTGGCAAATCCTTCCATAGAGCTGTTGTAACGGGTTGTAGAAACGACCCTTTCTCATGTGACAACTGTCAACCTTGTACAAACGTCGGGCGCGCATTTGGCATGTATATTGGCGTCGGTGCTGAAGTGATCAATGACGCTATTTCCGCAGAGCAGCTTCCATTGAAATACTGGTAGAACAAGGACAGCTTTTCACCTCGAATTTAGTGCTCCAAAGATTGCAATCCGTTTATTAAGACAGGAGCCCGTTTCTACACAGAGTCGGTATCAAACTATGTTTTTTGTCAAAATTAAGTCATGCAAAAAATAATGTTTTTTTATCAAATAAAAAACAGGTTATCTACAAAAAGTAATCAAGTTTTCAAAATAAATCTTTCATTGCGTAGTCAATAATTTATTTATTTTGTTCTGGTTCTGAATGTGTTATGGCCCACATTGATAAACTTTGTATCAAGTACATACTTGATACCTTTTCAGTTGAAGTCTTGACTTCACTGCACACACTGTAACTTATTTAGTGAAAAAGTGACTTCGTAAATATTTAAATAATTGTTATTAATCGGTAAATTGTTAAATCATGAATGAAATAAAATTAATATTCACTGCATTTAAAAAATTTAAACTATAATAATAAAAAAACAAAATGAAACAAATTCTTTGTTTTAAACCACTTAATTTTAATTTATATTCGTCGACCGGCTTCGGTTGATATCAACCTTCTTCAGGATAATAAACATATACACTGTTTATAAGTTTATTGTCCTGAAGAAGGTTGAGATCAACCGAAACCGGTCGACGAATATAAATTAAAAGTGTTTTAAAACAAAGAATTTTTTTCATTTTGTATAATGTCAAGCCACAAAGTGTTTGCTTTCTTCGATAATATAATAATAAATTTCTAAATGTTCTTTTTACATTTTTGATTATAGTGAAATTAAATAATTACTAAAATAATAATATTCAAATTCTTTAGCTGTGTTTTCCAAAGGGGTATGCAGAGAGGATAGTCAGTCATAATGAACAAAACATAACCATTCTCATTTTATTTTTGATTATATTGCTTTACTGTTATTTTCTTAGTCTTAAGTATAAAAAGTCTTTCCTTTTTTTTTACATTAGTTCCACACAGGAGGCCCTGAGGAAAATAATTTCCCTCAGGGCCTATGTCATCTTTGGGGATGCTGTGTGGAGGGTATTTTTAAGGAAAGTAAGGAGATGAAGTTCTGGGAAGGAAAAAGTATGAGGGTTGGGTAGGAATCTGGGGTTCAGTGTGTGTAGATCATCCGCCGTCAAGACCTAGATAAACCTTACCCCATGAACCCGGGCACCCCTGCTAAGTCACCAAACGTAGCGAATCTTAGTGAAAGATCACCATTCAGAATCGACGGTAAGGTCTAGATCCGACTAGTCAGATACTTCCCGACCCTCCTCTTCCCCATCTCATTCCTATTCTTTCTTAAAATTCAACATACCCCCGGTTGGGTGGCATACACGCCATGTGCTGTAGATTTCAAGCCAAGTTTCGATTCTGAAAGGTGGTCTTTCACCAAGGTTTTACCAACGTTTTTCACCAACGTTACAGTGTCCACAGGGCAGATGTGTAATCGATAGTGGTAAAGTGTGTGCTTATGTCTGTAGATGTGATACCGTGTTGCCAGCTCCAATCCTCTACGAGCTGGTATTACCGTATAATTTAAAGTGGTTTTCTGCGTTTACCGGGTACTAAGAACTGTTGAGCTTAGCCCCGTCTTCTCTATTAATATCAATGAGATTTTTGTGAATTTCAATTGCCTCTGTAATTAGGCGAGCTCTATTTGTTTTGGGTCTTCCAAGGACTTCAGTAACAAATCCAAAGAAATGTCCGGTTTCAAATAAATGCTAAGCAATTGCCGATTTGTCAGGGTGGCCGAGTTTACATGCACGAAAGTGTTCTGATATCCTTTTGGAGGTAGTCCTTTCTTTAGCAGGCAACAGCATCTACATACATAACACTTTACGACTATCGATTACACATCTTTCTTGAAGGTGGACACTGTAACGCTATCCGAAACGTTGGCTAAAAGAGTTAGCGCAACATTGCATAATAACCCAGAGACTTCTAGATCCTTAACTGAGGATCTTAAATGTTCGACCGGAAAAGTGTGATTGTGTTTCTTTAATGATAGTCAATAGAAGAACAAAAAGAGAATAGATGAAGAAAAAACAATTGGTTTAACAATGGCAGGACAATGATTTGTGACGCTCTATTCCTCCTCTATTATCATTTTGGAGGCACTACTTTTGAATATTATCCTCTGTAAGTCCTCTGCATAACCAAACTCAATTTGGGTATGTGTACAGGGAACCATTTATTGGATAACCAACACCTCTGCCATCGGTCACTCCAAGTGGTTCGCTACGTTTGGTGACTACCCGGGTTCATGGGGTAAGGTTTGTCTAGGTCGTGGCGACGGATGCGATCGCCCGTCTGGATCGGGTTAGACTGGTTGAGCGAGACTTTTTGGCCTCTCCAGCCAGACTCTTGTGTTCCACGGCCTTGCACTGCAGTGGGAGGAATGGATCCATACGTCCGTCACTCCTGTACACACTGACCCTTAGATTCCAACCCATCCCTCATACCTTTTTCCTTCCCAGAACCTATAGATAGGATAAGATGCTCCCACAGCCATTATACCCACATGCGGCACGGGTTGGGCCTTAAAGATTCGGTGATATGTGAATGTGGTGCGGTGCAGACCACGCTTGCTCTATTCATTCCCCGACGGGATTGATGAGGTCCGCAGATCGAAGTCTGAGACTCTAGATTGACTCGCAGACCTAGATGTCCCCCTTGACCCTCCACCATACAAAAAATAAGAAGAAACTGTGCGTAGATGCAATTTGAAGTAGTTCGGGTGAACGATGTTGGTTTCAATTTTCCACGCACAGTTTCATGCTAATAATGGTTCATGGCCCGTCTCCCTTGTTTCTATTATCTATATCTGCATAGCTTCCACGTTTTTTATTCTCTTATCATGTTTTATATTCTGGCATCATGTCTTTCCGTCAAAGATAAAGTAATATAATCTTCACTGGATTATTTCTATCAAGTATATCTAATGCCTCTCTGATCCCGTATTAATGTTTCCACTTAGTTAAAAGATGGCGCCTTGTACCCTGGTAGTCAGACAGTTGTAACAAGCTATCTAGATTTCATAACGAGATATTAAAAGTTATGCAGGTCATTGGGATATTGAGTTAAAGGTGTACCAACATAAAAAAAATTAACCTTCATAGCTATCAACAGATTCATTTTTTGATAATTTTCTAACCTAACATCAGTAGACAAAAAAATATTTAAAATAAAATATGGCATCTTGTCTAAATTTTTGATAGATAAATGGATATTTCAAAGATCCGCAGCGCGTTATTGAAATTGTTCAATTTTCGTAACACTACAACATAGACCCTGTTCAGAAGGAGCAAATTCGTCGTGAATCGTTACGCGCGTAGGCAAGGTACTAGGCGCCAATACAGAAACATCGCGAGTAGTACGCCAGACTCCATTCTTGCGTCCAGTTTAAGCGCGAATTGCAGAGAGAGCGGACGAGCGACCAGCCAGCCACAAAACGACCACTTTATCCAAGTCCATCTTCCAGGACTGAATCCCAAAACACTCGTGCATTTCGCGCTTCTTCTGGACGCAAACGTACGCTCCTTCTGAACAGTAACGATTCGCTCCTTCTGAATAGGGTCTAATTATTCAAGTGTTTTTACTGCTTAACCTTAAAGATTATTTGCTTCGTAGATTTCTTATCATGTCAACAAAAAATTAACTTTTTAGGGAACACGTTTTTTTAAAATTATTTTTTCCTCACAAGATGTACAGATAGGTGAACTATGTCCCACCTGGCTGTGCAACATTGTGAGTCATGTTAAGGAAGGGGCTGTAGGAACAAATTGTTACCAAATCCTAATAGCCTGTAACAATTTTCCGATTACCGGGCAAAACCCCATGAAAACCTGCAATTTTAACTTTATTTTTTTAATTGTCTAAAATAGCGTGTTTACCGCGGCATCGAAAAAAAATACAATTTAACAAATAAAACAAAGTGCAACAATCAAAAATGTCAGAAGAAGCCGATACTATCGCAAATGTGATTGAGGAGTCATCGGAAATGCCAATGGACATGCCGGATTTCGATCCCTCGAAGATGCCCACCCGGGACCAGCTCCTCGGCATGCTGGACTCGATGGGGCTCGGAGACCAGGAGAAGGAGGAGCTGAGGGCTGCGCTGATGGCAGATGACCCCATCACAGGCCCCGCCCCATCCATCTTCAGCTCGCAGTTTCTGATCCTGGCCTCATTCCTGCTGCTGATTACTTTAATCTTTGGTTATTATTATTGTTATTTTAACATTTCCTTCGCATATTTCAATTCTTAACCTTTTGAAAGCCAGCATAGGAAAAATATATTTTTTCAACACGACCTAAAAAATTTGATATTTCACACCTTTCTTACAAACTCAATTTTTATAACATTTCTTTTGTGATATATTACAAAAATTACATGAAAATAATGTAGATAAAACGATCTTTCTGATAATATCTGAAATCTATTCTCTCCACAATGAATTTATATCAAAAACAATGAAAGAATATAAAGTTTCTCAACCAACTCCGTCCATATTTTGACGCGGCGGCCATTTTGTCGGCTCTCACTCTGTCACTCAAATCTATGCTTTCCACAATGGATTTATATGAAAAACAATAAAAAAAATATAGACTCCAACTACGACTCTGTTCATATTATCACGCGGCGTAATTTTGTCGGCCATCTTTGATGCCCGGCGCGTCATCGTGAGTTAATTTGAATTATTTCGAGAGGCTAGACGCTTTGCAGTATTTCGTTACGTCAAGAACGAGAATGGCCAAGCAATTCTGACCTTGTTGTTCATACAATTTCTTTATACATAAGGGACAAAGTCGCTTCCAAAATCAATGACAGTTTAACTAGGGGTTAAACTGTCATTGATTTTGGAAGCCCTATTGATTGTAAATATTTTCCCTTATATTTCACACAAGCAAGGACCGGGTTACGTCACAAACTCTGCCGCACGGTATTATGCTCTTGCCGCCGTTTTCGCGGGCTTAATAAAATTCAAACTTGTAGAATTAATTTAATTATGAAAACGAACTTTTTAAAAAAAAAAATACTGGTATTTAAGTTTGCCTGTCAACATTGATAAAAAAAGGACTCAACTTCCTTATTGGGACTCTGGTGCAGTATTCACATGATTTTTTGTTGTTTATCTATTGGCGTCGAGTTGTACGTATATTTTTTCAAATCAATAAATCCGTTAACTGACATGTATCCATTAAATAAATTGTACGTGCACAGGATAGGGGCAATACAATACAATCAACAACAGTTTGAGAAAGTATACCGGCTCCGTTATCTCGTACACCTGTCTTTATAAAATAATATATCGGTTCTATATCTATTTTTGAATTTAATTTATAATGTATAATAATAATTATTGACATTTTTTTATCAGTTTGTATCTTTACAACGTGGCAATAGAAGACAACGAGTCAGCGTTGGCATTTGTCTTGTCAAATAAAAAAAAATCAATACATTTGAAGAATCGACTTGATACTTGAATCTAAGTGATATTAGTATTGGGTTTAGTACGATAAGTGTGTATATTCTAGTGCATAAACTACCGTTAAGTCTGTTTTCTCTGAAATTGGCATTATGGAGGACGACGCCAAACTAACCGTCGACACTTTGGTCAACGTTGTCAGCAAGATGGGAGAAGAGGCTCAACGACTGAAGGTGATATCCAATCAGATGCAGATGGAAAGGGAGAAAGGAGATCCCGGCGCCAGCATGAAGACCCTCGAAGGCTTGGTCGAGCAGCTCGGCGGGGAGAACAAACTCTTCGATCTGTCGGACAAGCTAAAGTCCATATCGGCCAAGTACGATCTGCTGACCCCCGAGGAGAAGAAAGAGTTTGAGCAGAAGGCCCGGAGTCAGCTCGGAAGCAAGATGGAACAGATCAAGAAGCTGGCCGGAGGGCTCATGGAGCAGGTGCAAGAGAAGATGAACGAGGAAAGGGAAGGAGTTCTACAGTCATACAGTTATCTTACCATCGGGATTTGTTCTCTGGTTGTGCTGGCGATATTTGGTAATTTTTGTACATAGCAAGATTTGAAGTGTTTTCAATTCTAATATGATTTAGATTTTCACGGCCAAAAGAATTTTTGTTATTTCTTTTTGGGTTGTCATGCCGTGTTGCGCTACCTCCTACTTTAGTTTCGGACAGCGTTCCAGTGTCCATCATCAGGGCGATGTGTAATTGATAGTGGTGTGTGCTTATGTACGTAGATGCGATACTGTGTTGCCAGGACAACTCCTCTACGGGCTGGTATTACAGTATAATTCAAAATGTTTTTTTGCGTTTAGCTTTGGTGTAGCCGTCAATTATTTTTTTCGTGTTTTCAGTTCTGTTTTTATACTGTCTTTTTTTCCACAATTTTGACATAAACATAGTGATGGCAATATCCGTTACTAGCAACATCCTAGTTTTTCAAAAAGAAAGAAAGAAAGACTAACATTCCGGAGTTACGAATAACCTGACAACATTTGAAAATCTCCTACTAACCCCACAGTAAGTGGAAAATATTGCTTATGCCGTGATGGAGAACTTAGCCAGCTGAGGAATTGAACTCACGACGCCTGGGTGGGATCTAAACACCATGCCAACTCAGCCACTGAATCGAAACTGACTGTTTGAATTATCGGTACGCTAACTGTGAACTAAAGTGGCGCCATCTCGATGCGTCAAATAAATGTATCGTGTGTTCGAGTATTACTGCCTCGCCAAATAGTTCTGAGGCATTGGTGAGCGCCGTTCATGCTTCGAAGAAATTTCAATATATCTCAATAAGCTCTGTGTCCAACAGTATGAATTGTGCAAGTGTGCCTTTTCGTGAATTTTACCCACACGGCTGACATTGGCTGTCACCATGGAAAATGGCTGGCACCGTAAAAATTTCGTAACGTATTAAACAGCCAAAACCAGGGGCCAATATATAGTATAGATAATTGATGTTTCTCGATGAGCGATATAGAATCCGCTTGTGATATACAGAACGAAAATTTGAGCTGGTTGATTTTTATACAATACTTTTATAGTATTACATTTATTACTGTTACTTGCTTTGATTTTTAATGGTATTATTATTGGTTGAAAACTATTATTTTTAAATTGACCGAAATTGAAAGAGTGCGTAGCTCTAACGCTCCTTAGCGCTGACCGCCACTGCTCACTATATATCCTTATTCGCCGCCATTATTCACAAAGGACATTCTTGTGTTATTCGTGTTCCTTTGATTTGATAATTCCTGTTAATTTGATATACGTTTGACATTTTGTAAAACAGTTTTTTTTCCTGTTTTCAGTATTCTTTGGCTACAAGCTGTACAAATCTCTGAAGGACAAGGAGGTTAAGCGAGAAGAGAAGAGGAGATTGAAGCAGCTCAAGAAGAAGAAATAGAGTGCAAACATTGTGGCAAGGAGAAGAAGAGCGAGGATGTGGTGGTCACGGGAAGAACAGAGAGAAGAAGACAAATAAAAGGATGAAAATTGAGAAGATAAAAAATGGTGAAAAGAGAAGTTAAGAAAGAGAAACATTAAAACAAAAACAAATTTTGTGGCGAACAGTTTGAAAAATCTGCACAGATGGAAGATATTATTGTAAAAGTATGGATAATTTAGTGACAAAGAAAATATATTTTTAATTGCGTAACAATATTAATAAAAATATAATGTATTTGAAAATAGCACAGAAAATAAAAACGGTTATTGGTATGACCGGGATACATTGCTTGGTAACTAATAAATTGAGTGGTTGATAAAGTCAGTACCGCCCTGGTGAAAGACCGTCAATCATAATCGATACGTTGCTTGAAATGGCATTGACCGAACCTAACCCGACCATTCTCTTTCCCATCTCATTCCCAATTCTGTCATCATTGCAGGATACCCCCAGTTTGGGATGCCATACTCTTTCAATTGAAAAATTAATTATGTGTAGTTTTCTAATACATATATGATTTGATCATGTTGTTTTTTCAATATTTTAAATGTTGTCAGTGAAAAGATAACTTTACTATAAAGGAGTGTTTCATCACTTTTAGAAAACTGCCGATTAGCGCTACTCGTTGTACTCGGGTAGCGTATATTATCTGTTTCGCCACCGCCGAGTAATGCTAGTAATAATGGTAGATACTCCTAAGTGGTGAAATACCCACTAAATAAAATATAGTTTTGTTCAAAGACTCGATTCTTCCGACTGATTCTAACCAAACCTATCGTTATTATAAATTGTTTATAGCAATGTTTTATTATGACTGCGTTTTGTTGTGAATATTGTCTATTTTTAACTTGTGTATCTCGTCAGAAATGAATAATACCTGTGTATTTATCGGTGTTGTGTTTGTTAAGACGCATAATATTGTATAACTCAACTCTCTTTGGAGCAGCCATGACCTCGTATCGTGACCTTCTGACCTCGAAAGAGATCAGTTTTTAATTATATTTAAACGTTATCAATTTGAGAAAATGTCTTTTATAATAGTCATTATGTAACCTCAGAATTTTATTTTATTTTTTTAAACATAATTACAAATTACATTCCAAAACTTTGCATTTTTCTTTCTGAAACATTTCGATTTAGGGGTGTTATTTCACCACCTCTGATTAAACTGTCGATTCACACTATTCGTCCAGTAGTGTATATTATCTGTTTCATCATCGCTACCCGTCAAGTAAATGACACGTTTGTAGAGTCATGTTAATCCTGTGATTATAATTACTTGACGAATAGTTCATTACTAAGCAGTTTACAGAGCTGTTGAAAAACCCCTACATATTTTTATTTACATAGATTCTATTTGTTCAGTTTGATAAGAGATTAAATTGATATTAATGTGCAATAAAATCTGGCAAAAAACACCTAAAATAATTATTTTTACTTAAAATAAAGTCTGTAATAAATCATGCATAAATATGTATTGACGCACAAATATTTAATATATTCATTATTTAGATATTGTAGGTGGTTTTAAGTAAATCATATTTTGATTAATTTTTTTTCTCATTTCTAATAAACTTGTCCTCCATTTGATTATTTGATTTTTGTAAATGAATAAACTTTGGCAGTGTTTATCATAATATTTGCCTATTTATACTTAAATTTTGAAAATCTTCTACCACCGCATTGGGTGGAAAATGTTGGTTGTGTCGTGATGGAGGACTTGGCCAGCCGAGGAATTGAACTCACAACGCCTGGGTGGGACCCCGTGATGCCCACTCAGCTACTAAGCGGCCCAATGGTGATGAAGACCTTTTGTAATACTTGCATTACTTTAAAATGAAACCTATTCTTTTTTTATTATAATGGAGGGTGGGCCAGAAAGATTATTAGATTTGAAAAAAAAATAATGGTAATGAAACAAATGAAAATTTACATTAAAATACTCCTGTAATTTTTTATTTTAAAAACATTGTATCGTGACGCAAATAATCTTCAAATCTAGACGTCAAACTTGTAAACTAAACATTGCGCTTGGAATAGCAGCTATTTCTTCCCGAATACTCGATCGACTTCAACTGGGAAATTGTGATTGAATTATTGCAGTAATCTTGACTTTTAATGTATCCCAGAAAAAAGCAGCTGGGGGGAGTCAGATCTGAACTCCTCGGAGGCCATGAAATATCACCGTTTCATCTTGTTTACGACTGCCAATATCACATTCGACAGATGGCATGTTGCGCAGTCTTGTTGAAACCATGTCCTGCTGTTATAGGCTTCAAAATCTTGCAGTTGCAGGAAGAAAAATTGTTGTACACCGGTCAGAATTTTAATTCCATTGAAATTTTGCTAACTGCTTCCTCTGTTCACACTTTCACTGGGACACTAATTAATTAAAACTGAAAATGCGAACAAACACCTAACATTGTATGAATTGCCATTTTCGTAAATGTTCTTTATAGAATAAGTATGCTGCGCACTCCATCGTGGCTGAATTCTCAAGAACTGAGCGTACAATTCCTGACAATGACCCATACACCTTTTGAACACAATGGTGATTTTAAAATCGCACATCTTTCTGGCTCGCCCTGGAAAAAATGTAATTATGTAGGTAAAGTTTGAAGAATGTGTAGTTAAAGATAGAGGGCGATCGTTTAAACGGCAACACTAAGGTAGTTTAGATGATTAATAAAAAACTGTTGCCATAGTAATAGAAAAAAAGTTTCATTTTATTACATTTCTGCATTAGCGCCTCCGCCCACTGAGGCAACTGAAAACTCTCAACTGCCAACTGTCTTTGTATGACAATATGATGGCCCGCACACTACACAATCACTCAAACACCCATTGTCAATGGTAACGCAAGCGGTGACTTGCGACTTGCACTGTTGATTGCCCTGGCCGGCCGTTGCTAGTTGCCAGCTGTCAGCTGATTGTTTTTCGTCTATGGTTAAACAAGCTTTTTGACCAATCAAGACAGAGAAAACAGCCGGTTTTAGTTGTTTTTCATGTACAATCAACATAGTAACTTTAGGATACAATTTTTAGGTACAATCAACATAGTAACTTTAGGATACGTAAAAGTACATTTCTCAACCTTACCCAACCTAACCAATCCTAACATCCTTCTCTTTTTGCTCCCGCACTATAATTAACTATAATTTAAGTTTGACATAAATTATTTTTTTACATTAGTTTACCAAAAAACTATTGTGCGAGACTATCCTCAGCCAAAATATAAATGTCTATTTGTTATAACATGTTGTTAATAATTTAAATAAATATGTATTCGGTTGAATATAATAATATATATAGTTTTTTATTAATTATTTTATAAGGGTACCGAATTTTGAATTGAATTGAAACAAAGAGAGATATTATGTGTGGTATGGAAGGATGCAGACTGCTCCCGAGCTACAACAAAGCTGCATGGACTATCAAAACGGCGGAACCAATGTAAGTTATGTGTTTGGTGTGTAGGTGGAAACGAAGGCGGAGCACTGCTGTGTGTGTTGGTGACAAGTAGTTAGTACGCACATCTTCATCAAAATACAGGCAATATGCAATAACGCTGGCCGCTAGAGGCTCTAATATAGCTCTGGCATAGTCCAGCGGTAAGGCTTTGAACTCCCATTCAGAAGGTCGCGGGTTCGAACCCGGTGTGTGCAAATAAATTTTATTTGATTAATTTGTGTTATTTTCACAATTAATTAATTAAAAAATAATATATAGTATATTTGCGGCACTTTCCAGAGTGGAAGATACTCTTAGTATTGCCGTGGTGTAAGACCACCATTCAGAAAAAAAAAAAGAATTGAAACATTGTCTGAAATGGCTTTAGCCGTGTTTAGTGACTAGATCTGAATAACCATGTACTTCCCCACCTTCCTCCTCCCCATCTCCTTCCCTTCCCCACTTCAGCCTCACAACATACCCCAATTGGGGATGCCATAGTCTCACTGGCCCCAGACGGGAGCAATTGGGACTCTTGTGAGGTATTCACTATAAAAAATAATAAAAAAAACTTGTATAATTGAATTTATAACAATTTAAAGAAAATATTGATATCGGAATTACTGTTGATAATTTTAATAACTCAGGTACAGGACACCTATGTCATTGCTATGTCTACCTACGTTAAATTATCGTGAAAACAAGCTTATGTGTCCAAGCGGTTAAGACTAGATTGATGTTGGATGTTAAGAGGGTATTAAAACCAGAAATTAGTCCTTTTGAAATCAAATTCTAGACGTATTGACTCTTTTTTACCAAAAAACAAATTGATTTTGAAAGATTGTTATTTTATCTGGTACACGCAGTTTTAAAAAACTAAGTGTATTTTTAATATACTAAGGTTATACCGTTGGTCGTTGGCAGATTTGTTCAATTTTCAAACGACAGATTCTATTAAACAACACAAATTTCAAATCATATACATAATCATACAACAAAATAAATCAATACATGTCATAATCTAGTCAACGCAGTTTTCAGAAATTTGATTTTACCTAGTTAAATTAAAATAATCAAAAAAATAAATCCGTGAACGTGTTTTGTGACAAAAATACCTCAGTTTTTTCATATTTATTTAAGGTCTTATAAACTAAAATATTTAAAAAAATTTTTACACACTTATTTTGTTTGGACATTATTGAAAAATCATAAATACTTATAATTACAAAATACTTCAAGAATTACATGATATTTAATAATTTATCATCGTGCGTTTTGAGCATTTTTTTTTGCTTACTTGAATGTAGATATAGCAAGTTTTGAATGAAATAAATCAATATTAAATTTTTAATTAAAAAAATTGATATGGCGAATAATCGATCTTTCTCATTGGAACCACCCTGTGTAGTTGCAAGCATTTTTAAACTTTTATTCTCAGCCGCTGGTCAATCACTTAACTAAAAAGACCCTATCGAAGTAAAACAATATCATGTATTACTTATTTGTGTTATTGTGGAGATAATACCTCGAGGCAACGCAGTAAAATAAACTTTATGTGAGTTTGTGTCGTGTTCTCCTAGAGGTAAGTCGTTGCCGGTCAAAAGACCCAGAAGCATAATATGTTGTAACACGATATTGTTAATAAACCAGTATTAGGGGACCGACAGACACAGCTATAAAAGCTCAAGCGTTATTTGGTTTGGCGTGTTTCGGCACATCGGTTGCAGTACATTCCCAATGGGAATGTATGACGAGCGATATGCTGAAGTAGGCCAAGCCAAATAACGCTTGAGCTTTTATAGCTGTGTCTGTTGGACCCCTTAGAGAGCCCAACGCAATTACTAATCTCTGCTTGCGGATAAGGCAAGCAATACAATTCTTAAAGATAAAATAGCAAATACCATATGTAAAGTTTTTTTTAATATATAGGTGATAAGCAACGTACTTGACTTACTTTAACCAGTGATTCCTGATATTATTTGGAGTAAAAAATGTTAATAAAATTTTGGTCTTCGGTGATTTTTTAGATGGCTTTTTTTTTTTTCAAAAACTTTTTCTTCAAAATCAAAGAAAAAAAAAATTCTTCCACATGTCGTCACTGGTCACTAAGCCAAGTAACCAAGCAATCCCTCCCCCCCCCCCTCTAACTTCCCAATACCAACTAATTTTTATGTTTTTGACGAAAAAAAAAAAAAAAACTAACAAACAAAAATGTCACCGGAGACCAAAATTTTATTAACATTTTTTACTTCAAATAAAATCAGGAATCACTGGTTAAAATAAGTCAAGTACGATGCTTAACACACTGTGTAATAATGGGAAAAAAGAAGACATAACTAGAAAAACATAAAATTAATAATAAACAGAAAAATACAATTTTTCGCATGGTTATATTTACTAAGGTACGATAAAAATATAATTTTCACAAAAAAGAAAAAAAGTATTTTAAGTTATTAATTTATTATGCTGCATTTTATATGATTTCAAGTTGTGGTTAAAAATGTCAACATCTGAGGCCCTAGCACGCTTGCTCTATATCGATCGGTAGGATAATTATCGGTAACTTCTCATCGTTCCCTGGCATGACTACAGATCGCCAACGAATAAGTGACAGTTCACAATGACTAAGTGTTCTTAACATATTCGACATCAACTGTTGTGTGTACGTTAGAGATGTGCAGTTGTCCTAGGGAACGATGAGAAGTTACCGATAGTTATCCTACCGATCGATATAGAGCAAGCGTGCTAGGGCCTCTATTGTAAGTTTCACAGATACGTACTATTACAGAGTTTTGCGGGTATTTGGATTTACATAATATAAGAAAGGTTTTATGGGGTAATCTATCTGTGGGTAGTCGGGCAACGTCTATCACGTATTGTTCAATTTGTTCCGGCCAGACCGGTTTAGTTGGCGCGCCACAAAAAGATCTATAACTCCGAAAATAATCCGAAATTTGAAGCATATCCCAAATGGGGATACCTTAGTCTCGTGACTTCAGACGGTTAGAAGCAGTTGGGACTCGTGTGCGGTATTCACACTAATAATAGTATTTATAAAAACAGGCACATAATTTTTAGGAAAACTGGTTTAAAACGAGTAGGTACCTATCGTATAGCATAGTGTTAACCTCTAGGGTTAAACAGAGTAGGTGAATTATTGCAGCCTCGCAACGGGCAATACCGGTTATGGTCATTGTTAATAATTTATAGTTTTCGACAATGCGAAAATAGGTTACACAATTACAGGCAGCTTCCCGTAAAAGGATAGACAGGTTTTTAACACATCACGGATAAACACAAGAGTTAATCGATTTATAACACAACAATGTCTTTTTAATAAACGCTTTTTACAAGTTATGCTTTGAAATATTAAGAAAAAATTATTGTTTGCGCTTGTTGAGTGTTTTTTTCAATCACCTTAAGGCCCGGATGTAAGCGTCCGTAAGGGGAGATATGAAAATACGAATTTTAGAGGGAGCGCGTTAATTTTTTTCCAATTATATGTGGCTTTCACCCTTCAAGGGTGTTAGAGGCCATCATTTAAAATTATGGAGAAAAATAATAATTTAATTAATTTTAAGGTGACTATAAATAATACAAATGGTTGAGCATTGGAGAGTTGAGCGCAGAAATATAAGGATTTATGCTTGCTATTCAAGATAGAGTCATTAATACTAATAATCATAGGAAGCATATAATCAAAGACACAAATCAAATTTATGAATTATGTAGAAAATGTATGGCTTTTCCGGGAACTATAAAACATAGATATTATATCGGGATGTTCTATATTAGCGCCCTCCGAGTATACATTTAGGCACAATCAGGTTAAAAATAATTCACCAAAGTTTGGAAATTAAACAAACACGATTGACTGTCGTAATATAGTACCATATTATGAATTTGAACCAAATTCATTTTAGAAAATAATTTCTTTAAAATATAATATGATAAAACTATACTAACAGGCAGACCAATTAGTCATAATAGTCCCGATATGGTTTTACATGACAAAATTAAAAAAAAACTTATATCATTGATGTAGCTATTCCAAATTCCTGTAATATTGAAAAATCTGTTTCTGAAAAAATAAGAAAATATACATATTACGGAATTGAAATTAAAAGAATTTGGCATTCTCAGACTATAAAAATATTACTATTTGTTATTTCGGCTACTGGCATTATATCTAGCTCTCTCATTAAAAATTTAGGCTCATTAGATTTGTCAAAGAATTTGTATATAAAAATGCAAAAATCAGTCATTTTAAATACGTGTAGGATTACGAAAGATTTAAAAAAAAATTATATTGAGGGATCAGTAGGATTTATCGATCCAGTTAGGAGTTCTACCGAGCCGAACCCTCTGATATGAAAATATCTGGACTCGGTGAATTATTATCCCATTTGGTTCTCTGATAGGTAAACATGTTGTTCTTGTATTGTTTTGTATTCATTATACGTATATAGTACACTTGCATAGCGTGGATTTACTAAATGATCATTTGTGGAAAAATGTGTGGAAGGGTTTAGTTTTTCCTGTGGAAAAGATTTAACCCGGACATAAAATCTGGTGACAATAAAAATTTAATTGTTAAAATTTCAAAATCTATTTTATTATTACGCTAGCGTCTGTAGGGTTGAAAATTAAGAACCCCACTTCGTGTACAACTCCGATGGCCCTCCTTATCCAAACCATCTTCGTACGCTAAGAGCGATTGACCAACAGCTGAGAATAAAAGTTTAAAATTGCTTGCAACTGTACAGGGAGGTTCCAATGAGAAAGATCGATTATTCCCCTTATCAAATTTTTTTAATAAAAAATTTAATATCGATTTATTTCATTCAAAACTTGCTTTAATATATACTTACATTCAAGTAAGCAATAAAAATGTTCAAAACGCACGATGGTAAATTATTAAATATCGTGAACTTCTTGTAAGTATTTTTTGATCGATTGAAATTTTAAATATTTTAGTTTGTAAGGACCTTAAATAAATAGAAAAACTGAGGTATTTTTGTCACAAAACACGTTCTCGGATTTATTTTTTAATAATTTTAATTTAACTAAAATTTTAATTTTTAAAACTGTGTTGACTAGATTATGTACTGATTTATTTTTTTGTATGGTATTTTATTTTGGTATTTTGTATATAATTTGAAATTTGTGTTGTTTAATAGAATCTATCGTTTGGAAATTGAACAAATCTGCCAACGACCAACGGTATAGCCTTAGTATATTAAAAATACACTTAGTTTTTCAAAGTTTTAAAACTGCGTGAACCAGATAAAATAACAATCTTTCAAAATCAATTTATAATTTTTTGTAAAAAAAAGTCAATACGTCTAGAATTTGATTTAAAAAAGACAATAATATAGTATCTATAATCTGTACATTACTAACGCCGAAGTGGTAATTATTTGAAATTCCCTCGATAGAAATAAATCGCGCATAGAAATAAAGTGTGCTCCGAAAATTATTATTTACACGTTTGTTTATGATATTTTACAAGTTGAAAAAAATTCACAATGTTTCTTTAAATGCTACTTAACACAACCCCCACGAGATTTTTGCTCTATTTTAAAAGAGTCGTGTTTTATTAAACATTTTCCCTTGAATATCATATTTTTAATACTAGCCCGCTCCTCTAAAATTTGCATTATCATATCTCTCATTCTTCTTTTTTTTTAACGGGTATAACTCGGCCTTAAGATGAAACCCGGTGGTGGAGAAATTTGAAAAATATATTTTAATAAATTGTTTTAAATAAATGTCTTTTGACGGCGTTTAAACCGGTCAATTTTATTGATTTTTGGAAGGTCATAACTTCTATAAAAAGTAACTTATCAAAAAAAAACAAAAAGTACCGACACGCTAGTAGTTGATATATTTTATGTAAGAACAATATTTTCACTAGGGTTGAAATCCAGAGAGATAAATAGGGAATACGTTTGTATAGAAAAATCACCGTCGGTATCACCTATCATAGTGTGAAAACCTCCTGTTAATTTTGCTAATGGTCGTTTGTACAATTAAGAACTAAGGCGACGTTTGGAGTTATAAATAAAAATCACTCACTCTTTAATCCAAACCTGGTATGCCTCAATTCCCCTGGATGAATTACAAATCTTATTATTTATTTTTTTCACTAAAAAAAATAATTTCTCTTGTTATTTTTCCTTATTCTCTTCATGGGAGTTTAACTTATTAATTTATTCTTAACGTAATTTATGTGTGTTCCCTACCTACATATTTACCGTTCTACAGAATATTTAGTAAAGGTGGGGCTTATTAAGATATTGTGCCTCATTTGTTTATTGTTTGTTGTTGTTTTGGACCATTTACGTAGTACTAACATGAAAAGTTATAATATTAACATTGTAAAGAGCGTAAATGTAATTCACTTAAAAATGTTCACAGAACACAGTTTAAGATTTGTTAATCTCTATGTAGAGATAAGATGCTAATAAATTTCGGAGGGGGTATGGGCACCGCCGCCCCGGCAACCATTTATTGGACGACCAACACCTCTGCCACAGGTCACCCTAAGTGGTTCGCTACGTTTGGTGACTAAGCAGGGGTGCCGGGGTTCATGGGGTTAGGTTTGTCCGGGACTTGGGGGTGGATGCGTCTGCCGACCATCTGCGTGGCAGGCAGGATCGAGAGAGATTAGTTGAGGGAGACCTTTGATCTTACCAGCCGGACCCTCTCGACCCATCGCCTTGCACCGCAGTGGGAGGGATGGCTTCACACGTCCATCACTCTTAGACATATTTATCCCCAGATTCCTCCCCACCCTTCAATCCTTTTTCCTTCCCAGGACTTCCTCTCCTTCCTTTCCCTTAAAAAACCTTCCACACAGCATATTTAAAGATGACATAGGCCCTGAGGGAATTTTTCCCTCAGGGCCTCCTGTGTGCAGCTAATGTAAAAAAAAATATTAAAAATAACAAGATATAAACAAAAATAAAAGAAAAATTTCAAAATGTTCTGAGAAGAGAAAAATTAATAGATTTAATACAAACCATTCACATTAAAATTAAAATATAACTATTCTCCACGACATGTCATGACAGTAATTAATTGTGCTTTTTATAATATCCAAGACTGTTTGCATAGATATCTACATAATATATAGTCACATTCAATAGACGACTCATTGGAGAGTGGAGACAGTGGATTGAAGTATACAATATTGAGGTGTAATATATGTCCATTCTTCTTCTTCTTCGATGGCGCTACAGCCCATGTCGAGCTTTGGCCTCCTGCAACATTAGCCTCCAACTCCTCCTGTCCTCGGCGGCTGACTTCCAGTTTGTTACCTGGAGAAGCTGTGCTGCATCCCCTCTTACCTCGTCTTCCCACCTCAGTCTGGGTCTTCTCACTTTTCCCTTTCCACCTGGGTGTCCAGTCATAATTCTTTTTGGGACGCGTGTGTCCGGCATCCGGCCATCCCAACCTGAGGAGTCTCGTATGGGCTGAGATGTTGGGGGCCTGATATATATCGTATAGTTCTTTGTCGTGCCGGATGCACTACTGTTCCCCCTCTTTCACGGGATCACAAATATATATTTTGCAATAATTTAATTTTATTTAATTTAATTTCTAATACACGTATATTTATATATATATGTCTATTAGAAACTATAATACGAATATTGCACAGACGCAGTGGCTTCAAGTTTATCATGTCTAATTTTGTGTAAACTTATTAAGTCAGTAAATTGACTTTTTTTAAATGATGCATCCAAAATAAACAAAATTGTTCCTCTTATACGACTATCGGTTTTTCCTATACTATTATTGCTCTAATTTGATTTTAATCGATGAAGACTTGTTAAAAAACGTTATTGTGATAAATGTGAGGAATAAAATTACGTTGTGCTTTGTGTTTAACTTATGCTCTTCTGCCCCTATAAATTAAAAAAAAAGTAAACCATGCTCGCCGTACGCACCATGTAAAAATAAAAGTAAAGTAAACCATGCTGCAAAAATCCGAGGAAATATAGAGGAGTGCAATAATTATTCACTCTTGTGAAGACCAGTTTTGTGTTCCGAATGCAATTATAAAATTCGAGTTGTGAACTCATTATCTGCCGACGCTATTCGGAGGACATAATTAGAAATGTAGTTAAATTCTATTCGCAGACCATAAGCTTCAAATGTCTGAAGAAAACCATTCGCATGTTCTGAGTGCAATGATAATTTAGTCAAATTTATAGACTTTTCCTAAAAGTTAATCCTCCGGGGTCAAAATTGTCAAAAACTGAAAAACGACCAAAATGATGCGTTTTTTATATTTTTGACAAAGATCCTGGGCCTAAGACATGTACAACATAAATATCAAAAAATTATAACTTCCCTTTTTTAAGTGAGGAAACTCCCACTTCAAGTGATAAATTTACTGTATCATACAGATATAAAACTAGATAATCAGTGTTACCAGGAATTTTTAATAAAAAACGGCTTCCGTGGTCAGGGGGATTGATCCCCCTCCCCCGAAATTGACGGTACGGTGCGCCCGCGCAGCGATGACAAAGGCGAGGGCACAGGGCAAAAACAAAAGATCCTGAAACTTATTTTAGAGTTACTATAATATTCCACTTTTGGATCCACATTATTATCTCTCAAAATTTTAATTCCGTCTGTGTGTTGCAAAGACCAACTTAATTGTCAAGAAGACTACTTTGAGCTCTACAAAAAAATAATTGGAATAGTACTCTGTAAAAGCTCAATTAGAAATGTGGAGGATAAAATGGCTGGAAGAATCTGAACTAAATTGATTGAAGCTCTCGAAGAATGCAACCAGGCCTTATTTCCAAACATTCACACACTTTTTAAAATCTTGGCGACACTGCCTGTTTCCACATGTTCCCCTGAAAGGACTTTCTCTTCACTGAAACGCCTTCAAACTTATTTAACTACTAGAGCGCTTTTTGCCACATTATGGCACTATTTCCAATACCTTGGATTGATTTGTTGCCAAAATGTGGCAAATTTTCAAAAAATTTTTTTTTAATAAAACGTCTATATAATATATTGTACATTCAAAATATAACAAAATAAATATTCTCTAGATACTTTAAAATGTTTTAAGCTTAAAGATTTAATTATATTTTTTTTATAAATCTTACAAATATGTGATAATAGATAAAAGATAGGGGAATTCATTGGCTACATAGAACTATAATCAGTTTGTTTGTCTCCATATTCAAATTCGGAGGTATGATTTTTTTATTGTGGGCGGAAAAATTTCCTCTAGCAATCCGAGAAATAATATTTTAATTGCTCTGTCGCTCCAGTGGTTATGGAATGTCACAGGCCCTAGCACGCTCGCTCTATAACGATCGATAGGATAACTATCGGTAACTTCTCATTGTTCCCTAGGACAACTGCACATCTCTAACGTACAAACAACAGTTGATGTCGAATATGTTAAGGACACTTAGTCATTTTGAACTGTCACTTATTCGTTGGCGATCTGTAGTCATGCTAGGGAACGATGAGAAGTTACCGATAGTTATCCTATTGATCGTTATAGAGCGAGCCATATTTACCATATCCAATAATCCAATCAAACAATATAACTATTTGAGTTATTGTGGCGATACCCCGAGGTAACGCGGTGGAAAAAACTATATTTATGATTGTGTTGTGTGCTCTTGGAGGTAAGCAATTGGTTTTCCTTCCTTGTATCCCTACTCTTTCCAACACATATTATCATCACACAATTCCAGCAAACACCATTGCGTTTAGTTTTCATTCGCATTAATTACAGTCCATTTTTCAAGTGCTTCTGAAGCTGTTATTCGGGATCAGTTTCGGATGCAACAAGATAAGTTACATGCAAAAACCAGGTAAGTATAATGTTTCCTTCAGATATGATCAAACTTCACCGGGACATATAGTACTATATTTTACCGTTAGTCTTGATACAGTAGTTGTAGTTGGACACCGTTATTAGTTCCATGGTTATCCTAATATTTACTACGAACATAAACACGATTGTGACTGCCAATATTCAAAGTATCAATCGATGTCAGATAAAGGAAGACTCAATGAAATCAAACGACCACTGAATAGAGTAATAATCAGCAGATAAGTGGGACATTAGTTTTTATGGGACCATTATGCATAATTTGAAGTGCTTCAAAACCCGTATACATGTATTATTTGGGATACCTAATCTACAGCCGTATTTTTAGAAAATAGATGGGGAATTATCACATTATTATACTAATATTGTATTATACTATTTTATTATTATACTATACATTGTACATGCGAAAATATTGAACTGGTTAACCGCTTGGGCACGTAAGCTTGTTTTCACGACAATTTAACGTAGGTAGACATAGGAATGACGTATGCCCTGTAGGTACCTGAGTTACTAGAATAATTTGTTTATTTAGGTGTTATTATTGATTTTTTTTCAAATGGGATTTACAAATAAATAAAGCTGTGAACGACTGAGATCTATTATTAGCACCATATATATATACATATAAATTAAAATTGTATCTTCCAATATGCAGTAATTTGATCAATAATTCGGATAATTTATTTATCATTGACTGAATCTATTATAAGGTATGGAATTACTGCTTGGGGATTTTCCTGTAAAACAAATATGAATCATGTTCAATCAGTTTAACTAATTAGTTAAATTATTAGCTCATAAAAGTTTATACGCACAAAGGCATAATGTTCATAACTTTATCAGAATCTCAAAATTCTCTCAGTGAGAGCAATTCTGTGGTATAAAATTATTTTTCAGGATATAAATAGTAGGGATGTTATGGATATGATTGGTGGGTGGGTATCTACGTAGCGACTAGTTCAGACTTTTTGTTGTAATCACCTCGCCCAGGTTCCACGGGTCATCTGGCCTTACTGTAATTGTGGGTCAGAGGATAATCGGGATCATATTTTTTTTAAGTGACCTTTCATTGACCAATTTCCAAACTTCATGCATGAATTGGTATAACTTATAATTAAATTCCCTACCAATTATTAATTAATTATTCCCTGCCTTCAAGTGTCAAAACCTGTGGAATTAACTATTACTAATGACAGGGCGAGAATGATGAAATTATGCACACTTTAAAATAAGAGAAGGTCACTTTTCTACATGAGATACCATTTTCCCACCCCTTAAGAGCGATTGCCCAGCAGCTGAGAATGAACGTTTAAAAATGCTTGCTACTGTACTAGGTGGTTCCAATGAGAAAGATCGATTATTCCCCGTATCAAATTATTTAAATAAAAATTTTAATATCGATTTATTTCATTCAAAACTTGCTTTAATATATACCTACATTCAAGTAAGCAATACAAATGCTCAAAACCCATGATTATAAATTGAGGGCCTTAGTAGCAAAAACGCCACTCTCCAAAAGTATTGTTTTCTGTAAATGACAAAAAACCAATCAAAGAATGCTTCACATTTTTCGTGTGATTTTTTAGTAAAATGTTAAAAAGTATAATTCAAAGTGAAATATTATAATAAAAAATGTTGTAATAATGTGTTCATTGGTCATGTTGAATTTATTTTGAATTCAGGCTTGTGATTGGCTTTTGTGGAGAGTGGTTATTTTGATTGTTAATCGCTGTGGAGAGAGGTGATTTTCATCCAAACCCTATTTTCATATCGATTTTTTTATGATTTGCAGTTGATTTTTCTAAGAATCTCAAAAACCATCTTGTAACTACGGACATTGCGCATAGATTGGCATTTATAACTCAATTTCGTCATTTATGGAGAGTGGCGTTTTTGCTTTTAAGCCCCACAATTATTAAATAAGGTGTACTTCTTGTAAGTATTTTTTTAGCATAAGTATTTTTAATTTTTCAATAATGTCTAAACAAAATAAGTGTGTAAATTTTTTTTTAAATATTTTTGTTTGTAAGACCTTAAATAAATAGAAAAACTGAGGTATTTTTGTCACAAAACACGTTCTCGGATTTATTTTTTAATGATTTTAATTTAACTAAAATTTAAAATTTTCAAAACTGTGTTGACTAGATAATGTATTGATTTATTTTTTTGTATGTTTACATGATTTTAATTTTGTGTTGTTTAATAGAATCTATCGTTTGAAAATTGAACAAATCTGCCAACGACCAACGGTATAACCTTAATATATTAAAAATTCACTTAGTTTTTCAAAATTTTAAAACTGCGTCTACCAGATAAAATAACAATCCTTCAAAATCAATTTATGTTTTTATGTAAAAAAGAGTCAATACGTTTAGAATTTGATTTAAAAAGGTCGAATTTTCGGTATTCTCTGGTAATATCCTCTTAAATTATTTTTGATAAAATTTTGTTTATGTCATCTTTGGGGATGCTGGGTGGAGAGTCATTTTAAAGTAAGAAAGTAGATGAAGTTGTGGGAAGGAAAAATTTATGAGGGGTGGGTAGGAGTTTTGGTCCAGTGCATGTAGGAGTGATGGACGTATGAATCCATCCTTCGCACTGCGGTGCAAGGCGATGGGTCGAGAGAAGGCGACGGCTGGAGAGGTCAAATTAATCATGTTAGAATTGTAGGAATAAATGATATAGGTACCATCTATTTTATCACATTATAAATGTTATTGATAGGGTACAAGCAATTTAAAACTATGTTGGCTAATAGGAACTTTCAATTTTTTAATTATTTTTTTTATTGACTCCACACAGAAGCTCTGAGGAAAATAATTTCCCTCAGGGCCTATGTCATCTTTGAAGATGCTGGGTGGAGGGTATTTTTCAGGAGAGGAAGGAGTGGGCATGGGTTTTAAAGAGACCCATGTTGTAGGAAGGAGGAAACACAGAGGTCGGCAAACCGTTCCACAGCCGAGCTGTTGAACTCAAGAACGAGTTGTAGAAGAGACCCGTTTTCATGTGACAAATGTTAACAAATCTTGTTTATGTTGGGCGAGCGTTTGGCGTGTTTCCCGACAACGCACCGGTGCCGAGGGGATCAATGACGCTAGTTCCTCGGAGTATCTTCCATTGAAGTACCGGTAGAACAAGACATTAGCAAACAAGTAGCATTCCCACCCGACGCCTGTGCTCTAAAGATTGCAATTCGACGATTGCAAGATATCAAGACGGGAGAATCTATCAAAATAAATAAGAATGAACAAGAAACAAAAAATGGGTCAGTTGGTATCGGATGAACGGTTGTGCGGTTACTCGACTGAGTGACCAGTCATGACATGTGGAAGAAAATTTTATTTGATGTTTTATTAAAGAAAAAAAAATATTTAAAAAATTCACCGGAGAACAAAATTTGTTTCCATGTTTTAATCCAAATAATGTCAGGGGTGCTAGCTAGCACGGTCGATCGATAAGGATCGGTAGGATAAATGTCGGTAACTTCTAATCGTTCCCTTGAACAACTGCAGATCGCTAACGTACAAACAACAGTTGATATCGAATATATTGAGGACACTTAGGCGCTCCGCCCACTGAGGCAACTGAAAACCAACTAAAACCGTCTGTTTCTCTGTCTTGATTGGTCAAAAAGCTTGGTTAACCATAGAAGAAGAACAATCAGCTGACAGTTGGCAACTATCAATGGCCGCCCAGGGCAACCAGTAGAGCAAGTCGCAAGTCACCGCTTGCGTTACCATTGACAACGGGGTTTTGTGTGATAGTGTATGTGCGGGCCATCACATTGTCATACAAAGACAGTTGGCAGTTGAGAGTTTTCAGTTGCCTGAGTGGGCGGAGGCGCTTAGTCATTGTGAACTGTCACCTATTCTTTTTCGTTGTTTGTTTTTGGGGTGTTATGCCGTGTTGTGCTACTTGTGTTGTTCTGCCGACGATGTGATGTCGGATCTGCCGGATCTGCCCTGATGATGGACACTGCAACGCTGTCCGAAACGTCGGCTAAAGAAGGAGGTAGTACAGTACAACACGGCATAACACCCCAAAAACAAACAACGAAAATGCTTTTGGCCGTGAAAATCTAAAAACGTATCTGTCACCTATTCGTTTGCGATCTGCAGTTGTCCCAGGGAACGATGAGAAGTTACCGACAATTATCCTACCGATCCTTATCGATCGACCATGCTAGCACCCCAGGAATCACTGGATAAATTAAATCAAGTACCTACGTACTACGATACCCTACCTAAGTACCTACGAGAAATGGAAAATGCTGATAAGGTCACTGAAAGAAAAATGATTTTTTTCTAAACATTTTTATTTATAAACAGCTGTGTTTATTAACAAGAATTGATAACTAGGTAGGTAAATACTAGGTACATTCCCAGTTTTTGTGAAAATAACACGTTTAAAAGTCATCGACCCTCCATAGGATCCCGTTGATTATAACATAAATAGCGCACGATGTCTTGTACCCAAAATAATTTACATTAGGGTAACAGTGGGGCAAACGGTCCAGCTAGGGTTTGCTGATTAGAAATGCAACAAACAATATTATTCCTTTATTTTGTAACATTTGTTTATCACGAATGTACGGAATATAAAGAAAGTAAGAACAAATATTTAAACACCAGCACACATTCGATTTGACGGCCTCCGTGGTTGAGAGGTAAGGCTTTTGACTCCCAACCCGAAGTTCGCGGGTTCGAACCCGGAGTGCGTAAATAAGTTTTATTTGATTAAATTGTGTCATTTCACAATGAATTAAGTATTTATTTTTACATTGGATACATTTAAAGTAATAATATAATATCGTAACAGTATAAGGCGCTCCGCTGACGAGGCAACTGAAACTAAACTAAAACCGGCTGGTTTCTATATCTTGATTGGTCAAAAAGCTTGTTTAACCATAGACGAAGAACAATCAGCTGTCAGCTGGCAACTAGCAACGGTCGACCACGGCAATCAGCAGTGCGAGTCACGAGTCACCGCTTGCGTTACCATTGACAACGGGTTTTTAAGTGATTGTGTAGTGTGCGGGCCATCACAATGTCGTACAAAGAAAGTTGCCAGTTGACAGTTTTCAGTTGCCTCAGTAAGCGGACCGCCTAATAAAACAAATGTTCACCACGAATTATCAGTTTTAAAAATAGAAATAATAATATGGTTTATTTGCGGCTCGTTCCAGAGTGGAAGATACTCTCAGTATCGCCCTGGTGTAGACCACCATTCAGAATTGAAATATTGTTTGAAATAGCTTTAGCCGTATTTCGTGACCAGATCTGAATAGACAAGTACTTCCCCACCTTCCTCTTTCCCATCTCCTTCCCCTCTCCACTACCTCCAGCCTCACAATATACCTTAATTGGGGATGCCATAGTCTCACTGGCTCCAGATGAGTATCTCACGGGGTACTCTCACGGGGTAATATAAAAAAAGATTCGTAAAAAAACACGGGATATTCTGAATTCTCGATAAATCTACCCCTAAGAACAAGTAAATCTTTATTTCAGTGTTAAATTTTTAATTGAAGTATATGCACTTCCCAATGGCAATTTAAATAATGCAATAATTATTGTTAACACTGTAAATATTGCAAAAATAAATAATTAAATTAAAAAAATCAGTTCTAATTTTTAAAATACCAATTAAACAATTTTGTGTTAAAAATATTATATTATTTATGTTTGTACGCCCAGAGAAATTTTACTTAATACAGTATCTATTTAACAAAATTTTACATAGATATAATAAGTTTGAACGTGACAAAAGAAAATACTAAAATAGACAATTACATTACATAAAAAATACAAGAGTAAAAATTGTTTTTTTTTTTGTGAAATTCATTATAGTAGATACCTACAATATATAAATAAGTAACAAAAAATGTTCATTCACACAATTTTTTAAAAGAAAAACACTTAATTAACTTACAATTTGAAAGGCGGGTATGGCTACCGCCGCCCCGGGAATCATTTATTGGATAACCAACACTTCTGCCAGATCTCCCCTTAAGTGTTTGGTGACTTAGCAGGGATGCCCGGGTTCATGGTAGTGAGATTGCAACGGATGTGTTTTTGCCCACCTAATGCGTGGCAAGCAGGATCGGGTGAGGCTGGTTGAGGGAGACCTTTTGACCTCTCCGCCCGAACTCTCTCGACCCATTACCTTACACCGCAGTGGGAGGGATGGATTCATACATCATTCCTGGATACATTGAACTCAAGATTCCTATCCACCCCTCATACCTTATTCCTTCCCAGAACTTCTCATCTCCTTCCTTTCCATAAAAAGACCTCCCATTCCCAAAGATGACGTAGGCCTTGAGGGATTTTTTTTCATCTGGGCCTCCTGCGTGGAGCTAATGTAAAAAAAGTTTTTTTTCGATACGTATTCATTTCATTGGTTGAGAGTTTTTCAACCACCATGCCAGGCGCACGCCCGTGTTGAATATATCTGAAAGGTAGGTACTCTGTCGCATGTCTGAAATCATCAAACAATCAGTTCCAATTTTGTGAATGACACTTAAATTCAATTTGAATTCATTGAACCAGATTTCATGCAGGGATAATGTCATGCAGGAATTACTAACGCATATCACAGACAACCGAAATGAGTATGCTTGATTAAATAAATTTAATAAATAACTATGGCATGTACGAAATGGCAATGACATGGGGGCAATCGGAAATGGCCTAAAAATGTCATGGATGCATACGGACATGGCCTAAACAATGACATGTGGCATTCGGACGTGGCCTAATCAACGAAATAGGGGCATACATGCATGGTCTAAACAATGACAAGGGGCATTGGAGATAGCCTATAGCCTAAACAATGACATGGGAGCATTCGGACATGACCTAAATAATGACATGGGGGCATTCGGACATGGCCTAAATAATGACATGGGGGCATTCGGACATGGCCTAAACAATGACATCGGGGCATACGGACATGACCTAAACAATGACATGAGGCACTCCGACATGGCCGTAACAATGACATCGACGCATACGGACATGGCCTAAACAATGACATGAGGCACTCCGACATGGCCGTAACAATGACATCGAGGCATACGGACATGGTCTAAACAATGACATGGGGCATTCGAACATGGCCTGCACAATGACATGGGGCATTCGGACATGGCCTAAACAATGACATGGGCACACGGACATGGCCCAAACAATGACATGGGGGCAATCGGAAATGGCCTAAAAATGTCATGGATGCATACGGACATGGCCTAAACAATGACATCGGGGCATACGGACATGACCTAAACAATGACATGAGGCACTCCGACATGGCCGTAACAATGACATGGACGCATACGGACATGGTCTAAACAATGACATGGGGCATTCGAACATGGCCTACACAATGACATGGGGCATTCGGACATGGCCTAAACAATGACATGGGCACACAGACATGGCCCAAACAATGACATGGGGGCATACGGACATGGCCCAAATAATGCGGTAAGGTATTCCGATATGGCCCAAACAATGACATGGTGGCATACGGACATGGCCCAAATAATAATAATAATAATAATGGGATAATTTGTATAGCGCCGTTTTTGTGAGAAATCACCTCAAGAATGAGGTTAGGTATTTCGATATGGCCTAAACAATGACATGGGGGCATTCGGACGTGGCCTAAACAATGACATGGGGGCATGCGGACATGGCCCAAACAATGAGGTAAGGCATTCCGAAATGGCCTAAACAATGACATGGGCATACGGACATGGCCCAAACAATGACATGGGGCATTCGGACATGACCTAAACAATGACATGGGGGCATACGGACATGGCCTAAACAATGACGTGGGGCATTCGGACATAGCCTATAGCCTAAACAATGGCATGGGGGCATTCGGACATGGCCTAAATAATGACATGTGGCATACCGATATGGCCTAAACAATGACATGCGGGCATAACGACATGGCCTAAACAGATGACGTTTTGGCAGTTTATCTGGAGATGTCATCTTACTTAAAGTAGGAACTTCTCACTATGAATGCAAACAAATCCACTTAAAATAGTGTCTTGAGTTGTTTTTATTTTTTTTATTTGCAGAAGTGAAAAAGGTAGGTAGGTACATAAAAAACGTAATTGTATGTTTTTCCTTTTCTTTTAACCGATACAAAAACTGTTTGAAATTGAGAAAAAACTAGAAGAACTGAGAAGTAATTAATTAAATCCAACCCGTTGCAAAAAATAAATTATTACATAGTTCATTATTTTATATTTAATCCCGATGTCCATTTGCCCCACTGTTATCCTAATTAATTCGCCGAACCGAGTCCCGTAAACCAACCTGTCAGAAAAATTACATTATTTATCTAACCTTACAATACACGTCCCGGCCACCAAAGTTGGCCAAATCTATCTTCCTTAAATACACCGTAAATAAAGTAAAAAACGATAATAAATCGATTTGTCCAGTTTTTTGTTAAAAGGCAGATATCGGCAGAAACCAGCTCACTGACTTAATTAGCCATTGTCACGGGAAAGTGTCTCCTAATGTGAACGGAGATTAACTAGAAACGACTAAAAAATAATAATATGATATTTATGTAAAAAAAAAATTAATTCCCGTCAGGCCTATTATTTGTTCGGCAACAGAAAAACTCATAAGGGTCTTATAGATATTGTTATGTCTCCCTTACCATTATGGTTAGAAATATATTCTAAAACGCGAAAAGAGAAAATAACACGCTTTATATTCAAACCTAAAAGTTAACCTCAAAATGATTAAAATGTACACCTTTATGAATCCAAATTTTCCGACCGCAATTTGAAAAAAAAAATTATGAATTTTTGAAAATTACGAATATAATAATATAAAAAATGACTATGACGTTTGTAATACATTTCTCTAATGAAATATGTTTGTGTTCTTATGTTTTTCATTGTCAGTAATTTTAGTTACAAAAACGTCTGGTTTGCAATTTTAAAACTATTGTATGTTTGCATGCAAAATTTTTATGTTTCAAAAATTATGGTTATTTCGTATTATAAAATTTTAAATGGTATTTCACCACTTTTCAAAAACAGTTTTTAGTTTTTGGATACGTTCAGGCCATCCGCTCATGGAGATACTGAAACCAAACTAATACTGGCGGGTCGCTGTAATTTCCAACCAAACTTCTATCACAGCGCTACACAAATTTACGATTTCAGTAATTATCTCAGCTTGTTTAACCATAGACAAGGAACACTTCAACTGTCATATTGGCGCTGGCGACTAAAAAACAAAAACTCAAAAACTGACAACAAAACTGGCGCAACTATGGCAACTAGCACGGCGAGTTGCGACTCACTGATTGCATTGACAACGGGTTTTTGAGAAGTTGTGTAGTCTGTGGAACATCGCATTGACATACACACGGGATAGAGAGTTGAGTTGCAAACTGTATTCAGATTCTCCTGAGCGGTTGCACTCAGAAGTATTCCATTTATTTGAATTTAATTGCAAAACGGCAGTATCTTGACCCTCCGACAAAATATGATTGAGGCCTGATGGGTGGCTCGGTAGTAAGCGTCTAAAAAGAAAAGAAGATGCTTTGAAAGGGGGTTATGTAAGTACGAATGTTAGGGGGAGAGCGCTAATAATAAAAAATAACTAAAATTAATCGAAAATTGTGAAAATGTTTAATAAAACACGACTCGAACACAATATAGCAAAACTCTCTCCACAAATGTAAGGAGTATTTAAGAGGGTATTACCAGTGAATACCGGAAATTAGTCCTTTTTAAATCAAATTCTAGACGTATTGACTCTTTTTTACAAAAAAAAACATAAATTGATTTTGAAAGATTGTTATTTTATCTAGTACACGCAGTTTTAAAATTTTGAAAAAGTAAGTGTATTTTTAATATACTAAGGTTATACAGTTGGTCGTTGGCAGATTTGTTCAAATTTTAAACGATAGATTCTATTAAACAACACAAATTGCAAATGATATAATTGTACAACAAAAAATAAATCAATACATAATCTAGTCAACACAGTTTTCAGAATTTTAATTTTAGTTAAATTAAAATCATTAAAAAATAAATCCGAGAACGTGTTTTGTGACAAAAATACCGCAGTTTTTCTATTTATTTATGGTCTTACAAACTAAAATATTTCTTTTTTTTTCACACTTATTTTGTTTAAGCATTATTGAAAAATCATAAATACATATGATCAAAAAATACTTACAAAAAGTACACAATATTTAATAATTTTTTATCGTGCGTTTTGAGAATTTTTATTGCTTACTTCAATGTAGGTATACCTATATTAAAGCAAGTTTTGAATGAAATACATCGATATTAAATGTTTAATTTAAAATAATTGATACGGGGAATAATTGATCTTTCTCATTGAAACCTTCCTGTACAGCTGCATGCATTTTTAAACTTTTATTCTCAGCTGCTGGTCAATCGCTCTTATAGAGACAATGATTTTTTTCATATCTGAAACATGTTTATTTATTTAGGAAAATCAACAGATTATTTATATCTATTACAATAAAATTAATAATAAAAATTAAAATCCAATAACAGATTTTCACATAACTTAAAATTGTAAAAATAATATGAAAAAAAAAAAACTAAGGGTCCTATACCTGTGGGCTGACATATTTACAAAAAATACAATATTATAAATATTAGATAAAAAATAATAGAAGATGTAAGAAAACAAATAATTAAGAATTTAAACGTAACTAATATATTAATAAGAGAGAAAAAAAGTTTTATTACTTCTTGGAGCATACTTTGCATTTTTTTCTATCGATGGAATTTCATATGCTTACCGTTTTGGATTGCCAAATTTAATATAAATAATTATTTTTTTTAATAACATGAAAATTAAATGTTAAGTATATTTATAGACTTACAAAAGGCATTTGATACTATAGACCATAAAATCCTTTTCAGAAACTTAAAACAATTGGGATGTCAAACACAACTTTAAATCTGCTAATAAGTTATATGTCCGAACGTTTACAGTGTGTTAAAATTGAAAAGCGTAAAAGTAAACCTCTCCCAATCAAATACGGTGTACCCCAAGGAAGTGTCTTAGGACCTTTATTATTTTTGATATATATAAATGATATCTGCAACTTACATATCAAAGGGAAAATCATTAGTTTTGCCGACGACACTGTTATTTTATTTAATGAAAGTGATTGGGTAACCACTTACAAAGAAGCTGAACATGGGCCTGTACTTCTACAAAAATGGCTCAAGCAAAACTCACTTACACTTAATGTCAACAAAACTAAATATTTAACGTTTTCTATAACAGCCAGAGGACAACCATCCGAGGATTATGCTCTCCAATTACATGATTGTCAAGGAAAAAAATTAACACAATCATGTCACTGCCCCACCATAACACACTCTAGAAACATAAAATATCTTGGCATTGAAATCGATGAAAATTTTCGATGGGACGCTCACATAAATAGCTTTACAAAGAAACTCACAAAGCTCATGTACTATTTTAGAAACATACGCAATATACTAAATAAAAATGATCTATATAAAGTCTACTATGCTCTTTGCCAATCACACATAGAATATGGAATTATTGGATGGGGATCTGCCTCAAACATTCACATGAAGCAGCTTGTTAAAACACAAAAAGCAATAATAAAAATAATCCTGAAAGTACCCATAAGAACTCCATCAAAAGAAGTTTTTAAAAAATTTAATGTGTTCAGCATTATAAAACTGTATTAAAAAAATGCACTACTCAAATTTAAAGAAAAATATGCATACCTTGCTGACCAACACACCTATACTACAAGGACAAAATCTTCAAAACTACTAAATATTCCAAAATTAAATACAGCTTTCGGCCAGAAAAACCATTATTTCCATGCTACAAAATTATATAATGCCCTTCCGAATGAAATTAAAAATACCATGGATATACAAAAGTTTAAAAAGGACATCAAATTATGGCTAACTAAACATGAAGATGAGGAACTAATTAAAATTATTAAATAACCCAAATGCAACGTACAGATAATGAACATAAACACTTTTTAAAACAACGCAAAATAATAAACATGAACACTTTTTGCTTTATTTATTTATATTTCGTAAAAAGCAACAAAAACAAACAACATTGATGAGGAAATCATGATCAACACCATACGACAACCTGCAGTCCACCTCGGAACAGGAATACCTAGTGAGGAGGACTGAGGATAAAATATTTCACTTTGTATTCTTAATTTATTTAATATTGTATTTTTATTTTAATTTGTATTGTTATTAAATAAAAAAAATAAAAAAAAGTGAAATATATTATAAATCTGTAGTAATTGGAAAACGTACGCACTTTGTCAGTAACCGTTTTGTCGGTTTATAGGGCATTTTTTCAGTATCGCATTTAATTTTATATTAGAAATACAAACATTACCAGGTTTAATTTTTGCCTTTTTTGTGTGAATACCGCATAAGAGTCCCAACTGCTCCCGTCTGGAGCCAATGAGATTATGGCATCTCCAATCGGAGTATTTTGTGAGGCTTTATTGGCGAGGAGGAGTTGGGAAAGCGGAAAGTGGGACAGTACCTGACTATTCACATATGGTCACCAAACACGACTAAAGCCATTTCAAACAACGTTTCAATTCTTAATGGTGATATTGAGAGTATCTTCCACTCTGGAACGTGCCGCCAATATATTACATATTATTTTTAATGAATAAGTCGTGAAAATAATAAAAAAAAGCTCTACTTGCGCGACCCTCTGATTGCTAGACGAGAGCCTTACCCTTTGAACACGGAGGCCGTCGTAATACTGCGAGTAGAACACGTCATCATGGTGTTATAATGGAGTATTTTTTATGTCGTTTATAAGCCTAAAAATACTATCAGGGGTGCTAGCATGGTCAATCGATATGAAGTTACCGACCGATTGTCGGTAACTTCTCATCGTTCCCTAGGACAACTGCAGATCGCTAAGATAGAAACGACTGTTGATATCGAATATATTAAGGACACTTGGTCATTGTGAACTGTCACCTATTCGTTTGCGATCTGCAGTTGTCCTAGGGAACGAAGAGAAGTTACCGACAATCGGTCGGTAACTTCATATCGATCGACCACCCCAGGCACATTTTTTGCATTGTTAAATCTCCTACTTACAAACCCGTTTTCGCACATGGTTTTCATGATTAATATGGAAAAATAAGTTCCTTACATTATGATCAGAATTTAAAAAAAATTATTTGTGCCTGAATTTCACAAAATAAATCGAATGAAGTGTTAGGCAGCGATTTCAATTTCTCTCACCATCTGAGTAAGACTGATTGTGAATGATTTCGCCCGATTCCGAATACTAGCTGTTCATTTCGGAAAACACAAAATGGATGAATTGGTCCAAGGCACGCTCTCCCCCAAACATTTTAATATTTGAGGGTCGTTTAGAGTTTATGTTATGAATTGTTTGTTTGCTGCGGTTTAAAGCCAATAAATCCTCCTAGATTTCAATGTATAGCCCATATTTTTAAGTTCGTTAAATGTGGTCCAATTTTGGATCGATATCAATCGCAGAAAAATAAAAGCAGTCCAAATTTGGACGTAAATCGCTCCAGTGGTTATTTTAATTGTTAATTGAACTTCGCTTGTACATATGTAAGAGTAGCGAACGAGCTATATTCGATAACTAAATTAGTTTTAAATTCTTTTTAATTTCCAACTGCCTTAAAGGTTATAGCGGTTTTTATTGTGTTTATGCAACGGCGATGATTTCTTATCATTCCTTGAGTGATTTTCATTTAAGAGATATTTGGAACCGTATTTTATTTCTATTTGTAAACTACCGCTTGTCTTCTTTTGGGATGTAATAAACGGTTACATGTCTAATCGGACTATGAGATCTCAGCGTCTGAATTTATATAGTAAATTTATTCAGACACGATACTTCCTCACATTATAATTCATCACATCATAACTCACATTAACCTACCCTTCCACCCCTAATATGATAATTCCTCACATGATAATTCATCACATCATAACTCACATTAACCTACCCTTCCACCCCTAATATGATGATTCCTCACATGATAATTCATCACATCATAACTCACATTAACCTAACCTACCACCCCATCTAACCTAACCTAACCTAACCTAAGGTTAAAAACCCAATTATCAGTTTTCGACGCTTTGAGACATGATGAATTATCATGTAAGGAATTAACATCGGATGAAAAGTTTGTACTCAATATTCATACACTAAAAAAGTCTCCACTGAGTAGACTGGTCACCGAAATAAACGTACACTTTAAAAAAATCATTCATGGCGAGATCCTACCAGTTTCCCTGCCAAATTGAAATCAACAAATCATGATTAGTAAAAAAACAAACCAGCCCGGTATCCGCTGATCTATTGAACAGGTTTTGTGTGCGAAAAATGTGGATTACTGTTAGCCATTTCTTTACGGTCACGACAAGAAAAATGTCTTCACAGGAGACTATAAATTAGAAGGGGCTTCCCCCAACTCACCCAGTCTATGGACTTACCCAATCCAGGACACAGTCTAATATCAAGATTTCATATTTTATTTATTTAAACGTGTATATTTTTTATTGGAAACCTTTCCAGTGAAAATAATCTTTTTCTCTGTTTAGGAATATTCGGATAGGCTTTAAGATGCCGCTGAATAATTTTGGAAGGCTGTCGAGGGTTTTGAGTTGTGTTTTCTTGTTTAGTTTGGTTTTGAATTTGGCTCATGCAGACACAAGTATCTGGGACTCATTCAGGGGAGGCAAAGGTAAGAATTTTTATTTTATTATCATTTTTGCTACCCCCCTGGGATTTTGTGCTCTTTTCCACAGAGCGAATGGAAAAGAGCGAATGCTTGGAAAAAATATTCTGTAGGAGTATAGTGTAGTTGGACTATACTTCAAATAAATGTTGTTAAAAGTTGACTTATTGCTTGTGAGACTTCAAAAATGAATCAATTCTTATGTTTTTGGTATCAAATTTATAAAGAAACTATGTTTATACAATATAGTAAAATAAACTATAATATAAATAATTATGTAGTAATTATTATTTTGTCGCGTTTAAGCGAAAAACAGTTTGAATATTTTACACAAAATATATGAATAATTTTTATACCAATAGAAGCGGCAAATAATAAGTGACATTTTGTCACATAACGTTAATATTAAAAATACAGAAATGTATTCATTTTTATTTATTGTCAAGGCATTAGTAAACTTTGACACTAAATCGCATCATTAATATTAAAGTCGCACACTGTAAAATCTTTTCTAAAAGAACTTATTTATTTATTATTTCTTTACAATTATAATATACTGTTTAGCATTAATTATTAACCCCACTAAAAAATTTGATGCGGGAATAATCGATCTTTCTCATTGGAACCTCGCTGTACAGTTGCAAGCATTTTTAAACTTTTATTCTCAGCTGCTGGTCAATTGCTCTTAAAGTGCGTAAGCTCAATCTATTTCGATTTAAAAAAATACATTATCGAGCTGAATTAAATTTAGCAAGCGGTTACAATTTCTCTAGACTTTAAAGGTCTATAGTTCTATAGTTCTCTAGGCCTTCTTAACTAGTCCAAATAAGTGGATTTGCGATCGCGTGTCATCGCTCAATCAGTCCTGAGTTACCCTTGTATTTATATTTTAGTATTATATCTATTGTTGCTAAGGATATAGTAATCACTGAACTAAATATTAATAAAAATTAATTAAAAAAATATTGGTAGGTTGTTAATTCTTTTTTTTCTACAAATTTCATATATCATTGTTATTTCTAAATTGCTCTTATGTGTGTTACACGGAGAAAAATGTTATTCTAAAATACGATCATTTTATTCGTAAAAACGGTTAAAAACGGGACTGAAGTTCTTACGAACAAATTAACAGGGTTTCAATGTTTATTTGCGGGAAAATGTAAGAATAATTTGTTCGTACGTATACCAACAAATTATTCGTACATTTTTCCGCCAATAAACATTGAAACCCTGTTAATTTGTTCGTAAGAACTTCAATCCCGTTTTTAACCGTTTTTACGAATAAAATGATCGTATTTTAGAATAAAAAATTTCTGTGTGTGCTCTCTAAAACTCTCCCTAACGAATCGATACTAGCATGCTCACAAGCAAACCTGTTCAGACATGCTTAGAACACACCCCTTCCTCCTACGAATCCAGTAGCATGCTCCCAAATCAACTGACTGCATGTATATAATACATATCAATGTATTTTATTATAACTTTATGTTATATGTGTGTATCTACCTAATATGCTATCACATTTTATATATTTTTTAAATAATATTTATTTTTCTTCGTGTAATAGTTGACATATGTAATATGGCAGACTAGGATTGCACTATCCTTTTAGTCCCGCTGGAATAAAAAAACTTAACTTAATGACATAATACTAGGAATATCGCTGACACACATGCCTCTAAGTAGCCATTGCTTAAGATGATACCCAGGTGGTGGAGAAATTTGAAAAATAGATTTGACTAAATTGTTGATGTCACTGTTGCTCTTACTCCACCGGATATTGAGCGAAAGGGACAATGCACCTCGGGCTACTAATACCTAACTAAAATCGAGGTTTTGTATTCCCCACTTTTTTCCTCCAAAAGTTGACTGATTTTCAATTTTTTTATTACCAACTTCATAAGAAAAAACTATTCTATGTCTGTACGTTTTGCTTTTAAAAAAAAACCCATTGTATAGTTTGTATACTGAACGTCTTTTGACGGCGTTTAAACCAGTCAATTTTACTGATTTTTGGAAGGTCATAACTTCTATAAAAAGTAACTTATCAAAAAAAAACAAAAAGTTCCGATACGCTAGTAGTTGACATCTATTTTATGTAAAAACAATGTTTTCTCTAGGGTTAAAATCCAGAGAGATAAATAGGGAATACGTTTGTATGGAAAAAAATCACCGCCGGGTATCCCCTTAATAGTAGCACGCTTTCGTGCTACTAATGAGCATGCCTGTCCATAACGTAAATTTCTTTTTCTTGGGGTGGGCATCGCTTTTATTATGGTTGGCATCCTAAATATAATACCTATACCAACTTGTATTAATATTTATGACTGAGATATTTTTTGAGTTTATAAAGCACGAAATTTAAAAACCCCCGTTATAAAAAAGATACTCTAAATAAACTTATTTTCGAGTTTAATGACCTACATTGATTCATTAATATTTTAAATCTACCGGTAAAAATCCAAAAAAAAACTCCTTGAACTCGAACCTGATCAAAAAAAAACTTGTTTATATGTTGTGTTTGGGAAGTAATTGTACCCCTTAGCGGAATAAGCCGGTTTTAAAATGAAAAATCATAACTTACAAGTTTAAGAAAAAAAATATAGGCGTTCCTATTTGATTGTATCGTGACGGCCAGAAGATTTATCGGTCAGATATTATTGTGTTATGGAGTAACTTCAACTAGTACAACATGTTCTATTTTTTTATAGCGAATTTATTAACAGTAACTTTTTAAACGAATAACAGTAATATGTCAAACTGATAAACTACAGAGTTCATTTGAGCCCTTGTCCGGAATAATGTTGTATCCAACAAAACTATCAAGTTGAGTTATTGACGGAATAATGTTGGGAATATTATTACGTATCTTTTAAGATAGTGGGGGTTATGGTAATGAACATTTTTTTTAGGCCTGTGGCAGCATTTTAAATGTCGGTTTGTGGAAGAATTTTGTATAAAGCCGTTTATCGAAATCACGGAGATTGGTTTAATTCATGGGAATAAATGGAGAAAACGAACGTATTATGGATTCAACTAGATACACTTCAACTGAAGAATGCATAAAAGTAGAATTCGTCCAAAAAAATATTTTTAAATTTGCTTATTTTATTTCATTCAAAACTTGCTTTAATATATACCTACATTCTCAAGTAAGCAATAAAAATGCTCAAAACGCACTATGATAAGTTATTAAATATCGTGAACTTTTTGTAAGTATTTTTTAATCATAAATATTTATGAGTTTTCAATAATGTCTAAAGAAAATGAGTGTGTAAAATTTTTTTTAAATATTTTAGTTTGTAAGACCTTAACCGCTTGGACACATAAGCTTGTTTTCACGATAATTTAACGTAGGTAGACATAGGAATGACGTATGTCCCGTACCTGAGTTATTAAATAAATAGAAAACTGATGTATTTTCGTCACAAAACACGTTCTCGGATTTATTTTTTAATGATTTTAATTTAACTAAAATTAAAATTCAGAAAATGGTGTTTACTAGATTATGTATCGATTTATTTTGTTGTATGATTATATAATTTGAAATTTGTGTTGTATAATACAATATGTCTGAAAATTTAACAAATCTGGCAACGACAACCTTAGTATATTAAAAATAAACTTAGTTTTTCATAATTTAAAAAATTCGTTTACCAGATAAAATAACAATCTTTCAAAATTAATTTAATGTTTTTTTATAAAAAAGATTCCATACGTCTAGAATTTGATTTAAAAATGACTAATTTCCGGTACCCTCTTTAGCATATCCTTAAGTGTTTTACCAGAGAATATTGGAAATTAGTCATTTTTATATCAAATTCTAGACGTATTGACTCTTTTTTACAAAAAAACATTAAATTGATTTTGAAAGATTGTTATTTTATCTGGTCCACGCAGTTTTAAAAATTTGAAAAAAATTGTGTATTTATAATATACTCAAGTTATACGGTTGGTCGTTGGCAGATTTGTTCAATTTTCAAATGATAGATTCCATTTTTTTTTTTTTTTTTAGGTACCCACCATGAAATATCATTTAATATCTTTTTTTATTTTTTTTATTTATTTAACATTCTTTTTTTACATATTTGAACATTAAGTCCTGTTAAACTGATTTATATCAGTTTGTCAGTTTGTTAAACAACACAAATTTCCAATCATATAATCAAACAACAAAATAAATCATTATATAATCTAGTCAACACAGTTTACAAGATTTAAATTTTAGACAAATTAAAATCATTAAAAAATTATTCCTAGAACGTGTTTTGTGACAAAAATACCTCAGTATTTCTATTTATTTAAAATATTTATTATTCAAAGTAAAATATTTCAGATTTTTTTTACACACTTTTTTTGTTTAGACATTATTGAAAAATAATAAATTATTTTGATAAAAAATTAATTTTAAGAAGTATATAATTTTCATTCATTTACCATCTCCCGTTTGATCATTTTTATGGCAGTTCGAGACATAAATTCTCGCGACTCATTAGACGCTGAGATGCGGCTGTGCAAGGTCCTGTGTTCACGTCGCTCTTAATAACAAAATTTTGCATTAAATTTAAAACTAATACCGTTTAGCTTCGTGGTTTTAAAAACATCCCCCGCGCAGCGCTGTTAACAATAACGGAATAATGGATTTCTGGATATTACCTCTTAAACCACCTTGGTTTTCCCTTTCAAAATAATTTCTACGTCTTCTATAGTATCTGTTTATTAATTATTGATGATGCTGTTATAATAAAATACTTAATTGACATCTGTTGGGATATAACTTATAAAATAGATCTTGAAACTACATGACTAACCTTTACACTACGCCCTCTTTTAAAAAAAAAAACATTTTCTTCTCTGAATCTGTACCGATCTTTTCTCGCTGTTGATTAAAAGGTTTTAATTATTATAAGATATTAACTTCGAAGAGAACGTTTGTTTCAGGTCTATTCTCCGACGACTCGGGCCAGGCGTGTGTGGGGCTGGACCAGGCCTTCAGGGGGGTGTGCATGACGCGCAGGAACTGCGGCAAGCAGGGGGGCAAAGTGGTGGGCTACTGCGGGGTCGCTGCCACCTGCTGCTCGCGTGAGTACTAACCTAATCCCACATTCCTTGCTTCATTCAAATCCTCTTATTCATACGTCTCTGTTCTTCTGACTTTTCACTTGACCTGATTCAGGAATTTGATTCAATTTGTCACGCTTCTTCCTCGGGCATCTCCAACTTCTTCTAGAATTCTCTGTGCTTTCATATATTCTCCTAACACCCTTTTCTTTCGTTCATCCTTCTCTCTGGTTTCAATCCTGGCATTGGTTTGCAGCAATTTCCTTTATTTTTTTCTTCCATTCTTCCCTGTCTTGTGCGGCTCTTTTGAGGTCTGCATATGATGAGCAGCGCATGTCCACCAGCAGGTCCTCCAGGTACTCTCGGCGTGGGCGTCCCCTAGAGTTAGTCCCCTCGGTCATACCCTCCATTATGGCATGCGAGAGGCCTTCTTGTCGTATTATATGACCGATCCATCTTGCACGCCTTTCGGACAAGGTTCTGAGCAGGTGCATTTATTAATACTTATACATACATCCTTATTAATACTTATTTCATAATACATCCTTATTAATACTTATTTCAAATATACCCCTTTTTTACTCTAGTTTACTAACGATCAATTGACTGTATTTGTAGTGACGACGTGTGGCTACGCCATTTCCAGCAAAGAAGCCATTTTGAACAGGCCTGACATCGGTAGGAACTTCCCGGGACTAGAGTGTTCCTACAACATTGTTCCACACAATCGTCACGTCACACAGATAAGGATAGATTTGGAGATCTTGACCCTGTCCCAGCCCACAACGGTAAGACATTTTTTATCGTATTCTATTGCAAAAATCGATAACCGGGATACCAGTGAAGAGTCAAATAAGACTATTAAGGATTATTCTCCCTTCTTGTACCTACCAAACCTTTGCCATAAGACATACCCACGATAGGTGTTGTTACAAAAAACTACAATTTTACACCTACGTTACAAAACTTCTTGCAATAGGTAAATAATAAATTTCAAACATTTGGCAACCCGGTCGTATCAGTTTTCTTATTTGAAAAACTTTAATGGTTTAAGTACGAGAAATCTTCAGTCTCAATTAAAACCACGGGTTTGTTGTACGACTAAAAAGCGTGGTATGAGGTGTCATGTTCAATCGGAAGCTAGCTAACATTATTTTATGCCATCCTGTTCTCCAAATCCAGTCATTATCTCTCATACCCCAATTTGTTGGTCCTTCGAGCCGGATAATTCAAGAAAAAAATTCTATTAGTTTGCTTTGGATTCTTGATCACGCAAAAACGGATTATTTTTAATAAATGATAAGTTAAAATAATATTTAATAACTCTACAAAATTTCAGCATTTGAATTCGGTAATCAGTCGATAGTTACAGTTAGTTGTTATTCGATATATAACATTACATAGATACATTACATTACATAGTATTGCTACATTTTTTCTGTACTAAAATAATATACATTTGTCAGATATACCAATACAATGGATAATTTATTTGAGAAAGGATTTCGATATTTAAAATAATTTTTGATCAATTTCACCAGAAAAAAACAATTTAAGTTTACTATGGGACACGGACACACCCCAAATACTCTTATTTTGGTTTATCTCTTCAGTGGGGATACTATAAAAATATTTATTTTTTATTTAATAAAACAATAGTACATTTATTTCATTTTGATTTTCAGGATAACAACGACTGGAATGGAAACGGTGATGGAAATTGGGGGGGAAATGGAGGCTGGAACGGCAACGGAGGAAATGGCAACGGAGGATGGAATAATGGACACGACGGTTCTAACAATGGCGGTAGCCATGGAGGCAATGGCAACGGAGGATGGAATAATGGTAACGACGGTTCTAACAATGGCGGTAGCCATGGAGGAAATGGCAATGGAGGATGGAATAATGGAAACGACGGGTCTAACAATGGCGGTAGCCATGGAGGAAATGGCAACGGAGGATGGAATAACGGAGGAAATAATGGTAACGGTAACAATGGAAACGGTGGATGGAATAATGGAGGAAACAACGGTGAAGGCAACAATGGCAACGGCAATAATGGAGGCTGGAACAATAATGGTGGCAACAGCAATTGGTGGAATAATAACAACGGAGGTAATAATGAGAACGGTGGATCGAACCATGGCCATAACAATGGCCCCATCACAACTCCTTCCACCCCTACTACTAAGTCCGGCACTGGCAATGCTTTCCGTTCCAGCTCTAAACACCTAAGGTACCGCAGAGCCGTTGAAGACGGAGAAATCGAATCTGACTATGACGAGGAAACCTTCTTTAGAAACGGAGGACTCGGAGATGTAGTACAGACCAGAGGTAGCTTTGGTGGGGAGTACGATGATGGATGGAACGCTGAAGTAGTAAATTCCGAAGATTACAATAAATGGAACAGCGATCGTTTTGGTGCTGATGATCTGAACCCTAAAGCAAGACAAGGTACACCAACCCCAACAACCACCACAACAACCACCACACCAGCCCCAACACACCCAACACCAACCACAACAACCACCACAATAACCACCACACCAACAACCCGCAGACCGAAACCTGACAATAACGGAAACAACGAAAACAATGGAAATAACGGCAACAATGGAAATAACGGCAACAACGGAAATAACGGAAATAACGGAAACAACGGAAACAACGGAAACAACGGAAACAACGGAAACAACGGAAACAACGGAAACAACGGAAACAACGGAAACAACGGAAATAATGGCAATAACGTAAATAACGGAAACAACGGAAACAACGGAAATAACGGCAATAACGGAAATAACGGAAACCATGGACACAATGGAGGCGGGTGGGGTAATGAAAACGGCAACGAAAACCATCACCATCAAGTGAGTTCTCCCATTAAATTAAGATTTTTTGTTGATTTTTCAAATCATTTCAGTGAAAAATGTAATTTTTCTTCAGTGCAAACATTTCATCGTTAAGCTTATCAATTTTTCCTTCACTGACCAGGGGAATGTCACTAATCTAAGAGATCTAATTTGATTTATTGTCGACATTAATTCCTCATAATTTTAAATAATCTTTAATACCTCTTTTTTTCTGCGCACCAACATTGGACCAAAAAAAGATATTTTTTACCAACATTGCCCATAACTACCTTTATACTAGCACATCCATATTCAGCAATGGCGGGTTATAGCTCTAATCATCTTTTGACCCTTTTGCTCTAAATTTGACCCCTGTAACATTCAGTGATTCACTTTGACTGATTCAGCCCGTCGTTGAAGTTGTAATGAATAAATGTAACTTTAGTCCTGTGTTATAAGAGGTTATGTTTCCCAGGTATACAAGTGCCAGCACGATTTGTTTGAGGTCACCAACTATGTCGATTCCCGCACTATCATCCCTCATCTCTGCGGAGAGAATTCTGGCCAACACTGTGAGTACCCACCTACCTAATAAATACTAATAATATTAACGAAAAATGTCAAACAGAAGGAGATTCAGTCGCATCTATGAATTGAAGAACCCAGGGCCCATTAAATTCGGATGGAATCTTGCAATCATGTATAAAGATTGCAGCCAAAAGCAGGTTTAGTTCTTCTGATCTTTTTGTACATTACAAATGTCGAATTTAAGAAATATATTCTTGTATTTTTTGTTAAGAATGTTTTACAGTAGACTGCAAGTTAACAAATGACAGGAACAGATAGCGGGAAACATTCACAGACAATAAAATATACAAGTAAAATATTATCAAATTAGAGAAATCGAATCATGGATTGTTTTTTTATCTTGTTTGTTTATTTTCCAGTCTACATTTCCCTGGACTCGTTCAAGACCAGTGGGATCAGGATAACGCTGAAGATTGCGGACAGGCAGCACGACGACAACCTTGCCACCCCCAATTGGAGGATACGAATCCGGCAGATCGAAGACAGGGGAAAGAGGTTTGCTCCCTTTCCATTATGTATGATTTATGAGTGACTTGTTCTGATCATCTATACGAAATTACCCACAGAAAATAATCTACTCACAAATACAATAATCCAATTTCATAGTGGATTTGAAATCGAAGTGTACAATTTATCCAGTCCAATTACAACCGAGGAAGCGTAACGAGCGACTACTTACTAATTTACTTATTTTGTGTTCAAATAAACGACATTATCACACAATTTCTGTAATTTACTTCTGAAGCTAAGGCCATTCGCCATGGATATACTCACACGCAACTCGAGTTTCGTGCGCGTACTATTTTGCTAGTGTTCGTAAACACGACGCGTCGTGTTGACTACGGGTTTGACTTCAGTTGAACGCTACTTATAGTGCCGGTAGGCTACGCAAGTTGCATTATCATCCACTACTCGTTTAACAGAAATGGCGTCCATATGAATTCAATGTTAAATTAGTTCAGAAGGTGGGAAAATATTAATGTATCTATAATTTACCGGAATATGTAAGAAAACATTTAGCTGCGAAAGCTTTTAAAAATTAGATTGAGCTTTTTAAAATTGAATAATTTTGGCATAATTTTTATGTAGTTTCTTGGCGGTGACGAAGGCCCAACAATTAATATTTATTTCGTGGTATGGGTGGTAAAATATTTTTTTATATAATTTTTTATACTTATAATAAAGATACTCGTCATTAGGACTATATTATCTTATAAATTACTTGACATTGTATTAACTCCAAGTTGCGTTGGCTGCACGTGGAAAATTATCAAGTTCCGTATATTTCAGTTAGCACAGTGTACAGAAACCAGCACTAAAGAGTAGCATATCGGTTGGCTACTTGTAGTTGCGTCACGGCCACGTAGTTTGTAAGTATCTCTGTGTACAAATGACCTAACCCCTTTAAAAGTCTTTGTAAGTTTGCCTAACTCAATAACACTCCATATTGTGATTTATTTTCTTCATGACGTGAACTGATCTCCCATTTGGGTAACATCAACCAAATGCATATTTGAGAGACGTGAACTGGTCTAACATTTCATTAAGATTCATTGATTATGTATTTGAGTGACGCGGGCTAATCACATACGTCTGATTTTTCAGGAGCGTAAAGGACCAAACCATCATCTCTGGAGTCAGCAGTCAGTTCGTAGCTGTCTCGGGAAGACATTCATCGGATGACGAAGAACTCTTAGGTAAATAACACACACTCTGCCGAGGCTACCTAAACGTAAAACAAAATTCAGAGGAAATCATTTGCAGACAAGCGTTATGCGTCCTTGTTTCTTCCTTTATTTTGTGAGCCCTTCGCCGTCACCAGTTATGAGGTACTAAAGGGGAACTATTCTTGTTGAATCTGAAACCGTCAGTATTGTCCTGCATGAGGTTGACCTTTGCTTCATTGGATATGCAGCTTGATGTACTATACTTGATTATACAAATTGATAATTTATTGTTAAAAACTTTATATTCTGGGATACAGTATTTATTAATGCATATCGGTTTATATTGTCAAATAACAAGCATTTGGTTCTGACCCTATTCAATTTCAAAGTTAAATAAAGTGGTTCTATTGGAAAAGGTTTTCAAATGGCTCATTTAAAGTATTTTCTTATTTTGAAGAGGTTCGATGTTTTTTGCAAAGACCTGTGATAAGCACTCTGGTCGCAGTATTCAATTGTGCATTTCTCTGATGACCGATGACTGCCACCTGCAACCTGTCTAAGGAACAACATCCCAACCAACTAGAGAAGCTATAACTGTACCATGCCATTGTTTGTTGCAGCTCCCGCCGGGTGTCTGCAGTACCATCCCGAGAGAACTGGAACTTTTGAGTCCTTCAACTATAACTCTGGTAAAGGACCCTATCTGCCCAAACTGCGCTATGCCATCTGCTTCAAGAGGACATCATCCGTGTGCGGAGTCAAGTAAGTGACCGTAATTAAAATGGAGGAGAAGACAATGAACGAACATTTGAACCAACCGAAGATCGGGATGGCAATGAATTTGAAAATAGGGACAAGGGATCATATTTGGTGATTGTAGAGGTCACCTGTACATGCTACGGGCTATTAAATGCCTTAAGGTACTTTGGATACCATGCCAAACTGAGAACTCAAACCTGGGGAAGCTCATGATCTCTGGCCAAGTGGAAGGCAAGCGAAGATCACTAACCAAGTATCTCGATCCTCAGCAATAAGGACTCAAGAAAAAGGAAACAATTACCACTTTCCCCGTTCACTGAATCAATGGACGAAGTAAATCACATGTGTCCAAGTTTATTGATCTAACCATTCGTTTAACTTTGTTCCAGACTGATGGCTAGAAAGTTCCAGCTGTCGAGCTTGAGCAACGACAACAACCAGGTGGACTCTGACTGCGAAGCACCCGGCCGCGATAACCGCAAGGGCGACTATCTGCTGATCCCCGATGGAGTATCGAAGCTCGGCCGCCGCGGGACCAAGTGGTGCGGCAACAGCGCGCAGCACTCTGTCGTGGCATGTAAGTGCATCTTGCTTGGTTACTTTACATCGATAGTAATGACCGTTGGCCAGATTATGTCTTGCAGACTGCTTCATGACCCAGACAAGGATCCCGTCTACAGGAATCAATTTAGATAATGGAATTAATTTTTCTGTACCTTTCCTATTTTTGCACACTTTTTTTTCTATCAGTATTCAAAGAAAAACTGACGTCATTTATTTTCGGCACCGGGGTATAACCAGATCAGGGACTCGTTTTTGTGTTCTCGACTATGGAAATATTTACCCTTTTTTGTTTCTTCCCTCTCACAGCAAGGATATCTTTAAGACCAATCTGACTCTGGGTAAATATTTCTTAGAGTAAATTGACATGTAGAAATACATTACCTATGTTCTTTCACTCGGCAATCGGTTTTTTTTCCTCCAAATTGTTAAAAAATAAGATTAACGACCACCGGAGTATGATAAAAAATTTAATTTTCAAAAATACTTTAGATTTTTTTACATGAGCGTCACACAGTCGACCTTGAGGAATGAAAAATTCCTAAGTTCATGTGTCATCTTTGGGGCTTCTGTGTGGAGGGTCTCATTTTAGGCAAAGCAAGGAGAGGAAGTTCTGAAGAGGATAAGAGTGGGTAGGAATCTGGGAGTCAGTGTGTCCAGGAAAGACGGACGAATGAAATCTCTCTTATCCCTCCCAATGCGATGCAAGGTGATCAAGGCCCAGTATGTGGGCAAACGCATCTGATGCCAAAACTTACACAAACCGCAAGATGTAAAGGTTTATTCCCCTTTATCATTAGAGACGTAGTTCTATCCTATCTTCGTAATAATGATGTTATTTTTTTTATTGCAGTTGCACCACCAGGACCTCTGTACGTGTTCTTCAACAGTGATAAGTACATTTCTCGGAACGGCAGAGAGGTTGGCTTCAAAATGTCTTTCGCTGTCCTTAACAACTGTTAGAACTGTTCATTAGTTACTACAGTATATTTGCTCTTTATTTGTATGAATACAAGATCCTCTTTATAAAATTGTTCGAAGTAAGAGAAAGAACATTTAATTTACCCAAGGGCCCAAAAGTGAGCCTTGGGGGAAGCCATTTATTGGAACTTTCAATGAGATTGTTATAAAAATTATGAAAGTTTATTTATTTGTTAAATGTGTTAAGGAATGAATGATTGTAAAAGTAGGCTATATAAGAATAAGGTCAAAAAATATTTGTTAAAAATTTCATAAACTTTGGTTCTCCAAAAATATTTTAGAAATTTCCACAATAATTTAAAGACAGTGTATCTTAGATCCTATTGAGCAAAAATTATCTTGTATGCAAATGAAGGTATGAAATATTTATAAAAGCGTAATGATAAATTGTTTTAGTTTTAAGTTAATAATTTATTGAAATAAAATAAAATATTTAAATGATATTTTCATTATTTTTCTTTTCCATTTATCCATTTATTATTAATTTTTTTAAATGTTTAAAAAAAATCAGTTTTCATTAATATTAAATAACGGTAGAACATTTTCCGCACATTTCAGAGTGGTAGATCGTTGTGATATACCGCCATCTAGATTCGAAGCGTTGCTTAACAAGGCTTTTGCCATTTTTGATGGTGACCAGATCTGAATAGCCAGGTTCTTCTCAAACTTCCTATTCCCCATTTCCTTCCCCTCCTCACTCGCTTCACCTCCAAACATCTTTCGATTGGTACTCTAGCAATCTAACATGCTCTGTAAATTTGGGACTATTACATCAACAAATTCACATAAAAACCTGATAGGGTCGGATATCAATATGAGCTCAGTAAAAAAATACTCTCTCGGATTCTCTCGGAACATCTCCTAACACCGCAGTGGGATGGATGAAATCATTCACCCGTCACTCCTGGACCCATTGACCCTCAGATTCCTAACCACTCCTCATTTCTATTTATCTATAATGTAAAAACTTGTTACTCTCTTTTGTTTTTCTGTATTGTAAACTTTTTCTTGTATTACACATCTGTAAATTTCTAATATTAACTTACACTATATATTATTATTTTTATGCCTTCTGCAATTTAAAAACTGGTTTCAGTTTAATTTATTTTTACTTTTTCTCTTTTATTATAATATAATATTTCTTACTTACTTTTATACCTACCATTTTTATAATGTTAATTGCTATAAGTTTATATTTCTTATTTAAACATACATATATATCACTGTATAATATACTTATTATGTAAAAGCCCATCAGGGCGTTGAAAATTAATAATAAATAACCTTTTTCTTCCCAGAACATCTTCGCCTTCCTTTCCAAAAGAGACCCTCCACACAGAACCCTTAAAGATGAGATAAGCCCTGAGGTAAATTATTTTCTTCAGGGCCTCCTCTATGAAGCTATTGTAAAAAAAACTTTAAAATGACAAAACAAGCTTCAAAGATTTCACACAAAAATTAATGGCTCCACTTAAAAAAAAAATCATCTTGAGGTTTTGATATATTCTCCGAAATAAATTCTAGAGAAAGCAGAGAATTTAAACATTTTTATCTACCTACATAAAAACAAGAACGATAATTTTTTTCTTAAATCTGAAATAATTTTTTAATAAAGTTGTTTAAGTTATTATATTCCATAGTTGCCTTAATTTTTAAAAATCCGAAACGAAACTTTTTCATAAATATGGAATAAGATCAACTGATCAATAAAATAATTTATTTATCTGATTAACCCATCAATTAAAAATGCTTGACTACGTTAAGATTCCCACATTATTTGTCAGGGCAAATTCGACAGTAGGTCCGACCTGTACACCGGGGTCGCAATCGCATATTTGTTTACACGCCTTCTTCGCTTACATCGTTAAGATTCTGAGTATATTTTTGGGGTATTGTGTCGTTTTAACTAAGGAACAAGTTAAAGTATCTATTACTTATTATACAAATACAATGCATTTAACTAAACATTATAGTACTATCTAGAAATAGAAATCTAGAAATTGTATATACAACTCCTAGGAAATGTATACAATTCCGAAGCAATTTAGGAAATGTATAAAATATTGTTTAAAAATTTTTTTATACATAAATATCCCCGGAAATGTATAAATTTCCTAGGAATTGTATATAATTCCAATATCGTATTAGGAAATGTATAAAAAGAAAGCTTTATTTGTTATATTCTTATAAAGTTAAACTTTCATTTGATAAGTAATCAGTCTGTTATTTAAGTAAGTAACATGGTTTGTGATGCAAAAAAGGGCCCCTTTTATAGCGCCTGCTCGCGTCAAGGCAAGAAAAACATCTCAGTTTTCAAGTAGTTTAGCGGCTACGCTAGGTTTGTGTAACATGATTTGTGATACAAAAGAACGCACCCCTATAAAGTTATATTATTATTAAATGTTTTACATTTCCGATTGCTATTTAGGAAATGTATAGGTTTCCTAGGAAATATGTCTAATATATTTTATTTCACACATTTCCGGGCGATTTTAGGAACTACATACATTTACTAGGAATTGAATGACGGATTACATACATTTCCGTTAACATATACAAATTTCGACAACCATATTACGGGCATTTGTCTAGTGTAATAGTCGAAAAGCATGTAAAAAAAACTGTATACAAAAATATTTTATGAATTAAAGAGAAAAAAAAAATTCAAGTTTTTCTGCATATAACACGTATGAAAAGTCAACGACCCGCCGCGCCGACGCATTCCGTTGATTATATTATCGTAATGCGATTATAGTGCACGACGCCTTACTTTTTTTCGTACAGGAAAAAAAATACAATAGGGTAACAGCGGGACAAATGGTCCCGCTGGTGAGTTTTGCTGATTACATAAAAATGTAACAATTAAAATTATTTCTTTAATTTATAAGTAACTAATACCCGGCATGGGTTGCAATGCCACTTAAATAAACAAATTGTTTCTCCCTGAGTATCTATTTATTTATTTATTTATTTATACTGGGTTTTTACAGATGTTCGCACTTACGTGAGAACATCCAATTATAAAAACTCAGTTATTGTACAAATAGAGACATACAATTACAAACAATCTTCAATTACATACAATTAAATACAGGTACATACAATTAAATACAGATACATACAATTAAATACAGATACATACAATTAGAAAAACAGAAAAGTCACAAATAAAAAAATAAATAATAATAAAAATAAATTAAAAATAATACAAAATTTTATACAAGCTCCTCAAGTAACATATATTACAATGGGAGACAAGAGACATTGGAATCACGAGAGGCATGCAAAGAGAGACAATTGACACAATATAAATAGTTAAACATAATTTTTTAACAGCGCCAGAACTTTTTTCTGAATCCGTACACATTATCGACGAAAATATCTACTTCGGCACACTCTATCTTGTTATATAGTCGACACATCTGGGTCAGAGGGCTAAAGTAGGCTATATTATTTTTAAATGTATTCAGGTGAAAAGTGTTATGGCGTCTTAAACAATGGGAATTGGGGACATTTATTTCAATATTGCTAAGACATATGTAGTATCAAGATGGCCGTGAATGATTTTATGTAAACATATTAGAGCTGTCAATTGCCTTCTTGTTTTAAGTGCATCAATCTTGAAGTAATCACGACGTACGTCGTATGATCTAAGATGGTCGTGTAGTCCACATTTAAAGGATAACATTCGTATCCTTTCCCATTCGTCCCCGTTCCCCTACCGCCTCCTCTTCCCCTTCCACGTCCCTTTCCCCTCCCGCGTTCAATAATGAAATATATACAAACCTTTGCAAAAAAAAATATATATTTAGCAGGTAAGTAGTGAAATAGTTCATAATTTATATTCATTCCCAATGTACGTTTGCTCCACTGTTACCCTAATTGATTCACTAAATCAAATCCCGTAACCAGCCGCAACCAGTCAGAAAAACGGATAACCGGTAACAAACAATATCTGATTCAGACAGCTCCAAACTTAATGGCCACATAAGTATAAGTGACAATTAAACAAATCAACAGAGTAATCCAATTCAAAAAAATAAGTGATACGTTGAACAAACTAACAGTTTATCTGGTAGTGGCAGTGCGAAAGATCTGTATATCTCGTTTTTTTATTTGTGATAATATACCTATTACGAAATTATACAATATATTTATAATACATTTTTCCCATTGAGTTTAATAAAACTCATTTCGGGAAGGACAACATTATACAATTATGAAAATTATTTTTACTCAAGAACGCGAATTTAAAGGGCAGTTCAATGAAAAGTACATAGATATTAAAACAGACTCGGCACACTTGATACAGTTAGTTGAAGAATATTTCATAAAAACATTTAGAAAGTTAAATAAAACTTGCTAAATATGTCACTAGTTAATAAAGCTGCTAAAGATGGTTCCATGTCTAATCGGACTATGAGATCTCAGCGTCTGAATTCCCATAGTAAATTTATTCAGACACGATACTTCCTCACATGATAATTCATCACATCATAACTCACATTAACCTACCCTTCAATTTCCCCCCCCCCCCCCCTCCCCCCTCCTTACCACCCTCACCTATCCTAACTTAACCTAAGGTTAAAAACCTGATCTCAGCGTCTGAATTACCATAGTAAATTTATTCAGACACGATACTTCCTCACATGATAATTCATCCCATCATAACTCACATTAACCTACCCTTCCATTTCCCCCCTTCAGTTCGTCTTTATCCAACAGATCAAAACGCGAATCGGGAGAAATCGGCTTTTTGAGAACATTTGCATACTTAATTCAATTTCACGAAAAATGGTCTGTTGGACAAAAACGAACTAGAGCAACAAAATGTATAAAATCCAATGTTTAATCATGACTATTTTATTTTTAATCTATCGCATGTGTTCTTTTGGGATGAAATTCACACATACTTTAGAGTACTCCTTCATGGCGAGACCCTCCCAGTTTCCTTGTCAAATGCAAATCAACAAACAAAACAAATAGGTTATGATTAGTAAAAAAACCAACCCGGTTCGTGTTAATCTAGTGAGCAGGTTTTGTTTGCGAAAAACGTGGATTACTGTTACCATTTCTTTGCGGTCACACAAGACAAATTAATCTCTTCACAGGAGATTATAAAATAGCATGGGCTTCCTCCAACACATCCAGTCTATGGACTTATCTATTCCTGGACAGTGTTAAGATTTTAGATATTATTTATTTAACCGTGTCTATTTTTGATTAGAAACTTTTCCAGTGAAAACAAACTTTTTCTCTAGTTAGAAATATTCAGATAGGCTTTAAGATGCCGCTGAATAATTTTGAAAAGCTGTCGATGATTTTGAGTAGTGTTTTCTTGTTTAGTTCGGTTTTGAATTTGGCTCATGCAGACACTAGTATCTGGGAGTCCTTCAGACGAGGAAAAGGTAAGAATTTTTGTTTAATTATGGTTTGTGCTACCTCCTTGGGATTGAGTGCACTTTTCCACAGGTTTTCCAATTTTTGTGTAAGTACTTGTTTAACATAATTTTTTAATCTAAAAATGTCAAAATAGGTGGTAAATGCTACTTTGCTGACTTCTTAAACGTCTAAGGATTTCGGAGTATAATGTTCTTAAACGGTTATCTTTTAAATTCCATGATATTCGTACTGAAATGCTTAATGGGCCGCTCTTCCAATTTCTACCGATTTCTGACACGTTTTCCTTAAACGTTTGAAGTTTTTAAGCTCTTAAAAAAATATATGTTGTTCTTTAAGATAGTATCTATACATTTCCCACGCCGAAACGATAATTATTTGAAATTCCTCGATATAAATAAATCGCAAAGAATGCTCCAAAAATTAATATTAACACGTTTTTTTCTGTTATTTTACAAGTTATATGTATGAAAAAAATCATAATGTTTCTTTAAGATGCTACTTGACACAGCCCCCAAGAGATTTTTGCTCTTTTTCAAACCAGTCATCTTTTATTAAACATTTTCTCAATGTTCGCATGAATTTTATGGTTTTTAATGTTAGCGCGCTCGCTCTCACGTTCGTATTATCGTATCTCTCCATCTTCTTCTTTTTGAGCGGCGTAGCGCGCCCTTAAGACGATAGACTTCGCTTTTCGGCCCATACAAAAAGGACGCCCGGGAAAAAACACTTTTCTACATCGAAAATTGCACAAAATGAATATATTTTTTTTATACTGCCTTTTAGAGGGTGAAAACTATGTCGGTATGTTTTCGAATTTTTGATGCGTTTCGTATTAACGTAAACATTTACTGTCAAACATGTACGATTTATCAAAAAATATTATTTAAGGAAAAAGTGCTGTTAACTCAACTCTCATAAAGAATTATAAAATTATAAAAAGCTACCGACGTAGGTTCTTCTTTCTAAATAATATATATTTTTTTAAATTTCAATTTCGTGAAATTTTCGGTGTAGAAAAGTGCATTCTCCATAAACCCCTTTTCGAGCGATTTCTGTAGGTAAATTTGAGCGTTGTCTCATTCGCACATTTCGCATTCGCGTGTATTGTAAGTGTAGGTGAGCTTATTGTGAGCGGGACAGAATGACAGACGCGGGTGTTCCGCGTGTCGTTTAAAGTCTAGCCTCTTAAGATGATAGACTTCGCTTTTCGGCCCATACAAAATGGACGCCCGGGAAAAAACACTTTTCTACATCGAAAATTGCACAAAATGAATATTTTTTTATACTGCCTTCTAGAGGGTAAAAAATATGTCGGTATGTTTTCGAATTTTCGATGCGTTTCGTATTAACGTAAATATTCACTGTCAAACATGTACGATTTATCAAAAAATATTATTCAAGGAAAAAGTGCTGCTAACTCAAATCTCATAAAGAATTATAAAATTATAAAAAGCTACCGACGTAGCTTCTTCTTTCTAAAAAATACATATTTTTTAAAATTTCAATTTCGTGAAAGTTTTGGTGTAGAAAAGTGTATTCTCCATAAACCACTTTTCGAGCGATTTCTGTAGGTAAACTTGAGCGTTGTCTCATTCGCACATTTCGCATTCGCATGTATTGTAAGTGTGCGTGAGCTTATTGTGAGCGGGACAGAATGACAGACGCGGGTGTTTCGCGTGTGGTTCAATAACTAGCCTCTTAAAGATTGGTGCACTTTAAAAACCATTCAAGGCAATTTCGAACCAAAAGACACGTTAGTTTAAACTCGGTTTTCCTATTGAAAACATTAACTTCATTCACTTGATAAAAGAAATAAATTTATTAAGACTTTCAGATCGAAAAATTATATTAGATTTAATATTTATGTTTAAAATTGTAAATGGTAGTATTGACAGTCCTGATTTAATTAACCACATTGAATTTCATATACCCGCGGGAGCTACCCATTTGAAAATCCTGTTTAAATGCAACAATACCAGCTTGTACCTAGGTTGCATGAAGTTAGTAATAGATAGGCAGATGAGGATATATTTAACTGCACGAAAGGTAGATAAGAGATGGTGTCAAATATTTTCAATCAATATTAATTTAATGAAAGTCTACCTTATTTGTACTACAGAATTTGTATGTCCTTGTATCTCTGCATCATTACACAATTAAATGCCACAATTAATTGTTACTAGCAGTGATGCTGCTAGTTGCTGCTAGTCCCTGCGGGCGGCTTTTCGTTCTGCTTCGCCCAGTTTAAGTGTTGATGACTATTTATAAGGCATCACCCTTTTGAAAAACTAACTACTATTAACATTAAACTACAGAATACTTATATTTAATAGGTAGATATATAATAGTAGACATTCTTACATTAAGACCGTGAATAACGAGAGGAACATAAATCTTCTTACTATTGAATGAAAGCGAAAAATGTTTCTTCTTCTTCATACTTTTTTCCCTAAAAATAGTATTATAGATGGCGCCACTTTCGTTTGCAAATCGCGTGTGAGCGAGTGATAAGTGTGAAAAATGCACGTTCACGGACGAGTCAGAACGGTTTCCATACAGTGTTCCTTAATTTGAACCTTACGGGCATTACCGTATTAATATACTTCGATTCTTTTTTCAAAATTATTTCTAACTAGCTTACTGCCCGCGACTTCTTCGCGAGTAATCTATTTTCTTTTCTAGGTCCCATCTACGTTTATACCAAAATTCTTAACATATTTATTTAAAATATCTATAATTCTTGATTCGATTCAAAGCATTAGGTGAGAACTTCAAATAAATTCACTAATTTAAATATTTTCTAAAATAGAATTTTGATTTAACAATCATTGTTTTGCAAAATGTCATTCGCAAATTTTGACATTTTCTATTAAAAAAATAATTATTATTTTCAATATATTGAAAATAAATAGCTAGCTTTATAAATTATAGCTTATATGTTATTCTGATGTATGAGCAATATTATTGTAAAGTTTCATTAAAATCCATTCAGTAGTTTTTGCGTGAAAGAGTAACAAACATACATACATCCATACAAACTTTCGCGTTTATAATATTAGTATAGTAAGAAGTAAGGTAAGATATTTTCTTATGATTTTAACTGTGATTTTTTTGTTGTACATATAAGGATTGTTTATAGTATATTTATACGGTGGATATTAAATAAATAAATAGTAAATCATTAATTTACCGTCCTGCAATTCCAGGCATACTTATAGAAGCTACACAAGATAAAACACCGCAAACCTCGAAAGATGCTTAGGTATTAGTACAGCAAAGAATGAACATTTTACCTTCCATCTTTAATTTTTTTATTATTATTGTATAAAGCATAGCGTACAATGGAAATTTATCCCCGCTAAGCTACTGCAAGTAGCTCGATAGCAGTTTAATTACAGTAATACCTATTTATAGAAGTAGAACCGTGTAAAACACCGCAAACCGAAATGTTCTAATAAGTATCATTAATAATGTATGCTAATATATAAAGGGGCAACCTGGTAAATCATACATAATAAAAACTCATAAGAGGGTTTCTCACCATCCTCCTTATAGCTTAACCATACTACAACGAATATTATTAAAAACAAAAATAAAATACTTGCAATAGGTAGAAAACTCGGCCAACTTATCCAATATATAGTCACTATTCGTAGGTTCGAGTACCGAATTATAAATTCCAACTTAATAAATAAATAAACCGTAAATCGTAAATCGAAAATATTCGTTATTAGGGTAGATAAGCTATTGGGAGAATGGTGAGAAACCCCCTACGACTAATTGTATTTCCTCTAATATGGACTTTAACTGCAACTGTGAAGCTTCGGAATGTGTGAACAACATCAAATATTTAGGTGTTATCATAGACAATCATCTTATGTGGAAATATCACATCGACAACCTTTCAATTAGGGTAAGAAAATTGATTCACATTTTCTTTGCATTACGTTACATAATTAAACAAAAAGACCTAAGAAAAATATATTTCGGACTGTGCAACCCCATCTTAACCTATGGTTGTATTAGCTGGGGAGCGTCAGGAAGAACAATTTTATATCCGCTTGTGAAGGCCCAGAAATTCATAATTAGAGTCATTATGCGTAAACCCTGTAGGTTCTCAAGCGATGAACTCTACAAAAAAATTAATGTTCGCGATGTTCGTCTAAACTTCATAAAACAGGTTATTTCATAAATCTAGAAAATTTTAATAAAATTTATCATAAATATAGTAGGTACAAGAAGTCACATTAGAAAGGATCTCGTGATCCCAGGGAGCAAAACGGCAAACTATCAAAATACGTATACATATCTGGGACCAAAATTATATAATAAACTTCCCCTCAGATTTAAATATTAAAAAATGCAAAATGTCCGACATCGGTTCAATAATAACAATAACTTAATGGTTGATCTGCTTGGGTATGAAGGAGTCCGAAAAACTATTATTAGAAGGTTGCGTGTTCAGATCACGTCGGGGTCACCAATGTGGTGTCGGGGTCACCAATGTGGTTGGGAATTGGCCACGAATGTGGTGATCAGAAGGTGTCGGGATCGAATGAAAGAGTGATTCGTCGTAGATATGTTTATTGCATCTCAGGAGAAGCACTGAGAGCCAAATTTAAATGATACAGTAATGATTCGTAAAATAACAAGAGAGAGAGTCGAACGGACGGTTGATAGTAGGATGGGTACGCGGCTTATGTAGGCTAAGCGCGTTGCGCGCTACCCCGTCGTGGTGGCGCTGTCATCGCAGTGGCGTGATTGGTAGGGTTGTCACAAATGGGAAGATGGAAGGCAGGGTTGACCCCTACAATATAATATCCCTTAAAACTATACATGGTTACCTATTAATGGCATTTTAGTAAAAACTTATTATATATTTAATAAAAAAATAAATTGCATTTGGCATTTCACAAGCATAAACATCCTTAGAACAGGCAATCTGTCTAATTAGTAGATAACTAATATCGATCTAACAAAACGTAATAATACTTGTACTCATTTTAAATATATTCTCTTATTATGTAATATTATTACTGTTATTTTTGCGTTAAATGTATCCAATGTAAAAAATAAATAAAATAAAATATTGACATTAGATCACTCGGATGTTTCGTCTCAAAATTTACCGAACACTATATCGACGTCCCGACTGCAGTACCAAGGTGTCACCTGTCCCCACTCAAAAAGACACCCTAAATGCTGAGCTACGAGACAATCTTCAAAAGGGGCTAGGATAAGAATAAGAATTTGAATCACCATTATTATTAGCACCCTTAAGCCCTGTTCTGACTGGGCGAGTATTTTAGTCGAGTAGCTAATACATTAGTAACTAAACGTGTTCGAACGCCACACTTTTAGCAGAGTAGGCTAGTCAGCTCTTTAGTAGATTGAATCCATTTGGTTCTATTTTTCGGCTAGTAGAGTCCCCCTCCACGCGTCCCTGCGCACTGACATGCGCAGTTCATTCGTAGACGCAGACACGCGCGATATGTCGTCCCGTTGGAGCGAAAATGCTACTCTAAAATTCTTTATTTTTGTGGCTATTAATCTATTTTAGTGTCCATTGTCCATAGTTTATTTATTTTCATCTCAATAATTTATTCTTCCAACTATTCTAAAATAAGCATTACTATCAGCGAATTTACCTTATTGCTTTGCAGTCCGTCATGTCGCGACGCGCCGCTTACTAATGAACTCTACTTGACAGCAGTGCGAACACTTTTTGGTGAGTTAAGTAGCGAGTTACTCGCCACTCGACTTACTACTTGTCAGGTGCGAACAAGGCATTAGTCTTGTTATTATTGAACATAAATACGTGTCATACTTGCAAATTGATTGTACCCAAGATAAAGACTAATTGTATTCACCATGTTAAATTTGCCCACTTTATTTAACAATATCGTCTCAAAATGCTATAAAAAGGTAGTTTTTTATTTTGATATCAGATATAATAAATAAATTAGTTCTTTGAAATATATTTATAAAAATATAAAATCATCACCTTTGCCACGAAAATTAAGTTTGAAGTTAATGTTTGTTCCAGGTCTGTTCTCTGACGACTCGGGCCAGGTGTGTGTTGGTCTGGACCAGGCCACCAGGGGGGTGTGCATGACGCGCAGGAACTGCGGCAAGCAGGGGGGCAGTGTGGTGGGTTACTGCGGGGTCACCTCCACCTGCTGCTCGCGTGAGTACTAACCTAATCCTCTAACAACCAATTATACCAAATCTGTCTTGTCACACATTCCTTGCTTCATTGAAATCCGTGAATCCTCTTATTCACACTTTTCTGTTATTCTGAGTGTTCACATGACCTGATTCAAGTATTTTATTCAATTTGTCACCCGTCTTCCTCGGGCATCCCCAACTTCTTCTACCATTCTCATTAGATTAATATATTCTACTTATACTATTTTCTCCGTTTTTCTGCTCCAGATATTGTTGGTCTAGTACAATAAAGATCAAATTCGACGGCCCATTATTAAAATTATTAATGTTCAAAAGTATTGTTTTGAGATGATCAATATTTTGATTTAGCGCATATCTAAATACGTATGCAAAAAATTCAAATTTCAACAATTTTCACTGAAATTTCTACATTATGTCAAATGCAAATCCTTGTTTTTTCAAATAATCTCGTCAGTTTTTAATCGAAAGAATTCGAAATATTTTGTATGAAACTGGGTTCATCTAAATATTTGGATATTAACGAAACATGTTTTTCGACTCTTAAGGAGTCAAACATTTTTATTATTGTTTGTTGTTGTTTAAAACTGGGAAAATTCTTGTGATAACCAAATCGTATTATAATAGTTTTTCGGACTGGCTTTCGTTTAATACTGGGATATCGAATTGACTGTATTTGCAGTGACGACTTGCGGCCATACCATATCCAGCAAGGAAGCCATTCTGAACAGGCCAGACATCGACAGAAACTTCCCAGGACTAGAATGTTCCTACAACATCATTCCACACAATCGCCACGTCACACAGATCAGGATAGATTTGGAGATCTTGACCCTGTCCCAGCCCACAGCGGTAAGACATTTATTACAAATGATCGTCGTTACAAACTTTATTTTACTTCTTATATGTTCATTACGAATATTGATATCCCGGACACCAGAACGTAATAGGTAACCCCAAGAAATGTGATCTGCAATTCAGATCAAATAATTCTTTTCCATTCCCAGACCCCAGACAGGCCTCAGAACGGAATTTCGATACTTACAATAATGTTTGAACAATTTCATTAGAAGAAAACAATTTCAGCTTACTTCGGGACGCGGACACGCCCAGAATACATACCGATGTACCTCTTTAGTAAGGTAACTAGGGTTACAAAAGTATATTTTTAAAATTAAAATCGATTTTCAGGACAGCAACGACTGGAATGGGAACGGTGGCTGGAATAACGGAGGAAACAACGGTAATGGCAACAATGGCAACGGCGGGTGGAATTCCAATGGCAATAATGGAGGCTGGAACAATAATGGCAACAGCAATGCGTGGAATAATAACGACGGAGGTTGGAATAATGGAGGTAATAATGGGAACGATGGATGGAACAATGGAAGAAATAGCAATGTTAACGGCACGTACCGCAGAGCCGTTGAAGAAGATGAAATCGAATCCGATTATGACGAGGAAACCTTCTTTAGAAACGGAGGACTCGAAGATGTAGTACAGAACAGAGGAAGCTTTGGTGAACGGTACAATTATGGATGGAACGCTGAAGTAGTTAACTCCGATGATTACACCGATCATTTTCGCACAACATCCACAACAACCACCGCATCAAACCCTACAACAACCACAACAACCACCCCACACCACACAACAACCACAAAAACCATCTCACCAGACCCCACAGCAACCACCACACCACACTCCACACCAACGACAACAACCACCGCACCAGAATCTACAACCACCACAACAACCACCACACAAGCCCCCACATCAACCACAACAACCATCCCACCAGACCCCACAATAACCACAACAACCACCACACCAGACTCCACATCAACCACAACAACCACCACACAAGCCCCCACATCAACCACAACAACCATCACACCAGACCCCACAATAACCACAACAACCACCATACCAGACTCCACATCAACCACAACAACCACCACACAAGCCCCCACATCAACCACAACAACCATCCCACCAGACCCCACAATAATGACAACAACCACCACACCAGACTCCACATCAACCACAACAACCACCACACAAGCCCCCACATCAACCACAACAACCATCCCACCAGACCCCACAATAACCACAACAACCACCACACCAGACTCCACATCAACCACAACAACCACCACATCAGCCCCCACATCAAGCACAACAATTACCACACCAGCCCTTGCAACAACCCAAGGAACAACTCACAGACCAAACCCCCACAATAACGAAAACAACTGAAATAAAGGAAACCATGGAAACAATGCAGGCGGGTGGAATAATGGAAACGGCAACGAAAATGATCATCCTCAAGTAAGTTTACTCATCAAAATTAGAGTTTTTTATGATTTTTTAAATAATTTCATTGACAAATGGGTAAAGAACATAAGGTGTGCAGTAGCACGTCTCTTTACGTGCAAAGGGGGTGAATTAATACTAGTTCTATGGAGCTCAATGGCTCATGACTTGCCGCAAGGCACTCACCAAATTCCGAACAACACTAGGGCTTTTGTTTTTGGTCTAACTATAGTTTAACCATCGATTCTACTTGGTGGGTGGTATGCCCTGTCGTTGGACCTGGTTAAAATGAATAAATATATATTTTATCATATGTTATAAGATGCGATGTTTCCCAGGTGTACAAGTGCCAGCACGATGTGTTTGAGGTCACCAACTACATCGACTCCCGCACCATCATCCCTCATCTCTGCGGAGAAAACTCCGGACAACACTGTGAGTTCCCACCTATCTAATAAATATCTACTAATTTTGAATCATTGAAGATAATATTAACAATTCGTTGTTAATAATAATACAAAATTAGACCGGTTGGGTAAACAATATACCACAAGCTGACAAGTGACGGGTACAGATGACGGTGAACATTCACAGGCAATAAAACAGTCAAGTAAAGCATTATCAAATTAGAGAAATCAACTCATGGACACTCATTCAATAATTATTGTTAAGAAATTAAGTTAGGGTTGTTATTGATTTTGTAATATTATTTAATTTAGTTAGGATTAAAAAAAAAGTGAAGTGTGGTTTGGATCATGGATTAGAACTTTAGTTTGTAAATTATAAAACAGATGGCAGGCGAGTAAGTTTTACCCCTTCCAACAGAACTGAAGTTAATATATTCGTTGTAAAACTTTTGTTAGTCTCTTCTGCATCAAGTTACCTAGAAAGAATATCAGTTCCGTTGGGGGGGAAATTCATTTCCTTGGGTTGTATTATTTCGGTGTCAATAAAAACTTTATACTTGTACGCAAAAAAACCAAATGTATTATTAAAAGATTCTCCTTTGTAACCTCCGAGTGAATCCTAAAACATTACAATAATATTATATAATGTTATATAATATTATTATTTAATGAATATCCATGAGTTGATTTCTCTAATTTCATAATGCTTTACTTGTCTGTTTTATATGATTTTCTTGTTTATTTATTTTTCAGTCTATATTTCCATGGACTCTTTCAAGAGCAGTGGGATCAGGATCACGCTGAAGATTGCAGACAGGCAACATGACGACAACCTTGCCACCCCCAATTGGAGGATACGAATCCGGCAGATCGAAGACAGGGGAAAGAGGTTTGCTCCCTTTCCATTACGTATGATTTATGGGTGATGTGATCTCATCAACAATGTACATTTAGCTACAGAGAATATTACAATTCATGCATTTTTTTCTTTATAACAATACTTCCTACTCATAAACAAAATCAATCAATTTCATAGTGGATTTGAAAACGAGTGCACAATTTATTCAGTGCATAATTACAACATAGAAAATTAACGAGTGTAACTACTTACTAATTTCCTTTTTAATTAGAACAACATAATCACACACTTTCTGTAATTTACACATACTAACTCTGTAACACCGCATGTTATGATTTATTTTTTTGCATGCGTAAACTGGTCTCCCATTTGAATAACATCTACTAAACGAGTTTTTGAGTGACGTGGGTTTTAATGATTGATATCAACTGATCGTGTATTTGAGAGACGTGAACTGGTTTTCCATTTCAGTAAAATTCATTGATTGTATATTTGAGTGACGCCGGTTAACAACACCTGTCTGTTATTTCAGGAATGCAAAGGACCTGGATGACTTCAACCGTCGGGATGAAACCATCAACGCTGGAGTTGGCGGTCTATTCGCGGCTGTCTCAGGAAGACTTCTTTCAGCTGATATTGATGAACAACTCTTAGGTAAATAACACACACTTTGCAGAGGTTCCATATACTCTTGCTGAATAACAAAATACAGCGGTCTCTACAGAAATCTCTTGACAAACATGTTTAAATCGCTCAAATTAAATATTTTCTTATTTTGAAGAGGTTCGAAGCTCTTTCCAAAGACCAGCGATAAGCAGCCTCGTCGGCAGTATTCAATTATGCATTTATCTGATGACCAATGACTACCACCCTATAACCTGACAATGAGGTAACAAGCAATACTCCCCAAGATCGCAACCCACCCCTTTGGCAATAACCCTTTCACTCAAACCATAATACTTAATGATTTATTGACTTTTATCTTGTTGAAGTTGTCTGCAATCAATACGCAAAGCTATACCTAACTGTACCATGCCACTGTTTGTTGCAGCTCCCGTCGGATGTCTGCAGTACCATCCCGAAAGAATTGGCACTATCGAGTCCTTGAACTATAACTCTGGTAAAGGGCCATATCTGCCCAATCTGCGCTATGCCATCTGCTTCAAGAGGACCTCTTCCGTGTGCGGAGTTAAGTAAGTGACTGTGGAAGGGTTAGTTAAAAGAAGAGGAATAAAAGTCGTTCGAACCAACGGAAGATCGGGATGGCAATGGCTTTGGAAATAAGAGACAGGGACCATGTTTGGTGATAGTCACCCGTGCACGCTAATAGCTGTTGAGCGCATTTGTTAGCAGTCTAGTTTGGCCACATATATAAACTGTCTGCTTGCAATGCGCCTCAAAGTACTTTGGACACTATGCTCGCCAAAATGAGAACTCAAACCTGGAGAAGCTCATGATCTTTCAGAAAGCGAAAGACAAGAGAAGATCACTAATCAAGTATCACGATCCTCAGCAATAAAGACTCAAAAAAGGAAACATTTACCACTAAATCAGTGGATGAAGTAAGCCACCTGTTTCCAAGTAGAATGTTCTAACCATTCGTGTAACTTTGTTTCAGACTGATGGCTAGAAAGTTCCAGCTATCGAGCTTGAGCAACAACAACAACCAGGTGGACTCAGACTGCGAAGCACCCGGCCGCGATAACCGCAGGGGCGACTATCTGCTGATCCCCGATGGAGTATCGAAACTCGGCCGCCGCGGGACCAAATGGTGCGGCAACAGCGCGCAACACTCTGTCGTGGCATGTAAGTGCACCTTGCTCGTTACTTTACATCGTATCAGTACCATGACTGTTGGCCAGATCTTGCAGACCGCTTCGTGACCCAGACAAGGATCCCGTCTATTATTATTATTATTATCGTCTATTATTTTTTATTCATTTTTCTGTATCTACCTGATCTTGCCTGTATACCTAACAGTTTATTTTCTGTTGGTATTCAATGAAAAACTAACGGCTTTGACCTTCGGCATCGTTGCTTAGCCTATTTTCATATTTATAGGTTCGGACTATGGAAATATTTACCGTCTTTTCTGTTCCCATCTCTCACAGCTCTCTCTTGAAGACCAAGGATCAATTCTGGCTTTCATTAAAAGTAAAACATAATAAACAAGTAGATTTACTTGGAGAAACATATTACTTATATTTTTTCTCTCGGCAATCGGCTCGTTTTTCTCCAAATTGTTAAAAACAAAGAGCGACTACAACAGGAGTACGAAGAATAGAAAAATGTTTTTTTTTTTTTTTTACATTAGCTCTACACGGATGGAAAATTAGGAATAAACAATAACTCAAGGTCTATGTCATCTTTGGGGATGTTGTGTGGAAGGACTTTTTAGGGAAAGGAAGGAGAGGAGTAAGATGTAAAGGTTTATTCTTAGTCTCGTAATATTAATGATGTTTTCTGTATTGCAGTTGCACCACCAGGACCTCTGTACATGTTCTTCAACAGTGACAAGTACATCACTCGGAACGGCAGAGAGATTGGCTTCAAAATGTCATTCGCTGCCCTTAACAACTGTTAGAACTGTTCATTAATTATTAAATCAAATTTCCCATTAATTTTGGTTGATTACAAGACTCTTTTTATAAAAATTGTTTTCAGTAGAAAAAGAACATTTATTACGAGGGCCCATAAGTGAGCCTTGGGGAAAGCCATTTATTGACACTTTCAATAAGAGTGTCTTTTTGGTTATAAGGATAAAAGGTTTATTAACTAACTAACTAACTAACCATCACGCCGTTTCCCCGCAGGGGTAGGCAGAGAGGACGGACCGCCAAACAACTCGGTCTTGGCATACACTCCTCGCCTCATTCACATTCATACATCTATCATACATGCGCTTCTATTATTCTGACTCTTGACATGGCCCGACCCAAGTATCTGATTCACTTGATCGTGCCATGTCTTCCTCGGGCGTCCTCGACTTCTTCTACCATTCACATTCGCGTCATATATTCTCTTGACACTCCTTTCTTCATTCATTCGCTCTACATGTCCAAACCATCTAAGCGTCCCTTTCTTAATCTTACTTATGACGCTCACATCGGCCTTGCATTCTTTTCGGATCTCCACATTCCTCACACAATCATACATGGTTTTACCACACATACGCCTCAGGGATCTCATTTCTACAGCATTCAGTCTCAGACTGAAAGGTTTATTCATTTATTAAAAGTGTCATGGAATGAATAGTGACAGTAGGATATATAAGACGTAAAATAATTGTTAATAATTTCTAAAATTTTTGGTTTTCCAAATTATTATAGATTTTTTTGCATTCGAAGGTAGTTAATCTTATATCCTACTAACCAAAAATTACTCTGTATGCAAATAAAGGTTTTAAATTAGGTTAGGTAATAATTTATTTTAATTAAATAAAATATTTTAGTAATACTTAATTTTTTTCTTCTCCAATCAATGTAGGCCATTTAACAATATTTTTTAAACATTTTTTATTTCACTGTAGATCTCCTGGTGAAAGTCCACCAATCAGATTCGAAGCGTTACTTGTCAAAGCTTTATCCATTTTTCATGGTGACTAGATCAGGCTGGTCAAGTACTTCCCAACCTTTCTATTTCCCATATCCATCCCTTCCTCACTCAGTTCACCTCAAAACGTGTTTCAATTAGGAAACTCGTAGTCTGAAAGGCTCCGTACATTTGAGACTCCTATGTAGTTATTACTTAAAAAAACTACTAATTCAAAATAGGAAAGAAAATGCTTGTAACTCCTCAATCATATTTTTCAGAGGGTCAAAATATTTCAGATTTAAAATAAAATCTAAATCAATGGAATAATTCTGAACATATCCGGAAACCAAGAACTGTTTTTGAAAGGTGATAAAATAAGCTTTTAAATTTTATAAAGCAAAATAAATATTTTTAAAACATAAAATTTTTGCATGCAAAGATAAAACAAATTAAAAATGACTCACCTTACGTTTTTTCTAACTAAAATTACTGATGAAAAAATAAATAAAAACATATACATACAGTTTTTATTAGACAGATGTATTTATAAAATGTATTGTCCGAACAATTTTTTGGCGTTCCATGTAAAAATAATTCATAAAAATTCCCAAGAGTTTCATCTTTTTTTTTCAAATTCCGATCCTAAACTTTGTTTTTATAAAGGTCTACACTATATTTTACTTATTTTGTGATTAAATTTAATGTGAATATTAACTTTTCTGTGAATATTACGCGTGGTGTTTTCTCTTTCTTAGGGCCAGTTGTTTCGGAAAATTTCACGTATGAATTTCCTTCAAACCGTCATTCACCGAAAAATTGGGTTGTTTCAACCTCCGTCAGAAGAAATTTCAACGAAAATATCGTAGGACCATTTGTTTCAGAAAATTTTAAGTGTGAATTTCCTTCAAATCCGTCATTCACTGAAAACTTGGGTTGTTTCAAATTCCGTCAGAAGAAATTTCAACGAAAAACCATAGAAATGTGATGTGAAATTTTTAAAATGTGATTGGCCGAATTTGAACGTTTTGCCTTCAATGGGAGGCGCATGCGCAGACGTCAATATTGTGATTCGGCAGGGAACACGGAGTGAAATTTTCAAATTTATCGAACGTTATTTTGGAGTTGAAACAACCCATTTTAAATTAAGGAAGGCGCTCCGCCCACTGAGGCAACTGAAAACCAACTAAAACCGGCTGTTTTCTCTGTCTTGATTGGTCAAAAAGCTCGGTTAACCATAGACGAAGAACAATCAGCTGACAGCTGGCAACTATCAATGGCCGCCCAGAGCAACCAGCAGAGCAATTCGCAAGTCACCGCTTGCATTACCATTGACAACGGGGTTTTGAGTGAATGACGATTTGAAGGAAATTCAAACGTGAAATTTGAAATTTGAAGCAAAACTAGGTACCAAAGTACCTATCTATAAAGTAATGAAATAATTGGATTAACTAATTGGTAGCAGTATTGTGTGTGAAGATGTTCCTGGTACTCCATTAATTGCAGTTGTTGAGGAAATTGTAGTGAAACCTGTAGCCCACCTCAGGTTTAGTGTGATCTATCTGGTCGTCGCTGTTGAACAGCACTGACAGCTGGTTGAGGGGGTAGGCTAAAACATTCACATCAGAATACTATTTTATAAATACTTATTGTTGATGTCGGCAGTGCTTGGGAAAACGGTATATAATCATCAGTTACGCCTATCGATCCGATATTGTAAATATATCGATTTCACTGTGCTAGACCCCATTTCACAATTCTTTATTTTACCCATTGCGGCTTTTTGTGCACAAATCTATTGCTTTCATTCCACAGTAGATTCCTTCGTTAAAAGCTGCGGAATCTCGAATTTCTACCGATTTCTTACATATTTTCCCGTTTGACGTATTTAACGTTTGAAGTTTTTAGGCTTTTAAAAAATATATGTTATTCTTTAACCACTCGAGCGCTTTTTGCCACATTATGGCACTATTTCCAAAACCTCAAATTGCTTTGTTGCCAAAATGTGGCAAATCCAAACGCGATGCCCACTCAACCACTAACCGGTTTTTTATTTTACAAGTTTTATGAAAAAATTCACAATGTTTCTTTAATTGCTAATTAACACAACCCGCCCGAGATTTTTGCTCTTTTTTAAACGAGTTGTGTTTTATTAAACATCATCGTTTTAATATTAGCGCATTCCCTCCAACATTCGTATTGTCGTATCTCACCGTCTTCTTCTTTTTGAGCGGGATTAAACTTTCCAGAAGAACTGCAATAACTATCTACAACTCAATTATTGCTACACATTTTATCTACTGCTAAACTATTCTCTTCCTATGTAAGGAACGAGAACAAAATAAATTTCAAATTCTCGAAAATAGGGCAATGAGAATAAAGAAATAGCAGAAATAGATATTCAAAAATAAATAAAATGATAAAGGAACTAAATTGGCTAACAGTGAAACGGATAATAATAACCTTGAACACTATGATATTTATTCACAAAATAGTTATTAACAACTTATTACCAAAATATTTTTCACATAAAATTATATAAAACAAGGACGTTCAGTATTCACAGACATAATACAAGGACGTGCAAGGAAATCAGGCTACAAAAAAGGATAAAGCGAACACACAGAATAGTCTACTGTACAAAGGGATGAAATGTTATAACAAGCTACCAGAAACTATAAAGTCCGCACCAATTGGAAAGTTTAAGATGTATTGTAGGAGCTACATGAAACTGGAGAAAATTTAATATAGAATACAACATGTAAATAATTAGCAATTTGTAAACTTAAATGAACAAATTACTAAAATAAAAAATGTATAAATAAAAAATAAAAAAATGATAGCCATTTTTTCACCGGAAAAATGGGACACTTCAAAAGAAGTGAAACAATTTTTTTTTATTATCTCTATAATAATATATACTCTTTTAAAGTTGATGTGAGATTTTTATTGACTTGGTGAGATTTTACTGGACCCCCCCATTTTTTGCTCATGTAATTAATGTAGGCCCCCTAACTACAGCGGCTATATGACTAGTGGCTGGCCTTGTGCCTCTGGACTAGAGCATGAAGGGAAAAATATGAGACAAGAAGACTATAAGTGAGCAGAAAGCAGAGGGACATAATTTACGTATACTCACATGTGATGATCCTGCCATCAGCACTGGTACCGCACCACTTGCTTCCCACTACTCCCCCTATGGCCTCCCCATCGGGTACCAACAGATAGTCATGGGGCCCCCTGTCCTGGCCTGCCACAACGGGGGCCTCGCAATCGTTGTCTACCTGGTTGCTTGTGGCAGTTGCGAAGGACAACTTAAAACTGGTTGAGGTAAGCCTGGAATAGACAGTTTAGTCAATCTTTTAAGTAAATTATAATAAGTCATTAAACAGTCACTGTGTTATAAGAACCTTTTCAGGTATTTTAAGTAAATTATAATAAGTCAATAAACTGTGTTATAAGAACCTTTTCAGGTATTTTAAGAAAATTACAATAAGTCAATAAACTGTCACTGTGTTATAAGAACCTTTTCAGGTATTTTAAGTTAATTATAATAAGTCAATAAACAGTTACTGTGTTATAAGAAACTTTTCAGGTATTTTAAGTTAGTGATAATAAGTCAATAAACTGTCACTGGGTTACAAGAACCTTTTGAGGTATTTTAAGTAAATTATAATAAGTCAAAAAACAGTCACTGTGTTATAAGAACCTTTTCAAGTATTTTAAGAAAATTATAATAAGTCAATAAACAGTCACTATTATATAAGAATCTTTTAATTTTTTTTCAATAAGCATCCTTTAGTACTGGAGAATACAGATCCCAGTACTTGCTAAATTACAAATTAGGATAACTATCGGTAACTTCTCATCGTTCCCTAGGACAACTGCACATCGCTAACGTACAAACAACAGCTGATGTCGAATATGTTAAGGACACTTAGTCATTGTGAACTGTCACTTATTCGTTGGCGATCTGTAGTCATGCTAGGGAACGATGAGAAGTTACTGATAGTTATCCTATCGATCGTTATCGAGCGAGTGTGCTAGAGCCTCTGAAGAGAACATTAGAGACTTACTTTAGTCCACATATGTCGTTTCCTTTCCCAAAGCAAGCGGTGTACCGCAAGTTCCCCATGTAGGGTCCTTTTCCCCTGTTGTAGTTGAAGGACTCGAAGTTTCCGGCTCTCTCAGGATAGTACTGCAGACATCCCAGTGGTGCTGGAATATTAAATAATATTCTAAGTGTTTATTTAATATATTGGTTTTATTTATTTTTAATGTTTTTTTTAAATATAACAGAGAATACCGGAAATTTGTCCTTTTTAAATCCAATTCTGGACGTATTGATTTTTTTCTACAAAAAAAAAATAAATTGATTTCGAAAGATAGTTATTTTATCTGGTAAAGTCAGTTTTCAAATTTTGAAAAACCATGTTTATTTTTTATATGGTAAGGTTATACCGTTGGTCGTTGGCAAATTAGTTAAATTTTCAAACGAAATATTGTATTACACAACACAAATTTCAAATAATATAATCATACAGTAAAATAAATCAATACATTATCTAGTAAAGACAGTTTTCAGAATTTAAATTTTAGTTCAATTAAAATCATTAAAAAATAAATCCGAGAACGTGTTTTGTAACGAAAATATCTCAGTTTGTCTATTTATTTAAAAAACCTTGCAGACTTATCATCCCTTACAGAATAAAAATTTAAAAAAAAATTATACCCTTATTTTGCTTAGACATTGTTGAAAAATCATAAATACTTATGATCAAAAAATACTTACAAGAAGTTCACAATTGCTTGAATGTAGGTATATATTAAAGCACATTTTGAATGAAATAAAGTCGATATTGAGTCATTAGTTAAACTTTTGGATACTGAGAATTTAAGAATAAAGAAATAAAGAATCAATCTTTCTCATCGGAACCGCCCTGTACAGTTGCAAGGGCACTATCGCAAGTTTAAATTTCAATTCTCGACCGCTGGTTAATGGGTCTGAAGAGCGATTGACCAGCGGCTGAGAATAAAAGTTTAAAAACGCTTGCAACTGTACAGGGAGGTTCCAATGAGAAAGATCGATTATTCCTCGTATCAAATTTTTAAAATTAAAAATTTAATATCGATTTATTTCATTCAAAACTTGCTTTAATATATACCTACATTAAAGTAAGCAATAAAAATGCTCAAAAAGCACGATGATAAATTATTAAATACCGTGTACTTCTTGTAAGTATTTTCTGATCTTAAGTATTTATGATTTTTTAATAATATCTAAACAAGATAAGTGTGTAAATTTTTTTTTAAATATTTTAGTTTGCAAGACCTTAAATACACAGAAAAACTGAGGTATTTTTGCCACAAAGCACGTTCTCGGATTTATTTTTTAATGATTTCAATTTAACTAAAATTCATATTCTGAAAACTGTGTTGACTAGATTTATTTTGTTGTATGATTATATGATTTGAAATTTGTGTTGTTTAATAGAATCTATAGTTTGAAAATTGAACAAATCTGCCAACGACCAACGGTATAACCTTAGTATATTAAAAATACACAGTTTTTCAAAATTTTAAAACTGCGTGTACCAGATAAAATAAAAATCTTTCAAAATAAATTTATGTTTTTTAGAATTTGATTTAAAAGGGACTAATTTCCCGTATACTCTGGTAATACCCTCTTAAGACGTAGACCTATCCCATTTCTATGTAGTAGACCTATCCCCAAAGAATTATTAAAATGGTGATCTTTATCTAAAGTGAGTTGCGAATTCAGAAAAACCTACACTGGTTGCACAAATGTTTTGTAATAATTTCTTGCAGTTTTACCTACGTAAAATTCCTGTGCAATCAATCAAGCTTATAGATTTCAGAACGACTTTAATTATTTTCTTTATCCTTATTTTTTTAAAAAAGCTTACCTAGATTATTACTAGTGTAGAAAGCGGCTTTAATTTCTGTAGGAAGTTTTGAAGCACGTGAGGATGAAAAATTGTTTATGAATAAAATTCTACGCCAACCGCGGTGACCTATGCCATAGGTCATCTGAGGCCTTAGCACACTCGCTCGATAACGATCGATAGGATAACTATCGGTAACTTCTCACTGTTCCCTATGACAACTGCACTTCGCTAACGTACAAACAACAGTTGATGTCGAATATGTTAAGGACACTTAGTCATTGTGAACTGTCACCTATTCGTTTGCGATCTGCAGTTGTCCTAGGGAACGATGAGAAGTTACCGACAATCGGTCGGTAACTTCATATCGATCGACCATGCTAGCACCCCTGGAAGTGGTTCGCTACGCTTGGTGTCTCAGCTTGGATATCCAGTTATATGGTGTGAGTTTTGTCCTGGTTTTGGCGGCGGATGCTTCTGCCCATCAAATGATATCGGGCCGGATCGGGAGAGGTAAGTTAAATTACCTCTCCAGCTGGACTCTCTCGATTTTGATTCCATCCCAGTGGCAGAAAGGATTCAAACGACCTTCATTCACTTTTGGACACACTGATCATTAAATTATCACCGATGACCTAAACGATAAAAAATGGCATAGAACGCCAAAGAAGAGTACTGAGCATGCGAGCCAACATGCTCGCCAGGAGATTCGACAAGTGCAGCCCTCCGGTAAAGAAGTAATTACTTCAGACATACTGTATGAGCTTTTACACTAGCGAGCTATAGACGAGGTACATAGAGAAAAATGTTATTCTAAAATACGATCATTTTATTCATAACAACGGTTAAAAACGGTACTGAAGTTCTTACGAACAAATTAACAGTGTTTCAGTGTTTACTGGCGGGAAAATGTAAGAATAATTTGTCATACGTTATATATTATACGTACAAAATTATGTATACCAACAAATTATTCTTTCATGTTCCCGCCAATAAACATTGAAACCCTGTAAATTTGTTCCTAAGAACATCAGTCCCGTTTTTAACCGTGTTACGAATAAAATGATCGTATTTTAGAATAACATTTTTCTCCGTGTACACACATGACGTCATGAACAGAATCCGAGTACAATATAATCAAGCATACATAGCGCTGTTTGGCCTCCCCTGGTAATGCAGCGCCTTGCAAATGTTCACAGAGGGAAGGGTGCATGGGTTCGCTGCTTTGATGCGTTACAGGAAGATCGGAAAACACTATTGTGCAGGCCGTCGCCCAGTGGCAGGGAGCGCCCCTACACCATAGATGGAGAATTTTCACTATATTAGTTCAAGTCCTAATGTGTCCACCATTTTATTTTATTTATTTTCATATTGGATTTCATGTTATGTATTTTATTTAAATGTAAACTTTTATATGGCACCCAGAGTATAACACACACCGCTCTGTCCAGCTGAAATAAAAACATTATTATGTTTCATTCCCATCATACTTTTTCTTACCAGAACTTCCTCTCTTTAAAAATATCCTTCACACAGCATTACCAAAGATGAAATAGACCCCGATGGAAATTATTTTCCGCAGGGCTTCGGTTAGGAGTTGTAAAATAACATAATTAAGCACCTTTCGATCTTGTCCATGTCTTTGGATGGTATAACTGGTTTTATTTAACGAAACTTACCAAATGTAAAATCAGGACTAAAATAAGTTTCATACCAATAAAGAAGGCATCCTCAGCTGCAGTTCCTTCGACATTTCTTTTCTGAATCACATGAGCTGATGAAATGTCACTCCTCCCGGAGAAGAATGGGTAGTACACGGGATAGTTTGAGGCCAACACATCCAACAGAGATGGCTTATTTTGTATACTAGAAATTAAAAGATTTAATTTATTCACAATTTTTTGGAGGTAAATATTGGGCCTCCGGTTGAAAGAGGAGATATTGATGAGTCGTGAGATCTCCGCGCGTGCTGGTGGGAATATTAAAAACTCCAGATGATGATTGTGATTATGATGTATTTACAGTTGACTAATTACAAATGTGGAGTATTTACAAACGTAGTAAGATTATTCCGATGCGCGAACTGCAGACATGAGAGTAGGTGCGCGACCGGCAGTTCGTCACCGTATGGAAGCGAGTTTTTGACTGAAAGACTTACTTGGCTTGCTGAAGCTACTTTATATAGCCCGACCTGGCAGGTACTTGAACGGTAGGCTAAAATGCAGCTCACGCTAGAACTTTTCCGAGATTTCGGCGCAGCGCTGTGGATAGCTGTCGCAGTTCCCAGTCCTTTCGAGAAAGTGGTCAAAAATAATCATTCGCCGGTTGTCTACGTAGGTAGGTGCAGCGTATCAAGGTACAGTGCGAAGGTACCAGGTAGGTCGCTATAAATTCGTACTTCCTTCATTCTTCAACATTCAGGCATTGCATCATTCATCTTTAGTTCTCTATGCAATAGGTAGTTCTGTGACTCTGATTTCTCATATACGACAATTAAACTCTATTATAATTCTATTTTCTATAACAATTTCATCCGTATTTTGGCCTTTGGTTTTTCATAACTGTGCACAAAAAGTATTACATTAAATAGCAGTCTCTTTTATTGGAATCCTTTTTAGCTCCTCTCTCATTTGATTAACCTTACGTACCAACTTGTCTTTCCCTAAAGTTATATTCTGTATAACTTATTTATGTTTCCTTCATTGGCCAAATATAATATCTAATGTGGAGCAGTTACAGTTTTAAAATTAGCTCTGTAGTTTCCATTTAGTTTATTTTTTAGTCTTATAAGAAAATTTACCTTTTTTTATACCTTCTTAAGTACATATTCAAAATTTATTGTGGAAGTTAGTTTTGAATTCAGTATTACACCCAGGAATTTGATTTCATTTGCTTTTTAAAATGTTTCATCATTAATTATCTAATTTAACCCTGTGTTTTCCGACAGATGTTGGTAGAATAGGATCGCCCCTCCATGGTTTGTACCTAGTATTACAAATGATACCAATGTACGGGGAGCCGTTAGTTTCGGAAATAGAGAGATTTTGAGAGGATACTAAAGTAGATGTTAACCTCCAGGTTGTCCTAGACATTCGTTCCTGATTATAAGAGTTTTTAGTCTTTATAAAGACACTGTGTTTTCTTGTAAAGATTGCGTTATTATTTTTAAAAAACCATTCACGGCAATAACCTACATTTATAATTGACTAACTTACCTATTAGGAATACAAAATGGACAATATTCTAAAGATCTAAACACTAGACATCGAATATTCAAGGAAGGAGATAGAAAAAAAAGAGTTCTTTGGTGCTTCGATCGCAGTTCTAAACAATTTCCAAGTCTACTTACCCGAGAGTGTTGTAGCACTCCAGTTGGGTTATTCTGACCCTCCATGTGGGTTGTGCCAAGTCCCTTCTGTTAGTCCTGTCGGCTATCTTGAAAGTGATTCTGGCAGCGCGGCTGTTGACGGAGGCGTTCACCCGCAAATACACTGCAATCAACATCCAAGGAGAACTATTAAATTAAATATGATTGCACAACTACGATTATTATTTTTCGGACTAACAAGATATGGGTTTTCAAATATACCAAGTACATCAAAAATATATAGAGGAGAGAGTGATTTAAATATACAAAAGAAAGACAGTTAATCAAACAGACCAAAAGGAGTCAGTAATTTAAATATACTAATTGGAGAGAGTTTTTTTTAATTTACTAAGAGAGGAGACAGTAAATCAACCACATTAACAGGAAACAGTACTTCTAACAGACTAAGAGAATACAATAAATCAAATAGATAAAAAGAAGACAATAATTTAAATATACCAAGAGAAAACGGTGAATTAAATAGACCAAGATGGGATATTAAATTAAAAATATCAACAGTAGTCAGTAATTCTAATAGACCAAGAGGAGACAGTAAATCATATAGACGAATAGGATAAATAAATTCATCTAGACAAAGAGGAGATAGTAAACCAAATAGACCAACAGAAAATAAAGAGGCCAACAGGAGACAGTTTAAACTGGTTAGAGGATACTCACCATGTTGGCCGCTGTTCTCCCCGCACAGGGGAGGGATGATCTCGCTAAAAGTCTGCAGATTGGTCACTTCGAACACGTCGTCTCTACAGGAATATGCCTGGCACAAAAGAAAAAACAAAGTCAGATTTTTTGCAATAAAGCACGTAAATGAAAAGTTTTATGTAATCAACAGTTTGATCAAATCAAAGACTTCCAAAAATACGTATGTACTGTACATTACGCGAACCCTTTAACATAAATCTGTCGGCAGTGGATTTGGGATCTGAGGCATAAAAGACATAAAGAAAAAAATCGTACTGCTAATTGTTTAATGATTTTTTATATATCTTGAGCGGTAAGCCTCACTTGCTAAGTGGCTTTGGTTAAAGGCTAATTTCTTAATCTGGTAGACTAATCAAACCGATTAACCGATTCTCTTGAATGGCAGAATAATTTCGGTGGTTAAATACACAAGAAGATGAGATTATTCTCAGTGGCTTATTCCTAAAACAGAAAAATCTCCTAAACTTGTTACGCGATTACCTGCGAAGTGGAGGCCCTTCCTGCCCTTTTTTGTTTCCCTGTGCGTCTACGGGCAGGGATGGAGGTATCGGAGCTTCCTGAAGGATCCTGAAAAAAAATCGGATACCCAATCAGTAATAGATTTGAAAATTTCTTTCCTTTTATCAAACTTTTTTCTAGATATAAATATTTTGTATTAATTTAAACGTATTATTTTTAAATAAACCATGCGATGTGGAATTAGTTTAAAAAAACAATCTAACCAGTTGTTTAACAGAATTTGAACTATTCATCCAATTTAAAAGTTAATGTTCAAGTTCTGTAAAGATTCTAATCAAGCTCTGTAAGAATTTCGTTATTGGCCAGATGTTTCACGTAACTGATATAATAACATAACTTGAATATAGCATTCACATAACTTGAAAAAACATTTTAAATTTGACGATGTGTTCAAATTCTGTGAAATGACTGACCCCCAGAAAAAGTCAATTCCACTTTGAGATCGGTTCCATCGCTTCATTGAAATATGTATAAATGTACCGTGTCTCTTTCTAAAAAACATAGCGAGAGGGGTTATAGCGGGTAGCAGAGGGGGTGACACATCGCGGGTGAGAATAGTTTTTTTAAAATAATATGGTGTTAATCAAAACAGATCATATACAAAATGAAACAAATATTTTTTTTTAAACCACTTTATTTTAATTTATATTCGTCGGTCGAGAGATAGGTCCAGTTGAGTCCAACTGGAGAGATAGGTCTAAGTTAGGTTTCCCTCAACCAATCTTTACCATCCGGCCCGCAGTAGGTGGGCAAACGCATTAGCTACAAAAACCCAGACAAACCTCACCAAACGTAGCGAACCCCTTCAAGTGATCTATGCCAGGGATGTTGGTTATTTAACACCTATACTACACCCGCCCCATATTTTCCTAAATTTGGTTCTGCATACATTATCTGCCTGTACAATATAATAAGAATTGTAATATGTGTGCATTTCAACGTTGCGTCACGCCTATTGGTCAAATGAATTATACGTAAAGTTTTATGTTATTTATTTTTGTTATACGCCCATAGGGGCTTTTACATAGATTATAAAATAATATGTTATCGATGATTACACATATGTACATCAATATATTATCACTGGAAGACCGAAGAAGCTCGGCTGATGTCCTCTTTCTACAGAAAATATCCAGGTCCATCGTAGATTGCCCGGAACTTTTACAACGAATCCAACTACGAGTTCCCAACAAACGAACCAGATCAGACAAAAATTTTAGCCTTCCTCGATGCAACACCAATTCTAAGCAAAACTCCTTCATTTATCGTGCATCACACACTTTCAATACATACTATACACAATTGGACATTTTTAATTCTGCACCACACTCCTTAAAATCACACAGGCAATCTCTTGATACTTTACTATAACTACTTACATGCACCCTACTAATTATACAGAATAGATCCATCCCTTTCCCTTCCCTGCCACCATCCCATCCCCTTAGGCTAATGTAACTATTTTTCTTTGTTTACACTAAAAAATTAAGATACTTCAGTGGAAACCTATTATTACACATGTTTTATTGTAATATATAAAATGTTATAACTGTTGGTTTTCCAAATAAAATAAATAAAAATAAAAAATAGAATTTATACCAAAAGTTATAAAAGTGAAAAATTTTAAAAATGCTTATTGAAGAATATAGCGTAAAACCGTGAAATATTTTAAACAATATAATATTTGACAATAACATAGAACAAAATAAAATATAAAACATTACAATAACACATCAAATCGTTAGCCTTAAGTTATCTTCTTCGGTGCCCTATCAGTTCCCCCCGACGTTGGCGATCACTCTGTAAATATATCTTTTTCTTGCGCTGCCCGGAATAGCTCTTCTACACTTCTCAAACCGCTCCACTTCGTACATTTCGCAGCTAAGACATTTGTCTCCTACTAGGCCCCGGCGACTCTCTATCTTGCCTTTTAATATTAAATGGAGAAAGTGATTTTTCTCCCCTCAAAGTATGTAATTGTAGCGTTCAGGAACTGGATTGGGATACTGACTTCAATCTTATCCTCAGTACTACACACTGATTGTTTGTGTAAATAATACAGTATAGGTTCGTTATACGAGAACGTCGTTTATTGAATACAAATGGTTACAAAGTAAACGTCCAGCCTAGCTGGCGGTAAGATTATTAATGGAAGCCCGGAGCGGCGCTCGTTAGCGCGCTTCCTTGAAATGACCCACTTCGGGTCGCAACTCCGTCAACGTTCGGGACGTTGCTCGGCGGTAGAACCCGCCCATATATCATAGAGTAAGAGGCAGTGTTGCAATCACCACATATGAAAAAAAAATGATAAAACATTATTAATTATTATTAAGAAAAAGATAACTTACCGTAGGCAAAGACAGTGAGAAGATCTCCAGATCGACCCTGATCTGACATACAGCAGGACTACTTATCTCCACGTTGTAAGAGCACTCCAGCCCAGTAAACTTGACGCCAAGTGGAGGGTTGGAGAAAACTGCGTCTTTAGCGTTTGTCACGTAGTCGCAGGCTGAGACTGCAATGGTAAATGGAATCAAAGTAGAACATACTCTGGAAGATAATCTGCATAAAGATTTAGTAAAAACGGCAATCGAACAATAAATAACAGCAACCAAAGGTGATCAAATATTCGGTTAGATTGGGTTGGCTTGGGTTTCAGTGCCGGCAACCCGGGCTTTTATTTAATTAAAATTTATTTACATAGTTTTCTTTTCTTTTAACTGCCTCCTTTAAGTCCATTACGAGTCGGGTAAATAACATATTATGTTTAATAAAAAAGATATGTATTAAAATATATATAATATATGTATTAAAAAAGATATGTATAAATAAAGATATGTATTAAAAAATATATGTATATAAAAAAGGGTATATTAAATATTTACATATTTATTTTCATTTTATTATTTGTTACATTTCCATCAAAAGATTGTATACTCAATAAAAATAAAAATAAATTAAATTAGGAAAGAAGAGAATATACATACATTGCAAATCTGCAGTAGCCTATGTATTTATTATATTTAAACATTATATAATTTTGAAAATTGCAGGAACTTCAACCTACGTTGAATCTTTTAAATGTTGTCGGAATAAGTTATGTTAATGTTCCGTTTATCACTGTTCTGTTTTGTCACTACTCTAAGTTTGGTTACTGTTCTGTATTATCATGGAAGCAGTAATAACTCACGCGAACAGCAAGAAGAGAACAGCCCGCATTGACCCACGATCTTGCCTCCCTGTCTGGAGCACTGCAGGCGGCCCAAGCACACACCTTCTGAGGAGTCACTGCCAACACAGTGCGAACCTTCGTCTGGTCCCAAGATGCCTGCAAAATATATTTTTTTAACAGTGGACCTAACTGGGAGCCTTGTGGGATACCTACTTCGAGTGAAAATAAACATGAAGTAACTTCAAATTATTACTGATAGTATTTTCAGTTCAAAGAGAGTTAAATTATGGCCGAATAATTTACACAGGGGAAATTAGTTAGACATGGCGTTAACTTATCATTAACGGTTAATACATCTTCGTGTCCGTATGAGAAACAATCGTTTGGTAACTACGGCGCGCTTTATTGCTAAAATTCCCCGTGTTATCTTGATACTTTGAAGGCGAGTTAAAATCCTTGACTTTGTTACGTGTCCTTTATTCATCTACTCACCAAAAATAAAGATATCATTTGAAAAAAAATAATGTGATTTTAGACATGTGTTGGAATGAATTTTAAATTGCGTATGTGGCAATGTTGGTCACCAATTTGTCATATATTATTTTTTGCTTGTTTTGTCGGTATACAACAATGCGCCCTTGAGGTGATTTCTCACAAAAACGGCGTTATACAAATTATCCAATTATTATTATTATGAAGCATGAAAGATAAGTAAAACAGTCAAGAGTCTCGACCAGTGATTCCCAAAGTGGTCCAGGTGGACCCCCAGGGGTCCACGGGACACTCCATGGGGACGTTGGGATGATAAAAAAATGGTGGTCTACGAAAATTTATCTGGTTTCGATAGTAAAGAATAAAAATGTTTTCTTGGCTTTCTTTACCTATCAATGTAGGCCAGTGGTTTCTAATACCAATGAACACATTTTTACGTAAAATATAAAAATACCTAAGTAAAATATATAGGATCACGCATTCCTTTCCTCGGGGGTCCATGGGCAAATTTTGACTATGAAAAGTGGTTCATGGTCCAAAAGAGTTTGGGAACCACTGGTCTAGATTTTGCACCACACGCGGAACGTTAACGTATCTCATTGTCTGTCATTCTGTCCAGCTCTAAATAAGATAACACAAACTTACGATACATGCAAATGCGAAACGTGCGAATGGGATAACTGCCGTAAACACTCATATTTACGAAATCGCTCAAAAAGGGTTTTGGGAGAAAACATTTTTCTACACCCAAACTTTCACGAAATTTTTATTTAAAAACAAAAATATTTTCTCAAAAGAAGAAGCTATGTCGGTATCTTTTTATAATTTTGTAATTCTTTATGAAAATTGAGTTAGAAGCACTTTTTTCTTAAAACATGTTTGACAGTGAATGTTTACGTTAATACGAAACACATTTAACATTTAAAAACATACTGACATAGCTTTCACCTTCTACAAGGCAATATTTAAAAAAAATATATTCATTTCTGCAATTTTCGATGAAGAAAAGTGTTTTTTCCCGGGCGTTCTTTTTGTATGGGCCGAAAAGCGAAGTCTATCGTCTAAGAATTGCAAGAAAAACACGAGACAGCAGAAGGTAGATTAAAGTGAACAGCACTGATTCAGTCACTGACCAGTTGCACAATGTTGAACTTCAGTAATGACTAGCCATAGAATAACACGACGAAGACTGGATCCATTATAAAAACTGTTCGTATGGGTGCATGAGAATTTTATAACATAATATTATGTCAGAACTACCAAACTAATAAATCGTGGCGGCTGCGCAGCTTTTTTCACACAGAACTTTAATTTGGATTTGACACAAACGAAACTGAATAATTATTTTTTAAATCAAAATGTCTTATAAGAGTGTAAAAAATACTTTTTATTTATTATTTAAATTAAAATTTACAGGCCAAAAAAAAACAAATTTGTATGATTTTAGAGGCAACTTTTAAAATAAAAACAATCTTGCCTTGCATACTGTGTAAATACTGAAAAAGTTAATTAAAAAACAATAAAACATTGAGAAAAAGCAATTTTTGGATAGACATTTTAATTTATATGCGACCATTTTTTATTACCACGTTGATCGGTCGTTTGTAATTTATATTTACGCTTATCAAAATCCTTTGTTAATATATATTTTTTCTTTATTTTAGATTTCATCAAATTTTATAGTTAAAAGAGCAATATTTATTTTTGAAATAATTATCATAAAACTGACAAAAAAGTGAATTTGGTTGTTTAGTGACATATAAAAAGTTTATGGCCTATCTTACTATTCTAACTAATATTATTAATGCGAAAGTTTGTATGGATGTATGTATGTTTGTTACTCTTTCACGCAAAAACTACTAAATGGATTTTAATGAAACTTTACAATAATATAGCTCATACATCAGAATAACACATTGACTATAATTTATAAAGCTAGCTTTTTATTTAAAAATATTAAAAATAATAATTATTTTTAATAATATTAGAAAATGTCAAAATTTGAGAATGACATTTGGCAAAACAATGATGGTTAAATTAAAATTCTATTTTAGAAAATATTTAAATTAGTGAATTTATTTGAAGTACTCGCTTAATACCTTGAATCAAATGAAAAATTATACATATTTAAAAAAAAAATCGGTTAAGAATTTTGGCATAAACGTAGAGGGGACCTAGGAAAAGAATATAGATTACTCGAAGTACTAATCCTACGCAGACGCTACAAGTCGCGGGCAGAAGCTTGTATTTTATAATTTAAAAAAACAATTAAAAAAAGTAAGTAGCAAATACCTCTAATAGTTGAAAAATCATTTTTCAGTTTGGTTGGATATTTCGAACTCAAATCCAAATTTAAATGTTATCTAAAGAGGGTTTTGCAGCCGTTCCTCTTAAGCAACGCGAATAATATCCTATAATCGACACGTATTTTTATAATTATTTCCAAATAAATATGTGATTCTACTAAAGCAAATAAAATTCAGACTGCTGTCCAGAAACACCAAGATATTAGTGAACAAAACACTCATTAGACCAGTGCTCACGTAAGCAGAGGAAACTTGGGTACTAACTAAGAGAAATGAGCGAGGACTGGAATTTTTTGAGGGGAAAATTTTGAAGTGTATCTTCGGACCAGTTCTAGAAAATGATTTTGGCGCAGACGTTGATGAGCTTTATACTCCTCAAGAAATTTATGCAACTGGGAAGATTTCAATGGCTGGGTCATGTGGAGAGAATGGCCGAACATCAAACACCAAAGTCCCCGCTGAACTCGAGACCTGTAGGGCGAAGGAGCCTGGGAAGGCCAAGATTATGATGGAGCGAGAACATTCACAAAAACATAATATCTACCTTGGAGCTTCTAAACTGAAGAGAACTAGTACAACACCGAGATGAGTGGAGGAAGACTCTTGAAGAGGCCAAGACCCACCAGGGGTTGTAGAGCCAACAGCGATGAAATATGTGGTTAATTAATTTGTTATAAATAAGATGATAAACACAATGTTAAAATTCAAGGGGCAAATATATGGGTCTATTAACAATAAAAACAGCTTCGGATGAAGATGTAAATTTTTTTTATATTAGAAAAACTCTCTTTTTAACTTTCGAAGGTTATTCCCATCAATGTAATATTGGTTAGAGCACCCGTTCGAGTCCCAGTTGCGACCATTAAGTTTTATTATTTTTCTGTGTCTTGTTCATTTTCATATTTTAATTTTAATTTAGATTATTATTGTTGTCTTCTTCTTCAATGATATATCACATAGATGGGAACAACCTTAATAAGTTAATAAAAGAGTTTTTCTTATAAAATAATTAATTTTTATAAAAAGTCAATAGGTGTTCCATAAAAATAAAATCGGATATATTTATCTGAGACAATATCTAGGTAACAAATACGTTATTTGAATACTTGTTTCCAATGAAAAAGGGTAGCTGCCAATAATATGGAAAAAAAACATTAGTCGAAGATAATATTGTTAATTCGGAAATTTGAAATAAAGTTGATAAATACGACAGTCTCGTAATAGATCGCAGTGGCTAAATTGGTTTGAGCGCCCGTCCCGGTAAGACTAAACTAGTTGCGACCATTATGTTTTATCATTTTTCTGTGTCTTGTTCATTTTCATATTTTAATTTTAATTTAGATTATTATTGTTGTCTTCTTCTTCAATGATATATCACATGAGTAGGAATAACCTTCAAAAGTTAAAAAGAGAGTTTTTCTTATAAAATAACTCATTTTTATAAAAAGTCAATAGGTGTTCCATAAAAATAAAATCGGATATATTTATCCGAGACACTATCTAGGTAACAAATACATTATTTGAATACTTGTTTCCAATGAAAAAGGGTAGCTGCCAATAATATGGAAAAAAACATTAGTCGAAGATAATATTAATTATTATTTTTTAATTGATAAACTAATGTTTAAGACAAGATTTTTTATGCATAGCACAAAGGATAACAATTATTATAAGCAATAATTATTAGCCTGAAACACTCATCACGGAAAGTTAGCACTTACATGCCTTTCCCATATAAAATAAAGTTGGTTGTTCGCAGGTGAAAAAATGTAATAAGCAGTAATTGTTGAATGAAACACTAGGTATATATTGAATCATTTGGCGGGTAGGAGGTAACCCGCCGTAGCTTAATGGTAGAGCACTTGACCGGCAATCAAAAGGGTGCGGGTTCGAGTCCCGTCGGCGATATGTATCTTTTCTCGGAAGATTCTTTCAATGAGTGTTTCAGGCTAATGAAGATAATATTGTTAATTCTGAAATTTGAAATAAAGTTGATAAATACGACAGTCTCGTAATAGATCGCAGTGGCTAAATTGGTTAGAGCGCCCGTCCCGGTAAGACGTAAGATTCGAGTCCCAGTTGCGACCATTATGTTTTATCATTTTTCTGTTGCTTGTTCATTTTCATATTTTAATTTTACTTTAGATTATTATTGCTATCTTCTTCTTCAATGATATGTTAATATTATATTATACTAGTGTTAAGATTGTATTTGTTTACCTTTTCCGCCAATTTGGCTTGCCAAACCAACTGATGACCAAAACAGCAAAATTGCAGCGACTTTTATGGGAAAGTGAGTCATGTCTGCTGTCTTCAACGCTTATATTGAGGCACCTGTCCGCTGAAAAAATTTATTATTAATAATAGAGTTTTTATACATAACTTAAACTTGGATTTAAGGCCCAAATACCCAACCACACAGAATAATTATTATTTTTTATACCAAAATTATAGCAAATACCTAATGTGGATACTTATTATTTTATTTCTTTTCGTTTTAAATTATGATATATACATCAAAGAATTCAATATTGCTTTTTTTTAAAGGTTACTTTGACATTTTTTATGGGTTAATCATAATTATTAAAATTATAATCGTGGTTTACTTTAATAATATAATGAAAAATTAAATTAAAAATTAAACATCGAAAAAAAAGCGTTTTCTTGGGTACAAATTTTAATTTGTATATGACAAATTTATGTTCTAACATAAATCGGTCATTTGTAATTTAAATGTATGCCCAGTAACCACTTGAGCGCTATTTCCAAAACCTTGGATTGCTTTGAAAATTTGCCAAAATGTGGCAAATTTTCAAAAAAAATTTTTTTATCAAAACGACTATATAATAGATATGTTTTGAGATTTTCACGGCCAAAAGCATTTTCGTTGTTTGTTTTTGGGTGTTATGCCGTGTTACGCTACCTCCTTCTTTAGCCGACGTTTCGGACAGCGTTGCAGTGTCCATCATCAGGGCAGATCCGGCAGATCCGACGATGTTGACACATTTTAAACATTTAAGTCACTAAGTAAGTCACCAAGTAAAACGACTATATAATAGATACGTTTTTAGATTTTCACGGCCAAAAGCATTTTCGTTGTTTGTTTTTGGGGTGTTATGCCGTGTTGCGGTACCTCCTTCTTTAGCCGACGTTTCGGACAGCATTGCAGTGTCCATCATCAGGGCAGATCCGGCAGATCCGACGATGTTGACACATTTTAAACATTTAAGTCACTGCAACGCTGTCGGAAACATAGGCTAAAGAAGGAGGTAGCGCAACAAGGCATAACACTCCAAAAACAAACAACGAAAAGACCATATAATATATTATACATTAAAAATATAACAAAATAAATATTTTCCAGATTCTTTAAAGTGTTTTAAGGTTAAAGATTTAATTATATTTTTTTTTGTATAAATCCTACAAATATGTGATATTAGACAAAAGTTAGCGGAATTCATTGGCTACATAGAACTATAATCAGTTTGTATGTCTCCATATTCAAATTCGGAGGTATGATTTTGTTAATGTGGGCGGAAATATTTCCTTTAGCAATTCGAGAAAAAATATTTTAATTGCTCTGGCGCTACAGTGGATTGAAAAATAAAATAAAAAAATTAAACATCGAAAAAAAGCGTTTTCTTGGGTACAAATTTTAACTTGTATACGACAAATTTATGTTCCAACATAAATCGGTCATTTCTAATTTAAATGTATGCTCATTAAAATGCTTTTAATCGGTATAAGGGACAAACAAAGAAAAAATCATTTTTATGTATAAAAATTATCACAAATAATTGCCAAACTTGCATCTGAAATCATGAAAATTAGAATTCTTTAATGGCCTAAGATTAAAATAATAAAAAAAAACAAATAAATTAATAAAGTAGCACATATCCGTACCTACTAGATATTTACTCCTCTTGAATATAAAAGTAATTAATCTGTTAGGTTATTTAGGGTATTTAGTCACAAATCCAAATTTAATATTTGTTTGAAAAAGACTTATAAGAAATACCATTTGAAATTTGCAACGCTGAAAGACTGTAAATAGGCATAGAAAAAAAATATATATAAAAAATTATTTTTCGCACCAGACTTTTAGGTCCGGGAAAAACTAAACCCTTTCACACACTTTTCCATAAAAATGATCATCTGGTAAATCCACGCAATGCTAGTGTATTATATAAGTATAATCAATAAAAAACAATACAAGAACAACATGTTAACCTACCAGACTATTAAATGGAAAAAATAATTCACCGACTCCAGATATTTTCATATCAGAGGGTTCGGCTCGGTGGAATTCCTAATTTGACCGATAAATCCTACTGATCCCTCAATATAAATTTTTAAAAAATCTTTCGTAATACTACATGTATTTAAAATGACTGATTTTTACATTTTTATATACAAATTCTTTGACAAATCTAATATGCCTAAATTTTTAATGAAAGAGCTTGGTATAATGCCAGTAGCCGAAATAACAAATGGTAATATTTTTATAGTCTGAGAATGCCAAATTCTTTTAATTTCATTTCTTTAATCTATATACTTTCTTATTTTTTTCAGAAATTTTAATTTATTGTAAATTTTAAATTTAAAAAAAAAATGATATTATTATTGTGGTTTAAAATAGATAAAAATTGATTACCAAACAAAAACACGGATGATACCCGTGGCGCGGGGCGGTAAGTGGGCACTGTACACGTGTGACCACGTGGGTTATCGTAAATTAACTGGTTCCCGGGATTACGTTTGTATGCATTATCAATGCTCTCAGCCGGTTGAAAGGAAGCTGGGACTATGTTAAAAACTGGTCTTAAAAGTAAGATCTAGTCTTTATAATCCGAAGAATCAAAAATCCAGCATGTTCGGTTTTTAAGCATTTTCGGATTATTGGAGTTTTACAGAATTTCGTTGATAGTCGAAAATTTTTTTCGTTTAATCTTTTAAATCGGATTCTGTGGATTTACCAATATCAATAATATTAAAAAATCTGTTTCTGAAGAAATAAGAAATTATATAGATTTAGGAAATTAAATTAAAAGAATTGGCATTCTCAGATTAAAAAAATATTACCATTTGTTATTTCGGCTACTGGTATTATACCTAGCTCTCTCATTCAAAATTTAGGCTTATTAGATTTGTCAAAGAATTTATACATAAAAATGCAAAAATCAGTCATTTTAAATACATGTGGGATTACGAAAGATTTTTTAAATATTTGTATTGTGGGATCTGTAGGATTTATCGGTCCAGTTAGGAGTTCTACCGAGCCGAACCCTCTGATATGAAAATATCTGGAGTCTTGTAGGTTGACGTGTTGTTTTTGTATTGTTTTGTATTATTATTTTGAAGGGTTAAGTTTTTCCTCTGAGGAAGATTTAACCCGGACATAAAAGTCAGAAGAATGATAAATAATAACCCCTGCATACATTCCAGTATGTATGCAGGGGTAGTTCAATGCTATAAATTCCATATTTAGAAATAACATCAAGAAACTAGATAGAATATTATGTGAAAATAAATAATAACAATACACACGTAAAATAAATAAATAAAAAATGAGTGCGTAACCTTTAACCCGTTGAAGTAAAACTTTAACTGAAATCTAACTAAATAAAAACTTTAATTTTTTAAGCGGAACATGATTAGGTTGTTTATTTTTTTGGTTTATAATTATTTATAGATGAATTTGTAAAATTTTCCTGCGATTCAACCGTTTGAATTATAAACAACACTATTTTTATTGTCACACTACTGCCACTTTTTATTTCAATAGCTAGAATTCACGAGAATCAGAGAGATAAATAAGATAAACCAATATGTTTATCTAAAATCTGTAGTTAAATCATATAATAATCAACAAAAAAATAACAAAAACCTCTCGAACTTACCTTATACATTAGTATACAAAATAAACGGATGACGTTTGACGTTTTTTTATTCGTTGCTAGGCATCGCACTCATTGTTGCCATACCTACGACGTTAATATGATAAAATATAAATCGAATTTCCGATTTTAAATGTTTCTTCCGTCCAAAAAAGATCTGGGTTCATCGTAATCCGCTTAGAAGTCTTACTTAAAAAAACCAATAACCAAGAAATAAATGAAAAATGAAACTGAAAAAAAAGTTAATACAAATATTAAACACAAAAATTAATGCAAGTAGCCGTTTATGGAGGATGTTTGACCGTCTCCCGTCTCCAGTGGGTCATCAGTGAGACAGGCATTGAAAAAAATTACAAGTAATTATACTCTATATAGATTAAATAAATAAAATTTTTAAAAAATATTTAAAAAAACTCTGACTTAAGCGTATTTTCTCTTCATGAGTCCGTCCTAATTGATTTAATTCTCACGTAGTTTTATCGAAAAACAGGTATTTCTAGATTGAAGAGTTTGTTGCACTAAACAAATTAACATAACTGTAATGCAAAGGTTTGGGCATGTGAAGGAGAAAGCAGTCTGTTATAATATTACTTCTAACTAACTAACTAACTAACATCACGCGGACGAAGGACGGACCGCCAAACAACTCGGTCTTGGCACGCACTCCTTGCCTCATTCACATATATATATATAAAAAAAATATAGTGAATACCTCTATTCGAATTCTCCAGCGACGGTCGGCAAGACGGAGAAATTGATCGAAGAATTAGTGCGGCAAGCAGTGTGCTACGTCCTCTCTACAGCTCAGTGATAAGAAAAGCCGAGCTCAGCATCAAGACAAAGATGGCAGTGTTTAAAACGGTATACCGCCCGACGCTCACTTACGGCCACCAGATATGGATGCTATACGAACAAACATGCTCTAGAGTTTAAGCTGCCGAAATGAGGTACTTGAGAGGAGTGGCAGGGGTTACGAAATGGGATCATATAAGAAATTGAACGATCCGAGATGATCTAAACATTGAACCACTGCTACTCTTCGTAGAAAAATCGCAACTTGGGCATGTACTAAGAATGTCTGATGACCGAATTCCGAAGAAAATACTGAGTGCCATTCCAGAGGGTAGACGTCCAGTAGGCCGCCCCAGACACAGTTGGGCGAGGCAAATCCAAAAACTGTGCGAGGAGAGGATGGATCTGCCATGGACAGAGGCCGAACAATCGGCGCAAGACAGGGACGTATGGAGGAGCCTTGTCGATGCAGTGGGTCCCCGACCCGAATAGGACAAGGGGAAGAAGAAGAAGTGAATACCTCACAAGAGTCCCAACTGCTCCCATCTGAAGCCAGTGAGACTATGGCATCCCCAATTCGGGTATGTTATAAGGCTGAAGGTAAGTGGGGAAGCGAAGGAGACGAGGAAGAGGAAGGTGGGGAAGTACCTGGCTATTCATATCTATAAACACGGCTAAAGCCATTTCAAGCAACATTTCAATTCTGAATGGTGGTCTTACACCAGGGCGATACTAAGAGTATCTTCCACTCTGGAACGTGCCGCAAATATATCTACTATATATTATTTTTAAATAATTAATTGTGAAATAACACAAATCAATTAATTAAAATTTATTTTCTTCCTTCGGAATGGGAGTATAACGCCCTACCGCTGGACTACATCGTATCATACATAATATTTTATTATTCTGACTATTGACATGGCCCGACTTGAATATCTGATTTACTTGATCGTGTCATGGTTTCCTCAGCGTCCCCGACTTCCTCTATCATTCACATTTGCGCCATATATTTTCTTAAACTCCTTTCTTCGTTTATTTGCTCTACATGCCCAAACCATCTGAGGGTCCTTTTCTTAATTTTACCTATTACGCTTACATCAGCCTCGCATTATTTGAGAAACTCCACATTTTTCGAACCCTCAGATGCTCTAACCACTGAGCTAATGTGTTCCTATCCGATTCGGTCATATTTAACTGTATCATACTTCGACTGAGAACTACCAACATTATCTTCATTTTCTTAACGCATATTTTATTGGCTGCTATCTTTATGTATGATGGCAAGATTCAACTAGAACTAAATGCCATCTAGATAGTGTCAGGATAAATTTATCCATTTGATTTAATACGCGATATTTGTTGACTTTTCTGCAAGTTTAGGTTTTATTTTTAACTTAGTAGGTAAATCCTCAAATTATACCATTTTAATTTATGAAGATAATATTAGCGAAACTCTTAAATTCAGAAAAAGATCGGGTCACATCTGGGACTCGAACCCAGGACCTTCGGCTTTCCGGGCAGATGTTATAACCACTGAGCTAATGTGTCCCTATCCGATTCTTAATTAACTATAGCATACTGTAATATACCTAATTATAATAATAAATAAATATAATTTTATTTATTTCATTTTCATTTTTTAAAACTGCACTGTTGTTATATTACAAGTTTAGCAACTGGAGCGATTTAGGTCCAAATTTGGACCGCTTCACAGACATATTATTCATAGACTTGAGAATCAGGGAGAGAGGTAATAACCATCTGTAGCGGGGCGGAGAGGGATGAGTTGACGGTAACGATATGTGATTCGTTAATCCTTCAATACGACAGTATACAGGCATCACGCATTATAATATCACCATTTAGCTCTTAAAGGTAAAATCTGCTTTTGGATGAATAGACCTTTTTACATGGGAGCGCGAATTGTTCGCCCGGTTTGAACAAACTTGTGTAATCCATATAAAATGAAGAAAGGTTCGCTTGTTTTGAGAGTCGAATATTTTGTTACCGTGTTAAGTTAAGACACTTTTACAAATGTTTCATAATTTACTTATCACAGTAAACTGCAACGTGCACACGACGGGACCGGGAATTTCGCTTCATGTCTAAAACTGATCATATTATATGATGTGAATAAGCTTAAAATAATGACAAATAATGCCTGCATATGGAAGGTAATACGACAATTGGGTTTATACTCTTTTTCACTTCTATTTTTACATGTTTTAATAGCACAAGTTACCATTTTTGCCGTGTTATTTCGTAAAATGTACCGATAAGAGCTCGACGCTAGTCCGCACAAGAATGATGACGTCACATTTTCTAGATTCACGCGAACGTATACGCCAGCCCGGCCGGTTCCATGGAACCCAGAATTAAGAAGGGGGAAATAATACGCTTTTATCACTTAGGGCAGGTCTATACATATTCATATGTCTATGGACCGCTTTTATTTTTCTGCGATTGATATCGGTCCAAAATTGGACCACATTTAACGAATCTACAAATATGGGATAATCGATTAAATCTAGGTAGATTCTTTAGTTATAAACTGCGCTTCAAAATCTAGTTGCTACCGTTACATATTTATTTTTTGTTTCTTGATCTTTTTTATATTTTCGTTTGGATTTATTAGTATTATCTATCTTCTTCTCGAATGATTAATTATTAGTGAAGAAGAAGACAACAATAACGATCTAAATTTTAAATAATCTAAATTAAACATCAGTCGAAGATTATATTGTTAATTCTGAAATTTGAAATATGAAGTTGACAAATACGACAGTCTCGTAATATGGATCGCAATGGCTAAATTGGTAGAGCGCCGTCCTGGCAAGACGTGAGATCTGGGTACGAGTCCCAGTTGCGACCATTATGTTTTATTATTTTTCTGTGTCTTGTTCATTTTAATATTTTAATTTAGATTGTTACTGTTGGCTTCTTCTTCACTGATATTACATTTATGGGATTAACTTATAAAAAAAAGATTAATTATTAATTATTTCAAGTTTCATTTCACAAAACACGTAACAAGTTCCGCTCATATTTTAATTGATATTTTATACGTATAGGCATTGACTCTTTTTTACAAAAAAACATAAATTGATTTTGAAAGATTGTTATTTTACCTGGTACACGCAGTTTTAAAATTTTGAAAAACTAAGTTAATCTTAATATATAAAACAAAGTCGGGTTAGTTACACCATTTATAACTCAAGAACGGCTGAACCGATTTTTATGATCTTTGATTTTTTGGATTTGTCTACGTCCCGATTAACAGAATAACTATTAAAAGATCGGAAAAAATCACGGGAAAATTAATTATGAAGAAAATTATTTTTTTCATATATTTTGTATGGAACGGCTTTTCAAATAATGTGCGTTGGTCGACATAATTTGAATCAATTCGAACTGGCAATGGTGTAGTGTGCCGAACATTTCGTGCTTGGTCAACAGCTCAATTTCATTTTTTGAACTTAGAGTAGGAACCTATTTATTTTAACTTAATAAAAACTTAATTTATTTCAGCTAATAGCATTTATTGATTCTGAGGCGGTACGAAGTTTGCCGGGTCAGCTAGTTTTTAATAAACTAAGGTTATACCGTTGGTCGTTGCGGATTTATTCAATTTTCAAACGATAGATTCTATTAAACAACACGAATTTCAAATTGTATAATCATACAACAAAATAAACCAATACATAATCTAGTAAACACAGTTTTCAGAATTTTAATTTCAGTTAAATTAAGATCATTAAAAAATATATCCGAGAACGTATTTTGTGACAAGAATACCTCAGTTTTACTATTTATTTAACCTCAATTTTACAATTTATTTAACCTCAGTTTTACTATTTACTTACAATATAAAATATTTAAAAAAAACATTCACAATTATTTTGATTAGATATTAGATATTAAAAAAATCATAAATACTTATGATCAAAAAATACTTACAAGAAGTACACGATATTTAATAATTTATCATCGTGCATTTTGAGCGTTTTTATTGCTTACTTGAATGTAGGTACATATTAAAGCATGTTTTGAATGAAATAAATCGATATTAAATTTTTAATTAAAAAAAATTGATACGGGGGTCGGGGAATTATCAATCTTTCTCATTGGAACCTCCCTGTACAGTTGCAAGCATTTAAAACTTTTATTCTCAGCCGCTGGTCAATCGCTCTTACGAGGGTATTACCAGAGAATACCGGATATTAGTCCCTTTTAAATCAAATTCTAGACGTATTGACTCTTTTTTACAAAAAAACATATATTGATTTTGAAATTATTTTATCTGGTTTTTTTTTTCGCATTAAACGCATTTAAAAAAATTTAAAAAACTAAGTTAATTTTTAATACACTAACAGCCTTACTAAAAAAAAACACTCCGCGGCCGTTAAATGGTGTTTCTGTAGCACGTTGTGTAAAGTCTGTACATTTCGTTTTTCAAATTCTCACTAAACAAAATATATGGTTTTGATCTGACAACGTCGCCATTTTACCAGCCTTACTAATAAACTTTCTGAAAAATTTGTACAATGGTCAAACAACCATGTATGAAGAATCCTTACTAATTAAGAACTGACAAAAAATTGTTCATGGAAAGATATGTACATTGCTTACACGGCCAAGGAGGGTAGTTTATCTGTTGTATATATTTGTTCCATTTGTAATTTTCAACGAATTTCGATTTTTTTTTTTAATGTCCTATATATTTATTATTTTTTTGAGATGTCGTAAAAACAAATACCATTTTAGAACCAAAATTTAATTACCTTTAAGATTTTCATATCTAAAATATACTTAAATGTTTAAAAACTGTACTATTTTAAGATTCAAACATCAAGTTGAAAAAAAAAACTCACTTACCCCAAACACTTTCTATTAAAACATTGAAATATTTGGAAAAATTCAAAATTCAAAAATACAGTCCTTTTATTTAATGATTTTAAAATAAATCTGTCACCTCACTTTTTACTCCTTCAAACAATAAAAAAATATAAAAAATTCGCTTTTCATTTCCAAAAATTTACAATAAAAAAACTCACGTTTGAATACATTGCTTGCACATCTTAAGGCATTAATTTCTTTGATACGTTTACTAAAATATGTATTAGACATTTTAGTCACCAAAAAACATCACTTTCAAGAATTTATAATAAAATAAAGATCTTAAAATGCAAATTATTTCTGAACATAACCTATGAACCATTTTCTGACAGCTTAATTTAGAACACACGATTTTAGTGCTACAATTTGACTTAAACTAACGAAAAACAACACAAATTAATAGTAAATATATTGATTACATGAATATTAGTGCGAATTAGTCATAAATATTGAAATCATTAACGAAAACATCATATTAATCACATACAAAATCGCGACCGACTTTATTCTGCATTCGCGGCTATTTTTTTCAGCGGTAAAGCAATGCGCAGGCGCATCAATCACACCACCTAGCGGATTATTATGAAAACTCCAATTTACAAGTAAAATTTCCAGCGTTGTCACATGTAAAGATTCACAAAAACACCGTTTAACGGCCGCAGAGTGTTTTTTTTTAGTAAGGCCGTTAGGCTATACCGTTCGTCAGGTATTTCCCTACCTTCCTCTTACCTATCTTCTTCCTCTCCCCACTACACTCAGCCTCTCAACATACCCCAATTGGGGATGCCATAGTCTCACTAGCTCCAGACAGGAGCAATTGGGACTCTCGTGCGGTAGGTATTCATGTAAAAAAACAAAAAAGTATTTCAAGTCAACGTTGCCAATTTATTAAAATTTATATTTTTCTCTTTAAAGAAGTTACATACATTTTTTAGTTAATACTTTAAACTTTATTTTTTATGTAAATACCTCACAAGAGTCCCAACTGCTCCCGTCTCGAGCCAGTGAGACTATGGCAAATGGGGTATGTTGTGAGGCTGAAAGTAAGTGGGGAGGTGAAGAAGATGGGGAAAGGGGATGATGGGGAAGTACCTGGCTATTCAGATCTAGTCACTTAACACGGTTAAAGCCATTTCAAGCAACGTTTTAACTCTGAATGGTGGTCTTACACCAGGGCGATACTGAAAGTATCTTCCACTCTGGAATATGCCGAAAATATTCCTTATATTATTTTAAATGATTAATTTGTGAAAACAAAAAAATCTATCAAATAAAATTTATCTGCGCAAGCCGGGATTTGGTCTACTCAAGTCAGAAGCCTTGCCCCTGGACCACGGCGGCCATCAATAAGCATCCGAAAAGGATAAGCCACCTATACTTATATTTATTTATTTTAAATTCGAAGCTCCACCATTGCGAACTCATGAGTGTAGTCAATTTAAGAATACCTACTCGATTCACTAGACATAAGGACCTATTTCAATGTCACCAATCACAACTTTTTCCAATTTGTCGCCCACACATTTGATATCAAAAACATACTGCAACAATTTTTTTATGTCAAGATATTATTTCTAATATTATGTTATTATTATTATGTCAAGATATTATCTAAAATAAAATTGTGTAAAAAATTGTAAACATTATGTTCCCAAAAGAAATGCCTCATGGGCGTACGAAAGAGTAAATAAATAAATTAAAATAATTTTAAATCAATTAATTTTACAATATAAATTCAAACTGGTCGACTTTTCTGTGCTTGACCCCCCCCCACCCCCCTCCTCTCTGGCTTCAAATATTATGTTCAATTAACAAAATTGGGTTATTCTACTATAAGAGGTAACTTGTGTGGCAATCAGTTTAAAATTTTTATTTTTATTCTACGTGTTGTTATTTTTTGCAATGAATCACATCATCTTAATGTACTTAATAAAATACATCATGATTAAATGTCCAATTAAAGCATAATTTTTCTGAAATTCCTTATAAAGTCTAAAAAAGTCTCTACCCTGGCCTGTCCCCTTGTCGGTTTCAGTTTAACTTGCAGACAGTGTAAACCTTTTTTTATATCAGTTGCTAAACTAAAGTATGTTTAGCACGAATTTAAATAATTATTAAGGAAAAATACAACAATATTTGTTTGTTTTCAATAATTTTTAAACTTAACTTTTGTCCCGTTTTTTTGTGTATCTACCCTAGCAAATTTCGTTCGGCTACTACAAACATGTATATGACGGCCATATTCCAAATAGCTCTCAATTACATCTAAAGACGTGAAGTTAGCAATACCAAACACACGAGCCGTCAGAGCGCCGCCATTTGTTAGTTTAGACGCGACAGGGCGGTATGGTTTCGCAAAGTGATTGTGTCTCTCCCCTGATAAATTATAAAAGTTTTAATATTCATTTAATTTATTTTGTCTTTACTGTCTTACTTAAAAAAATTGAATTTGTCATGAAAACGTCTCTCCCCTGCCGTATTTCCCCTGGCAAGGTAACTGCCATATTTCCGATGTGTTTGCCCATAAAAATAAGACTTTCTTAAAAGTAACAAAATATGCATAAAGTGACTTGCCCTTACGTGAGAAGGTTCATAAACGGGACAAAAATCGTAATATAAAAACTCAAACTTTTTTCCTTGACCGTATCCTCTATGGACTTCAAACCTCTTATCGTAGACCCAACCACTTAACATATACTATCAATGTGCATTGCACCAACAAAAAACCTGTCGACACTCTGCGTAGATAAAAAGCCCACTAAACCCTTTAAAAAATCCCGTTAAATGAAGACGACATAACCATAAAAATACTCTATTAACATGCGACTTTAGTTTGATGTTACTACTCGATAAGCTTGATAAATATTTTTATCACACTTTTCACAATTGGTTGGTAGTTTTATTCACTGGTGGGAAAACGACAGTTAATCGGCAAAAAATAATCATCAATACTTCTTTTTATATTAGTTCCACACAATTTAGTTTCCCGAGAAAAATAATTCCCTTCAGGTCCTATATCATCTTTGGGGTGCTGTGTAACCGAATAAGTGCCGTTCTGGAGATATTTTAGATAAATTGCCAGTTTTTCCTACAATAGTTAATTATAATAACTAGAACGGCCGTTCTGTCATACAAAATACACGGCAGGTCATGGTATCGACACTGCCCGGAGTTGTTCGTTACGAACAATTTATAGCATGACGAATGGGCAGTCAATAACATAATCTATCAGATATATTAAATGCACATTTATACTGAGAGATTGTCCTATTCCACCGAGATTACAGACTTTTGTAGCGAGCAGAGAAAATCCGTGAGATACATAAATTGTGGGTGCATTCTGCATTTATTCCATGCATTCTCATATATGTAGATATTCTATTAGAAACTTTTTTTGAATTGGTTCCAGTAATTCTATGTAGGAGTATTATTGATATCCATGTACTAATACTGTGTTAGAATATCTGTTCTGACGTATGGTATTTTTAACAAGGGGGAATTATAGTTATGCATTATTGAAAGCACACAGCCTTGTCAACCTCTCATCAAAATGCAATTTGTATTAATTCAATCATGTACTAAATAGAATGAATATTTATTGGACCTTTTTTTCTGATAAAGTTAACATAGATGTACGTGTAGCACCAGGCTTAACCAAATTGGATTATTGAAATTATGGTGAAACAAAATAAAGATCAATAAGGAAGTTGAATCCTGTTTTATCAATGTTCACATGCAAACTTAAATACTAGTATTTTTTTTTTAAGTTCGTTTTCATAGTTAAATTAATTCTACATGTTTGAATTTAATAAAACCACCGAAAACGCCCGCTAAGAGTATTATACGGTGAGGGAGAGTTCGTGACGTCATCTGGTCCCTTGTTTGTGTGAAATATAAGGTAAAATATTTACAAAACCGGGACACGCTTAATATGGACGAAAAAAATAAATTTAAAAAATTGTAGTAGTTAGATATTAACTAGTAGGTACTAATCAATTCAATTACCGGAATTTCAAAAAAAGTGCATTTTAATGGTTATTTTTTTCAATTTTAAAATCAAATTCTAGACGAATTGACTCTTTTTTACAAAAAACTTAAATTGATTTTGAAAGATTGTTATTTTATCTGGTAAAGGCACTTTTTAAATTTTTAAAAACTAATTTTATTTTGAGTATACTTAGGTTATACCGTTGGCCGTTGGCAGATTTGTTCAATTTTCAAACGAAATATTGTATTACACAACACAAATTTCAAATCATATAATCATACAGCAAAATAAATCAGTACATAATCTAGTAAAGACACTTTTCAGAATTTTGATTTTATTTCAATTAAAATCATTCAAAAATAAATCCGAGAACGTATTTTGTGAGGAAAATACCTCATTTTTTCTATTTATTTAGAAGGTGTTACAAACTAAAATATTTCATATTTTTTTTACACACTTATTTTGTTTAGACATTATTGAAAAATCATGAATATTTATGGTAAAAAAATACTTACGAAAAGTACACGATGTTTTATAATTTATCATCATGCGTTTTGAGCATTTTTATTACTTACTTGAAAGTAGGTATATATTAAAGCAAGTTTTGAATGAAATAAATCGATATTCAATTTTTTGTTTGAAAATTTTGATACGGGAAATAATCGATCTTTCTCATTGGAACCTCCCTGTACAGTTGCAAGCATTTTAAAACTTTTATTCACAGCCGCTGGTCAATGGGTCTTAACTAATACTATGGAGGCCGCATTAAAAGTTATCAATCGTCGGTCGGAATATCTCTTACCAATTGTTGACCGTGGTCACAAATATTGATAACTGACCGTTGTCGACGGATTTGGACAATATCGGTGTAATATGGGGTATAATAGATCGTCCATGCTAGGTATCCTGAGGATTTTTTCTGAATATAACAAATTTAGATTGGTGCGGAGTCCACACACCATTAGCATCCTCCAGCTTACTTCTTATGACGCAATCGAATATGGATATCATTGCATCTGGGTCATTAAATTGTTTACATGTTCTATGATAAATCCCAGACGTTTGTAGCTGCTGGAGTGACCCGTGATAAGTGGTCCGAGAACGTTAGTTTGGGATCAAAGACGATACCGATATCTTCGTGTACCTGTCTTTGAGATCGATGTTATCGAATGCTGGCAAGCTACCATTGACTACAAACCGATGTACTTGCTGAACTGGTTATTCTAACCAAACTGAAATGAAGTATTTATCTCATTAATTCCGTTGAAGACATATAATGCACCTATGCATAAGTATATTTATTAGTTTACCTATTTATTTTATTTATTTATAAAATACATGATATACATTAAAACATTTATATATAAATGACATATTAAATCTCCATACTAGGCGGCTGCCTGTTTTATGGTGACCAATTATATATAAGTTTAATTGGTTACTTTACGAAGTCCAGTGTAAACATATATGGATTAAGTATATAAACATGCTTGAAAATTGGAAAAGTTGTAGAAGAAAAAAATATAATGAAGTTGAAAAACTATAACAGAAAGTATAAAATACAAAAGAGAGAAGAAAAAGAGAATAAAAAATATAAAAGAGAAAAGATGAGGAATATAGATTTAACACATATTTTAATTCTTGTTTTATATGTATTCATGCATGCGTGTGTGATTAGATGCACACATACATATATGAATACATATAACTATATATTTGTACGCATTCACATGCACATATGTGTATGCACACACATATACACATACACAAGTTCATATGTTTACAATGTAATGTCATATATATGTCATATACACACTAATTTACACAAATATAAACAATGGACACTCTCTTATTTCTTATCTGTTGTTCTCTATCCTAGTACGATAAACAGGCTTCTAATTCTATCACATTCACTCATCAAAAAGTCGCCAAGCGTCTTCCTGAAAGTGTGATATTTGGTTATTGTCTTTATTTCAATTGTTAAGTTATTGAAGATTTTTGGAGCAAGAAAGTTAAACTGTGACTGGGCCATTGAGGTTTTTGTTTGGCGCTCCGCCCATTGAGGCAACTGAAAACCAACTAAAACCGGCTGTTTTCTCTGTCTTAATTGGTCAAAAAGCTTGTTTAACCATAGACGAATAACAATCAGCTGACAGCTCGCAACTAGCAACGGCCGCCCAGGGCAATGAGCAGTGACAGTCGCAAGATGGTCGCAAGTCACCGCTTGCGTTACCATTGACAACGGGGTTTTGTGTGATTGTGTAGTGTGCGGGCCATCACAAAGTCATACAAAGACAGTTGGCAGTTGAGAGTTTTCAGTTGCCTGAGTGGGCGGAGGCGCTTACTGGAATATGTATATATGAATATGAATACCTATGCATAAGTATAGTTGTTATACGCCCATAGGGGCTTTTACATAGATTATAGATTATAAAATAATATGTTATCGAGGATTATACATACATAGAATTTATACCAAAAGTTATAAAAGTGAAAAAAATTAAGAATATAGATACACAAGTAGTTTTTGAAGAATATAGCCTAAAACCGTGAAATATTTTAAACAATATAACATTTGACAATAACAGAGAACAAAATATAATATAAAACATTACAATAACACGCCAAATCGTTAAATATATTATACCCATGTTAAAATAATTTGTAGGATTCCACAAAGTGTTGGTTTAAATTGTATTTTAGATTATAAAGGGAATCAGCGAATATATCTACAATACCACCAAACTTGTTGCCTAAATTATACATAGTTGGTTGTGTATGTGTTGCAAAAAAATGTTACATTTTGTCTAGTATTCCTTGTCGGTACATGGAGTTTAATAGTAGCAACGATGGCAGGGCTGTCAATTAGGTTGTTCATGACTCTATATAATAAAATTAAGTCTGAAGTGATTCTTCTGTCAGACAGCGTAATTAAATTAAGTCTATTCATCAAACTTAAATAATTAATGTTTTCTATTGGAATTTTGAGTTTGAAATTTAAGTACTTAAGAAATTTGTTTTGAACCCGTTATATTTTGTTAGAGTGTACTTTATAGAAAGGGGACCAAATAGGTGAATTATATTCAACTTGACTTCTAACTAATGTAGAGTGTTTTCATGCAATCCAAGGACTTAAAATCAGTAAGGGTTCTACAAAGGAAGCCAAGAATCTTTAAAGCCTTATTAGTTATATCATCTATATGTGCTGTGAAAGTTAAGTTTGAATTGAATATAACTCCCAAATATTAAGGAAAGACATGGATTGTCTTGATTATAAAGATGCACCTGTCAATATTTGAAAACTCGTACTCCCGTAATTTTGGAAAAAAATGCATTGATGGGGGAATAAACTAAGAAAGTAGTTGAACCCACGACGGCGTGGTGGGAACCAGACGCATTTGTCCATTTCAGCTATTACTCGCTTGGTCTGCCATCAAATTTAATAGCTAAACACCTTCGCAACAAAATATCGCTAAATGTCAGTGAAGGGCTTTTTTACATTAGCTCCATTAGCTTAGTACTGGGAAGGAAAAAGGCATGATAAGTGGATAGAGTGTGCTGAAGGTCTGGAATCTGGGGTTCAATGTGTCCAGGAGTGACGGACGTACTAATCCCTCCCAATGCTGAGTTAAGCGATTTTTTCTGAAATTTGAAATATGAAGTTGACAATTACGACAGTCTCATAATAGATCGCAGTGGCCCAATTGGTAGAGGTGTATATCCCGGTAAGACGTAAGGTTCTGGGTTCATGTCCCAGTTGCACCATTATCTTTTATTATTTTTCTGTGTCTTGTTTATTTTCATATTTAAAAAAATTAGATTATTATTGTTATCTTCGTCTTCAATGATATATTACATTGAGGGGAATATCCTTCAAAAGTTAAAAAGAGAGTTTTTCTTACATAAAAAAATAGTATTAAATCATTTACTAGAATTTATTTATAGAAGTTTATTAAATCTCATTGTATTATTTAGTCATCGAAGAAGATAATAATCGAATAAAAATACAAATAATCCAATAAATGGTTAACGAGGTGGTGGTACTCATACTCGCCCCCCAAATTATGTATTAATTTTATCACATTTCACATTTTTTTTACTTTAATCTTCGCAAATTCACTTTGTGTCATGTTTAATTAAGTGAAAACAAATCACAATTATCTACATTTTTTTTTTTTTTTTTTTAAAGAAAGACAAACATTCCCTGGTTACGAATAACCCAACAACATTTGAAAATCTCCTACTACCACCACACTAAGCGGAAGATGTTGCTTGTGTTGTGATGGAGGACTTAGCCAGCCGAGGAATCGAACATGGAACGCCTGGGTGGGACCCAAGCGCGATGCCCATTTAACCACTGACATGTTTCAAAAGTAATGGTTTCTTCGTCAGGATTTCTAAATCAAGAACATAAATATTATCCTGACAAAGAAACCTTTGGTTTTGAAACATGTATATAATTGTGATTATCTACATCTAGGAGTTGGCCTTGCAAAGGATCGGCTGTAACCACTGGAGCGACAGCGCGATTTAAAACATAGCTGGTTGTAGCACTAAAATTTGTGGAATTGTTAAAGTTGCTTTCGTTGTATTTATGTATGTTACAACCAGGAAAGTCATTCCAGTTGTGTTAACATTTTTTTCTTTAATCTTCGCAAATTCACTTTGTGTCATGTTTAATTAAGTGAAAACAAATCACAATTATCTACATGTTTCAAAAGTAAAGGTTTCTTCATCAGGATTTCTAAATCAAGAACATAAATATTATCCTGACAAAGAAACCTTTGGTTTTGAAACATGTATATAATTGTGATTATCTACATCTAGGAGTTGGCCTTGCAAAGGATCGGCTGTAACCACTGGAGCGACAGCGCGATTTAAAACACTTTTCTCCGATAGTTCGAGATATTTTGAATTCACTATACTTAGATAATCCTTTCATGTCTTTGGGATTTATAAATAAATTATAAAAAAATCGTAAACCATTAGAAAATGATATATATATATATATATATAAAATATATATATATATATATAATATATAGATATATATATATAATATATATATATATATATATATATATATATATATATTCTCTGGGTTTTCTAGTTATAAACTGCCGTGAGAAGTTCAATTTTGCGTCCACATTAAATATTTTATAAGAAATTTCACGTAAATGGTCTAATTGATGAACACATATACAAATATCTATAATAAAACTCAATTTTGTAAGTTCTCATGAGTTTAAATGTTTCGTATGAAAAAATTTCGTCTGAAATTTTTTTTCGTGAAATGCACAAATTTAATTGCACAAATGTATTTTTTACGCACGTACCCAAGAACTATCTGTATTATACCAGAGAGATACATTCATTATCTTTAATCCGCCATAAGAATTATTTCGATTAATGCTTTATTTATCGAAAACAATGCATTTGCAGACATAATCATCTTGAACAAAGTATTACGTCGTAAAAAACCAACAAACACTATTTTGAAAATATACACTTGAGATTTAATTGTTACGACATTTAAACACTTTAAATACATTAATAATTCAATCACTATTACACTGGTTTACAGATGTGTTAGAAAAATCGGCTAAAATACGTAAAATATCACATTTAAAGGATACGATTTTGCCACGAACTGGCCACCTTTTTGAAAGCCACGAGTTCGACTGACTGCTAGTTATATTGTAATTTATTGAGTTAAAAGTTATCTCAACTAAATGAGATATATACGTATCCCTTTGTTATGAATCACTATAATTGAATAACTTTAGTCAAATGCACACGTGAAGTAATTATATCGATAATTGTAAAAATTAAAACACTATGACCGGATGACATTTATCATGGCATCTATCACGGAATTGTATAAGAGAAACGCCATAGCCACTGAAGCGACGGAGCAAATAAAATATTTTTTCTCGGATTGCTAAAGGAAATTTTTCCGCCCACCTTAAAAAAAATCATACCTCCGAATTTGAATATGGAGACATACAAACTAATTATATTTCTATGTAGCCAATGAATTTCCCTATCTTTTGTCTATTATCACATTTTAGGATTTATAAAAAAATATATAATTAAATCTTTAACCTTAAAATTTTTTTAAAGAATCTAGAGAATATTTATTTTGTTATACTTTGAATGAACAATGTATTATATAGTCGTTTCAATAATTATTTTTTTTTTTTAAATTTGCCACATTTTTAGAACAAAGCAATCCACGGTTTTAAAAATAGTGCCATAATGTGGCAAAAAGCACTCGAGTGGTTATATCAAATTTATAAAGAATATTTTATCCAAAAAATTCACTCCTCAGATAGCATAAGCAATAGATTCAAAACTAATGGCTTAATAACCATCCCTATGCTTAGAACGACTACGGCTCAGCATCACTACTTCTATTTAGGTGTGAGATGGTACGATATATTATTGTCCAAAAACAAAATGAATATAACCGAAACTTTGAAATATGAACAATTCCAAAAGCAAATTAAGTCCCTGAAATTGGTTAATGATATATTGTATCCTTAATTTACCCTTAATTTCCTCTCTGGACTTTAAACACTAGTACAAAAATATTTTAATATAATAAAGACATGGACCACTAACGGGTCGGTATGTTTTGATTTTTTGATAAGTTACTTCTTACTCAAGTTAGGACCCTACCAAAATTGTTAAAATTGCCTGGTTTGAACGTCATTAACATTAACATTTGACGTTCATTATACAAACTAGACAGTGTAATTTTAAAAGGTAGAGTAATTTTTCTAATAAAAATGAATTAAAAGTCAGCCAAGTTTTGGAAGAGGGAAATGGAGAATACAAAATTTCGATTTTGCTTATTTCATTTAGGTATTATTAGCCCGAGGTGCAGTTATCACTTTCGTTCAGTATTCGGGGGAGTAAGAGAGACAGTGTCAGCAACAGTTTGGTAAAATACCGATTCTTCTATTTTCCCGGCCACCGGGACTCCGGGATTATTCAGATCTGGTCACTAAACATGTCTACTTTATTAGTTAGATAGTTTTGGAGAATTTTAACACATTATTTATTACACGTGTTTATACAAAAGTTAAAGTCGAAATCTTATGAACCAATCTACAAAATATCAATGTGCATTTCACATAAGTGCATGGCGGTGCTTAATTTTGAATTTTATCAATGGTACCTCCAAAAAATAAACGAGAATAAATTATGTAAAATAAACCTAACTGTCAATTAAAGCCGGCGTCTTGCTGTTTGGAATTTCTGTAAACCGAAATTCTAGATACTTTTGCCTGCCATTAGATTAAACCGTATGCATCCAAATTGCGCAATATCCCTTCGGTGTACCTCAGGGCTGTGGTCAAAGACCTGTATAAAAACCTTTCCGTGCCCTTTTTTGGCCATTTGGTGTTACAAGTTCAATGCTAACACATCAACAGAGTTTAAAAAAGATATCGAGCATTATAAACAGTGAAGTTTTCTGTTGTGTATTTTGTTGTATAGTGCGGTTTACTATAATAATATAAGGTTCGGCTTACAATTTTTATATATATGGGTATCTTCCAATTATTTGGGGTGCTTTTGCTGGTGTTGTTTTTGGCGCATTGTAATGCATATGCAGAAAGGCAAGAAAGGGGTGAGTTCATTTTGTTTAAAAATAGGTATCTACTATCCCAAGAATAGTTTGAACATTTTTTTTAAACATGTTAAATTTTAGCTAAGTTCTCCCTAACTATTAGCTCACCATACTAAGCTCATGCCTGTGCCAGGGATAAAGAGCCATGCGTAGATAAATTATGTAATGCAATAATATGTAGATATTATTGCAACCAGGTCAGTGGTTGAGTGGGTATAGCGTTTGGGTCCCACCCAGGCGTTCCGTGTTAGATTCCTCGGCTGGCTAAGTCCTCCATCACAATACAAGCAACATCGTCCGCTTAGTGTGGTGGTAGTAGGATATTTTCAAATGTTGTTAGGTTATTCGTAACCCGGGAATGTTTGTCTTTCTTTTTAATAAAAAAAAAAAATAATAATAATGTAAATCGCAATAAAAAAAAAACTGTACGACTAAAAAGAAAATGTAAATATTTGCAAAAGTGCCTCCATAGGTTATAATCTTTATATATAATAATGGCTTCACGATGTTTGTCCGAGGTAAACTCCGAAACTACTTAACAGATTTTCATGAGATTTGGCTTACTGTGTGTAATTTGGTCCAATTTAAAAGGTGTTTTTTTTTTTAAATTAGCTCCACACAAGAGGCTTTTTTAAGGGAAAGGAAGGAGAGGAAGTCCTGGGAAGGAAAAACGTTTGAGGGGTGGGTAATAATCTGGGGATAAATATGTCTAGGAGTGATGGACATGTGAAGCCATCCCTCCCACTGTGGTGCAAGGCAATGGGTCGAGAGGGTCCGGTTGGAGAGACCAAAAGGTCTCCCTAAACTAATCTCTCCGATCCGGCCTGCAACGCAGATGGTCGGTAGACGCATCCGTCCCCAAGTCATGGACAAACCTAACCCCATGAACCCGGGCACCCCTGCTTAGTCACCAAAGGTAGCGAACCACTTGGGGTGACCTGTGGCAGAGGTGTTGGTCGTCCAATAAATGGTTCCCGGTGCGCCGGTACCCATTCCCGCCTCCCAAATTGAAATATTGTAAGATAGTTTTTCTCGATAATTGTTGTTATGGAACAATGATTGGCAATTATTTGTAAATTACATAAGTTTCTGACAGATGGCGGTGTGAGTTATTTTGCATTTTTTTGTTACCTCGGTGTTGTGTTTCGATTTCACGTCAATCTATTTAACATCAAAGCGTTGTGTTTCGTTAGCCACAGCAACGCGTAGCCAGTTCATCTAGTATTATATAAGAAGAAATAGAAAAGCACCGTTCACTGCAAAATTATATCGCAGGTTAATAATGGTCCCAAATAAAAGATTACAACTTTATGTTTGCCTTTGAATTTAGTGAAAGAAAATATGTAAATGCAATTTTGCTCTCCGGTGAGATTGATATGATTTTTGGTAAACAGAAGAAAACTGTGTTTTTTTATAAATGAAGCACTTTTCCGAACAGAATCCATAAAGTAATTGTAAGGTTCTCAGTTTACAACAGACAACGTATAAAGGCACTTGTTTACTATTCAAGAAATGATCGAAGAATAGGAGGGTTTGAACCCAAATTAGAGCCTTTATAATCACCAAAACACTCTGTTTGTTGTGGGTGTAAAAACATCAATATATCCAAATATAGTACATAACTAACACCAACGCCATCTATGAATTTCATCACTTAGCTGGTATTCAAGCATTCATAATAGACTAACGCAGTTCTTCCACGTAGCTACTCACAAGCGACGCTAACGCTACCTGTCATACTGTTTTGCTAGTGTAGTGCCTGGTGGCGTTTTCAAACACTAATAATACTATGGAAAACACAGACGAGCGGCGCACAGTGGGCTGAAAATCGCCTTTCATAGACATAGAGACTTGAATTTTCAAGGGTCTTTTTTTGGCTAGAAATTGATTCTGCTGATCATTACTATGCTATAAAATTTCGTATGAAGCAATTGCGTGTACAAATGAAGGAGTTATAATTTTTTTAAGAAAAAATTGTACTGCACCGACATTAAAAATGAGTCTATCTCTGGAATCATAAGGTTGGCCATTACATCCTTACACACAGTTATAGTACTATTTATTTAGATATGAAATTAAACAATTTTTTTCACTTTGTTCCACTTGTTTATTTACACCAGGACCGGTTTCGTCCTACTACGGACATTTTCAGACTGATCCAGTCTGAAAATGTCCGTAGTAGGACGAAACCGGTCCTGGTGTAAATAAACATGTGGAACAAAGTGAAAAAAATTGTTTAATTTCATATCTAATACAATGGAATTCCACCATGAATTAACAGTTAAAAAACTAGACTCATTACTATTTATTTGTATTTTTTTGACATACTTCGTATTGTGGCGCAACTTGCGTGTTTTTTTTAAATCCTCAAAGTTGAAAAAAAACTTTTTTATGTTGATGATTCATTTTAATGCTTAAATGCTTTACATATGAGTATGCTTTGTCTAGTTTACAATATTTTATTGACACTATAAATCCAAATTTTGCATTAAAATGAATCATCAACATAAAAAAGTATTTTTTTCAACATTGAGGATTTAAAAAAAACGCGCAAGTTGCGCCACAATACGAAGTATGTCAAAAAAATACAAATAAATAGTAGTATATCTGTGTGTAAGGATGTAATGGCCAACCTTATGATTCCAGAGATAGCCTCATTTTTAATGTCAGTGCCATACAATTTTTTCTTTAAAAAATTATAACTCCTTCATTTGTACACGCAATTGCTTCATACGAAATTTTATAGCATAGTAATGATCAGCAGAATCCATTTCTAGCCAAAAAAAGACACATGAAAATTCAAGTTTCTATGTCTATGAAAGGCGATTTTCAGCCCACTGTGCGCCTGGCGGCGTTTTCAAACAATAATAATACCTACTATGGAAAACACAGATGAGCGGCGGTCGCGTCGCTTGAACGTAGCTCCATGGAAGAACGGCGTAAGGGGGTTTCTCACCATCTTTGTAATAAGTTGTTAGAAGAAACTTTGGTTAAATTTATACACAACATGGCATGCCAAAGTTTCCTCTAAAATCATGAAAAATCAAATTCTCTAATGGCCCATATTTTATAATTTAAAACACAAATAAACAAAGTAGTTCACAACCCTAATATTCTCTACACCTTTTGATAAAATATTAATTTATTTTAATAAGACCAAAATACTTGACCAATAAAGTATTTTGGTATCAAGTATATCCAAATTTAAATTTGGTATTGAAAAGGCCACACAGCCGTTCTCCTAAAAATTATTAAAATTGATTTCAAAAAAAAAAATTAGTTCTGCGACCAGCCAGCCGGTGCTTGATGATTGGTGCCTCATGATGATTGAATATTGAAGTAAGGTGTGATGGCTGATTGTACATATGTTGCAGGTCTCTTCAGCCGGGACTCGGGAGACAGCTGCCTGGGCTCGGACCGGCTGACGCGAGGCGTGTGTCTGACCAGACCCGAGTGCGGACGACAAGGCGGCAAAGTAGTCGGCTATTGCGGTGTCTTCAGCACCTGCTGCGCATGTGAGTAACACTAACCTAATCCTCAGACTCGTTGCTGACAATACCACTCACACACCTCAACTGAATCGAGGCGTGTGTCTTACCAGACCCGAGTGCGGGCGACAGGGCGGCAAAGTAGTCGGTTACTGCGGTGTCTTCAGCACCTGCTGCGCATGTGAGTAACACCAACCTATCCTCAGACTCATTGCTGACAATCCCACTCACACACTTCAACTGTCCTGAAGGACCATCACCAGGCTTCTCCACTCCTCGTGGTCCTGCGCTTCGTGAAGAGCCTGTGATACAATTGCATGCACTTACATTTTCCCGCCAATAAACATTGAGATCCTAATATTTGTTCGTAAGAACACAGTTTTTAATCGTTTTACGAATAAAATGATCGTATTTTAGAATAACTTTTTTCTCCGTGTGTCCTATGAGTGCAATATCGTAACTTCTCCAAGCTTAAATTTTTTTAATAAAACTGTGTTTTTCTGAAGTCTGAAAGTGGCCCGTCAAGTGACAATGTTTCTTTATCATTTTGATATAATTAGATAGAGCCAAAGAAGTTATATTTGTACCTTATCATTACAAATTATTATCATTACTATATGATCATTATTGGTTCTTTACTTCCAGTGGAGACGTGCGACATAGTGACCAGGGCAAAGGACGCCACCTTCTCCAACCCGCCCCTGACGAGTACGTCCACTGGGCTGGAGTGCTCCTACAACGTGGAGATCAACAACCCCCGTGTTTGTCAGATCAGGATCGACTATGATATCCTCAGCCTATCGCGGCCTACTCTCGTAAGTAGAACATATTCCATTAACTATTCAGAATCAAAAATTTGTTGCTCGAATTAGCTTAAACAGCTTTTAGTGACGCGGTTTGAATAGCCAGGAAATTTCCAACTCACATACTACCTCGTGGACCACCCCTTTACACTAAGGACCAGTTGTTTCGGAAAATTTCACGTTTGAATTTCCCTCAAATCGACATTCACCGAAAAATTGGGTTGTTTCAACCTCCGTCAGAAGAAATTTCATCGAAAATTCCATAGGACCAGTTGTTTCGGAATTCCCTTCAAATTTGAATTTCCTTCAAATCGTCATTCACCGAAAAATTGGGTTGTTTCAACTTCCGTCAGCAGTGAAAATAATATAGAAATGTGATGTGAATGTGATCAGCCGAGCCCGGACGGTTAGCGAAATAATGGGAGGCGCATGCGCAGACGTCAAAAATGTGATTCGGCGGGGAACACTTGAATAAAATTTTCAAATTTATCGAACAATATTTGTTGCTAATATTTGGGATCAGTGGGGTAGTTTAGAGGTACGGTATTCACTTTACAAAAAAGCTATACTGGAGAACACCGGGATTTTAACCATTTGGATTCTTAGGACCAGTTGTTTCGGAAAATTTCACGTTTGAATTTCCTTCAAATCGACATTCACCGAAAAATTGGGTTGTTTCAACCTCCGTCAGAAGAAATTTCATCGAAAATTCCATAGGACCAGTTGTTTCGGAATTCCCTTCAAATTTGAATTTCCTTCAAATCGTCATTCACCGAAAAATTGGGTTGTTTCAACTTCCGTCAGCAGTGAAAATACTATAGAAATGTGATGTGAATGTGATCAGCCGAGTCCGGACGGTTAGCGAAATAATGGGAGGCGCATGCGCAGACGTCAAAAATGTGATTCGGCGGGGGACACTTGAATAAAATTTTCAAATTTATCGAACAATATTTGTTGCTATTTACTGCTGACGGAAGTTGAAACAACCCAATTTTTCGGTGAATGACGATTTGAAGGAAATTCAAATTTGAAGGGAATTCCGAAACAACTGGTCCTATGGAATTTTCGATGAAATTTCTTCTGACGGAGGTTGAAACAACCCAATTTTTCGGTGAATGTCGATTTGAAGGAAATTCAAACGTGAAATTTTCCGAAACAACTGGTCCTAAGAATCCAAATGGTTAAAATCCCGGTGTTCTCCAGTATAGCTTTTTTGTAAAGTGAATACCGTACCTCTAAACTACCCCACTGATCCCAACCGTATGAAGCCATTTATAGGTACTATGCCATCTCAAATTCCGAAATGTTATGAAGCTGAAGGTAGCGGGGTGGGGAGGAAAATGTGAAGAAATAAATGTGGGGAAAGTATATGGCCATTAAGATCTGGTCATCTAATAGGGCTAAATCCATTTTAAGCAACGTTTGGATATTGGCATCTGATCTAGGAATATCTTCCACTTTGGAACGTGGGGCAAATACAATATTTATATATAAAAATCTCGCGTATGTTCGTTCGTTCAAGGTAAACTCCGAAACAACTTAACCGATTTTGATGAAATTTTGCTTACTGTGTGTAATTTCGTCCAAATTAAAATATAGGATGGTTTTTATCCCGATTATTGACCTCAATATTTATTATTGCGAATTAAATATTTTTTTATTGGAAGTGGCGGTGTGAGTTAATTTATTGACACAAGACACAACACTTGGTTATCTAGGTTAGGTAACCATCAATTAGATAGCGTTGTGTTTATTTAGCCACAGCAACGCGTGGATGGGTCAGCTAGTAAAAATAATAAATGTTATATTATCTTCCCTTTTTTGTTACAAGTAGAGATATCGATATCCTCACTGCACGGAGAAAAATCTTATTCTAAAATACGATCATTTTAATAGTAAAAACGGTTAAAAACGGGACTGAATTTCTTACGAACAAATTAACAGTGTTTCAATGCTTATCGGCGGAAAAATGTAAGAATAATTTGCTGGTATACGTACGAAATTACGTATATTAATAAATTATTCTTACATGTTCCCGCCAATAAACATTGAAAACCTGTTAATTTGTTCGTAGGAACTTCAGTCCCGTTTTTAACCGTTTTTACGAATAAAATGATCGTATTTTAGAATAAAATTTTTCTCCGTGTGGGGATTTCATTTACAAATTAAAATTTAGTTATATAAAATATTTATAAATATAGCATGTAGTGTTTTATCCGAAATAATTATATAATAAATTATATTGTGTGTGTTTTAGTGCAGTTGGGTGGTTTCGGTTTCATTGTGTTTTTGGTGTCAGTATATTTTCTATTCCTGATCTCAATATACAAAATACAATTATTGTATCTAGCCTTTTTTTAAAGATTTAAATGTTATAGTGTTGTTGTGGTTTTTGGGTGAGAATGGGAATTTTTTGTAGAGTTTACTAATGTAAGAAGCTTTTTTGCCAAAATATTTTATTTGTGGTTACTTGTAGGATATGTTTTTGATTGTTTTACAGGATCAAAATCAAAATCAAGATACAATTTTTTTTTAATTGCATTACAGGATCCAGGTGCAGTACTTGGTGGTAGAAAATTGGTGAAGAGCCAACAGAACAAGGACCAAGTCAACCAAGATCAGAAGGAGGAGGTGGAGGTGAAAGATGTGGAGGATGAGGGGGACGAGGGGGATGAGGATGAAGAGGAACAAGAGGAGCAGGTGAGTTTGCTAACCTCTTTTATGATAAATTTAAAATTATATTAAATAATTATTCTAATAAATTTATCCAAGACAGCATTTAGTTCAAGTTGAATCTAGCAATCATACATAAAGATAGCAGCCAATAAACATGGTTTAAATGTGAATAAATACAAAATTAAAAAACAAATGTATATATTTTGACTTATTGAAAAAAAAATTGCTTAGTTGGTAGAGTTGCGGCCTGGAAAGCCGAAGGTCCTGGGTTCGAGTCCCAGATGTGACCGTGTCTTTTTCAGATTTTTCCTTTTCAGATGTTCGTTTGAGTGCCACTAATTTTGTCTTCAATAATTAAAATATTACAATTTGAGGTTTAACAGATTAAGCTCAAAATAAAAATAAATTTAGTATTTGTAGTTGGTTCCCTTCACTAATTGTCAGTATTAAAATAGTCCAGTCATTTGGTTCGAAAAAAGAGGTTACCTGGAAAGTTTTAAAAAAATCTATTTATATGAAAAACACGTGGTGGTCTAGATGAATTAGTTTGCGGCGCACGTACGTCAAAACTGTTGATTAAAAAAATCTTGTAACTTAAATTGTAGGAAATTTTCTGTAGTTTAATTTTGTACATAAATGTTTTTTATCATAAAATGAGTCGGAAAGGAGATATTGTCAAAAACTGCTCTTAGGCGCCATTATTTCAATATTTCGACACGAGCGGCAAAGATACGAGGTGGCAAAGTTGAAATTCGGAAAGAGCACTTCGAAATCTATAAAATTACCAATTTTCAAAACTCCCAAAAAACTTTCCAGGTAAAACTAAAATAATAAAGCTACCAAATGATGTCTAAAAAAATGTGATAAATTATACTTAAAACTAAACTCAATAACTGACCAAATCCTAATAAATTGTTAATTATTTTTTCAGAGCGGTTCCCGAAAATCACGTGCTGTTCCCGCAAATCTCTTCGTAAGTAATTTTTATTGGATTAATATAATTAAATGATAAAATAATGTTAATTTATCACAAGTTTCAGGCTTTGGGTGTCTAAAGAAAGGAGGCAAACTTTCTCCGAGAACATCTGCCAAAGTCATAATATATGTAATTATAACGCAATATTCGATTATAAATCGACCCTTTGGAAACACAGATGGAACCTTGTTCTTTCAAAGGGTTGAAATCTCAATGTCGTCAAAAGCTAGAACGGGTCGAGAATAAAAATTTTAACTTTTCAATCTTCGCAAAATCACTGTGTGGCGTCATTTTTTAATTAAATGAAACAAATAACTTTGTGTACAACACTATATAATCACAATTATCGACATGTTTCGAAACCGATGGTTTCTTCGTCAGGATAATAAGAACATGAATAAAAATAACAAAATAAACAAACAAGTTTAGAAAAATAAGAACAATAGACAAATATATTTTAGAGAGTGGTGATTAATTACTTAAAAATATCATAAAAAACTAACTCATCATCACGCCGTTTCTCTGCAGGGGTAGGCAGACCGCCAAACAACTCGGACTAGGCTCTTGGCACACACTCCTTGCTAAATTCACATTCATACATCTTTTCATACATGCTCTTCTATTATTCTGGCTCCTGACATTGTCCAATTATATAAAATGAAGTATACAAATATTTTATATATTTAAAAAAATATATATATATAAATTAGCTCCACACAGGAGGCCCTGAGGAAAATAATTTCCCTCAGGGCCTATGTCATTTTTGGGGATGTTGTGTGAAGGGTGTATCTAAGGAAAGGAAGGAGAGAAGGGGAGGAAGTTCTGGGAAGGAAAAAATATAAGGGTTGGGTAGGAATCTAGGATTCAGTGTGTCCACTTAGGGTGTGAAAAATGTTTTTATTAATTTTCCGAGCATAATTTGTGATCAAGGAAATTTCATATAATTACCGTCCGGCTCAACAAATTTATAAATATTAAACTACAAAAATAACATATATTTTTTTTTAAATATGTATCTAATGAATCCGAAAAAAAATCGGAATACCGGGTCTTAAAGTGGCAGCCGACCTGCTGCCGTTATCTAAGCACGGTTCATAAGAATATATAGTAAAATGTTTATTTTCAGGGATATTCCTGTCGAGATGATGTCCTAGAAGTGACTAACCTGCAAGCCTTCAGTGAAATTATTCCACCCATTTGCGGAGAAAACAGTGGACAACATGGTGACTATTAACAATTTAATTACATCGCTGCTTCAAGCCATGCCAAATAACAATGAATTTTTTTCGGTTATTTTTAGATTTTTTTACAACGTGATTGGTCTCGTTGATAGATACAGATACAATTGATACCGAGAGACCCAGACATGAAGAAAAAAATACAAGTTTTTTAACCACTCGGGTCTATCGCCTTTGTGTAGGTTTTTGGTCTTAAGAGCGATTGAGCAGCGGCTGAGAACAAAAGTTTTAAAATTATGTACGGGGAGGTTCCAATGATAAACATCAATTATTATCCGTATCAAATTATTTAAATTAAAAATTCAATATCCATTTATTTCATTAAAAACTTGCTTTAATATAGGTATACCTACATTCAAGTAAGCAATAAAAATGCTCAAAACGCACGATGATAAATTATTAAATATCGTGTACTTCTTGTAAGTATTTTTTGATCATAAGTATTTATGATTTTTCAATAATGTCTAAACAAAATATGTGTGTAAAAAAAATTTGAAATATTTTAATTTGTAAGACCTTAAATAAATAGAAAAACTGAGGAATTTTTGTCACAAAATACGTTCTCGGATTTATTTTTAAATGATTTTAATTTAACTAAAATTAAAATTCTAAAAACTGTGTTTACTAGATTATGAATTGATTTATTTTGTTGTATGATTATATGGTTTGAAATTTGTGTTGTGTAATAGAATCTATCGTTTGAAAACAAGACAAATCTGCCAACGACCAACCAGAAACCCAGAAAAAATAACAATCATTAAAAATCAATTTGTGTTGTTTTGTAAAAAAGAGTCAATACGTCTAGAATTTGATTTTAAAAGGACTAATTTCCGGTTTTCTCTGGTAATTCCCTCTTAATGAATCAGATCTAGCCACTACACCAGCCTAGTTACGCAGCAAACAAGTAATAGCTATCAAATGCCCCATGTTGGGCGCCAGATTACGAGTTAGATTTACTTATATTTATTTATGTTTTATTTCAAAGAATTTCTGTAAAAAAATATTTATACGTTGTAAACACACTAATATGATTCAAATTAACTGAGGGTATAGAAAACAAAATTACTGTTTTTAAAAAAAATGCACGATGCAATTTTTTAATTTTAGTTTTTTGGTACCATTAAAAACATTTCATGCTTCTGCATATTCGTCACCCAAGATGTGTAAAGGTGGTATAAGAGAGTTTATAAACGAATTGGTAGTGATATTAAAACATGTTTTGTTCGTATGACTATATTAGTAACATGGATTGAAATCAGTTTATTATATGTATATCTTAACATTTAGTGCTGTATTGAATGAGTGGGTAATGTCCTTTAGTGTACCTGCGGGTGAACGCCTCCATCAACAGCCGAGCCCTTCGCATCAACCTGAAGATCGCCGACAGGACCTTGAGGACCGGCCTCGACATCCCCGTCTGGAGAATCAGGGTTACGCAGCTGGAGTGCTACAATACCAGAGGGTAAGTTCTATTGCCTTACATCACCGCCATATTCGGGAGGCGAAGAGATTCCGAACAACCACGCAAACTCTTTATTGAACGAACGAGCTTTCTTATTAGTCCTATTTCAACTCGACCGTTTTGCATATCATCTGTCTGTAAACAAGGGCGTCGCCAACCGATAGCCCAGGGAGGGGCAAGTTGATATGGAGAATGAGAAAAGTATGAATTGTAGGTAAAGTCGAGAGCACATGAAGCTTTTCACTTGTAATACGAGCCTTACATCTACAGCGATTGTAATAAACGAAACAGAGTCCAAAATGTAAAGCTACATGAGCTCTTGACTGTACAATAAATAAAACTTGTAAATAAGTTAGGAATTACATTTATTAGAAAAATTCAATAAAAATAATTGGGGATTTCGAATAAATGTACAGTGTATTTTTTTTGTAATTACCAGATTTTAATATAAGGATCGACAAAGATTAGGTTAAAGTAACTCAGGTCCGGGGCATACGTCATCCCTATGTCTACCTACGTTAAATTGTCGTGAAAACAAGCTTATGTGCCCAAGCGGTTAAAACATAATTTTCGGGGGTTTTTTGTAAACTTCTCAACCACTTTATTATGAAAATCTTTAAGTTTCCATGAATAAGTTTTCTGTGTACACTCATCATGGCCAGAACTTTTTTAGAATCTCTAGGGGGGGGGGGGATGCAGGGAGCGACAGCTGCCCCTCCCTGCCCAATGTAGAGCACTTTAAAATGTATGGAAAGGAAAAAGGATGACCATGTTACTTACCGTCTTTTCCCTTCTGGAGTTCAAAACAAAAGAACTCGGACCTGCACTATCTTTTTTTACAATGTTCCATTTTTAAACAGTTTCTTAATAAACCATGTTACTTACCGTCTTTTCCCTTCTGGAGTTCAAAACAAAAGAACTCGGACCTGCACTATCTTTTTTTACAATGTTCCATTTTTAAACAGTTTCTTAATAAATGGTGATTGTTGGACGAAGGTACTATCTGGATAAATGACAATACGGTAAGAACTAACCGTATTCTCGATAAAAAAAAACTCAACATCTACAGTTTTCTCGCTTTCTTGCGATCATCAGTTTCATCTATTGCAATTCAAAGCTCGTCCAAAACCTACTGAATTGACTGGCCGTCAATCAAGCTTTGTTCGCACCTGACATGTAGTAAATCGAGTAGCAAGTAACTCGCTACCAAAAAGTGTTCGCACTGCTGTCAAGTAGAGTTCATTAGTAAGCGACGCGTCGCGACAGAACGGGGCGCAATAAAGTAAATACGGTAATTAAGTTGATTGTTATGTTTATTTTAGAAGAGGTGGAAGAATAAATTAGTGAGATGAAAATAAATAAACTATGGTCACGAAAATAGACTAATAGCCACAGAAATAAAGAATTTTAGAGCAGGACTTTTGCTCCAACGGGACGACATATTGCGTCTGTCTGGGTCTACGAATGAACTGCGCATGTCAGTGCGCAGGGATGCGTGAAGGGGGCCGAAAAAATAGAACCAAATGGATTCAATATACTAAAGAGCTGACTAGCATACTCTACTAAAATAGTGGTGTTCGGACACGTTTAGCTACTAATATACTCGCTACTCGACTAAAATACTCTCCCATTCATCATCTGACCAGTTATCTGCAGTATCCTCTTATTTCTTGCTTAAAGATACGACGTTCAGCACAACACCATCTAGGTTAAGTTTAACCCGATTAACACTCTCCCTATGGATTTTGATTAGATATCTGAAATTAGTTATCGTAATTACTTAGCGCCTTCTGATCCTGGCTAAGAGAAATTGCAAGAAATCGGTGATCTGAGTCTGATGTGCTTTTTGCAGCTAAGGAAGGTAAAAGCGAATGAGCTTGATATTTCAGGGAATTTTTCTAGGGGTTCATGATCCTTATAAATGAGGGACGAACTAAAAAACTATCAGCTTTAGATAAGGAAAGGGTTTCACTCGTCTTGTGCTTCACTAAAAGAGAAGTAGAGGAAAATGATGCCGTGCATTAAATGTCATCTCGGTAGTCCAGAACGTGAGCGTACATGGTGCAGCGCAGGACCGCGGGGTCAATAAGGCAATGGCTGAAAAGATGTTTCTGCAAATTTACAATCTATTGTTATCATTAGTGAAATTCTTAACGATCTTTCTTATTGCAGGTTGTTAAATCGGCAGTCGTACCTGCAGCTACTCGCAAACAACATCCCCGTAAATCCCTTCCTGGAGTATGTATCGCAGATCGATGGCAGGACCGCGCAGCCCGTTGGGGAGGAGGACGAGCTGGCCCCAGAGATAAATAACCTCCGACAGAAGAAAGAGATTGGCACTGCAGCAAATGACGAATATCTTATTGGTAAGAAGCTAGAAAATGCAAACTTAGACTTAGTTAAACTCATGAAACTATTCTTAGACTAAATCACGTGAAAAATAAAGTGCACCGACACACATCTCTTGGCGTGCTCAAAAAAGACGAGGGCGAGCTGAACGACCAGCAAAAGATAGAGATTGGTGTTGCAGCGAATGACGAATATCTTGCTGGTAATAATAATAACAAAATTGGGCTATTTTCACGTCATTTGGCTTGGAAAGAGGGTCAGAACGACATATCAGCGTCCAGATAACCGGTTGATGGCATCAATCGTAAGGATTATTTCCTGTGTGGAGTGTGGATTGCGTTGTTCTTTTATTATTTTTTATTCACGCCTTGAAGGTTTTTATGTGTAAATAAATTATTATAAGTTAGTTGTATAAAGAAGTACATTCCTTGAGTATGTAATTATTAAAGTAATAAAGAGCTTAAAAAAATTAGTAGCAACAATATAAGTACACATGTAGTTTCATCGTAATGAAGTCATCGAGATTTTAACAGTTATAGGCAGTGGCGGTTTTCTCTAAAGTGCGGTTGTGCGGTGAACCCCCATTAAAAAGATGATAAAATAATAAATAATATAGTAATATAAGCGCATCACAGATAGCTCGACATTAAAATTCCGTCCTTAAAACTCGCGCCACCGAAAAATACGGTAGGTATCTGTTCCCATTTTGTGCGCGTTGCGATCCGCACACATTTGTCCAAACGAAAAAATCATAGCCGATACGAATCGCTGTGACGGTAATGGAGAAAACTACGCAGCTTGGTGCGCTGCTCACGAGCCAAGATGTCACGTGACCTCCGAACTTTGACGAGTCTCGCCGAAACGAAGCCCGAGATTGTCGCAGGATGACCGGCTGACGGTCGATTTTTGCACCGACGGATGCAAGTTAAATGTTATATATTATGGTATTTAACTTTGTAGTCATTTTTGTACATTTTTTATTTTCTTGTTTCTGCATTTCTCCAACCATTTACTAATGACATTTGTAAATCTACTATTGAAGTGGACCGATTTTGACTTCTGTTTTCGTATTTTTTTTTATAGATAAGTCGTTATATCTAACTAACGTCGCTAGTTATGCAATTTTGTGTTGAGCTTTCCTAGTATTGTTTCGGCTTTCAAATTGAAATTGGTTGCGTTTATCGGTTGTCGCGAATATTCTGTCCTAATGTTTTCACACAATGGCGGAATACAGTGTTATATACAAAAAATAACGCTAATGCTTATGAAAAAAGTTTGGAAATTAAATATAATTATTTTTTGTATACGTGTATAGTGGATTTTTTGTGTAAGTGAAAAAAGCTAATTTTATTTCGTGGCCACCTTTATTTGTGTTTCTTGTTTTTTTTTTGGTTTTAAAATATCAATTATATTATATTCTTCATTCTACGTAATTTTTCTTATTGAAAAAAAAAATAATTAGCAACGCACATTGAGTGTTGTAAAAACCATTAAACAATTTAAATCCTCTAAAACCATTTTGGTTTTTTAATAATTGTGTCGGGGAGTATCAAGTTATTTAAAAACAATAGTACCTATTTTGGTACCCCTCCACTAACTTTATTTAATTTATGTGACAAGAGTAAATTTTGATTAGACAATATATCTTCTCCTGAATTTCTGAACCCCCCCTTAAAAAGACCACGAACCGCCACTGGTTATAGGTACGTATCAGTCATGGAGATTTAAAAGGTTTGCTAGTTTTAAGATCATCGGTACTTATATAAGAATACCATAGAAAATGGTAGTTTAGTCGTCGATGATAAAAATGACCCTTGTGGAACGCTGGTGAAGATGAAACTGAAGAAAATTGAAACATGCGTATATACATATTTAAAATATCAGACTCTGAAGCGTGGCTGGTCTCAAATAAATCTAACTCTTTTTTGTCTTCTAGCTCCTCCGGGCTGCCTTCAGTACTACCCCGACAGAAGCGGCACCTTTGAATCCTTTAACTACAACTCTGGCAGGGGACGCTATCTGGCCAACCTACGCTACGCGACATGTTTCAGAAGATCTGTCGACGTGTGTGGCATCAAGTAAGTGTAAAGACTGTAAACCATACATGCACCAATTCAAATCAATCCTCAAATTGCTGTCGATTTAAATTGACAGCATAAGGATGATACACTATAATAGTTAATGTTTTGCAGTCTTCTGTCAATGAATCAGTGAATCATTCATCTAAACAAATTATTGCTTTGCATCAGAAATTCTCCAAACTCAAATGAGTGATATTGCCTCCATGGAGACATTAAAGGACAATCCTTGTCGAATGCATTAAGAAATCAATGAAATGGTTACAATTGCGCTTTTGAAATGTTATATTCATTGTTACATCTTGGTAATAAAGGCCAAAAAGTTTTCCTGTAAAGTTTACGCTAAAAAGGCTTCAGATACTCTAGAAATTGTGAATATTTTGTAGTTAGGTTTCAGCTGGGTTTCTTCAAGGCCCATTTAAATCAAACAGTTCCAGAAAAATACCCTCCACGCAGTACTCCAAAATATGGCGTTGGTCGTAAAGGAGCCTTCGGGACCTTTTGTGTGGATTAAAAAAAATATAATGAACTCACCGTACGAATTTGTTTGAAAGGCACAAGGTACTTTTATGCATGATCAAATATAACAGACACTCAGAACATCACCAGTGTCCACGGTTCTCCATGCAGCGCAGGACCGTTAAGAGTGGAGGTATCTTGATCACCATGGAAATAGGAGTTGTAGCCACGAGCCTAAGAAACGAGACATCCACTATAAAAGAACCATTTGACCGAAGGATTTTGTTAATTCTTGATATTTGATGTAGGTTTTTGTTAATTCCAGATATACGCCGTCCTACTTCAGGATGACCAACGCGGCGTCCACAAACAACTTCCTTGACACAGACTGCGAGAAAAGCCCCTACGTGATCAACAACCGGGATAACCAGGACTTCTTGTTTATTGCGGACGGGCAGACTGCGGATGGACGGCGTGGCTCCAAGTGGTGCGGCACCAGCGCGGCCAACAGCATTGTTGCTTGTGAGTATAAAAACCCTTACTTTACTTTTTGGGATGTTGCTTCGTTGCTGAGTATCGTGGATAAAACTCCACATCCCGCGGTTTTGCGCCACATGAAGAGCTATAGACGCGGACGCCTGTGACACTTGAGAGTTTAACGAACTGGTGATATTCGTCTACTACTTTTATTTACAGACCATGAGCGTATTCGGGTTAGTTTTCTGTTTAGAAACCAATTTGTGAGTCGGGTATGGATACCGCCATCCCAGGAACCAATCATTGGATTACCAGGTGGTGGGCCGGATCGGGATCCCCAGTTTTCTACCCAGCCCTTGTATATTTTTTCTTCCCTGTACTTCCTCTCCTTCATTCACTTCTCAGGCATATTTTGTCAGAAGTTCAAAATATTTCCGCATTGCTATAAAATCCAAATAAACTAAATATTTCTGTACGCATCCGAAAAATAAAAAAACTGTTTCGAAAGGTGGTGATTTACAATTTCCAATTTTATTATTTGAAATATAAATATAACTTTCTTTGTTTATTTATTTTGGGGTGTTAACGTTAATTAGACCTATTTTAGATGTTCCGAAAACCGAACAAATTAGCCTGAGGGGTTAGAAAGACCCTCCACGCAGCAAACCCAAAGAAGAGGAAAATGAATGTATAAAAAGTTTACAAAGTATCATAGGATACATTGTATGCACAGCACATATGTAGTTTATTGATTGGTATCCCGAGCATTCTTCTCCAGCACTATTTACTATGGCTCGTTCTCGTATGGATGCTGGTCAAGTGTTTGAAGACCTAACTTATACACTTTTTTTTAATATACTCGAAAATGCAACTCTTTTAGATCTCGACAGAATGAGTAATATCATTTAAGGCATAAAATTAAAGAAGCAATTATGGTTGTCGTGCAAATTTCATGACGTTATTTAAGTTCGAGGGTTGTTGGTGTTTAAACACACAAAATTTACGATTTATATATACGTATGAGGCATGTTTAGAAAGCAAAACTACTAGCTTTTTATATTTTTTTGAAAATTTGTATTAAAAAATAAAAATTACAGGATATTGTTGAAACACTTGTTGATTATTTTTCCATTCGCATTCCCGTTCAATGCATGTGGTGAGCCGTGACACAGCTTCTTTATGTCCTCCTCGAAGAACTCTCCAGCCAGCTCCTTCCCCCAATTCAGAACCTATTTCTGCACCTGATCTAAATGCGTCAAGTCCGGGGAATACTAAATAAGTCCAAGAGCGGCTAGGTGGATAAGGCTATGTGAGGACAAGCACACTCCTCTCGTCAGCATTCCCTTCCTATTGTTTTGAATGCTATTTTGAGTTTTTTCAGGTCTCACAATACCGTTGTGCATTGATGGTCTCCCCTTGATGCAGAAATTTGACCAAAATGATACCTCTTCGGTCAAAAAAATACTCAGGCATGATTTTTTTCCCAGAAATTTAGGTTTTGAATTTTTTGCTCGATGGTTTTGCATTTTTGGTGCAACGACTGTTTTTTTGTATCAGGCGTATAATGAACCACCCACGTGTCGTCTTCAGTCACAATCGATCTAAAACAATCCTCACCTTCCAATTCAAGTCACTCAAGAAACTATCGCGGGCGCTATCCGCGATATTGGCCCGATTTTTTTAGTGCTGAACGTGTCTCGCGCTTGGCGGTTTTTCTTATCAACATTTTTCACGCAACTGAACACTACATCATGAGTTTACGGACTACCGTGTTCCTGCGATGCTCAGTCTCATCAAGAAATTCTTCTTTACCACTCAGTGTTGCCCTCAACAAACAAAAACAAAAACCACAGCCACTTACAGTACACTTACTTTCTGAACATGCTTAGTATATATACTAATAGTCTAACTTATTTTTTCAGCTTCTCCTCCTGGGCCTCTGTACGTGTTCTTCAACAGTGACAACTTCGCGCCCAACCCGAGAAGAGAACGCGGCTACAGAATCAACTACAATGTCCTCAACAACTGCTGACAAAATCCAAAAATGTCCCGAAAGATTATCGATAGTCCTGTTAATATTGTTATTTTGCTCTTGTTATTTTTCCTTTAATTATGTTACTTGAAACAAATAAAAATAAAGTGGATACCAAATGAGATCCCTGTGGTACACCAGATATAACACTTTAGAGAAAACATGTTTTGGAAGTCCTGCTTAGACATAAAAACTTCATTGCTAAATGTTATGATGGGCATAATGTTTATTTTGAGCTTGTTGTGCACAGAAACCACGGTGGCAATTATTCGATTTACGAAATTAGAGTAAACGAGATACGAAATAATTTTTTTTTTTTTTTAGAATAACTCTCTTTTATAATATATTTTGAACTTCTTCGCCCATAAATTACATTGATGGAAATAACCTTAAAAAAATATTATTAAAAAAAAAAGTTATTCTAATAAAAAATTGAATATTCATTTAGACTTCAGAAAAAGGTCAATAGGTGTCTTATATAAATAAATTCGGATATTTTTATCCGAGACGAATCTTTGAACATGTTTCAATTTAAAAAAGGCAGATATGCGAAAAATTAGTCACAGATAATATTGTTAATTCTGAATTTGAACTATGAGATTGACAACAACGACCTAAAAATAAAAGGTTTCAGTGGCCAAATTTGTTAAGTCTTCGTCCCGGTAAAAAGTTGCGTCCATTCGAGTTGTATTTTTCTGTGTGTTGTTATTTTGTTGTTCCTCTTCTTTAATGAAAATTAAATTAATTATATCCTGATCGTCATTATTTATTATGTATTTATTTGCATAAGTGTAAATGTAACTAGCGTTAGGATATTTTTAAGGTATTCCTTAAAATAGTGCAATCAATATTTTTTTATAGTATTAAGATAAATAAAATGTGACAAAACGACAAAAAATTAAATATTCTATTCCTTTTTTCTTTCACTAATGAACCATTTTTTATTTTGGTAAAAATTTTATCATAAACATAGATCACATGAATGCATCTGTCTTTTGCCTTTGCTGTTGCCATCGACAAAACATAAAAAAATACAAGTGAAATTCACAAAACCGAGCGGTGCACTTATTTTAGTCTTATTATCAATATTTTAAACATAAAACAAAATAAACGTGTTTGGTAGCAATGTGCAGGCCGCCGGTGATGGGGGAGATTTTGGGCCTCCGGTTGAAAGGTGAGAGATATTGATATCTCTGCGTGCTGCTCGGAGTCGATACCTCTGCGTGCTGCTCGGAATAATAAACTCGAGATGATTGTGATGATGATAATGTATTTACTGCACTATTTACAAATGAAGCCCTTTATATAGCCCTACCTGGCAGGTACTTGAAAGGTAGGCTAAAATGCGCTGACGCTGAAATATTCCAGAAATTTCGGCGCAGCGCAATATATTGTGTGTCGCAGCAGTACCTTTCGAGAAGGTGGCAAATAATTCTGCGAGGTAGAGACGGCCAGACTATGCTAATTAGTGCGACGAAGGCAGGTAGGTAATGCAAAGCAAGTAAGTAGCGAATGCAGTGCGAAGGTACTAGGTAGGTCGCTATACGTGCAACATTTTAACGTTTGAACATTGATCGAAGGGTTAGGTTCTCGGCTAGCAATCCAGAGATCACGAGTTCAAACGCCAGCGTACGCAACTAAATATTATTTGATTAATTTGTGTTATTTTACAATTCATTTATTATTAAGTTGAGCAGTGACCCATTTGTAATTAGAATCAATGTTAAAAAGAACGAGATAGATGTATAAATTAGTAAAAATCCATTAACAACTAAACGTATTATTATAATATTTTTTTAAATATAAAGATATGTAGGCAGCTGCAATAAGATATTCAAAGATACATAAAGTTTTCGTTAATTAACCTTAATTAAGCTTTACGCGCATTCCGCTTCCGCCCCCCCTCACGCATTCCGCTTCCACCTTCATCGCCTTCCCCTCTCCCTCGTCCCCCCTCCCGCGAAGTTCCTTCCTTAATTCCCCAACCGACCCTCCCGAATACAGTCTTTTTTCAAGCCTTTTTTCCCTGCCGCCTAACTCCATAAAATACACCCATTTTTAATTTTTGTATGCAAATTTCATAATGCCAGAGCTCACCAGTATAGATATAGAAGTATTCAGGGGATGTTCACAACAAGCAATCGGATGAAATCTTTATCGCAATCCTATGAATAGTATAGGAAATAATTTCATAACGCCAGAGCTCACTATCCTATAACCATATCATATTCCCAAAGTTTCATCGCAATAGGATGAATATATATTTCCACGAGCTTCATTTCGGAATGTTAATATCTCAAGAATTTACATGAATTCAAAACATTTTGCAGCCGGCGTATTAGCGTGTCGCTCTTCATAGAGAGAAAAAAAAATTGCCTTATTTTTAAACACCCAGAGTTTCAAATGTATGTACGATCTGCAGCTATTCCAAATCGTAAAAATAAATAAAATTGGTGTTCACAATTGAAAGTTTAAAATTTAAAGTTTTTAAGCTCAAGGATTATTTGTCAGGTTGTTTATTTGGTTACACATAACATAATGTGCAATAATGTGTAACCAAAGCACTGACATTTGAAAAAACAATTGAATAAAATAAAATTCATATTTCAAATATAAAGTAATCCTAGACATAATACTTAAATACTAGGTTGGTACACGAAGAAAAATGTGATTCGAAAAAACGATTATTTTAATAGTAAAAACGGTTAAAAACGGGACTGAAGTTCTTACGAACAAATTAACAGGGTTTCAATGTTTATTGGCGGGAACATGTAAGAATAATTTGTTGGTATACGTTATTTCGTACGTATACCATTTTTTCGTTTTTTCGAATAACATTTTTCTCCGTGTAGGTAGGTAAATAAATATAAAGGAATCGGTGACATTTTTTATGTGTTTTTTTTTTTCTACAAAAACATAAAAAAGTAGTAGGTTTTGGAGAGCTGAGGACGAGATAAGAGAGGTCGGGCGGTTACTCGGCCAAATGACCAGTGACAAAATGCAGAAGATTTTTTTTTGTTGGATTTTGAAGAAAAAAAAATTGAAAAAAAAAACAAGAGACCAAAATTTCACTTACATTTTTTACTCCAAATAATGTCAGGAATCACTGGTTAAAGTTTGCCGGATACATGCCGATACACCCGTATAGCAATGTTTTTATATTTTATTCTGTAAAACTACCATGTCTATTCTTATTTGTTTATTTATTTAAACGCCACAAAAGGCTTTTACATTTAAGTGATACATAAGTTTACAGTGATACACAGGAGCGAAACAGATTATAAACAAAATACTTACTTTTAAATAATATCGAAATATATCTCAAAAAATAACATCAAGCATATCTATTCATACATACTTAGTTTAAGATTCTAGGAGTTGAAATGTTCAGTAATTTTGTATTGGGATTATTGTTACCTTCAAATTTGTTTGTCATTCAAGTTTGAAATGGCTGGGTAAGTACCTACTGGGAATTAACTTTGTTATCAGGGCTCAATATAGATTTAATATAAAATTTTGGATTAAAAATAATAAATTTTAATAAGATTATACATTTTTGCCAACACTCTTCTGGTATTTATTATATCTGCGGAAAGTACTTTAGATTCTATAGTAAAATTTGAATAAGAAGCCATTCAGAAGAATGATATCATGCCTAACAATGATTATTGTGCTTGAGGTATGTTATTATAGCCTGCTTATAACTATATTCCGTGCAGTTGAACACATCTACTACTTCTGAGTAAGCATTGCCAACTGCATGCAATCCAGGTATAAGAGAGCATCTAATGGGGCGTTCAGACGTTTCGATTTTTGTTGACCAACTTTTATTTTACGAAAAAAGTTGAGCAACATTTTGTTCCCACGTTTCAATTTAAGTTGAACCGATTTTGAGATTCAAAATGGCGTCAACTGAAATTGTTAGTGCGTGCGTCTATCTAATTTCTGATGTTCTGTGAGAGGAGCTGGAGATTATGAAAAAATATAAAAAACGTCGTACTTGGATGAGAAAATGGATCATGAGAAGGAGTGAATTAGGCGCATCCAACACAATTTTTTTCAAAATAATATTATTTACATTTCAAAAATAATATTCTATTTTTGTATACTTCTTGTTTTTGATCCGAAAGACAGGGATGGCTTTGGTACAGATCCATAAATCTGAACATTAAATCGTCCGACCATTTCAGATATTTTTTGGTTGAAACGGATTCCATGACGGTAGGAAATAGTACCGAATAAACTAAACGCCTGACGTTTACTTTTTCCCGCGAATAACTTAAAATGATAAGCGACTTGAAACATGTGTTCAGACGCGACGATTCGATGTAAAACTCGAACGATTAGTAAAACCAAAATGGCGATAGACAATGATAGGCAATGACCAAACTTGAACGACAAAAGTAGACGGGCTATCAACTTTCGCTAGCAACAAAAAAAGTTGATAACTTTGTTGACAAAGTGTTCACACGTGTCGATTAGCTTTCAACTGTCGAGTTGACCGACAAAAGTCGCCCCGTGGGAACCGGCTATAAATGACTCTGTCCTGATATTTTTGTTGCAATTGAAAAGAATTTTAGATCGTGTAGTCCTTGAGGGTTTATGAAAGGTAATTAGGCTTAATAAATCAGGGCTGTCTATAATACCATTAACAATTTTAAAAATTAAAGTTGAGTCGAAAATAAGTCTTCTATCTGGCAGTTTAAGTAAATTTAGTTCTTTCATAAAAAAATTGTAATTTATTGATTCTATAGGTAGACCGAGTTTATAGTTTATGAATCTTAGAAATTTATGCTGAATTTTTTCAATGGAATCGGATGTAAACATCAATGTAATATTCTCTCCTTGATGTGTAAAATTATGTACTGTTTTTATAAAAAATAGACGTGGACATAGTATTGTCTTCTTGGTAGATATGTAAAATGGAATTTTAGGTTAGAAACCCACATTACCAATTAATAAATAATAATTTTTCTAAAAGTTGTTAATACAATATAAGTTGTCCTCTCCTAAGCTTTATTAAAAGTATGTATGAAATATTATATTATGTAAAAAAAATGTGCCTGACTTATTGACAACTAGCTTCTGCCCGCGACTTCGTCTGCGTACGATTAGTACTTCGAGTAATCTATTTTCTTTTCCTAGGTCCCATTCTAGTTTGTACCAAAATTCTTAATCTATTTATTTAAAATATCTATAATTCTTGATTCGATTTAAAGTATTAGGTCAGTACTTCAAATAAATTCATTAATATAAATATTTTCTAATATAGAATATTGATTTTACCATCATTGTTTTGCAAAATGTCATTCTCAAATTTTGACATTTTCTATTAAACAATAATTATTATTTTCAAACTATTGAAAATAAATAGCTTGCTTTACAAATTATAGCCTATATGTTATTCTGATGTATGTGCTATATTATTGTAAAGTTTCATTAACATCCATTCAGTAGTTTTTGCGTGAAAGAGTAACAAACATACATACATCCATACAAACTTTCGCGTTTATAATATTAGTAAGATAGCAGTTTTAAGTTGTTTAACCCGGAATCTCATTAATTAGATCAGCATATATGTTTATTTCTCTAAGCATCAAAACGTCATTCACTATGGTTGTAATAGATAAAGCGTTTCAAAAGCTTCGTTTTAAGAGTGGAATAAATGTAAAAAAAATGTTTAAGCAAGACTTTAAAGACATATTTTCTCGACAGTCTTAAAACTGGCTTTCCACAGGGATCTCATCAGGTAGCCACTTTATTTTTATTTGTTCCAAGTACAAAAAATACAAATAAATCAGGTTATTTATAATGTTTTGGCTATTTGGGACAATCCGTGATTGTCAGCAGTTGTTGAGGACATTGTAGTTGATTCTGTAGCCGAGCTCTTCCGTCGGGTTATTCGCGAAATTGTCACTGTTGAACATCACGTACAAAGGCCCGGGAGGAGATGCTGAAAAAACAAATTAGATTATTAGTATATATATGAATAAAAAAAATTGGGTATAAACACAAACATCTCTAAATCGCGGCGTCATAAAATTTACACGGGAATCATAATTGCTTCGATAATTAATTTTACGCCTAAAATAATAATGCTCATCAATAATGAGTTCCAAAAAAGGTTATTTCTGAAAAAATAAGAAAATATACAGATTTAGGAAATGAAATTAAAAGAATTGGCATTCTCAGACTATAAAAATATTACCTCTTGTTATTTCTACTACTGGCATTATGCCTAGCTCTCTCATTAAAAATTTAGGCATATTAGATTTGTCAAAGAATTTGTATATAAAAATGCAAAAATCAGTCATTTTAAATACATGTAGAATTTCGAAAGATTTTTTAAATATTTATATTGAGGGATCAGTAGGATTTATCGGTCAAATTAGGAATTCCACAGAGCCGAACCCTCTGATATGAAAATATCTGGAGTCGGTGAATTATTTTCCAATTTAATAGTCTCGTAGGTTAACATGTTTTTCTTGTATTGTTTTGTATTAATTATACTTATATAATACACATGCATAACGTGGAATTACTAGTTGATCATTTTTATGAAAAATTGTGTGAAAGGAAAAACTAAACCCTAAACGGTTTAGTTTTTCCTATGGGGAAAACTAAACCCGGACCTAAAAGTCTGGTGCGTAAAAATTAAGAGTAAGAGTTCAAAAATAGCTCCGTTTATGTAAAAAATGTATAGGTTAGTAGTTCTTAAAACACACGACCAGCATCCAATAATAATCAAGGTTTAAGTAAAGAATACTGGAGAAGAATGCTCGGGATACTATGGACAGCCGGATCTTTGAGGTTGCTGTGTGGGTGGTCTTTTTTTATCAAAATATCATGCTGGAGATCTGGCTAGAGAGGTCAAAGGGTATCCCTCAACCGGCGTCTCCCGATCAGGTCCACCACGTAGCTGATTGGCAGACGTGTCCGCCACCAAGACCTAGGCTAACCAAACCACCAAACCTAGACAGTGACAAACAACTTGGGGTGGCTTATGGCAGATGTGTTGGTTATCGGGATGGCGGTATCCATACCCGCCTGCGAAATTGGTTTCCAAACAGAAAACTTACCTGGAGACGCACATGGTGACTAGCAAAGTGAACGATATGAGAAGCAGACAAAGTCACAAGTGCTTTAAACTGATCAAGTATCACTGGCGTCCACATCTATAGCTCTCCGCAGCAATGAGGCAACAAACCAAAAATTAAAGTGTGGGTTTTAACACTCACAGGCAATAATACTATTGGCCGCGCCGAAGCCGCACCACTTGGAGCCGCGCCGCCCGTCCGTAGTCTGCCCGTCCGCAATGAACAAGAAGTCCTGGTTGTCCCGGTTATTGCTTATGTAGGGGTTTCTCTCGCAGTCTATGTCAAGGAACCAGTTAACGGCAGCCGCGTTGGTCACCATGAAAAAGGATGGCGTGTACCTGGAATGAGCAAAAAAGTACTGGTCAAAGGGTTTTCTTCAGGCACACTTTAAAAAATTTAAAAAGAAAACTTTTACAAATTCGCTTGGACCAGGGGAGGTCAAGTGTATGTAGAAAAAGATATTGGGAATTGATGTTCTGGAAAGTTGTGAAATGTGGAAACACTCTAGCTGGGGTACCCGGCTTCGCTCGGGGAGTTGATATGAGATTGTGTGGTAGTTGGAATAAAGGAAAAACTTTTAAATAAAATAGATGATTTTTTTTAAATTTAAACATATTCTAACTATTTACAGTTTATGCCTTCTCCTATTTGTATAAGTTTTTTAGCAAAATGTGCTGGCATCCCAAGTTGTACTAAGATCTGGTTTTTTATTGCTACGCATTTATCTTCTAGGCGAATGAATGCTTCATTAAAGATGTCGTCGTTGAATTCGGTGCCAGTTCTGGATGAGCCTGTCGGATTTGGTACAGTATCTCATCACTCATACTCTCTTTGAAGGAGTTCCATAGCTGTTTTAGATTCGATGGGTTACACGTTAATACAATTACGGCGAATAAGTCTGATTTGTTCAGCTGAGGCTGTGCGTGAGATTTCTTGTAGTATTAATTCCAGTGGTTGTCGTTTTCTAGTAGTTCTAAGCGTTGGCGTCCTTCTATGCACATCTGACATAGGTAACCGTCAACATTCTTGAGATTTCGTTTAGCTACCCACATCCAGAAATAGAAACATTCAGTGTTGTTCGGATGTACGGTGTATACTCGTTCTAGTGCGTTAGTTTTCATGATTCCTGGAAGTTTCTTGTTTTCGTCGTTGAAAGATTTTTCTTGTTGTGTTCCACGTATAATATGTAGGGACGTCGACATATAATAATGTTTTCGCGAATGGATCCGTTTGGCATAGTTGGAAAAAGCTGTTGATGTTGTGTTCTTAGGTGGTTCGCTTGCAATTTTACTGGCGGTGTCTTTTGTGAACTCTGTAACCATTCTCCAAATGTACATTCTCCAGATATTGCACAGTCGGTTCGTATATGGGAAAATCGAAAATCTGCCATGCACTTACGATAAATGCCATCCTTTCGAATACTGCGTGGAGCGTAATTTTCTATATTAATGTGCCTCGAAGAAACCCAGCTGAAGCCTAACTATAACATATTTACAACGTATAGAGTTTCTTACTTTCTTACTTTTTTTAAAATTTCTTACTTTCTTACCTTTTTCAGCTTAACTCGTGTTATCTTGGAAATGAAATTTGAAAGCTTTTATAATGGATATAACATTTCAAAAATGCAATTGTAACCTTTTTTCAATGCGTTCTTAGTGCATTCGCTGCACTCTTTTCTGTCCTTCATAGTCTACATGGGGAGCAATATCACTCATTTGAGATTTACGTATCACTGATCTAAATCAATATTCTGTTTTTGTGAGTGATTCGTTGAATTAATGACTGAGGTCTGCAAAACATTTGGTGCGTCAACCTTAGAATATCTATGTACATTGACGATTGATTTGAATTGGTGAATGGCAGATGTACAGTGTACTCTTACTTGATGCCGCACACATCGGAAGATCTTCTGAAACAAGTCGCGTAGTGTAGGTTGGCCAGGTAGGGTCCTCTGGCAGAGTTGTAGTTAAAGGACTCGAAGGTACCGGACCTGTCAGGGTAGTACTGCAGACAGCCAGGAGGTGCTAGAAGACAAACCGGAGTTAGATTTATTGAAGACTGCCACGTTTCAGTCGTGTCTGATGTTTAAAATATGTATACTTAAGTGAAGGGTGTTCAAACGTTTAGATTTTCTGCAGTTATTCCATATTTTTCCGTTCACCATAATGGTTCAGTTGACAATAATTTTATTGAAATACTATAACTCTGCATAAGCGTCTATAAATAAACGTAGTATAAACAGACTTTTCTAAGGGTTTTAACAAAGTCTCACGTGAAATTCCAGTACATAATAACCCTAGGAATAACCAGGAATATTTTGTTATGGCTTGAAAGTTATCGACACGAAAAAAATATCAGTTAAACTTAATTCGATTTTTCACACCAGTTTGAAATCTTCACTGGCGTTCCACAGGGATTATATTTAAAACCAGTGTTGTTTCCCTTGTTCATCAATGGCATAACTAACACTAGCATGTTGTTATGGCACCTACTCTCTTTTGCTGATGATCTTAAAATTTATAAATATTTTATTAATATCAATGTTTGTTACTCCTTTATACTCGTACAACTTACCTGTAGTAAATTATTTTTATATTAAAGCCTACATGGCTTATATATAAATATTAAAAGAGCAACGCAACCCACACTGCCGGTGAAGTAACGAAGCAAGGCTCTTGACTCCCAATCGGAAGGTCGCAGTTTCGAACCCGGCGTGCACAAATACATTTTATTTGAATAATTTGTGTTGTTTCACTAATAATTTATTAAAAATAATATATGGTATATTTGCGGCGCGTTCCCGAGTGGAAGATAATCTGAGTATTATATAAGGTGTAAGACCACCATTCAGAATTGAAATTGCTTGAAATGGCTTTAGCCCTGTTTGTTAAACAGACCTCAATATAAAATAATACTTCCCCACCTTCCTCTTCCCCATCTCCTTCCCCTCCCCACTACCTTCAACCTCACAACATACCCCAATTGAGGATGCCATAGTCTCACTGGCTCCAGATTTCTCTTTGCGGTATTCATATAAAAAATAAAATAAAATAGAACATTTAAAAAAAAAAATTAAAAAACACTCCGTATAGAAAATTGTCTTTACGATTGATGCCATCAACCCGGCTATCAGGAAACTATACTGCAATGAAGCCAAACGATGTGGAAAAAAAAACAATTATACTATCGCGCTATTATTACCAATAAGATATTCATCATTCGCTGCAGTGCCAATCTCTCTGTTCTGCCGAACGTTCGTTATCTCTGGGACCAGCTCGTCCTCGTCTCCGATGGGCTGCGCGGTCCTGCCATCAATCTGCGATACGTACCCCAGGAAGGGATTCACGGGGAGGTTGTCGGTGATTAGCTGCAGGTATGACAGTCGGTTTTGCAACCTGGAATAAGGATGATCATTGAGAATTTCAGAATTGATAACAATGATAGTAAATACGCCGAAAAATATCTTTTTTAGTCCATTGCCTTATTTATAGGCACGCCCAAATATGGCGATTTTCTTTTGCCTCTCCTTTAGTGAAGCAAAGGAGGATTCTAATGATGATATTTTTCTAGTCCATCCTACACTGATGAAGATCATGAACCCCTAGCATAACATCCCAAAGCATCAGGCACATCTGCTATTAGATACATGTCCTTGGCTGCAAATTCCACAGCGGACTCAACACACCGATTTCCTGCAGATATCTCTTAACCAGGATCAGAGGCACTAAGTTTTTACGATTTATTTTTTCATGTTCTCCCTAAAACGGTTATACACCAATATATCATGGAGAAGATTACAAATTAAAAAGTGGACAAGGGCAGCTTTACTATTTGTGACATATGTCAAAAGATAGTTACTAAACTGTCTGTAATTGATATTGAAAATCTCGATGGTCAATGCAGAATCGTTAAGCAGTTGAGTTGCTCTGTTTATTGGCGCGTTCTGATAGGCAGAAGTCCTTGCTTTCGGAGCATAAAAAGTGCATGAGATCTCCCACCAGTATACTTGTTAGGGACATAAAAGTTAACCTCTTTAAACATATGCGGATTGAGTACGGTACCAGAGATTAGCTTAAAAAAGTGTTTTCCTAAAAATATTTTTCTGCGGGCTTCTGTGATATTAAAATCGAGCATTTCTGTTAATAACAAGGATGGATACAGGAGTGGATAGTACGTATGTTCCCTTATGTACAGGTAACGCATAACCCTTTTGACTAATTTTGACCAATTTCATAAATCTAATGAAAATCCATAGGGGTTGTGTTAAGATGCTTCAACATAAGTATCTAGATGGTGTTGACCTGAACGTCGTATCTATATCCAAGAACAAGAGGAAACATCAGATGACTTCTAATAGTCATTTCTTTTGGAGGTTTTGGACGAGCATACCTTTGCATTACAATTGATGATATCACTAATTGTACGAAAGCGAGAAAACTGAAGACGTTGAGTTTTAAAGCCAGAATGTGGTTAGTTCCTGTTGTATTATCCATGTAGCACTTTCGTCTAACCAGCACCAATTGTTTACGAAGTGTTTGAAAAATATATAATACAGTGAAAGAAGATAGTGCATGTTCAAGTTCTGTTGTTTTAAACGTGTGGTGATCCTTTTTCCTACCCATTAAATATAATGTGCACATTTACTTTCACACAATTCCATTCTAAAACTGCATAATTTGTATGCAGTTTCGAATGAAAATCAGGTTTATTGGTAGTTCTGTGCACAGTAAACCGCCAAAAAAAATATGTTTATTATTTTATTCATATTTAATACAACGTTTTGTACGAAGGTAGAAAAATACCTGCCTAGACCCACTAAATTCACACCCCTAGTTCGTAGTCAAGTCGAATATAACGCCTCGATCTGGTCCCCACATTATAAATTTCATTCAGATTCAATCGGAAAAATTCAACATAAATTCCTAAGACACATTTATTTCAAACTCGGTATTCCCATTGAAAACATAAGCTGTAGTTAATTCATAAAATAATTAAATTTATTAAGAATCTCAGATTGAAGAATTATATCCTACTTAATATTTAGGTTCAAAATTGTAAATGGTAGTATAGACAGTCCCGATGTAACTAACCTTATTGAATTTAATATACCTACGAGAGCTACTCGTCCTAAAGTCCTGTTTAAATGCAACACCAGGACTTATTATTCCAAAAACTCGCTTTATCTATTATTTCTCACCCAGGTTGCATGCTGTTAGTAATAGATACGCAGATGTGGCGGATATATTTAACTGCAAGGAAAGTTAAAAAATGTACAACAGGGGTATGATATTATATATTTTCAATCAATATTAATTTAATCTAAGTTTACCTTATTTTTAGCATTGATTTTGTATATACTTGTATCTTTTACTTATAACTCTGATGTAATTTCAAAATCAAATGCCAAAATTAATTTATTATTATTTATTTAAAATTATTTCAAATATTTTTTTGTGGTTTTAACTGTGACATGTAACTATTGTTTATGGTTTATTTATATCGTGGAAATTAAATAAATACATAAATTATGAACAACATAATATTTTGCGTAAAAAAATTTATACTTAAAATAAAGAATTACACAATTTGTCCAAATAAACGTCACTATCTCAATGACATTTCTCCTTTGAAGCTACCTTCAGGCAGGCTTTTTCATATATAAGGCCCACAACACTAATGCACCAAATAACTCACCAATTACTCGCGCAATCACAACCTATACCCACTACAAAGAATTACTACACTTAGACATTTTTCATGTGTCCTTGCAAACATACAAAACCAAATTATTAATTTTCTTGACGTGATATAAATTATTTGTAACTACTTACACTAATCTTTTTATTACACTTTAATCAATCAAATAATTCAAACAGTCAATTACAAATAGTGAGCATATAATTCACGATTCTAAAGTGTATCTTTTTCTCCACTCACATTCTTCCTTTTTGTTATTATTAGTTATCCAATGTTAAATTTTTAATACACAAATAAATAAAATAATATTGAAAAGCTCAGTCAAAGATAGCCACTTACTAAAAGTTAGTCACCTTGTCAAAGTTAGCCACCAAGTCAAAGTTAGCCACCTTGTCAAAGTTAGCCACCAAGTCAAAGTTAGCCACCTGGTCGAAGTTAGCCACCTAGTCAAGGTAAGCCAACTTATCAAAGTTCGCCAACTGGTCAAAGTTAGTCACCTTGTTAAAGTTAGCCATCTAGTCAAAGCAAGGCTTGCTTGAATAATACAGTGGATGCAGCAGATCTTTGAAACCGGTAACGGAACATACAAACGAATTTAACCTCTTGTAGGCCGCAGTCCCCCCGGCGGGTACGGATGTTTGAAGCGATTTTGTCCCTTATGTATAAAGAAATTGTATGAAGAACAAGGTCAGAATCGCTTGGGCCATTCTCGTTCTTGACATTACGAATTACTGGATAGCATTTAGCCACTCCGAATAATTCATATTAATTGGTAAAGACGCGCCGGACACCAAAGATGGCGGACAAAATGGCTGCCGCTTGATAATATGAACGCTGTCATATTCGAAGTCTACATTTATTCATTCTTTTTTTTAATATAAATCCATTGTGGAATGTGGAAAGCATAGACTTGAGTGATTATTAGGAAGTTCGTTTTATCTACATTATTTTGATGTAATTTTTGTAATATATCACAAAAGAAATGTTATAAAAATTGAATTCGTAAGAAAGGTGAGAACTGTCAAATATTTTACGTCGCATTGAAAAAATATATTTTTTGTATGCTGGCTTTCAAAAGACAGATGAAATGATAAGCGGTTGAGTTAAAACATGATTTTGGTAAGCTTAGTCAATAAAGAGTTTTCGCTTTTTTACCTATTTCTTCGCTATCGAAATATGGCAGTGATGTAGGCAATGGAACTTACCCTCTGGTATTGTAGCACTCCAGCTGCGTAACCCTGATCCTCCAGGTGGGGATGTTGAGATCGGTCCTTGAGGTCCTGTCGGCGATCTTCAGGTTAATGCGGAGGGCGCGGCTGTTGAGGGAGGCGTTCACTCGCAGATACACTAAAAGATAATACATTTTCATTTAATAGAGTCCAAAAATGTACGATTTACTATGCAATTAATAATCCTGTTCTTTACGATCTTCAGATCATTACATACATTAAAAAACTTGTCTTTTTTTCTTCATGTCTGGTCTCTCGGTGTCATTACCGAGACGAATCACACTGTAAAAAAATTTAAAAATAACCGAACAAAATAAATTGTTATTTGTTATGGCTTGAAGCAGCGGTGTAATTAAATTATGAATAAAACAATTATCAAAGCAATAATTATTAGCCTGAAACAAACAACTTTATTTTATATGAGAAAGGCATTGTAAGTGCTAAATCTCCCACTAGGTGGCGTCGAGACATATTATGTCTACATTTTTTGGTGAAATACTTTAACTCGTCAAATATTGATTATTTTTAATTGATAAACTAAAGACAAGATTTAATTCATAGCACAAAGGGTAACAATTATTATAAACAATAATTATTAGCCTGAAAGATACATGCCACCGACGGGACTCAAACCCACGCCCCTCATCTTTTCTCGGGAGGTTTTTTCAATATGGATGATTGTTTCAGGCTTATATTTTGTTATGGAACGCCCTATAGCTGGTAGAATCATACATAACAACAATCGCCGCGTCCGGTTAAAACTTGTCACAGCAGTCCCGTTCCCCACCGTTTCCTGCACCCCCTACTTCCTCTCCCTTCTACTCCCCACGGCATTCCGGCCGCCGGGCAGTCGAAAGTTGCTCCCTACCTCGGGCGGACGTTAAATCCGATCCGCGAAAGTCTAACGGCCGTTTGAATCGCAAAATGAGCCGAATTGATTTATAAGCCGCAATGTTACTACTAGTCCGCATTGGAATGTAGAATCGGTTTTGCCAAATATCGGTGTTATAATGGTTCGCGGACCCCGGAAGAGTGCCGAACGTGCCGGAAGCTGAGACCTTCGCCCCCACACATGTAAGCTGATCACCAGATTTCCCCCTTTTTTTCCATGTGTCCCGAAAAATACGATAGGGCCCCGCGTAAAACCATGACTCAGAGAGTTTCGATGCAGAGACCACGAGGTATAAACACTTTAGCTAGGTTTGTGTAACATGCATTCTTGTATAGCCCTGTACTGAAATAACCTGTATACTGTGTTCTGAATTGTCAATACATGAATCTATTTAAACATATCTTGTTGTCAATCTGCTCCGGCAGGAGAATCTCGTAGAGTATTAATTCCCCAGGTGACCGAGGAGGAAGGAGTTCTGGAAGCATTCATTTGCGACCCACGCCTGAGATAGAGGGTGCCCTTTGCTCCCGTTTGAGCTGGCTTTGGGGCTTGTTTTGGGGCTAGCTGGACCTGGCACAGTTGTCGGCTATTGGAGCTGACAATTGGCGACCAGAGAAACCCCGTAACAATTTATTGCTTATAATAATTGTTACCCTTTGTGCTATGCAGAAAATCTTGTCTTAAACGTTAGTTTATCAATTAAAAATAATTAAATTAATAATATTCACCATGTTGTCCACTGTTTTCTCCGCAAATGGGAGGAACAATTTCACTGAAGGCTTGCAGGTTAGTAACTTCTAGGACGTCATTTCGACAGGAAAATCCCTGAAAATAAACATTTAACAAATTAATTATTGTCGAGTCAGACAATTTTTTTTAAAGATATTTCTCACAAACGTCAAACACCCTTTAAGGCTTTTCGGGAGATGTTTCTCCCAGCCCGATACGATATCATAAAATGCATGCTATCTCATTTTTGTATTACTATGAGATATTTGATTTAAACATTGTTAGAAAGAAAAATCACAGTTTGTTTAAAACTTTATTTAAGTTTGCGTTCAAAAGTGTCGATTTGTAATACTAAAATCTATATATCCTTTCAAAAACAGAATTTTATTTTGAAAAACCTTCAGCGAATTTATCAGACGAAAATATTTCCGTCGCAAGCAGCATTTGACGGTTCGGAAAAATACACTGGAAACTATCAGATGCTCTAGACCTAGACCCATACATGGGCCGGCTCGCGGGCCGGAACCGGCTCGCGGGCCGGAACCGGCCCGCCGAGCCATTTTGTCCGGCCCTGATTTATCTCGGCGATTTAATAGAAAAATAAATTAATACTTCCAGGGAGAGATTAAATAATGGAGATGACACTGGCGCGTGCTGTTGCAAAGTCTCTGAATCTTAAATTACAAAAACAATGACAATTGATTTGCGAACTGTATGGACATGTCAAAGTTTTACAAATATCACATATGAGGTGTGTAAAAGCAAAGGCAGCAATCTCCGTTTGCTTTTGAGATGACATGCAATTGCAGATTGCTGTCTTTGCTTTTACTTACAATATTACATACATATATTGTATACACGTAAATTAAGTACGATATTTGTATGTAATATTGTACGTAAAAGCAAAGATAACAATCTCCACGTCATTTCAAAAGCAAACATAGCAATCTGGCCGGGATGGAGATTGCTGCCTTTGCTTTTACACATCTCATATAATCCTTATGGAGATGAACTTAAGACACTAATAGGCTAATTTGAAACGAGGTTTGCCGAATTCCTAAACAAAGACTCAACATTCGCTACATTTGCTCGACAGATAGATGCAGATGTAAATAATGTGCCAGCAAATTTTTAAGCAAATTAGATTGCCAACAAGAAAAAAATCAAGCACCTAGAAATCTCTGATGTACCAGGCCGTCCAACTTTATAACAAAATCCCGAATGAAATTGCTGAGATAGAAAATATTAATAAGTTTAAAAATTTATTAAGAAAGTATGTTAATGTTTCAAATATTAATTGATATTATATATTGTCTTCAGAAGGCGAAGCAGTTGTCACGCATTGTAATAATTACATAACAGAACTTGTTTATAAATGCACTGTTTTTATAAATTAAATAATCATATTATTGAACATATAAAAGAAATATATATTATTTTTAACTTACGAAGAGACTGACAGCACGTGATGTACGGGAAGCGCTCTGAAAAAAATGAATAATTTATTAGTATTTAGTCAGATATTAAAATTACTTTTTAGCATATATTTAATCCATTATAAATATTTCAACTTTAAACCACATATTAAATAATATATAATCACGTCGGGGTCACCAATTTGGGAAGGGTTTGTTGTCATCAGAGAGGTTGGAATATAAGGTACCGGTAGTTTTCAATTTTGTTTTATCCCAAACTTATATGTTCTAATACATTACACTATCAAAAAAACTGATTTGTCATATGTACATAATATTTACCCGAGATGAATTGATACTAAAAACCTTTAAATTTTACAAAAATTGTCGTTTATAAAATGCGTTTTGTAAACACGTTTCTTTCTGACTAAGTACTAAAAAATTTTGTTCAAGTGTTGTCTATTGTTTTCATAACAAATTCTATTATTTATATTATGAATTGGGATTCAACAAAACTGTTATAAACACAATGTATTATCTCAAGTGACAGATAATGAAGAAGATACACTGGAAAATCGCCCACTTCTTTATTTCTTCTCCGTCAGTTGTCAGTTGCGGTCGTTACACATAGAAGTGTAATGTAGATGGTCGTTGCACTTACCTATAAGAACAACAAACTTGTCATAAAACAAATCTAAAATATAAGCCAACTCACCTGCTTCAATTGTTCCTCTTCCCCTCCACCCCTATCAGCTCCCACCCCCACCCCCTCCTCCAGGCCTTGGTTGACTTGGTCATTGTTCTGGCGGCTCTTCTTCGATTTCCTATCAGGAGGGGCGGTACCAGGATCCTAAGATACAATTAATTTATTTATTTTTTGTTTGTTGTTGCAAATAACTTACGGTTAAAAACATAAGTAGATACATTATATCACTTAGGAATTAGGTACCTACATTAATTGCATCCGATGAGATGCAGCTATATGTTAAAAAAAATATTTATTAATGTCAATGTGGTTTAAATGAAAAGTGTCTATCAGAGAAGAAATGTGGTTTAATGGTTTGGTATTTCTCCACAAAGGCATGAACTCTGATGAAGTTATTGGGAACATAATGTAGGTGTTTTTATAAAATATTTCATCTTAGCAGAACACATTTCAAAATAAGTTCGCCTGCTTTAGCCCTTTGGCCCAAATGTGTTAACTATATAATAAGATAGAGTATGCTGAAGTAGATATTTTGAATCGACAATCTACATGGATTCATTAACAATGTTCTGCGATTGTTAAAAAAAATGTTTTGCTATTTATATTATTACTATTTGTGTTTAATTGTGTCACTCGTGTCACTCGTGTCTCTCGTGTCTCTCGTGTCTCTCGTGTCTCTCGTGTCTCTCGTGTCTCTCGTGTCTCTCGTGTCTCCCGTGTCTCCCGTGTCTCCCGTGTCTCTCGTGTCTCTCGTGTCTCTCGTGTCTCTCGTGTCTCTCGTGTCTCTCGTGTCTCTCGTGTCTCTCGTGTCTCTCGTGTCTCTCGTGTCGCTTGTGTCTCTTGTGTCTCTTGTGTCTCTTGTGTCTCTTGTGTCTCTTGTGTCTCTTGTGTCTCTTGTGTCTCTTGTGTCTCTTGTGTCTCTTGTGTCTCTTGTGTCTCTTGTGTCTCTTGTGTCTCTTGTGTCTCTTGTGTCTCTTGTGTCTCTTGTGTCTCTTGTGTCTCTTGTGTCTCTTGTGTCTCTTGTGTCTCTTGTGTCTCTTGTGTCTCTTGTGTCTCTTGTGTCTCTTGTGTCTCTTGTGTCTCTTGTGTCTCTTGTGTCTCTTGTGTCTCTTGTGTCTCTTGTGTCTCTTGTGTCTCTTGTGTCTCTTGTGTCTCTTGTGTCTCTTGTGTCTCTTGTGTCTCTTGTGTCTCTTGTGTCTCTTGTGTCTCTTGTGTCTCTTGTGTCTCTTGTGTCTCTTGTGTCTCTTGTGTCTCTTGTGTCTCTTGTGTCTCTTGTGTCTCTTGTGTCTCTTGGGTCTCTTGTGTCTCTTGTGTCTCTTGTGTCTCTTGGGTCTCTTGTGTCTCTTGTGTATCTTGTGTCTCTTGTGTCTCTTGTGTCTCTTGTGTCTCTTGTGTCTCTTGTGTCTCTTGCGTCTCTTGCGTCTCTTGCGTCTCTTGTGTCTCTTGTGTCTCTCGTGTTTCTTGTTTCTCTTGATTCTCTTGGCTCCCTTTGTATAATTTGTCACTTGACAGAACTTATCTGTTTTTATAATTTTCTATTTTTATTTGTTGATTTTTAATATTTATTTTGATGTTTGTAATCTATTATTTGTCTGACAAGGTTTATGTGGATGGCCAGCGTGGTTCAGTGGCAAGGCTTTCGACTCTTAATCACGACACGTTCCAGAGTGGAATATACTCTCAGTATCGCCCTGGTGTTAGACCACCATTCAGAATTGAAACTTTGCTTGAAATGGCTTTTAGCCTAGTTTGGTGACCAGATCAGAATATCCAGGAATTTCCCCGCCTTCCTCTGTGCGGTATTCGAGTAAAAAACAATGTAATTGTTTGTACCTATTTGTCTATTAACTGAGTTTTTTTATAACTGGATTGTTCTCACATGATTGAGAAAATCTGTAAAAATTAAAAATCCAATCTAAATAAATTTGCAAAACTTCTGTACTGCAGCGCGAGAAGTATGTTGCTTGAAATGAGTTTAGCCGTGTTTGGTGACCAGATCTTAATATCCATGTACGTACCCCTGATTTTTCTTCACATCTTCTTCCCCACTCCACTACCTTCAGCCTGATAACACATGAATTGGGGATGACAAAGTGTCAATGGCTTCAGACGGTCGGGTTCATATGGGAATCTTAAAGGTACGGTATTCACATTACAAAAAAAAACGTTATTGGATAACGCTGGGATTTGAACCAGTGACCTAAGGAGGTCGTCCACGAGGTAGGATATGGGATTAAAAGTTCCAGCCAGTTCAAGCAACAAAGTGTCGACTAGTCAGATATATTCATCTTACGAGGGTAGGCTGCGACAGAGTGAGGATATCATAGTCAATCCTGATCTGACAGACACGAGGGTTGTTGATCTCCACGTTGTAGGAGCACTCCAGCCCAGTGGACGTACTCGTCAGGGGCGGGTTGGAGAAGGTGGCGTCCTTTGCCCTGGTCACGATGTCGCATGTCTCCACTGGAAGGAAGGAATCAATAATTAAAGGGTGATATCCAGCTATCCATTATTCCGTTTTTTCCGAATTAGTTATAAATTTAATGCGAAATGTTGTCAAAATGAGCAGCGCGAACAGACTACCTCACACGGCCGCATCTCGGCGGCTAATGGGAGAATTTATGTCTCGAACTACCATAAAAATGATCAAACGGGAGATGGTAAATGAATGAAAATTATATACTTCTTAAAATTAATTTTTGATCAAAATAATTTATAATTTTTCAATAATGTCTAAACAAAATAAGTTTGTAAAAATAATCTAAAATATATTAGTTTGTAAGACCTTAAATAAATAGCAAGAACTGAGGTATTTTTTTCACAAAACATGTTCTCGGATTTATTTTTTAATGATTTTAATTTATCTAAAATTTTAATTTTGAAAACTGTGTTGACTAGATTATGTATTGATTTATTTTGTTGTATGATTATATGATTTGAAATTTGTGTTGTTCAATAGAATCTATCGTTTGAAAATTGAACAAATCTGTCAACGACCAACGGTATAACCTTAGTGTATTATAAATACACTTAGTTTTTTTAAATTTTAAAACTGCATGTACAGATAAAATAACAATCTTTCAAAATCAATTAATGTTTTTTTGGAAAAAAGAGTCAATACGTCTAGAATTTGATTTAAAAATGACTAATTTCCGGTATTCTCTGGTAAAGCACTCTTAACATATCATCGCCCAAGTGCTTAATTGTCCAATGAGACCATTAGCAAATTTTACAAGAGGAGAAGATTATTTTTTCATTATTTCTATTAAACATTATGATAGGTGTTTAAGATGAAGCTCTTTCCGTAGAGGTAAAGGTCTCATCAGTTTAAATAATTCGTAGTAATGTGATTAATTATCGTTTTTGATACTTCATTTAAAATTTTAAAATGGACTTTGAACAAAAACTAAAATAAACTCGGGTGAAGACACCGACGACATGGTGAAAATGATAATAATGTGTGTAGCGCCGTTTTGTGAAAAACAACTCAAGGAAACTGTGCAAACATAATTATTTATTCTCTGTCTATTTATGTACAAATAGATACGGAAAACATACTTCAGATTTCAGTTAAACACAGTTTTATTAAAACGTTTAGCTAGGAGAAGATACGATTTTGCAAGCAGAATAGACATATATTATCTTCATTAATTAAAAACTTTTAATTAATGAAGATAATATTAGCGAAAGGTGTTTGTAAGGAAAGGAAGGAGAGGAAGTTCTGGGAAGGAAAAGGGTATAAAGGTTTGGTAGGAATCTGAGGTTCAGTGATCCAGATCATCCGCCGCCAAGACCTAGACAAACCTCACCCCATGAACCCGGGCACCCCTGCTAAGTCACCAAACGCAGCGAACCACATGGGGTGACGTATGGCAGAGGATGAGTTGTTGAACAAAGGGCAATCATTTTAGGTAAGGATTGATAGAAGAGAGGACATTTGTTTAGAGAGGGACAACCAAAATATAATCTAGACCACAGAAAGTATAATCTTGGAAGTCGAGCACATGCATTGGTCGTGGGGTCCATGGTTTTTCTGTCATGTAATTGAGAGATCGAAAAATTGTGTTATTTTATATATGTAATCCAGGAATTAATTGTACTATGCATACATTAAACGGTTATTTGGACATTCATTTTTTTTTATATTAACTCCATACAGGAGGCCCTGAGGAAAATAATTACCCTCGGGGTCTATGTCATCTTTGAAGATGCTGCGTGGAGGGTCTTTTTGAGGATAGGAAGGAGTGAACATGGGTCTTGAACAGACCCGTGTTGTAGGAAGGAGGAAATAAAGAGGCCGGCAAATCGTTCCACAGTTTCATATCAATGGAGAACCTGTTCGGAAGAATGCTACCGTTGAAGGAGACTAGATTGTCATTTAGATCCCTTTTAGGCGTAAACAGACATGATTGGGTCTTTGAAACATTGAATTCAACGAGATTATTCTTACCCCAAGAGAAAACACTCTCAAGGTAAGCGTCCATTCTTTGCATCAAAGCCCTCCAATCCATTGGAAGTTGTGCACCCTTTGGGGGCTTGTCAAACAAATAGCTATCATAAACTCTACTGTCATCCGCGTAACAATGAATTGGTGCACATGTCAAAAGTTCATTGATGTGCAACAAAAACAAAGATTTGGTGATACCAACCAACATAGGTTAAAGTAAACACTTTTTTTTTAATATCGGTTTATTTCGCTTTTATCCTACTGCCTATACCATAATTAAAAACTCTGGGCTCGTTACTATATCACAGATTTGAATAACGTCGGGGTCCTCAGCTTTTCATGATGTGGAGAAGCCTGGTGATGGTTCTTCAGGTTGGTTGGGATGTGTGAGTGGGATTGTCAGCAATGAGTCTGAGGATTAGGTTGGTGTTACTCACATGCGCAGCAGGTGCTGAAGACACCGCAGTAGCCGACTACTTTGCCGCCTTGTCGCCCGCACTCGGGTCTGGTCAGACACACGCCTCGCGTCAGTCGGTCCGAGCCCAGGCAGCTGTCTCCCGAGTCCAGGCTGAAGATTCCTGCAACATAGAATCGTCACACTTTTAATCATTCGAGCTTCGGAATAATATTTTTTTATACTTTTGAAATTAGCTATCACTTTGTGGTTATCCATTTTATTATTAAATGAAACAATATAACTTAGTTACAACCACTGATTTATTTAGTTAAACGCCGAACGGTTTCGGAACAACCGTTCCTTCCTCAGGGCAAACATATAATGATGACAATTACAAAATAGTGGGTGGGTACAATTTATCAGTAGGTGTTGTGGTAGGGGTGGGGGCTTGGCTAGGAATTAATGAAGAATAAGAGGGGACAGAATGGACATCGAAAGGGAAGAGATTTAATATTGGGCTATAGGTTAATATTTTTTGTTTATTGATAATCGACTCATTATTTTTTAGGGATTTTTTTTTATTTCTGGAGCTTCTAAGTTATCTAAGCGTTTTCAATTATTATTAATATGAAGAATATTTATCCCTGTATTTTTTTTTTCAAAACTATGGTTATTTTCAATTTTATGGTTAGCGAAATCGGAGAAATTATTATTATTAAGACACCTTAAGTGTTCTTTCATTCTAATTTCGAAATTACGCGTTGTTTTCCCGATATAAAATGAGGATTTTCTCATTTTATATCGGTTATATTGTTTCATTTAATATTTTTTAAATTAAAAGGTGTAGCAAAAATCTAGTGGGGATGTGAACTACTTTGTTTATTTTTGTTTTAAATTATAAAATACGGGCCACTAAAGAAATTATCATAATTTTTGAGGAAATTGAAATATTTTGTGGGTTTTTTTAACGCAAGTATTTTGTCTTCACAAGAAATTTAAAAATATTATGGTTAACTAGCTAACAATTAGACAGAGAGGATGAAACAACAAGTTCCATTCACTATCACTCGACAGTTTTTCTGGTTCGTTTCTCCTAAAATATAAAATGTTTTGAGCACCGACATAAAGTACATTATTCTATGTACTATATTCCTGTTTATTATATGTTTTTAACATTAGATATTGGCGTTTTTTTTAACACCTATTATGTGTTATTATAGGTGGAGGTTTTCTCTGCTACTCGCCTTTGCCATTAAACACGCTTTAAAAATGTATATAGTCGTACTTTTTATTTTAATTCGATAAAAATTTCAATTGACATGCCTTACAATTGCACATTTTTTCTAGAACGTTTTTTCTTATCCAAATCAAGACTGTAGACCTCTTTTGTTTTGGAATTATTTGAATATTTTAATTGAATGATGAATATTGGAAGTACCTACTTACTCTACTTACTACTAGCCATAGGTAGGTACTTTAAAAATATGATATATAATATAACCTACCTATGACGGCATTATGAATTTTAACCAGATATTTAAAAACGGGAACTTTTTTAAAAGATTACATATTCCTAACAATATTAAAAAAATATTCAAGATAAGCGCCTCCGCCCACTGAGGCAACTGAAAACTCTCAACTGCCAACTGTCTTTGTATGACAATGTGATGGCCCGCACACTTCACAATCACACAAAACCCCGTTATCAATGGTAACGCAAGCGTTGACTCGCTACTGTCGCTGCTCATCACCGTGGGCGGCCGTTGCTAGTTGCCAGCTGTCAGCTGATTGTTGTTCGTCTATGGTTAAACAAGCTTTTTGACCAATCAAGACAGAGAAGACAGCCGGTTTTAATTGGTTTTCAGTTGCCTCAGTGGGCGGAGGCGCTAACAATCAGCTGACAGCTCGCAACTAGCAACGGCCGCCCAGGGCAATGAGCAGTGACAGTCGCAAGTCATCGCTTGCGTTACCATTGACAACGGGGTTTTGTGTGATTGTGTAGTGTGCGGGCCATCACATTGTCATACAAAGACAGTTGGCAGTTGAGAGTTTTCAGTTGCCTCAGTGGGCGGAGGCGCTAACAATCAGCTGACAGCTCGCAACTAGCAACGGCCGCCCAGGGCAATGAGCAGTGACAGTCGCAAGTCATCGCTTGCGTTACCATTGACAACGGGGTTTTGTGTGATTGTGTAGTGTGCGGGCCATCACATTGTCATACAAAGACAGTTGGCAGTTGAGAGTTTTCAGTTGCCTCAGTGGGCGGAGGCGCTAACAATCAGCTGACAGCTCGCAACTAGCAACGGCCGCCCAGGGCAATGAGCAGTGACAGTCGCAAGTCATCGCTTGCGTTACCATTGACAACGGGGTTTTGTGTGATTGTGTAGTGTGCGGGCCATCACATTGTCATACAAAGACAGTTGGCAGTTGAGAGTTTTCAGTTGCCTCAGTGGGCGGAGCGCCTAATTCTTATCTATCTTTTTTCCATTGTCTTTAATTTCACTAAATTCAACCGCAACCAAAAACATGTCCTCTTCCAGGTAGGTACAATTTTTAATCTATTATATAATATTACAATGAATATTGATTTTATTTTTCATCTATCATAATATTATAACTTCAATATAGATACTTTGGCACGCATTTAAATTTATATTCAATAAAAATTTTATGATAATTATTTTCTATAAAATATCGGTTTTAATCAATCAGTATTGTTTATTTATATTGTGATTTTTTTTATTCCATGCATATAATTATGGTTATTGCACTATATAATGTATCTATGATCAGGGTATGTATATATGTATATCTACGAGCTTAGTATGAGAGAAATCAAATAAACTTTATTACTTTAAAAAAAAGTAAAATAAATCATAATCAAACTATCCTCGAGAAATGTAGTGTAGGAATACTAAAATATAATAAAAACATTAATTAAAATATAGTTAAAACAAGTATAACTCACCCCTGTCTTGCCTTTCTGCATATGCATTACAATGCGCCAAAAACAACACCAAAAAAAGCACTCCAAATAATCGGAAGAAACCCATGTTGATAAAAATTATGAAACAAACTGTATATTATTATATACCCCAATAAACTACAAAATATATAACTGGCAACTTCACTGTTTATTATGATAGATCTCTTTTTTAAACTATGGTAATGTATTACCAATGAACTTGTAACACGAAATGGCCTAAAAAGGGCACGGAAGAGGTTTTTATACAGGTCTTTGACCATAGCCCTGAGGTACACCGAAGGGCTATTGCGCAATTTGGATGCTACGGTGTAATCTAATGGTAACGGGCAAAAGCATGAGGAAATTCGGATGTCAGAGATTTCTAACAGGTTGAGGCCGGTTTTAAGAGACTGTTACATATATTACATCACCGATGCGTCTATTTTTTTAAGTATGTGTTTGTACGATTAATAAAATTTGAAAAATAAAATACTGCTGTGCACTTATATGAATGCAAATTCTTGTATTGTTTAGTGCCTAAATTTTGCAATTTTTATCGGGTAATGCTAATAATTAATAATAAATCGGTAATATATCAAAAATTAAAAACTGCCCAATCTTTAGCAAGAAATTTTTCTAAATTGATTGGACTAATTCTCTTTCTACCTCTTCTGTTATATTTTTTTCCTTTTAATTACTCTGTTAATTCTTTTCGTTGTTTAGCATCTCTGCCTAGTGATAGATAAACCGTAAACCATCCTGTGGATATGTTTAACTGGATTGTTAGCACTTACTGTTGTAAATATAATCATGTTAATTCTCTGCAAATGTTCCAAAATAAAAAAGAAAAAAAATACATCACACGGTGAACCTAAAAATCCTTTTTTTTAGATCTGAGCATTTACGCTTTGAATCATTATAAAATACATTATACAGCTGATATTTATCATTGCTCTAATGATTTTTTTTATATGTCACCAAAAAATCCAACCTTGACTCGATTTACTCGAAAACGAAAATTCAAATAAAAAAAAGGTATCCTACAAAATCGACTCCGAATGTGATGTAGATTCATCGGTTGCCCGCTGGTACTACGAGTTTACGGACACCGTATATTTGTCAAAACTTATGCCTAAGAGCATGTAACCGATTGTGATTAATCATCAAAATAAAATAAATAAACATATGAAAAATATATGCTAACGACATGGCTCTATACGTCTGATGAACAACAATCCATTGCAATTAAATGCAAATTTGCAAAACTTCACCTCCCCGATAAAATGGTCCCGTGACGAAGGCCTAATCATAAATGTATATTAAAAAAAAAAAACATAATGGTTCATATCTCCACATGCTTCAGTTCCGTTTACGCCTGAAATAATATCCATACTTTATAACAGTGTTCATCTAAATATTTTGAATCTCAACTATAATAAGGTAATTGATTTTACCTGCGTGTCCTTCCCATTTGTCCCTATTCCCCTTCCCCCTCCTCTTCCCCTCCTGCGTTGCCCTTTCACCTTCCCGCATCCCCCCTTCCTTTACCCGTTGTGTCCTCCTTTTCGCAACCCCTCCGACCCCTTCACTCATTCCCCTCCAACCTTCTCCGCCTTCCCCTCTCCCTGGTCCCCCCTCTGCCTTAATTCCCCTCCTCCCCTTCCCTTATTCCTATCCCCCTCCTGCCATTTTCCCAACTACTAAACTCCATAAAATACACATTTTTTTAAACATCTCGCTTGTGACCTATTATTTTATAATCTAATAGATATATAGATACATTTCCTAAATCGCTTAACAAGTTCACATATGTGTATGTTCCATTTCATATATTGGTCCACAATTACCCCGAGGTTCTTTATTGCAGGTGTATGGTTTAATATGGTACATGAGTTATTACAGACATCTCTTTATTAGATTTTTTGTTTTGTATAATTATATTAATGTTAGGGTAAGTTCTGATCTCATTTATTGAGAAATTAATAAAAAAATAAAAAAATTGCCTTATTTTTAAGTAGGTTTTTAGCGAACCAGCTTTTTTGGATTTGTATGTCATTATTTGCATTTTCCTATACAATTTTCCAGTCATTACCCTTAACTATGATAATCGTGTCGTCCGCGTAACTGAGGAATAACTGTTTAAGAATATCGTTTACATACATGATAAAAACTAATGGACCCAACACAGTACCTTGTGGTATCCAATTTGACAAGAGATATCCTGTCGAAAGCTTTTAGGAGATCAACAAATATACCAACAGATTTTAATGATTTATCTAAATCGTCTTGTATAATATGAGATAATTCATCAATTGTGTCTTTTCTGCTTTTGTTTTCCATTAATACAAACTGGTTTTTGTGAATAACGTTATTGATCTTAATGATATGAGTTATTCTTTTTTTTTTTTTTCAAATGTCATGCAATATTTGATAGCAAAGAAAAAATACTGTAATTGGGTTGGTTCTTCCAGATTGCCGATTTTAAATATTGGTATAAATCCAGATTGTTTGTACTTGGATGGAAGTACTCCGCTTTGAAAATTTGCATTGATTATATGAGTTAATGGTTTTGATACTTGTGATTTTACACATTTCAATGTTTATTCTGTGACCCCGTCAAAACCAAGGGAGTTCCTTATTACAGTATTTTTCACTTGTTATCTTAATAAATTTCTATATCTTTCAGCTTTTGTTTACAAAACAATCTCAATATATTGAAAACAATGTCCCATAACCATTGGCGAATGTAGAATTATTGCATTCATTGTGGCAGGCTCCGGTTGACTGAGAATTAGCGAGAAGCAAAAAACTTAGAAGCAGTAAGTCAAATCAGGAAATTGGTAGCATGAAGCCACGGGAAACGGAAAGGAAGAAGCAGGGGGAAGCTGGAAGCATGTAGAGGAAAGCATTAAATAATTGGAATGGAAACGAGAAGTAAGAAGAAACACAACAACAACAAAAAATGCGCATAAAGCTGGAAGCGCTAACAGTAAACAAAAATAAGCGAAATGTGACAAACGAAAACAAAAGCCATCCTATATTCCAATATTGGCTTATATTTATAGCTATATCGGTTGATTCAAACTCCAACCACCTTAACAAACTGTGCTGTGAATGCTCCTGGCTGGAATGATATAATCGTATCGTATCGCACGCCAACATTCGAACCCGCGACCTCTGGATTGCTAGTCGAGATCATGTTTATTTTGTTTTATTTTTAAAATATTGATGAAAATACAATATGGAGTAATAGACAGTAAAGCAAACATTTGTATTTTTTGTCACAATTTATTTGTCGTCTTAGTACAATATTTATTTGCAATATTTTTAGAAAATAAAATATCCTAACGTTAGTTATGTTTACACTTGTGCAAATAAATACACGATACACATTATATAACGTGATTCGGGATATCCCTAATTAAATTTATTTTCATACTAAATTCGTAAATCGAATAAATGTCACCATTATTTCTGTAAAAAACAAATCCTCAGGCGGTCTCATGGAGAAACTGAAACCAAACTGAAATTGGTTGTTGCTATGGTTACAACCATAAAAACCAGTTACAACTACGTGTTGCTATGGTTGCCAGCCAAACTTCTCTCATGGCGCATGTCAATTTTACGATTTCAGTAATTATCTCAGCTTGTTTTACCATAGACGACGAACATTTCACCTGTCACCTCTAAAACTGACAACAAAACTGGCTTACCCTTGGCAACCGGGAACTGGCGCATCGCCGTCCGTGGCAACAAGCACGAGTCACTGCTTGCATTGCCATTGACAATGGGTTTTTGAGAAATTGTGTAGTGTGCGGGCCATCATATTGACATACACAGGATAGCGAGTTGAGTTGAAACTGTTTTTTTTTTCAGTTTTAGGTGAGCGGAAGTACTAAAAAAACTTGCATACTTTTCCAGAGAAAGATTATGCCCATCATAACATTTACAAATGAAGTTTTAAACAAGACTTCGAAAACATATTTTCTCTAAAGTGTTAAAACTGGTGTACCACAGGGATCTCGCTAGGTATCCACTCTATTTTTATTTCTATCAACTACTATAATTATTTAATATTTTTCTTATAATTGTAGGAAAAATATAACAAAATAATATAAATCAGACTATTGATAATCGTTTGGCTATTCGAGACAATCTGCGATGTGTTTTGTCAGCAGTTGTTGAGGACATTGTAGTTGATTCTGTAGCCGAGTTCATTCAACGCGTTGGGCGCGATGTTGTCACTGTTGAAGAACACGTACAGAGGCCCGGGAGGAGACGCTGAAATAACAAATAATATTTTTAGTTTATGTATTAAGGGGGGGGTATCAAAACTCGGCTTCACTGCAGTTAGGTATTTTTGGTACTTGTACGGGCCGCTAGCGAACCACAATATTTGCCGTCTATGGGGCAGACTCGGGTAAGATTGACACCAAATTGGTAAACCATTTAGCATTTTGATAAAGTACGAAATAAAAAATACACTTGCTCTATAAAATTTAAATTTGTTTACTAGATAATGGATACAGCTAGACAGACAAAAAATCATATTAGCAATGGAATGGATAGATAGAAACATCTTTTACGCCCTGAACCTTTTTTGACGTCTCCGTTTTTTACTCAATGAGACTTTGAATCTAATGGTGTTTTGACGTAGATTGTATGGTTTATAAAATGGTAATAACTGTATGCATAATATTCCCGAAAATAAGGGGTGTGAATAAAGGGAGATCATAAAATAAAGTTGGGACAAATATTTTTAAGTACGTGCAATAGAAATGACAAAAGGTGGTTTTGTTTTTGAAAGTTTATTTCGACAAATTTTTTCGTACTCAAGAAAGAATATATTTCAAAATATTAGCTCAGATAAACAAAAAGTAGAATGACGCACATAAACGAAAAATCACAAAATTTAATACAAATTGATATTAAATCAACTAAATGTAAACTTGGTATGCAAATATTCAGCATAATATCCTACAAAAATTGCCAAGACTTGTGGATTTTAGAATGATATTAATTTTATCTTTAGTACTTGTGTTAAACAGTGTTAGTCGTACGGAATTTTTAAACCTCTCAACAATAATAGTAGAATATTTTTTTATTTTTATATATAACTTCGCACAGGAGGCCCGGAGAAAAATTGTCTTTAAGAGACCCATATTGTATGAAGGAGGAAACACAGAGGCCGGCAAATCGTTTCACAGCTGAGCTGTTGAACTCAAGAACGAGTAGTAGAAGCGACCCGTTCTCATGTGAGAAATTTCGACCGTGCATATATGTTGGGCGCGCGTTTGGCGTGTTTCCCGACTTTGCACCGGTGCTGAAGGGATCAATGACGCTAGTTCCTCTCTGAAGCATCTTCCATGTCTGAAATAACGGTAGAAAAAGGATTCCATCGCGGTAGACGACCCTGAATAATTCTTGAAGCACGTGTGCTCCTGAGGCTGTTCCTTCTTATTGGCAGCTCGTGTAAAAAAATACCCAAAATTTATTTGACTCTCTCGACTCATCGCCTTGCCCCGCTGTGGGAGAGATGGATTCATACGTCCGCCACTCCTTTTTTATATGAATACCTTACAAACGTCCCATCTGCTCCCGTCTGGAGTCAGTGAGACTATGGCATCCCCAATTGGGGTATGTTGTGTGGCTGAAGGTGAATGGGGATGAGAAGGAAATATTGTAATTATTTCTACAAATCTCATGACGTCAGAGCTTACCACTATATGTATATAGAATCCTTCGCGGGCGTGTGCACAACAAATCACCTATTGTTTCAGCGCAATCGAATGAATGGTATAGGAATTTTTTTATAACGCCAGAGCTCAGCACTACATATAGAAACCATTACAGGTATGTGCACAACAAATCACCAAAGTTTCTTTGCAATTGGAGTAATGCTTTAGGTACCGTATAAGGAATTACGAAGGTGTGCATTTAACAACTTACAAAAGTTTCATCACAATCGGATAAATAGTACAGGAAATAAATTCATAACGCTAGAGCTCACTTGCACTATAATATATATAGAAACTTTCAAGAGCATGTACACGTACACGAAAAATCCGCCAAAGTTTCATCGCACTCAGATGAATGCTTTAGGTACCGAATAAGGGACAAACAAAGAAACATTAATTTTTTATGTATTTTTTTACAAATTTCATGACGCCACCCTATTATTTATAGAAACATTTGCGGGTGTGCACATAACAACTCACCAGAGTTTCATCACAATCGGATAAATGGTATAGGAAATAATTTCATAACGCTAGATAGGAAAGAGCATCCCTGTCAGGACAGGGATGCTCTTTGTCACCTGTTCTTTTTAATGCCTATATACAGAGTGCGATTGATGACTTGAGAGAGAGAATGAGTCACAGAGAAGGTGTAAAGATACACGGACAAAAGGTGGATATGATAAGGTTTGCTGACGATATTGCTATGGTTGCTGAAAGCGAAGAAGAACTGCAAGAGGCCTTAACAATCATGCAAAGCATTCTTCAAAACAACTACAACATGAAGATAAATAAAGACAAAACAAAGCTGCTGACTGTAGGCCGAACGCAACATCAGATGAGAGTAGAGATGTCAGGAGTTTCACTAAAGAACACCAAGGAGTTTGTCTACCTCGGGAGCAAAATAACATGGGACGGTCGGTCTAAGAGCGAGGTCGACAGCCGTATACACCAGGCTAGGCTTGCATTCAATAAAAGGTCGAAAATAATAGAATCAAATAATATAGACCTAAAACTGAGAATACTCCTCATCAAGACCTATGTATGGAGTATCTTGATGTACGGCTGCGAAACATGGTGCCTATCCGAAAGAGATAAACGGAGACTAGAGGCTTTTGAGATGTGGTCCTATAGAAGAATATTAGGAATTTCCTGGAGAGACCACATTACAAATGAGGAGGTTCTCCAAAGAATCGAAGGAGGAAGGCACCTGCTCAGAACCTTGTCCGAAAGGCGTGCAAGATGGATCGGTCATATAATACGACAAGAAGGCCTCTTGCATGCCATAATGGAGGGTATGACCGAGGGGACAAACTCTAGGGGACGCCCACGCCGAGAGTACCTGGAGGACCTGCTGGTGGACATGCGCTGCTCATCATATGCAGACCTCAAAAGAGCCGCACAAGACAGGGAAGAATGGAAGAAAAAAATAAAGGAAATTGCTGCAAACCAATCCCAGGATTGAAACCAGAGAGAGAGATAGGAAATAATTTCATACACGACAAATCGCTATCGGATAAATGCTTTAGGTTCCGCACGAGGAACAAACAAAGAAACATTAATTTTTATACGATAAAATAATTAATTATTTAATTTCTACTTTGCTTGTGTAACACCCATTTCCCCATTAATTGCTTGACGGAACTGCAATGCGAGCGCGCGACCTCTCCCCTCAAATGTCCACTCATTACTGAATAAATTTCCAAAATGTTACCGTAAAACCTGCGCCTTAAGATTTCAGGTACGCAGGTATTGAAATATTCATTATTGATACTGGCTGGCCTAATGGTTTATGGCAACATTTTGTTTTGTTGGCAATTATGGTACTGCCACCGATTTGCGCTTTTTTATTTCTCTTATTTCTTTACCATCCGTCTGGGCAGGTCGTTTTCGTGAAATGTCGGCTGCCAGGTTTTTCCTTGATATGGGATTTAAAACCGCGGAGGAGAGATTGCAACATTGCGACTCATATGACATGAACCAGATTACAAGTACTTTTGGGAGTTATTATTCACAAGTTTCTCCAGGGACACACTCCCTTGGAATCCGGCGAGCCCAGCTCCAGAGTGCTCAGTCAGGAGAGCGGGAAAACACAAGGGTTTCGGGAGAAAACAATTTTCTACATCCAAACTTTCACAAAATTGTAATTTAAAAACAAAAATATGTTTTCGAAAGAAGAAGCTATGTCGGTATGTTTTAATAATTTGTAATTCTGTATGAGCATTGAGTTAGCCGCACCTTTTCTTTAAATAATATTTTCCGATAAATTATGCATGTTAAACAGTGAATGTTTACGTTTATACGAAAGGCATCGAAAATTAAAAAAACATTTTAAAAATTTAAAAAACTTTCATCTTCTAGAAGGTAATATAAAAAAAATATTAATTTCGTGCAATTTTCGATGTAGAAAAGTGTTTTTTTCCGGGCATCCTTTTTGTATGGGCCGAAAAGGACGCCCGGGAAAAAACACTTTTCTACATCGAAAATTGCACAAAATGAATATATTTTATTTATACTGCCTTCTAGAGGGTGAAGACTATGTCAATATGTTTTCGAATTTTCGATGCGTTTCGTATTAACGTAAACATTCACTGTCAAACATGTACGATTTATCAAAAAATATTATTTAAGGAAAAAGTGCTGCTAACTCAACTCTCATAAAGAATTATAAAATTATAAAAAGCTACCGACGTAGCTTCTTCTTTCTAAAAAACATATATTTTTTAAAATTTCAATTTCGTGAAAGTTTCGGTGTAGATAAGTGTATTCTCCATATACCCCTTTTCGAGCGATTTCTGCGGGTAAATTTGAGCGTTGTCTCATTCGCACATTTCGCATTCGCATGTATTGTAAGTGTGCGTGAGCTTATTGTGAGCGGGACAGAATGACAGACGCGGGTGTTCCGCGTGTCGTTCAAAGTCTAGCCTCTTAAGAAATTCAAATCTTTCATGAAAGGCTAACAAATACAATATTGCATCGGTGATTCAATCCGATGTTGAATTTGTTAGCCTTTCATGAAAGATTTGAGTTTTTTAATTGACAAAACTTTATTCGTATTTATATTGCTTGTGCACTTGCGCAAAAAAATATTTGTTCTTAATATTTCAAAGCATAACTTGTAAAAAGCGATTATTCGTATAAAAGGAGAGGTCAAAGAGTTTTAATACTCACAGGCAACAATGCTGTTGGCCGCGCTGGTGCCGCACCACTTGGAGCCGCGCCGCCCGTCCGCAGTCTGCCCGTCCGCAATGAACAAGAAGTCCTGGTTGTCCTGGTTGTTGACAATGTAGGGGTTTTTCTCGCAGTCTGTGTCAAGGAAGTTGTTAGCGGCCGCTGCGTTGGTCAGCTGGAAGAAGGACGGCGTATACCTGGAATAAACAAAAACGTACTGATCAAAGGTTCCTTTTTTAGTGGTTGCCTCGTTTCTAATGCTCGTGACCCTAACTCCTGTTTCCATGTTGAACATGATCCTGCATGAGAGCCATGTATACCAGCGATGTTCCGGACGCCTGTTATATGTGATCTCTCCAATGAGTAGGTACCTAACCTAACCTAACCTAACCATACCTAGACCTAGTGCCATCCAAACAAATTCCATCTTTTGGAATTCTGCGGGGAGGGCATTTTACTGGAATCGCTTGATTTCAATGCGCCCTGAAGAAACCCAGCCGAAACTACAAAATATTTACAACTAGCTTCTGCCCGCGACTTCGTCTGCGCAAGATTAGTACTTCGAGTAGCCTAATGTCAAAATTTCGAGAATGTCATTTTGCAAAACAATGATTTTAAAATCAAAATACTATTTTAGAAAATATTTAAATTAGTGAATTTATAATACTTTGAATCGAATCAAGAATTATAGATATTTTAAATAAATAGGTAGGTACCGATGTTAAGTACCAAATTTGATTGATTGTTCGTATAATATACAAAAATGAATATTTGTAATTATATTAAAAGTAGCTAGCTTTATAAATTATAGCCTGTATGTTATTCTGATATATAAGCTATATTATTGTAAAGTTTCATCAAAATCCATTCAGTAGTTTTAGCGTGAAAGAGTAACAAGCACACATACATCCATTCAAACTTTCGCATTTATAATATTATTAAGATGTATAGAGTTTCTTTAGCCTTTTCGGGAAAAAACCTTTATAGATTTAATTATCTTAGAAATTATAGTTGAAGGCTTTAGGAAATAATATAACATTTCCAAAGCTTAATTGTAACCATTTTTCAGTGGCTTGTCAATGCATTCACCTTCCCATGTACTACCCTTCAATCATTTGCGTAGGCACGGTGGGGCAAGGCAGGGTGTGCCCCCGTTGCATCTCTGGGGTTGTCAACCGAGTCGCGTTTTCAAATTTACAACACTTCAGAGAATCGCTTTTCCTTCTTCCTTTGTTTTCACAGAGCCTAAAGCATGAATATGTTGTAAAAGCCTACTTGTGAAGTAAAATTTCGAGTAATTCTGATTTTTTCGGACGAAAATAACGTTTTCAAATGGAAATGACGTTCGGATATCGGTACAATTACTGCCATCTGTGTTTATTTTTATTTATTATATTAAATAAAGATACATACAATTATTAGAAAAACCAAAACATCACAAATAAAAATACAAAAATTACATACAAGTTACACATTACAATGTGTGGCACGAGACAAAGAGGCATTCATAGAGAGATAATTGATACAATACAATTACCCCCTTACTTATAATTGCGGTATCCACCGACTCATCCTTGGTTTTGTAAAGTTGACCTTAAACCTGGTTTAAAGCAGTTTTAATCATGCACACGCAGTGATAATAAGTTTTCACTTTTACGTCGTAATACGACGCGTATTAGTTATTCTACGATTATGAATAAGAGTGTATGTTTTTAACAGCGCCAGAACTTTTTTTCTGAATCCGTACAAACTATCGACGAAAATATCTACTTCAGCACACTCTATCTTGTTATTTAGTCGACACATTTGGGTCAGAGGGCTAAGGTAGGCGATATTATTTTTAAATATATTCAAGTGAAAAATGTTATGGCGTCTTAAACAATGGGAATTGGGGACATTTATTTCAATATTGATAAGACATAATGTAGTGTAAATGTTCTAGCGAAGGCGAGAATAATTTAAAATAAAAAAAAAATCCAACACCGGTGGCAGTAACTGTACTGTTTTAGTAATACCTGCCACAACAGTCAAAGAAGTTTTACTTCAACCGCGCGTGAAGGTTAGACGCACTTAAATTTTTTTAATAAAGCTATTCTATCTGCTCTCTCTCTCTTTCTGGTACCTATTCTAGATTTTTATTTTTTTCCCCACCTTAAATCAAAACCTGGCCACGCCTATGCCCTCAATGTTTCCAGAGGGTCGATATCACACATTTGAGATTTGCGAATCACTGATCCAAACGGATAACTTTTTTAGATGAGTGATTCGTTGATTTAATGATAGAAGACTGCAAAACATAAACGATTATGGTGTATCAACTTTAGGTTGCCTATTTAAATCGACACCAAATTTAGGATTGATTTGAACTGGAGAATAGCAGATGTACAGTGTACACTTACTTGATGCCGCACACATCGACTGATCTTCTAAAACAAGTCGCGTAGCGTAGGTTGGCCAGGTAGGGTCCTCTGCCAGAGTTATAGTTAAAGGACTCGAAGGTGCCGGCCCTGTCGGGGTAGTACTGCAGACACCCAGGAGGAGCTAGAAGACAAACAAGAGTTATATTTATCGAAGACCTGCCACGCTTCAGTCCAGTCTGATATTAAAAATAGTTACGCATGCAGGGTGTTGATTTTCTGCAGTAACTTCAATATTTTCAATATAGATTTTTGAAGCGATTTTACCCCTTATGTATAAAGAAACTGTATGAAGAACAAGGTCAGAATCGCTTGGGCCATTCTCGTTCTTGACATTAAGAAATACTGGATAGCTTTTAACCACTCCGAAAAATACAAATTAATTACCAATGACGCGCCGGGCACCAAAGATGGCGGACAAAATGGCTGCCGCTTGATAATATGAACGCTGTCATATTCGAAGTCTATATTTATTAATTGTTTATATTGTGGAAAATATAAATTTGAGTGATTATTAGGAAGTTCGTTTTATCTACATTATTTTGATGTAATTTTTGTAATATATCACAAAAGAAATGTTATAAAAATTGAATTCGTAAAAAAGGTGAAAACTGTTAAATATTTTACGTCGTATTGAAAAAATATATTTTTTGTATGCTGGCTTTTAACAAGTTACCTAACCCAGATAACCAAGTGTTATGTCAATAAATTAACTCACACCGCCATCTTTTAGAATATGGAACTTACAAATAATTATCCCATAAAAAACAATTAATTCGCAATAATAAATATTGAGGTCAATAATCGAGATAAAAACTGTTCCAAGTTGGACCAAATTAAACACAGTAAGCCAAATTTTATCAAAAGCGGTTAAGTAGTTTCGGAGTTTACCTTGGACGAAAATTGTGACGCGAGATTTTTATATATATATAAAGATGATAATTTTTATCATCTTTATATTTGACGGAATTCTATTATTTTATTTTATTTGTGTTAGGTCGTATGTAAATTTGATATTCTTGTCTAAGTGCAATTTGTTTTGCATATATTTGTAATAGTGGGACGTTCTGTACTTGCAAGCCGTTTGAATTTGGCCATTGTTTCTGTTTGTCTAATCGTAGCTGGTAGTGTGTTGTATAACATCTTACCAATAAGATATTCGTCATTCGCTGCAGTGCCAACCTCCTTCTTCTGCCGGACGTTCGTTATCTCTGGGACCAGCTCGTCCTCCTCCCCGATGGGCTGCGCGGTCCTGCCATCGATCTGCGATACGTACCCCAGGAAGGGGTGCACAGGAACGTTGCTGGCGAGTAACTGAAGGTACGACTGCCGGTTTAGTAACCTGAAATAAAAAATATGATTGAGAATTTTATATTGATAAAAAACATGTTTTCTCACGTAGATCCTATAAAAAGTTACCTAATATACAATGGAAATTGTGGAAAAGAAGTATTAGATACCTCGGAATAGCCCTCGACAGTAAATGAACTTAAATAACACTAAACTCAGCCAACAAAATTCTTGGATCTCTTTACCCCCATGTTACATAAAAGAAATAAAACATTGTCGATTAAAAATCAACTCTTCCTCAAACAAATCAACGATAAGGTCTAAACTAGCACACGCAAGCCCAATTTGGGCCCATGCCACAGAGTCCCACGTGAAAACACTGCAAAAATTTCAAAATAAAGCCATTAGAGTAGCAATGGGAGCCCCCAAATGGTTAAGACGATAGACTTCGCTTTTCGGCCCATACAAAAAGGACGCCCGGGAAAAAACACTTTTCTACATCGAAAATTGCACAAAATGAATATATATTTTTATGCTGCCTTCTAGAGGGTGAAAACTATGTCGGTATGTTTTCGAATTTTCGATGCGTTTCGTATTAACGTAAACATTCACTGTCAAACATGTACGATTTATCAAAAAAATATTATTTAAGGAAAAAGTGCTGCTAACTCAACTCTCATAAAGAATTATAAAATTATAAAAAGCTACCGACGTAGCTTCTTCTTTCTAAAAAATATATATTTTTTAAAATTTCAATTTCGTGTAAGTATCGGTGTAGTAAAGTGTATTCTCCATAAACCTCTTTTCGAGCGATCTCTGTAGGTAAATTTGAGCGTTGTCTCATTCGCACATTTCGCATTCGCATGTATTGTAAGTGTGCGTGAGCTTATTGTGAGCGGGACAGAATGACAGACGCGGGTGTTCCGCGTGTCGTTCAAAGTCTAGCCTCTTAAGGGTTTCTCAACTTCAGCGGGACTCTGAAGTGATCACATCTCAAGTCTCGCGGAATATGACAGTGATGTATGGAAATAGATTTAATATAAATACCCTCTGGTGTTGTAGCATTCCAGCTGCGTAATCCTGATCCTCCAGGTGGGGATGTTGAGGTCGGTCCTTAAGGTCCTGTCGGCGATCTTCAGGTTGATGCGGAGAGCGCGACTGTTGATGGAGGCGTTCACTCGCAGGTACACTAAAGGACATTACCCACTCGTTCAGTACATTACAACATTTTAAGATTTATAACTAACTAACTAACCATCACGCCGTTTCCCCGCGGGGGTAGGCAGAGAGGACGGACCGCCAAACAACTCGGTCTTGGCACACACTCCTTGCCTCATTCACATTCATACATCTTATCATACTTGCTATTCTATTATTCTGACTTGATCGTGCCATGTCTTCCTCGGGCGTCCTCGACTTCTTTTATCATTCACATTTGCGTCATATATTCTCTTGACACTCCTTTCTTCATTCATTCGCTCTACATGTCCAAACCATCCAAGCGTCCATTACGCTCACATCGGCCTTGCATTCTTTTCGGATCTCCACATTCCTCACAGTTTTCGATCATACATCGTTTTACCACACATACGCCTCAGGGATCACATTTCTACAGCATTCAGTCTACTTTCGGTTTATTTAAGAACAAGTATTTATTTTCTTCGTCTAAACTGGCCTCTCGGTATAATTTGTATCAAAGAAATGCATTACATTAAAATAAAACTAGAAATTATTTAACCAAATAAGTTGCTATTTGTTACGGCAAAGCAGAGTAGTCTGTTTAAATTATTAATATTCACCATGTTGTCCACTGTTTTCTCCGCAAATAGGAGGAACAATTTCACTAAAGGCTTGCAGGTTAGTCACTTCTAGGACATCATCTCGGCAGGAATATCCCTGAAAATAAACATTTTACGATTTATTATAGTGGAGTGTGTTAATCAAACAATAAATATTTTAAACCACAACTTACAAAAAGTGTTTCTTTCCCTAAAATAATTAAACTAGCTCCATCTGTGAAAGAGTGGATTTCGAAATAATTTAAGAATAGGGAATTGAGTCTTTTTTAATTTTTTTATCAATGTTCACATGCAAACTTAAATACTACCTTTTTTTTAAAGTTCTTTTTCATAATTAAATTAACTCTACAAGTTTGAATTTTATTAAGCCCGCGAAAACGCCCGGTAAGAGAACGAGAGAGTGTGTGACGTCATATGGTCCCAGTTTGTGTGAAATACAGGGGTAAATATTTACAAAACCGGGACACGTTTAATACGGACTAAAAAAATACATTTAAAAAGTTGTAGTAGTTAGATATTAACTAGTACTAATCAATTCAGTTCATGGAATTTCGATAAAATTGCAATTTAATTGTTATTTTTTAAATTTTAAAACACGAAATTTTAATTTTTCACCGAAACTTGCAATAGTTGCAATAGCGGTAAATAATACGTCTGAAACCGTATCATTTGAAGCGAGAATTTTGTTGTGCTCGATATTTTCCAATAGAATCCATAACTTACGAATAGACTTGCGGGAGCCGCACGTGATTTCCGGGAACCGCTCTGAAAAATAATTAACAATTTATTAACAATTTATTCAAATTTTGAAATTACCTTATGCGTAATCTCTAACATTTCTATTTTTAATAATGACGATTCGTGATGGAATCGATTAAAAATGTCTTAATTATTGTCTAATTTTTTTTTGACTGTTAGCCTTTCACGGCTATCTGGATTAGTACAACTTCTTTATTAATTTATTGTTATTAAGTTTATTTTGTAGAACTCCATTTAAATTTTTTATTTATTTTATATATTTAATAATATTATTATTCAATGTATAAAAATGGTTTATTATAAACAAGTTCTTCTTCGTATTTATTATTAAGCGTTACAGCTGTTTCGCCCTCTGAAGGATTATCAAACTGGTACCAGTTTGATAATGCCTTCAGAGGGCGAAATATATAAAAGAAATAAAAAAAAATTTAAAAAAAAGTACAACTTCTCCTTAACTATGGTATTTATGGGTACACAATTTTAGGCAGTGTGTGTCACGGATTGATTACGTATAATATAAATATATATCATAGTATAAGCAAAAATTGTACCAGCACTTTTTAACCTTATTTCATCCCAAACTTTTATTAAGTTCTGATCTGTTCTGTTCCATCACCATATTAAAAATAATATTATTATAAAAAATTATGTGTATGTGTGGATAACTTTTACACAAAATGGTTTTTTTAATTTTTTTATTTATTTTCATTTATTCATCCATATTTTATTTTTTTTACAATACAGGTACAGATTTTAGATTATTCATTGGTTCTATTGACGAAAAGGTCACTGCTCAGCTGCAATTCAGGATTTCTCCTAGAATGCAGCTGGTTTTCAGCAGTGCCTTGATTGATGATTGATGCTTGATGATTGATTGATTGATGCATTTGGCCATGAACTTTTTAAGGGTTCGGTTCTGGACTTTGTTTTTGTTGCATATCAATGACCTTTTGACATTTGCAGCAATTCATTCATGCAGAAAATAGAATTCATGCTAGTTTTTTTGACAAGTGATTGGACGGTTACCTGGCGAGTGTTTTTTCTTGGGAAAAGAATAATCTCGTCGAATTTAATGTTGACGCAATTATGTCTGATTACGTCTAAAAGGGATCGAAATGACAATCTGTAGCGATCTTCTGAACATGCCCTTCAGTGATATGCTTGATGTAACACTAAGTGACAAGCTCAGTAAGGTAATTATTTTTCTCAGGGCATCCTGTGTTCAGTTAATGTAAAAAAAAAGATATGTTAGTCAACTCACCTGCTTCCGTTGTGGCTCTTCCTCGCTACCCTTCTCACCACCCACTCCAACTCCTTCCGCTTGGCCTTGGTTGGCTTGGTCCTTGTTCTGTTCGCCCTTTATCAAATTCCTGGTAGGGGCTGTACCTGGGTCCTGTGATACATCATAAAGATTAGGAATTTGCAAAACTTCTGTTCTGCAGCAAGAAAGTAGGTAATACATATATTTATTTATTTTTAGAAAAAAGAAACTATGATTTCACTTAGGTACATACAGAATAATTGGATGGCCTCCGTGATTGACGGGTACGGATCTCGATTACGAATCCGTAGAACAATGGTTAAAATCCTTGCACGAGCAAGTAAAATTTTATGGAATCTGTTCTGCTTACGAGGGTAGGCTGCGACAGAGTAAGGATTTCATAGTCAATCCTGATCTGACAGACACGAGGATTGTTGATCTCCACGTTGTAGGAGCACTCCAGTCCAGTGGACGTACTCGTCAGGGGCGGGTTGGAGAAGGTGGCATCCTTTGCCCTGGTCACGATGTCACACGTCTCCACTGGAAGGAAGGAGCCAATAATTAACCTATAGTAATAATAATTTGGAAGGCGGGAATGAATTGCTTACATTTATTAGGAGTGGCAAAAGCAGAGCTGATATAATTTATTTTTTTTAATTGTTGGAATGGAGAATTTTTAGAATCCGTGATGCGGTGGGGTACTTGGCTCTCCACTAGGCGCAGACCATGAGGAGTGGAGAAGCCTGGTGACGGTCCTTCAGGGCAGTTGAAGTGTGTGAGTGGGATTGTCAGCAACGAGTCTGAGGATTAGGTTGGTGTTACTCACATGCGCAGCAGGTGCTGAAGACACCGCAGTAGCCGACTACTTTGCCGCCTTGTCGCCCGCACTCGGGTCTGGTCAGACACACGCCTCGCGTCAGTCGGTCAGAGCCCAGGCAGCTGTCTCCCGAGTCCAGGCTGAAGATGCCTGCAACATACAATCATCACTGATAATGATCACAGTAATGCTGTCCGATAAAAGTAGGTAATACATATATTTATTTTTAGTTAACGTTAAAGTTTATTTAAGTTAATTAATATTTATTTAACTTTGGCTAAAGAAGGAGATAACGCTACAATAAATTGGAATTCCACCATGAATAACTGATATCATTGATGTAGCTATTCCAAATTCCTGTAATATTGAAAAATCTGTTTCTGAAAATATACAGATTTAGGAAATGAAAATAAAAGAATTTGGCATTCTCAGACTATAAAAATATTACCATTTGTTATTACCACGGCTACTAGCATTATACCTAGCTCTCTCATTAAAAATTTGGGCATATTAGATTTGTCAAAGAATTTGTATATAAAAATGCAAAAATCAGTCATTTTAAATACATGTAGGATTACGAAAGATTTTTTAAATATTTATATTGAGGGATCTGTAGGATTTATCGGTCAAATTAGGAATTCCACCGAGCCGAACCCTCTGATATGAAAATATCTGGAGTCGGTGAATTATAGTCCCATTTAATAGTTTGGTAGATTAACGTGTTGTTCTTGTATTGTTTTGTATTAATTATACTTATATAAATACACTTGCATAACGTGGATTTACTAGATGATCATTTATATGGAAAAGTGTATGTATATAAATATAAATCGGACCTGAAAATCTGGTGCGTAAAATAATCAGATGATGGCCGTGAAAATCTCGAAAAATAATAATAATCTTTTGATGATTTCTATAGCGCCATATTCGTGAGAAAATCACCTCAAGAGCGCTTTACAAATGCATTTATACATTTAACCTGTGTTCATATATTACAAGTGGCTTTTAAGAGGGAATACCAGAGAATACCTGAATTAGTCATTTTTAAATCAAATTCTAGACGTATTGACTCTTTTTTACAAAAAAACATAAATTGATTTTAAAATATTGTTATTTTATCTGGTAAACGCACTTTTATAAGTTTTGAAAAACTAAGTTTATTTTTAATATACTAAGGTTATACCGGTGGTCGTTGGCAAATTTGTTCAATTTCCAAACGAAATATTGTAATACAACACATATTATTATAAAATTTCAAATCGTATCAGTTTACAGAAAAATAAATCAATACATAATCTAGACAACACAGTTTTCAGAATTTTCATTTTAGTTAAATTAAAATCATTCAAAAATAAATCCGAGAACGTGTTTTGTGACGAAAATACCTCAGTTTTTCTATTTATTTAAGGTCTTACAAACTATAATATTTCAATTATTATAAGCAATAATTATTAGCCTGAAACACTCATCAATATTGAAAACTCTCCCGAGAAAAGATATGTGTCGCCGACGGGACTCGAACCCGCACCCCTCTGTTTGCCGGACAGGAGCTCTACCATTAAGCTACGGCGGGATACCTCCTACCCGCCAAATGATTCAATATATACCTAGTGTTTCATTCAACAATTATCGCTTATTATATTTTTTTCACCTGCAAACAACCAACTTTATTTATATGAGAAAGGCATGTAAGTGCTAACTCTCTCACTAGGTGGCGTCGAGATATTACATCTACATTTTTTGGTGAAAATACTTTTAACTCGTCAAATATTGATTATTTTTTAAATTGATAAACTAATGTTTAGGACAAGATTTTTTATGCATAGCACAAAGGGTAACAATTATTATAAGCAATAATTATTAGCCTGAAACACTCATCAATATTGAAAACTCTCCCGAGAAAAGATATGTGTCGCCGACGGGACTCGAACCCGCACCCCTCTGTTTGCCGGACAGGAGCTCTACCATTAAGCTACGGCGGGATACCTCCTACCCGCCAAATGATTCAATATATACCTAGTGTTTCATTCAACAATTATCGCTTATTATATTTTTTTCACCTGCAAACAACCAACTTTATTTATATGAGAAAGGCATGTAAGTGCTAACTCTCTCACTAGGTGGCGTCGAGATATTACATCTACATTTTTTGGTGAAAATACTTTTAACTCGTCAAATATTGATTATTTTTTAAATTGATAAACTAATGTTTAGGACAAGATTTTTTATGCATAGCACAAAGGGTAACAATTATTATAAGCAATAATTATTAGCCTGAAACACTCATCAATATTGAAAACTCTCCCGAGAAAAGATATGTGTCGCCGACGGGACTCGAACCCGCACCCCTCTGTTTGCCGGACAGGAGCTCTACCATTAAGCTACGGCGGGATACCTCCTACCCGCCAAATGATTCAATATATACCTAGTGTTTCATTCAACAATTATCGCTTATTATATTTTTTTCACCTGCAAACAACCAACTTTATTTATATGAGAAAGGCATGTAAGTGCTAACTCTCTCACTAGGTGGCGTCGAGATATTACATCTACATTTTTTGGTGAAAATACTTTTAACTCGTCAAATATTGATTATTTTTTAAATTGATAAACTAATGTTTAGGACAAGATTTTTTATGCATAGCACAAAGGGTAACAATTATTATAAGCAATAATTATTAGCCTGAAACACTCATCAATATTGAAAACTCTCCCGAGAAAAGATATGTGTCGCCGACGGGACTCGAACCCGCACCCCTCTGTTTGCCGGACAGGAGCTCTACCATTAAGCTACGGCGGGATACCTCCTACCCGCCAAATGATTCAATATATACCTAGTGTTTCATTCAATATTGTTTGTGAGTTGTTTGTGAGTGAATTGTTTATTGTTGATGAGTGTTTCAGGCTAATAATTATTGCTTATAATAATTGTTACCCTTTGTGCTATGCATAAAAAATCTTGTCCTAAACATTAGTTTATCAATTTAAAAAATAATCAATATTTGACGAGTTAAAAGTATTTTCACCAAAAAATGTAGATGTAATATCTCGACGCCACCTAGTGAGAGAGTTAGCACTTACATGCCTTTCTCATATAAATAAAGTTGGTTGTTTGCAGGTGAAAAAAATATAATAAGCGATAATTGTTGAATGAAACACTAGGTATATATTGAATCATTTGGCGGGTAGGAGGTATCCCGCCGTAGCTTAATGGTAGAGCTCCTGTCCGGCAAACAGAGGGGTGCGGGTTCGAGTCCCGTCGGCGACACATATCTTTTCTCGGGAGAGTTTTCAATATTGATGAGTGTTTCAGGCTAATAATTATTGCTTATAATAATTGTTACCCTTTGTGCTATGCATAAAAAATCTTGTCCTAAACATTAGTTTATCAATTTAAAAAATAATCAATATTTGACGAGTTAAAAGTATTTTCACCAAAAAATGTAGATGTAATATCTCGACGCCACCTAGTGAGAGAGTTAGCACTTACATGCCTTTCTCATATAAATAAAGTTGGTTGTTTGCAGGTGAAAAAAATATAATAAGCGATAATTGTTGAATGAAACACTAGGTATATATTGAATCATTTGGCGGGTAGGAGGTATCCCGCCGTAGCTTAATGGTAGAGCTCCTGTCCGGCAAACAGAGGGGTGCGGGTTCGAGTCCCGTCGGCGACACATATCTTTTCTCGGGAGAGTTTTCAATATTGATGAGTGTTTCAGGCTAATAATTATTGCTTATAATAATTGTTACCCTTTGTGCTATGCATAAAAAATCTTGTCCTAAACATTAGTTTATCAATTTAAAAAATAATCAATATTTGACGAGTTAAAAGTATTTTCACCAAAAAATGTAGATGTAATATCTCGACGCCACCTAGTGAGAGAGTTAGCACTTACATGCCTTTCTCATATAAATAAAGTTGGTTGTTTGCAGGTGAAAAAAATATAATAAGCGATAATTGTTGAATGAAACACTAGGTATATATTGAATCATTTGGCGGGTAGGAGGTATCCCGCCGTAGCTTAATGGTAGAGCTCCTGTCCGGCAAACAGAGGGGTGCGGGTTCGAGTCCCGTCGGCGACACATATCTTTTCTCGGGAGAGTTTTCAATATTGATGAGTGTTTCAGGCTAATAATTATTGCTTATAATAATTGTTACCCTTTGTGCTATGCATAAAAAATCTTGTCCTAAACATTAGTTTATCAATTTAAAAAATAATCAATATTTGACGAGTTAAAAGTATTTTCACCAAAAAATGTAGATGTAATATCTCGACGCCACCTAGTGAGAGAGTTAGCACTTACATGCCTTTCTCATATAAATAAAGTTGGTTGTTTGCAGGTGAAAAAAATATAATAAGCGATAATTGTTGAATGAAACACTAGGTATATATTGAATCATTTGGCGGGTAGGAGGTATCCCGCCGTAGCTTAATGGTAGAGCTCCTGTCCGGCAAACAGAGGGGTGCGGGTTCGAGTCCCGTCGGCGACACATATCTTTTCTCGGGAGAGTTTTCAATATTGATGAGTGTTTCAGGCTAATAATTATTGCTTATAATAATTGTTACCCTTTGTGCTATGCATAAAAAATCTTGTCCTAAACATTAGTTTATCAATTTAAAAAATATAATATTTCAGATTTTTTTTTACTCATTTATTTTGTTTATACATTATTGAAAAATCATAAATACTTATGATCAAAAAATACTTAGAACGATATTTAATAATTTATCATCGTGCGTTTTCAGCATTTGTATTGCTTACTTGAATGCTTATTTAATATATTAAAGCAAGTTTAAATAATAAAATATCGACATTAAATTTTTAATTTAAAAAATTTGATACGGGGAATAATTGATCTTTCTCTTCGGAACCTGCCTGTACAGTTGCAAGCATTTTTAAACTTTTATTCTCAGCCGCTGGTCAATGGCTCTGAACTAAGATTGATAACTAACTAGTGGCTTACCTCTGCCCTGAAAATCTGTGAATCTGTGACAATCCGTACTTATTGCATAAAAACTACAAAGCAACATTATTTAAAAATAAACACACCCACCTTATTTGTAGAGAAGGTCTATTCTTAGATTTTTTTTTATTTAATTTAAATTTAATTTACTAATGTTTATTATTACGTTCTGCAAGTGTTATAGTTTTTATTATTTTGATAGCTATTTCGGCTTACAAGGCCATTTTCAAACTGAGGTGTTTCATAATTAGACGACGATATTTATAAGATTTAAAATGTCAATTTGAAAGTGAGCAAATCGATTTATTGTCGGTTAAACCGAATTCTTGGGAAAGTAATAGATTCTCCCCAATGGGTATTTTGAAATGTTTTTGAAGAGCGAAAACTTCTATTACTTTTAATTAAAATTTGGAAATTTTTGTTATTTATTTTTGGGGTGTTATGCCGTGTTACGCTATCTCCTTCTTTAGCCAACGTTACAGTGTCCATCATCAGGGCATATGTGTGGTGATGTGATGATGGACGATGGACACTGTAACGATGTCCGAAACGTTGGCTAAAGAAGGAGATAGCGTGACACGGCATAACACCCCAAAAATAAATAACAAAAATACTTTTGGCCGTGAAAACCTAAAATCATAACCAAAATTTGGAAATGTTTATAAAAATCTTTTTTCAATACTAAAAAAAATTCATTCATCGATTTACGTTGGAACACAAATTTGTCTAATATAAATTTAAGAGTGTTCACCCAAAGAACTCTTTTTTTACAATGTTGTTTTTTTAAGTGTTTTTTTTTTAAATTTTATATTTCATCATAATATTAACCACGTCAAGAATTTGGTTTAAATAGGACTAATTTCCGGTATTCTCTGGTTACACCCTCTTAGTAAGTAATGCATGTTCTGTAACGCGCTGTCTAAATTATCTTTCTTGTCACTAAATTCAAATGCAACCATAGAAATACATCGATCATGGAAATTTCAAATTCTGTAAACAAAAATAAATCTAAAACTTATTCTAATATATTATAAGAATATATTAACGGCAAACATTAATTATTTTATGCCAGAAAATTGAATTTTAACGCGTTTTTCTCACATGCTTCATATTCTATGCACAGTTTTTCTCACATGGTTTATATTTTATATACAGTTTTCGCATAATTTTAAATACCAAAATGATGTCAAAATATTTAATTTAAATTCTTTTAAATTTGACAGCTAGGCATCACAAAATGATGTTGAAATTATGTACATACCAAGGCAATTGAATTGTGTATTGGTATGCAGAGAATATGACTTTTTAAAATTTTTATATGTACTATTTTGATTGTCCTCACATGGTTTATTTTCTATCGCCTTAAATATTTGATGTTTTTACATGGCTCATATTAAAGAAGATGGAGAAAAAAAAGCAAAATAACTGTATATTTAACTCATTTTCGTAAAAATCGTCACATTGTTCATATTAAATATGCTCTATTAACCTGGTTTATAATTTTTCAATGTATAGCGAATTTGTTTCTTCTTATATAAATATATTTAATTTTACGCACCAGACTTTTAGGTCCGGCTTTAGTTTTTCCCCATAGGAAAATTTTTTCACACTTTTCCATAAAAATGATCATCTAGTAAATCCACACTATGCAAGTGTATTATATACGTATAATTAATACAAAACAATACAAGAACAACATGTTAACCTACCAGACTATTAAATGGGAAAATAATTCACCGACTCCAGATATTTTCATATCAGAGGGTTCGGCTCGGTGGAATTCCTAATTGACCTATAAATCCTACTGATTCCTCAATATAAATATTTAAAAAATCTTTCGTAATCCTACATGTATTTAAAATGACTGATTTTTGCATTTGTATATACAAATTCTTTGACAAATCTAATACGCCTAAATTTATAATAAATTCACATATTTCCATGTTACGAATAACCTGACAATATAAAAAAATCTTCTATTAACACCACAGTAAGCGTAAGAAGTTGCTCGTGTTGTGATGGAGGACTTTGCCAGCCGATGAATAGAACACGCGACGCCCGGATGGGACCGAAACGCGATGCCCACTGTCCGGTCATTACCATTATAATATCATATAATCATATAATATCATATAATCATATAATATTATAACATCTTTGTAGGTACTTTTGCATGCATTTGATTTTTTTTATCGTCCGTTTAATTTTATATTGTGATTTACATTTATGTCTACATCTACGTATTATATTTATTGCATTATATAATGTATCTACAAGTTGAACTCACCCCTTTCTTGCCTTTCTGCATATACATTACAATGCGCCAAGAACAACACCAGCAAAATCACCCCAAATAATCGGAAGAAACCCATGTATATAAAAATTATAAACCGAACCGTTTAATATTATTATATACCCCACTAAATTATAAAATATATAACTAAAAACTTCACTGTTTTTATAACGCTCGATATATTTTTTAACTGTGTAGGTTGTGTGTTAGCATTGAACTTGTAACACCAAATGGCCAAAAAAGGGAACGGAAAGGTTTTTATACAGGTCTTTGACCAGAGCCCTGAGGCACACCGAAGGGATATTGCGCAATTTGGACTCTACGGTGTGATCTAATGGAAATGGTCAAAATTATCAGGTATTTTATATGTTAGAGATTCCAAACAGGTAGAGGCCGGTTTTCATTGAATGTTAGATAACCGATACATGGCGTAATAATGTAGATACATTAATCAAACTGAAAAATGAATGTACCGCTATGTGAAATGCACATTTATATTTTGGTTCATAAGATTTCGTATTTAACTTTGTATAAACGAGTGTAATAATGAATGTGGTCGTAAATAAAGAAATTCTCCAAAACTATTTAACTAACGAACAAAGTAGTAAAAAGGAGGTGGGAAAAAAATCTGACTGCAGGTTCAATTCAACATTGTCTTTATGCCCTTGACGGCCTCCGTGGTCGAGGTGTAAGGCTCTCGAATAAGAATTCCGGAGGTCACGGCTTCGAATCCCGGCATGCGCAAGTAAATTTAATTTTAATTTTTATTTTTAACTTTTTAACTTGTAGAGTTAAATCTCAAATTATAATATTTTAATTAATGAAGATAATATTAGCAAAAGTCAATCGAAAATCCGAAACAGAAAAATTAGAAAAAGATATTGATATATCTGTTCTGATACATGTTTACATTGTAATGTGCCAAGGGCCTTTAGCTTGCCCATTATCTGTGTAACAATATTGTTCTTTGAAGTATCATTTTTATTTTACCTATATTTTTTTGTGTTTTTTAAGTATTATTTTTGTTTTTTGAAGTTTTATTTTTGTTTTTTCTTTTGTGTTATTTTTGTTACTTTAAGTAAATAATTGTTAACCTCAACACAGGCTTGTCCTAGTGAGGTTAAAAATTGTATTGTAAACTGTTATACCTAAAATGTGAAGAAACAATAAATAAAAAAATAAAAATAAATCTGGGACTCGAACCCAGGACCTCTGGCAATCCGGACCAACGCGCTATCCACTGCGCCAACGTATCCCTATCCGATTCGGTCATTTTTAACTGTATCATACTTCGACTGAGAGCCACCAATATTATTTTTCATTTTTCTTAACGCATATTTTTATTGGCTGCTATCTATAACTAAATGCCCTCTACCTCCAAACTTTACTCAAAACCATTCATGAATCCGAACTTCGGATACACGTCAACTGGTCTTTTATAAATGTTTGGTTAAGTTACCTCTATATAAAATTGTCTACAGTACCTGATTTTACCCAGATAGGAACGCCATAAATGAATTTATGGCATTCGGCATTTTATTTCCGTGGGTTATTTTATTACATGATTGTAAAATGAAAATGTTTTCATGTTTCATGATTTTTAATCCCACAGTTATCATAGTTATAAAAGCGTCTTTGAATGAAATCTCTATATTTATGTGAGTTCTGCAACAAAAATAACAATACGTTATTCTTTCGTAACATGGTAATATATACCGTAATTTAAACTTTGTCCGCTGCATCCTCTATCCCTGGCAACTTTCACCTAAGAAGGAATGTAGCGTGTCCAGATTATGTACCCAGCATCAAGTATATAGTAAGTGCAAGTTACTCCATCTTACTATCATTATCTCATTGTGGATTAATCAAAAATCGTCGAAAGGTTGATTCAGTTTAACCCTTTGTGTACCAGAGTTCTTCCTAAAGGAACATTAAGGTGAAGACATGCGAAAAAATGCAAAATCCTACAAAATCTTATGTTTTAGTTTTGAAAATTTGATCGCTTAGAAATAATATAGATGCTTCAATTAAATACTGTGAGTAGAACACAGCTTGGCCTTTGAAGTCATCGAGAATTTTTTGATAAGCTTTTTAATAAGCTTAGAAAAAAATTATGCCTCTGACCTATAAAAAATTGTTAAAAGTAAAAAATATCCTACTTACAAATCCTTTTTCTGATAATGTTTTATTGAATAATGTAGCTAATTAAGTTTCTTAGAGAGTGATCGGAAAACATTTTAATATTTTATTTAATATCTGAACTTCACAAAATAAAATAAAACGTGCATTTTGGCGGCGTTTCTTTTCAGTGAATAAAAATAGACGACACCCAACGAATTTGTAACTGTGAATTTCATCCTTCTGTCATGTACAGAAGGATTTTAGCGCGTCGCTCAGTCTACGCCCAGAATCCGGGGCCAACGTCGACATGCCTTAGTCTACGCGGCGCTTCGATCTTAAAAAATATACTTGCGGAATAACAAAACAGGTTTTTATTGGTATCCGTTTAAACATATCCGTTTAGTACGACTACGTTTTAAGCAACCAACTGCTTAAAGCGACCCATAAATGAACCACTCAAGCAACCTATTTTAATGATAATTCGTCCGGTTACAACGACGCGCAGTGTTTTGTTTACAAAATCTATACGCCCGGCTACTCCCCACACCTGTCCTTATTAGCATGCGTAAATCACACTCAGTTTATCATCTGTTGTGACAACCGCCCCACACAATGAGTTCCATGAAGCTAAAATGTTTTTAATTGAAGAAAAAAATGCTATATTACACCTTTTTTGAGAAAACTATGCTTTCGCTTTTTTACAATGCAGTGCGAAGTTCTTACTATCGAACAAAAAATGACCAAAAACAAACACTAACATACAGACTTTCTCCTTTAATTAGTAACTACATATTTACTTACATAGAATGTAGGTACATTGTATATTTTTGGATTACAGTACGTTATGTATGTTTTTTATGTGGAATGTTTAAGTACATTAAAGTTATTATTTTATTAAATGTTTTATTTAACTAAAAAGAAATTTATCCATCTATACTATTACATATTTCATAACAATAATTACAATAACATTAATATGAATCAAATAAAAACAAGCTTAAATTATCCGGCCGTTTTGTGCGTTGTCCAGTTAGTACGACACAGTATCGCCGGTCCCTTGAAGGTCATTATATCCGGATTCTACTGTGTCTCTTGATTTTGTGAAATAAATAGCCCCGTATTTTGGAAATGGCTTCGAAGGATATCTCATATGTCATGACGTCTATTTTTCTGCTAAGTTGCAATCTTTATATTATAATTATATATATGTACCTACGGGTGACCAATAACATAAGTCACAAAATGCGGTTTTTTTTTAATAGCAAATATTTCAATCCAAATTAAACCGTACATGTTACCCTAACAACATCAATCAAAAGCCGTCGTTAAGAGGTTCATATTGAGAATGACCACAATCACATAATATATTTTGCAATTGATAAAGGGGAAATAAACAAATAAGTCAGACTTATGATGTTAGGAACCGATTTTATTTCCTGATTTCGATTATTAAAGGGGGAAATAGACACATAAATCGGTCTTATTACGTCTGGATACGTTATTAGGAACTGTTTTTTTTGTAGCTGGCAATTTTATTCCACATTTAAATGATATTTTCTTTGTGTTTGTGTTATTTGCGATAAATATATTAAGTTGAATAGAAAAGTGGGAAGCAGTTGTAAGTGAATTATTAAGTTAAGCTATGCATCAAACCAATAAACACACGAAAGTATGGCATTCATTGTTTTATGATTAAATTTAATTTAATCAATCGTTCTTAATAGTATAGTCATTCGGTGGTTTAATGAATATTTTAATTCGTAAACCGATCATGACCACAGATTGCGTATACCGATGTTAAGTTATTTCTTGCAGATATGGAATATATATATATACAATATGTCGGATGAAACATTCCTTTCGGGTTGTATTCCTGGTACATATCAAATATCGATGAATTACCCACAACTTCGTAGGACAACACCTCTGGTGATGTGACTTTCATTCGCAATATAGATGAAGATAATATTTTAAATTTTGAGAAAAAATAACTATCACAAAAACATTCGCAAAATAAATAAAAAAATACAGTGTAATGTGCATAATTTGAGAGGTGTGTATGAGTACCTTTGCCCCGAGAACCATTTATTGGGTAATCAACATCTCTGTCATAACTCACCCAAGGTAGTTTGGTGACTTAGCAGGGGTGCCCGGGTTCACGGGTGAGGCTTGTCCAAAGCACATACATTTTAACAAAATATCTTTCTTGAGAACATATATATATTTTTAATTATAGTGAACAATTCAAAAGATACATGACTTATGTGTTCAGGACCATTACAAATGAAGACAAAATCTATGACTTACGTGTTTGGACACATAAGTATTTATATTTTCAAATCTTGGTCTGATTGTTGCTTTTTCGATTACATATTACGATTACGATTATATAGTTATCAAAAAAGCTATAACTGCACGGAGAAAAATGTTATTCTAAAATACGATCATTTTATTCGTAAAAACGGTTAAAAACGGGTACGAAGTTCTTACGAACAAATTAACGGGGTTTTAATGTTTATTGGCGGGAACATGTGAGAATAATTTGTAGGTATACGTAATTTCGTACATATACCAACAAATTATTCTTACATTTTCCCGCCAATAAACATTGAAACACTGTTAATTTGTTCGTAACAACTTTAGTTCCGTTTTTAACCGTTTTTACGAATAAAATGATCGTATTTTAGAATAACATTTTTCTACGTGTGCGCTGTTAAAACTATTTAATGGCCAGTATTCATTAAAAATCTCCAAAACTTTTTATTCCGGTATTCTATCTTCGCACTTTGATCTGCAGTTTACTGATGCGGGTCAATATTATCTTTCGGGCTTCATGTAATTTTCCAGAACGCATTATATACTCCTGTCCTAGATTCAGTTTTATTTCATTTTCGGCTTTCCATTTTCGTGGCGTTTTGGAGACATCAACGGTAGTCACAACAATCTCGGAAACATTATATGGTTCAAAATTATGCTGCACACTTAGTTCCAGATTTGATTGTTCACTATCATCTGATGATGACGATACTTCTGCTTGAAAAGTCAATGTAAAATTTGGATCCTCAATTTGCGAATATTTTGCGAATGTTTTTGTGATAGTTATTTTTTCTAACAAATAAAAAATAACTCTTTAAGGCATAAAAAAAACTAAAAACCATATTTGAAAAAAATTAAATTATACACCAAAAATTTTCAAATAATTTATATAATTTTTTTTAATAATAATTTTTTAAAATAATCATCTAGTCAATCCATACCTGTGACTAGTTCATATTAACTTGCTCCGTAGTAAAGTGTATTTTAAAAACTACAACGCTCAAATTAAAAAGTTACTTCGAGTGTTACATGTTCGTACTACAGAGGTTTAAAATATTATTTTATCATCCGAGTGATTTAAACTTCCTTTCGAGTTTAATCAGCAAAACTATATCAGTAATTTGCTTTAACGCGGGTAGTACGAAAAAATACATTGATTCAAGATGCATTGCCGAGTGTGCTCAGTAACTCTTACCACTGGTGAGTTAAAATTCACGTGTGCCGCATGCAAAGGCACATTTCATTTAGCTTGCGGAGGTATTATTGAGAATACATACCGTAGACTTAATCAAGAACGGCGATCTCAACAAATGTGCAAGCAATGCAATTCAGCCACGCCCGGCGCTGCCAGCCCATTGCAGTCAAACATTGATACTGAACCTTTGGTGCAGAATAAAAAAGTTACTGATACTAGTTCAGCGCTCGCCGCTCAGATACCGACAAATCTTAAAGATATTCAAGATCTAGTTATGAATAAGACTTCTAATCTGGAAAAAAAACAAAATGATATTCTAGAACAAAATACCAAAATACTTCAAAGTATTCAATTTATGAATTCTCAGTATGAGGATTTCATGGCTAGAATCCGTGACATCGAACTAAAGAATGATGAACTCACTAAAAAGAACTCAACCTTGGAAGCTAGGATTTATGTCTTGGAAAAATGTGTGGACATGCAGGAAAGGGAACTCAAAGCGAACAACATAGAAATAAGAGGCATCCCAGAAATCAAAGGTGAAAATCTACAAGACGTTTTATTTAATATCTGCAAAACAACAAAGTCCTCCACTGATACAAAGGACATTGATGCCATTCATCGCGCAGCAAAAAAAAACAACAGTAGTCATCCGAGAGAAATCATTGTTAAATTCAAAACAAACATAGCAAGAGATCACCTGTTAACAGACGTAAAAACTTTCAACAAAAACAAACAGAATCTAGAAGACAAATTGAACACCTCAAACATCGGTATAGCTGGTTCCTCCTCGCCGATCTTCATTTCGGAACAACTGACATTTCGCGGTAAACAGCTGTGGTACAAGACACGAACAGCGGCGAAGGAGAAACAATATCGCTTTGCTTGGATTAAGGGGGGGCAGATTTATCTTCGCAAAAACGAGGGAACTAATGCCATTATTATCTCTGATGAAAGCAAATTGGCTGCGCTTTGATAAATTTGAATTAATGGCTATTCTTTCGAGGTATGTCTTGACCCGTGCATTTATGTCTCGTTCTCATCTATGTATCATGTACCACCTTTCTGGAATTCATTTGATATCACGCAGTTCCTGCTACCTTTTTATTATTATTATTATTGTTGTTTTTGCTTCTTGCTATCTATTTCATAGTACTATATCTTATTACATTATTTATACTATATTATTATATATTACTCATATTTGTATCATTTACTACCGTTTTGGAATTCATTTGATAACACGCAGTTCCTGTTACCTTTTTGTTTTTGCTTCTTGCTATCTTATTCATAGTACTACATCTAACTACAACATTTATACTATATTATTTATATTAAACACATTTACCATTACAACTATATTTGGAATCGCATTTAATCATATATTACTCGGGAACCAACTTCTATACAATACACAACCAACACATACTTATGATTCAATCACATTATGATACCGGAAATGATTCCGGTATAGATCTTAACATGAATGTCATTAAAGATCTGAACAATCTAAATAACTATAAATGGTGTGCTTACAGCGTTAAAATTATACACCAAAATATAAGAAGCATTTCCAATATTGACGATTTTTTAATTTTTCTGGATCAATTCAATTACCAATTCGATGTTATAATTTTATCGGAATGCTGGCTTAATAAAGATTACACCTCAAAAGTTATTCACAATTACTCTGAACACCACACAAACATATATCTAAATAAGTCTAGCGGGATCGTTGTCTACATCAGAGACGGACTTCAGTCTCAAGTTGATGAAATAGTCTTATCACAAGCCAACTGCCTGAAAATTGTATTGAATAATAACTTGTGCATTTTTGCAATATACAGATCACCCTCTTTTCAAAATATTGACACATTTCTGAGTTCACTCCAATCAACTATTAAAAGCTCAAAAAAAATAGAACGACAAATAATTATAGGCGATCTCAACATCAATACGATTACCGAATACCACCGCCAATCTAACGATTACCTATGTCTGCTAACTGAAAATGGGTTCATTCAGACAATTAACAGCCCTACTCGTGAGCAGGGCATGAGTAAATCTTGTCTTGACCACATCAACGTCAAAAAAATCAATCATGTTGACTCATTTGTCATTCACTCTACAATCTCAGATCACTATACAACTGCACTCTGCCTTAAAAACAAACCTCCTAATCCTGCTAAAATTAAACATATCGCAAGAATAAACTATAATAACTTAATTGAGGATTTGAGCTCAGAAAACTGGCAAAATGTTCTAGACCAAACTGATGCCGACTCGTCAATGAATGAATTTATCACTAAATTACATTCATATATAACTAAACATACAAGCAATAAACTTATACCACATAAGCAAATAAAACTCACGCCATGGATCACCCCTGGCCTTATCAAATCGATTAACATTAGGAACCAACTTCATGAAAAGGCGAATAGGTGCCCTGAGAATATTATAGTACAAACTCATTACAAAAAATATAGGAACTTTTGCAAAAAACTAATAAAATCGGTGAAAGAAAATTATTATAAAAAATTCATTTATGAAAATAACTGTACTCCAAAACGTTTATGGGAAGCATTTCGCAATATAACTAAAACAAAAATAAATAAATCTTCCGATATTAAATCTTTGAACATCAATAACGTGAAAACCTCAGATCCAAAAATCATTGCGAATTTTGCCAATAATTATTTCACGACAGTGGGTGTCACACTTGCGAAAAAAATTCTCAACAATCTTAATACTACAGAGTCCGATCTCGCTAAGTTAACAATCTCCAATTTCGGTCATAAATTAGACAATATCCAAACAACTTCAAACGAAGTCATAAAAATAATTGGCGAACTCAAGTCATCGAATGCTTGTGGTCCTGATAACGTCTCATCAATTCTCCTCAAAAGTACTAAATCCCTCATAGCAACTCCAATCGCGTATATTTCCAATCTAAGCTTCAATTCAGGAAAATTTCCAAATCATTTAAAACAATCTATCGTTATACTGCTTCACAAAAATGGAGATAAATCGCAGATACAAAATTACCGGCCAATTTCTTTGCTCAATTCTGTCTCGAAAATTATTGAGAAAATTGTTAAGAATCGTCTTAGTCATTACCTTGAGAAAAATAACATCCTTTCCAATAGACAGTACGGCTTCAGACCAGGATTGAGCACTGAAAATGCCATCACAACCCTGACGAAAATCATCTCCAACAATATCGATAGAGGAAGAAAATGCATTGCGCTCTTCTTGGATCTAGCTAAAGCGTTCGACACTATCTCACATAAAATTCTCTTGAAAAAACTACAGCGCATCGGCATTCAGGGTCAGCTACTTAAGTGGTTAGGTAGTTATATAGAAAATAGAAGCCAAAGAGTTAATATTAACAATACTCTAAGCGATCCAGCGGATATTAACTTTGGCGTACCTCAAGGAAGCACTCTAGGACCATTGTTATTCAATATCTATATTAATGAATTATGTAACAGCTCATTTTCCGATCACATTATCACATTTGCCGATGACACTGTACTCTTATTTGAAGCCAAAAATTGGAATGAAGTTCGTAATAATTCAGAAATTGGTATTAACAAGGTAAAACAATGGCTAGACAATAATCTTCTCACTCTCAACACTGACAAAACTAAATACATCCGCTTCAGTGCAACTCAAGCGGGACAACCAAGAGAAAATCAAAAAATTATTATACACCATTGTTATGACCCAAATACTTGCAATTGTAATACCTTAGAATATGTGGATAGCATAAAATATCTAGGAATTATCGTAGACAAGAATCTGAGATGGAATGAACATATCGACTCAATTTCCACAAAGGTCAGAAAACTCACGCATCTTTTCATGGCTATTAGAAATATTCTCTGCACAAAAGATCTGAAACTAATGTACTATGCCATGTGCAACTCATTACTTGAATATGCATCTTTAGGATGGGGAGGATGTACAAAATCAATACTGGATCCTTTAACCAAAGCACAGAAATCACTACTGAGGGTCATCCTTAAAAAACCTTTTAGATACCCCAGTAACGATTTATTCAAAGAGATAGGAGTTCTGGATGTGAGGCAACTATTCATAAGAAAAGTTATATTATACACACAAAAATATCGTCACCTCTTCCCCTCCGTAGAACATTATCACGACACCCGACATGCAGGGAGGAATCCAATAGTTCCACTTACTACTGTGACATCCCTTGCACAAAGACAATATTCTTACTTAGGTCCGAAAATGTTCAACCTTATACCCGGTTCTTGGAAATTGAAAAGTGCAAGCGTCCTGCGTAAATTAGTCAATGATTGGATTCTAGACTTAGGGAGAGTCGAAAGTGAGCGTATGCTGTTTAACTGATAAACAAAATCACCCAACTTTCCTGATCACTAGACCAAAATTCCCACCACACTCCATTGAGTTCTGATAATGCTTTGCAATTTTTCGACATCCTTTTTGATGTTTTTATATCTGTTTATGGTTTTGCGCCCCTGAAGACTGTTTGGTCCTAGTAGGACACCGCTGTAAGGCGTATCATATGCACGTCACACATTAACAAGGCTAGCTGTGCGAAACTTGGTACTTACAGCGGTGATGATTTATTATAAATAAACAATACATAACACAACATGTATGACGTACAAAGTAATACACTAATTTCACAATACCGTAATCAAATTAGCATTAAATGAGGTATTATATATATATATATATATATGTATATTCATAGTATCTATTTATATTTCTACCTATATTTATAGTTATTGTTTTTATATTCTAGCAGGATTAGTTCAAGCGATTACCGCGGTGTATATTGATTGGTATTGTCGTATGAACTGAAAACATGTTTTAAATCAGTGAAAATAATCATGATTGCACATAATTTATTGCACATCGTAGTTACGCTTAGGAAAAAAATCATATATATTATTGCATACTTAAATTATATCTAATATTGTAAATTTTAATGTACTATGTATTATAAGCTCACACTTCTAAACCCGTAACCTAAAATAACTTCATATTTTTATGCTGTAAAATTTTTATAATTCCTACATCCTGTTATCACATACCTGGTTTATACTTTTCAATACAGAGTTTTGGTTTCAGAGAAAAATAATATTTTTTTGTTTTTTATGGTTTTCAGTTTTTTGTTATGTAATTATGTACATTTCTTAAGGACTAATAATATGAACTAAAACCTGTCAATTTGTCTGTCCTAGAACGGGAAACTTTCCTAGTTGGACAGGCAAAGCTTTCTTATATGTAAAATGTACTTCTTTTGTATCCTTCTATAATAAATAAATAAATAAAAAAATAAATAAATTACATGGTGTTGTTATCAAACATTAAAAAAATGGTCTTTTTCTGGAAACAAAAGTACGGTGCTGAAAGGGTTATTAGTTAATAATGAATCGCTTTTAGTTCTGCGGCGAGATGCATCTATGGTGATTACTTGATTACTTTCTAACTATCAAAATTAATTACTTCCATAACTTGATGAAGGTTGCACCAGCTGCAGCTGCATCGGGTACCTTTATAGAAAGACAGAAATGATGGCGTAAAAAATAATGTAACCTTCAAAACTAAACTCTAATAATATTCTTTATTTTTATAGTGGAATATTATGAGATTTCTAAATATATATATATATATATATATATTTTTTTTTAATATTTTTACATTTAAAACCTGCTAAACTACTTTTATGCAATATCATGGTACATTTACAAACAGTATGGTTGGGCCTTTACACAATAAACACTTACCTTACCTACATTAAACATCCAAATATCATGAACCGCTGTAGTTGTAGTTAGTATTATTATATTTCCTAACCTACCCTCCTCCTATAGACCTGTCATTTCTTATTACCCACATCCAGTCATCAATCGATCATCAACGCAGAAACATCTCCGCATCAATATTTATATTCCGATCTTTCGCACTTCGCCGCCGCTGAAAACTAGTAGTGTAGTGCAGTGGCGGCTTGAGCACTTGTGTGATGGTGGGGACCGACATTTTTTACATATACCTACTACATACATACATACTGTATTGTAATCTCACTAGCCGGAGAATATAATATAAAATTTCTCGAACAAAAATTTTCATGGCCAAATCATGCTAATCAGATGTCTAAACACAAAATATATTAAAATGTCTATAGATATACAATTTATAATACAGAATAATAAAAATAACGCTTTATTTGCTAGATTATCATCGAAGTTAATTTGAACGCCAGCAATTCCCGCCTGAAACTATGCAACTTTTGTTACGTGGGGATTTATCGGACTGTCCCCACGGTATTTGAAATTCATATACTAGTGCGCATGCGCGGGTCTCAGATTTCGTACGATCGCGAATAAAATGCAAGGAAAGAACGATAATGCTTTTTTCATTCTTTCTGATATGAATACGAACTGTCCCCCAAGTGCGCAGTAGGTTCTGCGCACTGAGAAATGCACTCGTTATGGTTCGTGCGCTGATCGGCTGTCAGCTGGTCAGCGGGAGCGGTCGCCGGTTCGCTTTAATTTGTTGTATTTTATTTCTGAAAAATGTTAATTGCTATTATATTTAAAGGTTTCCTTAATTTCGGTGAAGACTGTTATTTCTTTTAGTAGGTTTCGAGCATAACTGTTGGGGACTGTCCCCACTGTCCCCCTGTGAAGAACCGCCACTGGTGTAGTGGTCAAATTACACACACGCATCTCAAAGGACCTTCGATATACAAAATTACATACAATACACCCCAGTATATTATAAATCAACAATTAGCAATTGCTTAAATTAACAGAACAGTATAGGTAAAAATATGTGCTTTTACTGCTATTTACATAATTAAATTGTAAATAGCATTAAAAAAAGTCCCGTTAAACTGATTATGATATAAAATATATACGTGATACAAAATACAAAGATAAGATTCTTCGTGATACTATTATACCTACGCACATTATTCCCAGTAATAAAATCTTTTTATTGCGTACATCAATCTACATCATTACACAGAAAACTTTCACTATAATATTAGCCCGGGAGCCCAGAAAGGTAAACCCTACGTCATCGAGTACGCGAACGGGAATGGTTTCATATGATAAAGGTAATTTAGAAAATGAGGAAAAAGCAGGTCTGCCAGCCGGCAGCCTAGTACGTTCGTAGGCAGCCGACGTCAAAGTGGGTAAAAAAAAATTGTGAATTTTACGTCATCACGTACACAAATGAAACCAACGAATAACTATAGTCTAGAGCATTCCATTTAAGAATTTCTTGGTCTGCCGATCAGCAGCCTGGCAGCAACTTGTGTACGATTTTTTAAAGCTGTTTTTTTTTAATTTTTCCTTTATCTTAATTATTATTTTTATTTCATATGGTTTTAAAAACTTAGAATGCAACATTTTAAAAAAATAAGTGAATATAAAATATGAAACCGTTCCCGTTCGTGTACTTGATGGCGTAATTTTTTCGAAAAAAATGCCACTCTATTTCCATGATTGCGCTGAACCTACCAAGAGGCACACCGACAGACCAGCTTTTTTAATGCTTTTGAAACGTCCTTTTTCACTACAAAGTAGTTTCATCCGTGTACTCGATGACGTAGGGTTTACCTTTCTCGGCTCCCGGGCTATATGAACCGCTGCAATAAACAAGAACACAGAGTGGGTAGCACCTCTTAGCCCAGCAATTATCATACAGTTTCTGTGATCCACAGGTTTGGATTATGGAGCAATAGAATGTAGGGTGGGACTCTATAGGAGCTCTAACAAGATGATATAGATAACTTTACGATATCGGATAGATAGTTTATATCGATGTCCAGAGGCCCTAGCACGCTTGCTCTATAACGATCGATAGGATAACTATCGGTAACTTCTCATCGTTCCCTACGACAGCTGCAGATCGCAAACGAATAGGTGACAGTTCACAATGACTAAGTGTCCTTAATATATTCGATATAACTGTCGTTTGTACGTTTGAGATCTGCAGTTGTCCTAGGGAACGATGAGAAGTTACCGACAATCGGTCGGTAACTTCATATCGAGCGACCGTGCTAGCACACCCAGAGCATGCTTTCACAGTTGACAACCGAATCGACATTGACAGTAAATAAATAAGAAATCGATATACATTGGCCACACTGTGGAGGTATTTTCTATTACTTGACATTCAGAAATATCAGACGCCAAGACGCAAAGCATTTACGTAAAAATATTATTAAATTGGCAAAGTTGATTTAAAATATTAACCTAAATAATAAATAAACACAATAATACTTTGTTTTAATTCCACTTTATTTTTTCTTTAACCAACCGGTTACGGTTCGACCTGAACCTTCCTCGGGGATGAATAAAAATATATTGAACATAATACAGAAAAGGGAGAGAGAACATCAACTTAGTTGATGTTCTGATCCTGATCTTACTGATCCCTCAATACGGGCACTAATATCCCTCGACAACCGGCGTAGTCCAGCGGTAGGGCGTTGGACTCCCATTCCGAAGGCCGCGGGTTCGAACCCGGCGTGCGCAAATAAATTTTATTTGATTAATTTGTCAAATAATAAATATACGTGGTTAATGATTTATCATGATTAATCAAATAATAAATATAAGTGTTTGTTTTATTTAAAATATAATGCCTAACCACAAAGTGATTGCTACTTACGAAAAAAAAAAAAAAAAGATTAATTTGTGTTATTTCACAATTAATTAATAAAAAAATAACATACAACATATATGAGGCACGTTCCAGAGTAGATAGTAGTAGATAGTTCCGTAGAAGATACTCTTAGTATCGCTCTGGTGTAAGACCACCATTCAGAATTGAAATGTTGCTTGAAATGGCTTCAGCCCTGATTAGTGACTAGATCTGAACAGCCAGGTACTTCCCCACCTTCCTCTTCCTCGTCTCCTTCCCTTCCCCACTTACCTTCAGCCTCATAACATACCCCAATTGGGGATGTCATAGTCTCACTGACTCCAGACGGGAGCAGTTGGGACTCTTGTGAGGTATTCACTATAAAAAAAATATATAAATATTAAAAAATCTTTCGTAATCCTACATGTATTTAAAATGACATTTTTACATTTTTATGTATAAATTCTTTGACAAATCTATAATCCTAAATTTTGAATGAGAGAGCTAGGTATAATGCCAGAAGCCGAAATAACAAATGGTAATATTTTATATTTAACGAATTATTTTATTATAATTATTATTTACAAGTACAATTTTATTACAAGTATAATTTTAATCACAAAATTTGGATAATATCAAACAAGAGGCACAAGATCAAGTTACATGTTTAAGAACAAGAATGTTCCGTTGTTCAAAATAATCTCACTGCAAAAAAAAATCAACCTTGGTAATAGGTATATGCTATATACTATAGAGCAACTAAATATATTTTGTGTACCTTCTTCATTCTTGTTTACCCACTGGAGCGACAGAGCAATTAAAATATTTTTTCTCGGATTGCTAAAGGAAATTTTCTCCGCCCACATTAAAAAAATCATACCTCCGAATTTGAATATGGAGACATACAAACTGATTATAGTTCTATGTAGCCAATGAATTCCCCTATCTTTTGTTTATTGGTACATATTTGTAGGATTTATAAAAAAAAAAAATTAAATCTTTAACCTTAAAACATTTTAAAGAATTTATAGAATATTTATTTTGTTATATTTTGAATGTACAATATATTATTATTATACAATATACTTTAAATTTGCCACATTTTGGCAACAAAGCAATCCGAAATTTTGGAAATAGTGCCATAATGTGGCAAAAAGCGCTCGAGTGGTTATATGCTTCATATTGTTGATAAACCTTCCCTTCAATTAATTTTAATAATTATTTTTAACCTGGTTTTATTGTAAAATATTTGGATTTAGTCATCTATAGACGTTGAACATTATAATGATTAATTTATTATCAATAAGATGAATCAAGGAAAAATATTTATGAGATGTAATGTGTGGTAAAACCATGTATGGTCGTGTGAGGAATGTGGAGATCCGAAAAGAATGCAAGGCCGATGTGAGCGTAATAATTAAGATTAAGAAAGGGGCGCTTAGATGGTTTGGACATGTAGAGCGAATGAATGAAGAAAGGAGTGTCAAGAAAATATATGACGCAAATGTGAATGGTAGAAGAAGTCGAGGACGCCCTAGGAAGACATGGCACGATCAAGTGAATCAGACACTTGAGATTAGAAGATACTAGAAGAGCATGCATGTATGTATGATAAGATGTATGAATGTGAATGAGGCGAGGAGTGCATGCCAAAACCGAGTTGTTTGGCGGTCCGTCCTCCCTGCCTACCCCTGCGGAGAAACGGCGTGATGGTTAGTTAGTTTTTAGTTAATATTTTTGGTATGCCTCGTTATGCTCCTCTGCTATTTGTGTGGAATACGTCGTTTTGTTTTTAAAATTATTTTCGGCTACGCTATATTAATACCCATAAAATTATGTCCCGACTTTCCGGCTTATACAAAATAGTCCGATTTTTCAGATTGAAATTTACAAAAAATCGTCAGGGTTTTAAAAATACGATTAAAAAAAAACGGAATGTCTTAGAATATTTGTCTAGACCGGAAAAAAATAATAAAATATGATGCAAGTGGCCTATTTTAGGTATTTTTGTTATCTAGGCAATAACAAAACACGCATAAGTAATTAAAGACTGTAGGCACATTGTTATAAGTCACATTCTACAGAACACGAAAGTTTTAAATTGTTACATAACGTACCCTGGGGCCTGACATAAATAAAATTGTATACAAATTGGGATGCGCCCATTGCTAGTATAGGTAAGGCACTAAGGTTGGACAGGTATCGCTGGTCCTACGGCATAATGGACCCTACAGACAGTACAGACGACTCAATTTGGTTGAGCGGTTGTAGTAATCTGTTTTTATTTTTATTTTACCATGTAGCAAACACTTTGTGGGTATACATAATAATTATAATAATGACAATATAAAAACTTGGTTTTAATTCCACTTTATTGCCTTTATCTTTAAACTTTTAACAAATAATATAAAACATGCGATTCACCAAATAGATTCAGATATATGCTGAAAACATGGCTCCTAAGTTTTGATGCCATATTCTAATGTGATGTCTTATTCTAAGTCTGGTATCTTAATAGTGACAGTCTCAACAGTTAGAATATTTTTCAATGCTTCTGACTTTTATGTCCGGGTTAAATCTTCCCCACAGGAAAAGCTTAACCCTTCCACACACTTTTCCACAAATGATAATCTAGTCAATCCATGCTATGCAATTGTACTATTTAAGTATAATAAATACAAAACAATACAAGAACAACACGTAAACCACATATTTTCATATCAGAGGGTTCGGCTCGGTAGAACTCCTAAATGGACCGATAAATCCCACTGATCCCTCAATATAAATATTTTTTAAATCTATCGTAATCCTACATGTATTTAAAATGACTGATTTTTGCATTTTTATATACAAATTCTTTGACAAATCTAATAAGCCTAAATTTTTAATGAGAGAGCTAGGTATTATGCCAGTAGCCGAAATAATAAATGATAAAATTTTAATAATTAGTAGATATAAATAATTACATTGTCAAATTGTAATTAAACATTAACATTATGTAGACAAACTATTTTATTGTGGTTTAACAAGATTTTACTTTAAAAAAAAACAATTTAAAAACTATAGAAGATTTTGCTACTAGAGCGATCATAAACTTTTGTTTTTTTTTATAAAGTAGGAAAAGCGTTTGTTTTCCAGATTAGCATCTGAAAAACTTGGGCCAACCATCGCGTCGCACAATGCATTGTCCCTTGAACAAAAATACAAAAATCAACATTCGAATTCATAATTTTTTTGGTTTTGCTATTGTAAAGATGATGAGTCAAAACTCCCAGGACACTAGTCATTATTTCTTGGATGACCATCATTGGCTAATTACATGCTCTCAACTTAGGGATTACCAACAGCTATGAACTAATCACGTCATTATCAGTTGCATTTTACCATTTAAGTAAGACGTATCATTTACACAAAAATACCGAGTTTTTACCATCAAACCACAATGTATTTTGAAAATATTTTTTTTATTTTTTGTTACTTTCTTTGGTCGGTAAACATGATGTCCTCAAAGTAAGTTATTAAATTGCAATTTTTATTTTATTTATTTCTGCATGTAACCTGAAGTATGATTTTTGTCCTCTTCCCCATACCCCTCAATGCACTGTGCGTCGCGTCGTCTGTATGCAACTGGTCTACACACAACGGTTGAACAAACCAAATTGATTTGTCTGTAGAGATTTTTACCAACTGGATCGTATGAAACCATAGTGAACTAACTCACTTTTTGGAATTTCTGAGTTAGAGCTTGAAATGAGGGCTCTAAATCATAATCTAGCTCTGCAAGAGAGAACCCAATCAGAGAAATACTGTCTATGATTGTTCAAGACAGTATTTTACTGATAGTTATGTTATGTTATGATACGTTTCCTGTAATGTAGCAGATGTTGCGGTGATGCAACTTTAATGTATGGCAAAGAACTGTCATGTTTATGAACCAAAGCTTGACAACCACTGCCTCTATCAGATGCAAGGTGTTTCGGGTGAAATTATAAAAGTTTAATTAAAGTCAAGAATCGTCATCATACCTTCTTATTTCGGTTGTGGATCTGTCTGTGATGTATCAATATTTGTAATGTGTAGGTATTTCTTTTTTCAAATTTCTTAGAGTTAATCTACGATGAACGAAGTATGTATGAAGAATGAATTAATGATTAAGCGGGCGACATACGCGAAGTTCACATCAAAAAGATACTGCGTTATAAGTATCTTTTCTACCGACACACTACGTTATAAATTATTCCTTCCTACGGCAGGAGAAGGGGTCAGTTGAAATCGGAAGCTGTCGAGAGAATATCATTTCTTTGTACTGGATATGTTAACTTGACAGCTCCGTGCATGCTCCATGTATTAAAAATGACCCCCTCTCCTGTTTACGGTAGAGAGGGGGTCGCATAACTTTTCTGATATCGCCACTGTAGCGAATACGAAAAATAATTCCGTTTAGCGAAGATTTAAGCCAGGGACATACACAGCGTTAAAAGCGCCGGCGTTATTTGGCTTGGCCTACCTCACCATATCGCTCGCCATACATTTGCGATTGGAATGCATGGCGAGGAATATGATGAAATAGGCCAAGCCAAATAACGCTAGCGCTTATAACGCCGTGTGTGTCCCTGGCTTTAAACCGCGATCACAGCGCATCATCTTTTTACGTTTGGCGGGTCTCATGGGATTGTATGGCGAGCGCTATTGTGTTGTAAATAACTTTTTGATGTGAGCTGCGAGTCTATCGGTACCTTTAATGTAATTAAGTCTAAAGCCATGGTGCGAAGCTAGCAGTCCACAATGGAGTGCCGGTTCCTACCCTGATGTATGGCAGTGAAGCATGGAACTGGCAGAGAAGGGATGAAAGTAGACTGAATTCTGTAGAAATGAGATCCCTGTGGCCTAGGTGTGGTAAAACCATGCACGATCGTGTGAGGAATGTGGAGATCCGAAAAAAATGCAAGGCTGATGTGAGCGTAATGAGTAAGATTAAGAAAGGGATGCTTAGATGGTTTGGACATGTAGAGCGTATGAATGTAGAAAGGACGGCAAAGAGAATATATGACGCATATGTGAATGTTAGAAGAAGTCGAGGACGCCTGAGAAAGTCAAGATCAAGTGAATCAGATACTTGAATTTGGACCATTTCAAGAGTCAGAATAATAGAAGAGTATGTATGAGAAGATGTATGAATGTGAATGAGGCAAGGAGAGTATGCCACAACCAAGTTGTTTGGTGGTCCGCCTTCTCTGCCTACACCTGCGGAGAAACGGCGTGATGGTTAGTTAATCTTTATAAGTAGAGTCCAGTATCGTGATTTTTTGTGATCTGCGCCAGTATAAGGTTAATTGACCGGTTAGTGGTCAAGTTGACAGATATAGCATAAACCATCTAGGCGGCGTGGACTCATTTACTGTGCTAGCTATTTCTCCATCATTACACAAGCAACATCTGACGCTTATTATGATGGTATTAGTAGTTTTTCAAATAGTGTAAGGTTAATTGGTGACCCAAAAATCTTTGTCTTTCTTTAAAAAAAAATAATAAAAATTCTCATTTAGTAATATTTTCTTTGTACGATACTGTTATCTATACCATTTTTCTCATATTTTCAGCCGATGTATAGCCATTGCTTATTTTTTATATTAAAAATAATGAATAAAAGTAAATATTTAATTTAAATGACACGATATTTAAGACGGGTTGTTGAAAATTTAAACAATTCAACAATTTTTTAAGTTAATTTTCACGTTCTGTTTTGTATGTTCTATTCTATATATAGTAGGACTAAGGAATTGCTATAATTTTTTTTTAATTAATGTTGAGGTTTTAACTCAAGTACCTACCAGATTTTGTTTATAACGCTCGTTTTCGATTGAATTATTCAATCAAAGTCTGGCGGAGTACCTACGCGAGACCTCAGTTTCCTCATTTAAGCATTGAAGGCGGAGCGATTGACCAGCGGCTGAGAATAAAAGTTTAAAAATGCTTGCAGCTTTACAGGGTGGTCCCAATGAGAAAGATCGATTATGTCGTTTAATAGAATTTATTAAATTAAAAATTCATTATCGATTTATTTCATTCAAAACTTGCTTTAATCCATACCTACATTCAAATAAGCAATAAAAATGCTCAAAACGCAAGATGATAAATTGTTAAATATCGTGTATTTCTTGTAAGTATTTTTTGATCATAAGTATTTATGATTTTTCAATAATGTCTAAACAAAACAAGTGTGTAAAAAAAATCTGAAAATATTTTAGTTTGTAAGACCTAAAATAAATAGAGAAACTTATGTATTTTTGTCACAAAACACGTTCTCGGATTTATTTTTTAATGCTTTTAATTTAAATAAAATTAAAATTCTGAAAACTGTCTTTACTAGATTATGTATTGATTTATTTTGTTGTATGATTATATGATATGAAATTTGTGTTGTTTAATAGAATCTATCGTTTGAAAATTGAACAAATCTGCCAACGACCAATGGTATAACCTTAGTATTTTAAAAATCAACCTAGTTTTTTAAATTTTGAAACTGCGTGTATCAGATAAAATAATAATCTTTCAAAATCAATTTATGTTTTTTTTTTTAAAGAGTCAATACGTCTAGAATTTGATTTAAAAAGGACTAATTTCCGGTATTCTCTGGTAATATACCCTCTAAAAAGCTCAAGCGTTATCGAGCGTGACCTACGCCGTTTATATTTTCTACCGACACACTACGTTATAAAAGATTTCTTCCTACGGCAGGAGAGGGGGTCATTTGAATTCGGGAGCGGAAGAGGAATATCATTTCTGTGTACTGGATCTGTCAACTTGACGGCTGACAGCTGCTTGAGCACGACAGCACCATATTTAAAATGCCCCCTCTCCTGTTTACGGCAGAGAGGGGGCATAACTTTTCAAATATTGCATCAATACAAAGATTATTATAATTTATTGCTTAATAAATTGCAAAAATTTGGTATAGATGGATCACCAGATAAGTGGTTCAAATTTTAGTTACTGGCTGTTAAAATTGATGTTTTATCATATAAATTCATAGCTACGAGTGGCGTTCCGCATATCACTTGCTTCAATTCATATTAAAATACTAGATGGAGGATCGTCAAGGGCCTGGTAGAAGACAAATGTCTTGGCTGTGAAATGTTTGAGAGTGGACTGGTATTAGAAGTGTGGTGGAGCTATCCGGGCACCTCAAGATATAAAGATATATTTACCAGAGTGATCGCTAATGTCGGGGGGGCCTGATAGGAAACCATTTATTGGATAACTAACATCCCTGCCATAGCTCACCCCAAGTGCTTAGCTACGTTTGGGGATTTAGCAGGGCTGCCCGGGTTCTTGGGGTAAGGTTTGTCTAAGTCTTGGTGGCGAATGCATTTGCTCACCTACTGCGTGGCGGGTCGGTTCATGAGAGACTACTTGAGCAGACGTTCTAGACCTCTTCAGCCGGACTCTCTCTACCCATCGCTTGCACCGCAGTGCGAGAGATGGAATCATGCGTCTCTCACTCCTGGACACACTGACCCCTAGAATGCTAACATCCCTCTTACCTTTTCCAACCCAGAACTTCCACTCTTTCCTTTCCCTAAAAAAACCCTCCACTAGCATCTTTAAAGATGACATAGGCCCTGAGGGAAATTATTCGGGGCGTGCTGTGTGGGGTTAGTGAAAAAAATATAAATTAATTAATTAACAAATAATTATTTTAAATCTATAATATTTTTTTAAATACCTTAGTGGTGAGTGATGAGTCACGTAGCGTGACGTCACATATCATAATATGTTCACTATACACTAACAATCCATCTAACCAGTATTTACACAATAACATTCACTCTGTACGTGTTTTCCGAAACAGCCTGTTGTAATTTCGGGATAAATACGATTTAGGAATATCTCTAGTAAGATAGCATTTACCGGTTTAAAGAGGTTATTAGCATTAAATACTCCCAGGGTTGGGCGGTGTTTGAATTACTTGTAATTCAAATATGTATTTGAAATACAAATACGTATTTGATATTTGTATGAGAGTGAAAAGGTTCCATTCGATCCAACCAAAGTTGTGAGATATGAGAGCCCAAACTTTTGAATTGATTTATTTTAAAATTTAACAAACCTTCCGTATAGTTTGCTATTTCTAATAGTTGGAAATTTATTTATGTATTATTATTAAGCATCTAAAACACATAATATATTGTAGATAACAGTTTATTTGCTATACCTAAAATATCCGATGGAACCTTTTTACTGCGAAACTTTAGAATGTAAAGGTTCCATGTATTTTTTATTAGATTATTTCAGTTTATTTGCAATACCTAAAATATCCGATGGAAGCTTTTTACTGCGAAACTTTAGAATGTAGAATGTAAAGGTTCCATGTATTTTTTATTAGATTATTACAGTTTATTTGCTATACCTAAAATATCCGATGGAACCTTTTTACTGCGAAACTTTAGAATGTAAAATGTAAAGGTACCACGTATTTTTCATTATATTATTTCAGTTTATTTGCTATATCTAAAATATCCGATAGAACCTTTTAACTGCGAAACTTTAGAATGTAGAATGTAAAGGTTCCATGTATTTTTTATTAGATTATTACAGTTTATTTGCTATACCTAAAATATCCGATGGAACCTTTTTACTGCGAAACTTTAGAATGTAGAATGTAAAGGTTCCATGTATTTTTTTATTAGATTATTACAGTTTATTTGCTATACCTAAAATATCCGATGGAACCTTTTTACTGCGAAACTTTAGAATGTAGAATGTAAAGGTTCCATGTATTTTTTATTAGATTATTACAGTTTATTTGCTATACCTAAAATATCCGATGGAACCTTTTTACTGCGAAACTTTAGAATGTAGAATGTAAAGGTTCCATGTATTTTTTATTAGATTATTTCAGTTTATTTGCTATACCTAAAATATCCGATGGAACCTTTTTACTGCGAAACTTTAGAATGTAGAATGTAAAGGTTCCATGTATTTTTTCTTTGTTTATAACCGCTTTATAATTATAAGTTATTTTAAATAAATAATATTTTAGTACTTTATAATTACTGCTCAATCACAGAACAATATATTATTTTGGTTATTAATCTGATTACTATTGATAAACTATCAAAATTACGAAATAAAAATTGCATTGGTTTGTAACTAATACAACATGGATAATAAAAAATGCTAATTAATTCTAAAATAATCTTAGGGGGTTTCTCACCATCCTCCCAGTAGCTTATCTACCCTAATAACGAATATTATTAAAAATAAAAATAAAATACTCGCAGTGGTTAGAAAAGTCGGCCAACTTATCCAATATATAGACACTATTCATAGGTTCGAGTACCGAATTATAAACTCCAACTTAATAAATAAATAAACCATAAATCGTAAATCTTAAATATTCGTTATTAGGGTAGATAAGCTACTGGGAGGATGGTGAGAAACCCCCTTAGCCAACTTTCTTTGCCAATATGATGAAATAAAAAAAAATATTAAAAAAACCTATAAAAAGCATTTCTTTGGGTCGAAATTTATAAAAAATGTGACATTTTTTGTGATTCAATCTAAATCTGTCGTTTATAATTTAAATTTAAGCACATGAAAATAGTTTATTTTTCACTCTCACCTAACGATTTGTATTTTGTATTTCAAATACCCGATGCTGAATTATTGTGTAATTAGTTTTTCAAATACTCATGGCTACAAAATACATTTTCACACAAATACATTTAGAGATCTTATGATAATAAGACATCAGCAATGGAGTTAGAGTTAGTAAGCTTTCTAAACGATAAAAGTAAAGAGCTTACCATTCTTGAAAGCTATCCAAATATAAAAAAGAGTTCATACAATTTAACACAAGTTTGTGCTCATCAGGGCCTGTAGAAAGATTATTTTCTTTAGCAAGTTTTATTCATTCCTCAACAAGAAACCGTTTGTCTGATGATACATTTAAAAATCTAGTGTTCATAAAAGGAAATTATTATTTTACTGATAAATAGGCTGGGCTGGATTAGTTTCTATTTACAGTATCGATCACCTGTGTCCTATACCACAAAACTTTACAAGTCTAGGAAGTGGAGCGGAGATGAGATGTGTCTTTTGAGCAATATGATTAGTCAAATTTTGCACCTCCCTGCTTCGCTCTGCTCAACTTTGATTTATCATACTACGTGACCCATACTACGGGAGGGGGATCTTCAAAATACCACGCTTGGTCACAAGTCACAATGAGGGACGGGGGGTTTAGGTTTTTATCACGTAGTCAATATCCTCTAGGGAAATCTCGCGTTTTTTCGAACTACATTCAAATATGGCGCGCAGTGTTTGGCGCTTTTTAAACTCGCAGGTGGCAACACTGACGTACATATGCCGAGACGTCAGCTGATTGAAAACTGACAATAATATATTTTTTTTACTTATTGTTAGCAAGAAATAATTCAAAACCATATTTATGAATTACTACGTGATAAATGTAGGGGTCTTGGAATATACTACACATGGTCGCCGAGGGGGGGGGGGGGGGTTAAAATTGAAAAAAGTTGGCCACGTAGTATGAGTACGTTCCCCAAGGGTACTTATGACCATTTATTGCAATTGAAAGTATTTTGTAATTTGTATTTTTTTTTTTTGTTAAAATACTGTATTTTGTATTTCAAATACACGACTTGAAGTATTTTGTATTTCGTATTTTAAATAAGGAACCAAACGTAACAAAATTTATTAAGTTGGGAAGACTTCGGTGGCTGGGTCATGTGGAGATAATGACCGAGCATCAAGCACCAAAGTCTCTACTAAAATCTAGACCTGTAGGGCGAAGGAGCCTGGGAAGGCCAAAATTAAGATGGAGCGATAACGCCCTCAAAGACCTGTGCACCTTGGAGCTTCGAAACTGGAGAGAGCTGGTACGAAACGGAGGAAGACTCTCGAGGAGGCCAAGACCCACCATGGGTTGTAGAGCCAATTATGATGATGATGATTTTAAATACACGACTTAAACATTCACTGTAAAACATGTATAATTTATCGGAAAATATGACTAAAGGAAAAAGTGCTGCTCACTTCTAAATTAATTCTCATAAAGAATTACAAAATTATAAAAACATACCGACCTAGCTTCTTCTTTCGAGATCATATTTTTGATTTTAAATTACAATTTCGTGAACGTTTGAAGTTCGAAGACTCTCGAGGAGGCCAAGACCCACCACGGGTTGTAGAGCTATTTTTTTAATTTTTTTATTTATATAATACATGTAACATAATTGTGACATTTACATAAAGTTGATATATTAAATCACCATACTAGGCGGCTGCCTGTATCATGGTGACCAATATAGTATAGTTACATTGTATGAAATATGAAGTCTAGTGTAAACATGGAATTAGTATAAATCATGTTAAATATTGGAAAAATTATAATAAAAAGTAGAAAATAGAAAGGAGAAAAAAAGTACATTAGCATTAGATTATAAAAATGTACATAACTTTTTTATCTTTTTTAATGTGTATGTATAATGTATGTGTAATGTATAATGTATGTGTATAGGTGGACACATATATACAGACATGAACATACATATACATAGCCATACATGGACATATACGTACACAATCATACATATACATATATATATATATATGCACACCTACATACATATATACATATACCAACACATACATATAATATATATACACACACCTAATTTCCACATCCTCACACATATAAACAATATATACACCTCTATCTGAGTACAAGAAACAGGCTGATATTTAAATATATATAATATATATACACACACCTAATTTCCACATCCTCACACATATAAACAATATATACACCTCTATCTGAGTACAAAAAAAACTATGATATTAAAGCTAATTATGATGATGATGATTTTAAATACACGAATTGAAAATATTTTGTAATTTGTATTTTAATTACAGCAAAGCATATATTTTGCCCAACCCTAAATACTCCAAACCTGAACTTGAATTCATGGCCGGGAGATTATTATCTTACGTAAAAACAGCTTTATGTACTTGTACAGCCACTTGCAACTTCTCTACATGTAAGTACTAAAAGTGCGTCTAACCTTTACGCGCAGTTGAAGTAAAATTTCATTGATTAAAGACATTATTACATTACTACATTATTAGGCGGAGTAACATGATTATAAGTATATTAATACGGTAATGTCCATACGGTTCAAATTAAGAAACCCGACTCCGAGTAAATCTCCAACGTCACACTGAATGGATATATACGTGGCATATATAGATATAAGTCACTTTCTGACCCGTCCGTGAACGTGCCTTTTCCCAAGGAACTGCTGCCGTAATATACACACTTAGCACTCGCTCACACGCGCTTTGCAAACGGAAGTGGCGCCATCAGGTAAAATACTTTTGAAGTTTTCATATTATTATTTTTCCCTTGGAATTAAATTTGATATCATCATCGAAGTATATTAATACGGTAATGCCCATACGGTTCAAATTAAGGAATCCGGCTCCGAGTATATCTCCAACGCCACACTGTATGGATACCGTTCTGACCCATTCGTGAACGTCTCTTTTTCCACGGAGATGCTGCCGTAATATGCACACTTATCACTCGCTCACATGGGATTTGCAAACGGAAGTGGCGCCATCTATAATACTATATTTAAGGAAAAAAGTATGAAGAAGAAGAAACATTTTTCGTTTTCATTCAATAATAAGAAGATTTATGTTTGGGGTGAAGAGTGTTTCTCTCATTATTCACGGTCTTAATGTAAGAATGGCTACTATTATATATCTACCTATTAAATATAAGTATTCTGTAGTTTAATGTTAATAGTAGTTAGTTTTGCAAAAGATTGATGTCGGTGACTTATAAATAGTCACCAACACTTAAACTGGGCGAAGCAGAACAAAAAGCCGCCCGCAGTGCCCAGTAGAAAAATCCCGCGGAACTTTTTTTTTTTTCACTGCTAGTTTGAATTATTAACTTCAACTGCAACTTCGTGGAACGGCTGAGGCCACGGACCTCGCACAGATTTCTTTTTTGTGTTATAAATTATAAAATATAGTTATGCTAATCTCTTCCTAATCGATAATTTCTCATTCTTTATTTACAAATATTTTATTTCCAATTAATCTATTATGGTTTCCCTTCAGTAACGAATAAACCTTTTACTAAAGATTAATTGGAAATAAAACATTTGTAAATAAAGAATGAGAAATTATCGATTTAATTTAATTTCTTCCTAATCAATTTCTCATTCTTTATTTACAAATGTTTTATTTCCAATTATTATTATTATTTATTATTCTTGATTAATACATCTTGTATTTTCTTGTTTATTTTCTGACTATTTTCCTGTACACCTTTTATCTTTTTTAATGTTCTAATTATTACCCGTCTCAGAACAGAAAACGTCCAGTGAGGCGGGTAACTTACTATATTACCTTAATAAACGCCCGGGTTGCCGGCAATGAAATTGAATTGAATTGATTTAAAAAATCATTTTTTTTAATCAATCAAAATAAAAAAATGTATCTTCCTACTAGATATCTGCAAGACCTTTAGATAAAAAATATATTATTCGGTTTGATTTGGTTTTTGATCTTAAATCCAAAATAAGTTTTGTATGAAAACGGCCAATCATTGGTTTTATGATACCTACAGATCTTGCTTTTTCGATCCCATGGACCAATAAGGGGACATACATTAATTACGTGAAGTTTTTTTAAATTAGATTCTTATGGTACTGACACACATGCTTATTACAAGCCGGCTTATGAGTATGCTCATTAATGAGTTTGCTCCCACAACTGTACACATTTGCTCATAAATGAACATGCTTGGCTTGAGCTTTATCATGAATGAGCATGCTCAAAGCTAACAATTGAACACACATGCTCTTTAATGAGCATGCTCATGTCAAATAATAAATGTCATCGTATAGAGACATTTCCGTTCGCCCAGAACATCTTATTGCTTGCAATGCAATTATTAATTATTTAAGATAATTATAAAGATTATAAATGGTTTTATTATATTAACCCGTTTAATCACAGGAGACCACATTAATTTGTCCCAGCTCACATAGGTCTCGTAGAAATCGTTGTATCTCCCTTACTATCATGGCGAGAAGTATGATTTAAACGTTATTGGAAAGAGAGTACAACACGCTATATATTCAAATCTAAAAGTAAACTACAAAAAAGTTAAAATGTACACCTTTTTGAAACCAAAATTTCCCAACATTTGAAAAGAAATTATGAAACTTTATCAATTTTTAAAGAATTTATTTTAAATGAAACGCCAAAAAATTGAGGTGACAGTAACGTTTATAACTTATTTTTCTAATGAAATATGTACGTATTTTTATTTTTATTCGTTATCAGTAATTTTACTTAGAAAAAACGTAAAGTGAGCCATTTTAAAAACTTTTTATCGAAAAATTTTATATTTGAAAAATAGCATGGTTATTTATAATAATAAAATTTGAAAGCCTATTTCACCACCTTTCGAAAACAGTTTTTAGTTTTCGGATACGTTAACAAATACTCCATTATTTAGATTTTATTGCAAGCTTCTGACAAAAAGTGCCAAATTTTTGAAGGGATAAGAAAATAGAAAGATCGATTTGGGTTCGTAAGAAGTTCGTAGAATAGCAAACCTTGTAGTAAGTAATCATTTGTTAGTAGAAATGCGAGAAGATGTCAACGGATATAAAAAAAATCATATACGAATGCTTCCGCAGAAATTTGACGAGCTGCTCTCTAAAATTGCATACAAAAACGAGATACTCAAAGATATTCCGAACTGAGATCGGATTGAAATGAGCATGCTCATAAGCCAGCATGTACACATATGCTTAGATGCTTCCCCTTCCATCCGATAATCCATTGAGCATGCTCATAAATCAAACGGCTGTTGATTTGAGAGCATGCTCTTTTGGCTTCAAATGAGAATGCTCATTACTAGCAACGTCACTGACACACATGCTACTAGGTAGCATGCTCTTTGGCTTCAAATGATCAAGTGTGTCCGTACCATTACGCTCGAAATAAATGTATTTTGTAATATGCAAAATGTTACAGAGTAATAGGCAAATGTTAAGGGAAACAATTTAATTTTTTTTATTATCTCTATAATAATACATATTCTTTTACAGTTGACGTGAGATTTTTTTGACTCCCCCTCCGCCCCTCGGTTTAAATGAGATTTTACTGGACCCCTCCCCCCCATTTTGAGCTAATGCTAATTAATGTATGCCCCAAAGTGATCAACCAATGATTTATTAAATTATTTGTTTTATATATAATTTGCATTTGTTTATTTGTTATATGTTTTATTTTTATTATTATTTATAAATATGTTCTTACATGAATCCCTCTATCTAACTACGTACTTATTTTGTATATGGATGTGTGGGTGGCACTTACCTTCCAGATTATGAAATATAATAATTAATACCATGAAGATTTTAAATATAATTAGTAAATCAAGATTTATCAAATCGGGAGTACCGCAAGGGTCAATTCTAGGTCCAAAATTATATATTATATGTATATGTTATTGCTATGAGTAAGATTTTCAAAAAAGCTCGTAGATTCATTTTTGCTGATGATACTGCTCTTGTAGTATCACATGAAAACCCTGAAATTGGCATACAAGAATTACAAAGAGATTTTTAACGAGCTTCTCAAATGGGCTCATGATGTAGGTCTAATTATTAATGTTAAAAAAACCAAATGCATGTATATAAGATCACCGAGTTTGAAAATGTTTAATATACCTAAAATAACTGCTCATAGTTTCGACTGTATTCATAATGAAATCATTAATATTTGCGACTGTGAAAAAATTGATTTTACTAATGAATATACTTATCTAGGAATAATTGTTGATAATAATTTTAAATGGGATAAACAAGTGGCAAAAATTTGTAACCAGCTACGATCAATAGCTAGTAACTTTTACAAATTAAAATTTATTTTGCCTCATTGCACTCTTAAACTCATATATTTTTCTTTGGTCGAATCCATCCTTAGATATGGAATTCGAACCTGGGGACAGGCAAGCACTATTTACATTAAATATATTCAAAATTTATAAACTGCCATAATAAAAAAAATTGTTACACCAAATATTTACAGAGAGAGAAATAACTTAAAACTATTATATGGCTCAGAGAGCACACTTACAACAAAAGGTCTCCTTTGGTTCATTACTATTATGGATAACGCGGGGGAAAGCTCATATAAACACCCAATGGTACATAAACATACCACAAGATTTAAAGAAGGAAAGGGCCTAAAAACTCCTCGAATATTAAATAAATATGGAAGCCGTACTCTTGAATACTAATACCAGTGATTTTCAATAAAATAAATAAAAACTTAAAATTTGAAAAAAATGACAGATTATGCCCTAAAATGATAAAAATGTGGTTAATTAACGAAAACTCCATGTATCTTTAAATATGTTGAATTGAGTATCTTAATGTAGCTGCCTATATATCTTATTATTAGGCATGTACATTGAAATATCTTATAGATGTAATTCAAATAATCTAATATTATTATGTGATCTATCCTAATGTGTCCTTAAAACTATATAATATGTATTAACAAATATTTCCTTATGTATAATATTAAGAGTAATAAATTGTAGAACCTACAGACAAGCCGCCATATGACAGCGTTGTGGGGCTACCCTTATTTTGTACAAATGTAGTTTTGATAAATAAATAAATAAAAAATAAAAATAAATATTTTTATACGGCAATGCAGAGTGTTCCTACATCAATTTTAACCAATTGTAAAGACACTCTTGTCAGTTTGTTTGTTGTTGTATCGGTTTTTTTTCCCTGGGTTTTTAATAATTACAATGAGCTCCTGGTTAGGCATTATAATTTTTTTTTTTTGTTCGAAAAAGTACTTAATATATTTTTATGTTACATAAATGGTTGTTTGACAGTCTTTGTTGATAATAGAAACAATAAGGCGCTCCGCTGACGAGGCAACTGAAAACCAACTAAAACCGGCTGTTTTCTCTGTCTTGATTGGTCAAAAAGCTTGTTTAACCATAGACGAATAACAATCAGCTGACAGCTGGCAACTAGCAATGGCCGCCCACCGCAATCAGCAGTGCCAGTTGCGAGTTACCATGGAGTAACCGCTTGCGTTACCATTGACAACGGGGTTTTGTGTGATTGTGAAGTGTGCGGGCATTGTCATACAAATACAGTTGGCAGTTGAGAGTTTGCAATTGCCTCAGTGGGCGGAGGCGCTAATAAAATGTATTGTAGTCATGGAAATTCTCTCTTGGAAACTGTCGTCATGGAAATTGTTATTACGAAAAAAAACACTCTCTTCATCATTGCTGAATTTTGAGCACACATGCTTTTTGGATTGTGAATTATATTTCTGAAGTGTAAAGGTTGACTTCGGAACATTTGCAGATCAATAATATCAAGAATTGTGCTGATATTCTGTACTTCAATTTTTTGGAATAAAAAGGGAGGCCTCCTATTCTTGCGGAGAACGACAATCAAAGGTTAGTGTTTCTGATTTTTCAATAGAAATTGTACAGACAGCCATTCTTCTGTGATATACATATTATTGTTCGCGCAAATAAATTCACAATTATATATTTTTGGGTATTACGCCCAGAGAGGTCTGGGACTATTTACACGTCCCAGACTCACACATTATAATCCAGCTCCATTAAAATTCCATCTTTCTAATTCGTACGCAGGGGAAACAGTTCCTTCAGATCTAACAGAGGGACCAAGGCGCTCATCTGGGTAGAGTTGAAAAAGGTGCAAATCATTATGTAACCGTTTTATTGTGAATAAATTCAAACCATTTTTCCGGAGTGTGTGTTTTTAACCGAAGTGACCTGAAATCTTAACAAATACTTACAATATAGTAGGTACCTCCATAAAATTAGGTAGAGATTCGTAACTGCGAAAGAACAGGTTTCTTTTTAGTTTTTAAAAATATTATTATATATAAATACAGCGACTGTAAGTGGAACAACCCACGGTTTGATAATGCCTTCAGAAGGCGAAACAGATGTCACGCGTAATAATAGTTACATGGTAGAACTTGTTTATAAATAAACTGTTTTTATAAATTAAATAATAATATTATTGCATATATTATAAAGAAATAAAAATTTAAATGTAGTTTTACAAGTTAAACGTGATAACAATAAACAAGCCTTCTAAATTTGTTATTTGTTAATTTGACGAAAACTAATTATATCGATTGTTTTCATAACAATGGTCTTCTGATTTTTAAATTAGACCAACGATCAAAAAAAAGGTTTATTAAATAGGTCTTATCCACCTTGCAATCATCCAAAATTTATGGAAAATATAGTTTAGCTTGTATAATAATAATACATCAGTGGAAAAATCACATTGAGAAGCCAATCTCTCTGCCGTTTCGAGTGATGTACTTGTCACTGTTAAAGAACACGTACAGAGGTCCTGGTGGCGCAACTGCAACAAAGAAAATAACATAATTATTACTACCACACAAGCATTTTGAACATTTATTTATTTATTGGTAAGAGACAAACAGCTTATACATAAAATATAAAGATAAATATATACATTGTTAAATGAAGTCAAGCCAAAAAAGTCTCCTTTGTTAAAGTTGAATGGAGATGGAGTTTTATTACATACAATTAGTTTTGGGTGAGAAGGAGAGGAAGAGGAACATAGGATGAGGATAGGAGATGCTCCGAATACATTCCACACTCTTTTATTAATTTTCGATCGTACGTGTTACTTCTAATCGATATTTGTGAAGTGTATTGTTAAATATGTCAATATTTTGAAATTTTGTGTTATATTGTGCACATATACGGGGAAATGAAACAAATGGGATTGCCGTGTTGATCTTGTCGGAATATGAATATTTATTAAGTTGGTTAGTTCTGGCGAGTCCAGGCCATTATTAAGAATTTTAAATAATAAGATTTGGTCAAAAATTAAACGTCGTGTATGAAGGGAGTCGAAGTTATGGTAATTAATAGATTCGGTGTAATTTGAGAAGTTTATGTTTTTTTATAATTTATATGTTAAATTTTTTTTTTTAATTCTTTCGATTCTTTCAAAGTGAGCTTGGTAAAAAACTCAATCGGTGTGCAGTGTTCTAAGTGGAGACGGATGAACGCTATGTAAAGGGAATATAGAGTCTTAAGGTTGCGGAAAGGTTTCGTTATTCGAATGATAAATCCTAGCATTTTGTTGGCTTTGTTAATGATTTCATCAGTGTGTTGTATAAAGTTTAATTTGACATCCAGTACTACCCCAAGGTCCCTGATAGATTCTACATCTTTGATATATGTCCCGTTTAATGTATACATAAAGGGAATTTTATTTTTGTTACGTGTAAATGTTATTTTATTGCATTTTGAGGTATTCACTACAAGTTTGTTTGATTCACAGTAGTCAAAAAGACGATTTAGGACCTCTTGAAGTTTAACCTTCGATTGATTTTATAACTAGATATATTTTTTTATCGTCTGCATATGCTAGATAATAGGCGTGTAAAAAACATCTGTGAATATCGTACATTAAATAATAATGGCGATAAATGACATTTGTGAATATCATACATTAAATAATAATGGCCCTAAATGAGAACCTTAAGGAACACCGGAGGGCACGGAAAAGAAGCTGGACTTAGTTCCCTCAACTGATACACATTGAAGTCTACTCCGAAGGTATGAAGTGAGCCACCGAAGTAAGTCACCATGGATGCCTAATTTATTTAATTTTTTAATTAGAATGAAATGGTTTACCTTATCGAAGGCCTTAGAGTAATCAGTGTAGATTACATCTACTTGGTTTCTGTTGTCCATATTGCTCGTTAAATATTCAGTGTAGTGAGTAACATAAAGATAAACCGTGAGTAACATAAAGATAAACCTTAAGCGATCCTCCCTGAAGAAACTGAAACCAAACTAAAACTTGCTGGTTGCTACGGTTTCCAGCCAAACTTCCTAATAATAATCTAATAATAATCTAATAATAATAATCTAATAATAATCTCAGCTTGTTTAACTATAGACGAAGAACAATCAGTTGCTGTCATCGTAGCAACTAGCAGTGCGAGGGCAAAGAAATTTTAATATTTTTTTGGCTAGATTGTTCTGGGCAAGAAGAGTTAATTGATAGCGGAATGAGAAACTGAGCAGTTAAAACATTTAGGTGAGGAGGAGCTGAGTGATTTTCTCCACATTTAGAACATCTGGGTGGGGATCTGCATGCACCTTTAAAATGACCAAAACGGCAGCAATTGAAACATTGAGTGGTGGTATAAGTATACATTTCGACCGGTAATTTGTTGAAGAATGAATATATATGGGATGGTATAGATTGGTGATGAGAGTTTGGGAGGGCTTCCAGAAAAGTATGCCCTAAGAGGAGTCCTTGTAATTTAGCCTTCTGGCTTTTATGGGATTGCCGATATGTTGGGGGGTTGAAAGTGAAGACAGAATTTCTGCGATGGATAGATCAGTCGAAATACCTCTGACCAGGCCAATGCGATTGAAATTGAAAGTAGGGGTAGGCCTTGAACTTTGAATTAGATGAAATGAAGATATTTTGATGAAGCTATTGGCAGCTGACCCTGAGAGGAATTCTACGGAGATTCGGAAGCGACCATCGGCTTTTACACCCCCAGGCTTAATTGAAAGGTTCTTGCTGTTTGATAGGAATTTACTGAATTCAAGGGGGTGGACGGTTTTGCCTTGCTCAGTGTAACTCACTGGCTACGGGAATGGGGAGAATAAAAGTTTGTTGGAGGATGTTGAGGAAGTGCTGGTGGGGACTGTGAAGTTGAAGGCGAGTCAAGTTTTATTGGTGAAGAGGGACTAAATTTCCTTTTTTTGGTTGATGTTAAAATGACAGATTCACTGTCAGAAATTTCTACATTTTCACCTTCTGGGAGGTCAGGAGGGGGATTTGGGGGCTTTATTGGGGGTCAAGGAGGGAAATCTTCCTCCATTATTCACAAAAGTAAACAACTACAACAATAGTATGACAAGTAACAAAAAAGAAAGGAAATAAAAAAGCTGATAAATATTTTCTTAGTCAAACCTTCAAACAAAGATCCCAGGATAAGCACCGGTGACTATTTATCCTTACGGCTGCGCCAATTGTAGTATTTGCAATAAAGAGCGTGTAAGTAGTTTGTTGAGATGCTTATTGTAGGGAACCGATCAATGACACACCGAGACATTAAATTACACTAATTTACATACATAACCTCCCGCTTGCACACTATGTTTTTCGCGCACACTTAACAGTTTGTCGGATAGGTACCAATAGAAGCCAAAAAAAAAGTTTTCAATTTAACAAAGGTCATGTAGGTACAGAGAAAGGATTTCCGTGATCTAAACTGACCCATGAACACGGGATCCTTGTGAGGGTCTTCAGGCAGTCTGAACCAGCGAACAATAGTTAACCTGGCCGATAGTCAATACCATCGTAATATTATATACTTACAGGCCACCACACGACGACGACGACGCGCGCCGTGGCCGTGCGTCAATACTCCGTCGGGAATCAGTAGGTTGTCACCGTTGCGGTTGTGGCATCCGGGCCCACCACACTCCAAATCCTCTTGATTGTTGTCATTGCTCAAGCTCGATGTCTGGAACTTTCCAGCAATCAGTCTGGAATAAATAAAAATAATAATAATCTTTAACTGGTGACATTCCTTGAGCTGATCCTCAGCTTTGATGCTTTAGGTTTGTACTAAGAATGTCTGATGACCGAATTCAGAGGAAAATACTGAGTGCGATTCCTGAGGGTAGACGTCCAGTGGGCCGCCCCAGACACAATTGGGCCAGGCAACTCCAAAAACTGTGTGAGGAGAGGATGGGTCTGCCATGGACGAAGGCCGAACAATCAGCGCAAGGCAGGGACGTATGGAGGAGCCTTGTCGATGCAGTGGGTCCCGGACCCGAATAGGACAAGGGGAAGAAGATAAAGAAGATGGTGAATAATCTATTAACATTACGAAATGTCTTCCCACTCTCAGTATGAATATTGATATTGAATTTGAGTCATAGTATGTAAGTATTAGTTGGTTATGTACAGCTCCTTGGCCCCAGAGTGGTGCATAGAGCTGAAGGCTTATTTTAAGAATCAACTTTTTTTTTAAATTAAGATGATCCACTAGTCCTTGACTCATTCGGAATCGGGCGGAGCGAACGATTATATTTAATGATTCCCCTTGGCCGGGAGACCTGGTGGTCTTCGGCCCCTTAAGTAGCGGCATAATTTGTAGTCGGAGGCCCTCTTAATTTGGGTGCCGCATCACTCATTGCACTACCTTACACGCGCGGTAACAATATACGGTCCGGCGACATCACGAACAGCGCGGCGTACACTACCTCTGCGTGCGGCGGTTTGCACACTACTTTTTGGGCGTTTACCAATAAAACCCTAATATCTAGCAATCAACAGTGTTTCATTCAACATTCCGCTTAGACTACGGCATGTCCGTTGGCCCCGGATTCTGGGCGTAGACCGAGCGACGAGCTAAAATCATTCTGTACATGGCATAAGGATGAAATTCGCGGTTACAAATTCGTTGGGTACCGCCTATTTTTATTCACTGAAAAGAAACGTAGCCAAAATGCACGTTTTATTTTATTTTGTGAAGTTCAGATATAAATATTAAAATGTTTTCCGATCACTTTATAAGAAACTTAATTAGCTACATTATTCAATAAAACAACACCAGAAAAAGGATTTGTAAGTTGGAGATTTTTCACTTTTAATCATATTTTATAGGTCAGACGCATAATTTTTTTCTAAGCCTTTCAAACAAATACTCGATCACTTCAAAGGCCAAGATGTGTTCTACTCACAGTATTTAATTGAAGCATCTATATTATTTCTAAGCAATCAAATTTTCAAAACTAAAACACAAGATTTTGTACGATTTTGCATTTTTCCGCATGTCTTCACCTTAAAACATAACAATTTAGTAGGTATTAAACAGTTCGGGTGTGGGGTACGCGGTTACTCGGCTAAGTGTCCAGGAACATGTGGAAAAAAGTTTTTGTTAGGTTTAAAGGGAAACAAATTAAAAAAACACTAAAAAAAGTCACTGGAGACCAAAATTTTATTTACATTTTTACTCCAATTAATTTCAGGAATCACTGGTTGAAGTAAGTCAAGTACGTCATTTTTTTTAATTTTTTTATTTTTTTTATTATTTAATAAATTTCTACAAGTTACAGTTTTTGACATTTTTTTTAACTACCATACTAGGCTAATGCCCGTGTTGTGGTAGTCATACACAATGAATATATGAACTAAAAATATTTTTTTATAGAAGCAGATAATAAAAACTAGGTAATAAATAATAAGAAATAAGAATGCAGAAAAGAAAAAAAAAGTCATCATTGTATAATGTCACTATATAAATAATTTGCTTCCTTCGATAAAATTATATTAGTTGGTACTACCAATAAAGCAAAAAATATTATAACTATTTATTAACCTTTTGTGCACGTTGGTAGTTTATACAACTGTTGTTACTACTAATATTATTAAGTCGTAAACAAATAATGATTTAAATAAAAATAATAATAATTTCGAATAAAAAATATTTATATAATATTTATTTTGTGGTGGCCACCGGTGGGCCAAAGGCCAAAATGCATGCATGTCTAAATATATATTTTTACAAAGAGTTTTTAAAATGCAAATGTTTCCTCACTATTTTAATGTAAATTTTAACCATAATATCAAAAATAATAATTCATCGTGTTTTTTCATGTGTCAAGCCACAATAGCCTGGCTAAAAGAATACCTGAAAAGTAAACACAAAAACGGATCGATATTAAATTAAAACTTAAATTCTTACATATTCAAACTTGTTCACGAACTTGGTGATTTTGAATGGGACCTGTTCAGTGATAAAATCAGAAACTGGACAGTAAATCCAAAAATGAGTTAAATATTTAATTTTTCTCGGTTTTTTTTTCTTTAGATCTGCGTCGTTGTCGAAATTTTTCTAGGAAAATAAGTGCATTTTATAAAGATTTTTTATGAAAAATTTGAAATTAATTTATAGAATTTTACAAAAAAATATGAATTAATTAATCAATTCATTAAAGTATTCTGAAAGATCTCTTCTGAGCGCCCACATGTTATTTTATAATAAAAAAAAACATTTATAGGTCTACAAAAACAAGAGGTATGAATTTTTTTATGAAAAGGAAAAAACTTTTTTCGCTGTCCTGAACAATTTTGTCTTTATAGCATTTCGATCGATTTTTATTTATTCGCATAAAAGAAGCTTTGTTTCGTAAGTTGAACCAATCACTCCAGCGCACGCTGTATAAAGACAGCGTTTTTAATAAGTAAACATGATAACTGTAGCCATATTAGACTGCAAACACGCGTACGTATTTGCCCGAAGCATGCGTGAGGCCCGGTGTATCAGCCAGTCCGCATCCTTGCTATGGAAGACATTCCTCGCTCCAATTTAAGCGTGCTAAATCTACCGCTTAAGTTTCGGTCAGCCGCAGAATAGTTCATTTTTAGACGCCGAGGCGCTAGCAGTCATATTAGATTTGCATAAATAATATTTGAATACTTCTCACCAAAATTTACGGAATTTGCCTAATTTTACAAGTATGGGCTATTATATTTACCGAGCAATGAGGAATGACGATGTTATTAATTGATAATTAATCCAAAATAGTATGAAAAGGATTTAAAAAGTTTCAACATCATGAGCGGTTAATTTAATTAATAGTGCACTGACTCTAGCAAGACAAATACTACAAATACATAAATTAAAATTAGTGTAGGTATTCGCATATAGCACCACGCTGATTGAAGATTATCAAAAATTAACTCGTATATAAGTCGCGTATCGTCGTTTTTGAATGATCGCGATCATTAAAAAACGACGATATTAGACTTGGAATTCCTTTAGAAACAATAGATTATGATTTTTTATTACATTCATTGAAATTGCTTAAGTTAAGTGATAGAAAAAAAAATTTTGATCTTATATTTTTATATAAAATTGTAAATTATCATTTGGATAGCCCTGATATATTAATGTTGATTCAATTTCATGTACCTACCATTAGATCGAGGTCCTCTAGTATGTATTATTGTGACAATTATACCACAGTCTCAGGATATAACTCAGTTATAAATAGGTTGCAAACACTTGGTAACTTTTATGCTAAAATCGCCGATATTCTTAATATACCCCTTGTGAAATATAAAGCTACACTAATTAATCATTTTAATGAGGTCACTGTATAACAGGTTTTTGTTTTTGCTTCCGTCTTTCTTAAAGTCATTATTATTTTATTTGTTATGTGTTTCAATATAATTATATAATTTTCACTCATCAAAATGTAATACTGTACTATCTATGTCTGTGTAAAATAAAAAAAAAACTTATGTATGTAAATGGCACTAGTGCCGTAAATTCTAAATAAATAAATAAATAAATAATATTGCGTGATATTGCCATTTCCCGGTGCGTAGAGAACAGTAGAGTAGATTGGTTAACAATTATTATAAGCAATAATTATTAGCCTGAAACACTCATCAATATTGAAAACTCTCGCGAGAAAAGATATATGTCGCCGACGGGACTCGAACCCGCACCCCTCTGTTTGCCGGACAGGAGCTCTACCATCGAGCTATGGCGGGATACCTCCTACCCGCCAAATGATTCAATATATACCTAGTGTTTCATTCAACAATTATTGCTTATTATATTTTTTTTTTGACAAATATCTTTTCTCGGGAGAGTTTTCAATATTGATGAGTGTTTCAGGCTAATAATTATTGCTTATAATAATTGTTACCCTTTGTGCTATGCATAAAAAATCTTGTCTTAAACATTAGTTTATCAATTTAAAAAATAATTAAGTAGATTGGTTTATCAAGGAAAAAAGATACACATTCTTCTATTAAATTATAGACAATACACGTAATATTGTTGAGATCTAGGATTTCGACCTATGCTATTCGGATTATGTTCCAAGCTGTGCTAAGCTCAACATTCCAACCAATCCAAGATTAAAATCAACTGATATACCGGGCCTATATGACCTTCCCATTTGCAGCAAATACTATATTTCCAAACTCATTGAGTTATCAATCCTCGATTGGTTCGGACAACTTCTCTTCCTCTTTATTTTAACTAAAACTCGCACACGGTCACTTACTTGACTCTGTCCCCGGATGAGGTCGTTCTTCGTCGGATGAGGTCCTCGATGGCTCCAGACCTCTCAGGGTGGTACTGCAGATACCCGGTGGGAACTGCAAATGAACGGCATGGCACTATTAAAACCTCGATATTTGGTTTGCTGGTCATAAAAAGTACTGTGTTTTGATCTGAACTCTGAATATCTCTGTTATCGGTTGATTGACTGTGACTTCGTTTCTGTAGTGGGGGCAACTGACTTTCTAACTGTTCGACAACCACTCACACTCTTTTATAGACCTTTCTACACTTACATGATCATGATATTTTCGACTACCATAATACGGGCATTCGGCTACCATAATACGGGCATTCAACTACCATAATACGGGTATTATTTTACGAATAAAGGAAAAAAAATTAAGTAAAAATAAAAAAAGATTAAGTTTTACCTTCGCCTTCAGAGTCAAAGGCCAGCGATTTGGCCATGGTGGACTGCATCAAACACAGGACCGTGACGATAGAAACTAACTGCAATTTTATACCTGAAATAAAACAGAAACACAACAAGAAATATATTTTTAAAAAAAAACTCAGGATAGCCAGGCGCACTTGTGTATCGTGGAAGAGCTAACCATCCTAAAAGGCTCTCAGCTATTATTCCGCCTACAACGTTCTTAAGATATTTAATACACGATGCTTGCAAAATTAAGAACTCGAACCTGGAGAATTTCATGTTTACAGGAAAAAGATTGAAAACTTACCCGTTTTCAAAGCAAACATTTTTTGCGCTAATCCGTTCAAATATCCGTTTTTAGGAAAAAGATTGAAAACTTACCCGTTTTCAAAGCAAGCATTTTTTGCGCTAATCCGTTCAAATATCCGTTTACAGGAAAAAGATTGAAAACTTACCCATTTTCAAAGCAAACATTTTTTGCGCTAATCCGTTCAAATATTAACGAGATTTAAATTCAACATAAAAAGAGTGAGCCTTTTTATAAAGTATTTATCAACTTAATTAATTAGTAATAACCTACATTATTTATGACATAAAGGTTGGACCACTTGTGTTAACTGAAAAAAAAATTAAAAGATAACAATGAAGAAAGTATGGTCTGACGATGAAACAACAATAATTAATTTTTGTGTTTAACTAAAAAAAATGTAGAAGTTTGGTAAATTTAGCAAGAAAATTAAAATTGAATTGAGAACCAACTGTTATTTTTTCAGTTTCCCCGGAGCGAATACATTAAATGCTTTCGCACACGGGGCAACTGAAAAAAAAAACAGCTCGTAACCCAATCGCTAACCTGTGTATGTTAATGTGATGGTCCGCACACTACACAACTTTTCAAAAACCCGTTGTCAGTGGCAACGCAAGCAGTGACTCGGAACACGCCTTGCTAGTTGCCGTGGCCGGCCGTTGCCCGGTTGCCATTGTTGTGCCAGTTTTATTGTCAGTTATTGAGATGACAGCTGAAGTGTTCGTCGTCTATGGTGAAACAAACTGAGATAATGACTGTAATCGTAAAATTGACTTGCGCAGTGAGAGAAGTTTGGCTGGCAACCATAGCAACGCGCAGTTGCTCCTGGTTTATTTATGGTTGTAACAATAGCGATAACCAGTTTTAGATGGGATTCAATTCAGAGAGTGGACTTAAAAAACATTATGAAGTGATTCAGATTGTTGACAGACAACTAAGCGCCTCCGCCCACTGAGGCAACTGAAAACTCTCAACTGCTAACTGTCTTTGTATGACAATGTGATGGCCCGCACACTACACAATCAGTCAAACACCCGTTGTCAATGGTAACGCAAGCGGTGACTTGCGACTTGCACTGCTGATTGCCCTTGCCGGCCGTTGCTAGTTGCCAGCTGTCAGCTGATTGTTCTTCGTCTATGGTTAACCAAGCTTTTTGACCAATCAAGACAGAGAAAACAGCCGGTTTTAGTTGTTTTTCAGTTGCCTCGTCAGCGGAGCGCCAAAGAGTTGAGACAAAAAAGACAGTTATTTCGGAAAATTTTACATATGAATTTCCTTCAAACTAGGGATGTAACGATACATGATTTTGCCGATACGATACCGATATCGATTCTTAACAAAAATAATCGGCGATACCGATAGTAATGCCAATATTGATTGCCCTCAGGAGTGTGGAAGAAAAATAATCAATAAAAATGCAGAAATTTAATTGAAAAAAAATGTATTTATTTGTTTGGAATGAAATAAATCACATAGTTATAAGAAAGAAAGATACATAAAGTTAGGAATTAAAATTAACTTTTGGTAGATTTTTGTTAAGAAAAAAAAGTTTATTTAAATTATCAGCAGATAATCTGTAACGCTAACCATTTTGTATCAGACCTCCAGTTGAAAAAGGCCTGCAGTTAAACCATGTTGTATAAATTAACTCAATAAATAATAAAAAATATATGTAAAATAAAATTTTATTTTAAAGTGGTCTAAAACAAATGTATATATTTTTATTGGTATATTACATTTTACGCAAAAAAAACTTTGGTTTGTCTATCCTTTTCCAGTTACATAATAATCATTGGTGGTGGTGGGTTAGACGCTTAGAGTAACAATATACTATTATTATATATATTGTTACATACATGTTATATATAATTCGGGTTTCGTAATCCGTTCCTGCAAACAATTCAAAGATTTTACTACTTTCAAAATACTCTATTACTCATACGTTCGTAGTATCCTTGAATATGCATCACAAGTGTGGAATACAGGCTATACAATACATACAAAAAATAGAATTGAAAGTGTTCAAAATAGATGTTTAAGGTACCTTAACTTCCGCTCTTTCCGATCGCATGTCAGTAGTGAAGACTCTGCAAAGTTCTTCAATATACAGACGTTGACTTTCCGAAGAAATATAGCAGATTCGGTAATGTTATTTAAAATCACACACAACTTAATCGATAGCCCCGATCTTCTCCAACGCCTATCATTCCATGTTCCAAATCGCAACAGCAGACAGTCGCTTACTTTTAATCTCTCTCTTTGCAAGACCAACTCCAAACAAAACTAATTTATCTACAGATCCACACATTCATTTAACTTAAACTATTACCATATTGACATTTTTAACTCGACTTTACGCGACATAAAACGAAAAATTCACTAAGCAACATGACTCTAAGTAGAAGTTCATTCCCTATATATTCCCGTCCTTTGCCTCTTAATCCTAATCCCATGTTTCTTCCTCCCCCTCCCTCCTTTTCACATATTGTAACTAGAAAATAATTTAATTAAGAAAACAACCCTACAGTGTCACACCTTATCATTTATTATTATCAGTGGAAAGTTCATAATTGGCATAATTAACTGTCTTATTAACATAACATTGTATAATCTCAGATATGCTGTCAACTTTTCCTAAAAATAAATAAATAAATAATAACATTATATTGTTACTTTAGGATCGTGCAACGCTATCGTTGAAAGGTACTAAGAGCGACAACGACGTAAACGTCAAAATATTAAAGTTATTACACATAATATGAAGAACTGGGTCCGTTAGACCCATTAGCGAATCCTTGAGTGGTAAATAAACCCATTTGAAAAAAAAAAGTCAACAACCGAACAACAACAAAAAGATGGCGTCAATTTTGTGTTCTTTCTGCCTGCAATACCAATATCACACCGACACACACTTGTGACGGATAGTGTGTTAGGTAACGAATTTAATATTTTTTCGTTAATTGCATTAATTAATAATCGCTTCATTGTCAGAACATACTTTTTTCATTTGTCTATGGTCTAAATTATTTATCAGCAAACACAAGTGGTCTACCTTTATTAAGTGTCATTAACCTAACCTAACCTAGGTTAATACTGATTATTTTAAATTGATAAGTTCACTATAAAAAAGCGAAATGTTTTTGCTTTTCATTTAAAACACTTTAATATTTGGTCAGATCAGCACAAAAAAGGTTGCTTTGAAAATGGGTGAGTTTATTTATATTTTACTTTTGTTATGTTTCGTCGTTCTTCAATTGGGGATGAAGTTCAGAATTGAAACGTTGCTTAATAATGGCTTTAGTGACTAGATCTGAATAGCCAGGTACTTTCCTACATTCCTCTTCCCCATTCCTTCCCTTCCCCACTTTCCTTCAGCCTCACAACATACCCCAATTGGGGATGCCATAGTCTCACTGGCTCCAGATGGGAGCAGTTGGGACTCTGGTTAGGTATTCTCTATAAAAAAAAAAATAAAAAATGTGATTATGGGTTCCGTCACCCCGGGAACCATTTATTGGATAACCAACAACCCTGCCATAGGTCACCCCTAGTGGTTCGCTACGTTTGGTGATTTAGCAGCGGTGCCCGGGTTCACGGGGGTGAGGTTTGTCTATGTATTGGAGGTGAACGCGTTTGCAAACATATTGCGTGGCGGGCCGGATCGGATGAGACTGGTTGAGGGAAACTAACCTAGACTCCAGTTGGACTCTCTAAGTCCGCAGTGGGAGGGAGGGATTCATTATTCCGTTACTCCTGGATACACTGACCCCAGATTCCTACCCACAGTTTCCTTCCCATAGCTTCCTCTCCTTCCGTTTACCTTGAAAGACCCTCCACACAGCATCGCTCACTTTCTTTACACTTCGTTACTTGTTGCAGATATGTATCCGCATCCGTAAAGGCTCCGCATCAATTTATGAGGATGCGTGTCTGCGGAAAGATGTCTGAATTAATGTGAATAATCGGAATTTGCGGATGCGAATGCGAATATCCGTAACACACCTGGAGCTAACAAAAAAAAACCTTAACATTCATTTTTACATGTGTATACAGATAATATTATTATTCACCCAAAGAAAAGCAGTTTATTTACAAACAAGTTCAGCTATGTAATTATCATTACGCGTGACAGCTGTTTCGCCTTCTGAAGGCATTAACAATCTGTGGTCTGATAATGCCGACTGTCCATGGAATCCAGAGCTATTCGATTAATTTTTGGTTTTGTTTCTGTATTATTACAGGTGTAAATTTGCAGTTTGCCGCTATCTTCGTGGGTCTGTGTTTACTGCAGTCGACCATGGCCAAATCGCTGGCCTTTGACATTGAAGAATCAGGTAAACCTTAACATTGAATATTCTTACTTCCTAAGATCATTTAGTGTACCGACCGTGCGACTGAAGTCTAGTAATGAAAGAGATGGCAAGAAAGATAACTTACTTTTTACATTACCATCTGTTGCGTATCTTAAAAACAGGTATTGAAAATATAATTTTTAGACATGCATTATCATATAAGTGTAAGCGTAATGCCTTGTTCAGACCTGATAGGTAGTAAGTCGAGTGGCGACTAACTCGCTACTTGACTCACCAAAAAGTGTTCACACTGCTGCCAAGTAGAGTTGATTAGTAAGTGGCGCCTCGCGACATGACGGGCTGCAACGCAATAAAGTAAATACGGTAATTAAGCCGATTGTAATGCTTATTTTAGAAGAGGTGGGAGAATAAATTAGTGAGATGAAAATAAATAAACTATGGATACGAAAATAGATAAATAGCCGCAAAAATAAAGAATTTTATAGTAGCACTTTCGCTCCAATGGGACGACATTTCGCGCGTGTCTGCGTCTACGAATGCTACGAAAATGGATTCAATCTACTGAAGAGCTGACTAGCCTACTCTAAGAAAATTGTGGTGTTTAGTTACTAATATACTCGCTACTCGACTATAGTCAAACAGAAACTAAATGCGGGTGCAAAGTAAGTACAGGTAAAGAAACACGAGAAGGTTTACGACTTAAAATTAATTGTTTTAAACAAAATGTTTTTATTATCTTCGGGACTGAATTCAAGTGTCTTCAAGTCTGAATTTTACAAGGTGTCCGGTAACTCATATTACATACATATTTCAGAATCAAGAAAATTCTTAGACAGGTTTATCTGATGCTAATTAATAAAGCGGTAACCAATTTATGAGACATTTAAATAAAAATAATATTTGATTTTTACCCGCGGCTGGGATTTTACATATTTATTTTTTTAGACAAAAAACACCTCAATGTGCACGTGAACACAAAACAACATACTTTTTACAATACAATATACATGTTACATCGGTAAATTTTTATTTGTAATTTAAATAACGTTTTACAGTTCACGGAAAACGTAGATATACCTACATATTTATTTAATTAACATGAAATTTATTCCATCTTATCATCCAATCCCGTTACCGTTTGAGGTTTTTGTAGTTTTTACGAGGCTGATGGAACATTTTTACTTCTTCTGCATGCGCAGAATGAGAAGCTTCCGACGACACTCTTCGAATGTTCGACAGGTTGAGGCCGCAAGCCATGTACTCGCTTGAAGTTCAAGGCAGAAAGTTCAAGGCAGAAAGTTCAAGGCAGAAAGATCATCTGTCCGGGTGTCAACTCTCCAGGGGGTCAACTATTCGGGGAAACAACTGTTGGTTGACCATATATTATAATATGTTAATTATTATTGTTTCCTTCCTTCCAGTGGAGACGTGCGACATCGTGACCAGGGCAAAGGAAGCCACCTTCTCCAACCCGCCCCTGACGAGTACGACCACTGGACTGGAGTGCTCCTACAACGTGGAGATCAACAACCCTCGTGTCTGCCAGATCAGGATCGACTTTGATATCCTCACTCTGTCGCAGCCTTCCCTCGTAAGCAGAACAATTCCACTACCATTCAAAATTGTGTTTCTTGAACTAGCAGTAGTGTTGTTGATGATTAGATCTGAATCTTCGCGTACTTCCCTACCTTCATCTTTCCCATCTCCTTTACTTTCCCACTTATTTTAGCCTCTCAACATATTACCCCTGTTAAGGCTTGTTTGCACTGGGCAAGCAGTTTAGTCGAGTAGCGAGTAACTCGCCATTTGACTGACCAAAATGCTACTACATACTAATTACTATATTTATGGTGTTCTGACACGTTTAGTTACTAAAATACTCGCTACTCAACTAAACTACTAGCCTAGTCTGTACAATAGGGATGACTCAGTTTCCGTACAGTGGGGGATCAGTTGGGTCTATTCCGTGGTATTCACAATTACAAAAAAGTTTATCTGAAGCAGCACAAATTCTCCTGTGATCAAATATAAGAAAAGGAAATTGGCTTGACTTTCTAAGTTAGTGCGATGTAATTTTTCAGAACCAAACACTAAGTGATACATGGGCTATAGGGTTTTAAATTATCAAAAAGTGTTTAAAAAAATCTCACCTTAATACAAAATTACACAGCATGCATTTTGTGAGTCCGTATCAGACTGGGAGAAATATCTCCTAAAAAATTGCTATAGGGATTTAAAAAAAAACATAACTCTTCGCCAAATAGACACGTTGAGGCGTCAGCCGGCTAGCTGCCGCTGACTTAGCACTTTCCACAAGAACTAAGTGTAACATGTATATTTTCAGGAATATACATGTCAAGATGATGTCCTAGAAGTGACTAACCTGCAAGATATCAGTGAAATTATTCCTTCCCTTTGCGGAGAAAACAGTGGACAACATGGTAAATATAAATAATTTAATAACACCACTCTGCGAGAAACATTTGCGTGGACCGTTTCGGCCCTTTTCATACAAATTTTAATTTTGGATTTAAGGCCAAAATACTTAACCAAACTGAAAAATTATTTTGTAATCACAAGTTTTATTTTTATTCTAGTTAGGATAGGTGATACTTGATTTATTTTTGGTTTAAAATGATGACGCATAAATGATTAAAGAAAATATTTTTGCTTCTTCAAATTTCACTACTTCAATTTCTACCCACGCATAGCTTTGTATACTTGATTATTTAGTTTTTAGTACATTTAATGTCCTGAGGAAAAGAACATCGTTCTCGAAACATGTCGATTTGTTAAAATAAAGATTATCGTGGTAAAAACAAAGTGTCTTAATTTGTCATAAAAATATTTTTGGTTTATTTTTTAATCACCTTTTGAAATTTTCTTGTGGGTTATTTATTATTTAAAAAATATCCTGCGCTATCCTCGGTATTAATTTATGAAAAATATAATAGATTATAAAAAATCATTAAAAGTGCGTTTCTTTCGGTAGTAATTTCGATATAATATAAACGACAAATTTTTGTTCAAAATTCTTTCTTTAAAAAATATATTTATTTAATTTCATATTTCATAATTTTTCTGCAAAAAAAATAGTAAAATATATTTTTTAAGTGTTTACATTTACTCGCAAATTGTCCAAGTTGACTCTAAAATCATCAAATATTTAAAATTTAAAGGCCTATATTTTACATTTTGAAGCAAAAAGTAAATAAAGTAACACCTATCCTAACTAAACAGTTGATATATCTTTTGATTACAAAAATAATTTTTCAGTTTGGTTGGGTATTTTACCTCAAATCCAAAAATTAAGTAATAATATTTTAACTAATGAAGATAATATTAGCGAAAGTCAATCGAAAATCCGAAACAGAAAAATCAGAATCAGAAAAAGATATGGATACATCTGGGACTCGAACCCAGGACCTCTGGCAATCCGGGCGAACGCACTGCGCCAACGTATCCCTATCCGATTCGGTCATTTTTAACTGTATCATACTTCGATTGAGAACCACCAACATTATTTTTCATTTTTTCTTAACGCGTATTTTTATTGGCTGCTATCTTTATATATGATTGCAAGATTCAACTCGAACTAAATGCCCTCTAGATAGTGTCAGGATAAATTTTTATCACTTTTTATTAATATGCGACATCTGTTGACTCTATCTGCAAGTCTACGATGAAATATTTTTATTTTTATTTTTAACTTTTTAACTTAAAGAGTTAAACCTGAAATTAAAATATTTTAACTAATGAAGATAATATTAGCGAAAGTCAATCGAAAATCCGAAACAGAAAAATCAGAAAAAGATATGGATACATCTGGGACTCGAAGAACTCACTTAAGAAAAAATGAAAAATAATGTTGGTGGTTCTCAGTCGAAGTATGATACAGTTAAAAATGACCGAATCGGATAGGGATACGTTGGCGCAGTGGATAGCGCGTTTGCCCGGATTGCAAGAGGTCCTGGGTTCGAGTCCCAGATGTATCCATATTTTTTTCTGATTTTTCTGTTTCGGATTTTCGATTGACTTTCGCTAATATTATCTTCATAAAAATATTATAATTTCAGGTTTAACTCTTTAAGTTAAAAAGTTAAAAATAAAAACCAAAAATTAAGATTTGTATGAAATGGGTTGAAATGGTCCGCGTAAACGTTCCTAGCCATAACAAATAACATCACCTAACCAAATCTAACCTATATTTTGTTCGATTTTTTATTTTTATTTGTTAAAGCTTGGTGAGTCTTGACGTCACAGATGACATAGGCACCAGTCTAGAAGAAAATATTGTACATTGTGTAAAAATTAATGCAAAATTATGAAAACAAAATTAGTTGAATATTAGCCACGAAATACCGGCTATTCAGATCTAGCGCCTTAGGTGCTCGGTATCAAACAATGAATGGGTTTCAAAACGACCTTAACCCAGCCAAGGACTATTAGTAAAGTTGACATGACCCCTAGGATGGTCGATCGATAAGGATTAAACCAACAACTTTCGGAAACTTCTCATCGTTCCCCAGACAACTTTAGATCGCTAACGTACAAACAACTGTTGACTTCAAATACACTGGCTCGAGACGGGATCAGTTGGGACTCTTGTGCGGTGTTCATATAAAAAAATATAAAAAAATCAATGGTACGCATGTCATTTCCTTCCAGTGTACCTGCGAGTGAACGCCTCCCTCATTAGCCCCGCCCTCCTCATCAACCTGAAGATCGCCGACAGGACCTCAAGGACCGATCTCCCCGTCCCTTCCTGGAAGATCAGGATTAGGCAGCTGGAGTGCTACAATACCGGAGAGTAAGTCCTACAGTCATGCATTACTGTCATATTGGGATGGCGGAATAATAGTTGATAACTAGCAGTGAAAAACCTCCTCCGCGGCTTTTCATTCTGCTTCGTCCTGTTTAAGTGTTGGTGACTATTTATAAGACCTTTTGAAAAACTAACTACTATTAACACTACAGAATACTTATATTTAATAGGTAGATATATAATAGTAGACATTCTTACATTAAGACCGTGAATAATGAGAGGAACACTCTTCACCCCAACATAAATCTTCTTATTATTGAATGAAAGCGAAAAATGTTTCTTCTTCTTTCTTTTTCCCTTAAATATAGTAATACAGATGGCGTCACTTCCGTTTGCAAATTGCATGTGAGCGAGTGATAAGTGTGCATATTACGGCAGCAGCTTCGTAGAAAAATGCTCGTTCACGGACAGGTCAGAACGGTTTCTATACAATGTGGCGTCGGAGATTTACTCAGAGTCGGGTTCCTTAATTTAAACCGTACGGGCATTACCGTATTAAATACTTCGATATTTAATAAGGCGAAAACAACGTACCCGTTCGAGAAAATGATTTGTAAAACCGATATATATTTCAAGTACAAAAGTATTGTCCAAAATTGTAACCCACTTTGAAATTGGACCATAAACAGAAGTTAATGTCAGTGTTGGGCCATTTAGTGACGTTTTATGTGTAAAAAATGTGAGCACTGACATATTTTATTACACAAGAAAAAATATGTTTTTCGCTTTGGTACAAATCATTACAAAAAATAACAATTTGCGAACCTCCAGGGCCAATAAGCTTATTTTTGATAAACTATTCTTCCACACAATAGACAAAAAGATAAGAATATATCCCCATCTTGTATCACATAATATATTACTTGTATATTTATATGTTTTATACATATACGAATAGTTTGTACCCTTATAAAGACATTGATCTACAATAATAATAGGGAAGTTGAATGAAAAATATGTTGACATAAAAAATATGTTCATGTATATGACATGCAAACTTAAATACCAGTATTTTTATTTTTAAAGTTCGTTTTCATAATTAAATGAATTCTACAAGTTTGACTTTTATTAAAGCGACCGGTAAGAAACGGGAGAGTGTGTGACGTCGTCTCACGTCATCCGGTCCCTTGTTTGTGTGAAATATAAGGTAAAATATTTACAAAACCGGGTCACGCTTAATATGGACGAAAAAAATAAATTTAAAAAGTTGTAGTAGTTAGATATTAACTAGTACTAATCAATTCAGTTACCAGAATTTCGAAGAAAGTGCATTTTAATGGTTATTTTTTAAATTTAAAAACACGAAATGTCATTTTTCACCGAAACTTGCAACTGTTCCTAATATAACTTGAAAATGGAATGTATCTAATATTGAACGAAATGGTGTTTGATGGAATTGGGTGAAAGTGAATGTAAAGCACAAAACAACTGGAAGGAAAAACTATAATCAAGTCACTTTAGCATCTCTGCTTTAACGATGTTTTTTTCCTTTTTGAGTACCTACATATCAAAAACTCTCGAACTTGCACAATTTTCTTGCAAATTTTTCAAACAGTTTCCGAGGTTAGGTTAGGTAGGAAGCAAGGTTCGTAGAAAATACGTTTAACAAGGTTAGCTCATAAGGGTTTTTTTTCTAAAAAAAAAATCGTCAGGTCGCTTTCAAAATTTCTATTTCGTGATGTACGAGGGAGGACCCAGAGGTAACGAGACTTTTTCATAACTTTTTTATTTTTCAATATTTTTACACTAAAATTTGGTTTCCCTCAAAGTATTCACCATTAGAGTGTATGTACTTGTCTTTTTTTCCACTGTTCAAAACAATTTTGAAACTCACTTATTGGAATTTATTTTATGGCCTTCAGCGATTTTTGTTTCACCTCTTCTACAGTATGAAAACGTTTCCCTTTCAAGTCCCCTTTCATCCTATGGAGCAGAAAGAAGTCACAGGAAGACAGGTCGGGTGAATAGGGCGGGTGAACAGTCGGGGAACAATTCCATTCTTGCTCAAATACTGCTTCACAGACTTCACTGCTTCGGGAAAGGAGAGAGAGCACTCTTCAATTGGCGTGACTCTTGCTCGGTTTCGGAATCTTACCTATTACGCCATGACTCATAACCTTAGAAAAAAAAATCTCTTCCTGTTGATTTTTCAATTCATAGCAGGCTTGAAGGTGATGCTCACTTTGATCCTCAGAGAGGATAGGCATAAGTTTGGTTGCAACTCTTATCATGTGCAAATCCTGTGACAGAATTTGCTGAATTGAACTCTATGTTATTCCAGTCATGTCTGACAGTTGATCAATTGTCGGTGACGATCTGTATGGACAAGAGTGTTTGAGAGTTCAAGAGTAGGTGTTTGCCTAGACCGAGGTTAGTCTTCCCCACTTTTAAAACGGAAAAACCGCTTTTTAGCCGAAAGAGGAAATCTTACTTAAAATTAAACTTTGGATGATTTCTTGGTTTCACAGCGACGCGGTTTCGCACACTGACTGAGAAAGAGTTTCCGTACAACAGCCGACCACAAAAAACCCATCCCCCTCCATTCCTTCCCTCTACCCCCGAGTCACGTTACTTTTGGGTGCCCTCTCGTAACTTAAAAAAAAAAAAAAAAAACGCCAGTGGCGGCTCGAGCACTTCTTTGATGGTAGGGACCGACATTTTTTACCTGTACCTATTGTATTGTGATCTCACTGTCCAGAGAATATAATATAAAATTTCTCAAACAAAAAAATTCATGGTCAAGTCATGCTAATCAGATGTCTAAACACAAAATAAATGAAAATGAACGCAAACCACACAACATTTGTTACGAGGGGATTCAATGGATTATCCCCGCGGTATTTGAAATTGACATTGGGGCTCTCGGATTGCCTAATATCGAGAAATAAACGCAAAGAATGAACCAAAATGCCCAAAGGGACAACTGGGGTTGTCTCCAAGTGCGCGGTAGGTTCTGTGCAGTCTGTGCACTGAGAAATGCACTCTGATATTTCGTGCGCTTGTCTACTGTCCGCTGGTCAGCTTGGAAGGTAGCCGGGTTGCTTTAATTTTTTTTGTATTTAATTTCCGCAAAATGTCATTTGCTTTTATGTTTAGAATTTTGGTGAAGACTGTTATTTCTTTTAGTAGGTTTCGAGTATAACTGGTGAGGACTGTACCCACCACCCCCCTGTGAAGAACAGTCACTGTAAAACGCTGCCACTTGTATTGCAGTTAATTCAAATCTCCCAGTGGAAAATGGACTTCGCGGAGAATCATCAATGCATTGCTTTGGACTGATCTAGTATCACAGGCGTCCGTAAATGTGACTGGATAACTCAGAACGACTTCAACTCAACACTTCCTTTGGAAAGTTTTTAAAAGTGATGAAAAAATATATAAAAATTCGGTTACGTTATGTAAGGATTTTTCAAAGAGGTGTTGAGTTATGATGGAACCGCCCGGAACATTGTTGGTCATGATGCAATGCAGGACTGCGAGATCAATAAGGCATTGACTAAAGAATATGTTGTTCTGCTTAGTTACCACCAAATATCAATTATTAAATTCTCCACGATCATCCTTATTCCAGGTTCCAAAACACACCATCGTATCTGAAGCCAATCATCAACCACCCCGTGCATCCTTTACTGGGGGACTTGTCGCAGATCAATAGCAAGAACTTGCAGCCTATCGGGGACGAGGGCGAGCTATTCCCAGAGATCATGGACGTTCGGCAGAAGAGGGAAGCTGGCAGTGCAGCGAATGACGAATATCTTATTGGTAATACAAAATAGCGAGATAGTAATAATTGGGTTTTTTCACGTCGTTTGGCTCAATTGGCAAGAAAGTCAGATCGATGTATCTGTGTCCAGATAACCGGGTTGATGGCATCAATCGTAAAGGCAATTTTGTTTTGGAGTGCTAAAAGCTTTTAAATGTAAATACTTTATTTTAGGTTACAAACATTTTACATGACAACACGATAACATACATGTTTACACCATTCATGCTAACTACGGTAAGATCATCAGAAAATAAGAGTACCTATCGTAACCCATTGAAAATGGTAATTATCTCATTGATATGTCAACTTATATACAAAATAAATAATAAACTCATACATACAAACACAGAATTCATTACATACATTACATTAAATACACAAACATTTTACATGACAACACGATAACATACATTTTAGCACCATTCATGCTATAATAACTACGGTAAGATCATCAGAAAATAAGAGTACCTATCGTAACCCATTGAAAATGGTAATTATCTCATTGATATGTCAACTTATATACAAAATAAATAATAAACTCATTCATACAAACACAGAATTCATTACATACATTACATTAAATACACAAACATTTTACATGACAACACGATAACATACATTTTAGCACCATTCATGCTATAATAACTACGGAAAGATCATCAGAAAATAAGAGTACCTATCGTAACCCATAGAAAATGGTAATTATGTCATTGATATGTCAACTTATATACAAAATAAATAATAAACTCATACATACAAACACAGAATTCATTACATACATTACATTAAATACACAAACATTTTACATGACAACACGATAACATACATTTTAGCACCATTCATGCTATAATAACTACGGTAAGATCATCAGAAAATAAGAGTACCTATCGTAACCCATTGAAAATGGTAATTATCTCATTGATATGTCAACTTATATACAAAATAAGTAATAAACTCATTCATACAAACACAGAATTCATTACATACATTACATTAAATACACAAACATTTTACATGACAACACGATAACATACATTTTAGCACCACTCATGCTATAATAACTACGGAAAGATCATCAGAAAATAAGAGTACCTATCGTAACCCATAGAAAATGGTAATTATGTCATTGATATGTCAACTTATATACAAAATAAATAATAAACTCATACATACAAACACAGAATTCATTACATACATTACATTAAATACACAAACATTTTACATGACAACACGATAACATACATTTTAGCACCATTCATGCTATAATAACTACGGTAAGATCATCAGAAAATAAGAGTACCTATCGTAACCCATAGAAAATGGTAATTATGTCATTGATATGTCAACTTATATACAAAATAAATAATAAACTCATACATACAAACACAGAATTCATTACATTAAATACACAAACATTTTACATGACAACACGATAACATACATTTTAGCACCATTCATGCTATAATAACTACGGTAAGATCATCAGAAAATAAGAGTACCTATCGTAACCCATCGAAAATGGTAATTATGTCATTGATATCATCAATGAGGAAAACAATGCTGTTTCCATTAGTGATATTTTTCTTTCTTGTCTTTATCTTTTAAATCATTTGAAAAAATTTCAAGTTATCCAAGGGTTCTAATGAATGAGAAAAAGTCTATGTAAACTATGTCTGTTTGACTGTTTCAATAATCTTACAATCAAGTGAACCAATTTTTTCATCACTGTCATACGTATTGGAACACCCTGCATATAATTATTATAAATATCTGATTCGACTGAAACGTGGCAGGTCTTCAATAAATCTAACTCTGGTTTGTCTTCTAGCTCCTCCTGGCTGTCTGCAGTACTACCCCGACAGGGCCGGCACCTTCGAGTTCTTTAACTACAACTCTAGTTTCAGAAGATCAGTCGATGTGTGCGGCATCAAGTAAGTATACACTGTACAGTGTACATCTGCCATTAACCGGTTTAAATCAATCCTCAATTTGCTGTCGATTTAAATAGACGACCCATAGTCCATCGATAAGGATCGGTAGGATAATTATTTATTTATTTATACGTATTTATTTATTTAGTTATTTATTTATTTATTTATTTATTAAAGAATTTTATACATAGTGTACATATTGTGTTATTTCGCCCGCCATGCTAGGGATGTCCCTGTGTTATGGCGGGTGAAGTATGCAGATTATATGGGTAATGAAGTACATTTACTGATAATATAATAATTATGATAATGAGGTTTACAGTTAATGCAGCAATGAATTTATGATAATGAAATTTACATATAATATAGTAATTGATGATAATGATGTTTACAGGTAATACATATAACAAGGAATTTATGACAATGAAATTTACAGATAAAATAATAATTGTTAGATGAAATTTACAGATAATATAACATTGAATTTATGTTAACGAAGTTACAGATAATAAAATAATTGATGATAGTGTAGTTTACAGATAATATGACAATGAATTTATGGAAATGTGGGTTATAGATAAATAATAATTTATTTATAAGTTACATAGTATGATGGTTGATAAATTGAATTATAATTTACTAAATTATACAAATTAAATTATTAAAAGCCCATAGGGCTTTTACATACATAAAACAATACATGTTTCGATTAATTACAGTGAAGAGTTAGAAGTGAATAAAATAAAGATAAGTAACAGAAAATATAAAGACACATAATATAGGTTAGATAAAATATGAGTTGACAAAATGTAGGTAATACAGAATATAAATAAAGTAAAAATAGATAGCTTGCCAATATCCTCCAAATCAATAATAATAGATATTAATAAAAATGTATAAAATTGGTATTTACAATAGTTTATGAATTAAGTAAAAATAGTTCGCACATACAGATTTAAAGTTTGCCAAATTCAAATTATTGTCAAATACATCAATATTGTTTAAATATTGGTTACCATGACTATGTAATCGTTGTATTGGGGAATGCAATTTATAGTTAGAATGAGATGTGTGTATATAAAATGTTAATGTTTGTCTAGTAGTTCGTGTAGGTACATGTAGATTTATTAAATGCAAGAGTTCACAGCAATCAAATTTAGAGTTTATTAATTTTAATAAAAAGGTTAGGTCAGTTATTTTTCGTCTGTTTTCTAAAGTTGGAATATTTAAAATATTCATTAATGATCTGGGGTTCAGTGTGTCTAGATCATCCGCCGCCAAGACCTAGATAAACCTTACCCCATGAACCCGGGCACCCCTGCTAAGTTACCAAACGTAGCGAACCACTTGGGGTGACCTATGGCAGAGGTGTTGGTTATCCAATAAATGGTTCCCGGGGCGGCGGTACCCGGGAGGTTTATCAATATAAATGAGTGTTTCAGGCTAATAATAATTATTTTTTTTTTTTAAAACAAACACTTAACGATTTTCTTATTTCTAACGCTTCTAAGTTATCTAATCTATATAAGTAAATAGGCATTAGATTAGATAACTTAGAAGCGTTAGAAATAAAAAAAATCGTTAAATTCAAATAAGTCCGAATACTTACTTAATAACCAAACCAATTTATCAAATCAAAAAAATACACCCTATAGCCCTATCTTCAACTTGTTTCCTGCCATTTTTTCCAACCCATGATATTATATATGTTACATTGTTGTTCTGAGATGTTTGACTAGTAATATGTAATATTATTGTATTTAATTATTGTATAATTTTATCTTGTATAATAGATCCAACTTCCAATATGTCTATGATTACCAGTAACTGTTGTTTATAAATGTAAATGAGATACACATATATTGTTGTCTCCCTTCCACTTATTGATAATCCTTTTTATCTCTTTCTAAGAATTTGTCTCTGACTAATTATGTTTCTTTTGTAATATTCGTTCTCCCTCTCCCACTCAACCTATATATAACCAACAACTCTGTCTTAGTATTTAGTTATTCTTATATCCTGATGAAGCTCGGTCGGAGCGAAACCGGTCGATATATCATATAATAAATATACGTGGTTAAATACTAAGTGTTTGTTTTATTTAAAATATAATGCCTAACCACAAAGTGGTTGCTTCTTACGAAAAAAAAAAAAAAAAAAAAAAAAAAAAAAAAAAAAAAAAAAAAAAAAAAAAAAAAAAAAAAAAAAAAAAAAAAAAACTAATAATTATTGCTTATAAATAATAAATTAATGTAAAGCACAAAACAACTGGAAGGAAAAACGATAACCAAGTCACTTTAGCATCTCTGCTTTAACAATGTTTTTTTTTTCCTTTTTGAGTACATAACAAAATCTCTCGAACTTGCACAATGTTCTTGCACATTTTTCAAACAGTTTCAAAAATTATAGTGATGGTTAGGGTGAGTTAGGAAGCAAGGTTCGTAGAAAATGCGTTTAACCCTAGATTACAAACCTTCGTCGAATCGACGACTCAGGATTAAAAAAGTTATAGCTGAGAGTATCTTCCACTTTGGAACATGCCGCAAATATAGTAAATATTATTTTTAATTAAGTAATTGTGAAATAACACAAATTAATCAAATAAAATTTATTTGCAATTTATTTGCCCACGCCGGGTTCGAACATGCTATCTTTGGAATGGGAGTCCAAGTCCAAAGCATTGCCCCTGGACTACGCGGCCATCTGACACCTGTTGCTCGTCTTATTGTTAGAATAGGAGTATATAAGTAATAGATTAAGTAAAACATTACGAAGTGATTTAAGGTAAAATCTCTTACCATCGCGATTGATTCAAATGTGCGCTGCGTGCGTAGGACAAGTCTCGCTATAACTTTTGCGCGCGCGACCTTAATTCTTTCATACTCTGGCTAATCTCAGTCGGTCCGTTGCCAGACGGTAATGCGAACAGTATGGGGAGCCCACGAGTGCCAATTCAGCAACCATGGCTCGTCACATCGACGAAGGTTTTCAACAATTTTTTTTATTTTATTAGTTAATTGAAGTCTTTGTTTTTGATATTTAAATAGAATTTTTTTCAAAATTTAGTTAGGTTTAACTTTAAAAATGTTACAATTGTTGATTTCGCATGAAAACTATGATTTCATTCATAAGGATGTTGATTAATAAATTTGGTATTTTTGTTTATCTAAATATCTTCTTCTTCTTCTTCTTCTTCTTCTTCTTCCCCTTGTCCTATTCGGGTCGGGGACCCACTGCATCGACAAGGCTCCTCCATACGCCCCTGTCTTGCGCCGATTGATCGGCCTCCGTCCATGGCAGATCCATCCTCTCCTCGCACAGTTTTTGGATTTGCCTCGCCCAGCTGTGTCTGGGGCGGCCTACTGGACGTCTACCCTCTGGAATGGCACTCAGTATTTTCTTCGGAATTCGGTCATCAGACATTCTTAGTACATGTCCAAGCCACCTCAGTTGCGATTTTTCTACGAAGAGTAGCAGTGGTTTAATGTTTAGATCATTTCGGATCGTAGAATTACTAAATATAAGAAATAATATAAATAAACACTGTTCATCAATGTTAAAAAGAAATGTGTACATATTTTGTTTAAAACGCCGTTTATTAAGTAACGTAGTCGAAACAACGAAGGTTTGTGATACGCGTCGAAAAATAAGGTTTGTGATCCTGGGTTAACAAAGTTATCTAATACCTTTTTCTAAAAAAAACTTGTTGAAATTTCTAACTCGTGATGTAGCTTGAAGTAAAACAGCGTTTTAAAACGCTGCCACTTGTATTGCAGTTAATTCAAATATCCCAGTAGAACATGGACTTCAAGTTACGTCACGAATTTTAAGCCAAAGCTAAGCTCTAAGGAGAATCTTCAATGCGTTGCATTGGACTGATCTAGTATCACAGGCGTCCGGAACGGTGACTGGATAACTCAGAATGATTTCAACTCAACATCTTATTTGAAAAGTTTATTAAAAATTGGTTAATTATGTTGAAAAGAAAAAATTTTTTAAATCACAAAGAGGTGTTGAGTTGAGTTGATTATGATTTATGATGGAACCGTCCGGAACATTGTTGTTCATGATGCAATGCAGGACCGCGAGATCAATAAGGCATTGACTAAAGAAGATGTTGTTCTGCTTAATAACCACCAATTATCAATTATGAAATTCTCCATGATCATCCTTATTCCAGTTTACAAAACACGCTGTCATACCTGGAGCCAATCACCAACTGCCCCGTGCATGAAGGTTTCCAAAGTTCTGGTTGATAACTTTAGACATAGCGAATTTACCCATCTTTTCAGCTATGACAAGTTACTTTGCTATCCCCGATCGTGCCACTGCTTATAGACATAATTACGTTTGTTTTAGGCAATGGTTCATGGCAAGCAAACCAATCAATGAGAGTTTGGACTTCTTTGTCATTCCTCTTAATTCGTGTAGGCCTCATCTCTACAAGTTGCTCTGACGTTCCTGATTCAACCCCGCATAATGACTCGATACGCTCACAAATGCTATGCAGATAAACAAATCCAGCAGTCCAACGAAGGATAGAACTATCTGTGATTCCTCGTCCTTGGGCCAAACCTCCAGATATTTTCATCAATCTTATCAGAGTTAATTCAATGGTCATGTCAGACCAAATCCCTGACCAAAATTTATGAGATCGTCGAATCGTAAAGAAACCCTCTTTGGTAAATCTTTCACATTTTACTGGATCCATCTTCTCTTTCAATGTTAACATATCTTGAAGATACAGAAGTGAACTTTTGGCGTAATTAAAGTTGGCGGCTGCGTGAAAGAAAGGTATCATTTTTTGGACATTTGCAAGATGATTTGCAACGGTCAAAATGATTTGCAACGTTGCAAAATGACCCAATTTCCAGAACGTTCCGCTTCAATACACAGCTCAATCAGTGTTGTCATCTAGAAGTACTGGGAAGCTGCGAAGTAGGTCCATTTTCTTTTAATTTTTTCAGTACATCTACCAGTTTAGATGGAACTGGGGGGACTTGACACAGATCGATGGCAAGAACATGCAGCTTATGGGGGACGAAGGCAAGCTGCACCCTGAGATCATGAACGTTCGGCAGAAGAGGGAGGCTGACAGTGCTGCGAATGACGAATATCTTATTGGTAATACAAAATAGCGAGATACATATTTTCTTTTCCTAGGTCCCATCTACGATTATTTGCTTATACCAAAATTCTTAAACTATTTATTTAAAATATCTATAATTATTTATTCGATTCAAAGTATTATGCGAGTACTTCAAATAAATTCACAAATTAAATATTTTCTAAAATAGAATTTTTATTTAATAATCATTGTTTTGCAAAATGTCATTCTCAAATTTTGACATTTTCTGTTAAACAATAATTATTATTTTCAAAATATTGAAAATAAATAGCTAGCTATATAAATTGTAGCCTATTTGTTATTTGTTATTCTGATGTATGAGCTATATTATTGTAAAGTTTCATTAATATCCATTCGGTAAATTCTGCGTGAAAGAGTAACAAACACACATACATCCATACAAACTTTCGCGTTAATAATATTAAGTAAGATTATTATCGAATAAAATAAAACAAAAGAAAACACATACATTATTTAATAATTTATTTTCATTACAGCATCTAACTAGACTAATTTATTATTATAACAGTTTTCATAATTTTTCGGGAAAATCGTGGCACAAGCGGGAATCTTGTGAATCTTCATCACACGGAGAAACCAAAACATATATTTTTTTTCATACTGAACACACAATTTGTTTTGCTTTTATCTTTTTTTTCGCTAACTAAAAGGTTAAAATTCATCCTAGTGATATTAACAGAAAAAATTCCATCTTTTGACTTGATTTACTCGAAAATGAAAGCTCAAATCAAAAAAGTAATACCACAAAACCCTTTCCAAATGTGATTTAAATTCAACAGTTTTCCGATTATACTATGAGTTTCCGGATGCCATGTATATAATATAAGTTCTTGTATAAAATACATTTCACTACATTCACACTTACTTATTTACAAGTTATGACTATAAAAATAATTAATAACTTAGAAAATAGAAAAAATATTAATCGAGGTGGTTAAGCACAGTCTTGAAAAGACCCGGATTAATTATACAATTAACACAAACACTGGCATACACTTTCACATGTATATCACTCCATAACTACAACATCTAACTAGACTAATTTAAATTCATATTCAAATTTTAAATGTGAGATGAAAATTTTCAATGATTTCGTTGATAGGTTTCGTTGAAAGATCTCACCATTTGTTAACCACTCGGGTTACGCTGTATTCGTCACGGTAGTGCTGTCTTCATCACAAAATTTTCTGTTGCCGTTGAGTCATGTTGTGCCATGTTTGTCACCAAACGACATGTCCTCAAGTCCCCGTAAAACTCGTTCTATCTAATTTTCTATTATGGTCAGATATGTGTCTTTCGTTGTAAAAGCAGTGTAACTCCATATTATTAAAATGCTATTTTGGTATCATATTTTAGTATATCTTTCAACATAAAAGTGAATCTATTCCAATAATTGCATTAAAATCCCATAGATGGCATTACTTGTTTATACAGGGAACTAAAACCTCTAATATATGACCAAATGTGATACCATTAAGTAGACGATAAACGCGAAGCTCACATTAAAAGATACTGTGTTATAAAGTATCTTTTCTACTGACACACTACGTTAATAAAAGATTTCTTCCTACGGCAGGAGAGGGGGTCAGTTGAATTCGGAAGCGGCCGAGGGAATATCATTTCGTTGTACTGGATATGTCAACTTGACGGCTGACAGCGTGGCTCTATGTATTCAAAATGACCCCCTCTCCTGTTTACGGCGGAGGTATTTTTAAAATATGGAGTTACCCACTTTTACAATGAACGACACACATAAATAGGATGTAAACAGTTTTAGACAGATAGAACACCAGGTTTTCTCTTTGCATTTAAAAGTTTACCTTGTGTACATTAAAAATTTGGAATTAAATTGAAAGCATTATGACAGCTTGCAACTCTGTGATGAATTTACCACAAAATTTGGTGTTGCCACTGAGTCACGTTGTGCTATGTTTGTCACCAGACGACAGGTCCTCGCGTCCCCATAAAACTCTTTCTATTTTATCTTCCATTATGGTCAGATATACGATATAAACAGTTTTAGAGAGAGAGAACAACAAGCTGTCTCTTTATGTATATAAAAGTTTACAATGTGTATATTAAAAAAAAATTATTGAATTGAAAGCATTGTGTCAGCTTGCATCAAATGTTAGTGCTGAATTTGTCACATAATTTGATGTTACCGATAAGTCACATTGTGCTACATTTGTCACAAAATCCTTCAGCCTCACAACATACCACATTTAGGAATGCCATATTCTCACTGGCTCCAGACTCTTGTGAGTGGTTGGGACTTTTGTGCTGTACTTACATAAAATATAAATTTTAAACTGCTGGTCTTCATCTTCTCCATAATTTTAAATTATACATTTTTTGCAAATTTCTGAGGAACGGAAATTGAAAAAAAAAATTTAATAAAGATTTTTAAGACTTGTTTAAATTAAGTATTATCAATAATTTCTTATAATTAACTAACTACAGAGTTATGATTACTAAAAATGACAATATTTAACCATTTCCTACATAACACCTCGGTACTTCTTCACAATAATAACTTTAGTATAAAATGTTTAAAAATAACAGATAAGTGTGGTATGAATTCAAAATGTTGTCAATATTTTAAACTATTTATTTTTCTTTATTTGCTCGCTAAAATGCATTGAAAATCAGAAAAAACACCTTAAACATATATTTTTTAATTACGGTAATTAATATTTTTTTCACAATAATTACTGTTGTCATAACATGTTATCATTAAATTTTGAGCATCCATTATTTTTTATTCGTTGTATTTTGTTAAAAAATTTTAGTGAAGTTATTGTTTAGTATCTTGATTTTATCCAGAAAAAGTGTTATTTTCCCTTTTTATATTTTTAACAAACACATCACATATATATCAAAAAAAAAAATTTGCATTCTTTGGACTACAATTATGGAATAAAAATTAAGTTTGCTACAAAATATAAAATATGGACCCTTCGTTTTATTTTTTTCCCGAATCACGAAATTAAATTTTTTTTAGCGAGCTAATAGTGAACACCAATTTCATATATTTTTACGTTTTCGAATAGCTACAGATCGTACGCAACTTTTGAGACCCCGGGAGTTAAAAAATAAGGCAATTTTTTTTCTCTCTATGGAGAGCGACCCACACTATTTTACATAATAGTCAAGTAAAGTTTTAAAAAAATAAAAATTGTATATATGGAAATTTTGTATTTATAATATTTTAAGCCAGACTTAAAACCTAAAAATACCTGCATTTTTACACACAAAAAGCTACAACATTTAAAAGAACCTTCTAACTAAGCTAATTTCAAATTCACTTTTTAAAACAGAGCAGTCTTTGCATACATATCCGAAACACTTCTTCGTCCAGTATTTTTTTATAACACTTAAATAATTGTTTAAATTTAGTCCATAAGATATGAAACTTTTACTGTCCATAAAACGGTGGATTCCTATTAAGGGTGTAGGTGGAAAGAGGTATTCCTTTGGATCCGTAGATTGGGTCCGGAGCATTTTCATAGTCCACGTCGTAATAAATACCGGATTGATTCTGAAAGATAAGAAAATATTCATTTTAGTTTTGTGTTACATCAAGACAGAATTTCGTACCTGCTGCGCCATTGTTAGACTTGTTATAACGGTGTGGAGATACAATGATACACTTTGCTTTTGAGATTACATTTATTTTTAATCGTGTACAATCACAGATCTATCTGTGAGCTGAGATGTGGAGTGAGATTGTACGAAATAAATCTCAGTATCATCCAAGCAGAATTTAGCTTAAGTTTTGGCGGTATTCACTCATTTTATTTAGTCAGTCCCTGGAGAAGAAGGTTAAATTCTCAGTCAAAAAAAAAAAGATTATTATAAAAGTTCACAGCAGTTTAGAGCCAGTTCCTCGATAGGAAGATTCCCTCCTCAGTCAAATCAAAAAAAATGTATTATAATAATAAAACTTTGTTTTTTAGAGGTAGATTTTTTAAGGCACAATACACCATTTTCTTAACCTTTAATTAGGCGAGTGGGGTCTCCGCGAGCCCAAGTGATCTTCAAGTGAGGTTATTTTTTTAGTTATTTACGCTAGCAAGCCGAACTTTCTGCTAGCTTCCTAGCTCGGTAGTTCCCTTCCGGCTTAGTGTCGCCCGCGAAGCGGAAGTGGTCAGACTTACTGTACGGCAGTGCTTGGTGTCATTGCGACTCCTCGCGACATCTGGTGTAGTTCAAATTTAGGTTAGTATATTCCCTAGTATGACCCTTTAACATCTAGCAGCGGCTTACAAACAAAAAAACGGGGAAGTTGCCACATCTGCCCACAAAATAGCGTAAGAAAAACGACTATAAATTGCTATTAACCACTGGAGCGACAGAACAATTAAAATATTTTTTCTCGAATTGCTAAAGGAAATTTTTCCACCCACATTAAAAAAATCATATCTCCGAATTTGAATATGAAGACATACAAACTGATTATAGTTCTATGTAGCCAATGAATTCCCCTATCTTTTGTCTATTATCACATATTTGTAGGATTTATAAAAAAAATATAATTAAATCTTTAACTTTAAAACAAACAATCTAGAGAACATATTTATTTTGTTATACATATTTTGAATGTACAATATATTATACAGTCGTCTTAATTAAAAAAAATAATAATAATAATTTGCCACATTTTGGCAACAATGCAATCCGAGGTTTTGGAAATAGTGTCATAATGTGGCAAAATATGCCCAATTTATCTGTGGTGACAACACAAAGAAAATTTGTGATAATTTTTAACTAATTTTGAACTTATGTAAATCTTTTTTTTTTACTGTTGTTAAAATATCTATAACGTTTTTTTTGCTATTTTCTAAAACTTAAATAGGTAGTAAGTAAATAAAGAATAATTAAAGATGGTTATTTATTTAAATATTTTGTATTTAATGCCAGTCATTTTGGGGTAACTGCCAACCCCGCACGACTAACAATGTAACTTTTTGGCACGCCTAATTAAAGGTAAACTGTTCATCACTTGAAACCATATCCAGAGGTGGTAAAGGAGCATAAAGACACAATACAACATAGAGACATTGTAATTACAATTATAATTAAACTTTCGCTTTTGCATACAAATAACGGATGACATAATATCTAACTACACCAGCACCAAAGGCTGGTTTGAGCGTTTCAGATTACATGACATTGATTCTTAACGGACATTGAATATAAGCAATCGTGTGAATACTTACAGCCATACTGTTGACGGTGTTGGAGCGCGACTTGGGGCGCGGCACGTGGAAGCCCCGAGCTCCGAGCAGGTCCGTCCTGTCGGGGGCCCGGCTGTCTGACTCTGAGCTGCTGGACTCGGCCTGCTGACTGTTTAGCCCTGAAACAATAACCATTAACGTGTAATGTTATTCTTGAGATATCGTCTCATTGCGGATTATCGTGATCCCTACTTCATTCAATAGCTCAATCATATACTCATCCGTTACAAATATGTTTAACTTTATGGGAGGTGTGGAATTGCACTATCCCGCCCACTTCCTGGAATAAAACATTAATATTATTAGCTATTAAGGAGGTCTTCGACCCTTTAGAAATAGCAGCGAGGGAAGTAGGACTGCGGATTAATGTTGACAAAACGAAAATGATGATACAGAGCAGAAACCCTTCACATAGAAGAAGAGGTAGTGCACAATTTAAAAACAACTACTCATACGAAGTGGTCGATCAATTCACCTACCTGGGCTCCAGTCTAACAGAGAACAATGAGGATCCAGCAGAAATCAGAAGGAGAATTATAGCAGCCAACAAAACATACTTCTCTTTGCTGCCAGTGTTTAAGTCACGTAGCGTCCACAGGAAAACGAAAGTAACCATATATAAGACCATTGTCAGAACAGTGAGGCACTGACATTGACGGATGGCTGAAATGTTGGATACTTTTGAAAGAAAAGTGTTAAGAAGAATATGTGGACTCGTGAAAGAGGGGGAACAGTGGCGCATCAGGCACAACAAAGAACTGTATGATATATATCAGGTCCCCAATATCTCAGCCCATACGAGACTCCTCAGGTTGAGATGGGCTGGACATGTACAGAGAATGCCGGACACACGCGTCCCAAAAAGAATTATGGCTGGACACCCAGGTGGAAAGAGAAAAGTGGTAAGACCCAGACTGAGGTGGGAAGACGACGTAAGAGGGGATGCAGCACAGCTTCTCCAGATAACAAACTGGAAGTGAGCCGCTGAGGACAGAAGGAGTTGGAGGTGAATGTTGCGGGAGGCCAAAGCTCGATATGGGCTGTAGCGCCATCGATGAAGAAGAAGAAGAAGAATTATTATTGCACGGTTGAATACTTACATGTCCCTGAAAGAGCGGAAAAAGCTGAATGCCCCAGGCCGGAGAGCGTATTTGCGCGGGAGGTCATAGTGGCACTTGTGTTCATCTTGCTCTGGTTGTTCAGGTGCATTGTGGAGCCGCCCATATGCAGGCCCAGTCTAAAACACAAATACCAAATATCAGAAAGACCATTCTTCTTGAAACATTGCCTTATTGCCCAAGATCCAATTGCACTGATGAACAAGGCTCCTCAACTCCTCGCGGTCCTGCGCTGTAATGAGATATGCAGACGTCTGTGATACTTGGTCACTCCATCACATCGGTGATCTTCCTCTGATTATCCTGCTTTATTGTGACATAAAATCTGGAACTACCGGCTTAAAATACTGTTAAAATTAGCAGATTCTGAGGAGCCAAATGCTCCGGTTACGCCAGGTATATTATTCTGCAATTATTGTTTTTCTTTAATCTATCTACTAACTATCTTACCAATAAACGTGCTTTAAGTTATGCACAACTAATAAACAACCATCTCAACGGTTGTTTATATTTAATAGGCGTGTTAGTGTGTTATTATTTAGAAATTGTTGAATTCCTAGTTTTTTTTTGGTATTCCCCAAGGATCTGCTTTGGGTCCTATGTAATTTGCAATTAATATAGGTATATATAGTAGGCTAGGCTTTGTCAAAAAAAGTTAACCCCTGTTAATATCATAATACCCCTAGGGATCGGGTCGGAGCCCTGAAACAGCAGTGTTGAAGAATCATCCCTATGCACGGTGCGAAGCACTGCAATTGCAGTGTCGACCTTATATATTCATTTTGTCTTCAGGTATTACCTTTACAATGTTAGTTAACCGCTTGGGCACATAATCTTGTTTTCACGACAATTTAACGTAGGTAGACATAGGAATGACGTATGCCCCGGACCTGAGTTATTAAAGATAAATATAAAAATGCCACTTTAACAAGTATGGTATTGTCTACGAGTTGGCTTTAACAAAAAAATATAAACATATATTTATTGAAATTTCTTACCGTCCCCTATGGATTAATATGCTATTAAGTGTGTTTTGAAGTAACAGTAAATTATAATTATTTATACATTCGACATGGAAAAAACAGTATTCCGTTAAGTCAAAATATCTCTAAAAATGACAATTAAGGACTAAACATTCTGGTTTAAGAGAAGGCTTTACTATATTTTATAGAATTTAATATCTAATTTAGAACTTTACATGTTTACAAGAGACCCAAGCTATTGCACAAATGAGAATAATATTGATCATTTGTTACCTTGGCCTAGGGACGGGCGGCAAAGTGCCAGCCGGCAGAGTCGGATAGGCGCCGTACATGGCCGACGGAGGCCTGGCTCCGGGGTGTCCGGGGAGGGGCTCGGGCTGCTGACAGATAGGTAACAACAATATTAAACATAATTCATTAAACAGACCAACCAACTAATAATCTAGGTAAGGCGTACCAATTAAACATTGTCCTCATGTTTCAACATTATTAATGATTTTTGTCGGTCTTTATGGAGCAAATCTTCATGGAGCAGCTCCCTGCCTGCGAATTTTGGCAACAGAATGAGGCTTTTATTGAGAAAATTTTTCAAACACAAAAAAAAAACGCTTTTAGAAACATTTAAGATCATTACTACGGACTTTATGATTAACAATTTAATCAGCTATCTGAATATGATGGGTTGTTGCACAGAATTTCAACAATTCATCAAATCTTAAAAGTTAAAATTCAAGTTCTATATTAGTTATATTCATGTTTTGTTATTATTTCATCTTGGGCCGGTTGTTTCACAGTTCTTGGGTAATAACAGAATGAACATGAAGTCCCAACTTTCACTGAATTTGAATATCAACTTAACCGCTTGGGCACATAAGCTTGTTTTCACTACAATTTAACGTAGGTAGACATTGGAATGCCCCGGACCTTAGTTATTAATACAAACTTAAAAAATGTAAACAAAATTTGGTCACCGCTGACTTTTTCAATTTTTTTTAACGCCCAAAACCTCACCCCGACCTAAATTTCCAATACGTAATGATTGTGTATATTTTTTGTTGAAAAAAAATCTCAAATATCACCAGAGACCAAAACTTCATTTTCATGTTTTACTCCAAATAGGGTCAGGAGTCACTGGTTAAAGTAAGTCTAGTACGTCCTTTAACACCGCGTATAATAAAAAGGAATTATAACCTCAAACCTCTTGTGTAAATGTAATATTTTAATAAATTTGTCCGAAATCTGCGTTACTGTGATGCCATAGTAACGAGAAGAAAAAATTACCAAAAAATCTACATTTAATTATCAAAGAGACATCTGAATTAAGTATTTAGATTAATACATTATCCAACATTTATCTTACCGCATAATGATTAGCTTGAGCCATTACGTCCGCCAGTTGAGCCCACCGCATTCTCTCCTCCAAGGAAACCTAACAATAATAAAAATAAGCATGTGAATAACAGTTTTTTTAACCTTCGTCTGGTGGCTTATTTTACAAAGCTATCATGCGGTATAGGTTCAATTGTACCTTCACACAGGTATATTGTATAAAAGACAACATGCATTCTAAAAAAAAAAATCTGATTTATTGTAAACCCTACTAAAACTAGTTTTAAGTTTGCTAGTGAATGACACGGATGTGTCGAAACTGGTAGCAGAAAATTTTTAATTTAAGTAACAAAAGTACATTAAAAGTAAAACTCTTCAAAACAAAATAATGATACTGTCGTTGAAAAAATTTTGTATTGTTTTCAGACGAAATCTATGAATGTACAAATGTACCTATACCATCATTATAGGTGTGAAAACAAATGATATTTTTAGAACAATATTTTTTACACTTTTATAAAAGTATCATAATTAAAAAAAAAAATTGTTTTAATTTCATAAGAAATCAATGAAGGTGCATTTGTACATATTCCACTTATCGTGGGTGTAAAAACAACTTGACCCTATTTCTCGGGAACTGTTAAAGATTTTTTTTTTCTTTTGATCTGCATGCTCTTACCCAAAAATAGAGAGATACCACAAAATTTCAGGCCTTTATGACTTCTACAAAAAAAGGAATCACAATTTGAAAATGCAAAAGTTTCAAGTGTACCCAAGTCGCCAGACAAAGGTTAAATACGTATACATAATATCTTTTTATGGATTATATTTCTGTACCCGAGAAGCATACGGATGCAAGTCCAAAATTTGAAGAAATGAGTTTTTGATGAAGATGTGTAGTAAATGATCATGTTCATCAGTGGCAGAAAGATGGAAGTCATATTTTGAAGAAATATAGGGTTTTTCAAAAATGTATAAGGATGCAACTACCATTATTCTTAGAAGCAGAAAGACTCAAGTCCATCCTTCTGCTTCTAATCTCCTTGTTTTTTATGGAACTAAACACAATAACCCCATCCATCACCAAACGACACCTGTGATATTTGTAATCATTATACAGGGAGGATAAAAATAAAATAAAACTCATTCCCAGAACCTCCTTTCTTTCCTTACTCTAAAAGACACTCCACACAGCATCCCCGAAGATGACATAGGCCCTAAGGGATTTTTTTTCTCAGGGCCTACTGTGTGGAGCTAATGTTAAAAAAGATCCACTGTACTTTTTTAACAAAATTTTAAGTCATAAGTGCCAGATTATCCTCTGTCAGATGACGAAGATAATGAAAATACCAATAATTCGTAATAATTATATAAAGAAAAAAACTGTAAAATGTTTTTTTTTTTACCTGTTATGTATTGTTATTATTTTACTTCCAAATTAAATTTTCAAACATAGATCTTTTAAAAATTCATCTCTTGTCATAACAAAATAGTCTACTTCATTTTGAAGCAGAAGGACTCAAGTCCATAGTGATTTATTTTAAACATTTATTTTCTCAATTTTTAAACAAAACTAATTGATTTAATAATTTAAAAAAATTTATCAATCAGCATGAATATCTACAGAAGTTATGAGACCATAATTACAGAAAAAAAAGGTTTTGACTCTCCTGAACATTTGGCTTTTTGGAGTTGCATCCGTATGCTTCTCAGGTACAGATTTATTCCTCTAATCTTATTATAATAATCAGTACGTTAATAACTAAGATAATATCCATACTCTTAGGTTAATAATCTGCATAATCTTTATGAGTGTAAGCCGTGTGAGAATTATTTTGCCTTGAAAAATAATATATGGGAAACGTACTTGATAGGGTGGATGTCCCATGTTTGGAGCCTTGACTCCTCCGGTCATGTAGCCGAATACTGGTGAACCCATCCCGGCAGCACTCTTCTGCTCTCTATTCCATCGGCGACTGAAATTGCATACAATATACATTTAATATCTCCATAATGCCTACCTCATTGAAACAAACCATAGAAAATATAACTAAAATCTAATAAGAGATTTCAGTCTGGATCCCAACAGAAGGTACACAATATTTTTCAGAAATTATTATTATTATTAACATTAAACTATAGACGACCATCCGTGGTCGAGTGGTAAGACACTTGACTCCCATTCGGAAGGTCGCGGGTTCGAACCCGGCGTGCGCAAATAAATTTTATTTGATTAATTTGTGTTATTTCACAATTAATTAATAAATATAATATATGTTATATTTGCGGCACGTTCCAGAGTGGAAGATACTCTCAGTATCGCCCTGGTATAAGACCACCATTCAGAATTGAAATGTTGCTTAATAATGGCTTTAGCCGTGTTTAGTGACTAGATCTGAATAGCCAGGTACTTTCCCACCTTGCTCTTCCCCATCTCCTTCCCTTCCCCACTTACCTTCAGCCTCACAACATACTCCAATTGGGGATGCCATAGTCTCACTGGCTCCAGAAGGGAGCAGTTGGGACTCTTGTGAGGTCTCTCTATAAAAAAAAAAAATCTACTATTTGGGAGGCGGGAATGAGTTTCGCTACCCTGTATGTGTATGTATTGAATAAGGTCCAGATTGAGGGGTGTCCGGATTCATCGGGTGAGGTTTGCACCAGCCCGGAAACGAGCATTACATGTTGACATGTTTACTTATGCAATTGTGTTTGGTTAAAAAAGAAATTGAGAAAAGAGAAAAGAATCGGCGTTTAACGGGGACCTTTAAAATGTCAAAAAAAAAAACAAAATGGCGCTGCATAGCCATTTGGTGTCTTGGTCACAACATGTGATTTTCTACGAAACAACTGGACTTGAACATTAGTTTTATTTGAAAAAGTTCATTTTGTTAAAAACAGTCTCTAAAACAAACTTAAATTCTGTTAGCGAAATTTGAATAACATACCTCCACATGACCAGGCAGGCCAGCGTGATCAGGATGACGAGCAGTGCGGCCAGACTTGCTCCCACGGCGACACCAACTACTTCCCCGTCAACTTCGCACTGCGACCCATAGTAGGCTCCCGTGCAACTGTGCAACACACACAACATATCCACGTTAATTGTGAGAATATTATATTATATATCACAATGACATTACAAAGTATAGACATTTTTTGTTCAATTTCAAAAAAAATTTCGTTATATTTTATATATTTATTAAATAATGTCTATCTTTGCCATTCATGAACAGTGTTTAAATTAAAAATTTACTAGAAACGTAAGAGTGTTTGTTACTTGCCAAATTTTCTATTATATTTTTTTTTATTGATAAACTAATTTTTATTATATTTTTTTTTATTGATAAACTAATGTTTAAAACAAGATTTTTTTTATGCATAGCATAAAGGGTAACAATTATTATAAGCAATAATTATTAGCCTGAAACACTCATCCATATTGAAAAAATCTTCCGAGAAAAGATACATATCACCGACGGGACACGAACCCACACCCCTTTGATTGCCGGTCAAGAGCTCTATCATTAAGCTACAACCTCTTATCTTATACCCGCCAAATGATTCAATACATACGTAGTGTTTCATTCAACAATTACCGCTTATTACATTTTTTTCACCTGCAAACAACCGAGTGCGGGTTCGAGTCCCGTCAGCGGCATGTATCTTTTCTCGGAAGATTTTTTCAATATGGATGAGTGTTTCAGGCTAATAATTAACTATTACTTATTGATAACCTTATCTATTGTATTTATGAGGCCATAACGGGTCTACATTTAGTAATGCCATTGATATAACAGCTTTAAATCTCATTATTTTTTATGTAGCGAGAACCCGTCTCTTTTAACTTACGAGCAGACAGGCTGGCCGCCCCTGTAGGAGCAGGTGCCCCTGTTGCTGCAGTGCGAGGGAGGACACGTGTGACAGTTCCTGCCCGCCCGGTTGACTTGGTCGGACCAGGCGTCGCGGGCCTCTTCGGGACAGGCGCATCTAAAATACAAAAGCAATAATTAAGATGGTACACTTAAACTCATACCAAACTGACAAAAGAGTTTTGAAAAATATGTAAATTAACACATTTCTTTTGACAGTGCATGTATTGAGGTCACTATTATTATTGTGTTAAGTTTACAGTGTATGCATGTAGCATTTTAAGCCATCAAATAAGTGATTATATTAAATATTACGATCACTAATTTCTCCACCAACCCAAGAAATCATTATTATTACAATTTTGTCTAACAGTGGTAACATATTTGTTAACGTTAATGGACGTCAGCTCAGAAGACAATAAAGGGATGAATAATTAATGTTATTACTACATAAACAACGTCGTTTGTCAACAGTGCATATTCAACGTTACAAGGTTATGAACAACAGAAGTATGTAGATAAATATGTGATCTCTTAACCCACCGGTAGTGCTAGCATGGTCGATCGATATGAAGTTACCTACCGATTGTCGGTAACTTCTCATCGTTCCCTAGGACAACTGCAGATCGCAAACGTACAAACGACAGTTGATATCGAATATATTAAGGACACTTAGTCATTGTGAACTGTAACTTATTCGTTAGCGATCTGCAGTTGTCCGAGGGAACGATGAGAAGTTACCAACAATCGGTAGGTAACTTCATATCGATCGACCGAGCTAGCACCTCAGGCTTCGGGCCTAGCTTTCCAGAAGATATAAATATTTCCCCTCTGCAATAAAATCCAAATAAATGGAATATTTCTAAATGCATATGAAAACTAAAAACTGTTCTGAAAAGTGATGAAATATGCTTTCAAATTGTATAATTCGAAATAAACATATAATATTTGAAATATAATGTTTTTTAATGCAGACATAAAAAATTAAAAATACATTTTGTCTAATTAAAATTACTGATAATAAAAAAAAATAAAAACACAAATATTTTATTAAACAAATGTAATAAACGTTATTATCAACTCACTTTTTTGTCATTTCATGTTTTCACTTTTTTCAATAATTAAAAAAAAAAAAAAAATCAAATTGCAGTTGGAAACTTTGTGGGGTGGTGTTTTCTCTTTTTAACACCGTTTAGATCATATTCCTAACCATGATAGTAAGGGAGACACAACGATTTCTATGAGAGCTGTACGAGTTGTTCCGAAAAGCAAACCAATTAGCCTTAGGTGTTAACACTTTGAGAATATTCAACCTAAACTTTATCATGGAACAATCGTCTTTGCACCAATTAAACCAAAAGAGGTCTCACACCTCACACATTATCTAAAACGGAAACTAATCTTAGATATGAGATTCTATAGATTTAGATACTCACTTGAATGATCCCCATACATTGGTGCAGGAGGCCAATTCGTGGCAATCGTTCAGTTCCGGTGAAGAACATTCATCCAAATCTGCAAAAGAAAACGACACTTTTTAATACCACTAATTACATCAATCTTTAGAAATTTCGCTTTAAAAGTACAATTATCCAATTATTTATTTTATTTTAAATGCACATTTACAGTTAACATAACCAATAATAAATATGCATTATATTTAACAATAGAAATAATAACATTTTTAAGTTGAATATTTAGTTTAATCAATATCTATGTCAGGGGACAAGTAATTTAGTAAATGAATCATTTGTCCGAGCGGCATTACGGATGGTAGGTTAGTCCTGCATATCGGAACAACCAAAGTTCTGTGCCTGCATGCTCTTGAGGAGTTGTTGGGAACATAAAAAAATACAGATATTAATTACCGTTCAGAAGGTTAAATGAATAGCAGACTCCCTTCTATCGGCGAAGCTATTAATACCAGGCATTCCGGACAGAAAGGCTGATGGTATAACCAGGGATAATATCCGAAGACTCTAAGATATAAATATCTCAGAAACTTCTTCTATACTTTCTCTACCATTAGAGAGTAAGTTAAATCCACTGGTCCCCATATTATTGACTCACTACTTTCCAAAATGTTACGTACTAAACTATAATATAGCACACGAATTGCGGCTGAGCTGCAAAAATGTATGTAGCTGCTTAGCACAAATCCTAGCATTCATAAACCTTCATTGCATATCGTTTCTATGTGGACATGAAATGTTAGGTGCGTATCAAACGTGATTCCCAAATCTCTCGAAATATCAATGTGCGAGATGACTAACTAAAAAATTTGTAGTAATAGTAAATCGTTTTGTTTGCCTTGGTGTAGCACATAATGGAACATTTCTTACAATTAAATCTTAATTTATAGGTGTGACTTCATTCGAAGATAGAGTTTATATCGCTTTGTATTATGCTCTATACGTCTGCAAAACCTTGGCTCCTCCACCAGAATTCAAAGTAACCAATTATCTTCATTTAAAGAGACAACCAAGTACAAATAAGACAGCATAATAGAGGGCATGCTAATAAACACTCTCCTACTGTGCAGCAATAACAAGTGGTAGTTAGTGTTTTATTTACCTTGTAATGGTGAAACGCTTCCTCTCGGTTGGTCGACCCAGAGAGCGGACTGTCCTACATTGTTGGATCTCCTCTGAATGACACCCAGCAGATGTCTGGTGATGTCTGCTCCAGCCTTGGCTTCTCCAGCTGTTTGCGAAGCCACTTCCTCCAACTGCAAAAACAAGTCGAATTCTTTTTACAAAAACAACAAAAATTTGACACTCTGCGTTTGCGTACAAGATGAAGACAACAAGAAGAAAATCTAAACTGAATTTTTATTGCGTACACGAGACGGAAGGGTTAACACAAAAAGAAATTACAAAGAATTAATTAGTATTCAACATTATGTAGACATAAAACAAGAAGTATGTAAAACAACAACAAAAAACCAAGATACTTTTTTGGGTTAAGTATAGTCAAGTTATAACAAATTCAAGAAATGTTGTAATATTCTGGGGACTATCGCTAGAAATGTCAGAAATTTTTCCACTATGGTGGAGGTTATATAGTCGACCCATTCGCACGAAAAGTTGAGAGATGGTTAAGTTGGTTCACTGGAAATGAAAATGAAAAGTTTCAGGGTTTTTTATTTAAAAGTTCTTGTGAAGTTGTCGGGAACATAAAACAAAATTTTTTGTATAATATCGGAAATACAAATATGTATTACCTCTCAGAAAGTTATAGGGTAGACATTGATTTTTTTTAACGTTATCTCCACACAAGAGGCTTTGAAGAAAAAAATTCCTTCACAGCATGTGTTATCTTTGGGGGTGCTGTGAGGAGCGTATTTTTAGGGATAGAAAGGAGACGAAGTTCTGGGAAAGAAAAAAGAGGTAATGTGTTCAGGAGTGACAATGACGAAAGTAAAAACATTTTGGCCCCAACTTAACTATCCACAAAGCGTGCGAACATTTTCGTCGGAGGAGACGTCGCTTTACAGTTGCTAAGCAGTGTGGGCGTCATGATTAGGTTGTTATTAATTAAGACAATATCGGCTACATTCGATAACAAGGAAGACAAAAGGGTCTTTTCGATATTGATTTAGTGTTTTGTTTCATCTTTGCAAAATCCAAGAAAAGTGAAATTGTTGCAACTTACCAAAACAGTGACATTGACGAATACGCCAGTCTCTCCTTTGAGTCCCTTGTAGATAGAGTTGACGGACCCACTCACAAACTCGTCCGAGTAGGGAGTCATGGAGAACGCCGAATCAACCTGGAATTATGTTAATATAATAAGCCAAAGTAGCCAAGTAAACCAATTTAAATTAGCTGAATATCTTCCGTTATTTGTTTTTGGGGTGTTATGCCGTGTTGCGCTACCTCCTTCTTTAGCCGACGTTTCGGACAGCGTTTCAGTGTTCATCAGATCGTCGGATCTGCCGGATCTGTCCTGATGATGGACACTGCAACGCTGTCCGAAACGTCGGCTAAAGAAGGAGGTAGCGCAACACGGCATAACACCCCAAAAACAAACAACGAAAATGCTTTTGGCCGTGAAAATCTAAAAACGTATCTAGCTTAATATCTTTGAAAAAGAATCTTAGGCAACCTTTTTTACCTGCCAGCCTACTGACTGTCCAGTTGAATAGTCCGATATCTTGAAAAACTAAGTTTTGCGATAATGAGGAATAACTATCAATCAAACATTGTATTTTATATATTAAATGTTATAAAACAACACCAGGAGGCATTAAAAATCTGGTACATTGGTATGACATTTTGCAATATCCTACGAGTGACCAATAAACAGCAACATTTTGTTTAATTCACTACAAGTTTTTTTGCATTATAATCTGAGTATGGTACCAGATACGTAGATGGTACACCTTTGCATATACGTAACTGCATTATCAACTCAAATTTCGATTTTTCTGAGATTTTTGAGTAATCCGCTGGACGATCAATCTATTTTGGTATAATACTTACAGCTCTGACGGCCTCGTAACTCAATTGTTGGTAGGGCTCTGATTCTCTGTCGTTCAGTTTATTGTCCCAAGTTACCTGAAACGTAAAAACAATTGAAAATGTTTAAATAATCTATTTACAGTGTTAACTTGCGATTTTCATGATAAAATTCCTGCACACACTTTTTTGACTGAAAAGAAAATTTCACATTTTCTAGATCTCTTCTGATTTTCCTGTATACACCATACTTCAATCATTTCTGCGACACATTACTCTAACCTCCCTTTTCCTACCACCAATTTTACTTTCTTAACCTCAATTTTACTGATCTTCCTTGTCAAAACCAACTCATTTAGTATAAATTTTAATACATTTGTACAAAATAAGGGTAGTCCCACAAAGCTGTCATATGGCAGCTTGTCTGTAGGTTCTACAATGTATCACTCTTAATATTATACATAAGGAAATATTTGTTAATACATATATAGTTTTAAGGAAACATTAGGATAGATCACATAATAATATTAGATTACATATTTGAATTACATCCATTATTTGAATTTCTAGTCCATTTTTTAGATATTTAAAGGAGGTCGCTCACATAATACAATACAATACGCTTTTTTCCTTCAGGGCTTATCTCCTCTTTGGATTGATTCTGTGCGGAGGTTCTTTTTTAAGTAAAGGAAAAGAAAACCAAGAAAGCTCGTCGCCCGAGTGCTTAATATTTTCAATCTCCACTTTAAAAATAAAAATCAAGTTTCAAAAATGATAATTAATCACTTTACCAAGAATTTAAACTAGTCAGACCTTTGCCTTTAAGGAAATAGTTTCACCTTAAACACCTATCATAATGTTTCATTGAAATAATGAAAAAAACACCTTTTGTAAAATTAGCTAATGGTCATTTAGGCAATTATGCACTCGGGCGACGAGGTGGAAAGTAATAAGGTATGAGGAGTGGGAAGGAATCAGGGTTCAGTCTATCCAGGAGTGATGGACTTTTGAATCCATCCGTTTGAGGTGCAAGGCAATGGGTCGAGAGTTTGGTTGGAGAGATCAAAGGATCTTCCTCACCCAGTTACAGTTTTCACCTCATTCCAATGAACCCAGACTAATGCTAATTCGTTCTAACGTAGCTTGCCACTTGGGGTAACCAATGTAAGAGGTGTTGGTTATCCAATGAATGAAACCCGTACGCGCCTTCCTGAAATCAAATATCATCAGACGTTTAGTGTGAAGAAGTTGTATGTACCAACCTTTCTGTCATACATTCTGTCCACGCGGAGAGAAAAGACCATGGCTGACACCTTCCTGCACGGGTCCCGGTGGTTTCTCCGGGCAAAACCAGGTCGGCAATGGCAGCTTGAAATACCTGCAAACAGATATAGCGTTAAGTGTTGTTGTTAGATGGTGCCGAATCGATATCGGTGATAATAAAGGCGATGCACCGCGTCATCTAATATTCTAAAATAGGCCGCTAACAATAACCCTCCTAATGTAGATAGCGATAAGGTTTAAATTATTATATTTTGATTCATGCAAGAAAAAAACATATCCAGAAATATTTTTCTTAATTTTATTTTACGAAGTTCAGGCACAAATATTTAAATAACTTAATTTTCCACCTTGTAAAATAAAACCATAATCGAAAAGGATTATGTAAGTAGGAGATTTTGCACTTTAAAGCAGTTTCCATTGGCACAATGATTTATTTTTTTCTGGGCTTTGAATAAGAAATTATAGTGAATTGATGAGTACATTTGAAATGATTTGTAAACTTACCAATGTCAGTTTTGCATCTTTCATTTTGTGTTTGATCACAAGTGGAGTCGTCTCCCACGATGCAGGTGTCGATCCTGAAAATAAATAGAAAGCGGGGCTCCTCAAAATTAATACATTTGCGTAAATACTAATCGAAAGGGTTACAAAAAATATCAAAGAGTGCTAGGCTGTTCTAATTTCCGGTGGGGAAGTTAGAGAGAAGTAAAGCACGGACATAGCCCCATAATTAAAAAAAATGTTAAACCTAGCATTTATGAACAAAGAAACAACTTAAAATTACTGTATGGGTGTGAGGGCCTACTTCCAATTAAAGGGCTTCTCTGGTACATTATAATAATGGACAATTTGGGAGAAAGCGCGTATAAAAAGTTATTGGTGCATAGTCACACAACAAGATTTACCGAAAACGAAGGCTTAAAAATACCACGAATATCAAATAAGTATAGTAGCAGAACGCTCGAATATATGATACCTTGGATTTATAACATATTTCATAAAAACATTAAATTAAAAAATAATGAGAAACCCTGCCCTAAACCGCCAAAAAAGTGGCTAATAAACGAACACTAATGGCTAATGACCAACACATTTATCTATCCTAAATCTTATATTAGGTATAAATAATATTGTAACTTAAGCTAATTTGTATTATGTAATCATATTAAATGGTAGAACCTACACACAAGCTGATCTGTCACAGCATTGTCGGACTACCCATATTTTATATTGTATTAGATGTAATTATATTCAAATTTATAAATAAAAAATAATTTAAAAACTTAGAAATTGAGGATTCCATGTCTAATCGGACTATGAGATCTCAGCTTCTGAATTCCCATAATAAATTTATTCAGACACGATACTTCCTCACATGATAATTCATCACATCATAACTCACATTAACCTAACCTAACCTAACCTAACCTTACCTTACCTAACCAAACCTAACCTAACCTAAGGTTAAAAACCCCAATTATGAGTTTTCGACGCTTCGAGACATGATGAATTATCATGTGAGGAATTAACATCCAATGCAAAGTTTGTACTCAATATTCATACACTTAAAAAGTTTCCACTGAACATTCTGGTCACCGAAATTGAGATAGTCGCTGTGTTTCGTCCCCTACAGGAACATCTCTAGCATGAAGGGCGAAAAAATACATGAACGATGAACAACAACCATTATATTGTAGTAGTTTGACAATGGTCGTTAAAGGTTTTTTACCGCTTTTTACTTAACTAGAAAACTTTAGATATAGGAAGGAAAATTCGTTAAAAATTCGATCCGTTTGTTATTTAATAGTTAATTACCTGACAGGGGGCTGTTGCGTAGTCCTCCTGGGAGGAGTGGGTCTGTGAGGAGCAGCGGGAACTGGAGCGGCCTCAATCTCTGGCACTGCGTAGCCTGTACCCGTGACAGCTGTAAAGTTAATAAAAATAAATAAAAATACCAATTTTTAATATTTGTTACGAAATTCACCATATAGAGTAATCTTAGAAAGCTTACACGTCAGATAAGAAAGTAAGTAGATGCATAGTCACAGACAGGACAGGGAAAGAAAGGAAAATTGAGGTGGGGAGAGAAGGAACGTCAAAGCTGATGGGAAAAGAGAGTTCTTCGTAAATTTTCCCTTAGCGGTGGCATTTGAGAGAGCCTTCTCTACATCAGGGAATTGGCACCTCCGTTCAAAGTCGTGCTTTTAATTTTTAATAATAATTCAGGGAGTGATACTTTAAGTATTCAAAGGTTCTCTCAACATTTGAGCTAATTGAGAGGAGATTATTCGAAAGATAGTGAAAAAATCCAGATTTTTTTTTTAAATTTTTTTTAAAGAAAGTCAAACATTCCCGGGTTACGAACAACCCGACAACATTTGAAAATCTCCTACTATCACCACACTAAGCGGAAGATGTTGCTTGTGTTGTGATGGAGGACTTAGCCAGCCGAGAAATCGAACACGGAACTCCTGGGTGGGACCCAAGCGCGATGCCCACTCAACCACTGACCGGGCGTCCCCGTGACCTACCGATACTCGTATGTTCTTCCAAAGAAGCAAAGCTAACAGTCATCAATTAATATATAAATTTAAATTTAAGTGCTGGTACCTACTCTGATGTATGGCAGTGAGACATGGAAATGGCAGAGGAGTAATGAAATTAGGCTGAATGCTGTATAAATTTGAAACTTGATGTGTATGTGTGGTAAAACTATATATATATATTGTGTGAGAAATGGGAGGATTTGCAAAAGAATGCAAGACTGATGATTAAGAAAGTGATGCTTAGATGGTTTGAGCATTTAGAGTGAATGAATGAAGAAAGGAGTGTGAAGAAATGTCAATGAAGCTTCATCGACAGTCATCCAGAGGTAGACCAAAGAACTCCTGGATGACTCAATGCTCCAAAATCCTACAGAGAAACGGCCTCGATGAAAGCGATACTCAGAACCGAAGAAGCTACAACCTGAGAACGAGAAGAGCCAACCCCAACAGCCTACCTAGGCAATGAGTTAGGACAGTGCGAGGAAGAAGAAGAATAATGAAGAAAGGAGTGCAAGGATAATATATTTATTTATTTTTTATTTATTTATTAAAGAATTTTATACATAGTGTACATATTGTGTTATTTCGCCCATATATATATATGATGCGAATGTGAATGATAGAAAAAAATGGGACGCCCGAGGAAGACATGGCGCAATCAAGTGAACTAGATATTTGAGTCGGGCCATGTCTTACGTCAGAATAGCTGAAGGGAATGCTTGAGACAATGTACGAATATGAACGAAGCAAGGAGTTTGGGCAAAGACTGACTTGTTTGAAGGTTTCCTCTCTGCCTGCCCCTGCAAGGAAACGGCATGATGGTTAGTTAGTTAGTTAGCTTTTATTGTATAATTTACCTGCAGTAGGTTTAATCACGCTGCTGGGCCTGTACTGCGTTGAGGTTGCCTCCCCATCTCCCAACAGGTTGAGGTAAGTCCTCTTGCCGTCGATGGATACGAACCCCTGGTCACCCGAAGCGGAAACGATGATATCTCCAGGCTGACCGGTCAGCGGGTTCACATTCTCGATATGGACTGCAAAACAAAATACAATTCAATGGTTGGAGTTAGGTTAGATTAGGTTAGAATAGGTTAGGTTGCCGCAAGGTTCTATCGTGAGTCTGTCTGTCTTTTAAATTATCCATTTGAGAGTTTAGAGCTACATAAAATATAATTGTCTCAAATTACATCCAACAGATTTCTTAAAAGACTAATCGATAATTAAATTTTTTTTTTTTTTTAGTTTTCTTAATTCATTTAAATGTTTGTTGGATTTTTCGATCACCATGGCCGTGTCGTGGGATTAGGCAATCCGAAGGTCATAGATTCGAATCCCAACATGTTTAAATAAATTTAATTTGATCAATTTGAGTTATTTTGCAATTTATTCACTTAAAATAATATATATAGTAGATTTGCGGCCCGTTCCAGAGTGGAAGACACTTTCAGAATCGTCCTGGTGTAAGACCAGCATTCAGAATTAAGCGTTGCTTGAAATCGCTTTAGCCATGTTCGTTGACCAGGTCTTAATAGCCAGGTACATCCCCATCTTCCTCTTTCGCATCTCCTTCCCCTTCCCGCTATCTTTAGCATCAGAAGATTTCTGATTACAGGATCCCCGGAGAGGGCATAGACCATAGGAAATGATTTTCAATTAATTAACTCCACACAGGAGGCCTTAAGCAAAACAATTTCCCTGGGGCCCTATGTCATATTTGGGGATGCTGTGAGGCAGGTCTTCTAGGGAAAGGAAGGAGAAGAAGTTCTGGGAGGGAAAAAGGTATGAGGGAGGAGTATATATATATAGAGAAAAAGGTATAAGAATGAGCGGTAGGTAGGAATCTAGGAATCAATGCGTCCAGGCGATAGGTCGAGAGATTCCAGTTGGAGAGATAAAAAGATTTCCCTCAATCAGTCTCTCCCGATCACTTGGGATGGCCTATGACAGGGGTTTTGGTTATCTAATAAATAAGTGGCGGTATCTACCAAATTAAAGGATTCCCAAGATAATGTTAAAAAACCATCATACTAGGCTCATACGGTATCATGGTAGTCTGTAGGAAATGTGGTCTGAAAGAGTGTGTAACGTATAAATAATAATTGATTATGGTGGCGGCGGCGGTAGCCTGGTTTAAACTTGGTTTTTCATAAAGAGCGATATACTCGAAGCAGGGTTCCTAAATTTTAACCGTGCAGTTGCTAGGGTAATAATACTATATGATTTTAAAGTAGTGATTTGAAATCTCCCTTTCAGTTTTAACAGAAACATACCCCACAATTACTTGAGTTTGTCTCACATGCCAAAAACCTATAGTCCTGAGAATGTCAGATAATTAAAAAAAAAAAAAAATACCAGTAGCAGATCCTCCGCCGCCTCCCGGTCCCTGTATGGCAGACACCGTCACATCGAATATCTCCCCCTTGCCGGGCATGGGGCGGGGCTGAGGGCGGGACTGCTGAGGGCGGGGGCGGTAGGCCGGGTGGTTGGCCGAGGTGCCGTTGGGACGGCTCCCTGGCCCCCCGCCACCGGGGCGGAACTCCAGATCATCCAGCACAATGCCAGGCCGGGGGCGATAGGAATGCGGTGCGCCTGGTTTGCCAGCTGGAATAAAACACAACAAAAGATTAGAACATCATTGTATATTTTTAGATGGAGTATATATAGCATTTGAGATAATCCTAACTAACTAACTAACCAACACGTCATTTCTCCGCAGGGGTAGGCAGAGAGGACAGACAAACAACTTGGTCTTGACACACACTCTTGGCTTCAATCACATCCATACTCTTCTATTATTCCGACTCTTGACATGGCCTGACTCAAATATCTGGTTCACTTGATCCATGTCTTACTGGGGCGTCCCGACGCCTTCTACCATTTGCATTTGCGTCATATTATGTTCTGCATACGCTCCTTTCTTCGTCCATTCGCTCTACATGTACTCCTAAATAGACTAAAAGGTCTAGCACATATCGATAACTTTAACTAAAATAACAATACACAACGGCTTTATACCGTTTTCAGCCACACTGTTGATAGCCAGACCGATGTTGACAGGGAATAAATAAGAAATCTATCTAAAAATTAAAAATACTAATAAAAGGACAATTTTGAATTGAAATACTGGCTTTAATATATAAATTGGGATTTTTTTGAGACTAAATTGGCAATTTTTTTAGACTAAATTGGCCTTTTTTGAGACTAAACGGGAATTAATTAGTTAGTGAGGTATTTTGTCGTAGGTATTTGAAACACTAATGCCGTTCTTCCACGTAGCTATTCACAAGCACGCTACCGCTACCTGTCAAACAAATTTGCTAGTGTAGCACCTAGCGGCGTTTTCAAACACTAATAATAGTATGGAAAACACAGACGAGCGGCGATCGCGTCGCTTGAAGGTAGCTCCATGGAAGAACGGCGTTTGTTGTTCCAAGATTGAACTGATAGATAAATTGATGGAATAAATTGATAAATGGAATAAGTTTATGAATCGCATATACGATTTCTTTCAATTCTAGGAGCTTCGTTAGTTATTAATCAGCCAGTTATTTTGCATAACAAATGACATTATTCAAAATCATTTGTACATTGACAGCTTAACTGACACTCGGCAGTCCGCGCTAATTTATTAACCATCGGTCGGAATATCTATTATCAATTTGACCAAGCTCGAAAATATTGATAACTGACCATAGATGACTATTTAGTCAATATCTTATTGATAAAGGGTTTTATTCAACCAGTCAACTACTCAATATGGACAGTGTTAGGAAAGTGGTAGGAAATCAAAAGTGACACTGCCACCTCAGAAGACACATGCAGCTGTTTGGAGTGGAAAACACCAATAGATGCAGGAAATGTGAAGAGTATGGAAAACTCCAATTCATATGGTGCCAATGTCCCGCCCTGATAGGACAAAGTCTCAGATACCGAGGAAGATACACTGTGGAACCAGGACACATTACAAATTAAGCCAAGCTGAAAATCCCTATAAACTGTCAGACTACAAATTAATTTGACTTTTATTGAGTCCTAGCAGATTAGCAGCGTTCACCAGGCTATTTCTATGCAATGTTTGGATATTGAAATACGCAAAACCAAATTCCTTATTTTCAATATTTTTTCATTACCAGTACCAATGAATCTGGATATAATGTATATTTCTCTTAATTATTACTCACTTGTTGCTGGTGGTATTGAAGAGCTCTTAGTCGGAGTAACAGAGATCACACTCGTACTAGAACTGGTTGAAGAGTTGGCACTGGAGACAGTAACACTTGGCAGTTGCTCCGTTGGAGTAGATGAAGTAACCGGCTTGGACGAACTGTTCACCGCAGAACTTGAGAAATCCACTTTAGATGACTCTAGAATTGGAGTATGCTGGAATTCTTGGCTATTGTTATTTACGTCTTTAATTGCGTCTTCTGCACTCAATCTTATGGTGTTCTTAATGCTCTGTTCTGCTTCTTTTACTTTGTCTTCCTGCTTTTTGTTGCTAGGTTTTTCTTTTTCCACTTTGATCATGGTCTGTTTCTTTTTGTCTGAGATCTCTCCGTCTTTCATGACTTGCTGTTTTGTTGGTTCTACAACTACTGCGGATGCTTCTGACGTTGTTTGAACGTCTTTTTCTTCAATGTTCACAATGTTTGAAGGAGTAGGGAAATCTGTGGAAGCTGGAGGATCCCTATCTCTGACAAAGCTTATATCTTCTTCGTCAGCTGTTTCATATTCGGTTTCTTTGTGTGTAAAAGTGTCGTTGATCGTTGCATTATCGTCGTCTTTGTGTTCTGTATTTCCCATAGAAAACTTATCATCATCATTTGGCTGCAAATGTTCGTTTTCTTTTTCGTTCTCCTGCGGCTGCGTTATTTCTGGTTTGGTATAAACTTCGTGATAAGGTTTTGGTTTCAGTACTGGCTCTTCCATTGAAGCAGAAGTGGCACTCTCTTCAGAATTCATGTAAATTTGTGGTGGTGGTTCCATATTGTTTGTCGGTTGAGGGTTGTACATTGGTAGATTAGGATTTGGCCTTCTATTCGGCATCTGAGGTCTCGGTCGAGGTCTCTGCCACGGTGGAATATTCTGGGGCCTTCCATTATTGATAAATCCATTATTATTGTTTGGCCTGTAGTTTTGGTTATTATTATTCATAACTGGCACAATTTGCTCCGGTAATGGAATTCCGTTCAGGAACGGTCTGATTGGTGGCATCTCTGGACTTTTAGGTGGGGGTCTATCAAATGGATACGGTGGAGGTATTTTTGTAGATGTTTGTGGGGGAACTGGCGGCATCATCTGTCCCGGTCCAGCATTTCCAGGAGTATCAAAATCTGGTGGCAGAGGAGGCACATCAGAGATCCTTGGGGGACCCCTGTTGTTGATTCTCGTGTTTGGTGGTCTTCCCGGTCTTGAATTTGCAGGCTGATTGTTGGCTTGTACATTAACGTTTCCGTTTAATAATTTGACAATACCCGTGATGATATCTTGAATGTCTGGATTAGCCTGTCTTCCGACTGAATCAAATCTAACGGAGGAGGCAAAATCCCTCTGAGCATTCGTGGTGGGTTGGGGCCCCTTGGGAGACAGAGCTCTGCCCTTCGGGACCCCTTTGGCTTCCCCCTGGTGCTGGTTATCCTTCCTCGTCTCCATGATAGAAGACACCATCGCGTGGACCCCAGTAGCCTGGGGCTGCGTTTTCGTCGGCATGATTTGATCGTAATACCTGGGGCCTTGATGGACCTCTACGTCATTGGTCTCAAAAGATTCTTCTACATTTTTAGAAGAGCCTAAATGATCATTGTATGTGTTTTTAGATCTTCTCTGAACATTGTGCATGATGGGATCTGCTGATCGCACCACTATAACATGAGGAGGGTCATTTCCATTCTCTGAAGGATCTTTCTGAATTTCTTCCTTAACCCCACTATTTTCATTATAATCTCCACTATATTCAGTGTTCAGACTTGGTTCTTCGATGTATTTTGTATTTAAGTTAGGTTCTTCGCCGTAGTGGTTTGAGAGAACCGCGATAGAAGGCAACAGGTTGATGACTTCACTAGTTTCCAGTATTAAGGAATCCTGATCCAACTGAGGGTTATACGCAGAGTTTGGTGATATAAGAGACACGTGAGGATCGTCGAACGCTGAAACAAAGAGAAAGAAAACATTAGTAGATATATAATTATGTTGTTGTACGGAAAAAAATAATCGGAGCTGATCGACACTATGTGTCAATGAATCTTTCAAAGAAAGTGTTTTTGGATTTAACTAGTCCAGTTGAATAGAAAGATAGTTTAGTGGGTGTTCATCAACATCCCACAATGAAATCCAAACAACTACTTTTTTTTAAAGTGGGTACTCGCTGGATTTACTATTGTTTGATTACTAATATCTAATGGGATTTATCCAGTAATAGTATACCTACCACATCTGTCACAAAATGACACGTCCTCATAAAAGTCTATATCTCTTTTTCTATTATGATCAAATAATCTTATCTTACTATTTTATCTTACTAATATTATAAACGCGAAAGTTTGTATGGATGTATGCATGTTTGTTACTCTTTCACGCAAATACTACTGAATGGATTTTAATGAAACTTTACAATAATAAAGCTCATACGTCAGAATAACATATAGGCTTTATAAAGATAGCTATAATAATAAGTTATATAAGTTATATGTATGAAAAAATTCACAGTATTACTTTAAATGCTACTTGAGGTGTTGAAGAGAGATTTTTGATCTACTGTAAACGAATCGTGTTTTATTAAAGATTTTCCCAATTTTCGTTCGAATTTTTACGTTTTTAATATTAGCGCGCTCTCACCAACATTCGTATTGTTTTATCTCTCATTCTTATTATTTTTGTGCGGGTACTACCAGCCCTTAAAAAGATTTGTAAATAATTTTCTTTTTTTTGTGTTTTTGCTTGACAAACTATTATAGACATTAAATTATCAATTCATACCCATATATGGATGACGGTAGGTAGGTACTGCATTCAAATATCATATATACAGGCTTACGAGTTTTACCTACTAAACAATGTATAAGTATAACATATAGGCCGTATATATATCTTTTGTATTGTCATTTGTATTTTTGTTATAAACTACTTATGTTATAAATTGCACCTCCACTTACATAATATAAGAACGCATTTCCAATGGTACGAATCTGATTGTCCTTTATTTTAAACGTAAAATTGTGTTGTTATTTGTATTTTTTGTTATAAACTGCGCCTCCACTTATAAGAACGCATTTCAAATGGTACGAATCTGATTGTCCTTTATTTTAAACGGAATATTGTGTTTTATTTGTATTTTTTGTTATAAACTGCGCCTCCACTTATAAGAACGCATTTCCAATGGTACGAATCTGATTGTCCTTTATATTAAACGTAATATTGTGTTTTATTTGTATTTTTTGTTATAAACTGCGCCTCCACTTATAAGAACGCATTTCCAATGGTACGAATCTGATTGTCCTTTATTTTAAACGTAATATTGTGTTTTTTCTACTTGTATTTTTGTTATAAACTGCGCCTCCACTTATAAGAACGCATTTCAAATGGTACGAATCTGATTGTCCTTTATTTTAAACGTAATATTGTGTTGTTATTTATATTTTTTGTTATAAACTGCGCCTCCACTTATAAGAACGCACTTCCAATGGTACGAATCTGATTGTCCTTTATTTTAAACGTAATATTGTGTTGTTATTTGTATTTTTTGTTATAAACTGCGCCTCCACTTATAAGAACGCATTTCCAATGGTACGATACTGATTATCTTTTGTTTTAATAACTCAGGTACGGGACATACGTCATTCGTATGTCTACCTACGTTAAATTATCGTGAAAACAAGCTTATGTGTCCAAGCGGTTTTAATCGTAATCTTTTGTTGTTATTTGTATTTTTGTTTTAAACTGCTCCTCCACCGATAAGTACCTACGCATTTCCAATGGTATGATGTTGATTGTCTTTTATTTTAAATGTAATATTGTGTTGTGTTTTGCATTTTTGTTATAAACTGCATCTGCTCTCAACACAAGAGTTCCTAGTGAGACAGACACTGCACATCTCCAATTGTAATAGAATGTTTTTTTTAATGTTACATTCACTTAGAACTTAGACAGTCCAATGTGCGCTGTGTATCAAGTATATTAAATTATGAAGTTGAATTGAATGATTGCAATGTTTGTATGTGTTGGCGGGCAGTCAGTGAAAGTTGTGCGGGGAAATTACAATGAGTCAACACAACACAAGTCCGGAATGATTACTTCAACCTAACTGAATAACTCAGACGGATACAACACTGTCTATAATTTTGCTACCTCTACAAGAAGAGGCTGACAATAAAAGGCCAGGCCCTAGCACGCTTGCTCTATAACGATCGATAGGATAACTATCGGTAACTTCTCACCGTTCCCTAGGACAACTGCACATCTCTAGCGTACAAACAACAGTTGATGTCGAATATGTTAAGGACACTTAGTCATTTTGAACTGTCACTTATTCGTTGGCGATCTTTAGTCATGTTAGGGAACGATGAGAAGTTACCGGTAGTTATCCTATCGATCGTTATCGAGCGAGTGTGCTAGGGCCTCTGATGAAGTCAACGTAGGACGATAGACCTATACTAACAAAGAGAATTATGTCGTATGCCTAAAATTTATTCTGTGAAAGTATTGAGAGGCCCTGGCATATCCGCATTGTATTGGTAAGGCAATACCGAAATCGTTTCACATAATATTTCGCAACTTTTGACTGAGTAATATGACGTGCTTGTCATTATTATTCATAACACACATTGGTACTATAACCTCACACCTCACACCTCAAACTAATACCTCATCAGGGGCTTGAGGCTTATCAAATTTCTACTGTCGTTTTCCGAAATAAATTACGAAATATTACGTTGTGCGTCATTTATAAGTACACAGATCCGATTACGTTTCCAAATAATCAGAGTCCTTCTTTTATTGTTTTCAGAAATTTCGAAATATGTGGGTAGGCTGATGATGCGATTTTTTGTTGTTGTTTTTTCTTTTATTTGGATACCGCATAAAAGGCCAAACTGTCAACCGTGGAGCCAGTGAGACTACGGTGTCCCTAATTGGAGTATATTGTGCGGATGAAGGTATTGGGGAGGAGAAGTAGACGATGAAGAGGAAGGTGGGTATATAGATATCACAAAACACGGCCAAAGCCATTTCAAGCTACATTTCGTCTCTGAATGGTGGTTTTTCACTGACGGCCAGCGTAGTCCAGCGGTAGGGCGTTAGACTCCTATTCCGAAGGCCGCGGGTTCGAACCTGCTGGCTGGTGTAAGACCACCATTCAGACTTGAAACGTTGCTTAATAATGGCTTTAGCCGTGTTTAGTGACTGGATCTGAATAGCCAGGTACTTTCCCACCTTCCTCTTCCCCATCTCCTACCCTTCCCCACTTACCTTCAGCCTCACAACATACTCCAATTGGGGATGCCATAGTCTCACTGGCTCCAGAAGGGAGCAGTTGGGACACTTGTGAGGTTTCTCTATAAAAAAAAATATAAAAAAGCCGTGTTTAGTGTCTAGATCTGAATAGCCAGGTACTTCCTCACCTTCCTCTTCCTCGTCTCCTTCCCTTCCCCACTTACCTTCAGCCTCATAACATACCCCAATTAGGGATGCCATAGTCTCACTGGCTCCAGACGGGAGCAGTTGGGACTCTTGTGAGGTATTCACTATAAAAAAGTCCTGATATTGTTAATGCAATTAAAAATAACTAAATTATATATTATTACGAAATAACAAAAAATAATCAAAAATAATTTACTCGCGCACGCCGGTATTTGAACCCGCGACCTTTTTTTTATAGAGAATACCTCACAAGAGTCCCAACTGCTCCCGTCTGGAGCCAGTGAGACTATGGCATCCCCAATTGGGGTATGTTGTGAGGCTGAAGGTATGTGGGGAAGGGAAGGAGATGGGGAAGAGGAAGGTGGGAAGAAAGTACTTGGCTATTCAGATCTAGTCACTAAACACGGCTAAAGCCATTATTAAGCAACATTTCAATTCTGAATAGTGGTCTTACACCAGGGCGATACTGAGAGTATCTTAAAAGAATAGTCAATGAACCACTTAACCACTGAGGCCGTCAGGTTGTTCTTTAATTAGTCAGGACATTTCAAAAGTGTCAGAGTAGTCAAGTTTTAGTCGAGTTCAGACTTAAAAGAGATGAGACGTTGAATTGCGGGGAGGCAATTTTAGAATGAATTGGAGATAATTTTAGATAAAGCTTGATAGAGAGGAGATGGAGGACAACCAAAAAATATGTGATCTAATCTTCCCTCTTCTAGACCACAGAATGTACAATCTAGGGAAACAAGGACATGAATTTTAACAGGTGAGAAGGAACTGAAATGTATCCAATTCTCATTCGAATGGGTGAGAATTTTAATTTTTTTTTTTAAGGGGGAATTTGTTGAAACTACAGTTTTGATGGGATAGTCCGTTGTATCGAGGCATAGCAGGCTCCCTTGGATTGACTAGCCAAAACTCTGTTCAAACATTGCTAGATCTATCTTTGAAGATGGAAAAAATGTCAGATAGGGGAATGTGGCTTATAAGGGTAACACTAGTGTTATGTTCTGCTTATTTGTGTCGTGGCTCACTAGCCCACGACGTCTTCTAATTAATAACAATGTAAGTTCGTTTACTCGTTTATTGCGAATGATCGTAAAGACAATGGTATTGTACGTAACGTATGATCACAGGTATGCTCTTTTTGGTCTGGCGGCCGCGACGCGCTCCGACCGTGACTGTTTGCCAATGAGTTCATTCGGGAATCTTCGGCTGTGCCGATCATCTCCGAATGAACGTGGACTATTAAATAGGTATATGCTTATATGCTATACACTACAATTAGGGTTAGATGTTTCTTGTTTTGCTAAGGAATCCGCAATATCGTTACCCACGATGCCAAAAACGACTTTGAATTTAAAAAATACTGAAATCCTTGTTATTTCCGAAATTACGAAATAATCTGCGTCACCAACAGACATTTATTAATTTAAGTAGGTTTACTTACAACGAGGTCCGGTTATCTAATAACACTGGCAACTAAATGCGCCGACTTAATCGCGAACTAATATCGTAATGATGAGCCGTTCGGATTCTCAGAATGTCAGATTATATTATGAATCTACCAAAAAAACTTTCTCCTGCGAAGAACGAATTGCTCTGCGGTCAGATGTTCTGGTCTACTGATCTCGAGGTCAGGGTTTCAAATCCGACAAAGTGATTTGACTAAATAACAAAGCATGAAAACCTTTCCCCGCTGGAGTTGTAGGTGATGAATGAACTTCTTGCTTCAATAAATTTTAGTTTTTTTTACAATATCCATCACAATTTCTTGAAAATCTTATTTTTTCACTGCATTTTGATCTGTTTTTATGTGAACACAGCACAATACTCTCAACAGTTCCCAATAGTCTAGAGTCAGTGAGACTTTCGCATCCCCAATTGGGATATTTTTTGTGGTGTAGTGGCTATTCAGATCTATTCATAATTGAATTGAGTTTAAATGAAATCTTTTACTGTTGTTTATTGTTTTTGCTGCACGTTCCAGAGTTTAAGATACTCTCAGTACCGCCCTGGTGTAAAACCATCATTCGTAATTGAAACGTTGCTTGAAATGGCTTTGGCCGTGTTTAGTGACCAGATCTGAATAGCCAGGTACTTCCCCACCTTCCTCTTCCTCGTCTCCTTCCCTTCCTCACTTACTTTCAGCCTCATAACATACCCCAATTGGGGATGTCATAGTCTCACTGGCTCCAGACGGGAGCAGTTGGGATTCTTGTTAAGCTTTCACCATAAAAAAAAATTATAAAAAAATAAATAAAAAAAATTGAGTTACCCGTCGTAATGTCGCTGAAGAAGTCTTACTTCAAAAAAATCATAACGATGGAAGGCATGTAGGAAAGATTGCTTCCATTGAAGGAGACTAGATTGTTATTTTGATCCCTTTTAGTCGTAATCTGACATGATTGGGTCTTTGAAGCAATAAATATGGAGGAATCTACCGAACGATTCAACACTCATTGATCATTATCACGAGCCACCAGTGTATCCAATGTCGTGGAGTGGTTACTGTAAGATAAGACACAGCAGAGTACAGTACTCGTCAGGCCTGCTGGTCTGGGACAATGCCCGAGAAAGTTGGCTGTGGTCTCTCGTCTCCACAATAGAATAGTCGGAAATCATACACGCAGAGATAGGAAACCAATGAGATCGATACAAAACTGTCAGACAGAAGGTTTATTTCTGACTTGACATTTATTTTTAAAATTTTTAATGGTGACAGCCCTGATTTATTGAGCCTAATTACATTCGATATATCAACAAGAACTATACCATCTAAAGTTCTTTTTAATTGCATTAACAATATCAGGACTTTTTTATTATAGTGATTACCTCACAAGAGTCCCAACTGCTCCCGTTTGGAGCTAGTGAGACTATGGCATCCCCAATTGGGGTATGTTATGAGGCTGAAGGTAAGTGGGGAAGGGAAGGAGACGAGGGAGAGGAAGATGGGGAAGTACCTGGCTATTCAGATCTAGTCACTAAAAACTGCTAAAGCCATATCAAGCAACGTTTGAATTCTGAATGGTGGTCTTACACCAGGGCGATACTAAGAGTTTCTTCCGCTCTGGAACGTGCCGCAAATATACTATATATTATTTTAAATAATGAATTGTGAAATAAAACAAATAAATTAAATAAAATTTATTTGCGCACGCCGGGTTCGAACCCGCGGCCTTCGGAATAAGAGTCTAACGCCATACTGCCGTCATTTAGATACTCGCTTGTATACCTAGATTGCATGCAGTTGGAAATACTTTCTTACAAGTGGTAGATTTGTTCAACTGCACGCAATATAGTTACAAACAGGCTATAATAACATACCTCAATAAATTAATGTTAGCATAATATACCTACTATTCTACTAGTTCTATATAATTTGATCAACTCTCTATACAAGCAGGAACATATAGCGGTTTTTCCTAAACAGACTGCACATTTAAGTGTGTCGTAGTCTGTTTACGGCCGTATATCCCCTTTGCATACTTCTTCGGGGTTTCTGCATTATTATAAGTAAAAATATTTAGTGTAGCGTATTTCCACTCAAAACACCTGCAGATATAACTATGTCCACTTTTGTTGTACCTACAACCGTATGTCCTTTCTGCTTAGTGCTTCGGAGACATTAAGACGGTATTACCAGAGAATACCGGAAATTAGTCATTTTTAAATCAAATTCTAGACATTTTGACTCTTTTTTACAAAAAAACATAAATTGATGTTGAAAGATTGTTATTTTATCCGGTACACGCAGTTTTAAAATTTTGAAAAACGTTAAGTTTATTTTTAAGATACTAAAGTTATACCGTTGGTCGTTGGCAGATTTGTTCAATTTTCAAACGATAGATTCTATTAAACAACACAAATTTTAAATCATATAATCATACAATAAAATAGATCAATACATAATCTAGTCAACACAGTTTTAATTTTTTAAATTTTAGTTCAATTAAAATCATTAAAAGATAAATCCGAGAATGTGTTTTGTGACAAAAATACCTCAAGTTTTCTATTTATTTAAGGTCATGTAAACAAAAATATTTTAATTTTTTTTTTACAAACTTATTTTGTTTAGACATTATTGAAAAATAATAAAAACTTATGATCAAAAAACACTTACAAGAAGTGTACACGATATTTAATAACTTATCATCGTGCGTTTTGAGCATTTTTATTGCTTACTTGAATGTAGGTATATATTAAAGCAAGATTTGAATGAAATAAATCGACATTAAATTTTTAATTTTAAAAAATTGATACGGCGAACAAAAGATCTTTCTCATTGGAACCTGCCTGTATAGTTGCAAGCATTTTTAAACTTTTATTCTCAGCCGCTGGTCAATCACTCTTAAGTTATATTATATGCAAGTAGGATTTGTTTTTTTTATTACTTTTATATCCTCACTGCATACATCTTCTGGATATCTGCATTATTTTAAGTAAATTATTTTGTGTAGCTAAGGATTTTTACTCAAAACGCTTGCAGATATAAGTACATCGACTTTTGATATACGGCCACATTTCCTATCTGAATACTTACTTTACAAATGAGGACGTACACCAGGATCAACTGACCAAGAAATCTGTCCGGAGTATCTACTGTCCAGCGGATCAACTGTGGGCGGGCCAATTGTCGCCGGATCAACTTTCATGGAACCATTTCCTACGGTTTCCCACCGCTGATCTATTTACCACCTATCTTAGGTACAATTCTATCATCTAATTATCGCCACACTACACATTCTTGCACGGGATACAGTGACCTTACCTCAGTTACTAAATACTATTTTAACAATAACTCGTGTCTTCTTTGAGGATGCTGTTTGGAGAGACTCTTAGAAGAGAGGAAGAGTGAATATGGGTCTTGCAGAGACACATGTTGTAGGAGGGAGGAAAAATTGAGACCGGCAAATCGTTCCATAGCCGAGCTGTTCAAGAACGAGTCGTAGAAACGTCCAATGTCAAAATTGTATCAATTTAATTTTGCTCAGCCCTGTCTACACCATATGATGAGGCTGACAAATTCAACAGTGGGTCGCACTTGTGCACGGAGAAAAATGTTATTCTAAAATACGATCATTTTATTCGTAAAAACGGGGCTGAAGTTCTTACGAACAAATTAACAGGGTTTCAATGTTTATTCTTACATTTTCCCGCCAATAAACATTGAAACACTGTTAATTTGTTCGTAAGAACTTCAGTCCCGTTTTTAACCGTTTTTACGAATAAAATGATCGTATTTTGTAATAACATTTTTCTCTGTGTGCCCTGTGTCTGCAGGCCCAGAACAATACGCCCAGATTTTGAGAGCCTAACCTACCTCTGGTATTCGTTGGTTCCCCTATGCCTGTTAGTTACCATCAGGGACGAGGAGTTGGAGTCGGAAGTAGCTACTCCTACACCAGCTCCAGACCAATTCTCACGGCTCTATTACGACTGAGATATCATTACCCAGACATCTAACCAAAAGGCTCCACAGACGAAGAAAGAAGTCATTATAATTTGTCATCAGAAATAGATTATAACTGTATAGGTACAAATACTAATTGAGCTTCGTGTTTGAAAGATTTGAAAACAGATAAAAGAAGCAGGGAGATGGGGCATGAAATGATATTGGTATAAAACCGCGCGCACAGTGCGTGTCGTCAATATTTTGTTCGGAGCTTCTCTCCCTTTGCGGTTGCTTCGTTATTTTCCTATCATTCGTGGTTCGGCTCGCGCATTTTTTTCTCCTGTTTATATGCAGCCAAACATAACCTAACCTAACTTAACCTTTCCCAAATAGCAAACACATTAAAAACCAAACATTAATTTAAGGGCCGGTAGTACCCGTTCAAAAAGAAAAAGACGGAGAGATACGACAATACCATTGGATTAATATAATTGGAGTGAGCTCGCTAATATTAGTAAGTGTAAAAATTTAGGTAAAATGTATAATACGTATATCACCTAAAAACATAAATATAACAATGACATGTCATTGATAACAATTATTGTATTAACTTCTATGTAACTATTTTCTTCTATGTAATTAAGTCCTGTTTGGTTCTGCAATAAATAAAATAAAACAATAATTAAAAAATAAGCACAAAAAATCGACACTGTAAATAAATGCGTTTGATATTCATACCCACTTATTAAAATGTATTTTACGTTTGAAATTTATAAATAATACACACAAAAAATATAATTTTGGGGCCTATGGGTCCACATGCTCAGAAAAATATCTACTCCCTTGGTCATTCTGGGCGACTTCAATGCCCACTCCCCACTCTGGGGTTTTTCATCCTCGGATCCCTCAGGCAACAAATTAATTGATCTTATGGATTCCTTGAACATCTGTCTTTTGAACGACGGATCCCCAACAAGGGTTAGTCTCCCTGGACAGAGTCCTAGTGCGCTAGATATAACTCTCTGTTCTCCAAGTATCTATCCACTATCTTCCGTCGGGTCACAAACCTCAATACCTAATCCTTTGTGATATATTTAGCTAAATTTAAAATCTTGGATGAATTTATTTTATAGTTCGCTCGGATTGATTTGTTAAAATCGGTCAGATATCTATGGTGTTACCATTATTCTGATTCTTTATTATTTTTATTCTGCCTTGTTTTTTGTCCTCATTTGTCCTCGCGACAGATTACACGAGCATTGTTGCATGCATTCTATGTTGCAATAAAACACAGACTGTAAAAAACACACTTTGTTTACAAACATACAGGTATCTAAACTTCCACGACTTACACAACTGGTAACTCTTTCATAACTCTCTTCTACCTAAACATTCCTATTCATATCTCTTTACCTTTACCAATGAAAGTTACAAACAGGATAACAGTTATGTTATGTTACGTTGTAGATAACACTCACAGGCAATGGCGGTTCGTGGAATAAATCATTCAGAGTTCTAGCGATTTAAAAAAAGGAAAGAATTTCGACTTTCTGTCAACACCTTTTCTTTTTCGTCAAATACAAAATAATATTAAGCGACGTACTTGACTTGCGGCGATCCGCTCACTGAGGCAACTGAAAACTGCCAACTGGTAACTGTCTTTGTATGACAATGTGATGGCCCGCACATTTCACAATCACACAAAACCCCGTTGTCAATGGTAACGGAAGGGGTGACTCGCGACTTGCACTGCTGATGGCCGTGGCCGGCCGTTGCTAGATGCATGCTGTCAGCTGATTGTTCTTCGTCTATGGTTGAACAAGCTTTTTGACCAATCAAGACATAGAAACCAGCTAGTTTTAGTTTGTTTTCAGTTGCCTCGTCAGCGGAGCGCCTTACTTTAACCAGTGATTCCTGACATTATTTTGATGTTTTTTTTCCCTAAACTTAAAACATAAATAATCACTAGAGATTGGACAGTCGGGGTCGTGGTGAGGGGTTGGATAGTTACTCGTCTGAGTGACCAGTAATGAAATGTGGGAGAATTTTTATTTTATGTTTGGTTTTGATTAAGTTAACCAGAAATTTATTTAATGATTTAGTAATATCAAATTTAACATTTTTTTACTATAAATAATGTAAGGAATCATTAAAGTAAGTCAAGTATGTCCCTTAAAATTCGGTATATTATGAAGTCATATTATTTCAAAAGTTGAGGTGTAGAGATAGGCATTAAATGTAGTATTATTTTTAGGTAATTAAGTATTTGGTATTACAAGAAAAAGCTAAAATTATTGCATTAAAAATCGAAAACTTAAAAATAATAGAACAATATTAATCGTAATACGATTAGTAGCATGCGTACAATGAAATAGAAAGAAAAAAAAACACAAAACAGAGAAAAAAACTTTGCTTCGTTGCTGCTCCTGCATAGGTTTTTCGCTTCATAGGTGCGTCTTGAGATCCGCACATATGAAGTCGACCGAGTAGTAGCGCGCTGCAAAAAACCTAGTAATATAATAATCCAAGTGAGTCTTGTTCGCCGTAGTTTTTGTTTGGGAGATCACTGCACAATCGCTCATTAGAGAAAACCGCCACTGTACAAATGTCGTACAACACGTACATAATAATGTAGTGCTGTAATTAGTGTCGTAAAATATATATGCGGGGTGCACTCAGTAGAAAGATTGGCCTATCAAATATGTAGAAAGCGTTAGGAATCTTATCGGGGATCACTCCCAATCATACCTATATTAATTTTTTCTAGGTCTATTTTATTTTTGTGTTTATTTATTTGCTCTTGTATACGCCCATGGGTCTTTTACATTGGGTATATGAATTGTTAATTGTGGACCCGTGAAAGAGGGGGAACAGTGGCGTATCCGGCACAACAAAGAACTGTATGATATATATCAGGCCCCCAATATCTCAGACCATATGAGACTCCTCAGGTTGAGATGGGCTGGACATGTACAGAGAATGCCGGACACACGCGTCCCAAAAAGAGTTATGGCTGGACACCCAGGTGGAAAGAGAAAAGTGGGAAGACCCAGACTGAGGTGGGAAGACGAAGTAAGAGGGGATGCAGCACAGCTTCTCCAGATAACAAACTGGAAGTCAGCCGCTGAGGACAGGAGGAGTTGGAGGCGAATGTTGCGGGAGGCCAAAGCTCGATATGGGCTGTAGCGCCATCGAAGAAGAAGAAGATATGAATTGTTAACATTTATAAGTCTAAACTAAAGTCCGTAAGTCTAAACTTAATCATAAAGTTTAAGTTTAGACTTACGGAATGCAATACTTCGTTTGTGTGAAAGCACTATGAAACCAACCATTTTTTTACACAAGCAAGGGCGCAGCTATAGCATGTACATTGGAGAGGTCGATAATAAGGAGGACAGTCTTGATTCCGTGGGGAGGGGGCAAGGGAGAAACGGGGGGGGGGGGCATTTATGAGAAAGCGTTTAATTACGTTTTTTTAATGTATACATGTTAGTAATTGTTTTTTTTTTTAAATTTCTGTAAAAAAAATATCAATAAATAATAGTGTCTATACACCGAGAAAAATCGATTTTGACCCATGATAATTAATAACCCATGATAATTAATAACCTCATGATAATTTATCAGGCCATATTTATAAAACATTCATTTAGAAATGTTTTATCTAGTTGCCCTGATAATACAACAAGACGATACAACGAAAAAATACGCTGTACCAACAATGTATAAGTACGAAATCTATTCTAATAAAATTAATAATAATAATTTATTCTTACATTTTCCCGACATTAAACATTGAAACCTGTTAATTTGTTCGTAAAAAATTCAGTCCCGTTTTTAACCGTTTTACGAATAACAGTATCATAATAGATCGCAGGAGCCCAATTGGTAGAGGTGTATGTCCCGGTAAGATGTAAGGTTCTGGGTTCGAGTCCCAGTTGCGACCGTTATTTTTTATTATTTTTCTGTGTCTTGTACATTTTCATAATTAAAAAAATTAGATTATTATTGTTATCTTCTTGTTCAATAATAAATAATTAGTCACAATACGATGTGTCACCCAATGTATGAAGTATTCAGCCAGCATATCCTCGCCTAAACACATAACTGTAAATAAATTAATAAGTAATTGTAGGCAATGTTAGGCCACATCACATCACCTCGGTCAGGGACGCCCAAATATGCCAATAATGGCCGCACCTCCTAACGGAACACCCTACTCAATACGCGTATGGATGTAGAATCACTCTACTCGACGTGATAAACTTGTATAAAATGATTAGTTTTTTTTTAATCCATACCTATAGTAGGAATACTACTATTTGGTAACAGATGAATGGAAGATAGGTACATTATGTGATGTAATCTTCGACCAAGTACATCTGGACCTGGCGAAACGACAACGGAACCAAAAGTTAGTTTGGTTAATTATAGGTAATTGTGATTATATAATAGCGGTTGATACAAAGTTATTTGTTTAATTTAATTTAAAATGACGCCAAAAAGTGATTTTGCGAAGTTTGAAGAAAAAACTTTATTTTATATGAGAAAGGCATTGTAAGTACTAAATCTCCCACTAGGTGGCGTCGAGAAAAATTTTGTCTACATTTTTTGGTGAAATACTTTTAACTTGTCAATTATTATAGGGTTACAATTATTATAAGCGTTTGAGGTCTTATTATAAGCATCTTAGGGTTGGAGTCCCGTCAGCGGCATGCATATTACATTTTTTTATCATGTATCTTTTCTCGGGAGATTTCTTCAGTGTGGATGAGTGTTTCAGGTTAATAATTATTGCATATAATAATTGTTACCCTTTGTGCTATGCATAAAAATCTTGTCTTAAACATTAATTTATCAATTAAAAAATAATTAGTATTTATTTTTATTTTTAACTTAATGAGTAGAAGTTAAAATTGTAATATTGAATTAATGAAGACTATATTAGTGACACTCAATCGAAAATCTGAAACAGAAAAAAGATACGATCGACAAGATGTATGATCGCCTGACGTATAAGCTATATTATTGTAAAGTTTCATTAAAATCCATTCAGTTGTTTTGGCGTGAAAGATTAACAAACACACATACATCCATACAAACTTTCGCGTTTTTAATATTAGTAAGAAGATAAGATATATACATAACGTTCGAGGCAGAGTATCGAGAAAAGTAACATTTGATAAGAAATGTTTCATTTCTTCCACGCTAAACAACTACAAGAAATAACCCAGTTACATCGGGGGAGATGGGGAAAGATTTTTGAATTTTTCAATTAAGTGTCCGGCAATTATTGCCGATTTGTCAGGATGGCCGAGTTGACACCTTCGAAAGTATTCTGATATCCTTTTAGTGTTTGAACTATTATTAGATATTATTATGCTAACAGTGATAATTGACGATGCGATACTTTGACCCAAATTCGCTAGTTGGACTATAATAAAGAAACTTATAAAAATATAACAAGCAGGTAAAAATTATTACCTACTTTTATGGCTGTGTAAACATCACGTATTTGTGTGTTTAATTTACAGTTCATATTTGCAGAGTTGCAAATAATATCTTTTTTACTGTGAATTTACAAAGCTATATGAGCAGGCAGCCAAAATAGAAGCTAACCAAAAGGGAATACCATTTTGTCACCATATCCACAGTACTTGACTATTCAATCTTGTCACCAAAAATGGCAAAAGCCTTTTTGAGCAACATTTCATTTCTGAATAATGGTGCTACACACATTGTATTTTTATATATTTTTTATATATTTAATACCTCACAAGAGTCCCAACCAGTGGGGGCTCGCGACTTTTTGTGAGCTAGAGTGTTAATATTAACAAAAATGGCATTATTGATGTCGTTGTAGCCGAAAAACATTTTTTGTTTTTTTTTCGAAAATTTATTTTTTGTATGAAGATTTTCAGGAAATTTCAGTTTTGCCGTGCGCCCCACAGATTTCCTGAAAATCTTATTTTTTTTTAAATAATATTTTTCGGCTACAACGCCATCAATAATGCCATTTTTGTTAATATTAGCACTCTAGCTCACCAAAAGTGACGAGCCGCCACTGTTCCCAACTGCTCCCGCCTGGAGCCAGTGAGACTATGGCATCGGGGTATGTTATGAGGCTGAAGGTAAGTGAGGAAGGGAAGGAGACGAGGAAGAGGAAGGTGGGGAAGTACCTGGCTATTCAGATCTAGTCACTAAACACGGCTAAAGCCATTTCAAGCAACGTTTCAATTCTGAATGGTGGTCTTACACCAGGGCGATACTAAGAGAACCTTCCACTCTGGAACGTGCCGCAAATATACTATATATTATTTTAACGAATTAATTCTGAAATAACACAAATTTATTAAATAAAATTTATTTGCGCACGCCGGATTCGAACCCGCGACCTTCTGAATGGAAGTCTAACGCCCTATCGCCGGACTACCGGCCGTCATACATAGAGTATACACACTCCTTGCTTCATTCACATTAATACATAGTCTCTTAAGCTAAATCTGTTATTCTTACTGTTAACATAACCCAACTCAGATATTTGATAGATAATAATTAATTTAAATTTACTTTCGCGCGACTCCTTACACCACAAGTAAGTTTGTACATTAAAACATTTATTTTTCTTTTAGATAATGGTTGCTTAGCATGTAGGTAGGAAGTTTATTTAAATATAGAGTGTATTTTGTTTTGTTATTCATTTTTAAAGTAGGTCCCGTGTGGGTGCTGAATTCACGAACAAAATTAACTTACTAACGGGATATGAATGGACATTTTAAATTTTAAGCGTGCAATTTTTCAATCTTCTGCAACAACAAATCTCTAGCTTTATTAAATTAGCACTGACGTATATGTCTGTATTGCCATGGTCAACGAAACTATTTTCAACTTCATTCATTTCTGAATAATTTATATAAATAAATACTTATATAAATAAAATCACCGAAAAAATATTCGCTCTTGTCCGCGCATTGATCTCTTTTTCATATAAATAAAATCACCGAAAAAATAATCGCTCTTGTCCGCGCGTTGATCTCTTTTTCATGCTAAATTGTAAATCCGAATATTTTTTTACTAAAATACATCTATTTTTATTATGTAGTGAAACAGTTTCGACTTTCCGCCACGGACCTACGCGCGGACCAAGTAGCGTCATCTGTTTGGCCGGCTAGTAGTCAATTTCAGATAAATGTGTGTGTGTGTGCGCGTGTGTGTGCGTGAGTGCCACCTAAAGTTGTAAGAATACATTATCATTGATGACGGGTCAAGATAAACAAAATCGAAATTCAAATAGATGTATTTAATAATCATTATAAATACACAGGCAAATCTTTCAGATTATGTTTGAATGTATTTGTTCCATAGAATATATAACTATCTAATCATTGCGCCCGTAGGAGCAGGCAGAGAGGAGCGACCGATAAACAACTCGGTCTTGTCACACACAACTTGCATCATCAAGAAGAGGGAAGAGCAACACGTCAAATCATGTTATTTGTTGTCAGCTTCCAACTAGAATATAACCACTAAGCAATTCAAATCTTTTTCTCAGATTACTAAAGGAAATTTTCCCGCCTACATTAAAAAAAATCACATCTCCGAATGTTCAATTTGGAGACATACAAACTGATTATAGTTCTATATAGCCAATGACTTCATCTATCTTTTGTCTATTAGGTATCACATATTCGTACACGGAGAAAAATTTTATTAGAAAAAACGATCATTTTAATAGTAAAAACGGTTAAAAACGGGACTGAAGTTCTTACGAACAAATTAACAGGGTTTCAATGTTTATTGGCGGGAAAATGTAAGAATAATTTGTTGGTATACGTACGAAATTACGTATACCAACAAACTATTCTATTCCGTTTTACTACATTTTCCCGCCAATAAACATTGAAACCCTGTTAATTTGTTCGTAAGAACTTCCATTCAGTTTTGGAACGTTTTACGAATAAAATGATCGTATTTTAGAATAAAAATTTTCTCCGTGTACACTTTGTACTATTTTTGTTATATTGAATATTTATTTATGTGAGGATTCTTCGTCCCTGATCACATTTTTACATGTGTATTTTATTTTATGCTTTTGTTGTTACATTTTTTCAATATATTACATTTTGTTTATATAAAATTGCCCATCCCACGATTGTCTTATGGTATACATAATGAATACCAAATTGACTCTGTATCGACGTACGTGTTACCAAATACTACAAGATTCGTACCACTGTTGAAGTACAGTTAGGTCGCATTCCTCCACTGTATGGTGATAGGTAGCTGCGAGCGGTTAGCACAGTGTGTGTTGCGTGTTGGCCGAATAGATCTGTATAGGTGGATTTCACCTTACTACTAGTTCTCCCGTCGCACACCTGACACTGTGAGAGAGCCCGGGCGCGGTGCGTTCAACAGAACCGAACTGTATAAAGCGTCACACTCATCGACCAAGTAAGAAGAAGATAACACTAATAATCTGAATGAAAATGAACAAGACACAGAAAAATAAAAGATTACGCTCGCAACTGGGCTACGTAGATATGGCGTGTGAATATAAAAATGTTAATTTTACCGGTGTTAATTGAAACCAAAAACATTGTATTTAACTTTGAGGTTTTACCGCAAATTTTCATATTTAATTAAGTAAGGAAGTTCTGATAGTTCCGCCTTAAAAAAAAAAAAGTAAGGAAGTATTAGCGACTCCCAATCGAAAATTTGAAACAAAAAAATCAGAAAAAAAATACGGCTACATCTAGGAATCGAATCCAAGACCTAAACCTTGCCAGGGCGGTGTTCTACTGCTGAGTTAATGTGACCCTATCCCCTCCGGGCATGTTTTTTATTGTTTTATTTAAATACCGCACAAGAGTCCCAACTGCTCCCGTCTGCAGCCAGTGAGACTATGACATACCCGATTGGTGTATGTTGTAAGGCTGAAGGTAGTGGGGAGGGGAAGGAGATGGGGAATAGTACCTGGTTATTCAGATCTGGTCACCAAACATGCTAAAGCCATTTCAAGCAATGTTTCAATTCTGAATGGTGGTCTTACACCACGGCGATACTGAGAGTATTTTCAACTCTGGAATGTGCCGCAAATATACCATAAAAATATAATATCAAATAATATTAAATTGTGAAATAACACAAATTAATAAAAAAAAAATTATTTGCGCAAGCCGGGTTCGAACCCGCGACTAACCTAAAGTAAACTAACTTAACGGATTAACTTAACCTAACGTAAACTAACCTTACGTAAATAACCAAGCGTAAACTAACCTGACTTTAACCACTCGAGTGCTTTTTGACACATTAGGGCACTATTTCCAAAACCTCGGATTGCTTTGTTGCCAAAATGTGGCAAATTTTCAAATTTTGATTAAAATGACTATATAATATATTGTACATTCAAAATATAACAAAATAAATATTTTTAGATTTTTTTAAATGTTTTAAGGTTAAAGATTTAATTATATATTTTTTATAAATCCTACAAATATGTGGTAATAAACAAAAGATAGGGGAATTCATTGGCTACATAGAACTAAAATCAGTTTGTATGTCTCCATATTCGAATTCGGAGATATGATTTTTTTAATGTGGGCGGAAAAATTTCCTTTAGCAATCCGAGAAAAAATATTTGAATTGCTCTGTCGCTCCAGTGGTTAACTAACATAACGTAAGCTAACCTAACGTAAACTAACCTAACGTAAACTAACTTAACGAATTTACTTAACCTTACGTAAACTAACCTAACGTAAAGGAACATAACCTTACCTAACTTAATCACGAGTCTTATAAGCATGTAATATAAATACTTCTCAAGCATAAATTACTCTATCCCACCATTAAAATCAATTCATGACTATTATCATTACCTTATTATTTCAGTTCGTAAATAATGGGATGCTTCATAGCCGTGTTCGGGCCCTGCCCGGTAACTCATCAGAGGGTACCTCTCGGCGTACACTTGTGGTTTTATAACAGTGAAGTGCTGTGTAGAGCGAAGTGTGTGTAAGTATGATTGCATAAGCACCTTTATTTGGGGCACATTTCTTCCTCTTATTCATTATACCTAATATTATGTACGCAGCGCTATCTGCCGGTCGCGGTGCTACGGTCAGTGACCATAACGCTATACATATACTAATATGTAATCATCTTCCACCTTTACATCTATCTTCTTATTTTCTTGCTACTTTTACACACTTGCAGCCTTACTTATAAAAAAAACACTTTTCTGGAGTTTTCGTATACGTTTAAACATTAATATCATCTGCTAAAGATGTCTGCTTACACCAGGGCGATACTGTGAGTATCTTCCACTCTCGGTCGTGCCGCAAATATCTAATATATAAAAATTAATGTTTGTTTGTGAGTTCGTATATTATGCGCGGCCATACCATCCCATTGCGATATTCCCATTGCCATATTCATCGATTGCGATGAAACTTTGGGAATATGACGTGCGCAAACCCGGGATGGTTATAGTATAGTGAGCTCTGGAGTTATGAAATTATTTCCTATACTATTCATAATATGAAGTAAGTAAAAATGGTTGTATTTTATGGAGTTAAGCGGCAGGGAAAAAAGGCTGGGGGAGGGATATGCGAGAGGGCCGGATGGCGAATTAATAAGGGGGGCTTCGCAGGAGGATGGACGACGGAGAGGGGAAGGTGGAAGCGGAATGCGTGAGGGGGGGAGGTTCGCGAAAAAAGGGAAAGCGGGAGAGGGGTGGGGTGAAAAATAAACACGGGAGGGGAACGGGGTCGCGGGAGGGGAACAGGGTCGCGGGAGGGGAACGGGGTCGCGGGAGAGGAACGGGGTCGCGGGAGGTGAACGGGGTCGCGGGAGGGGAACGGGGTCGCGGGAGGGGAACGGGGTCGCGGAAGGGAAACGGGGTCGCGGGAGGGGAACGGGGTCGCGGGAGGGGAACGGGGTCGCGGGAGGGGAACGGAGTCGCGGGAGGGGAACGAGGTCGCAGGAGGGGAACGGGGTCGCGGGAGGGGAACGGGGTCGCGGGAGGGGAACGGGGTCGCGAGAGGGGAACGGGAACACGGGAGGGGAACGGGGACGAATGGGAAATGACAAGAAGGGAGAAACAATTAGTATCAGCTAGTATCTTATATTATTTTGAATGATTAAATTGAGAAAACACTAATCAATCAAATAAAATTTATTTGAGATCACCGAGAGCCTTGCCCCTCGAACACAGAGGAAATAGCTATTTCAATCAGTATTTCACTTCCAAATGGTGGAGTATGCATTTAAGATTAAGACATAAGTTGTGCGTCGTATGTGATTGTTAAAAAGCTTTTAGTGATAAGTCTATCTTGTACATTAACTAACGAATTTCGGCTAATCAATAGGTTAGTAATTACACCTTGTTATAAAGATTGTAGTCATTAGTTACAATTCATTAGCCGTAAGTAACTACTCTGATATTCTTAGTAAATAGATGAATAATTTAGTTAGGACTTTTTATAATTTTCTCTCTTATGGTTTTAAATGTTATTTTAGGTATATTATATCCTTTGATATGATTTTTCACTAAAACGGTGCTCTAAAAATATGAATGAAAACATATTTTTACATCTACATTTAATTTTTTTTTTAATGTGTAAAGCTCTCACATAACACAAATATGTAAGTAGATACAATTTTTTCTTTTGAATATTATCTTTATATTCAATTTGGAAGATGGGTATGGTACCGCTGCCTCGGGAACCTTTTTATTGGAAAATCAACACCTTTGCCTTTTTACGTTGTTAAAAAGTTTTTTTTATTAGTAAAAATATCAATAATATAAGCGATTTCCTTATTTTAAAAATGTGAGGGAATCTTTAAATAAATTTATTTTACAATAGCTTTACACAGGAGGCCCTGATAAAAAAATCCCTCAGGGCATAAGTCATCTTTGGAGATGCTGTGTGAAAGAGTATTTTTAGGAAAAGGAAGGAGAAAAAGTTCTGAGAAAGAAAAGGGTATGAGTGGTGGGTCGGAATCCGGGAAACAATGTGTCTAGGAGTAACGGACGTGTGAATCCAACACTCGCACTGCGGTGCAAGGTGATGGGTCGAAAGAGTCCGGCTGAAGAGGTCTAGGTTAGATCTCCCTCGACCAATATCTCCCGATCCGGCCCGTGACGCAGTAGATGGGCAAACGCATTGGCAATGGCAACCAAGACCTAGACAAACCTCACCCCATTCATCCGGACACCCATGCTAAGACACCAAACGTAACGAACCACGTGGGATGACCTATAGGTAGGTGTGTTGGTTGTCCAATAAGTGTTTCCCGGGGAGGCGGAACCAAATTTAATGTTATCAGTTCTGTCATGTTCATTTTGGAGCGTTCGTCGTTCGAGTAAAATTCTAAGGAATGAAAAATTGGAGTCCAACCAACGATAATCTTACTATAATATTATAAACGCGAAAGTTTGTATGGATGTATGTGTGTTTGTTACTCTTTCACGCAAAAACTACTGAATGGATTTTAATGAAACTCTACAATAATAAAGCTCATACGTCAGAATAACATATAGGTATCATAAATCTAGCTATTTTTAATATATTATAGATAATAATTATTGTTTAAATAGAAAATATCAAAATTTGAGAATGCCATTTCGCAAAACAATCAAATTTCATTTAAATCAAAGTTATATTTTAGAAAATTTTTGAATTTATTTAAAGTACTCGCCTAATACTTTGAATCTAATCAAGAAATTAAGATATTTTAAATAAATAGGTTAAGAATTTTGGTATAAACATAGATGGACCTAGGAAAAGATAATAGGCTAAAAGAAGTACTAATTCTGCGCAGACGAAGTCGCGGGAAGAAGCTTGTATATTATAAACTGACTTTGATTGATGCGTCCAAAGAATATATGGCACAAACTGTGGCCTCCTTCGTCCCAAGAATGTATGATGAACATTTAACTAGGACTGGGCGGTTCTAGCCGACTGGTGATTGACCGGATAATTGAACTGCAACAAAGGTCACTAACAGAAGTGGATGTTATGTATACTATATGAATATAGAGGAGGCGCACACCTGCGAGGTACATTCCTTGAATTCATGGCATCGTGGACACACGCGCTACAAACAGCGGGACTGTGGTAGGTAACGATGATGTTGGCCAATGTTGAGGAATGTTGAGTGAATATTTTGAATGCTAGCCCGTTTAATCACAGGAGACCATATTTGTCCCAGCTCACATAGGTCTCACAGAAATCGTTGTTTTTCCCATGTCAGAAATGTGATCTAAACGGTATTCGAAAGAGAATACAACAAACTATATATTCAAATCTAAAAGAAAATCACAAAAAAATTTAAATTTACCCCTTTCTGAAACCAAAGTTTCCGATAGCAATTTGAAAAAAAAAATATGGAACTTTGTGAATTTTTTAAGATTTTTTTTTACATGAAACGAAAAAAGTGAGGTGACAGTGAGGTTTATAATTCATTTATCTAATGAAATAAGTATGTGTTTTATTTTTTTTAATTATCAGTAATTTTAGTTAGAAAAAAAAGTAAAGTGAGCCATTTTTAAAACTTTTTAAAGTTTTCGCAAAAAAAAATTATATTTAAAAAAATACATAGTATTTTTAATATAGAAATTTGAAAGCCTATTTCATCACCTTTCGAAAACAGTTTTTAGTTTTCGAATACGTTAACAAATGTTCCATTTATTTGGATTTTATTGCAAAGCGGGAATATTTTTAGCCTCTGACAAAATATGCTAATTTTTTAGGGGCTAGCTAATAATATTGGCGAAAATCTGAAAGGGCCGGTAAATCAGATGATTTTAAGCTCGGATTGGTAGGAATTTCGAGCTAAGCACAGCTTGGAACATAATCCGTATTTAAGTCGAAAACCTAGATGTCACCTAGTATTGTCTATGAATTTCACAGTGGAATGTTTTGAATGTTTTTTTTTCCTTGAAAAACAAATCTACTGTCTGTGATCTCTATAATATCCATGTTATCTTCTCAGCGCGAGGAAAGTAGCACCAAAGTTGTTTTTTTTATAAATAATTTTACAAGAACGAAAAAAGTTAGTCAATCAATAAAGACAAAAATAATCTTAGCCATAAAGGGGTATTTTTAAAAAGTTGTTTCTTATATAACTTCATATTTATCTAATGAAAAAACATTTTTTTAGTACTTTGCGCATGTATTTTTTGTAACGTAATTAATAATTTTATTTTCATTCCATTCGTTTAAAGGGTGGGAAAAGCTTCAATGTATCCATAGCATATTTTTTCTTATTCATAATGTAAACCGATTCGTAGTAAAGATAAATCTAAATTGTGATTTGGCGTATAACTTCATCTACAGGTTCTTTCACCGTATTAATCGCCAATCCTTCATTTTTAGTGAATCTTGTATTATGTTTATGATAAACTCTTTCCCTACACAATGAATCAGACAATTTAACATATTATTTTTACAATTATACATATTCAACTCATATTTTATCTAACCTATATTATGTGTCTTTATATTTTCTGTTACTTACCTTATTTTATTCACTTAATTAACTCTTCACTGTAATTAATCAAAAAACATGTATTGCTTTATGTATGTAAAAGCCATATGGGCGTTTAAATATAAATAAATAAAATAAATAAATATTTACTTAAAATATTGTACAATAATAATCCTATAACAGGTAAAACATTAAGAGGCTTATATTTAATTTAATGTTACTTCTGTATTGATATATTTACGGATTAAGAATTCTGCATTAGGATATTTACGGATCAAAAATTTTGTGATGGAGTTTTGTAATGTTTGGATGTAACTCATAATAAAAAAAATATCCAAGAATGACTTTTTCTGTACTCTATAATTATAACGCCTTCCGTTCCGTAACACTTTAACCATCCCATTCATTGAAACGGTCTACATTTTTACAGACGAGTTTACCTTAGTGGATAATGTTGTCCTATGCCACTTACAAAGCGTTTAATGGATCGTCCCCGACTTTTTTAATCTTCTCCGTACTGCAATCTGTGCCGGTGTTCTGTTAACTGTTATTCGTTATAGCCGGAGAAGGAAGACATTACACTTATTGTAGGTTCTCGTTAACAACTCTTAAAAACATAGGAAATGTATTTTTATGGAAACTATGTGAAGAAATACACATGAATGTTACCTTTTTTAAAAGTTTTTAAATTTGAATAATTGTGTATATTTATTTACTAGCATTCTATGCTTTAATTCTTCCATTCATATGCTTGGTGTAACTCTAAGTGACCAGCTCAGATACGGGGGCCCCACCGAAGCCAGAGTTAAGTTAGCATCTTAAAAATTAGGCGTACTGTACAGGGCATGCAAATAATTTAATAGTACACAACTTCTAGCCCTGTATAAATCGCAAGGTAGGCCCCTCTGATCTGGAGCCCCAAAGTGTCTGAAAAAAAAACCCTCGACTCTGTGCAGAAACGGGCGATCAGTTTGATAGATTCTCCTATCCTGATAAAAGAATTATAATATTTCGATCACAGCCGTCAGTGGGATTGTTGTCCTTGTTCTATTTGTATTTTAATGGAAGATGCTACGAGGAACTAGCGTCATTGATTGCTTCGGCGCTTTAAGAGGCTAGACTTTGAACCACACGCGGAACACCCGCGACTGTCATTCTGTCCCGCTCACAATAATTTCACGCACACTTACAATACATGCGAATGCGAAATGTGCGAATGAGACAACGCTCAAATTTACCTACAGAAATCGCTCGAAAAGGAGTTTATGGAGAATACACTTTTCTACACCAAAACTTTCACGAAATTGAAATTTTAAAAAATATATATTTTTTAGAAAGAAGAAGCTACGTCGGTAGCTTTTTATAATTTTATAATTATTTATGAGAGTTGAGTTAGCAGCACTTTTTCCTTAAATAATATTTTTTGATAAGTTTGACAGTGAATGTTTACGTTAATACGAAACGCATCGAAAATTCGAAAACATACCGACATAGTTTTCACCCTCTAGAAGGCAGTATAAAAAAAATATATTCATTTTGTGCAATGTTCGATGTAGAAAAGTGTTTTTTCCCGGGCGTCCTTTTTGTATGGGCCGAAAAGCGAAGTCTATCATCTTAAGCGGGCGACATACGCTAAGCTCACATCAAAAGATAATGCTTTATAAAGTATCTTTTCTACCGACACACTATGTGCAGGAGAAGGGGTAAGTTGAAATCGAAAGCGGTCGAGAGAATATCATTTATTTGTACTGGATATGTCAACATGACAGCTCCGTGCATGCTCCGTGTATTCAAAATGACCCCCTCTCCTGTTTACGGCGAAGGGGGGGTCGCATAATTTTTCTGATATAACGCCGATTAGCGAAGATTCAAACCGCGATCACAGCACATCAGCTTTTTACGTGTGGCGGGTCTCTATGAGATTGTATGGCGAGCGCTATTGTGTTATAAGTATCTTTTTGATGTGAGCTGCGAGTCTGTCGCTACCTTTAATATTTATTTTCTAATATCATCTCTGTTGTATAGACACCAATAACTAAAGAATGTAGTTGATATTGGCTGGTTACTCGTAATGGCTAACTAACGGGTGTATTTAACGGAGAAATTGCTGAACCACAATAACCACTTGTAGCCAGCACTACCGGGAGTAAACCTTCCGACAACTGTCTACTGACTACTAACTTACACACTACACTCCGTACAGTCTTTAGTCACTAGTCTATTATAGTACCTACCTAAAGCCTATCTGTTTGACCACTTCTGCATTGCGATGCGTAGAAGGTAATTCACATCCGAGGCGACATAAAGTCACTTGAGTCCGAAAAAAAAGCGTTACAGATTGTCACATCACTAGTGATGATTAGATGGTTGTCTATGGTCTCTCTCTAAAAGATGTCTAAACGTCAAAATCTTAATTAATAATGTCATTATTAAACAACATTTACCAGTGCTTCCTATAATATATACGACCGTCCGTGGTCGAGTGGTAAGACAGTTGACTCCCAATCGGAAGGTTGCGGGTTCGAACCCGGCGTGCGCAAATAAATTTTATTTGATTAATTTGTGTTATTTCACAATTAATTAATAAAAATAATAATAATTATATTTGCGGCACGTTCCAGAGTGGAAGATACTCTCAGTATCGCCCTGGTGTAAGACCACCATTCAGAATTGAAACGTTGCTTAATAATGGCTCTAGCCGTGTTTAGTGACTAGATCTGAATAGCCAGGTACTTTCCCACCTTCCTCTTCCCCATCTCCTTCCCTTCCCCACTTACCTTCAGCCTCACAACATACTCCAATTGGGGATGCCATAGTCTCACTGGCTCCAGAAGGGAGCAGTTGGGACTCTTGTGAGGTTTCTCTTTAAAAAAAAAAAAATATATATCCACATTAAATAATAAATTAAATATGGTGTCAGAAGTGGGAACTTAATAAATGTAATATAATTTATTGAAAATATTACTGGAAACACTAAATGTCGAAGGATTCGTCAAAGTCACATATGCAGCACATAACATTAGTGATGTGACACAGATAATAATGACGATTTTTGTGTCTACTGTAAAACAGAAATCTTTTATGTGAAAAAGTTTTATTTTATTTATGGCGGGAATGGGTACCGCCGCCCCGGGAACCAATTATTGGATAACCAACACCTCTACAATAGGTTACCCAAAGTGGTTCGCTACGTTTGGTGATTTAGCAGGAGTGCCCGGGTTCATGGTGTGAGGTTTGTTTAGGTCTTGGCGGCGGTTAATCTAGACACACTGAACCCCAGATTCCTACCCAACCCTTTTCTTTCCCAGAACTTACTCTCCTTCCTTTCCTTAAAAACACCGTTCACACAGCATCTCCAAAGATGACATAGGCCCTGGGGGAAATTATTTTTCTCAGGGCCTCCTGTGTGGAGCTAATGTAAAAAAAAAATATTACTTTAGCTTCACACAGAATGTGAATGATATTTTTAATGAAAGGGAGGAGAGGAAGTTCTAGGAAGGAAAAAGGTATGAGGGGTGGTTAGAAATCTAAGGGTCAGAGTGTCTAGGGATGAAGGACATATGAATGTTTTTGTTACGGTCTAAAACACGACTATTCTATCTTCCAGTCTGTGTATAGGACAAACCTTGAAAATATTACTTCTGAACAAAATTTCTTTAGATATAAAACGTAGACATATTTGGGTCTAGGATATTCAAAGGAGAAATTTAAAATCCTATTGATTCTTGAAAGAGTCTCGCCTCGTCGACCCGAATTCCACCACGGCCTGCATTTTTTTCAATTTTTTAAATATTGGTACATCTTGTATCTTTTCATAGTGTATTTTAAATTTTGTTTTGAAGAGTTTTAATTTTCAATGTACCATCGTTACTTAAATTTTAATTTTTCTGCTACCGGTTTCGACACATCCGTGTCATTCACTAGCAAACTTAAAACTAAACTTAAAATTTAAAACAAGTACAGAAATGAATTGATGTTATTAGGTGGGGGTAGTGGGAGGGGTGATTTTGGGGGAGGGAGAGAACAGTGGGCGGGGTCAATATCACATGGGAACATAGTCAAAAGGGGAGATTTGCAGGGTGCTATTATTTTGTTAACTAAATTAATATTTGATTTAATTTTTTTGTTTGTTTCTAAAGTATCTAAAGCGACGTTAGTACATTGAAAATTAAAACTCTTCAAAAAAAAATGTCTAGAAATTGTTACATAGTTAATGCCCAAGAAATACAAAAATTTATTTTTATTTATTCAATTATTTATTTGTAATGTATAAGGAATTTAAAATTTAATACCTAATATTATTATTGTTGTTATTCAGTGGCGAAATTCCTTACACAACCGATTACTCTGCATATCGCTGCGGGGAGACACTCCGATGTTTTGACTACATCACATTAATAGGTTTGACTCTGACCTAACATTCTTGGCCATTTTTTTCCATAATACCAAAACCAGTTTCGGAATGTACAGTTAGAGTAATGGGTAAACTTGAAATATTATTATGGTCGCTGTAGTAGGAAGTTGGAACCAGGCACTAGGCGCTATAGGCAACTACTATTCGGGCCATATGTTCAACTAGCTGCTATATACGGACAACTATATACGGTGGCGCAAAAAAATAATTAACCAATTATTGTAGAAAATTCATTACATAGAAACGTAATTCAATTTGAAAATTATTATGTAGCCACTTTTGAATGTGACCATGCTCTGCTTAAGATGAAGCCTTACGAATTAATGCAAAATCATACAAAATCGTGTGTTTTTGGATTAAAAATTTGATCGTTTGGAAATATTATACTTGCTTCAATTATACACTGCAAATAGAGCACATCTTAGCCTTGGAATAGGTAATAATCGATAAGATGAAGCCTTACGAATTAATGCAAAATCATACAAAATCATGTGTTTTTGGATTAAAAATTTGATCGTTTGGAAATATTATTCTTGCTTCAAATATACACTGCAAATAGAGCACATCTTAGCCTTGGAATAGGTAATAATCGATAAGATGAAGCCTTACGAATTAATGCAAAATCATACAAAATCATGTGTTTTTGGATTAAAAATTTGATCGTTTGGAAATATTATACTTGCTTCAATTATACACTGCAAATAGAGCACATCTTAGCCTTGGAATAGGTAATAATCGATAAGATGAAGCCTTACGAATTAATGCAAAATCATACAAAATCATGTGTTTTTGGGTTAAAAATTTGATCGTTTGGAAATATTATACTTGCTTCAATTAAACACTGCAAATAGAGCACACCTTAGCCTTGGAATAGGTAATAATCGAGTAAAAATAAATAAAGTATCAGGCCTCTAAAAAATACCTTCAAGTGCTAAATCTTCTACTTATGAACGCGCTTTTCTTATCAAATTTTATTGTATAATGTGGCAAATTAAGTTCTTTAGAAAATGATAGAAAAATCATTTTAATTTTTGTGCCTGAACTTCACGAAATAAAACAAAACAAAGGCATGAATCAAAACGGATAGCGTTCAACAAATTTGGAATTAAGAATCAAACCGTATGCCTTCCGGCATAAATAAAATGTGCCTTTTATCAGTTAACGCCCCGCAACGGTGGCGAATGGACGTTCCTAGACTCTACGTCGCTTGGTTCCGTTAAATCGATTTTAAATTTCCTTGTTATTATAATAAGCAATGCGAAAGTGTTCAAGTTTTTTACATGCCTTTACGAAATCAACCTATAAAAAACAACCCTCAAATACCTTCTCCAACCTTTCCAAAAAAGACTTTTATTTTTAAAAGCCTCCCAAAAAGAGGCGGGCCCTTTTAATTTCGAATTTTTCGAGGACTAGTGAATAGAATCTATCGTTATGGGTACAATACAGCATAAGATAATCGTCAAATTACGAAGATTTATTAAAGGTTTACAAAACTTGTAATTTACTTCAGATTACTAATAGGCTAATCCGAGAATTATCCTTATATAAGCGTATAATTTCACCTGACTAATCCAAAAAATCTTCGGAATTTAAAACAGGCACCAAATACAATCCTTGAGTTACGCCCGCAAAACATAATATTTGGTACTCGATTAAGAAAATTAATGTAATCTGCTGTACAACCATATGTAATATATTACTTTATGCCACCCAGTACTAAATACGTGGAGGTACACGATGTACCAAACCTCAGCTAAATCACGCAGCCAGATTACATAAGTACGATTAGCATACCCATTCTCACTGCTTGCCCAGCCACTGACACTGAACTTGAATTATCATTATTTTAGACACACTGTACTTTACAGTTAGTTTTCAAATGATATGATAAAGATAATAATTATTTTTTACAGCCACGTGTATTTGCGGCTGAACGCCGACGCGTGTGAATGACCGAGGAATTTTAAAACATGCGAAAATGTAATAATACCTTTTGATAGATTCCCCTATTTTAATTCAAAACCGCCTTTAGATTACAGCTTTCGGGTGGGAGTGATGTCTTTTTTCTACCGGTATTTCAATGGAAGATGCTCCGAGGAACTATCGTCATTGATCTCTTTGGCATCGGTGAATAGTTGAAAACACGACGAATATTCTTATAAAATGTGTAAATTTGTCACATGAGAACGGGTGGCATTTTTAATTTGAGTTAATGTCTCAAGAGCACTGTTTTCAATGTTGTTATTAAAATTTACTGGATTTTTCTTCGAGAAAATCTTACTATTTGACACTTTGAGATATTTAAGTGAAGCCAATTTTCATTGCTCCAAATTAACAATTTTTTGATATTGTCTTGGAGATTGTTTCAATGGTAAATATTTTGCATAATTTAAAAAAAATTGATGTTATCATAAATAGATATTTTTGTAACGTAATCTATAAACAAGATTGAACCAAGGTGCGAACCCTGCGGGACTCCGCTTGATTTTTTTTTCCGACAGGGAGGATTTTATTTTAACAATTTGTTGTCTACAATTAAGATAAAACCCGGTGGTGGAGAAATTTAAAAAATAGATTTTACTAAATTGTTGCTGTCACTGTTGCTCTTACTCCACCGGATATTGAGCGAAAGGAACAATGCACCTCGGGCTACTAATACCTAACTAAAATCGAGGTTTTGTATTCCCCACTTTTCTCCTCCAAAAGTGGACTGATTTTAAATTTTTTTACCAAATACATAAGAAAAAACTATTCTATGTCTGTACGTTTTGATTTTTTTTAAACATTGTCTAGTTTGTATACAGAACGTCTTTAGACGGCGTTTAAACCATTCAATTTTATTGATTTTTGGAAGGTCATAATTTCTATAAAAAGTAACTTATCAAAAAAAAACAAAAAGTACCGACACGCTAATAGTTGATATCTATTTTATGTAAAAACAATATTTTCTCTAGAGTTAAAATCCAGAGAGATAAATAGGGAATACGATTTATTTGTAAGTACCTAAATTAGGCAGATTGTCGGTAATTGTTGGGTTAGGTTAGGTGGTAGGTAGGTTAGGCTTTTACAGGGAAGTTGGGTTGATGAATACAATCTCTAATATTATAAGTGTTCGGTAGTTTATGAAGTTTGCTGTATGCAAGCAGGGCTGAGTGTTCAGTTGTTTTTCTAGATTAGATTTAATTAAAGTTTCATTTTAACAGCTAGCGTCGCTCTACCAAGACATGATTTCGTGTGGTTATTGTTCAATGTACTACTCTTTGTTCTGACTTTGCAATTAGACGAAATTGCTCGAAGCAAATTATCTCAGTTGTTGTGTTGTATATTGTTCTTATTTTAAAAGATTTAAGAAACCAAATTAATTTGTATGTTGGAATACTGAGCGAAAGGGACAACTGCTGATAATACCTAAATAAAATCTTCAAACACTGTCTGATTTGTATACTGAACGTCTGTTGATGGCGTTCAAACCAGGTGATTTTAACTACTTTTGGAGGGTCTTAAGTCCTATATGAAGTAACTTATTTAAAAAACGCGTACCGACACGCTAGTGGAACCTATATTACATTAAAAAATTATTTTCACTAGTGTCAAAATCCATAGAGAAAATTGGGGAACACTTTTATGTGGATAAGTCACCGAACGTATCATAAATATTGGTTATTTAAACATCGCAGGCTAATTGAATATCTCAAAAATGATTTATTCTTAAATGTAATAGTGGATATTCCCTGTTTTTTTTAATTGTCGAAAAAAATTACAAAACGACAAGTTTGTTTTTATTTGAGAATTCGGCGTCGTTGACGTTACGCCGGGCAATGTTGGTGACAGCAGCCTTACCAGCCAATGGCGATTTCTGTCATAATGACGTTGTAGCCGGTTGGAACTGTTTCGGAAAGTGCTGTTTTTTCAAATCAATAATAATGAAATATTCAAATTACATTTTTTTAATACAATGATCAGAATCAGAAAAACAAACATGAAACATTTTTAACGGTATTCATAGTTTTTGAAAATACCTTATTCTTTAGAAAAAGATTCGTTATTTTAGAGATAAGTGTCTTACCAATATCACTTTGAACACTTTGGTTTAAAATGAACAAAAACAAATTTAAAAAATTCCCATTTTGCCAATATTCACCTCTAGACTAATTTGTTCGCTTTCATTTATCACTTTAATTCATATAGGTTTCATAAAACTCGCTTTCTTCCTTATTGTCATGGTGAAAAATATGATCTAAACGGTGTTAGAAAAAGAAAATACCATGATTTATATTCAAATCTTAAAGTTAACCACAATATAAGTAAATTTTACACATTTATGAAATCAAAATTTCCGACTGTAAATTGAAAAAATTTAATGTAACTTTGGAATTTCTTACTAATTGTTTTATATGGAACTACAAAAAAAGTGAGGTCACGATAACGTTTATAATTTATATTTTTCCAATAAAAAATGTGTGAGTTTTCATTTTTTCATTATCAGTAATTCTAGATTTAAAAGAAACGTAAGATGAGCCATTTTTAAACTTTAAAAAAATATATATGTTTATTTCGAATAATAAAATTTATAAGCGAATTTTATCAGCTTTCAAAAATTGTTTTTAGTTTCGGATACGTTTAGAAATTATACATTTATTTGGATTCTATTGCAAAGCGAAAATATTTTATCCTTCGAAGGGGTTAACAAATAGGTAGAGGTGTACCTACGTAATTCCACAAATATAATGACTCTGTTAGTAAATATATAATTTATTAAATTTCACCTCCAATCATAGTACAGCTGTTTTCAATTAATTTGAAAGTCATCGTGTTAATAGTTTCAATATTATGTTGTGATTAGATCAACCTGCTACTAACAAACTGAAAAGCTGTTGTGGAAATGAATGAAAGCTGAAAAAGAAAGTAAGAAATAAAATGCATGACTTGGCGTATTGAAATGTGGATCATCAAGACGTCTATGTAATGAGTTAATTACAATACACGTAATTCATCTATTTGTATTTTTTTATTTTATTTATTTATTACTTTATTTCACCAGATTTACAGGAACGGGTATAGTTTTTCCCATAGGAAAAACTAAACCCTTTCATACACTTTTCCATATAAATGATCATCTAGTAAATCCACGTTATGCAAGTGTATTATATAAGTATAATTAATACAAAACAATACAAGAACAACACGTTAATCTACCAAACTATTAAATGGGAATATAATTCACCGTCTCCAGATATTTTCATATCAGAGGGTTCGGCTCTGTGGAATTCCTAATTTGACCGATAAATCCTACTGATCCCTCAATATAAATATTTAAAAAATCTTTCGTAATTCTACATGTATTTAAAATGACTGATTTTGTATTTAAAATGACTGATTTATTACAAGTATAAACATTTATATTATTATTTTATTTAAGATTAGCTTAGGTCTCCGGCGTTGCCTGGGCTTTAAACGGACTTAGAATCATCATTTTACGTAGGACACTTCGATAAGGTTTAACTTGACACGAATCTATAAGCTAAAACGAACTTAGAATCATCATTTTACGTAGGACACTTCGATAAGGTTTAACTTGACACGAATCTATAAGCTAAAACGAACTTAGAATCATCATTTTACGTAGGACACTTCGATAAGGTTTAACTTGACACGAATCTATAAGCTAAAACAAACTTAGAATCATCATTTTACATAGGACACTTTGATAAGGTTTAGCTTTTCACGAATCTATAAGCTAAAACGAACTTAGAATCATCATTTTACCTAGGACACTTCGATAAGGTTTAACTTGACACGAATCTGTAAGGTAAAACGAACTTAGAATCATCATTTTACGTAGGACACTTCGATAAGGTTTAACTTGACACGAATCTATAAGCTAAAACAAACTTAGAATCATCATTTTACATAGGACACTTTGATAAGGTTTAGCTTTTCACGAATCTATAAGCTAAAACGAACTTAGAATCATCATTTTACCTAGGACACTTCGATAAGGTTTAACTTGACACGAATCTGTAAGGTAAAACGAACTTAGAATCATCATTTTACGTAGGACACTTCGATAAGGTTTAACTTGACACGAATCTATAAGCTAAAACAAACTTAGAATCATCATTTTACATAGGACACTTTGATAAGGTTTAGCTTTTCACGAATCTATAAGCTAAAACGAACATAAAATCAGAATTTTACGTAGGATACTTCGATAAGGATTAACTTTACACGAATCCATAAGCTAAAATGAGCATAGAATCATCATTTTACGTAGGACACTTCGATAAGGTTTAACTTGACACGAATCTATAAGCTAAAACAAACTTAGAATCATCATTTTACATAGGACACTTTGATAAGGTTTAGCTTTTCACGAATCTATAAGCTAAAACGAACTTAGAATCATCATTTTACGTAGGACACTTCGATAAGGTTTAAGACGAATCTATAAGCTAAAACGAACTTAGAATCATTATTTTACGTAGGACACTTCGATAAGGTTTAACTTGACACGAATCTGTAAGGTAAAACGAACTTAGAATCATCATTTTACGTAGGACACTTCGATAAGGTTTAACTTGACACGAATCTATAAGCTAAAACAAACTTAGAATCATCATTTTACATAGGACACTTTGATAAGGTTTAGCTTTTCACGAATCTATAAGCTAAAACGAACTTAGAATCATCATTTTACGTAGGACACTTCGATAAGGTTTAAGACGAATCTATAAGCTAAAACGAACTTAGAATCATTATTTTACGTAGGACACTTCGATAAGGTTTAACTTGACACGAATCTGTAAGGTAAAACGAACTTAGAATCATCATTTTACGTAGGACACTTCGATAAGGTTTAACTTGACACGAATCTATAAGCTAAAACAAACTTAGAATCATCATTTTACATAGGACACTTTGATAAGGTTTAGCTTTTCACGAATCTATAAGCTAAAACGAACTTAGAATCATCATTTTACGTAGGACACTTCGATAAGGTTTAAGACGAATCTATAAGCTAAAACGAACTTAGAATCATTATTTTACGTAGGACACTTCGATAAGGTTTAAGACGAATCTATAAGCTAAAACGAACTTAGAATCATTATTTTACGTAGGACACTTCGATAAGGTTTAAGACGAATCTATAAGCTAAAACGAACTTAGAATCATCATTTTACGTAGGACACTTCGATAAGGTTTAACTTGACACGAATCTATAAGCTAAAACGAACTTAGAATCATCATTTTACGTAGAACACTTCGATAAGGTTTAACTTGACACGTATCTATAAGCTAAAACGAACTTAGAATCATCATTTTACATAGGACACTTCGATAAGGTTTAAATTCACACGAATCTATAAGCTAAAATGAACATAGAATCATCATTTTACGTGAGACACTTCTATAAGATTTAACTTGACACTAAACGGATTTAGGCATCATCATTTTACTTAGGACACTTCGATAAGGTTTAACTTCACATGAATCTATAAAATTAAACGGACTGAGAATCATCAATTTATGAGGGACACTTCGATTAGGTTTTTACTTTACACGAATCTATAAGCTAAAACGAACATAGAATCGTAATTTTACGTAGGACACTTCGATAAGGTTTAACTTGACACGAATCTATCAGCTAAAACGAACATAGAATCAGAATTTTACGTAGGATACTTCGATAAGGATTAACTTTACACGAATCCATAAGCTAAAATGAGCATAGAATCATCATTTTACGTAGGACACTTCAATAAGGTTTAACTTTACATGAATCTATAAGCTAAAACAAACTTAGAATCATTTTACTTAGGACACTTAGATTAGGTTTAACTTGACACGAATCTATAAGCTACAACGAACTTAGAATCATCATTTTACGTAGGACACTTCGATAAGGATTAACTTTACACGAATCCATAAGCTAAAATGAGCATAGAATCATCATTTTACGTAGGACACTTCAATAAGGTTTAACTTTACACGAATCTATAAGCTAAAACGAACTTAGAATCATCATTTTACGTAGAACACTTCGATAAGGTTTAACTTCACACGAATCTATAAGCTAAAATGAACATAGAATCATCATTTTACGTGGGACACTTCTATAAGATTTAACTTGACACTAAACGGATTTAGGCATCATCATTTTACGTAGGATACTTCGATAAGGTTTAACTTCACATGAATCTATAAATTAAAACGGACTTAGAATCATCATTTTATGAGGGACACTTCGATTAGGTTTTTACTTTACACGAATCTATAAGCTAAAACGAACATAGAATCATAATTTTACGTAGGACACTTCGATAAGGTTTAACTTTTCACGAATCTATAAGCTAAAACGAACATAAAATCAGAATTTTACGTAGGATACTTCGATAAGGATTAACTTTACACGAATCCATAAGCTAAAATGAGCATAGAATCATCATTTTACGTAGGACACTTCAATAAGGTTTAACTTGACACGAATCTATAAGCTAAAACGAACATAGAATCATAATTTTACGTAGGACACTTCGATAAGGTTTAACTTGACACGAATCTATAAGCTAAAACGAACTTAGAATCATCATTTTACGTGGGACACTTCTATAAGATTTAACTTGACACAAAACGGATTTAGGCATCATCATTTTACGTAGGACACTTCGATAAGGTTTAACTTTACATGAATCTATAAAATTAAACGGACTGAGAATCATCATTTTATGAGGGACACTTCGATTAGGTTTTTACTTTACACGAATCTATAAGCTAAAACGAACTTAGAATCATCATTTTACGTAGGACACTTCGATTAGGTTTAACTTTACACGAATCTGTAAGCTAAAACGAACTTAGAATCATCATTTTACGTAGGGCACTTCGATAAGGTTTAACTTGACACGAATCTATAAGCTAAAACGAACTAAGAATAATTTTACGTATGACACTTCGATAAGGTTTAACTTGACACGAATCTATAAGCTAAAACGATCCTAGAATCATCATTTTACCTAGGACTCTTCGATAAGGTTTAACTTTACACGAATCTATAAGCTAAAACGAACCTAGAATCATCATTTTACCTAGGACTCTTCGATAAGGTTTAACTTGACACGAATCTATAAGCTAAAACGATCTTAGAATCATTTTACGAATGACACTTAGATAAGGTTTAACTTGACACGAATCTATAAGCTAAAACGAACTTAGAATCATCATTTTACGTAGGACACTTCGATAATATTGACACGAATCTATAAGATGAAACGAACTTAGCATCCTCGGATCGTCCACGGATTTAGAATCATATTTTAGCACATCGATAAGGTTTAACTTTACACCAATCCATAAGTCTAATAATAGCTTTGTCACCCGTGAATTTCTGCGAAACAACTAGGCCTAATAAATAATAATGTATAATAATAAGACGGGGTGGTATTTACCTGCTGTGGTGACCGCTAGTAGCAGCGCCAGGAGCGCGCCCCGCCACTCCATGCTGTGTGCGCTAGAGCTGCGCCCCGCCCATAGGAGGCCCCGACTGGCCCCAACTTATACCAACGAACTGCTCCCCTGTCCCCTGGGGGACCCTGAAACAACACACATAATCAGTTATTAATTAAAGTCAAATTATTTTGATTACATCACTTTATTAGATACAAAATCTACTTGTTTCGAGAACAGCGATCTCTTTTTTTACATTTGCTGCACACGGGAAGCCCTGAAAATAATTTCCTTCAAGGCCTATGTCATCTTGGGAAACGCTGTATGGGGGATTTTAACGTGCTAGACCCATTGATATATACCAAAAACAATGCTGGAAGTTACACTTGTCCGGAAATTTGCAAGTTCATTTTGAAGTGAAATGTTATCTTAATATATAAAACAAAGTCGGGTTAGTTACACCATTTATAACTCAAGAACGGCTGAACCGATTTTTATGATCTTTGATTTGTTGGATTTGTCTCCGTCCCGTTAACAGAATAACTATTAAAAGATCAGAAAACATCACAGGAAAAATAATTATGAAGAAAATTATTTTTTTCATATATTTTGTATGGAACGGCTTTTCAAATAATGTGCGTTGGTCGACATAATTTGAATCAATTCGAACTGTCAATGGTGTAGTGTGCCGAACATTTCGTGCTTAGTCAACAGTTCAATTTCATTTTTTGAACATAGAGTATTTATTTTAACTTAATAAAAAATTAATTTATTTCAGCTAATAAATTAAACACAACATTTATTGATTCTGAGGCGTCACGAAGTTTGCCAGCTAGTTAAAATATATAACTAACCGTAACTGAAAACTTACGGACCGCCATTGACATAAATACGGTGTTGTTATTTTACACATTATAGGATTGAAAAAAATCACATTTCTTTAAATGCTACTTGGTGTTGGAAGAGAGATTTTTGCTTTATTGTAAAAGAGTCATGTTTTATTAAACATTTTCCCAATTTTCGCTTGAATTTTGTCGTTTTTAATATTAGCGCTTTCCCTCCAACATTCGTATTGTCGTATCTCTCCTTCTTCTTCTTTTTGGACGGGTACTACCGGCCCTTAACAATATGGCTGCTATAACCTAACATAGTTGAAAGACCCTATAGTCTACGATTTCGTCGGAATTAATTAAAATGTGACCTTAAGAGGGTATTACCAGAGAATACCGGAAATGAGTGCTTTTTAAATCTGATTCTAGACGTATTGACTCTTTTTTACAAAAAACATAAATTGATTTTGAAAGATTGTTATTGTATTTGGTACACGCAGTTTTAAAATTTTGAAAAACATACTAAGGTTATACCGTTGGTCGTTGGAAGATTTGTTCAATTTTCAAACGATAGATTCTATTAAACAACATAAATTTCAAATCATACAACAAAATAAATCAATACATGACCGGTCAGTGGTTGAGTGGGCATAGCGTTTGGGTTCCACCCAGGCGTTCCGTGTTCGATTCCTCAGCTGGCTAAGTTCTCCATCACAACACAAGCAACATCTTCCGCTTAGTGTGGTGGTAGTAGGAGATTTTCAAATGTTGTTAGGTTATTCGTAACCCGGGAATGTTTGTCTTTCTTTTTTAAACTAAAAAAAAAAAAAACATAATCTAGTCTACTCAGTTTTCAGAATTTTAATTTTAGTTAAATTAAAATCATTAAGAACGTGTTTCGTAACGAAAATACCTCAGTTTTTCTATTTATTTAAGGTCTTACAAATTAAAATATTTCAATTTTTTTTACACACTTATTTTGTTTAGACATTATTGAAAAATCATAAATACTTATGATCAAAAAATACTTACAAGAAATACACGATATTTAATAATTTATCATCGTCCGTTTTGAGCATTTTTATTGCTTACTTGAATGTAGGTATATATTAAAGCAAGTTTTGAATGAAATAAATCGATATTAAATTTTTAATTTTAATAATTTGATACGGGGAATAATCGATCTTTCTCATCAGAACCTCGCTGCACAGTTGCAAGCATTTTTAAACTTTTATTCTCAGCCGCTGGTCGATGGCTCTTCGAACAAACCCCCATTATGCAAACAAACGCCCAGAGTATTATGCCGCCTTTCTAATAGTTTGTACCTGTCAGATTGAGCGTTGCCATTAGAAATCAACCAATAACATCTCCCACTACCAACTATACTACAGACTACTGACTAGTCATTGGAGAAATTACCATATGACTGAAAAAATTCGGAACATAAGTAATTTCTCCAATAATATGTTGCTATAAAAATCTAATCGTTGAATCCGCGAGGCACTCCAACAAAATGTTAAAGACATCGTCCATAAAGACTTTTGAAGACATTGAATGGATTATATTTTTCTAAGAAGTGGCGTAGTTTTGCTGGTTTGTATGTTCTAATAGAAATGCATTTAATTTACACGAGTCGGTGCATTTACACTCATTGTTGCAATAAGTATCTACTGTTATTAGTCGTAAAAAACATCAAAAATTGTTGAACATTAATGGTGTGAAGCGTATCGTAACGCATTGCCTTTCTCTGTAAACAAATTTGATGACTTTTCCTCTGATATTGATGGTTTGGGTTTTGTCGAAATGAGATTCTTGACCATGTCTAAATCAATAATTGTAAAATCATTCTTCCTTCAAAGCACAATCATATTGTTTGCTTATTAAATTCACCCACCATTTCCCCTTAGCAATCCGTATTTACTGCATTTCAAAAATTCTTGCTTTTTTTCAGTTAATAGATTTGAATGACTTAAATATTTGATTATTTGTCCCGTCCCCTTGTACATTATCCTCAAAATTATAACTACCTTTCTTAACTTTAACGGCACAATGCACTCTTTTTAGAATTGCTTATTTAAAATGGGACACTCATGTCAGGGACATCTATTCAGTTTCCGGTATCCTTCCAATCACAATCCTTCCTAAACATGAAATCACAAGCACCATCCTACAAATAACCCAACAATCAACTCACACTAACATCAAGCCACTTTAAGCGGTCTACACACCATGCCATATCACGACATATCGGGCTGTTAGCAGCTGGCTATTGTCTCCTGTCTCTTTTTTCCTCGTGCGAACCCGTAACATTCTGTTTCACGTTGCCTTCTGCCTCTTTTATTACACATCAAATTCAATATCACCATCTCATTTCACTGCGGCGCATCGGTTGGTACTAGCGTTTCTTCCAATTTGCAGGCAACGTGAAACAGAGTGTTACGGGTTCGCATGAGGAAAAAAGAGACAGGAGACAACCTCCAACCTTCGATGTTTAGCCAGCTGCGAACAGCCCCATAGGTCTACAAAATATGGGATAAAATCTATGAACTATATTGCCTATACACTATATAATTCGCTTCCAGATATGTACAAAAACATCCAGCATAATAAAAAATTGCAAAGCAATTCTTTAAAAGGATATTTTTTAACTACATTTAAAAATGAAAATATGTAATTGTCTGGTCATTTTTTGTTCTATCTTTCTTTACTTGTTTTCTCTTGTTGTTTGTTCTACTTAACCTGTCTATATTTTTATGTTTATGGTGTACTGAATGTAAAACTTATATTTTGATTTTAAAATACCTTTGTAAAATTGTAACTACATCCTTTTACCTATGAATTATAAGTTCCTCCTGTCCTAAAATAAGTTTTGTAACTCATCGGGATTGCTCTAGCAAGAAATAAAAACAATAAATAAAATAAAACTCATATTACTGATAAGCCCTCGTATCAAAAAAAGAAGCACCTGCCGTTATAAATATGCAGTTCTGGCGTCATTGTAACTAAATCTGACTAAACTACTAAACTAAAAACATTTGATGCTTTGTAAGGCTTGACGCAACGTGGGAATGAAACATCTGTGTTAACAGAACACATCAGGCAGACCGCTGATAGATCCCTTGTCAACTCTTTCTCATCAGCGGTGCATGTATCAGTTTCAAAGATAATAGAAATGACTGAAGATTCAGCATAGAAGCATGCTGACCGTCTTGTTTTATGTGAACACCGCATAAGAGTTCCAACTGCTCCTAAACGTCTGACATAGGCCCTGAAGGAAATTATTAATAAAGATAAAGGTTCTGCCCTACTCGATTTAATAAAGATAAATAAAAAAATATATAAATACATTTAGGGCCGGTATATCAGTTGGTCTAAAGCTCGGCTTTGACGGAATGTGGAGCTCAGCATGGCTTAGCACACAATCCGTATATCAGTCGTAATCCTAGAGTTTAGTCTACGATAATTTTAGTTATTTCTATGCCGAACCAATCTATGTATGTAAATATTTATGGACTCAATGGTTATTATCAAACAACCAAACGTCAAACGATATCTAAATCGTCATCACTCGAAGAAAGTTCGAATTCCTTGTTGATAGGTAAACTTATTCCTCCAATGTAATTTATTGCGTCTGTACGTAGCAGATCGTAACCGAAGCAATGTGAAATCTGGCAGATGACAGATGTGTTTTTGCCAATAGCTTAAGCGATGCTTGTCTCTTCCCAATTTCCTTCCCCTCCCCACTACCTTCAGCCTCACAACAAACCCCAATAGCGAATTTTCAAAGATTGTTTGTATTCTCAAAAAAATTAAGAGAAAATTTTAAAAAAAGTATTAATTAAAAAATTTACGTTGACGAATAAATTTTCTGTAAAGTTTAAAATTTGTATCTAATTTTCGATTTGCCGTCAAAACGCCAATTCGGCGGCGTTAACGTCATGTCAGGCAACGTCGGTGACAGCCGTCTTACCAGCCAGTGAAGGTTTCTATGTCATACCTAATGACGTTGTAGCCAGTTAGAACCGTTTCGGAATGTGCGTTTTTTTTCCAAATCAATAATTATGAATGCAAATATTAAAATTACACATCTTTAGTACAAAAATATTTAAATCTTCCACACATTTTTAACGATATGGTTTACGAAAACACCCGGTTTGGGGAAGCCATAGGGCCGGTATATCATTTGGTCTAAAGCTCGGCTTTGACGGAATGTGGAGCTCAGCATGGCTTAGCACACAATCCGTATATCAGTCGTAATCCTAGAGTTGACCAATTATAAACGTTTAGTCTATGATAATTTTAGTCATTTCTATGCCGAACCAATCTATTTATGTAAGTATCTATGGACTCTATGGTTATTATCAAACGACCAAACGTCAAACGATGTCTAAATCGTCATCACTCGAAGAAAGTTCGAATTCCATGTTTATAGGTCAACTTATTCCTCCAATGCAATTTATTGTATCCGTACGTAGCACATCGAAACCGAAGCAATGCGAAATCTGACCGATGACACACGTGCTTTTGCCAATAGCGCTACAGCGTCTAACAAAGGAACTATTCTGCGGCTTACCACGGCTTAAGCGGCCGATTTCGGCGGTTTAAGTTGAGCGAGGAATGTGCTCCTTGGCAAAGACTGATATACCGGCTCTTAGTAAAGTGTATATGGTCAATATACATATTTTATACGCGCAATTTCAAAAAATATATTTGTTTATCAAGAAAATATTAACATTTTCTATTTATTTCAGGTCTACAAACTAAAATATTTCAATTTTCTTTTACACACTTATTTTGTTTAGACATTATTGAAATATCATAAATACTTATAATCAAAAAATACTTACAAGAAGTAAGCGATATTAAATAATTTATCATCGTGCGTTTTGAGCATTTTTATTGCTTACTTGAATGTAGGTAAATATTAAAGCATGTTTTGAATGAAAAAAATCGATATTAATTTTTTAATAAAAAAAATTTGATACGGCGAATAATCGATCTTTCTCATCTTAACCTCCCTGTACAGTTGCAAGCATTTTTAAACTTTTATTCTCAGTCGCTAGTCAATGGCTATTGAGTCCATGAGGCCCTTAGGAAAATATTTTCTCTCAGTGCGTATGTCATCTTTGGGAATACTGTGCGGAGAATCTTTTAAAGGGAAGGAAGGAGAGGAAGTTTAGTTACACATGAATCCACTAAAGTGCAAGGCAATGACAATGGGTCGAGAGAGTCCGACTGGAGAGTTCAAATGGTCTCCCTCACCCAGCCTCTCCCGATCCGTCCCGCCAAGCAGCTGGTGGACAGTCACACTCGCCACCAAGACCTGAATAAACCTCACTCCATGAACCCGAACACCTCGCTATGTTCCCAATTTTTATTAACCATTTGGGATGACCTTTCGCAGAGGTGTTGGTTATTCAATTAATGATTCTTGGGACGGCTGTACTAATTCCGGCCTCCCAAATTAAGCCTGTCATGAATGTATAGTGAATAGATAGCCAGTGTCGTGTATAGATATAATATAATGTAGTGTAATGTATTACATATAGACAATAGGCAATACAGTAGTTGTTATAGAGTCAGTGTCATCATGTATAGAGGAGGCATAGTGTAAAGATGCAGTTCTTATAGTGCATAGATCAATTATAGCGAAAAGATTAAGTATAGCGTGTAGACTCAGAATATTGAATAGTTTCAGTACAGTGAATAGAGTAGGTACAGTAGAGAGTATGATGTGCATATATTGTAGTATCTGTAAAAGCGCATGACGTGAAAGCGGATGACTCGGAACAAAGACGCCGCGGGAAAGAAGCTATCTCTAAAGTCAGACGAAATAAAGACATATTTATGTCTGACAGATTAATTCGTTAGATTTGGTAAAAGCTGCGTTTTTAGATTTTCACGGCCAAAAGCATTTTCGTTGTTTGTTTTTGGGGTGTTATGCCGTGTAGTAGTAGTCATCCCTGGAATGACTACTTGAAATTTTAGAACTAGAATCAGGGAACATGAACTCTGTTTACAAAATAATAACTATTCTGAATTCGCCAATCATTTAATAGAGACAGGCCATAGCTTCAACAAGGAAAAAACCAAATTTAAACATATAAATATAAATTCATACTTTAACTTGTGCGCTTTAGAAACTTTAGAAATAAACAAAAAAATTAAATCAAAAATTAATTTAGTTAACAAAACAATAGCAGCCTGCAAATCTCCCCTTCTGACTATGTTCCCGTGTGATATTGACCCCGCCCACTGTTCTCCCCTTCCCCCAAAATCACCCCTCCCACCACCCCCACCTAATAAAATCTAATTCATTTCTGTACTTGTTTTAAATTTTAAGTTTAGTTTTAAGTTTGCTAGTGAATGACACGGATGTGTCGAAACCGGTAGCATAAAAATTAAAATTTAAGTAACGATAGTACATTGAAAATTAAAACTCTTCAAAACAAAATGTATGTGTTTTATTTATGTTTATTGAAGTGCTTTTGTATACACAATATTTTGTGTTTTACCTTACGTCTCTGCCGCTAAACTATATGAAATACACATATTTTTGTGAAGTATACAAATTATGACTTTTGCCGTGTTTGGTGACCAGATTTGAAAAGCCAACTTCCTCATCTTCCTCTCCCCATCTCCATCCCCTCCCCACTACCTTCAGCCTCACAACATACCTCGATTGGGAATGCCATAGCCTCACTGCCTCCAGGCGGTTTGGATCAGTTCGGACTCTTGTGTAGTATATTCTCATAAATGAAAACAACAAAAAGTGTTTAAGGTGAATGTCAAAAGAATTCTTATTCTACGCTTTCGTAGATGGCGCGCTTATGGTACACGGAGAAAAATGTTTTTCGAAAAAACGATCACTTTAATAGTAAAAACGGGACTGAAGTTCTTACCAACAAATTAACAGGGTTTCAATGTTTATTGGCGGGAACATGTAAGAATAATTTGTATTCCGTTTTAACCAACAAACTATTCTATTCCGTTTTACTACATTTTCCAGCCAATAAACATTGAAACACTGTTAATTTGTTCGTAAGAACTTCAGTCCCGTTTTTAACCGTTTTACGAATAAAATGATCGTTTTTTTCGAATTACATTTTTCTCCGTGTATTTTTACTTATAACCGCTTTTTACAAGTTATGCTTTGAAATATTAAGAAAAAAATGATGGTTTGCGAAAGTACACAAGCGATATGAATATTAACAAATAGTTTTGTTAAAAATATTAAATCTTTCAAGAAACTAAAAATTTCTTGTGTACTTTTGCGAACCATAAATTTTTCTTATAAATAAAAATAGTATATGCGTGCCATCTACGAAAGCGTAGAATATGAATTCTTTTGACATTCACCTTAAAATTTGGTGATTATGAACTATGGTTTCATTGAATTTTATGAAAATCGGCAAAACAAAGTCACTGCACACTCCTTATATGATTATAAGTCTGTGTGAAAGTACGCGAACAATAAAAAACATAACCTTGTCAGGCAGAAAGAAGACTTCATTGTATATTGTACCCGCGCAATGGAAAATTCCTATCACACAATATACAACAACTCCACATTAGTACTTCGAATCTCTTTACAAATTGATAATAGGTAATACAGTAATTACAATTCGCGGGCAGATTCACCTGTCGCTTCTCTATACATGTTCATTCATATTGATATATCACTTCTTCCATACTTTCTCCGGTCTCAATCTGTGTTCTGGACCAGATATAATAATATAATCATTCATTTCGCACAACGGAATATACAGACTAATACACAGGCCCGTCATAAACAAGCGTAGAGCCCGTGCACCGCACGCGGGCGGCACTTTCAGGGTGGCGCACAGTGGGCTGAAAATCGCCTTTCATATACATAGAGACTTGAATTTTCAAGGCTCTTTTTTTGGCTAGAAATGGATTCTGCTGATCATTACTATGCTATAAAATTTCGTATGAAGCAATTGCGTGTACAAATGAAGGAGTTATCATTTTTTTAAGAAAAATTTGTATGGCAATGACATTAAAAATTAGGCTATCTCTGGAATCATAAGGTTGGCCATTATATCCGAACACACAGATATACTACTATTTTTTTTTTTGACAAACTTCGTATTGCCTTTTTTTTTAAATCCTCTAAGTTGAAAAAAATACTTTCTTATGTTGATGATTCATTTTAATGCTTAAATGCTTTACATATGAGTATGCTTTGTCTAGTTTACAATATTTTATTGACACTATAAACCAAAATTTTGCATTAAACTGAATCATCAACATTCAGGATTCATTTCAAATTTTTTTTCAAAATTTAGGATTTTAAAAAAAAGCGCAAGTTGCGCCACAAAACGAGGTGTGTCAAAAAAATACAAATAAATAGTAGTATATCTGTGTGTAAGGATATAATGGCAAACCTTATGATTCCAGAGACAGCTTTATTTTTAATGTAAGTGCCATACATTTTTTTCTTTAAAAAATGAAAACTCCTTCATTTGCACACGCAATTGCTTCATATGAAGTTTTATAGCATAGTAATGATCAGCAGAATCCATTTCTAGCCAAAAAAAGAGCATTGAAAATTCGAGTCTCTATGTCTATAAAAGGCGATTTTCAGCCCACTGTGTGGCGCACACAAAGGAAGACCAAAGGGAATTACGTCGCCAAAAATAGGAAAAAGCATTGTCTTCAAACTAATCATAAATATTTTCAAAACGTTCTCCATAAAGCAGTTCAAAATGAACCGCAATAATTTAATTTGGGAACGTAACCCAATATCCTGTGCATGTGCGCAAAGTTGAGATATACATCGCGCTGCCAGTATTTCTCATTTGCGCCTGATTTGTTGAAGAGGTAGCTATGCTCGTCCTGTTTTCCCTATCGAAAAATCAGAAAGATTTCAGCATGGATATTAAAGCTACAGGTATGTAATTTAATCTGCAATTATTTTTAATATAACAGATTTAACGTGAAAACATTTTTCTACATCCAAACTTTTACGAAAGTGTAATTTAAAAACAAAAATATGTTCTCGAGAGAAGAAGCTATGTCGGTATGTTTTTATAATTTTGTAATTCTTTATGAGAATAGGGAAGTTGAGTGAAAAATATGTTGACATCTAAAAAGATGACATGCAAACTTAAATACCAATATTTTTTTTTTAAAGTTCTTTTTCATAATTAAATTAATTTGACAAGTTTGAATTTTATTAAAGCCCGCGAAAACACCCTCCAAGAGATTGGAGAGTGTGTCGTCTCACGTCATCTGGTCTCTTGTTTGTGTGAAATATAAGGGATAATATTTACAAAACCGGGACACGCTTAATATGGACGAAAAAAATAAATTTAAAAAGTTGCAGTAGTTAGGTATTAACTAATTAACTAACCATCACGCCGTTTCCCCGCAGGGGTAGGCAGAGAGGACGGACCGCCAAACACCTCGGTCTTGGCATACACTCCTCGCCTCATTCGCATTCATACATCTTATCATACATGCTCTTCTATTATTCTGACTCTTGACATGGCCCGACTCAAGTATCTGATTCACTTAATCGTGCCATGTCTTCCTCGGGCGTCCTCGATTTCTTCTACCATTCACATTAGCATCATATATTCTCTTGACACTCCTTTCTTCATCCATTCGCTCTATATGTCCAAACCATCTAAGCGTCCCTTTTTTAATCTTACTTATGACGCTCACATCGGCCTTGCATTCTTTTCGGATCACCACATTCCTCACACGATCATACATGGTTTTACCACACATACGCCTCAGGGATCTCATTTCTACAGCATTCAGTCTACTTTCATCATTTCTCTGCCAGTTCCATGCTTCACTGCCATACATCAGGGTAGGTACCAGCACTCCATTGTGAACTGCTAGCTTCGCTTCTTTGGACAGCTTTTTGTTGGAAAAAGAAAAAAAAGAGAGTACGAAAACAGAGTGCAGTAGTTAGATATTAACTAGTACTAATCAATTCAGTTACCGGAATTTCGAAAAAATTGCATTTTCATGGTTATTTTTTCAACGTCACACACTCTCCTGTACCATGCCAGGCGTTTTCGCGGGCTTAATAAAATTCAAACTTGTAGAATTAATTTAATTATGAAAACGAACTTTAAAAAAAATATACTATTATTTAAGTTTGCATGTGAACATTGATTTAAAAAAAAGGGCTTAATTTCCTTATTGAGTTAGCAGCACTTTTTCCGATAAATTATACATGTTTGACAGTGAATGTTTACGTTAATACGAACGCATCAAAAATTTCAAAACATACCGACATAGCTTTCACTTTCTAGAAGGCAATATAAAATAAAATCAATTGGTGCAATTTTCTATGAAGAAAAGTGTTTTTTCCTGGGCGTCCTTTTGTATGGACCGAAAAGCGAAGTCTACCGTCTTAAGATGATAGACTTCGCTTTTCGGCCCATACAAAAAGGACGCCCGGGAAAAAACACTTTTCTACATCGAAAATTGCACAAAATGAATATTTTTTTTATACTGCCTTCTACAGGGTGAAAACTATGTCGGTATGTTTTCGAATTTTCGATGCGTTTCGTATTAACGTAAACATTCACTGTCAAACATGTACGATGTACGATTTATAAAAAAATATTATTTAAGGAAAAAATGCTGCTAAATCAACTCTCATAAAGAATTATAAAATTATAAAAAGCTACCGACGTTGCTTCTTCTTTCTAAAAAATATATATTTTTTTAAATTTCAATTTCGTGAAAGTTTCGGTGTAGAAAAGTGTATTCTCCAATAAACCCCTTTTCGAGCGATTTCTGTAGGTAAATTTTAGCGTTGTCTCATTCGCACATTTCGCATTGGCATGTATTGTAAGTGTGCGTGAGCTTATTGTGAGCGGGACAGAATGACAGACGCGGGTGTTCCGCGTGTGGTTCAAAGTCTAGCCTCTTAAGACGCTAGCAGGGGTGCTAGCATCGTCGTTCGATAAGGATCGGTAGGATAATTGTCGGTAAATTCTCATCGTGCCCTAGGACAACTGCAGATCGCTAACGTACAAACGACAGTTGTTATGGAATATATTAAGGACACTTTAGTCATTGTGAACTGTCACTTATTCGTTGACGATCTATAATCATGCTAGGGAACGATAAGAAGTTACCGATCGTTATCGATTGAGTGTACTAGGGCCTCAGGCTCGCCGCGGCGGGTCTGCTAATATGGATGGTTGCAGGTAAAAAAAGATTAAATATATTATTTATCTCTGATTTAAAACACAAATGAACTACTCTCAGTGGCCATGCTAGTTTGCTGTTACTACGTTGATACCGATATGATATTTTATTTGACGGTTTCCGTGGTCGAAGGGGAGGCTCTCGATAAGCAATTCAAAGGTCATGGTATCAAATCCTGTCGTGTGCAAAAATGTATTTTTGGATTATTTTGATTTATTTTACAATTAATTAATTAAAATGAAAAAATAGTAATTTGCAGCACGTACCAGAGTGGGAAATATTATCAGTATGGCTCTGGTGTAAGACCGCCATTCAGAATTGAAATTTTGCTTAAAGGTTTCTGCCCACTATACCGTTCCATACCATGGTTTTGAATGAAATAAATCGATATTAAATTTTTAATTTTAAAAATTTGATACGGGGAATAATCGATGTTTCTCATTGGAACCTCCGTGTACAGTTGCAAGCATTTTTAAACTTTTATTCTCAGCCGCTGGTCTTCCATGGAGCTACGTTCAAGCGACGCGATCGCGAGCGGAGTCGTTTTTTATAAATACTATTATTAGTGTTTGAAATCGTCTGTATTTTCAATACTATTATTAGTGTTTGAAATCGCCGCTAGGCGCTGCACTAACAAAATTGTATGACGCTACCTCTCATAGTCCACGGAGCGTCGCTTGGAAATAGCTACGTGAACGATGGTCGTAAGAGTGTTTTACCAGAGAATACCGGAAATTACTCATTTTTAAATCAAATTCTAGACGTATTGACTCTTTTTTTTTCAAAAAAACATAAATTGATTTTTAAAGATTGTTATTTTATCTGGTACACGCAGTTTTAAAATTTTGAAAAACTAAGTTTATTTTTAATATATCTACTAAAGTTATACCGTTAGTCGTTGGCAGATTTGTTCAATTTTCAAACGATAGATTCTATTAAATAACACAAATTTCAAATCATATAATCATACAACAAAATAAATCTAGTCAAAACAGTTTTCAAAATTAAAATTTAAGACAAATTAAAATAATTAAAAAATAAATCCGAAAACGTGTTTTGTGACAAAAATATCCCAGTTTTTCTATTTATTTAAGGTCTTACAAACTAAAATATTTCTGATTTTTTTTACACACTTATTTTCTTTAGACATTATTGAAAAATTATAAACTATTTTGATCAATAATTAATTAATTTTAAGAAGTATATAATTTTCATTCATTTACCATCTCCCGTTTGATAATTTTTATGGCAGTTCGAGACATAAATTCTCGCGATTCATTAGCCGCTGAGATGCAGCCGTGAAAGGTTCTGTGTTCGCGACGCTCATAATGACTACATTTTGCTTTAAATTTAAAACTACTACCGTTTAGCTTCATGGTTGTAAAAACATCCGCGCGCAGCGCTGTTAACAAAAACGGAATAATGGATTGCTGGATATTACCTCTTAAGAGGCTAGACTTTGAAGCACACGCGGAACACCCGCGTCTGTCATTCTGTCCCGCTCACAATAAGCTCACGCACACTTACAATACATGCGAATGCGAAATGTGCGAATGAGACAACGCTCAAATTTACCTACAAAAATCGCTCGAAAAGGGGTTTATGGAGAATACACTTTTCTACACCGAAACTTTCACGTAATTGAAATTTTAAAAAATATGTATTTTTTAGAAAGAAGAAGCTACGTCGGTAGCTTTTTATAATTTTATAATTCTTTATGAGAGTTGAGTTAGCGGCACTTTTTCCTTAAATAATATTTTTTGATAAATCGTACATGTTTGACAGTGAATGTTTACGTTAATACGAAACGCATCGAAAATTCGAAAACATACCGACATAGTTTTCACCCTTTAAAAGGTAGTATAAAAAAATATATTCATTTTGTGCAATTTTAGATGTAGAAAAGTGTTTTTTCCCGGGCGTCCTTTTTGTATGGGCCGAAAAGCGAAGTCTATCATCTTAAGAAGAAGACATAAGAAAAAAAACAATTAAAGGAAGGAATGCTGACGTGCAAATATTCCGAGGAAGAGTTTTCTACGCGTCCAAGAAAATATTGAAGAAACGCGGCAATGCAAGAATAGTGGAGCACGTATTTCTAAGTCAGCGTATGCCGTACAGTGTACAGACTACAGTAGTGTACAGTGGTGTGTGGTGTCTCGCTCTGGTTCCTGGCTGGGGCGATTCTTGAATAATCTAATCGTTACTTTTTCACCGTTGTCCATTTTCACCTCTCACGTCCAAACATATTCGCATTGATGTATTAGTAGGTATTGCTTACAACAGCTGCAATAAAATTACCGTTTAGTAGCTGACTGAACAAATGCGCCTGGCGTCGTGATTTCAATTCTTCTGCTAGCTATCTCCTCCATCATTGAGCTATAATTACATTCCCACTATATAATAGAAGTGGTATACACTTTTAGTAACGCTCTGATGAAACACAACTCAGAATCGAAACGTTGCTTGAAAAGGATTTAGCCGCGTCTGGAACGTACACATACTAGGTGACCCACTTTTTGCAATTTTTAACCCCCCCTCCTCCCTCGGTGACCACGTGTAGTATATTCCAAGACCCTCCCTCTTCTTACAATTTTCATGTAGCAATTCATATTTTTTTTTCTTTCTGTATTGCCTGCGTTCAGCCGATCTTACAACGACATTATTGTAATGGCACAAACTCTCGGCGACTTGCTTGACAACTACACTGCACTACAAACTATCAGTTTTCAATCAGCTAACGTCTCGGCATATGTACGTCAGGGTTGCCACCTGCGAGTTTAAAAAGCGGCAAACACTGCGCGCCATATTTGAATGTAGCTCGAAAAAAACGCGAGATTTCCCTAAAGGATATTGACTACGTGATAAAAACCTAAGCCCCCCGCACCTCATTGTGACCAAGCGTGGTATTTTGAAAATCCTCCTCCCCCCCCTGAACGGGTCACGTGTATGGGTACGTTCCCTAACTAGATCTGAATAGCGAGTTACTTCTCCATATTTCTTCCCCCACTTCCTTCAGACTCACAACTTACCCCAATTTGAGATGCCATAGTCTCACTGACTCCAGACGGTTGGAAGCAAACAGGACTCTTGTGCAGTTTTCACGTGTATTTTTTTCTCAACTGCGTGGCTAATCGGAACGGGAGAGGTCGATTGAGGAGATCCTTTGATCTCTCCAGCCGTACTGATGCATCTTCAGTTGAGACGGTAAGGGCATATAAGACGGAGACCGCCAGACCACACATTGAAGCAGGCAATGATATTGGAGCTACATCGACAGTCATCCAGAGGAAGACCAAAGAACCCCTGGATGACTCAATGCTCCAAAATACTACAGAGAAAGGCCTGAATGTAAGCGATACCCAGAACCGAAGAAGTTATAACCTGAGAACGAAAAGAACCGACCCCAACAGCCTACCTAGGAAATGAGTTCAGACAGTGCAAGGAAGAATAAAAAGAAACTATTGACTAAATATATTTTAATACAAGTGTAGGTATGTTCATAGGTATTTCTTATTTTCTTACGACAGGCTTAACTATCATGTTTTCATTTGCTTTTTACTTGGTTTTACATGTCGGTTAAATTATTGCTTTTACTATTCTTATAATCTTCACAATATTTTTTTATAAACTATGTAAAATATGTATGTAAAATGGCAGACCGAACGCCCTGGATTTAAAACTCAGGTCCGGGGCATACGTCATTCCTATGTCTACCTACGTTAAATTGTCGTGAAAACAAGCTTATGTGCCCAAGCGGTTAACGTGCCACGATAACTGTTCAAACGATCTACGTATATTATGTTAATAATACCGTCAACAATTATTTCGTAAACTCTCTAATTCAAAGGCCTCATGCACTTATACTATGTCGTATTATAGCATGTTACTGCTGTCACTATCTACTATGTAAGTATAAACTTTACATTTCTTTATAGCTAATTTACGTTTGTAAACCTTAGGAGTAGGCAAAAGCTTATTTTTGTACAACAGTCATTACTTACAAATAATAATTTGCATTTACTTTAATAAGCATTTACTAGTTACTTGCTGTTATAATATGTCAAATGGATAGATTATATGTATTACTACTGTTACTAATGTGAACTTACAATCTTCAAAATATTTTTTTATGAACTAGGTATGTAAAAGCCCAATGGGCGTATAAATAAATAAATTAACTTGCAAAATTACTGCATCAACACAGGCTAGCCTAGTGAGGCAGGATATGAGAAACCTCAACTTATTCATTTCTCTTCTCTAAATATTACCTACTGATTATATTTATATTATTTTCTGTTGTTAACTTTTGAACTTGTCTTATTTAACCAACTAACATGTAGACCAAATCAAGAATTAACATGTAGACCAAATCAAGAATTAAGTATTGAAGTTCCCAAGATAGAAGTTAGAGCACGTCATTGCGAAAGTTAAGCCTATTAAAAGATGCGGAACGTATAAAATTAGCTGGGAGTACCGCACTTCGTAACATCGCCTTACTTAATCCAAAATGTCAGCTTTCTGTTTACTTTGACGATGGATAGCATAGCAATATTGGTGACCGGGTTACTCAGAATTATGCAATTACAACACCCCTTTGTAAAGTCGTTAAAAGTTATGAAAAAAACATAAAAAATCACGTTAGGTTAGTTATAGGCTATTTTTCATTTTTTTTTGCATAACTTTTAATGACTTTTCAAAGCGTTGTTGTAATTGTATGCTTCTGAGTTGACATGGAACCAGCGATATTGTACAATTCACACATGTTAGTGATGAAAAATTAATTTATATATCCATTTGCACAATGCACAATCAACATTTTTCCACTGTAAATAGCACCATTGGTGTTTTTAAGTAAAAAAAATATCGTTTTTTAGTTAATAATGCTTTTTTATGCAGAATTGTTAGCTTTTTTATTTCTTTAACGTAGTAATTCAAATTACATTTAAATTGTGTTGTAACAAAAAAATAACTTATATCATTGATGTAGCTCTTCCAAATTCCTGTAATATTGAAAAATCTGTTTCTGAAAAAATAAGAAAATATACAGATTTAGGAAAGGAACTTAAAAGAATTTGGCATTCTCAGACTATAAAAATATTACCATTTGTTATTTCGGCTACTGGCATTATACCTAGCTCTCTCATTAAAAATTTAGGCATATAAGATTTGTCAAAGAATTTGTATATAAAAATGCAAAAATCAGTCATTTTAAATACATGTAGGATTACGAAAGATTTTTTAAATATTTATATTGTGGGATCTGTAGGATTTATCGGTCAAATTAGGAATTCCACCGAGCCGAACCCTCTGATATGAAAATATCTGGAGTAGGTGAATTATATTCCCATTTAATAGTTTGGTAGATTAACATGTTGTTATTGTATTGTTTTGTATTAATTATACTTATATAATACACTTGCATAACGTGGATTTACTAAATGATCATTTAAAAGGAAAAGGGAAAAACATGGGAGGAAACAACAAGGATTGCAAACTCAAATATAAACATACTCAAAACATGGTTCGACCAAAATTGTCTGTCACTAAATACTGAAAAAACATATTTCATACCATTCTCACTCAAAGAAAAGAATGTCGATAATAGTATTATAATTAAAATTCATTCATCACAGTGTAAAAATAAAAAAGAATGCAACCATGTTAAATGTTTACTCATAACAGGCAAAAAAAGTATTAAATATCTGGGTGTTATAATCGACAGTCAATTAAAATGGAACGAACAAGTAAAAAATATGATAACTAGAGTAAGAAAACTAATTTACATATTCATTAAATTAAGACATGGTAATCACATGGTATGATTAAAATAATATATTTTGCCCTTGCCCAATCTATCTTACAATATGGTATAATCGGTTGGGGAGGAAATTTTAAAACTAACCTCTCACCTGTAGAAAAGGTGCAGAGGTTAATTCTAAAAGTCATCCTGCGAAAACCATCAACATTTCCAACTACACAGCTGTTTGAAACTTTTAAGGTTCTGAGTTTAAACAAGATCTTCCAAAAGAATGCATTGCTACAAATTCACAAAGACCATTTTAATACAACAATTTCTGCAAAAACAAGTAATCTACCTAGATCCCGGGGTAACTTAGAAATTCCTAAATATAAAACTACTGCTTCTCATCACAATTACACTTACCAAGGTATAAAGTTTTTCAACGCCCTTCCAGATAAAATCAAAACAGAAAAAAAATATAAAGTTTACAAATCTCAAATCAAACAACTATTATATAAACCAAACACTAATTACAAATTTTAATTTCATAGAAAAAAGTCTACATATTTTTTATTGTATGTACACTTATTAGTGATAATTGATTGAGTATTAACTATAATATGTAACTATTAGTATGTAATTAATCACCTAACATAATTACTAATTTATATTTAAAAATATTCATATTTTTCCTTTTTTGAACATATCCTCTACAAATATTATATCAATCTTTTGAGACTGTGCCTTACCTTACCAGTACTATACTTATGTACTGTCATATTGGTAAACGATAATTGTTGCATTTCATTATTATGTACCTTCAAATAAAATATTTATCAGCGGCTGAGGCCAATTTCAATATTTAGAACCAACTGTATGTACCTATCTATTAATTAGTTTATTAATATATGTATATTTCTACATTTATATTCAATTTGTAATATTTATTTTTCATTAATGTAGATTGTAAGTCAATTATTATTATTATTAAACATTATAATTTCTAACTTTTTTTAATTAAGAGGCTTTACTCCCCAACTCAAACACGAGAAATTTTTTCTCCGTTGAGTTGAGTAGTTTGTTAAAAAAAAAATCTATTTGTAAATAGCTTTTAAGAACCAACTGTATCTATTTTTCTAAATCATATGTATATGTATTTTAAATAATAAAAAAAAAATTAAAAAATATGGAAAAGTGTATGAAAATAAAGTGCATAAAATGACCTGAAAATCTGGTGCGTAAAATAAATATTAGTACATATACTTAGAATTATTACATACATATCGCTTTGTTTTGTGTGTCGCTTTGTTTTTAAAATATTTTAAGAAGTTGACTGCTTTACTATATTTTATTTATATGGAACACTATTGACCTTTTTGTAAAAGTCTAAATGAATATATATAAGAACAACCCTCTTTTTATAACTTTGAAGGTTTTTCCCATCAATATATTATATAATTGAAGAATAAGATAACACTAATAATCTAAACGAAAATATGAAAATAAACAAAACACAGAAAAATAAAAGATAAGGGTCACACCTGGGATTCAAACCCAGAACCTTTCATCTTACTCTCTTGACCAATTCGGCTACTGCCAACATTTATTAATTAATTAATTGCCATGTGGTACTAAAAAAAACTTTAAAAAATCACTGCAATAACGCTTGTAGAATATAACTTTTGCTCCTGCGCTATTGCAGCGTTTCGACTATGTTTTCATGGTAATTTCACTGGCATAATGAGTATCCTTCAAGATGATTTCACCTTTCATTCATGCCAGCTTTGCTCATTGAGATATATCACGAATGCATTATTTTCGTACGACAAAGGCGGCATTGTTCATCAAAACAATGTTCAAATATAATTTACCGACCTCGGCTAATACACGTATTTACCATCGCAATGACGATTATTATTTAATATACTGTACAAGTGAAAACATTGCCGACATTTTCATTGGACATTTCACCATCCTTCTGATAGCTTATCCATACGATAACGAATATTAATGTATTAAGGGGGTTTCTCACCATCCTCCCAATAGCTTATGTACACTAATAACGAATATTTTCTATTCACGATTTACGGTTTATTTATTTATTAAGTTGGAGTTTATAATTCGGTACTCGAACCTATGAATGGTGGCTATATCTAACCACCGCAAGTATTTTATTTTTATATTTAATAATATTCGTTATTAGGGTAGATAAACTATTGGGAGGATGGTGAGAAACCCCCTAACTAAGAGGATTGAGCCAGCACCGGTCGTTTTTAAAAGAAAGATTTTGAAATAACTACTTTCGTAGCGTTATTTACTTTGTTATATCTGGTAAACATGATTATATTTACAGTAAATCTAATAATAATATGTGAAGTGTAAGGTTAGTTTTGAAATTAAATTGGGCACCTACTGTAAATTTGTATGTATGTTGTTTCGTGTCTTTTGAAAATAATATAAATCTTAAAACATTTTGTACATTTCTTTATAATATTGCAAAAAAACACATTAAATTCGCACTACTAGAATTGGCTCCGGTCTGAACTTTGTGGCAATTCAAACTAAATCTTTTTTTGGTCAAAGGAATTATTTGTATCAGGCTCCGATTATATTTAATAGCCTTCCAGAATATATCAAGTCACTTTAAAAAGATTGTTAAATTATTTGTGTTAGCCGAGGATTGCAAAGATACTTTTCATTTTTGTCCTTTCTAAATTAATAGCATAACCACTGGAGCGACAGAGCAATTTAAATCTTTTTTCTCTGATTGCTAAAGGAAATTTTTCCGCCCACATTAAAAAAATCATACCTCCGAATTTGAATATGGAGACACACAATCTGATTATAGTTCTATATAGCCAGTGAATTCACCTATCTTTTGTCTATTATCACATATTCGTATAATTTATAAAAAAATATTATTAAATCTTTAACTTTAAAACATTTTAAAGAATGTAGAGAATATTTATTTTGTTATATTTTGAATGTACAATATATTATATAGTCGCTTTAATTAAAAAAAAAAATTCGACACATTTTGGCAACAAAGCAATCCGTGGTTTTGGAAATAGTGCCATAATCCGGCAAAAAGCACTCGAGTGGATAATACATTGTATAATTTTGATTCGTCTTTCTCCTTTTAAATTAATAGTATAATATATTATTTTTTACTTATTTTTTATTCTTTTCATCTTTGTCCTTTTTATATTAATAGCGTTATATATTATATCAAATGAAATTAGAATACACCCTACATGTTTACATCATAATGTATAAAATAACTTGTAACAATATTGTTCTTTCAATACCTATATTATTTTGTGTTATTTTTATTACTTAATAAAATTATTAACCTCAACACACGCTTGTTCAGTGAGGTTGAAAATTGAATTGTAAACAATAATACCTACCATGTAAAGAAACAATGAATATATTTTCATTTGTAATTAACTTTTTACTAGCCGAAAGTTTAAATATTATTTTATATTGTTAGTTTAAAATGTTTGACACCTCTGATATGTTCGAATTATTTGGTGCATCACTACAAAATGTAGCAATAACAATCTCGGCATTATTATTAGCCGGTGTTTCAATAAGAAGTCATTTGTACATAAATTTGTACTTACCATTATAACTTTACGTGCACATATAAAATATAGTCATTGTAATAATCCGTTGCTATTTGCCCACTCTACAGTGCTAATTTTGCTTTTATATATAATTAATATTTCATCCTCTTTATATTTTTACATCTACTATACTTTTTATACTCTTTCATCTCTGCTGTATTCTTCCAAACACTCTTTTATTATTATTTTTTTTTTTCATTTACATTCCTTCATATGCTTTGATTATGTTTCATTTTGTATTATAATATAGTTCTTCTTACTTTCCTTTACATTATTTTATGTTCTTTTATATTCTATACCCACTGTTTAAAAAATCGGCCACCATAACACGGGCATGTGCCTAGTATGGCGGCCATAAATTCCACAATTGTTATATATTTACTATTCAAAGAATAAAGAAACATAAAAATAAATAAAAAATTGATTTAAAGTCAATAAACGAGTTTCTACATTGCTACAGTTATGAGAAGCCAGTGTTAAACAATTTGTAGATTTATAGAATTATAGAATAGAATTTATAGAATGGATGGAAGAATTTCCCAAGATCCGCTGACAAAGCGATCGCGCAATATTGTTTGTTCCACATTTCCAACCTCGTTTTGACCACGCGTTGAAATCTTTTCCAAGCAAAAATGAATCATCATAAAAAATTATCGCGAGTTAGACATTCTTTTAGGTTCTTATTATGTAATGTTAGGAATACCCACGATGCAATATTTTGACCACCACAACACGGGCATGTGCCTAGCGTGGTGGTCGTAAAACCCTCAAAACATGTAAATAGCAGTTTAATGAATAAAGAAAAAAATTTAAAAATTATGAATTTTAAATATGTATGTAGTTTTTTAGCAACAAATTATGACGATGTTGTATGGTTTTTGTTGATGAAATTCTATGCACATTCCTATTTTGGGGTGTGGGTACCGCCGCCACGGGAACCATTTATTGGATAACCAAATCCACTGTCATCCCATGTATTTCGCTACGTTTGGTGACTTTCCAGGGCTGCCTGAGTTCATGGGGGTGAGTATCTAGGTCTGGCCGCGGATGTTCCTGCATTATGGGCCAGTTCGAGAGAAACTGGATCTCCTCTACGGATTCTCTCGACCCATCGCCGTGCACCACAGTTAGGTTCATACGTCTATCGATCCTGGACACACTGACCCTAAATTCCCACCCACCCCTTATATCATTTTCCTTCCCAGATTTTCCTCTTCTTCTTTTCCTTAAATAGACCCTCCACACAGTATTTAATGCTTAGGACTCTACGAAATCTTTTAAGACTTGTTAAAAGTAAATCAAATTTAATTTTTAAGTTCTGTGAATATTATAGTATTTTTATTATTTTGGCAGTTGTTTCGGTGTTCGAGGTCATTTTCAAACTGTTGTTAGGACACTTATTTATATAATACAATTTTTATGGGACTAAACTGATTTATTACGGAATACATCGATTTCCTCAGAAAATAATTTTGACAATAGAATCTCCATTCTGTGGGGTACTTTGAAATCTATTCTCCCCACGTTAAATAGCAATATTTTCTAAATTGTTTAATAATGACGTGACCTTTCATTCATTCATTTGTCTAACAAAAAATACATGTTAGATAAATAGAGGTAGAAACTTATCTTTCAGTTTTTTTTAGTACCACACAATAGTAACAATTATTCCCAACATATCTGGAGCAAGTGAGATTCAATGTTTACAATGGCTTTTATTTGCGAAAATCCAGAAAATTTGAAAAATCGAGATTGCAATCTCCGATACAGATAAGTTTGTAGATCTTTACAGAAAAATATTAACGTTTTTAAATGCCTTACCTTGATAAATCGTTGAAGTTCTGAAGTTCTGAAGTCCAATTGAGTGAAAAACTACAGACACTATTCACTGGTTATTGTATACTTTACACAACACTTTAAAATCACACTGAAAAGTTCTATGAATGAACAAAAAACACTGTGAACTTTAATTTTGAAGAATTAAATCTGAGAAAAACACGAAAATGTTAAAAAATTCACTGGAAATTAGACAGTTTATGTTATTGAATATAATGACATTATTTTAAAGTAATCGGATAAAACAAACAGCGACAAAACAGAGTTATGTTACAATAATGTGTTAGGTAAAATTAGGTTAGGTTTGTGTGTTCTTTTTCTCCACTTTTCTTCTTGCCACTGTTTTGTTTTGTCATGAAACCAATTTTAAGGTGATTGTTAAAAGAATTCATATTCAACTCTTTCAAAAATGGCGCGTCGTATAATTATTTTACGAATAAACGCTTTTTACAAGTTAGGCGCTCCGCTGACGAGGCAACTGAAACCAAACTAAAACCGGCTGGTTTCGATATCTTGATTGGTCAAAAAGCTTGTTTAACCATAGAATAAGAACAATCAGCTGACAGCTGGCAACTAGCAACGGCCGGCCACGGCAATCAGCAGTGCGAGTCGCGAATCACCGCTTGCGTTACCATTGACAACGGGTTTTTGAGTGATTGTGTAGTGTGCGGGCCATCACATTGTCATACAAAGACAGTTGCCAGTTGACAGTTTGCATTTGCTTTAGTGAGCAGATCGCCTAATGCTTTGAAACATTAAGAAAAAATATTTGTTCGCGGAAGTACACAAGCAATATGAATATTAACAAATAGTTTTGTCAATTAAAAAACTCTAATCTTTCAAGAAAGGCTAACAAATCCAAAATTGGATTGAATCACCGATGAAAGTTAGCCTTTCTTGGAAGAATTGAGTTTTTATATGGACAAAACTACTTACTTATACATATTGCGAATTTACGGAAACAAACAAAAAATTCATGCTAATATTTTATAACATAACTTTCAAAAAGGGTTTTTATTCTAATGCAATTAAATTACCGCTATCTATGAATGAGTCGATTATGAATTATTACAAGTTTACCCTTAACATACTTTAGAATAATGAAGGAGAACACACAGCTACCAAGAATTTATTATTATTATGATTCCAGTTTATTTTCTCTGCGGAGATGCCTTTAGCGCGGGATGGCTCAAAACCCGTTAAATATTATAATTAATACAGTAAAGATTGTTATTTGGTACGAATACAAATCGTCTGATATAAAAGAACACGCACATAACTGTCCTGAAACACATATTTATCAACTACATCCACATTCATGCGTACTTACTTACATGAAGAAAACAACACGATTACTAAACTAAAAATCTACCCTTATCAGCAGATCTACCAATATGGCTAACTATGGAATAACCCCAGACAGGAAGCCCTTGAGGAGAACAACTTGATAATTGTGTGAGCTATGTGGATGGTATTTTTAACTATTGGGGGGAGTTATTATGTTATTACGTAGAGGAATTAAGTTCTGGGAAGGATGGTGGTTAAGAATCTAGGGGTTAGTGCGTCCAGGAATAAGGGTCGGCGTAAGCTGGGAGTCAGAATGTGTCGCGCGTGCAGACGACGCAGGAAATGTATGGGCTTATACGAAGCATGTCGTACAAGTCCATACACATTCTGACTCCCAGCTTAAGCCGACCCTAACGGACGTAGGTACCTACGAATTCATCCCTCCCACTGCGGTGCAAGGCGATGGGTCGAAAGAGAGTAGCTGAAGAGGTCAAAGGGTCTCCCCTGACCGGCCTTCCCCGATCGCCACGCAGCTGGTGGGCACGTGCATCCGCCGTCAAGACCTGAACACACCTCAGTAAGGCACTAAAAGTAGCGAACCGCTTGGGGTGACCTATTGCAGAGATGTTGGTTATCCAGTAAATGGTTCCCGGGGCGATGGTACCCATAACCGCCTCCCAACTCAAACTAACTCAACGACTAACCAACTAACTATCACCCCGTTTCACTGCAGGGGTAGGCAGAGAGGATGGACAGCCACGCAACTCTGTCTTGGACATACTCCTGTTCCATTCACATTTATAAATCGTCACATACATTCTCCTCTGTTATTCGTAGTGATATGACCCGACCCTGTCATGCCTACCTCAGGCGTCCCTGACTTTTTCTACCATTTACATTTGTGTCATATACCTACTCTCCTTACACTCCTTTCTTCGTCAATTTGCTCTACATGTCCAAGACATCAAAACTTCAATTTCTATTCTTCATTACGCTTACAAGTTTGTATAATTTCCGGATCTCCGCATTTGCAATACGGCCAAACCTAATTTTACTACCATTTTATCATTTCCACGCCTTACTGCCGTGATTCAGGGTTGGTATCAACACTCCATCGTGGGCTGGTAATTTTTATTAAGTTGTATAAAAAATAAATATTTAATCATTGAAGACAATTTTAATGACTCTCAAGCGAAAAATTGAAACAGAAAATGACTTGAACCCAGCCTCTGCTCTAACCACTGAGCTAATGGGCCTCTATCCCCTTCGTTTATATTTAACTGTACCATATTTCGACTAAGAACTATCAACATTAACATAATTTTCTTGACGCATATTTGTATTGGCTGCTATATTTATGAATGATTGCAAGTTCTTCCCGGACTAAATGCTATCTAGATAGTGTCTTTGATCAATATTTCAATTTTTATTTTAATGTGCGACATCTATTAACGTTTCTACAAGTATAGGATTAATATTTTTTAATCTTACTAATATTATAAACGCGAATGTTTGTATGGATGTATGTATGTTACTCTTTCACGCAAAATTTACTGAATGGATTTTAATGAAACTTTATAATAATATAGCTGATACATCAGAATAACATATAGGCTATAATTTATAAAGCTGGCTATTAATTTTCAATATATTAATAATAATTATTATTGTTTAATAGAAAATGTCAAAATTTGAGAATGACATTTTGCAAAACAATGATTGTTAAATCAAAATCCTTTTTTAGAAAATATTTAAATTAGTGAATTTATTTGAAGTACTCGCCTAATACTTTGAATCGAATCAAGAATTATAGATATTTTAAATAAATAGGTTAAGAATTTTGATATAGACGTAGATGGGACCTAGGAAAAGAAAATAGATTACTCGAAGTACTAATCCCACGCAGACGAAGTCGCGGGCAGAAGCTAGTATTAAATAAATTACTGTCAAATTAGTTAATCATTACCCTGTCAAATTAGTATCTATACATTTATTCTATAACAAGGTATAGGAAATTAATATCTTACAATAGAAAGCAAAGCAAAATGCTGATTCAACCAGCTGACGTGTGGCTTAAATTGGGAAAGTGCAAGAAAGTTGAAGAAACAAATATTATATGTGTCAAAACAACGAATGGAGAAATGGTGCGGATGTGATCTTAAAACATAGATTACATCTACTTGCTTAGATAAAAAAAATACGAGTGTGCTTTAGACTCTAAGTAAAACTTCTTTAGCTCCATCTATTGTATGTATTGAACAAAATATTAATTCATAAAATTGTTCAAGAACGAAATGAAATTACGAACAATATACACTGGCTATGAGAGGAAGAGAGAAAGAAAATGGGCGCGCGCACTGCTCTCTCTTGCTCCTACAGTGTGATACAGCCCGTTCGCCCGACTACACTTTTCGTAACGCTTTCGTCACGAATTAGTCAGCTTACCACCCAAGTCAAATGTGTGTAAAGATGTTTTACTTCAAAAAAATATATATATATATATTTTTGCATTTTACTATTTAGTTAATTAAGATACTCTCAGTATTGCTCTCAGAATTGAGACGACCCTGAGGAAAATAATTTTCCTCACTGCCTATGTCATCTTTGGGGATGCTGTGTGGTGGGTCTTTTTGAGGAGCGGATGGAGTGATAACGGGTCTTGAAGATACCCAATTTGTAGGAGGGAGGAAACTCGTTCCACAACGAAGGTATTAAACTAAAGAATTTGTCGTAGAAACGACCCGTTCCCATGTGACAAATTAATAGCCAGCTAGCTACCTCCTCTTCTACATCTTCTCCCCTAACATGACATAGTCTCTATCCCTGGTTTCAGAAAGTTAGCAGCAAGAAAATCTACTATGGGTGTATTTGATCAAAAGCCTAATACAAAGCTTAATGTATGCAGTGAGGCACGTAACTGGCAGAAAAAAAAACAAACATAGACTGAATGCTGTAGAAATGAGATCCCTAAGGCGTACTTCTGTTAAAACCACTTCACTTATAATAATATATATGATGAATAACATTAAGATAGAAACGTGGGCATGTGGAACGAACGGACGGAAAAAAAACAGTGTCAGAAGAATATTTTATATTATAACGATTATAACATGCAAATGCATGGAAGAAAAACTCGAGGACGACTCAGGAAGATTGCACGACCAAGTTAATAAAATACTTTAATCGGGTCACGCTGAGATTCGGTAAAACATAAAATTTTAGTATGAATATCAGTATTTTGTCCCAAGACAGAATTGTGTGACGGTTCTTTCTCTCTGCTCCACCCTGCGGGGAAATGAAGTGACAGTTATATGCCAACTATCTAATTAGATTCCAATATGTATAGATTATAGAAGAAAGTAGAAAAGATAAGAAAAACATTGTAAACTTATCATTTTGTACATTGCTTACATCGCCTCCACACATTACTCCTTACATTGCAACTACCGTTACACACTTAAAACTGCCACAAAACTGACATAGTTACGCTTGAAACACTCACTTAAGCCTAAAACACACACTTAAACAACAAACAAGCATAAAACACACTCAAAAACAATTAAAACTAAACAAATTTGCAACAAACATCATCCCGGATCCAGGAATATAGCTCAAACACAGAATTAATTTCGATAAAAACTTTTTTTTATGCGTGATTTTCACGATTTTATAACACAAATTTAAACCTTTTTCGATGTATGACTTTGCAAAGTTGTTCACGATTTTTTTACGATCAGTTTGGTATTAGAACTTTGGTGAAATTGAATAGGTTTGTCGGGGAATTTGGAAAGGTATTCGCGATACGAGACACGGACTTGGTGTGGCGATTATAGCGCTGCCAGTAGGTGAGTAAAAGCTGAATGTCGCGGGCTGGAGTATTCAAGAATTTGAAGAATTTCACCGGTCAATATTGCAGTAACGCGGAAAGGTTTGAAAATAAACACACACAGTGATGAAAAACAGTGACCGGATAACAAAACACCACACGGAGAAAAATGTTATTCTAAAATACGATCATTTTATTTGTAAAAACGGGACTGGAGTTCTTAGGAACAAATTAACAGTGTTTCAACGTTTATTGGCGGCAAAATGTAAGAATGATTTGTTGGTATATGTATGAAATTACGTATACCAACAAATTATTCTTACATGTTCCCGCAAATAAACATTGAAACCCTGTTAATTTGTTCGTAAGAACTTCAGTCCCGTTTTTAACCGTTTTTACGAATAAAATGATCGTATTTTAGAATAACATTTTTCTCCGTGAAGTGACACTTCAATGCACCTTTGAAAAGTGATGTCTTTTTTTACATTAACTTCAAACAGGAGGCCCTGAGGAAAATGTATTCCTTCGGGGCCTGTATCATCTGTGAAAATGCTGTGTGGAGGGTCTTTTTGGGGATAGGAAGGAGTGAACCTGGATCTTGAAGAGATCCTTCTTGTAGGAGGGGGGAAACACAGAGGCCGGCAAACCATTCCACAGCCGAGAAGTAGAGTCGTAGAAGTGACCCGTCCTCATGTGACAAAAAATGTCAACCGTGTACATATGTTGGGCGCCCGTTTGGCGTGTTTCCCGACTGTGCATCGCTGCCTAAGGGAATAACCGGCGGTGATTTTTCCATACAAACGTAATCCCTGTTTATCTCTCTGGATTTTAACATTAGAGAAAATATTGTTTTTACATAAAATAGATATCAACTACTCGGTACTTTTTGTTTTTTTTTTGATAAGTTACTTTTTATAGAAGTTATGACCTTCCAAAAATCAACAACATTGACTGGTTTAAATGCCGTCAAAAGACGTTCTGTATACAAACTAGACAATGTTTTTTAAAAAAAAGCAAAACGTGCAGACATAGAATAGTTTTTTCTTATGTAGTTGGTAAAAAAAAATTGAAAATCAGTCCACTTTTGGAGGAGAAAAGTGCAGAATACAAAACCTCGATTTTAGTTAGGTATTAGTAGCCCGAGGTGCATTGTCCCTTTCGCTCAATATCCGGTGGAGTAAGAGCAACAGTGACAGCAACAATTTAGTGAAAATCTATTTTTCAAATTTCTCCACCACCAGGTTTCATCTTAAAGGGATCAATGACGCTTGTTCCTCGGAGCATCTTCCAGTATTATCGGCGAATAAGGACAGCATACCTACCTGACTTGTGATTTGTACGGGGTCAACAGTTGTGTACTATTAAAGTATCTGCGGGTCCTGTATAATAGGCAGTAGTGGTCATTAAAAGTGATGAAAAAAATAACCCATAACCTAATCTAACGAAACCTATTTATCATTTTGTTTAAACACTTTTTATGACTCTATTTCTCTTTTCAAGGGTGTGTTGAAGTGCCACTCTGTTGAGGTGTCCGGTCACCACAACTTACATAGCATTTACTTATACGAAGAGAAAGCATCAAAGTGTCATGCTAAGACCACACCGAAGCCAACCTTCCAACTCCGAACTTAGTTCAAGGGTGTGTTGAAGTGCCACTCTGTTGAGGTGTCCGGTCACCACAACTTACATAGCATTTACTTATATGAAGAGACAGCATCAAAGTGTCATGCTAAGACCACACCGAAGCCAACCTTCCAATTCCAAACTCCGAATTTCAACATGGCGGATGTCAACAGCTCATTCGGCGCTTATCTTATCAGTAAAGTTGCCTACAATTATTACGTAGAAGTTGGTATATACACGACATTTTTTCAAACAATTGTTATACCACTCTCCCGTAATAATATTTTCATTTTAATGGTACACGGAACACGTGTCTTGATCGCCGGCCGGTCGCAGGCTGGTTCGTGTGAGTTAGCCGTCGCGATCGCCTCGGAGGCGATCCCAAGCCAACTCGAACTCCAACCTTCCAACTCGATCTTCCAACGCACGAATTACCCCTCCACACAATCGTCCAAACGTTTAAAGTTGGAAGTTGGCCGCAGTCTGGACGTAGCATCAAAAAGTCTTTAAAATACTGTATGTATACTGTATGTCCAGTGTCTCTTATGTCACTCGTGAAAATACGTTATAATACCTGCACCTGCATACATCGAAAATCGTAATAAATACCTAGTCGAACAGGTAAGAACATAATGTGAATTTGTCATCATCAAACATATTAATTTATTACGAAATTATTCGTTTCAGTGAAATCAAATTTGCATAAATTTTTTTTTTTGCAAGTAGGTACCTAACCACGATCAAAAAATTATTTTATTTTATTTAATTAATTAATAATTCTGGATTATTTGATATGTGTATTTTTTTTCATTTTAAAAGAGGTGCTGTGATTTTTCAAGTTTACTAACGATTGTTTATTCAAAAGATAAATTTCTGATTTTGTTTTTGAAATTTCAAATATTTTTTTATATAAATACTTTCAGTTTTATACATCCTACAATTATAATTTCCCCTGATTTTTCATGGGTCTGCTCTAGTACAATATATTCATATACCAATTTTCTAAACAAATTAAAAATAACCTACGCACATTCAAGAAGTCTTTCTCTTTCTACTACGAGTATTTTTTACTGTTTTTGTGAACTCTTCGCGTCGAGATGAGGATATAGCGGTATTTTTTACCTGGATCACACCAATACTTATTGGATCCATTCTCGATACCACCTCACAACAAACACTTCACCTTTTCAACGCTAAAACACCAACAACACATAATTACTACGTCCCTTTTCATACAATGCACACTTTGAGAAAGGTATAAATTGAGGTGGATAATTCGGTCGAAAGTAAACACCAGTCTGTAAAAAGGAATAGTTCATTATAACCAATTATATTTTTGACAGAAAGGAGTGAAGAGCTTTTTGACTATTTTTAATAGTGATGTTTATTTCATTCAGTAAACAATGTACGTACTTATTTACAATAATGCTTATTATAGAATCTTTTAGGTTAGGTTAGGTTAGGGGCAGGCAGAGAGGAATAAACGTCATATGCTCTCAGTATCGCTCAGGTGTAAATACTACCATTCAGAATCGAAACGTTGTTTGAAATGGCTTTAGCCGTGTTTAGTGACCAGATACCATCATAGAGTCTGTTAGGTTAGGTTGGGGGTAGGCAGAGAGAAATAAACGTCAGATACTCCAAATATCGCTCTGGTGAAAGACCACCGTTCGGAATAGAAACATTGTTTGAAATGGCTTTAGCTGGGTTTGGTGACCAGATCTGATTAGCCAGGTTCTTCCCCACCTTCCTCTTCCCAAACTCCTTCCCCTCCCCACTGCCTTTAGCTTTACAAGATACACTTTTATGTATTTTGGGATTATTTTACATCAGCTCCACCCAGAAGGTTCTGCTGAAAAAACCCTCAGGGCCTGTGTCATCTTTGGGGATGCTGTGTGGAGAGTAATTTTAGGTAAAAGAATGAGAGGAAGTTCTGGGAAGGAAAAGGTATAAGGGTATGTAGGAATCTGGTAGGTAGGGGGTCAATGTGTCCAGGAGTGTGAATCTGGAGATATACCTGGAGAGGTCTAGGTTAGGTATCCTTCAACCAGTCTCTCCCGATCCGGCCCGCCACGCAGTAGATGGGCAAATTCATTCGTTTTACTTTACTTGTTTTAATTTTACTTGTTTTTTTTTACTAATAAAATGTATTAACTCTTTAAAAGCGAGATGTTTTGATGCTTGCGGCACTGCATGAGGCACGATTTGTTTGCAAGACAACTGTTGTGACGTCTGCGTACAGGCCACGACCGCTCTCAACCTAACTACCGTGACGTCTGCGTACAACGGGTTAAATAAATAATTGAACAGCAAGGTTCCAGACATCGTAGTGATTAAAGGATAAGAAAAGGAAGCTTAGATGGTTTGGACATGTGGAATGAATGGTAGAAGAAGTCAGGGTCACTCTAGGATAGTGTCCGACCGAACTTTCGGTTTCGGTTTCGGCCTAGTTTCGGCAAAAAAATGGGTTTCGGTTTAGTTTCGGTTTCGGCTGCCATCCAGCCGAAACTACGGCCGAAACCGAAACTGAAATCGGGAGGTTTCGTGCTGCGATCGGATATGTTCGGTACACTGAGCTGCGAGCGACGAAGTGTCATTTTGCTGCGTTAGCACTCATAGTCGTATCAGGACAGTCAGGACTTGTTGATTTGCATACGTCAAAGGACATCCTGCTCTGATTACTTCAACATTATTGGATCCCAGATTAAAAAATACATATTTGAATTCTGATGAAGTTGATAATTGTGCGCGGACGTTTTTGGGGAAACAATGAGCAAAAGCTGTAATTTTGGAGACCCACAGCTATCTTATCTTGTTCATCTAGAATCGCGTTTTCTGAAAGAGGAGAAGGGCTATGGGATGCCCATGACTTTTAATGGAAGAAACTTCTGGTGTGGATAATGGTGATCGCACACAAGTTGAGCAAATTATTCAAGCCTACTTAACAGAGCCAAGGTTACAAGAAACGCAGATATTTATTCTTACTGGAATTCCAGTCCATTTCTGTCTTTCACAAAGGTTGCAGTGAAATTCTTGTCGGCTCCACCGACGGATGTTTCCAGTTAACAACTATTTAGTGCTCCTGGTCAAATTCATTAAAACCGGAGAAAAGATTTCTGTGGCAAAAATGTTGATAAAATTATTGTTTCTCACTTATATTATTAGATTGTTTAATTATGAATACTGATAATAATTAATTCATTAAAATTATTAATGGTTGCAGCACATTGGAGCTCTTCACAGTTTTTTTTAGTTTGAGATCAATTCTGAATGGTGATCTTATACCAGGGCGATACTGAGAGTATCTTCCACTCTGGAACGTGCCGCAAATATACTATATCATTTTTTTAATATTAGATTTTATTTTTAATCAATTAATTGTGAAACAACACAAATTAATCAAATGAAATTTATTTGCGCACGTCTGGTACGAACCCGCGACCTTCAGATTGTTAGTCTAGAGCCTTGAATCTAGACAACGCCGGCCGTATTATTAATAGTACAGCTTGGTTGGAAAAAAAGAGATTACCTGGAAAGTTTTCTGGGAGTTTTGAAAATTGGTAATTTTTGGCTGTTTTCGAATTTCAAATTTGCCAACTCGTATCTTTGCCGGTCGGATAGTAAAATATTTTGGAGAAATATACGAAAAAAACGTAGTAAAAACGTACAAAATTATTGATTTTACCAAAAAAAAATTGTTTATACGTTAATTGTAGGAAATTTTCTCTAGTTTAATTTTGAACATACATATTTTTATCGTAAAATGAGTCGGAAAGGAGATATTGTCAAAAAAATTCTATTAGGTGCCATTTTTCCAATATGGCGGCGCGAGCGGCAAAGATGGGAGGTGGCAATGTTGAAATTCGAAAAGAGCACATCGAAATCTATAAAATTACCGATTTTCAAAAACTCCCGGAAAACTTTCCATGTAAAACTACCAAATAATTGGGCTATAAGTATTATTTGCATAAAAAATATTTAGTTGTTGAACTCAGTAGATAGGTAATTTTTATTTTTATTTTATTGAATTTCATTAAAAAGAGTTCCTTACAAAATGACCAAAGTTTAGAAGAAATTATTTTGTTCCTAAGATGTAAGATATTATAAAGTATTTTTTGTTTAGTGTACCTAAACAAATTAGAAAAAAAATAATTTTTGTACCAATTATTTTATGTTATTCGTAAATAACCTTTAAAAAGAAATAACAGACCTACCATTTCTTATTTTAATATTATTTACCAAAGAGTTCATTTGAAATAAATATTTTTTGTATTTCTTGGGCATTAACTATGTAACAATTTCTAGACATTTTGTTTTGAAGAGTTTTAATTTTCAATGTACTATCGTTACTTAAATTTTAATTTTTCTGCTACTGGTTTCGACACATCCGTGCCATTCACTAGCAAACTTAAAACTAAACTTAAAATTTAAAACAAGTACAGAAATGAATTATATGTTATTAGGTAAGGGGAGGGGGAGGGGTGATTTTGGGGGAGGGGGAGAACAGTGGGCGGGGTCAATATCACATGGGAACATAGTCAAAAGGGGATATTTGCAGGGTGCTATTATTTTGTTAACTAAATTAATTTTAGATTTTTTTTTTGTTTATTTCTAAAGTTTCTAAAGCGCACAAGTTAAAGTATGAATTTATATTTATATTTGAAACGATTTGAAAATAAAGGCTGACAGATTAAGATTGATTATTTTTTTTCCCATGATAACATGACCTTATATGGAAGTTTCGGTTTCGGTTTCGGTTTCGGCCGAAACTGAGATCAAAACCGAAATTCGGTTTCGGTTTCGGTTATGGAAGTTTCGGTTTCGGTTTCGGTTTCGGCCGAAACTGAGATCAAAACCGAAAACCGGTTTCGGTTTCGGCAGTAAAACGTAGTTTCGGTCGGACACTACTCTAGGAAGACATTTTTTTTTTTTTGATGTTTCTTTATTCTTTGAATAGTAAATATATAACAATTGTGGAATTTATGGCCGCCATACTAGGCACATGCCCGTGTTATGGTGGCCGAATTATGGTTATGGCATGCACCGTGTTATGGCATGACCAAGTGATTTAAATACTTGAGTCAACAGAGCAACAGAAGAGTATGTATCTATGTATGAGATAATGCATGAATGTGAATGAAACAAGGAGTATTAGTAAGTTAAATAAATAAAATACCATCAACATCATCAGATCGGATGTACCCACCACTTTTGTATGAAGACCTTTCCACAAAAAAAAAACACAATTTATAATGCAAAAATTTATTGTTATTATAATAAAAGGTGCTCCATAGAAAATATATCATTAAAAATACATATTTACATTTGCTATTTACAAAAACAGTCTTAACTTTTTAAGAACAATTTTTCTCTCAAACAGAATCTCTATTGAAGTACAATTTATAAAATCATCTTTTAATTAACAAATTTCAAAATAAATAAAGTTTTTGCACTACAATCGAATTTCATATCTTAAAAAATAATGTCTTTTTATTTGCTTCGACTGCATTTTTCATATGTATTGGCATATACCTTTCCGACCGAAAAAAAAAAGTCCGAAATTTGATGGGCCACACTATAAAGCTCATAATTATGATCCCACTTACATAATTATGATACGACTTACAGTTTGAAACACGCGCACATAAAGGGACCCTACATAAGCAGCTCCCGCACGTTCGATCGACACCGGTTCCGTTCCCAAAAACAGATTTATTTTCTGTCAGAGTTTTTTTCAACTCAAACTCACGTTAGTATGAAGCCGGTCGGAAAGGGATACGGTTTTATAATAACCTAATGAAAAACTAGGTAATCCTTTGCTTAGCATAATTTTTTAACTTAACTTAGTGATAGCAGCTTTCATTAGTGAAAGTGTTGTCAGTTCAGAAACAACTTCTCTTTGACAGTTGCAAAAGATGGAGTAAAAATTGGCTAGCTCATATAAATTGAGCGTTAGGAACAATTCTTTAAAGTAAAACCAGCCAGAGGTTGTATGCACGTGATGATGGAGCATTCAAAAGAAACGTACGTCGTAACTTGCTTCTTATAATATTAATGGGTGACATTGACCATTCTTCTATAATTGATGGTACCATTGACCATTCTTCTGTAATTGATGGTACCTTTACAATATAGTATATTTATCGATGATTAAAATGTATAATATTTTATTTATACATTTTTTTGGAATCGAAATAAAAACGCGAATTAGAAATAGAATTTTATTTATTTAGATAATATTTACGTGTTCAGTCAAAAATGTATGTCTAAAGAAATAATTTCAAATATGTATACATAAACATAAAATTGTAGATATACAGGGTGTAACAGGACGTACCCGAGGGATTTTAACCAGCGATTCCTGAGCTTATTTTGAGTAAAAAATGTAAATAAAATTTTGGTCTCAGGAGACATATAATTTTATTTTTCTTCAAAAATATAAAAAACAGTAGGTGTTGGACAGTTGGGAGCGGGTTAAGAGGTTGGGCGGGTTCTCAACTGAGTGACCGGTGACAAGATGTGGAAGAATTTTTTTTTGTTTGATTTTGAGAAAAAAAAATTTGAAAAAAAATGTCACCGGAGACCAAAATTTCATTTACATTTTTTACTCCAAATAAGCTTGAGAATCACTGGTTAAAATCCCTAGAGTATTTCCTGTTAGACCCTATATATAAAATAGTGGATATCCGCAAAGAATGCAAGGCTATGTAAGCGTAATGAGTAAGATCAAGAACGGGACCCTCATATGGTTTGGGCATGTAGAGCGAAAGAACGAAAAAAGGAGTGTAAGGAGAATATATGACGCAAATGTGAATGGAAGAAGAAGTTGTGGACGCCCGAGGAAGAAATGGTACGATCAAGTAAATCAGACTATCTTTCTTGCCCGCCGCATCATAGACAATTTATTAAATTATTCCGAGAGTCTAGACACTATGCAGTATTTCGTTACGTCAAGAACGAGAGTGGCCCAAGCGATTCTGACCTTGTTCTTGATACAATTTCTTTATACATAAGGGACAAAATGGCTTACAAAATCGACGGTACACCGGAGGTCGTACGGCCAATGACAGGTTAAATAAACAGATTGAACATTTGTATGACATTTATTAAAGAAAAACTTGTAAACATACAAGTAATGGGACTTGCACAATAAACTTAAGTAACTAACTATTGTATTTTAATTAATTCACAGTAAAATTCCTAATTATTAATTATTTACCATATTGTATAATTTTTCGGATTCAGTGTACAAATCTAAATAACTAAGCATTTGTTAATGAGAGGGATGCACAAATTAAATGATTATTACAGGCTGATTCGTCAACTCTATTCCGGCCTGTCTTTTGCCCCAGCAACAGTGTAAAATGAGAAATAAATTTTTTTCATATTATAATAATAATACACAATCATTGAAACACACCAAGGATTACACTTTTTTTTACATACCAATGACATAGAATCAGGTTTTGATGATTGAAAAAAAATTAATTTGCAAACTTTATAATGGCAAAATTTTTGGCATAGATTAAAAAATAATCTCATTTTAGGTTCACATTTCACAAATCGCAAATTCCGTAGAAAAGGGTTGTGAGTCAAAATTTTCTGGTTTCATAAAAAAATATTTTTATCTCATAGTAAAATGATTGTGATTATCCATGTCCCACGAAAACCATATTTAACCCGTTTAATCACAGGAGACCATATTTGTCACAGTCTCATAGAAATCATTGTGTCTCCCTCACTATCATAGTGAGAAGTATGATTTAAACGGTATTGGAAAGAGAATACAACACGCTATATAATTAAAAGTAAACCACAAAAATTTTTTAATGTAGATACACCTTTTTGAAACCAAAGTTTCCGATCGCAATTTGAAAAAAAATTATGAAACTTTGTGAATTTTTAAGAATTTTTTTCACATGAACCGACAAAAAAGTGAGGTGACAGTAATTTTACTTAGAAAAAACGTAAAGTGAGCATTTTTAAAACTTTTTAAAGTTTTCATTCAAAATTTTTATATTTAAAAAATTACATAGTTATAAACAGTTCTTCGTTTTCGGATACGTTAACAAATTAATATTCCATTTATTTGGATTTTATTGCAAAGCGGGAATTTTTGAACGGTTAAGTTAGATCACTCTATCTCCACGAGATGTCGCTAGTGTCTCTTTTCGACGAAACCGCTTGTTCCATCAATCAACATTTGTTTTCACTCTCCTGTAAAATTTACGTTGTTGACTTACAACCCTTTTCTACAGGATATACGATACGCAATTTTTTTAACTTAAGAAATAATTTCATTGATTTAAAAAGTTTATGGCTTTTTTCAACTAAAAAAAATAATTTAAATAATAATTTTAACTCCAAACCTAGTATAAGTACTTAAATATGTTTATTCTCATAGTTTGTTTCTTATCTTGCAACATTCCCACTGTCCTAAAACAGGAAAATCTATAAAATAATTTAAAAAATTCTAATAATCATGCCTTCTTTTCTAAATAAATTAATAAAACATTAAAAAATGCCCCGAAGGTAAAATGACAAAATAAATTATTGAAGTCTGTTTCATTGCAACGGAAATAAGTTAACAGATCTTTAATTCCTCGCATTTAAATGCAAAATAAAAAATTAACAAACCACTGGGGACATTCCTTCTCAGGGTTATGTAAGTATTCAATACTCGTGTTGTGTACTCAAGTCACAATACTAGTCGCATACAGTTACAAGACCCGTCGCCACCAATCATCGTTGAATTCTCGAAATGTCAAAATTAGACTGCGTTCATAACCTCACTCACGACCAAACAGTTGCTGTAGCTGACATTTTTATATCCTGTCATTTTTTGTTGATTGTTTTGTTCCTAGCTTTGATCTAAAGCATGTGTACCGTTACAAAATGTCTCGGCCAAAATGTGGACAAATGTCATCTGACATTCAAGAGGTTAAAGCATCTGTGATCACCCTGTAAATTTTCCGATTCAGAATCGCAAAAACAAAAATACATATTGTACTCGCAACATTCAGACGGAAATGCTAAAAAACATTTCATATATTTAAGGTCAAAAATCAATCAAAACCTGTTGATATTTCATCAGGAATCGAACCAACAGACTTCAGATCCTAAGCCAACGCTTTAACAATCACACCCCGAAGACAGTGAAGTTAAAGCTCACTAAGATATACATAGCACTAACAACACCAAGATCTGTACACCTTTGTAAAATCTGAGAGACTTGTCAAGGTGGGATACCAGGTTGCAGGTACCAGGGTTACATAAGGAGCTGTGGATGAAGCAACGTCCTTCACTCGTTCTTGATGATTGTGACGGTTCTGAGGGAGTCTTGCGGGTAAACGGCGAGGGTTGCTTCCGTCCCATCGTTGAAAGGGAACGACACTCCTCCATCGATAACTAGACCTGGAAAAATACAGATTATTGTTTACTGTCAAATAAAAGCACAGTATGTATTAAAATATTTGGAGATGCGGTGTGGATGGTACTCAAGAAAGTAAGAACCTGTGTTGTAGGAGCCTTAGACATACCTGCCATCTGTGCTCAAACAACTGCAATCCATTTATTAAGATAGAGGAATATATCAAAAACTGGCAAATCATTCCACAGACAATATGTTGAACACAAGATAGTAGAAAGGATACATTCTAAGTGACAAATATCAACAGTACAAATGTGTTTGGCGTGTTTCTCGACTGTGCATCGGTGCCGAAGGAATCAACGATGCAAGATTCTCGAAGTATCTTCCATTAGACATACCCGCCATTTGTGCTCAAACAACTTCAATCCATTTGTTAAGATAGAGGAATATATCAAAAGGACCGCCAGAGTTTTGCACAGAGTCAAAAGTCTTTTTTTCAAAAGGCGTCTTCCAAATTCTACAATGGCACACTTTCGATTTGTCCAGCGTCAGCAGTTGTGTACTATTTGCAGTCTCTGCGGGCCCTGTACAGAACGCCCAGCTTCTGAAAGGCTAACTTGACTGCTTCGATGGATCCCCGTACCTGATCTGGTCACTTAGAGTTACACCAAGCATATGAATGGAAGGCATGTTAGGAAGATTGCTTTTGTTGAAGGGGACTAGATTGTCATTTCGATCCCTTTTAGATGCACTGAAATGATAGTGGATAAGCATAATGGCAGAGATGTATATATTACCGGCATCCACACAGCGACTCTTCACGTGCACGTTGGTAGTGAAGCCGCGGGACTTGAGGCCTTTGGGAGACGGCCACACGTCGGCAGAGATCAGCTCGCGGACACTAAACACCAATCGAGGATCATCTGCAAACAAATTATTCATAAATATTAAAAATTATATCTATAATTCACAGAGAAAATATGAAACAGAAGAAGATAGAAAATAAAAAAAGATATGTCGAATCCGGTCCCCTAGCACACTAACGATAATGAAGTTACTGAAAGTTATCATGTCAATCCTTGTCGATCGAGTATGCTAGGGGCCTGAGACTCGAACAGTAATGTGTAATCATGTTCAGGCAGAACTTTGCATTCTCATACAAAGATGGTAATAAATAATATATTAATAAATATTTTGATGGCCTCCGAGGTCGAAGGGTAAGGCTTGACTAGCAATCTTCTTCTTGAAAATTCTATAATAAAAATAATTCACAAGTGCACTCACCTGGCGGAAAAATAAGGCTATTATTATAGTGAGCGGCAAGTTCCTTGGCCTCCTCCTTGGTGGGGGTAGGACCCTTCACCCCCCCTGACTCCACGGCCTTCTTCTCCTCCCATAGTCGGAGCAGCTCCTGGACTGTGCAGCTGCGCAGACTGTTGATGCTGAAATGGGAACTGGCATTAAGTGTGGTGCCAATCATAGCACCATTGTTGGAACAAGCTGATGTTGGAGCTGATTGATCAATATGTGACACTGTGCTATGAACTGTGTGATCAATACCTATTTTTATTTATTTACTTATTTAATGAGCGACACAGCAATTTAAAACATTTTTTTTTCAGATTGCTACAGGAAATTTTTCCGCCCACATTAAAAAAATCATACCTCCAAATTTGAATATGGTGACATACAAACTGATTATAGTTCTACTTAGCCAATGAATTCACCTATTTTTTGTCTATTATAACATATTCCTAGGATTTATAAAAAAAATATTATTAGAATCTAGAGAATATTAATTTTGTTATATTTGGAATGTACAATTTATTATATAGTCGCTTTAATAAAAAATAAAAAAATTGCCATATTTTGGCAACAAAGCAATCCGTGGTTGTGGAAATAGTGCCATATTGTGGCAAAAAGCGCTTGAGTGGATATTTATATATTGTATACATGTAAGAATAGTTGGGGCCCTTTCAGAGACATTGGTGTACAAAAATATTTGACAGCAACGCCTTTCCAGGCATAATAAAAAATGGTTAAGGGGATACCCGGCGGTGATTTTTCCATACAAACGTATTCCCTTTTAATCTCTCTGAATTTTAACCCTAGAGAAAATATTGTTTTTACGTAAAATAGATATCAACTACTAGCGTGTCGGTACTTTTTGGTTTTTTTTTTTATAAGTTACTTTTTATAGAAGTTATGACCTATGAAAAATCAATAAAATTGACTGGTTTAAACGCCGTCAAAAGACGTTCAGTATACAAACTAGACAATGTTTTTTTAAAAAAAGCAAAACGTACAGAAATAGAATAGTTTTTTCTTATGTAGTTGGTAAAAAAAAAATTGAAAATCAGTCCACTTTTGGAGGAGAAAAGTGGGGAATACAAAACCTCGATTTTAGTTAGGTATTTGGAGCCCGAGGTGCATTGTCAGTTGCAAGAGCAACAGTGACAGCAACAATTTAGTAAAATCCATTTTTCAAATTTCTCTACCACCGGGTTTCATCTTAAGACTGTTTATGTTCTTTAACCTTTCCCTTACTGAGCTGAAAAAATCCGCGCGCTCCGGTGCTGTGTAATCACTACACAAGCAGAAATGGTCGATTTAAAAGCCGAAAAAAATTAATATTCATAGAAAATCGCTATATTTCATTATAGTTGAAGTCAAAAATGATAATAAGTGATGTTTAATTGCTGAAAACATGAAAAAAAAAATCGGTAGCTCAAAGAAACGATGCTCATACAACATGCGAAGAGACCACTCCGAATGAATGCCGAGCGGCGACTGGCCGGACTGGCGGCACCGTCCGCGGGGAAACCGAAAGAACAAATACGATTGACGACTGACCAGTAACCACACGGTTCTCTTTCTCGCGCCCACTCATATCGAAGTAGGTGAGAGTGAGACGTGCATAGTGCCGCACTAGCCGCACGCTTCACGTATTTGTACATCTCACCCGCAGCACTGATAATACGCCAGACGTTTGATTGTATTGGTGAATTTGTTTTCGATTCTCACAAAATACCTCTTATGTGCCCGAAAGGTACTGATTATTATTTTTTTTTAATTTTTATTTAATGAGCAAATATATAACGGAGGATTACCTAAAATCTGAATCCAGAATTTTCCATATTTACGGAGATATTAAAGGTGCAAGAAGCAATGTGTAGTAAATACACATCGCAGGCAAGGGAGGGTTAAATAAATATAATTTTCACCTGAGCTGCCAGGAGGTGGAACCAGTGCCGGTGCAGACGCACAGCCCCGAACACTTGGTCCTGGTGGGGCGCAGGTCCCCGTCCATCTTCACCTGAAGATGGGAGACTCGCGCCGAAACGTTCTCTCCTATGAACACCTAAAACATGCAAGAAATTAATAATAAGAATATACATAAACGAATACATCGGTACACATGCACTATTGCTACATTTATAAAGGAGCTGTACCGAATTCATCGAACTCAAGAAGCCAGTGTCCACCTATATGCTGATTTATAGAATTTACTGGATGATGACCATATCACCTGGATAGATGAATATCACAAGAACACTGACGAAGCAGTGAGTTCAACAGAGGGCAATGGAATTTGGACTAAATTCTATGACACAATATTGGAGTTCAACGAAGGACAAAACTCTTCAGCGGGAGTAGTGGGATGGAGGATTTTTACTATAAAGTAATTTTAGCTCATAAAATTCAGTAGTAAACTAATTTTTATTACTATAATTCAGCAACAATCTTCTATTTAGTTTATAAATTATTTTTAAACAATTTTATACATTTTTCATTAAAATCATCATTCTTAACCACTCGGTTCTATCCCCTTTTTGTAGGTTTTGGTCCTAATGGATTGTCAGATTGATAAAAATATTGTGTTATTTCCGCTTTGCGATTAAAGCTCAATAAATTAAATATTTCTGAACATAGCCAAATACTAAAAACTGTTTTGAAAAGGTGACGAAATACGCTTTCAAATAATATTATTACAAATAAATATTAAAATTTGCAAATATTAAAATTTAGAATTCAAACATAAAAAATGGTAAAAATGATACACCTGAGATGTGTTTATGTGAAAACGGTACTAAAATCAAGCATAACGTAAAACAACTCTTATTTTATCATACAAATGTATAATAAACAATTTTATCAATATTATGAATATTAAATAAATGTGGAAGCCGTACTCTAAAATACCTAATACTAATGATTTTCAATAAAATAAATAAAAACTTAAAATTTGAAAAAAAATGACAGATTATGCCCTAAAATGATAAAAATGTGGTTAATTAACGAAAACTCCATGTATCTTTAAATATGTTGAATGTTTATCTTAATGTAGCTGCCTATATATCTTATTATTAGGCATGCACATTGAAATATCTTATAGATGTAATTCGAATAATCTAATATTATTATGTGATCTATCCTAATGTTTCCTTAAAACTATATATTTATGTATTCACAAATATTTCCTTATGTATAATATTAAGAGTGATAAATTGTAGAACCTACAGACAAGCTGCCATATGACAGCTTTGTGGGACAACCCTTATTTTGTACAAATATATTTATACTAAATAAATAAATAAAAAAATTTTAAAAATAAATAAAAATCATCACACTTTATTAAATAAAAAAATTCACTTTTAAGTCTAAATAAGTCTAACAAAAAGTCATGCGATCTGGTGTGCTAGCACGGTCGCTCGATAGGAAGTTACCGACCAATTGTCGGTAACTTCTTATCGTTCCCTAGGACAACTGCAGATCTCAAACGTACAAACGACAGTTGATATCGAATATATTAAGGACACTTAGTCATTGTGAACTGTCACCTATTCGTTTGCGATCTGCAGTTGTCTTAGGGAACGATGAGAAGTTACCGATAGTTATCCTATCGATCGTTATAGAGCAAGCGTGCTAGGGCCTCTGGAGGGTGAAACTGTATCTACAAAATAGGTATTTTTTATCTATTTCTATAGACAACTTTAAACAGAAATGTGATTCCTGGTTTATTATAGACATTCTCCTTTTTGTTTTAGGGCTGTTAAAAAGCTGTTTTCTCATGATGCCAAACTGACTGAAATTTTGGATTCTTACTAAAAAATTATGGACTGAAAAGGAATCATTGACAAAATCCTGCAAACAGCAGCATCTGTGGAAAAATCATCATACTTAAGTGGCGAATGCAGGGTTTGGGATCGAACTTTTAAAGCCGTTTTGTGAATGTTTTTATTATGTAACAATTTATCAAAAAATATTTCAGATTTTATATACAGTTATTACTATCCTATTCAAAAAGTGAAGATTGGTTACGGTGTACATTATACGCTGTTTTTTTCTCACCTCGTTAAGTGCTAGATACGGCAGGACCCGCTTGACCATTCCCGGAGGATTGTTGCGGTCCATATCGTGATCCTTGCTTGTCTTCCACATCTCGTTGTCCTGCTCCATGCCGTAGGATGTGGTGGCTATGTCGTCCCCACCTGCCGCATCCGTTACATTGTACCTGAATAACAAACAGTCATGATTGTTATATTGTTAGGTTGGGAGATAAAATAGAATGGAAAGTAGGATGAAATTAGGACATAAGCAGAATGTAAAGTAGGACAAAAAAGAGATATATGTATAAAGAAGGACGAAATTAGGACATAAGTGGGATGAAAGAAGAAATTGAAAGAGGATAAAAGTAGAATGTAAAGTAGGACAAAAAAGAGATATATGTATAAAGAAGGACGAAATTAGGACATAAGTGGAATGAAAGAAGAAATTGAAAGAGGATAAAAGTAGGACAAAAAAGTGATATATGTATAAAGACGGACGAAATTAGGACATAAGTGGGATGAAAGAAGAAATTGAAAGAGGATAAAAGTAGAATGTAAAGTAGGACAAAAAAGAGATATACATATGTATAAAGACGGATGAAATTAGGACATAAGTGGGATGAAAGAAGAAATTGAAAGGGGATAAAAGTAGAATGTAAAGTAGGATGAAATTAGGACACAAGTGGACCGTAAAGTAGGACAAAAGAAGAATGTAGACAAAAGTAGGGTTAAAGTAGCATGCAAGACAAAAAAAATAGGACATAAGAAGAATTAGATATATAATTAAAATTAGGATAAAAGTAGACCGTAAAGTATGACAAAAGAAGGATATAAAAGATGACAAAAGTAGGACGTAAAATAGGACAAATGTAGATTAAAAGTTGAAAGTAAAGTAGGATGTAAAGAAAAATAATGTATTAATGAGGTATGATTGTGAAAAGAATAAAAAAAATGTATTTCATTGCATTTTATGACATTTATGACAGCTGTACAGCAAATTTGGCAAAGATCCATCGAAACCAACAATCTACATACGTACATCACAACGCCCAGATCAACAATATCCATATATAAGTGATATGAACGCATGTTAGCCAACTTTGATATCCGATTTGCATAGTTTGAAGTGGTGGTGAAGAATGCGTATTGTGATGATGAAGTGATGGTAAATGTATGTTGTTGGCTAGGGTGGACCTACCTGGTGGGGACTGACCTGGGCAGTATGGGCTTGTGAAGGTCGAGGGGGGCGCCCGTCACCGCGGAGCGGAGCTTCTCGTCGCTGGCCAGGGTGGTGCGGATCCGGCTGCGGTGGAGCCAGCGGAACCTGCCCTGGACACCGCAAACAAACAAATATAACTTATACTTCCATGCCTCCATCATTCCTTTTACCATCTACTTCGCTTCCTCGGTTTCGTCAACATCACAACATACCCCAATTTGGGATGCCAACTGCTTTTAGATGTTTTAATTAATGAAGATAATATTAGCCAAAATCAATCGAAAATCCGAAACAGAAAAATCATAAAAGATATGGATACATCTGGGACTCGAACCCAGGACCTCTGGAAATCCGGGCCAACACGCTATCCACTGCGCCGACATACCCCTATCCGATTCGGTCATTTTTAACTGTATCATATTTCGACTGAGAACCACCAACAATATTTTTCATTTTCTTAACGAATATTTTTATTGGCTGCTATTTTTATTTATGACTGCAAGATTTAACTCAAACTAAATGCCATCTAGATAGTGTCAGGATGAATTTTATCACTTTTTATTAATCGGCGACATCTATTGACTTTTTCTGCAAGTCTAGGATGAAATATTTTTATTTTCATTTTAAACTTTTTAACTTAATGAGTTAAACCTCAATTTATAATATTTTAATTAATGAAGATAATATTAGAGAAAGTCAATCGAAAATCCGAAACAGAAAAATCAGAAAAATATACGGATACATCTGGGACTCGAACCCAGGACCTCTGGCAATCCGGGCCAATGCGCAATCCACTGCGCCCACTTTTAAATGGTTTGGAGCAGTTGAGATTTATTTTTTTAGTGAACACCTAACAAGAGTCCCAACTGCCCCCGTCTGGAGCCAGTGAGAGTATGGCATCCCCAATTGGGGTATGTTATGAGGACGAAGATAGTGGAAAGGGGAGGGATATGGGTAAGAGTAAGAGGGGTAGAACCTGGCTATTCAGATCTAGTCACCAAACATGGCGCAAGCCATTTAAAACAACGTTTCGATTGTAAATGGTGGACTTTCAACAAGGCAAGACTGAAAGTATCTATGTTCAAATCTAGAACATTCAAGGAACGAGTTTGTATTATTTTTGAATAAATCTATTTGAATTTTGTTGTAGTTTCCTTGGAAGTGGAAATTAACCCACTTCCCGACATCTGATCGAGCTGGAATTTGGCACATAGACTCATTGTCGACGACAATGCATTCTCTCAACTTTTAGTGGCACCCACACAAACATACACGCATTGAAATTTGCTACTAGCTGGCCCACTACATAATAAAAAAAAAATTTTTTTTTTTTACATTAGCTCCACACAGGAGGCCCTGGGGGAAAAATTTCCTCAGGGCCTATGTCATCTTTGAAGATGCTGTGTGGAGGGTTATTTAAGGGAAAGGAAGGAGAGGAAGTCCAGGGAAGGAAAAAGGTTTGAGGAGTGGGTAGGAATCTGGGGATAAATATGTCCAGGGGTGATGGATGTTTGAAGCCATCCCTCCCTCTGCGGTGCAAGGCGATGGGTTGAGAGGGTCCGGCTGCAGAGATCAAAAGGTCTCTCTCAACCAGTCTCTCCCAATCCGCCCTGCCACGCAGGTGGTCGGCAGACGCATCCGCCCCGAAGTCCCGGACAAACCTAACCCCATGAACCCGGGCACCCCTGCTAAGTCACCAAGCGTAGCGAACCACTTGGGGTGATCTGTGGCAGAGGTGTTGGTCGTCCCGGGGCGGTGGTACCCATAACCGCCTCCCAAATTGAAAAAGATGTTTTATAGTACAAAGAAAAAATTTAATTAATAAATTGTAAAAGAAAACAAATTCATCAAATAAAATTTACTTGCGCACGCCAGGATTTGAATCCATAACAATTATTATAAAGGAAATAATTATTAGCCTAAAACACTCATTAACATTGAAAAAATCTCCAGAGAAAAGATACATGCCGCCGACGGGACTCGAACCCGTGTCCTTCTGATTTCCAGTCAAATACTCTACTACTAAGCTACGTCAGCTTATCTCTTATATCGCCAAATAATTCAACATATACTAGTGTTTCATTCAACAATTACTGCTTACATTTTTCCACCTGCAAACAACCAACTTTATTTTATATGAGAAAGGCATTGTAAGTACTAAATCTCCCACTAGGTGGCGTCGAGACAAATTATGTCTACATTTTTGGGGAAATAATTTTAACTTATCAAATATTAATTATTATTTTTAATCGATAAACTAATGTTTAACGGCCGCTATTTCTAACTTTTAAATCGATTCATCTGAGGCCGCGATCAGCCAAGCATTTTGTAGGGTAGCGCTCGATTTATGTTGTCCCCAAACATCTTATGTTATCTGGCCTCGCCCGCTTTCATAGACAATAAAATGACATCAAAGTAAGAACTTTCGAAGTTAAATTAATATTATAGAGTTAATTGTTGGATTTATTATTAATACACGTAATTTATTTCAAATATTTTTATCCATAAACTGACATTTTATATTTTTTAAACAAACGTATATAAAATAAAGTGTCAGCTTGACCTTAGGTACTGGACTTGACACTTGGCTTGGCGAACATTCGAAAACGACATTTCATAAATTTTTTCAAACAGTTTTTCGCATAAATTAACCGTTTTTCGTGTCTGCTCCGCATGCATCCGAACTTCTCAATCCATATTAATTAAAATGATAATTGATAAACGCAATACAACAGAAGTGAAATGAGCGCGAAACTTTGTCTTCTGTCAAAGTGATATTTCATCGACCATACATTGTGTTCGCGGTATTTTTTCTACTCTGTTGACACTTTTAAGAACTAGTCCAAAACTGAGGCGGCCGGAACGAGTTTAATCCACTAGTCCGGCTTCCTTAGGTTAAGATAAATGCTTAAGTGATACTTGTGTGTTGGAAAAAGCGTAGTTGTGCACTAATCAATTACTAAGGCAAAATTTTGGCTTAGTAATTGATTAGTAGGATTGGGAACAGCGGCCGTAAGACAAGATTTTTAAGCATAGCACAAAGGGTAACAATAAATTATTATAAGCGTTCGAGGTGTTATTATAAGCGTCGTAGGGTTAGAGTCCCGTCAGCGGCATGTATCTTTTTTCGGGAGATGTTTCAATGTGGATGAGTGTTTCAGGCTACTAATTATTGCTTATAATAATTGTTACCCTTTGTGCTATGCATAAAAATCTTGTCTTAAACATTAGTTTATCAATTAAAAATTATAATGAATCCATAAATTCAGGATTCGTAGCCAAGGATCACAACCATTCAATCATGTGCACCGTCAAGACTAGTGCATCAAAAAGATTCTTACTTCTCTGATCTCTGTGAGGGCCCCCCGGATGTCCCTGGAGCACCACTTGGGCAGGCAGAGGCGTCCCTCGCTCCGGCTGGGGTCGCTGTTGAACCCTATCACGGGCTTTCTGAAAAAAAAAAACACAAAAATCAGTCGGATAAAATGTAAGCAAAAAACAGAAAAATAAAGAGAGAATCACTAAAACATCCCATGAGACAATACATTTGGTAGGAATGGATTTGTTCCTGAAGTCCGGCATCGGCCCAAAACGCACCGAGCGTGCCTATTTACGAAGGCAATTTTTAAACCCATAAATAATTCCTCTCATTAATCTTAATAGCGATGACACTTAACAGGGCCTGTCAGTGGCCGGTCAGTGGCTGAGTGGGCATCACGTTTGGGTCCCAACCAGGCGTCGCGTGTTCGATTTCTCGACTGGCTAAGTCCTCTATCACGACTCAATCAACATCTTCGACTTACTGTGGTGGTGGTACGAGATTTTAAAATATTGTCAGGTTATTGAGTGACACTTAACAGCTCCCATGTCAGTGGCCGGTCAGCGGCTGAGTGGGCATCACGGTTGGGTCCCACCCGGGCGTCGCATGTTCGATTTCTCGGCTGGCTAAGTCCTCTCCATCACGACTCAAGCAACATCTTCGGCTGACTGTGATGGTAGTAGGAGATTTTCAAATATTGTCAGGTTATTCGTAGCCCGGGAATGTTTGTCTTTTAAAAAAAAAAGTCATCTTTGGGGATGCTGGAGTGTGTGTGGAGTCTTTTAGTGGAGAGGAAGTTCTGGGAAGAAAAAAGTTATGAGGGGTGGGTAGGAATCTGGGATCAATGGGTCTAGGAGTGAAGGACGTATGAATTCGTCCCTCCCACTGCAGGGCAAGGTGATGAGTCGAGTGTCCGGCTGGAGAGATACAGGTTAGGTCTCTCTCGATCCGGCCTGCCATGCAGTAGGTGGGCAAATGCATTCACCATCAAGACCTAGACAAACCTCACCCCGTGAACCCGAGCACCCCTGCTAAGTCACCAAACGTAACAAACAACTTGGGGTGACCTACGGCAGAGGTGTTGGTTATCCAATAAATGGTTCCCAGGACAGCGGTTCCCATATTGGCATTGCTTTGACGGCTACACCAAAACTAAACACAAAAAAGCACATTAATTTAACCAATAAATTCTTAAATACTAAGAGAATTCATGTGCGCAACACAATATTACCTCTAGAAACGTAAACACACAAACACACCATAGATCTTATACTGCCATCTGTGATTAAGGTTTTAAAACAATTTATGCATTACTTAATGTACCTCACACTAAGGTTTTTGAGTAGGTATGTCTTTTTGTATAGGAAAAAAAGTATTTTGTACTCCTACCTTCATGTAGAATCACTTCCCGAAGATAATGCACTTTACCCCGGACACCCCGTATATTCTTTGTTATTTCATTGTAATTTTTTATGTTATCCCTTGTTGTGCACATTATAAATAAAAATGTAAAAATAACAAACCTTTCCAAATTAGGTACTCATAATATTGTTCACAAAAGATTAAAAGTCATACCTGGAGTCTCTTATTCTGGAGGCAGCCAGCAGAAAGGTTCCATCGCCCCCGCAGGGAATCACAACGTCGCACCAGCTGATGAGCGACGGGCTGTATGCCAATCTGCAATGGAAATTATTATTATATTTAAATAACTGATGAACTTCAATGTTATTCTTCAATCTTCTTCCATCAGGGCGATAGTGTATTCCGCGTACGTACAACATACTATTTTATATTCATTTTGTGTAAAATAACCTACACTGTAGATTAGTATTCCGCCATCCGAAAGCTGGGTCTCTTCCTTCAGTATTATCGTCTCCTGGGACAACATTCTTACAATAAATGACTTACAACATCATCAATGGGGGTGTAACCTTAAACACATATTCAATGTTATTGTTTTCCGTGATGGAAAACACGACAACACCCGGGAGAAGCGGAGAAGGCAGGGGAGGGGAATTGTTAATAATTTGATTACATCCGCGCGGTGCGCACATGGCTTAGGTGAATAATGGGCCTAGTAAGCGGTCTGCGGTGGCAAAACAAAGAATTCCAAGTCGCAAATCTGCAAAAACATCATTCGGAAATATTGAGGTTTGTAGTTTAGAATTGATATGTTATTACTAATTACATAGAATTGATACGTAATTACTAATTACATTGAATTGATATGTTATTACTAATTACATAGAATTGATATGATATTACTAATTACATAGAATTGATATGTTATTACTAATTACATATCAATTCTAAATTCATAAGGTTTGTTGAGGGTGATAGAGTAGGGCGAAATCCGTGCCGATTCTCGTTGAGTGTATGTTTTGTTTGATTATATATTTGTGAGTAAATTATGGTTTCCAAGAATTTTGCGGGTGCTGATAAGACAACTACAGGTCTGTAATTATCGATTGCCGACTTTTTGCCTCTTTTAAGTATTGGCGTGACTTTCGTTAGTTTCCATTTTTCAGGAGAGATATTATTACGAAGTGAAAGGTTAAAAATGTACTTTAGAGGTTGAATTAAATAAAGGATTCGAGTCCCAGTTGCGACCGCTATCTTTCATTTTTCTGTGTCTTGTTCATTTCTTTAATTTAGATTATGAGTTTTATCTTCTTCAATGATAAATAAAATTTATTTACGCAATCAGGGATTCGAACCAGCCACCCTTGGATTCTTAGTCGACAAACTTAATCTGATTATTGAGATCCTGACTCAATTCTAGCGACTGCATATCTATCAAGGTCTGTTTCTCAATTAAATCACTCTGATTGAATCTAGCAGATCATAATCATATTGCAATGCAATTAAATTGACAGTGCAAAATCGAAAAAAAAAAACATTATTATAATATGCATTCCTAAGAAGACTGAACTAATCGCATTACACCACGGAAAAAATACAGAGAAGATGTTCCCCGTACAACTTAATGAGGTAAACATAAGTACATCAAAGAACGTGAAATACTTGGGGCACGTCATTACTGAAGACCTCTCGGACGACGGTGATATTGAGCGTCAAAGGAGAAGTATCAGCATACTGTCGAATATGATTCCCTGAAGATTTTTCCAGTGCAGCAATAATGTTAAAAAGACATTGTTCAATGCATTTTGTACCAGCCTACATACATGTGAAACATGGTGTCAATACTGAATGAATGAAAACTGTGTGTGTTTTATATAGTTTAGCAGCAGGGAGGGATAGAAGGAGGGGAGGGGATTCCTGGAGTGGAGAGGGAATGAAGGAGGGGGAAGATTCACAGGAGGAGGGATGAGGGAAGGTGGAAGGAAAGCGCAGGCGGGGGAGGTGGGTGGACACGGGAGAGGGATTCACAGGAGGAGGGATAAGAAAGCTGGGTAGGCAGGGAAGGTGGAAGGGAAACACAGGAGGGATAGCTGTATGTGACCTGTTCCCGTGTCGGAAAACCTTCTGATCTATTTGTGTATGTACCAGACAGAAAAACAAAAAAATATTGGGTATCTAAAAGCACTTCAATAAACGTAAAAAAAAAAAATTTAAACGCGCAAACACTTTCTTTCGTTGCGTGGCATTGCAGCGCACGCTGGGTACATGCTTGTTTTTAAATAAATATAATGAGACTAGCTGACGTTGACGTGGCAAACGTTGTTCTGCAACATATATTATTTCTAGTGGAATATTTTGTTTATTAAATAAAAAATAACTAATCTATTCTAAGTGTATGGGGATGGGATCTATGACAGAAAGAGGAATGGAGCGCTGTAGACGATGACCGCCGATAAAAACAAAAATGCACATACCATTCATTTTCTCAATTTAATGTATTTCACTAAAGTAACGGACATATTCATTGTTTGATGTCTTAAAAGTTAAAGTTAAATTGAAAAAAAAAAGTTATATATTTTTTATCCTAAATTAGGAAAATTAAATAGAGAAAATCAATATTAATTTCTAAAAGCATTTGAGTGTACGATATTTTTTGTCAGTCCGTCTTTAGTCAACACAAATAAGCTCGATGGTTTGCCCCCCTTGCGTCTTGCTGGCATTGTTCACTGTAATACACGCACGTCGCACACAAATAGATAAATTAAAATAAATCATACAAAATTTTGCACACACTGCTTTGTGATACATAACAAATTCCGAATGAAATGTTAAAATGACGCGACGCCCGTCATTCAACAACATAAATAATTTCGTTCTATTTAAAATACGAACGATGGTTAAATTTGTTCATACGTAAATATTAAAATCGAGATTAAAAAATTTTAGGGTTGCGATTAAAAATGGGATGGTGGGGGTAGGAGGGTAAAAATTTGGGGAAGTATTTTTTGAGAAAAAAAATTATATATTTTTTTAAATATATAAAATTGTCAAAAATTCTGGATAGGGACACCCTAATCACCTAGCGGTATGAAGAATACTTTACGACCTATTCTCATACCTACCAAATATACATAAAAAATTGTATTAAAATCGGTCGAGCCGTTTCGGAGGAGTGCGACCAAAAACACCGTGACACGAGATATTTATATATTAGATTGATAATGATGACAGAATTTTAAAATGTTTTGGTAGCTCAATTGACAGTGTTACTACCGGATTCAGAAGAGGTTCCAAGGTGGAGTCTCGATCGTGACCTAATGTTTTTAATTTATGTGTTTCCATCTATTTCATATTTCTTTGAAAATAACATTTTGATAATATTACTTTCAATAATTAATAATATATGTATCTAATTAACCCTTCAGGTCTCATAAGGACATTACTGGCCACAAATATCATATTGCGTTAAAGCATCTGAAGGACAGATCTGACCCGAGACATCCACACATTATAAAAGTATTTTCATCTTTTTGTTTCTATTATAATGCGGAGATATGTGATTTGTTTGTAGTTATTCTTCTCAGCTATAAATAAAAAAATTATATGAGTACCGCGCAAGGGTTCCAACTGCCCTCCTCCGGAGCCAGTGAGACTTGGCATCCCCAAATGGGATAAATTGTGAGGCTGACGGTAATGCGGAGGGGAAGGAGATAGGGAAGACACAAATGGTGAAGTACCTGGCTATTCACATCTGATCACCAAACACTGCTTATTTATTTTATTTTATTTTGTAGAAACAAACAGTAAATTTACGTTTTTAGATTTTCACGGCCAAAAGCATTTTCGTTGTTTGTTTTTGGGGTGTTATGCCGTGTTGCGCTACCTCCTTCTTTAGCCGACGTTTCGGACAGCGTTGCAGTGTCCATCATCAGGGCAGATCCGGCAGATCCAACGATGGATCCGACGATGGATCTGCCGGATCTGCCCTGATGATGGACACTGCAACGCTGTCCGAAACGTCGGCTAAAGAAGGAGGTAGCGCAACACGGCATAACACCACAAAAACAAACAACGAAAACAGTACATTGGTTACAGAATGATGAGACAGTTTACAGATATTAAATAATATTTCATGGTGGGTACCTTTGATATGTTTCTTTGAAATATCTTATTTGTGGAATGTATAATTAGTAACTACCGGGTGATGTGCGTAGTGTGTGAGTGTGTGTGAGTGTGTGTGGGTATGTGTGAGTATGTGTGAGAAGTGGTGAAGGGATATGTATGCGCATTAAACAGTTTATATCATTGACATGAATGCAGTGAATCCGAAAAAATATCAATGTTAGAGTTTAGGAAAACTTTATTGAATGTATTAAGAGCATGGTTAATTGGCGAATTAGTTGCTGCATTTGTTTTGTAATTAAGGGTGTGGAATAGTGCTGTATAGTCGCTCTAGTTCGTTTTTGTCTAACAGACCATTTTTCGTGAACTTGAGTTTTCTCAAAAAGCCTTTATTTATACAATAATTGTTCAAAAAAAATTATAAAAGATTATTTAAGGGGTTTTCAAAACGCACTTTGTCTTACGTCCTCCAAAATTTATGTGCTTTTATCTAAAAAAACATTAAAGCGCCATTTCTTCCGATTTACGTTTTGGTCTGTTGGATAAAAACGAACTGAAGCGACGGTATGGCGTGTATGTCTTAAAAGTATATTAATATTAATTAAGGATAGAAGTTTGGTACAGTCGATTTTGTTATTTAAAATTCTGTGTATAAATATTAAATCAGCTAGCCTTTGTTGCAAAGTTTGAAATGTAGATACTGCTAAAGCCATTACAAGCAACGTTTCAATTATGAATGGTGATCTTATACCAGGACGATACTGAAAGTATCTTCCACGCTGGAACGTGCTGCAAATATACTTTATATTATTTTTAATTAATTAATTGTGAAATAACACAAATTAATCAAATTTGGAAGAGCCTTACTATTACTTATTTTTTCGTTGACTATTAAGTTGTCAAAGTGTATACAAATTAGGAAAAAATTTTCATTGACTGTTGAAAGTTTTTTAATTTTTTATTGTATAAACGGCATAAAAAGAAAAGTGACAGTTTTTTTACTAATTCCCTACACAAAATGGACAATTTTTTCTAAATATCGAAATCATTCAAATTCATTGACATTTCTGGTCAAAATGTTTAAGTATGTGTTTTCGTTAACATTTTCATATTTGATATTAAAGTTTAATAACTCAGGTACGCGGCATACGTCATTCCTATGTCTATCTACGTTAAATTATCGTGAAAACAAGCTTATGTGTCCAAGCGGTTAATTTTTTAGAAATATCAATAACCACTAAAATGGTTTTTTTGTTTTTATGATAGCTTCAAAAATAAAGAAATAATTCCATGAGAAATGTCATTGTCGTTGTGAGTTGTAATTAAAAATATTTAAATGCCTGAAGGGTTAAATTGTTATCTAATTTGTTGTTTCTTCAATAACTGTTTTCATCTAGCCTCTTTGTGTACACAATGTCTATCATAAATCCTACAAAGTAACTACACAGATTATCTTAGGAAATGTAATTATAAACAAGGTTGAGCGATAAGTAGGCCAGTAGCAAATATAAGCTGATAGACAACCTCGAAATGTGGTGCTGGACAAAAAAGCTCAGGATTCCGTATATCCATTCTGGAAGAGCCAGGTGTCCACAATGGGCTGTCAAGCGTGCCTACAACGTATCCTAAGATATTTTGGACACTAAACTGAGAACTTAAACCTGCAGGAACTCATGGTCACTGGAAAAATGGAAGACAGGAGAAGCAGAGGAGGATCATCGTAGCGATGGAGCACCGCCATCTTCACATTTTTTTGTTATTTATCTAAATAAAGTTATTTGTATTGAGACAGACATAGAGGTACATGAATATTATTGAGGTTAAATACATTTTAATTTCTATACAATAAAAAATAATGGTAATTGGAAGTGGAGGTTATCCTAGAAAAAAACAAGACACATACAAAAGTGGGAAAAGATGATGTACAATTGATATTAAAATGATAATAATATATGTTAGATTTCACAAAAAACTATTATTTTATTTCATTTAGGTTTGGTCATGTGTAAATTGTGTAACTTACGGGTAAGTAAGTAAAGATGGCGGAAATGTACTGACAGTTAAAGAAACCTATATTTCGGACGTAGGTAATGTACTGACAGTTAAAGAAACCTATTTTCGGACGTAGGTAATGTACTGACAATTAAAGAAACCTATTTTCGGATGTAGGTAATGTACTGACAGTCAAAGAAACCTATTTTCAGACGTAGATAATGTACTGACAGTTAAAGAAACCTATTTTCGGACGTAGGTAATGTATGGACAGTTAAAGAAACCTATTTTCGGACGTAGGTAATGTACTGACAATTAAAGAAACCTATTTTCGGATGTAGGTAATGTACTGACAGTTAAAGAGATCTGTTTTCGGATTTAGGAAATATACTGATAAAAGAGACCTGTTTGACGTAGGAAATGTACTGACAGTTAAAGAGACCTGTTTTCAGATGTAGGTAATGTACTGACAGTTAAAGAAACCTATTTTCGGATGTAGGTAATGTACTGACAGTTAAAGAAACCTGTTTTCGGACATAGGAAATATACAGATAAAAGAGACCTGTTTTCGGACATAGGAAATGTACTGACGGTTAAAGAGACCTGTTTTCAGACTACTGGGACTGGATTTAGTAAGCATTTTTTGCAAGCGGCCAGAATTCATGCGAACGAATGAATGAAGAAACGGTCTTAGACTAAATTTACTTGGACATCAATAAACGAACGAATGATCCTAACATAACATATTTTAAAGTACCCCACGAAATAGAGAACTATTGTCACAATTATTTTCTCAGTAAATCGGATTATTAATGTAAATGAAAAATCGGATTATTAATGTAAATGAACTATTGTCACAATTATTTTCTCAGTAAATAGAAAATGGGCGGAGTAAATAGAATCCTATAAATAAGTCGCCTCAAAAAATGGCCTTGAGAGAAAAAAAAATACTTGCAGTTAATAATATCATTATTTGATTTACATAAAATTTAAAAATAAAATAATTTAATGGAATTCTACGAATTAAACACAAAAACAATTAAAGAATAAAAACATTTCTTTTTCATAATGTTTCTGTAATATTTTATATTCCATATCATTTAAAATGTGTTTGTAGCGATATAAAAAATATTAAGGTAAGATATTTACGATTATAACAAAGTTTAAATAATGTTTATCAGTCACTAAAAGTTTTTTCACATTATGCAATATGGCGTGATTGTTCAAAATATAATTTTATGTATTAGTTAATATAATCTGCATAATTGTTCATATGTATTAATTTATGAGCTTAGAATCAACATAACAAAATTTCTTCTAAGTTTTCATGTGTTCTACTTGTATGTCTCATTTTTCAAGTTAATCGTGAAGTAGACATTATTAAATGCGATTTTAACCCTTATGTATAAAGAAACTGTACAAGGACAAAGTCAGAATCGCTTGCGCCAATATCATTCCAGACGTTTTAATTTCAGTAATTTCAGCTTCCCGAAATTCTTTGTAATTAATTTTCTATGGTACATGGCCAAATGTCATCTGTAGGCAAATGTCATCTGACATTCAAGAGGTTAATTATTTTTACATGAAACGGCAAAAAAGTGAGGTGGCGATAATTTGGGTAATACAATATATATACTAAAATATATGTATTACCCAAATATTATTTATTTTTATTTCTGAAAAAAAGTAAGGTGAGTTCATTACTTTTTTAGTTTGCATTAAAAAATTTTAAATTAATTAAATTATAAGTTTATTTTGAGTTATAAAATTTGAAAGCGTATTTCATCCCCGTTTTTCAAGTTTTTCATTTTGAAATATTCCATTTATTTGGATAATGTCAATAGTCATAATAGTCTGGTTCATCACTACAATCGGAGTCACGATTCTCAGCAATGAGACAGTCACTAAAGGAGAAGTGAGCATGTAATGAAGTTACCTGTTGACCACATGCACCTTGGCACCCATCTCCTTGAGAGCGGCGGTGACCTGTACCTCGAAGTCCTTCTGCAGCCGGTGGTAGTGGAGCAAGGCATCGAAGTCGGAGCCCCGACTGCGAATCACCTGCTCCAGTTGGCTGGCGGTAGCCCCTCGATGTCTATTCCTGCAATACACAAACATTCTATTACAACTTTTTCATAAAAAATGACAATACATATAATGTATTTATAGGAAACGGCGTCCGCGGCCGAGGAGCAAAGCTCTCGACTAGAAATCTTGGCATCTTCTTCTTCTTCTTCTTCGATGGCGCTACAGCCCATATCGAGCTTTGGCCTCCCGCAACATTCGCCTCCAACTCCTCCTGTCCTCAGAAGCTGACCTCCAGTTTGTTACCTGGAGAAGCTGTGCTGCATCCCCTCTTACCTCGTCTTCCCACCTCGGTCTGGGTCTTCCCACTTTTCTCTTTCCACCTGGGTGTCCAGTCATAATTCTTTTTGGGACGCGTGTTTATTGTTTATTGTTTATTGTTTCTTCTTCACATTTTAGTTTTCAGTTTAAAATACAATTTTTAACCTCACTAGGACAAGCCTGTGTTGAGGTTAACAATTATTTACAAAGTAACAAAATAACACAAAAGGAAAAGGAAACAAAAATAACACTTCAAAAAACACAATAATACTTCAAAAAACAATAATAATGTAGGTAAAATAAAAATGATACTTCAAAAAACAATATTGTTACACAGATAATGGACAAGCTAAAGGCCCTTGGCAGTCTTGGCACATTACAATGCGTGTGTCCGGCATTCTCTGTACATGCCCAGCCCATCGCAACCTGAGGAGTCTCATATGGGCTGAGATATTGGGGGCCTGATATATATCGTATAATTCTTGCTCAAATAAATTTTATTAGACTAATTTGTGTTATTTAACAATAAATTAATTTTAAAAAAATATATATATATATAGCACATTTTTGCCATGTTCCTGAAAGGAAGATATTCTCAATTTCGCCATGGTGTAAGATCACCATTCAGAATTGAAACGTTGCTTGAAATGGCTTTGGCCGTGTTTGGTGACCAGATTTAAATAGCCAGGTACTTCCCCTCCTTACCTTCAGCCTCACAACATACCGCAATTGGTGATGCCAATAGAAAAAATACATCATCGGACAGCAAAATGGCATCTTTTTACTCCAAATATGTATAGGAACCGCTGATTTAAAACCTTTGGGTACATACAGTTGCGCCCCCGTATAAACCCGTTATCTGGTAAGACGGTACAATTGACAAAAACATCATTTTGCAAATAAACAAGTAAGTTATGACGAAAATAGAATCAGATGGCGCATGGCGGAAGTTTTGCATTGGTATACCAAGAGCGAAAAGCAATTAACTGAAGAAGGTAAATATTTATATTAGATTTTCCCCCGAAAATGAGATGTCACAATTTATCATTGCTTACGGTTTTATACTATATTATTTTTTTAACCCGTCGCAGGCCGCAGTCCCCCCCCCCCCGGCGGGCCTTCATACATAAGGGATTTTGTCCCTTATGTATAAAGAAATTGTAAGAAGAACAAGGTCAGAATCGCTTGGGCCATTCTCGTTCTTGACGTAACAAAATACTGGATAGCGTCTAGCCACTCCGAATAATTCAAATTAATTCCCAATGACGCGCCGCGCATCAAAGATGGCCGACAAAATGGCTGCCGCTTGATAATATGAGTCATATCCGAAGTCTATATTTTTTCATTGTTTTTGATATCAATCCATTGTGGAAAGCATAGATTTGAGTGATTATTAGGAAGTTCGTTTTATCTACATCATTTTGATGTAATTTTTGTAATATATCACAAAAGAAATGTTATAAAAATTGAGTTCTTAAGAAAGGTGAGAACTGTCAAATATTTTACGTCGTATTGAAAAAATATATTTTTCCTATGCTGGCTTTCAACAAGTTAATGGTGTTTTTTTGATTCCATTATTTAAAAGTTGAAAAACATTATTGAAACAAAAAAATCAGTAAGTACTATTTATCAGAAATAACAATTTTACAAGAAAACAATAGGTATTGTGTTGATATAACGAAATATAATTTTTTTTTTGTGGAAGTTTGGTGGACCAAAATTTTAGTTTGTATTTTGTAATTTAAATTTAATAACTCAGGTGCGGGGCATACGTCATTCCTATGTCTACCTACGTAAAATTGTCGTGAAAACAAGCTTATGTGCCCAAGCGCTTAAGCCCATCAAAATCATATTTACACAGCGACCCTTTGGAATAACAATTTTCCATCTGTGGCGGTAACGTCATGCAAAAATGAACTCTAAAAAAGCGTACTGTAGATCCCATTATTGCATGACATTTACCGCGAACACGTTGCTCGAACAAACTAAAGACTGTAACTTAGAGAAACTCATAGTCACTGGTGAAGTTAAAGGCAGAAGAAGCAGAGGAAGGTGACCAATGTGCTGCAGTGACCAAGCATCACTGGCGTCCGGTACGTCGGTGTCCGTAGCTCTCCACATGGTGCAGAATCGCGAGGAGTGAAGGAGCCTTGGTCACGATCTTCAGCAACGAGTAACCGACTTAAGAAGATAACTAACTAACTAACCATCACGCCGTTTCCCCGCAGGGGTAGGCAGAGAGGACGGACCGCCAACCTCGGTCTTGGCACACACTCTTTGCCTCATTCACATTCATACATTGTCTCATACATTCTCTTCTATTTTTCTTCGTGCCATGTCTTTCTCGGACGTCCCCTACTTCTTATACCATTCACACTTGCATCGTATATTCTCCTTACGCTACTTTCTTTGTTCATTCGCTCTACATGCCCAAACCATCTGAGGGTTCCTTTCTTAATTTCACTCATTACGCTTACATCAGCCTTGCATTCCATTCGAATCTCCACATTTCTCACACAATCATACATGGTTTTACCACACATACGCCTCAGGGATCTCATTTCAACAGCATTCAGTCTACTTTCATCCTTCCTCTGCCAGTTCCATGCCTCACTGCCATACATCAGGGTAGGTACAGCACTCCATTGTGGACTGCTAACTTCGCTTCTTTGGACAGCTTTTTGTTAGCGCCAACGGCATTCAGTCCTCCATTAATGAAGTTACCTGCATTTACCCTCCTTTCAATGTCTCTATCGGCCTTCCCATCTCTCGTAAACATACTACCCAAATACACAAACTCATCCACCTGCTCCAAGTATTCATCATTCACAACTATATTGCACATCGTTTTCGGTGAAGATTAAGAAGATTATAATTATTATTCTGTTCGCCCTCGTGCACTAATCTATACGTACACATGTAACTTTGTGACGAACGACTTCGTCATTTCTGTCATTGTCACAATCTTTGAACTGTCGTGAAACAATTAAAAAATAAACATCCTTGGTATCTAAGATTTCTCTCTGTATCAACAAAAATATTACCATGAGAACTTTATTTACGCTGTTAAAATCGGATGATACGCACAAATTTAATTGCTTAAATCTTACCAAATATTATGCATGAATTCTTATGACGTGTAAATTGCAGATAACGAGTGGATTTTTCCTTCGAAAACATTTTGATATATTTTATATTGTTTTGAGGAAAAGACAGTTTATCAATATATTTGTTCATGAATTAAATATTATAAATGATTTGTATTTATGACCACTGAAAACATAATCCATAGAAATGGAATTTGTCCGCTTACTTACTTCTTAGCCGAGTGAAAAAAAATGTCGGTTACGCACTAGAGTAGTAGATACTCTCAGTATTCTTCGAAACATTGTTTGAAAAGGCTTTAGCTGTATTTGGTGATCTGAAAAGTCAGTCAGTCGGTGTTTGAAAGGGAGAGTCCGAAAACGGTGTGCAAGATAGTTGTGAATGATGAATACTTGGAGCAGGTGGATGAGTTTGTGTATTTGGGTAGTATGTTTACGAGAGATGGGAAGGCTGATAGAGACATTGAAAGGAGGGTAAATGCAGGTAACTCCATTAATGGAGGACTGAATGCCGTTGGCGCTAACAAAAAGCTGTCCAAAGAAGCGAAGTTAGCAGTCCACAATGGAGTGCTTGTACCTACCCTGATGTATGGCAGTGAGGCATGGAACTGGCAGAGGAAGAATGAAAGTAGACTGAATGCTGTTGAAATGAGATCCCTGAGGCGTATGTGTGGTAAAACCATGTATGATCGTGTGAGAAATGTGGAGATTCGAAAAGAATACAAGGCTGATGTAAGCGTAATGAGTAAAATTAAGAAAGGAACCCTCAGATGGTTTGGGCATGTAGAGCGAATGAATAAAGAAAGGAGCGTAAGGAGAATATATGATGCAAGTGTGAATGGTATAAGAAATAGGGGACGTCCGAGAAAGACATGGCACGATCAAGTGAATCAGATACTTGAGTCGGGCCATGTCAAGAGTCAGAAAAATAGAAGAGTATGTATGAGACGATGTATGAATGTGAATGGGGCAAAGAGTGTGTGCCAAGACCGAGGTGTTTGGCGGTCCGTCCTCTCTGCCTACCCCTGCGGAGAAACGGCGTGATGATTAGTTAGTTTAGTTAGTTGAAAAGTCAGGTTTTTTCCAACCTTCCTTTCCCACTTCTTCAGCTTCACAACATCCACACAACACTCCAATTGGGAATGCCTTAGTCCCATAGGCTCCAGCAAGCCCTGAGCAATTGGGACTCATGTGCGATATTCACAACAGCAAAAAAATTGTTTTGTCGATAATTTGTACGGATTCAGAAAAAAGTTCTGGCGCTGTTAAAAAATACGTTAAACTAATTATATTGTGTCAATTGTCTCTCTATGCATGCCTCTCGTCTTTCTTATGCCTTTTGCCTCTCATTGTAATATGTGTTACTTAAGTGAGTTTGTATCTAATTTTATGTATCTGTATTTAATTGTATGTAATTGTAGATTTTTTATAATTGCATGTCCCTATTTGTACAATAATTGATTTTTTATAACTGAATTGTTCCCACATAAGTGCGAACATCTGTAAAAACCCAGTATAAATAAATGTTATCTGGATATCTCCACTTGCAAATCAAACACGCCTAATTACGGAGGCAATTGAAATTTACAAAAATTCAATTAATCTATTTAAGGGCAAAACTCAATAGTTCTTTGCATCCGAAAATTGAAGCTGAACCAAAACTAAACGCAGAAAACTGCTTTAAATTATACTGTAATACCGATGATCTTGTCGGAATACGAATTTTTGTTAAGTTGCTAAGCTCTGGCGAGTCCAGGCCATTATTAAGTATTTTAAATAATAATATTTGGTCAAGAATTAAATGTTGTCTATGAAGGGAGATGAAGTTGTGGTAATATATGCCTCAATGACGACCGTCCGTGGTCGAGTGGTAAGACACTTGACTGCCAATCGGAAGGTCGCGGGTTCGAACCCGGCGTGCGCAAATAAATTTTATTTGATTAATTTGTGTTATTTCACAATTAATTAATAAAAATAATATATTCTATATTTGCGGCACGTTCCAGAGTGGAAGATACTGTCAGTATCGCCCTGGTGTAAGACCACCCTTCAGAGTTGAAACGTTGCTTAATAATGGCATTAGCCATGTTTAGTGACTAGATCTGAATAGCCAGGTATATTCCTACCTTCCTCTTCCCCATCTCCTTCCCTTCCCTACTTTCCTTCAGCCTCACAACATACCCCAATTGGGGATGCCATAGTCTCACTGGCTCCAGACGGGAGCAGTTGGGACTCTTGTGAGGTATTCTCTATAAAAAAAAAAAAAATTAAAATTCTGTAAGAGAATCGAAGGATAAAAAATAAGACGTTTTAGCCATGAAAATTAATTGTTTGATAAGCATATGGGTTACATCATGTTCTGACTTCTAAAGTTACGTCTGTCAAGGTTACATGTGAGATAAGATTGCCGTTCAAATACACGATTTGTTCCTAAAAACACTGACTCGGAATATTTAAATGATACAATGTTGCAACATTTCCCCATTTATGAAGTAACTAATGCAGTCCAGTAAGAAATCACTGGATAGTCTGAATTCTTGACACTTTTCGAAAATGACTATTAAAATAATTTTCTGTTTAAATATTATTTTATCAGTTCCTATTTTAAAAATGACACTTAAAAACAAATCAGAAAAACTTTATGATGTAGAAATTATAATTACAAATCTGTTATCAGTCTCAGAGTCTGCGGGGGCCCCGATCAAATTAAATTACAGTAAGAACAATTTAATTTTATTGGCGTCTTAATAATAAACATACGTCTCGGCGGAGCCAATCTCAAAATCTGCAGCAAAATTTAATATTTGAGCACGTCGTCACTGATGGCGTAGATCAGAGATTCCCAAACTTTTTTTTCTCGTAGACCACTTTCAAAATTTTACTGGTTTTGGTGGCCCCTTGCTGCTATATTTCTACCATATTCACGCCAACGTAGACCATTTATCCGCCAAGTATAGTTTACAGGTCCACCTGGACCACTTTGGGAATCACTGGCCTAGATGATAAAAATGACATAGAACACCAAAGGAGCGCACTGAGCCAACATGCTCGCCAAGAGATTAAACAGGTGCTGTCCTCCGGTGATAAACGTTTATATTTTTATTGTCCTGAAGAAGGTTGAGTTCAACCGAAACCGGTCGACGAATATAAATTCAAATAAAGTGAAAATTTTTATTAGATGTCTTTTTATAACTTTTGAAGGTTATTCCCAGCAATGTAATATATCCTCAAAGAAGAAGATAACACTAATATTCTAAACGAAATTATAAAAATGAACAAGACACAGAAAAATAAAAGATAACGGTCGCAACGGGAACTCGAACCCAGAATCTCTAGTCTTAGAAAAATGTGATAATCTCTCTCGTTTGATAAATACGACGTTTAAATAAGAGGTCTCAGTAGTCGAATTGGTAGAGGCGTTCGTCCCGGTAAGACGAGGGTTCGAGTCCCAGTTGCGACGGTTATCTTTTATGTTTCTGTATCTTGCTCATTTTTATATTTTCGTTTACATTATTAAGTAGTGATATCTTCTTCTTCAATAAAATAAAGTGATTTAAAACAAAGTATTTGTTACATTTTGTATAATGTCAAACCACAAAGTGTTTGCATTCTTCGATAAAAATAATAATGATGTTGTAGAAACTTACTGTTCGAATTCATATCTGGTCACCTTGGAGACAACGAGGCATTTCTGAAAGGGGACCGCATCTGGAGTCTCGGTACTGACGCCCCTACAGGACAGGCCCACATCTGGAAGGAAGTTAGCAAACATGAGCAGGTCAATAAACGAGTATCGGTGCATATGTACTTTGCTACATCATACCAAATTGCAAAAAATGCTGGTTTACAGAATTCTCTGGTCTGTCACCTGGATGAAGTAATTTCCCGCTGATCATGAATTCAACAGAAAGCGACGGACTTTAACCCCTAAAAAAATTGGCGTATTTTGTCAGAGGCTAAAAATATTCCTGCTTTGCAATAAAATCCAAATAAATGGAACATTTGTTAACGTATTCGAAAACTAAAAACTGTTTTCGAAAGGTGATGAAATAGGCTTTCAAATTTCTATATTAAAAATTACTAAGTATGTATTTTTTTAAATATAATTTTTTTTTGCGAAAACTTTAAAAAGTTTTAAAAATGGCTCACTTAACTTTTTTTTCTAACTAAAATTACTGATAATGAGAAAAAATAAAACACATACTTATTTCATTAGATAAATGAATTAAAAACCTTACTGTCACCTCACTTTTTTTCATTTCATGTAAAAAAAAAATCTTAAAAAATTCACAAAGTTCCATAATTTTTTTTCAAATTGCTATGGGTAAATTTTAATTTTTTGTGGTTTTCTTTTAGATTTGAATATATAGTTTGTTGTATTCTCTTTCCAATACCGTTTAGATCACATTTCTGATTATGATAGTAAGGGAAAAACAACGATTTCTGTGAGACCTATGTGAGCTGGGACAAATATGGTCTCCTGTGATTAAACAGGTTAAACTAGATTCAATGACACAATATTGGAGTTCAACGGAGGACAAAACTCTTCAGCAGTAATAGTAGGATGCGGGATTTTTAGGTACAAGGCGAAAATATATTCTATAAACTCGGTCTACCTATAGAAACAATTAATTACAACCACTTGATAAAAGAACCAAAATTATTAAAACTCTCAGAAGACTTATTTCCGACTTGACTTTAATTTTTAAAATTGCTAATGGTATTATAGACAGTCCTGATTTATTGACACTGTAACGTTGTCCGAAACGTTGGCTAAAGAAGGAGGTAGCGCAACACGGCATAACACCCTAAAAACAAAATAACAAAAAATATTTGTTTTTGGGGTGTTATTCTGATTGTAATTGATGTGCTATCATTTCTCTACGCCTCGGAAAGGCTGACGATGCAGCCGGTCGGATGCTCACCTCAGCATAATTCTTCAGCAGAGTACGGAGCCATGACCATAGTCTGACTCCTACAGACATATTAGTTAAATACCAACAGAAAGGAATAATAGGTAACAGATTTGTTTTGTTTTGTTTATTTAGATGTATGGAATTCTTTTCATACATCTAAGAAAATATTAAAAATATAATTTAAGAACTACAATTTAAGAAATACAAATTAATGTTCGCAATCAAATCAAAAATTATTTTTAACATATACAGCACATGTCCTACGAAAAGTGCTAAGGTTTGAGGCTTCCTTTACGGCATTTGGTAGGTTATTATTTATTATAAAGTTTTTGCCCTTTATCCACTGGAGTAACAGAGCAATTAAAATATTTTTTCTCGGATTGCAAAAGAAAATTTTTCCGCCCACATTAAAAAAATCATACCTCCGAATTTGAATATGGAGACATACAAACCGATTAAGGTAGATTCAGACTGGACGACGTACGTACGCATCGCTACGCCAAACAATGCTTAGCAACCCATACATTTTCTATGAAAATGGCCACAGACATCGCACGTCGCGATACATGTGGCCAATGTGATTCTAAAACATAAATTTTCATTGAAAATCTTTGGTTGCTAATTAGCCCAGATATTGTTAGGCGTAGCGATGCATACGTACGTCGACCCAGTCTGAATCTACCATTATAGTTCTGTGTAGCCAATGGATTCCCCTATCTTTTGTCAATTATCACAGATTTGTAGGATTTATAAATAAAATATAAGTAATAAAATCTTAAACCTTAAAACGTTTTAAAGAATCTAGAGAATATTTATTTTGTTATATTTTGAATGTACAATATATTATACAGTCGTTTTAATAAAAAAAATTTTTAGAAAATTTGTCACATTTTGGCAACAAAGCAATCCGAGGTTTCGGAAATAGCGCCATAATGTGGCAAAAAGCACTCGAGTGGTTATAACACGCTGTTTTGTGTGCACGAAAGTTTAGTTTTGGGAAGCCTAAAATCTCAGCGTCTTCTCGTAGGATAATTATGAAGTTTCTTAATCTCTGAGAAATAATTTAGGATTCAGGTGTATTCTCCACAACTTAATTCAATTTTTTCTCATAAAATTTTTTAATATATCACACATCGCATAGAAAAGGGTCACGAGTAAAAAAAAAAATTTTTACAGGAAATCGAAAATAAATGGTGATTGATGAAACACAAGGAGATAGAGTGATCTAACATAAATACGGTTTTCGTGGGGCATAGACAATCACAATCATTTTACTATTCAGAGCTAAAAATAAAATTTTATGTAAGCGACAGACCAATTTAAAACTGCTAAAGGAAATTTTTCCACCCACATTAAAAAAAATCATACCTCCGATTTTGAATATGGAGACATACAAACTGATTATAGTTCTATATGGCCAATGAATTCACCTATATTTTTTTTATTATCACATATTCGTAAAAAAAAATATTATAAAAATTATAATTTATTATATATTAATATTAAAACATTTTAAAAAATCTAGAGAATATTTTCCATATTTTGGCAACAAAGCAATCCGTGGTTTTGGAAATAGTGCCATATTGTGGCAAAAAGCGTTCGAGTGGATAAACAGAAAATTTTGACTTACGAGCCTTTTCTATGGGATGTTCGATATTACTGTTTGTATTTTTTTTTAATTTTTTATAGAGATACCTCACAAGAGTCCCAACTGCTCCCTTCTGGAGCCAGTGAGACTATGGCATCCCCAATTGGAGTATGTTGTGAGGCTGAAGGTAAGTGGGGAAGGGAAGGAGATGGGGCAGAGGAAGGTGGGAAAGTACCTGGCTATTCAGATCTAGTCACTAAACAAAGCTAAAGCCATTATTAAGTAACATTTCAATTCTGAATGGTGGTCTTACACCAGGGCGATACTGAGAGTATCTTCCACTCTGGAACGTGCCGCAAATATAACATATATTATTTTTATTAATTAATTGTGAAATAACACAAATTAATCAAATAAAATTTATTTGCGCACGCCGGGTTCGAACCCGCGACCTTCCGAATGGGAGTCAAGTGTCTTACCACTCGACCAAGGACGGTTGAATTATGTCGTATCTGTGCTATCTCCTTAAAGCCTTGGAAAGATACTTTATAACATAATAGCGCTCGCCATAGAATCCCACCCAACCCGCCACACGTAAAAATATGATGTGTAATAAGCGCGGTTCGGGTCTTCGCTATTTGCCGTAACCGCTGCTGAAGCGATATTTGAAAAGTTATGCGACCCCCTCTTCGCCGTAAACAGGAAGGGGTCATTAGATATGAAACTGCCGTGCTCAAGCCGCTATTGGTCGTCAAAGTTGACTATTATTTCTAATTGATAAACTAATGTTAAAGACAAGATTTTTATGCATAGCACAAAGGGTAACAATTATTATAAGCAATAATTATTAGCCTGAAACACTCATCCACATTGAAAAAATCTCCCGAGAAAAGATACATACAAGAGTCCCGTCGGCGTCATGTATCTTTTCTCGGGAGATTTTTTTCAATGTGGATGAGTGTTTCAGGCCAATAATTATTGCTTATAATAATTGTCAAAGTTGACATATCCAGTACAAAGAAATGATATTCCTCGGCCGCTCCCATATTCAACTGATCTTTTAAAACGTAGTGTGTCGGTAGAATATATATGCAGCTTAGACCGCACTCAATAACGCCAGCGCTTTTAACGCCGTGTTTATCAAAGTGTAACAAGTTATGCTTCGATAAAAGATGTGTTCGATAAATTTTAAAATAAAATCATTCATAACAAAATTGCTGTTCCACAACTAGATCTCAATTAAAAAAAAATAGTACAAATTCTTTATCAAAGATCACTAACTCTGGCAATTTTCCAGAAAGTCGTAGTATACATATATATACACACAATAATACTAGTGATAATAAAGTGTTTTTTTTAATTTATTTGGAGCAAGCTGTGACGTTTTCTCATCAGCAAATAAATAATAAGATGTGAATGTGTGCACTGTCAGAACATTACGCAAAACAAAAATAGATCTCAAATCTCAACACGTTCCTGTGTTGTTATCTAAGAAGAATTTTAGAAAAATGGGAAAAACACATGTCTATTTTTAGTCCGTATGCAATAATTAGTTAGTATAGAAAAGCACTCAATGAAATGGTGCTGTTAATAATAATAACATATCATTGCCTCCACTGTAAAATTATCTGATCGACAATTTTCTCTATTGGGATTAATGATGCAATATTGTCTGCAATTATACCTCGAGAAACTGCTCACATACCTCGAGAAGAACAAAATTATCAATGACCGTCAATACGGATTCCGGAGGAATCGCTCGTGCGGTGATCTTCTCGCGTATGTGACGCATGTTTGGGGGCGGTGCCTGGAACGTTTTGGTGAGATCCAAACGGTCGCACTAGATATTTCCAAGGCTTTTGACCGGGTCTGGCACCGAGGACTTGTCAACAAACTGCCTTCTTACGGACTTCCCGCATCCTTGTGTACGTGGATTGCCGACTTTTTGAGGGAGAGGTCGATTCAGACGGTTGCTGATGGTTTCACCTCTTTCTCACACTCGATAAATGCTGGCGTCCCTCAGAGATCAGTACTGTCCCCAACATTGTTTTTCTTGCACATCAATGATCTTTTGACATGTGCACCAATTCATTGTTTCGCAGATGACAGTACAGTCCATGATAGCTTTTTGTTTGACAAGCCCCCAAAGGGTGCACAAATTCCAACGGCTCGGAGGGCTTTGAAGCAAAGAATGGACGGTTACCTCGAGAGTGTTTTCTCTTCTAATGTTTCGAAGACCCAATCATGTCTGATTACGTCTAAAAGGGATCGAAATGACAATCTAGTCTCCTTCAACGGTAGCATTCTTCCGATTATGTCCTCCATTGATATGCTTGGTGTAGCTCTAAGTGACCAGCTCAGGTACGGGGGTTCCATCGAGGCCAGTTAAGTTGGCCTCTCAGAAACTGGGCGCACTGTACAGGGCCCGCAGATACTTTAATAGTGCACAACTGCTAACCCTGTACAAATCGCAAGTACAATTGAACAACCCCCATTAAAATTGGCAGCCATCTCTGGTCAGGAGCCCCAATGTACCTGAAAAACCCTCAACTCTGTGCAGAAACGGGCGGTCTGCTTGATAGATTCTCCCATCTTAACAAATGGATTGCAATCTGTAAAGCACAAGCGTCGGGTGGGAATGCTATCCTTGTTCTACCGGTACTTCAATGGAAGATGCTCCGAGGAACTAGCGTCATTGATCCCCTCGGCACCGGTGCATAGTCGGGAAACACGCCAAACGCGCGCCCAACATATGCACACGATTGAAATTTGTCACATGAGAACGGGTGGCTTCTACGACTCGTTCTTGTGTTCAACAGCTCGGCTGTGGAACGATTTGCCGGCCTCTGTGTTTCCTCCTTCCTACAATATGGGTCTCTTCAAGACCCACATTCACTCCTTTCTCTCCTCAAAAAGACCCTCCTCACAGCATCTTCAAAGATGACATAGGTCCTGAGGGAATTTATTTTCCTCAGGGCCTCCTGTGTGGAGTTAATGTAAAAAAAAAAAACAAATTAAATTGCATTTGGCATTTTACAAAGATTTGGTTCGCCGATCAAAATTAGAACAGGCAATCTGCCTAGCTAGTAACTAATATCTTGTACTCAATTTAAATATATTCTCTTACTACGTAATATATTATTACTGATATTTTTGCTTTAAATGTATCCAACGTAAAAAAAATAAAATAAACTAGGCTAGGGTAGAAAACGACTTGTTTTACGTTATAAATTCTCGTCTCTTTACGTACCTTTACCCGACAGGAAAATAATTTCCCTCATTCCCAACTGATGTGACGTGACATGCATCTAAATGTGATACATATCACAACTCTTTATTTAAACAGTGAATAAATTCTCATCTCTTTACGTACCTTTACCCGACAGGAAAATAATTTTCCTCATTCCCAACTGATGTGACGTGACATGCATCTCGACGTGGTACATACCACAACTCTTTAAACAGTGAAAAAAATTCTCGTCTCTTTACGTGCCTTTACCCGACAGTAAAATAATATCCCTCATTCCCAACTGACGTGATGTGACATGCATCTCGACGTGATACATATCACAACTCTTTATTTAAACAGTGAATAAATTCTCATCTCTTTACGTACCTTTACCCGACAGAAAAATAATTTTCCTCTTTCCCAACTGATGTGACGTGACATACATCTCGTCGTGATACATACCACAACTCTTTAAACAGTGAATAAATTCTCGTCTCTTTACGTACCTTTACCCAACAGGAAAATAATTTTCCTCATTCCCAACTGATGTGACGTGACATGCATCTCGTTGTGATACATACCACAACTCTTTAAACAGTGAATAAATTCTCGTCTCTTTACGTACCTTTACCCGACAGGAAAATAATTTCCCTCATTCCCAACGTGATGTGACGTGACATGCATCTCGTTGTGATACATACCACAACTCTTTAAACAGTGAATAAATTCTAGTCTCTGTACGTACCTTTACCCGACAGGAAAATAATTTCCCCCATTCCCAACGTGATGTGATGTGACATGCATCTCGTTGTGATACATACAACAACTCTTTAAACAGTGAATAAATTCTCGTCTCTTTGTGTATTTTTACCCGACAGTAAAATAATTTCCCTCATTCCCAACTGATGTGACGTGACATGCATCTCGTTGTGATACATACCACAACTCTTTAAACAGTGAATAAATTCTCGTCTCTTTACGTACCTTTACCCGACAGGAAAATAATTTCCCTCATTCCCAACGTGATGTGACGTGACATGCATCTCGTTGTGATACATACCACAACTCTTTAAACAGTGAATAAATTCTAGTCTCTGTACGTACCTTTACCCGACAGGAAAATAATTTCCCTCATTCCCAACGTGATGTGACGTGACATGCATCTCGACGTGATACATACCACAACTCTTTAAACAGTTAATAAATTCTCGTCTCTTTACGTACCTTTACCCGACAGTAAAATAATATCCCTCATTCCCAACTGATGTGATGTGACATGCATCTCGACGTGATACATACCACAATTTAAACAGTTAATAAATTCTCGTCTCTTTACGTACTTTTACCCGACAGGAAAATAATTTCCCTCATTCCCAACGTGATGTGATGTGTGACATGCATCTCGTTGTGATGCATACCACAACTCTTTAAACAGTGAACCAATTCTCGTCTCTTTACATACCTTTACCCGACAGGAAAATAATCTCCCTCATTCCCAACTGATGTGATATGACATGCATCTCGACATGATACATACCACAACTCTTTTAACAGTGCATAAATTCTCGTCTCTTTATGTACCTTTACCCGACAGGAAAATAATTTCCCTTATTTTACGACGTGATGTGATGTGACATTTTTCCATTGAAATACTGGTAGAACAAGGACAGCATTCCTACCCGACGCCTGTGCTCTAAAGATTGCAATCCGTTTGTTAAGATGGGAGAATTTATCAAACGGACCCCCTGTTTCTGCACATAGTCACATTTCAGAGCAGAGGTGGCTGCCAAATTCAACCGTGGGGCGCACTAAACAGACATGCATCTCGACGTGATATATAAGAATAAATACTTTGATATTTATTACAACTGTTAATTTCACGTCTCTACCTACCATCACCCAATAAGAAACTAATTTCCCCTCAGGTCCTATGTCATCTTGGGAATACTGTGCAGAGGGTCGTTTTAAGTAAAGGAAGGAAAGAAAGTTCTGGTAAGGAAAAAGGCTTGACGGATGAGTAGGAATCTGGGGTCTTTGTGTCCAAGAGTGATGTTTAAATCCATCCCTCCCACTGCAGTGCAAAGCATTGGGTCAAGAGAGTCCGGCCAGGGCCTCTCCCAATGCAGCCTGCCATGCATCTGCCGCCAAGACCTGAACAAACCTCACACCATGAACTCGGGAACCCCAGCCAAGTCATCGGCCGTACGACGTCAAAACAGTTGGAAATGAAAATTGACGGGTTCAGAGACACCAAGCATTGAAACGTAACGCATTTAAAGAGTTAAAAATAGCAAAGTAATCTAATATGTTCCCTTTAATTTGACTTCATTATACACCTAATTCTGTTTTTGTACGGTGGATATGAATGACTCCATACAAAATGAAATCCATACAAAAACTTTGCAGACAAAATAGAACTATCTTTTAAAAAATCTTACTAAACAAGTACTACAGTGCTACAGAAGTAGTTTTAGCAACATTTCTAACTAACTTAGTTAGGCGCTCCGCTGACGAGGCAACTGAAACCAAACTAAAACCAGCTGGTTTCTATGTCTTGATTGGTCAAAAAGCTTGTTTAACCATAGACGAAGAACAATCAGCTGACAGCCGGCAACTAGCAACGGCCGGCCACAGCAATCAGCAGTGCGAGTCGCGGGTCATCGCTTGCGTTGCCATTAACAACGGGTTTTTGAGTGATTGTGTAGTGTGCGGGCCATCACATTGTCATACAATCATAGTTGCCAGTTTACAGTTTTCAGTTGCCTCAGTGAGCGGATCGCCTGACAGAGAGGACAGACCGCCAAACAACTCGGTCTTGGCATACACTTGCCTCATTCACATTCGTACATGCTCTTCTATTATTCTGACTCTTAACATGGCCTGACTCAAGTATCTGAATCACTTGATCGTGCTATCACTTCTTCTACCATTCACATTGCAAGATGCCAATTTCATAAATAAATAAAATAACATACAAATACCAACAGGATCAATTGATTTTCCAAAACACTACACACATAATATAATATTTTAAAATATCATTCTTAGAAAATCATGCTTTACATTCATAAATAAATAATATTTACTTTGGATAACTGTATTAATGGTAAATATTATGTAGAAAATAACTTTCATAATAATATTTAAGTATGTTTTTCGAAATAATCCACTTTAATTATATAATGTCTTTCCACTTAGAAACAAAACCACAAACAAGATAGAAAATCTTTTTTTTTTTTAAACGAACGTGAAAACCCAATTGTTTTGTAATTTCGTAGTTATTTAAATAAACATTAAGTTAGAAGAATCTAATCTGTTGCAAATATGAAGCAATAAACATAAATAGTTATAAAAATATATGTAAAAAAAAAAAAAAATTTAAAAATTAAAAATTAAATGAACAGCTGCCAACTTTAATGCCATCAAAAAAGTTCACTGCAAATTTAGTGTGACAGAACGCCGGTCGTTCGCCTCAAATAGAAATTAACATTTTTATAAAATAAAACATATATAAATCTTCACCAACCCTTCGTCATTCTTCTCAGAAGATTGCTTAACTTCATCGATCACTTTTATCCACATTCACGTTGTTTTAACACAGAAACTCAACTATTTATATTAAAGAATTACAACCTACAAAAGTCACCTGATTAAACTTATGATAATTGATTATTATTTAAACAAAACTTATTTACCACTGATATTAGTTTTATAATGACGAAACGATAGTTCAACTAGTATCATAATCACACTAGATAAGCGAATATAACTACATCACAGACCGGGGCGAACGAACTGCGAAAATTAACTAAATAAAATTTGAGAAATTGATAGTCCAATTTGTTGGTTGCGTGACGTCTGTCAGGTGCGGGTATCGGAAATATCTTCTTTACCGACATACCGACATACATGTATGCAGGGTTGCCGAAGCTTATGTTCTAAAATACCCGAAAGAAATGTTCAAACTCCTCGAATTAGGGAGAACAAAATAACATAACATAACCCGCAATTTCCCCACAAGTTCCTTTATAATTCTACCTCCAAAATAAAACAAAGTTCTATGGAAATTGACAATTTTTATTTATTTTATTTTGTCTGTAATATGATAAAAAAATATTACTACATACATAATATAAGATTAAAAAATTGGTTACAACCCAAAAACCATTGTTCGCGATGGTGACCGGTCTACTCAGTGGAAACTTTTTAAGTGTATGAATATTGAGTACAAACTTTTCATCGGATTTTCGTTGTTTGTTTTTGGGGTGTTATGCCGTGTTGTGCTACCTCCTTCTTTAGCCGACGTTTCGGACAGCGTTGCAGTGTCCATCATCAGGGTAGATCCGGCAGATCCGTCGGCTGTCCGAAACGTCGGCTAAAGAAGGAGGTAGCACAACACGGCATAACACCCCAAAAACAAACAACGAAAATGCTTTTGGCCGTGAAAATCTAAAAACGTACCTTTTCATCGGATGTTCATTCTTCACATGATAATTCATCATGTCTCGAAGCGTCGAAAACTGATAATTGGGGTTTTTAACCTTTGGTTAGGTTAGGTTAGGTTAGGCGAGAGGGGGAAATGGAAGAGTAGGTTAATGTGAGTTATGATGTGATGAATTATCATGTGAGGAAGTATCGTGTCTGAATAAATTTACTATGTGAATTCAGACGCTGAAATCTCATAGTCCGATTAGACATGGAACCATTCGCGAAATGAAAATATTAAAAATATTTAATACGGTGTGCCAATAAATTATAGTAAGTAGGCAAAAAAGGAAACATACAAAAAATACAAAATAGGTATTATCACACTTACAGTGTGCCAGGTATCACTAGGGGAAAAAGCAAAATACAAGTAATTTAAAAAAGAAGAAAAGAGTTAGTTAAATAAAAGATGATAAAATAGTATTTTACTTAGTAGAAATCTTCCACCAAATGTACGAATTTTTCAATATGGTCGGATAATCAAGAAATTCAAAGAATCCCCGCACTTTCCCCGCAAAATACCTAATTCTTGAAAAATCTCAAAAATTCCCCGAAATTTGGGAAATTACCCGCGAATTGGCAACCCTACATTTATGTTAAAAACGAAGAAACGTCAAAATCTGGCGGGCTCTTTAAATCAATACCATTACTTATTTTCTCTAATAATACATACATAATAATACACACTTTTAAAGTTAACATGAGATTTTTATTGATCCCCCCCCCCCCTCGGTATAATGAGATTTGATGGGATTTTACTAGACCCCCCCTCTATATTTTGCTCAGCTTCGCTAGAAATAATTTTAGATTAATATGTAATGATTCTCATTTTGGGAGGCGGGTATAGGTACCAGGTACCACCGCCCCGGATAGCATTTAATGGATAAAGAACCCCACTGATGTACCTATAGGTCACCTTAAGTGACAAGCTACGTTTGGTGACTTAGCAAGGGTACCCGTGTTCGTGGAGTGAGGTTTGCCCAGATCTTGGCGGCGGATGCGTCTGCCCACACAGTGTGACCATGAGTGACGGATGTATGAATCTATCCCTCCCACTGCGGTGCAAGACAATGGGTCGAGAGAGTTCAGCTGGTGAGGTCAAATGGTCTATCTCAACCAGCGCACTATTTAGTTTGTGGACATATTTTTTTTTTTACATTAGCTCCACACAGGAGGCCCTGAGGAAAATAATTTCTCTCAGGGCCTATGTCATCTTTGGGGATGCTGTATGGAGGGTATTTCTAAGGTAAAGAAAGAGAGGAAGTTCTGGTAAAAAAAGGTTGGGTAGGAATCTGGGGCTCAGTATATCCAGATCATCCGCCGCCAAAACCTAGATAAGTCTCACCCCATGAACCCGGGCACCGCTGCTAAGTCACCAAATGTAGCGAACACTTGGGGTAACCTATAACAGAGGTGTTGGTTATCCAATAAATGGTTCCCGGGGCGGCGGTACCTATACCGCCCTCCTGAATTTCTAGCAAAGTATTGATTCTGGATGGTGATATTTCTCCAGACCGATTCTGGTAGATTAATTCACCTCTCATTTTCCCCCTTTTTTGTCTATCAATATAATTATCAGTGTTGACATCGCATGTCGCGTATGACATAAAAAGTGCCTATTGCACAATCCCACGGACTTAAAAACCGGTTTTATTTCAATTTGTCTATAAATAGGTTTGGAACCAATCTGGTATCTGAAGCAATAGCAATGCCCTTCGACAATAAAAATGTTAAGTAACTCGAATTAATAATATAAGATAAAAACACATAGAATAATATTCCAAATTATCTCAAAAATATTGGTTCAAATGTCCTGAAAGAATCTAGTTGCAGCTTTTCTGGATGGTATTTAAATTAATTAACGAAATGACTTATCAGAACATTCAGAGGCCCTAGCACGCTCGCTCTATAACGATCGATAGGATAACTATCGGTAACTTCTCATCGTTCCCTAGCATGAGTACAGATCGCCAACGAATAAGTGACAGTTCACAATGACTTAAGACGATAGACTTCGCTTTTCGGCCCATACAAAAAGGACGCCCGGGAAAAAACACTTTTCTACATCGAAAATTGCACAAAATGAATATATTTTTTTAATCTGCCTTCTAGAGGGTGAAAACTATGTCGGTATGTTTTCGAATTTTCGATGCGTTTCGTATTAACGTAAACATTCACTGTCAAACATGTACGATTTATCAAAAAATATTATTTAAGGAAAAAGTGCTGCTAACTCAACTCTCATAAAGAATTATAAAATTATAAAAAGCTACCGACGTAGCTTCTTCTTTCGATAAAATATATATTTTTTTAAATTTCAATTTCGTGAAAGTTTCGGTGTAGAAAAGTGTATTCTCCATAAACCCCTTTTCGAGCGATTTCTGTGGGTAAATTTGAGCGTTGTCTCATTCGCACATTTCGCATTCGCCTGTATTGTAAGTGTGCGTGAGCTTATTGTGAGCGGGACAGAATGACAGACGCGGGTGTTCCGCGTGTCGTTCAAAGTCTAGCCTCTTAAGTGTCCTTAACATATTTAACATCAACTGTTGTTTGTACGTTAGCGATGTGTAGTTGTCCTAGGGAACGATGAGAAGTTACCGATAGTTATCCTACCGATCGTTATAGAGCAAGCGTGCTAGGGCCTTAGAAATTTCCAATTCTCGACAGTCGACTCTTAGGTCGGCAGCATCATCAGCTTTTCAAGGTTGAGGAAACCAAAAGTGCACACCAAATACCTTCAAAGTTCAGCGAGCGTGCTTTGGGAGTGTCAGGACCTAAAACTTGTCGAATAAATCGACACACGGGCAGTTTATGTGTGTTCCCAAATTGAAAATAACCATGGTTATTTTAAATTTGGGAGGCGGGTATGGCCATTTATTGGACAACCAACACCTCTGCAACAGTTCACCCAAAGTGGTTCGCTACGTTTGGTGACTTAGCAGGGGTGTCCGAATTCACGGGGTTAGGTTTGTCCGGGTCTTGGCAGCGGATGCATCAGCCCACCAACTGCGTGGCAGGCCGGATCGGGAGAGACTGGTTGAGGGAGACCTTTTTATCTCCCCGGCCGGACTCTCTATTCCCCACTTTTCTCCTCCTAAAGTGTGCTGATTTTCAATTTTTTTTACCAACTATATAAGAAAAAACTATTCTATGTCTGTACGTTTTGTTTTTTTAAAAAACAAGTTTGTGTACTGAACGTCTTTTGACGGCGTTTAAACCAGTGAATTTTATTGATTCTTGGAAGGTCATAACATCTATAAAAAGTAACTTATCAAAAAAAACAAAAAGTACCGACAAGCTAGTAGTTGATATCTATTTTATGTAAAAACAATGTTTTCTCTAGGGTTAAAAATCCAGAGAGATAAACAGGGAATACGTTTGTATGGAAAAATCACCACCCGGTATACCCTTAAAGCAGCATTTTTTTTTACCAGAGGCCCCTAGAGACGCTTGAGCCGACATTTCTGGCTATTTCTGTTTTGCTGGAGGATTGAAGGATTTTTTAAAACTTTGTTTGCTTGTGCTTTTTGGCAACAATCCGCAAAAGGTATTTCTGGGCGACCGCGCCTTGAAGCACTTGTAACGTTTATCGTCGTACAGTCACTACTAGAAGGTAGAAGGTATTGTGCCATAAACAATTTCACTTATTAATGTCTTTGTCGAACCAAACAGAATCATGTTGGTTTATTTATAAGAATCACCATTCACAAATTTATCAGCACTTTTCTGCGACTTTTCTCTTAACGCGTCTTAATTCCACGGGATTGGTTAATTTATGATTCCACTGATTACTACATGATTTTTAATCATCATCAGTAAAATCCACAAAACCAATATGTCGTAATATCTTGTTTGCTCGGCCTTCCTTTGGATTTCGTAACCAAATATCATATTATATCGTTCTGTTAGAATTTGATGGCTGTGTCATTGAAATGTAAAAAAGTTGTGTGAGATAGCAAATAGTAGCGAAATTTTTAAAATTTTATTTATTTATTATTATTTCTTTACAATTAAAATACATTGTTTAGCATTAATTATTAACCCCACTAGGGTTCGCCTGTATCGGGGTTAATAATTTTACAATTTAATAAAAGTAACACACATCATCAATCATCAATGATCAAAGATCAAACAAAATGTTATTATTTACTGTGGTATTAGTTAAGATGATAGTCTTCGCTTTTCGGCCCATACAAAAAGGACGCCCGGGAAAAAACACCTTTCTACATCGAAAATTGCACAAAATGAATATATTTGAGCGTTGTCTCATTCGCACATTTTGCATTCGCATGTATTGTAAGTGTGTGTGAGCTTATTGTGAGCGGGACAGAATGACAGTCGAGGGTGTTCCGCGTGTGGTTCAAAGTCTAGCCTCTTAATACCATTTTTAACAATAGAAAAAATCAAAAGAAAAAAAATCAACAATAAAAAAAACAAATAATATATACCTTTATGGCTTAGAAAGAAATTTAAAAAAATTAAATTAAATTAAAATTTAAAAAATTAATCCAATGATATTGACGATAAGTTAACCTTACGATTAAATTATTTTGGAATCATGTAAACACATGGAAATGAACTTTTAGGTTGTGTAACATTTTGAAACCAGATACATTAATAGATTTTTTTTTGTTATTTTAAATTAAACCTCACATGAAATTTGGAAAAAAAAGTTTTTCGACACAATGAAAAAAATAATAAATACCTTGATTTGTCGTCTCCGTTTCAAAGAATAATAATAACTCTCTTTACAAACTTACTTACTGATTATTGTATTGCAGCGCCACCCACGAATAAAATGGACTTTACCAAACCTACCTCGCAGGCCACAAAAATAAATAAAAAATCATTTTTATCATACTGGGATACTTAAGAGGGTATTACAAGAGAATACCGGAAATTAGCCCCTTTTAAATCAAATTCTAGACGTATTGACTCTTTTTTACAAAAAAAAAACATTATTTGATTTTGAAAGATTGTTATTTTATCTGGTAAAATCACTTTTTATATTTTGAAAAACTAACTTTATTTTTAATATACTAAGGTTATACCGTTGGTCGTTGGCAGATTTGTTCAATTTTTAAAAGAAATTTTAAATCGTATAATCATGCAGCAAAATAAATCAATACATAATCTAGTCAACACAGTTTTCAGAATTTAAATTTTAGTTAAAGTAAAATCATTAAAAAATAAATCCGAGAACGTGTTTTGTGACGAAAATACCTCAGTTTTTCTATTTATTTAACGTCTTACAAACTAAAATATTCCAGATTTTTTCTACACACTTATTTTGTTTAGACATTATTGAAAAATCATAAATACTTACAAGAAGTACACAATATTTAAATATTTATTATCGTGCGTTTTGAGCATTTTTATTTTTTAACTTGAATGTAGGTAGGTATATATTAAAGCAAGTTTTGAATGATATAAATCGATATTAAATTTTTAATTTTAAAAAATTGATACGAGGAATAATCGATCTTTCTCATTGGAACCTCCCTGTATAGTTGCAAGCATTTTTAAACTTTTATTCTCAGTCGCTGTTATTGGTGAAAATTCCAAAACGATATGAAATTCACGAGGAAAGCTAGATTGGGAAAGTATACATAGTGCGCATAGACATATTGAATATTCATACGTCTGTGATAGTGCGCCACCCGGTATCCACTTATGAAGACTATATTAAAAAATAGTCGAAACTTGTAATTTTGAGAGGCACGTTGAAATATTTGGTTTAACGCTGGTTTTTTTTATTTTATTATTGAGGTACATATAGCTAAACGGGGATTACTTTCCAAATAGCCATCGTATTTAGAAATATTATGGTAATAATCATGTACATATACTACAGGTACTTTAGTGCAGTGGTCTCCAACCGTTTTGTTAATTTGTGTGGTAAACGTTTGTTTGTGAATGTCAAAAGAATTAATATTCTACGCTTTCGTAAATGCCACGCGTATAGTATAGAATTTTTTTTTTTTACTTATAAACGCTTTTTACAAGTTATGCTTTGAAATATTAAGAAAATTTTATTGTTCGCGGAAGTACACAAGCAATATGAATATTAACAAATAGTTTTGTCAATTAAAAAACTCTAATCTTTTTAGAAAGGCTAGCAAATACAATATTGGATTGAATCACCGATGAAATATTGTATTTGTTAGCCTTTCTTGAAAGATTTGAGTTTTTTAATTGACAAAACTATTTGTTAATATTCATCCTGTGGTGACAATCTCAAGGTATTCCGCCATGACTTTAATCCAGAACACTGGCAGAATTGTGGCCTCGAACGTAGTTGTAATTTGCAATTACCAACAGTTGATCTTCTTCTTTCACAGTTGATCTTCTTCTTTCAAGAGGTTTGTTGACAAATGGGTCACATGGATCCATTTCGTGCCAGTTCGTTGATTTTTAAGCAGGGCATTAGGGGGGCAACTGTCAAGTCTCTAGACTTCTTTTGTTTTGGAATTATTTGAATATTTGAATTGAATGGTAAATATTGGAAGTACTAACATACTCTACTTACTACTAGCCATAGGTAGGTACTTTACAAATGTGATATAAAATAGTACCTACCTATGACGGCATTATAAATTTTAACCAGGGTCACGTGGGATCCATTCCTTGCCAGTTCGTTGATTTTTAAGCAGGGCATTAGGGGGGGGCGGTACCATTTGATCCACGGACCGGTACCGGGGTTGGGACCCGGCAAGGGCGGATTTCGGGGGGCACAGAGGGTATTTTTGAGTACTGTGGAGATTCCATCACAATTACTTAGAAGCAAATCAAATTATCAGAGTTGTTAAAATATATTTATAAAATAAAATAAAGAACATGAGTGAAAATCTTGTCTATTTCTGGCTGAAATTGCGAATTTTGTTTGTTGCATACATTTCACGCACTTGCAAATGAAAGATGATAATCAGCGTTTGCGACAGTGGTTGTTGTTTTTTTTTTTGCCCGTCCGCCCCTTGTGCCCCTCTCAGAAAAACATCCTGGATCCGCCTTTGGGACCCGGGGTTGGGGACCACCGGTTTCCAATAATTTTATGTAGGTATTTACAATGTAATTAATATAGGTCTTTCCTATCACAACAATTGGACATTTATAAATATGTGCACGCCTTGATGCGTGATAAACATTGTACAATCTAGTTTCTACCAGAAATTCATTAGTGTGCCAAGAACGCGACAGATTTAACCACTTAGACCAAATATTGAATAACTTTTGACCCTCACTCTACTACTACTATAGGGTCTTCCAATAAGGACGCTCGATTTTAAAATGTAAATATAACAGTTGGGTATGAGATATCCACTCATTTGTTTTATTTATTTGACAGTATATTTATGGCAAAAAGTGTTGAATATAACGTCGTTCAAATGTCAGCCGCTGGCCGCGGTGCACGAGTGATTTGAGGGCAGCGATCTCGCGCAGCAGCGACGTGAGCTGGCCACCGAGATCGTGCGGTTTATTGCCTCCTTTGCAGGTCTATGCAAATAAAACGCAAACAATTGACTCATTCAAAGTCAACATAATAAACACTAATCAGCAAATTCAGCCAGATTTATGCGAAAAAGTCATTGAAAATTTGACCTCCCGAATACCTGCCACCAAGCCTTCACCAAGCTAAGCCGCGGCGGACATTTGAAAGACGTTATATCCCACATATGCATTTTATTGCCATAAAATACACTTTCAAATAAATAAATAAAATTGAGTGAATATCTCATACACAACTTGTTTATTTTCGTTGTTTGTTTTTGGGGTGTTATGCCGTGTTGTGCTACCTCCTTCTTTAGCCGACGTTTCGGACAGCGTTGCAGTGTCCATCATCAGGGCAGATCGGGCAGATCCGTCGATGCCCTGATGATGGACGCTGCAACGCTGTCCGAAACGTCGGCTAAAGAAGGAGGTAGAACAACACGGCATAACACCCCAAAAACAAACAACGAAAATGCTTTTGGCCGTGAAAATCTAAAAACGTATACAACTTGTTTAATTTATATTTTAAAATCGAGCGTCCTTACTGAAATACCCTATATTTAGAACGGTAAAGGTTTTTTTACTAAGGAGCTTGCTGTGAACTTCCAAACAGTAGCAAAGACGAAAAAGACTAACATAAATTGTGATAATACTACATCTGTACAACTTGAATAGCGGCTACAGCATTTTTTGCCATATTTTGGCTAATTTGCAAACACCCTCGAGCGTTCGCTGGCTGAAATGTGGCCAATTTGACGAGATACTTTAAAATTTAAGAGTGCTTTACCAGATAATACCGGATATTAGTCATTTTTAAATCAAATTCTAGACGTATTGACTCTTTTTTACAAAAAAACATAAATTGATTTTGAAAGATTGTTATTTTATCTGGTACACACAGTTTTAACATTTAAAAAAACTAAGTGCATTTATAATATACTAAGGTTATACCGTTGGTCGTTGGCAGATTTGTTCAATTTTCAAACGATAGATTCTATTAAAAAACACAAATTTCAAATCATATAACAAAATAAATCAATATACCATCTAGTCAACACAGTTTTCAAAATTTTAATTTTAGACAAATTAAAATCATTAAAAAATAAATCCGAGAATGTGTTTTGTGACCAAAATACCTCAGTTTTTCTATTTATTTAAGGTCTTACAAACTAAAATATTTCAGTTTTTATTTACACACTTGTTTTGTTTAGACATTATTGAAAAATTATAAATTATTTTGATCAAAAATTAATTTCAAGAAGTATATAATTTTCATTCATTTACCATCTCCCATTTGATCATTTTTATTCATAAAATTCTCTCTTAAAAGGATTGCTGGATATTACCTCTTAAATATTTCAAAAATTCCCGCTCGCATTATTTTGCATTTCTTAGGCGCTCCGCTGACGAGGCAACTGAAAACCAACTAAAACCGGCTGTTTTCTCTGTCTTGATTGGTCAAAAAGTTTATTTAACCATAGACGAAGAACAATCAGCTGACAGCTGGCAACTAGCAACGGCCGGCCAGGGCAATCAGCAGTGCAAGTTGCAAGTCACCGCTTGCGTTACCATTGACAACGGGTGTTTGAGTGATTGTGTAGTGTGCGGGCCATCACATTGTCATACAAAGACAGTTGGCAGTTGAGAGTTTTCAGTTGCCTCAGTGGGCGGAGGTGCTTAGTCAGCCTTTCTCGAAAGATTTGAGTTTGTTTATGGACAAAACTATTTATTCTTTTTCATTTTAAAGCATACCTTGTAAAAAGCGTTTTTCATTATGAATTTATTTGGTATCACCTTGGTGAATGTCAACAGAATTCATATTCTACCCTTTCGTAAATGGCGCGCGTATATTATTTTTCACTTTTGACATTCACCTTAACTTTAACTTCATATTTGATGAAGTGTTCAATTTTTTAAACAACCCATACGGTGGAATGAATGCATATCGGTCTGTATGTTTGTAATAGCACTAATAACAAACATCACTTTTGTCACCCTTTTTGAAAATTTGGAGTCAAATAATTAATTTTCCTAATAACTAGATTCCATCATATTGATTCCATTAGATAAAGGGAGATTAAAATGTTTGGTTAATGGAAGAGCAAATTCTTTGGTGTGTATATTGTTTGATAAATATTGTACCTAGGGATTGATAAATATATATTTATTAGTACATTAGAACTAATTTTTGGAAACAAAGGGGAAAAATACCAGGAATATTTCAATTTTATGTATGCGTTGATGATGTCATTGTAGAATCGATGTTATTAGCTCCCTGTATGTTATAGCCTTCGAAAACATTCACATTTTCCAATTAAAAGTCTCATTATTTCTCAAACTATCATGACAAGGATATGTCAAGGAAAGTGTGTATCATAAATAAACCAATTATTATTATGGTGTGTATTATAGAAAAAGTCGTAGATGGGGGTAGAGGGTAGATCAGCGCCGGTTCTACGAAATCTGGCGCCCTGTGCAGGAAGTACCGATGGCGCCCCCCCCCCCAACATTTTTTTTAAAATTCAGATAAAAAAATTATATACATATAAAAAAAAAAAAAAAAATTATGCAATACGTTTAAAATAAATTAATATCCCGCCAACAAGAATCAAGAGTAACTTTTCTAAGTGACCTGGCGGTAGCTATCTATGACACTGGACATAAGAACATCAAAACAAAATATAATATAAAACAGGGGGCAGTTTAGTTCAGAAATAATAATATTCTGATCAGTTTGTTTAATATGGTGCCAAATCGCGCGCGAATGGCAACATAAATAAACCAATAACGCGGCGAAAGCGACGAACTATCATCAGAGAGCAACTTGTAATCAACGAAGGGAGATCCGTACGAGAAGCGATCAATGAACCAATCACAATGTTTGTTGAATTTCGAACGATACAATGGTCGTAAGAGCACTAAGGAAAAATAGGTCTTACGTTCGTATGAAATATATTGTATTTGGAAAAAAATTCCTTGACGTAAGTCAAATCCGTATTTCGTTAAATTTTAACCATCGATGCGCGCGCATTAGGTTCACGCATGTGGAAAGAGAGTGTTGCTAGCGCGAACTAATAATTCCGTATTACGAGTAATTTTTAAACGATTCGGGGAATATTTTAATTGAATTTTAAAACAATATTTATTTTATCACGGCGCCCCTTCATAGTGGGCGCCAGGTTTTTTGCACGTTTTTGAACGTATGGCAGATCCGGCGCTGGGTCGATACCAGTGGCGGTGTGAGCTAGAGTGCTAAGATTGAAAAAACGACGTTATTGATTTTGTTGTACCTACCTGAGAATGAATTTTTTTTTTTTCAAAATTTAAATTTTTTGTATGAAGATCTTCAGGATTCTTTCAGTTTGCGGATGCGCCGCATCCATAAACTGTAAGATCTTCATACAAAAAGTTGAAATAAAAAAAATGCTCAGCTTCAACCACATCAATAACGTCGTTTTATCAACATCTTAGAACTCTAAAAAGTATATTTTTTTTAACATCAACTCCAAATGCCTGTGTAATCTTTGGGGATGCTGTGCGAAGGATCTTTTTGAGAAGATGGTGTTGCAAGAAGGAGGAAACACGAAAATCTTTCCCAGCCGAAGAGTTGAACGAGTCGTAGAAACGACCCCTCATGAGTTAAATAATGTCAACCAACTATAAATGTAGGGCGCGCGTTTGGCGAATTTCCCGGTTCCGTAGTAGCAATTGACACTAGTTACTCGGAGCATCTTCCATTAAAATACCGGTATAAATAAAAACGTAAAAAATAGAGATTTACGTCCGTCGAGACCTGAGATTTATTTGCTATTGCTATTACGCTAATCAAGCTCTATGCATGTCCAAATTGACGGCATCAGTTGTTGAAAATAAAAAATATTTTCTCAAATTTTAATTACAAATAAATTTTATTCATCGGTCTTGCAAGTTGCAAGGCCAAGCGCCAAGCGAATTCAACCACCCACTAACAGCCGAAACGCCTGCATTAAAATGCATACATATTAATTATAGGAAAATATTTTGTGCAAACTTTCGATTATTTATTCAGCCAAGTGATAACAGCACAGGTGAGCAGAGGTGAGCAGAGGAATCCGTGCTACAAAAAATGTCTTTCTCTATTTTTAGCGATCCACACGGCGTGTTATGAAAACTACAATAAAAACTGATAACAAATTATCTTTGTATAATTTAATCTGGAAATAATTTGTTAGTTGTCAACCAGTCCGCCAAGACCCGCTTGTTATAAATAATGTAAAAATGTTTGTAAATGGTAAAACCGGTATTGTAGTGAGTTTCCTCGTCTGATGCAAAATAATGACTACAGCACGGGTATCGGTGTCAAAATAATTGTCTTCATTTAATAATAATGATCCTCGAGACCTGTACGTGAACTACAGTAAAAATCGATGCAAAACTTATTTTTAAAATTTTGACTATGAATTGTGTATTAGTTTCCAGCCATTCCGATAGTTGGCGTAGGAGTAAATGTAAAATCGGTATTGCAGAGAGTTTTCCCGTTCTGTCATATCGTCTTATTTTTCATTTTTTGATATAGGTTAGAATCTGGGTTTTGACATGACTATTTCAATCACACCAAATTATGCCAAATGTATTTTTAGTCTAGTTTGAAAAAACTGATTGTGTTTAGTGTTCGATTGCCGCCAACTTGCGATCGAAATTAACAATTAAAAATGGGCCTCATAATATCCAGATTTCGGGTGAGTAATTTTTTTTATGTACGTTTTACCTTATCTTATTACCATATTTTGACATCAAAGCAAACGTTTTTTTTTTTAAATCGTAGGTATATCTTCATGAATTAATGTATGGATTATTACGTGACTGTGTTATTATTGTGAAAAAAGAATGCATATTTTATTTAAGATTTTATCTATAATCTAATTTATTTAATTATAACTAATAGGTACCTTAAATACTATCAGTAAAAGTATGCTCTCTTTCTGTTACTGCAGAGTAATTATGTGATATCTTATTAAACCATGTTAGGTTATGTGCGATTTCACCAAGTAAAAGAAAGCAATGCGAAAGTGAAAGGTGAAAGAATTCGAAGATGTCCGAGGAAAACTTGATCCAAAACCTGAATCAAATACTTGAGTCGGGACTTGTCAATAATCAGAATAACAGAAGAGTTTGCATTAGAAAATTTTTGAATGTGATTGAAGCAAGAAAGAGTTGTGTCTCTGCTTGCCCCTGCGGTAACGTGAATTGGAAAGTTTAAAATACAAATGAACCATTAACTTGTTGAAAGACAGCATACAAAATTTTTATTTTTTCAATACCACGTAAAATATTTACAGTTCTCACCTTTCTTACGAATTCAATTTTATAACATTTCTTTTGTGATATATGTATTACAAAAATTACATCAAAATACTGTAGATAAAACGAACTTCCTAATAATCACTCAAATCTATGCTTTTCACAATGGATTTATATCAAAAACAATGAATAAATATAGACTTTGAATATGACAGCGTTCACTTTATCAAGCGGCAGCCATTTTGTCCGCCATCTTTGGTGCCCGGCGCGTCATTGGCAATTAATTTGAATTTGTCGGAGTGGCTAAAAGCTATCCAGTATTTTGTTATGTCAAGAACGAGAATGGCCCAAGCGATTCTGACCTTGTTCTTCATACAATTACTTTATACATAACGGGCAAAATCGCATCAAACATCCGGACCCGCCGGAGGTCTGCAAGAGGTTATAATGTTCATGATTCTATAAACTATGAATCACTGATATAATATTTATATGTGCAAATAATTCCATTGTGATAAAAGTATAATGGATAATGAATCAAAGGGATCAAAATAAAAGTTGATCCACTTATTTTGAAACATTAATCAGAGATCTGTGCCCTGATGTGTGTGCCAAGTCAAGACAGAGTTTTATGGCCGTCTATTCACTCTGCCTACCTAAAAACTTCTTCTTCACATGGCCTGTTCGTTCAACGGACGTTGGCTATCATGTTGGCTATGCGGACTTTGTTTACTGCGGCCCGGAACAGCTCTACAGTAGACTGGCCAAACCACTGTCTCAAGTTTTTCAGCCACGATGTCCTCCTTCCTTCAGGGCCCCGTCTTCCGGCAATCTTTCCCTGCATTATGAGATGCAAGATCTCGTACTTCTCCGCATATCTCATCACGTGTCCTAGATATTGAAGTTTTCAGATTTTTATTGTTTTAATAACTTATTTTTCTTTATTCATCCGAACCATAACATCTTCATTCGTAACTCTGTCCATCCAGCTTATTTTGAGTATTCTTCTGTAGATTCACATCTCGAATGCCTCAAGTCGCCTTATCAGTTCTTCAGTAAGTGTCCAGGCTTCCATTCCATAAAATAATACTGAAAACACGTAGCATCTGACCATTCGCATTCGTAATCCAAGGTTGAGATCATGACTGCAGAACATCTTTTTCATGCGGATAAAGATTGCACGAGCTTGCTCAATGCAGCATTTGATTTCAACCGAAGGATCCCATCTTTCATTTAAATTGCAGCCCAAATATACAATACTTTGTACCTTCTCTAGTTTCGTTCCAGCAATATAAAGATTGTCAGTCAAGTCAACTGCTAAAAACTAACAACCTAAAACTGTCATTGAATTAAAAAAATAATTAATTAGATGTAGGTACATATTTATGTGCTTTTGAAATGTAGAATATTTAGCATTTCTTCATAATATTAATAAATTAACCCCTAAAGTCTCTAACATTTTGAATGTAGGTACTGCTTTAAAGGTGGGATTTGACCAAACGCTAGAGCTGGAACAAGAGCGTTCTTTCTTGATCTTTAGTGTAAACAGTAATTTGTTTTCTCCATTTACAAAAGAATACCAATGAACAAGAACGAGAACAACAAGAACTAAAATTCTGGCAGATGCTCTAGGGATGTTTAGATCAGGCGAGCGAATGCTCATTGCCCATTCTTCAACAATCAGTGGTAGTCTTCACTACACTATGTCCGACAGTGATAGCGATATTTCTCGCCGTAATACAAAATTAGATGGCCTAACTTTTATTAGTGTTAGGCTGGGAGATATATCTCCCAAAAATATTCTATGGTTGTTTGTTGTCTGTGAAGAATATCTCACAAAAAGACTCTGCGGTTGTTTGTTGTCTGTGAGAATATCTCCTAAAAAGATTCTACGGTTGTTTGTTGTCTGTGAAGAATATCTCCTATAAAGATTCTACGGTTGTTTGTTGTCTGTGAAGAATTTCTCCCAAAAAGACTCTACAGTTGTTTGTTGTCTGTGAAGAATTTCTCCCAAAAAGACTCTACAGTTGTTTGTTGTCTGTGAAGAATTTCTCCCAAAAAGACTCTACAGTTGTTTGTTGTCTGTGAAGAATTTCTCCCAAAAAGACTCTACAGTTGTTTGTTGTCTGTGAAGAATATCTCCTAAAATTGCCATAGGGGTTAAAGCATTTTAATGAAATTGCTCGAATTCACTGCTGTGTGAAAAATTATTCTCTTGCATAATCACATTGGTTAATGAATTGACTTGCATGTATAATTTTAATTGTGTACCTCCATTGGAGAAACTTCATTCGCTGAGTTTCTTCATGTTTGTAATATAATACCAATCAATCGATGCACAGTAGAACACCAATAATTGTTTTTTTTTTTTAATGTGAGTCCCAATTTGTTCCAACTGTCTGGAACCAGTGAGACTATCAAACTATGGCATTCCCAATTGGGGCATGTTGTGAGGCTGAAGGTAGTGGTGAGAAAAGGGAAATGGGGAGGAGGAAGGTGGGGAAGTAACTGGCTATTCAGATCTGGTCACCAAACACGGCTGAAGCCATTTTGAGCAACATTTTAATTGTGAAAATGATTATTTATTGCGAATATGATGGCTTGAGATTCTAATAATATTTTGTTTATTCATATTTTGTACTTTTGTAAAAGGGTCAAAAACACCACTGTTACGACTTGTTCTATCAAATTAATAGAAATTTTCATATTTACTAGACTTCCAAAGCCAATAAATAAAACAAATTCATAAAAATACGTTGTTGACTCATACCTTGAGGAAAATATTTTAGTAAGGTCTTTTTAAGGAAAGGAAGGAGAGGAAGTTCTGGGAAGGAAAAAGGTATGAGGGGTTTTTAGAAATCTGGGGGTCAGTGTTTCCGGGAGTGTCAGACGTATGTATCTATCCTTCTCACTGCTGTATAAGTCAATATTTTCTTCTAGTACAGATAATTAGAAAAATCTTTAAAGTCGTTTTGAAGGAGAAAAATGGGGGAATACGAAACCTCGATTTTGATGATTTTATGTAGGTATTATCCCTTTTGTCCTTTTCGCTCAACATTCGGGGAGTAAGAACGATAGTGACAGAAACAGTTTGGTAAAATACATATTGTTCAAATTTCTCGGCGACCGAGTTTCTTCTTGTGTAAAAAAATAATGACTTTGTTTTTTCAGCGCAAGAAGACGACCGAGGAGACTCTCTATGAGCTTGACAAGAAGCTCAAGTCCATGGACGAGTACGGGCGCAGCACGGAGCAGACCCGGCGGCGCGTGGTGGGCAATCTCATGATCGCCTCTGTGGGCCTATACGTGCTGGCCGTGCTGGTCTTCTACCTCTACTGCAAGCCCACCACGTGGACCGACACTGTGTTCTACTCCTCCCCGCTGCTCGTCTCTCCGCTGCTGTGAGTATTGTCGCAAGATTATAAGTTTCAAGAGCATTATAAGAAGCAAGCTGGAGTATTAAAGTGGTGTGTGGACTCCTCACCAAACACTATATATAAATACTGTTAATGCAGCTTACTTTGTCCCAAAATTTACATTTATCACTCTGTGGTATCTTTTGTTATTGGTATATCTAACAAGTTATAACGCGCAAGTTGAAATAAATATGTTCAAGTGAATATCTATAATTTATTTTTTATTTTTGGCTAATTTTGGTATTAGGAGAGGGTTACCGCAATAAAAAAGTATTGTTCACTATCATAGACTAATGTAAACCACGTGAGAGTTTGAAAAGTAAATGTAAGAAGAATTTTGTGCAAAAGCAGAATTATTTTTAAGTGAAACTACAGGAAAAAATCATTTTCTTTTATATTTAACCATTAGTAACAAAAAAATCAAACAAAATTGTAGTAAAATTAAAATAAAATTTATATGTAGTATGCGAAGGAGGAACATTCAGTTTTTTTTTTCTTGACAATCTTCTTTTGAAGCCAGCAATCGAGCTTTCCTTGCTTCCAGTTAGAGCTGTCAGAGCTATTTCAACAGACCAAAAAACTGTTCTGTTGGTATCGTTTATCGGCAGTTTCCTTCCAATTTAGCTGCTTTTCCAGTCTAGTAATGTTTACCTCCACTTGCATTTGAAAATCGCCGAAAATAAGCAGATTCTAGGGGCTAGAGAACATGAGTTGTGTTAGATGAAAGATGTCTAACAACAAAAAAACAGTTATAATTTATAAACTTACTAAAAATCAGTTACACAACAAAATGTGCGAGCATGAAAACGCTTAGTTTAATCTTAAAAACTTTAAGCGACACTAGCGGATGCTTACATGTACGCAGAGTGACCAAAACGGCCCTGAGGCAGTTTGTAAAAGGATTTACAAAAATTTGTAAATTTTGTTTTATTCTTTCAAAGTCAACTTGACAACACTTTTTCAACTTGGCCGGAATTTTCAAACTTGCTCACAAAGGCCATTTATAATTCGCGCCTAGGGTTGGGCGACCTTGGTCTATCTTTTTCGATTGAAACCACAATGTCACTAAAGCGGTTGCGAAGTGGCGAGAAGTTTAAACTTTTTTCCGATTTGGTTACCCTACAGAGCTAAAGTAACCTGCATCAACCGACGGTATGCTGGAAAAAAATCCTTATATATTATATGCGGACGCCTGGTACTCATCCGAAGTTCGAACTTACTCGAGGCAAGTAATAGATTTAGGGTAATTTCGTCAGAATTTGGTCTCTCTGTGGTTTCAATCCTGGGATTGGTTTACAGCAATTTCCTTTATTTTTTTCTTCCATTCTTCCCTATCTTGTGCGGCTCTTTTGAAGTCTGCACATGATGAGCAGCGCATGTCCACCAGCAGGTCCTTCAGGTACTCTCGGCGTGGGCGTCCCCTAGAGTTTGTCCCCTCGGTCATACCCTCCATTATGGCATGCAAGAGGCCTTCTTGTCGTATTATATGGCCGATCCATCTTGCACGCCTTTCGGACAAGGTCCTGAGCAGGTGCCTTCCTCCTTCGATTCTTTGGAGAACCTCCTCATTTGTAATGTGATCTCTACAGGAAATTCCTAATAGTCTTCTATAGGACCACATCTCAAAAGCCTCTAGTCTCCGTTTATCTCTTTCGGATAGGCACCATCTTTCGCAGCCATACATCGAGATACTCCATACATAGGTTTTGATGAGGAGTATTCTCAGTTTTAGGTCTATATTATTCGATTCTATTATTTTCGACCTTTTATTGAATGCAAGCCTAGCCTGGTGTATACGGCTGTCGACCTCGCTTTTAGACCGACCGTCCCATGTTATTTTGCTCCCGAGGTAGACAAACTCCTTGGTGTTCTTTAGTGGAACTCCTGACATCTCTACTCTCATCTGATGTTGCGTTCGGCCTACAGTCAGCAGCTTTGTTTTGTTTTTATTTATTAGAATTTGGTAGATATTATTTAATATCTTAAAAAATAGTTACAGAATAATTGATTTGTTTAAATGAAAATCTTACAGTTTTTCTATAATTACCTAAATTATAGAGTATGTGACATAAAAGAAATTGTAATTGCACAAAACTTTCGTTTGGGGAAGTGTAAGGGTTAGTTACCTAAATCATTAAAATTTAAACTTCTAGAATCGTGGGTACTGTTTACATATAGTATTGACTGATCCGTTTGTGTCCCAAACCAAATCGATATAAAGCAACTCGATAGTTGAACCATCGTTCAAGGTTAAATTTTATTCATTTCCAATCACAATACAATGCAACTCAATACATGAATAATATTTAGCTAGTGAGTAACTACAAACTTTATAGGTATGAAATATATGTAGATGTAGTAATAATATCGTGCAAGTGGATTTGTTTTGTAAATTGGCAAAAAATACCTATTCGCATACTTAATATATTACTGAATATTTTGAAGTATTATTGTGTTTTTTGAAGTATTATTTTTGTTTCCTTTTTCCTTTTGTGTTATTTTGTTACTTTGTAAATAATTGTTAACCTCAACACAGGCTTGTCCTAGTGAGGTTAAAAATTGTATTGTAAACTGAAAACTAAAATGTGAAGAAGAAACAATAAACAATAAACAATTACGTATTCGTTATATGTAATCATAGTGGCTGTAGATGATATTATTGGGTATATAATTAATTGATGACTGCAATATTGTGCAAATTTCCCAGAAATATAATTTATGGTTTTCCTTCCTTCATGATTATAAAATGTATGCCGTATCTCTATCTAATCCATGGCTTTCCATTTACATCTACATGTATATCTACATGGTACACATTTATTTGAGTATCATGTGTTAAACATCGTACTTGACTTACTTTAACCAGTGATTCCTGACATTATTTGGAGTAAAAAATGTAAATGAAATTTTGGTCTACGGTGACTTTTTCGATGTCGTTTTTTTTTTCAAAGAATTTTTTTTTTCCACGTGTCGTCACTGGTCTCTAAGCCAAGTAACCAACCAACCCCTCACCCCGCCCCTAACTTCCCAATACCTACTGATTTCAATGTTTTTGTAGAAAAAAAAAAACTCCAAAAATGTCACCGGAGACCAAAATTTTCATTTTTTACTTAAAATAATGTCAGGAATCACTGGTTAAAATAAGTCAAGTACGATGCTTAACACCCTGTATAGAGTATATATCTACATTTATTTATTTATTGTGAAAAAACAGTATAATCCAATTATATTTCACAAATTTACAGTGTAACATACATACATTTAATTACATAGGTAAGTACATCGATAATATCAGATGAGATATTATTGATGTACTTACGGATGGAGCCTTATGTTAAAGAATATATTTATTGCGATCTTAAATTCGCTTTTGTTTAAATTGAATATGTCAATCACAGAAGAAATGTGGTTTAGCAAAGTAGTCATTCTCCCCAAAGGCGTGATCATTGATGCACTTTTTTACTCCAAATGTGCTCAGGAATTGCCAGTAATTCTTCGTACCAAACCCAAATAAACCAACTAATACGTGGTGTTGTTTCTTCCGGCAGCATAGTCCTACTGCGCGCCGCGATAGCCCGCTACTACGACTGGAAGCTGCGCCGCAACCGAAGCCGACTGCAAATCATGCGCACCGAGAAGAAGAGGATCCTTGAGGAGGTCATGGATAAGGAAACTTACAAAGTGAGTCATTCTTTCTTTATATCATGCCCGGGAATTCATTTTGTACACCTAAATGGGCTTTTACATTATTATTAGGATGCATCATAGCCAACGTTCCCTCTAATTTTGTTCGTTGTGTATGCAGTCCATCATCGGTTGTCTGCAAGACATTAAAGAAAGATAGAGGCCAATGTGCAAATAGGTACTTTCATGCGTAGATAAAATAAGTTAATATAGGAAGAAAGAGGCTAGTGCGCAAATGGTTCACGGCGAGCTCATCGAAAACGAGTTCATCGAAAACGAGTTCAACTAACTAAAATTCAACCTAACCTAATCAAACTAACCTTTTTTTTGTGTATTTTGTAAATTTGCTTTCGATTAATCGATTTTTGATGAACTCGTCGGTTACCGCGCAAATACATACATTCATGTGTAGATAAAATAAGATATTAATGGAATAAAGAGACCATTGTGCAAATGCACACTTTCATGCGAAGGTAAAATATGGTATTAAAAGAAGAAAGAGGCTAGTGTGCAAATTCACGCTTTCATTCGTAGATGAAATAAGATATTAAGGGAAGAAAGAAGCTAGTATGCAAATACACACATCCTTGCGTAGATATAATAAGATATTTATAGTTATTTTTTTTTTTTCTTGCTAGAGCAATCCCTATGAGTTACAAAACTCATTTTAGACCTCATATTAAAGGAAGAAAGAGGCTAATGTGCAAATACACACATTCATGCAAAGATAATATGTATAAGATATTAAAGGAAGAAAGAGGCTAGTGTGCAAATACATACTTTTATGCGTAGATAAAATAATATATTAAAGGAAGAAAGAGTGTTCAAATACACACTTTCGTGCGTAGATAAAATAAGACATTAAAAGAAGAAAGAGGCTAGTGTGCAAATACACATTTTCATGCGTAGATAAAATAAGACATTAAAGGAAGAAAGAGGCTAGTCTGCAAATACACACTTTCATGCATAGATAAAATAAGATATTAAAGGAAGAAAGAGACCAGTGTGCAAATATGTACACACATTTATGCACAGATAAAATTAATTAATCAATTCAATACCCCACGGAATAATAAATTACATTTAAATACGTAGGCTATAAAAAAACAACTATTTTCTTACCCGATAACGTTTGTCCATATTGTTCTCCAGAAGGTTAATTAATATTGATGACACTTTGGTACTAATTTAGAATGATTATTTGCAAACGTTTTATATCTATAGCTACTGTTATATCGTACATGCAACCGTAATACGTCGTAAGCCACAATATACAAATTTTATATGAGAGTGAAAAAACATCATAACTTCACAAATAATAAACACAAATATTGTGGCTTCCGTCATATAGTCATAGAAATTATTAAGTAAAATCTAAAGAATGCTTTGATAAGATATATGTCGTATCGTACATAATGTAGCTTACAACGTATTGCAACTAAGCGATTTTAACCCAAGTGGGGTAAGACATGTACGTTAACCTCTCATTTGTCGTAAGCCCGCCAGCGGGCGGGTGACAAATGAGAGGTTAAAAAATAAAATGCGATTTTAACACTTATGTATAAAGAAACTGTACAAGGACAAGCTCAGAATCGCTTGCGTCAATATCATTCCAGACTTTGCCATTTATTACAGTACTCTAGAAATAAGTGTGTAAAAAATGTTCAAATATTTTAGTTTGTAAGACCTTAAATAAATAGAAAAACTAAGGTATTTTTGTCACAAAACACATTCTCGGATTTATTTTTTAATGATTTTAATTTAACTAAAATTAAAATTCTGAAAACTGTGTTTACTACGTAGATTATGTATTAATTTATTTTGTTGTATGATTATATGATTTGAAATTTGTGTTGTTTAATAGAATCTATCGTTTGAAAATTGAACATTCTGCCAATTACCAACGGTATAACCTTAGTATGTGTATTAAAAATGAACTTAGTTTTTCAAAATTTTAAAACTGCGTGTACCAGATAAAATAAAAATCTTTCAAAATCAATTCATGTTTTTTTGTATAAATGAGTCAATATATCTGGAATTTGATTTTAAAATGACTAATTTCCGGTATTCTCTGGTAATATCCTCTTAACTTTCATCCGACATTCAAGAGGTTAATTGTAAAACCAGAGATCAAACGATTTTTCTAGGTTATGATATTTTGCCATAAACAAAGTAATAAAGAAGCATTTTTGCATATGTATATATATATATATAATATATAATTTATTTATGCCGGATTCTTCACCGGCCCATAAGGGAACAGGTAAAGCTAACAAAGTAATGAATATTATTGTTACATTTAAACAGATTTTCTGATGGAATATTCTTATATTGGTATTGACGATGTATGTGGCCTTGTTTCAGGTAGCCATGGGGTTACTTGCCAAGTTTGCCAACACGGAGATGGAAAAACCGCTGATACAGTTGGCGCGCCCCATTTCCGCTCCCTCCAAGTCATTGCTGCCCGCCTTGAATGCCGTCGGTGAGAACATACACAATAAAGATTATATTACAGGATGGCGCCAAAGTCATCACCCTATCGGAAGATGCCATAATTTTTGCAAATGGTAGTAAATGTCAGTTTTGCTTTGCCATTTGTGAATTAAACAGATAAAAAATACACATCAATAAGACGTGAATCGCTTTACTCCTCAAGAACGCGGAAAAAAAGTTTTTTTGATTGTTTTCCGGCCAGTGAAAATCACCAAAACTCTCGTTTGGTGAGATTGCCCGATGTAACCGTTCCAGTCTTCTTTTTGTGGGGTTTAATAAAATAACGATTCTATGTTTACAAGCCTCAGACTCTTGTAAATTATTCAGATGAATGGCAATTATGATGGAATAGATTTGAATCTGGCTCCTAAATGTGGAATGAAACGTAATTTTCGATAAACTTTGAGAGCAATAATATGACAATAATTCTGCAGAAAAACAAACCAATTGCGTTAGTTTGACATTAACAACCATAGACAAAGATTGCATAGAAAGATAAATGAAAGGTGACACACAGACTCGAATTTTAATGTAAAGGAGTCTACACATCGAAGTTAGAAAAAAATAAATTACATTTGAATTGATAAATATGAAACATGGAATAAAATATTAAACAGGACATTATAACACCCAACACTTACTACTGCATACTATGTATCACAAATTCTCACAAAGCCAAACAAAACTTGGTAAGTACAGAGCTAGATCTAATCTTAACTGATTGGTTCTACATCGGAAGTGTTCATTCTTCCAAACTGAATAACACGCTACCGCGAAACGACTGCCGTTTATTTCTTTTTCATATGACTTACCCTCTCCCCTCTGCCCACATACAATCAGCGGCCATCAGAGGCGGGCCCTATCTCTGCCTCCCTAACGTATTATCTATGAGTTTCGGGTCTTCCCAGGACTTCAAAATGAACTTCCTAAATTTTGCTCAAGAAACAGATTGATGCATGTAATTAGGTTATGTAAGCAATACAAAAATAGTACTCTCTGGTATGTATTTAAAAATTTTCTCAACACATCCAATATTGAAAATTTCATGCTCACTTGGGACTAACCCGTTAAATATGTTTTGTAATATGGATGTGGCACTGTTTATGTTTCAGCTACTCCGGCCCAGCTGCGTCGGAGACAAATCCAAGGTCCCGTATCTGGCATGGCCCCGTCTCCTCAGCGAGCCCTCATGCCCGCCTCGCCCAACCAGCTCACTCCGCTCAAGGTAAGTCTTCTAATTCCTCTTCTATTTTATCAACCGTTTGGCTTCCAGCTTTGCAAAAGATTTGTGAATTTTTTTATTATTTAAGAAAAAGTCGCAAGGGGTCAGGGGGCCAGGCTATGTCGCCGAAGCGACTAATCAATTTTCCAGGAAAAAGCTCTCTCACTTTAGTCATTGAGTTCATAGCGGTGTGTGCCGTGGCCCCATCCTGCTGAAAATGGGTTCTGTTATTGTAACCAACATGACAATGCAGCTCCGGTATAAAAAAAGTGATCGCCAAAAAAATTTATACATACCAGCATCGCGCGGTACCGTTGTTCTAAACTTCTAAACTTCTGAACCATTGGTTCGACGGGCCATCCTTCAATCGTCAAATATCAAAGTGAGAACAAAATCGAAATGCCTCGCCACATTGATCGAATTATTGATCGTGAAATACGCCTCAACCTTCTCAACCCTCAACCGCAAAAGCGCGGTGCGCTCCCGTCCACTGACTCATGGCTACTGCAAAACTCCCGCATGAGCGTCAATAACATGAAGGAAAGATTGCAAGAATGTTTGCGGCTAGAAGTGGAATGATTTTTGAAAACTAAAATCTGCATTATTCTTATGTAAGATAATAAAAAAAATTACTTTCATTGTATTCATATTTTTATTTAATTTTATTTTTTGAAGTATAAAATCTGCCGGCGGGACAACCTGTATATTACATTGATGGGAACAACATTCGAAAATTATTACAAAAGGGAGTTATGTATTCTAATAAAAAATTATTTACATTGGATACTCCTTTTGTTGTCCAGGGTGACCAGCTGCCCCGGCCTATAATGAACAGCAACACGAGCGGCGCTTTTGAACGGCTGGTGGACTATCTCATCGGGGACGGGCCCGGCAGTCGCTACGCACTCATCTGCTCCAACTGCAAGAGCCACAATGGTAACCGATACATCCTTACTCACATTTCTATTTCTAGTGGATTCAATTATCTATACTTCGTAATATATTAAACTCTTCGACAGAATATCTCAATGTTTATGACAAGTATTATTTACCAAAGTACCTGAAAACCCTCGACTCCGTGCAGAAACAAGCGGTCCATTTGATGGATTCTTCTATCTTAACAAACGGATTGCAATCTTTAGAGCACAGGCGTCGGGTGGGAGTGCTGCCTTTGTTCTAGCGGTATTTCAAGTGAAAGATGATCCGAGGAACTAGCGTCATTGGTGTGCACAGTCGTGAAACATGGCAAACGCGCGTCCAACATTTGTACACCGGTGACATCTGTCACATAAGAACGGGTCGTTTCTACGACTCGTTCTTGAGATTAACAACTCGCTGTGGAATGATTTGCCGGCCTTTTGTTTCCTCGCTCCTATAATATGGATCTCTTCAAGACTCAGATCCACTTCTTCCTATCCACAAAAAGACCCTTTACACAGCATCCCCAAAGATGACCTAGGCTCTGAGGAAAATAATTTCCGATAGCGTATTAAAAAAGAAGCATCTTGAGAGATAGACTTTTCTGGGCTTTCAGTTTCAAAATCATTCCTCCAAATATTAATAGGGAAACATATACAGTAAAACTCGCTTAAGAAGTTCCCATTTAAGAAGTTTTCACGCTTAAGAAGTTTTGATTTTCGGTCCCTTGAAAATTCCATACAAAAAACTGCAAAAAACACGAATTTTTCCCACTTAAGAAGTTTTAGAGCTAAAACTGCTTCCCGCTTAAGAGGTTTTAGAAATCCGGCGGTAAAATCAACACCAACGAAATATTGTGCCGCAAAATATCTAAAATGAACCTTTTTTCAAGTCATAAATTGAAAGATATTTGCTTCACAGATTTCGCGCGATCCTAGTACCCATAACTAGTACCTGAGACCATAAAACCCTTTGTCGGCCGCCGGGCCGTGAGCCATAACCTGCCGTAACCCATACATAAACCAATACCCAGTCCCCTAATCCCCTAACTCGGTACAATAGCAATGCGACCTGTGGAACAAATAAGCAATGCGGAATTATGTAGGTAACGAATATGCAAGCATCTAGGTTGAGTTTAATATAACCTTTCATGTTTTTTCGGCCTCAATGACAACGTGGGCTAGATCTACATTTGCATACACTTGACGCCTCCTTCAATAATCTTCCTTTTGGTACTGAACACAGAGATGTTTCGTAATATTATTGTATAAAAATTTTATTCCGTCGAATTTGAACACGAAAAACTTTTGATAATCTATTGGATCGCGGTTAATACGGAATATTTCACCTTCAAATAAATATATTTACCTTTATTATTACATAACATGATTAAATATGCCAGGGGAGATGGTAAAATATCCATTATAATTACGTTTTTTCAATCTTAAAAAATTGCCATGCATCATGTTTCATCTGACATTTGTCATAAATTAAGTTTGAGGGTTCGTAAATACATATGCATAAATTTAAAATTTAGATTGAAACAAAACTTCGCAAATGATTTTTGTAGTTTTGTATTCACCGCGAGACTGAATTCGATAGTTTTACCAACTTTGGATGCGTTAACCATTGATATATGGCGTTAACAGATATAATTCTAGCATCAAACAGCTCATATGATACAACTTTCTGATTCGAGCATCAAGCCATTTATTTACGTGCGAAATCGTAACTATTCGACGTCTGGTAGGTGGGTAGGACATAATATTGGGCTGCACGATTATTTTCAGAAGGACCGCGAAATTTCGATTTCCGCAGAAATATAGCATATTTTTACCAATTTACTTCAAATACCTAAATGTCAAAAACCGGCCGCGACAGAAATCGACCGCGAAATTTCGATTTCCGCAGAAATATATCGTATTTTTACCAATTTACTTCAAATACCTAGATGTCAAGAACCGGCCGCTACCGAAATCGACTGCGAAATTTCGATTTCTGCAGAAATATACCGTATTTTTACCAATTTACTTCAAATACCTAGATGTCAAGAACCGGCCGCGACCGAAATCGACTGCGAAATTTCGATTTCTGCAGAAATATACCGTATTTTTACCAATTTACTTCAAATACCTAAATGTCGAGAACCGGCCGCGACCGAAATCGACTGCGAAATTTCGATGTCTGCAGATATATATCGTATTTTTACCAATTTACTTCAAATACCTAAATGTCAAGAACCGGCCGCGACAGAAATCGACCTCGAAATTTCGATTTCCGCAGAAGTATATCGTATTTTTACCAATTTACTTCAAATACCTAGATGTCGAGTAACGGCCGCGACCGAAATCGACCGCGAAATTTCGATTTCCGCAGAAACATACCTTCAAATACCTAATTTTCGGCCGAAAAACTCGATTTTTGGCAAATTTTTATAATTTTTTTTTTCATAAATTTTTGATTTACACGGGAATTAGTTAATTCGAAATTTGATGTCCCATGAATTTCGAATTTTTTTTGACCGCTTGGAGCATATAAGCTTGTTTTCACAACAGTAGGCAGACATAGGAATGACGTATGCCTCGGACTCGAGTTATTAAATGGCTAAAATTGAATCCCACTTAAGAAGTTTTCCCACTTAAGAAGTTTTTTTTCCCCGGTCCCTTGGAAAACTTCTTAAGAGAGTTTCACTGTAATCTGCTTTCTGTGGTTTAAAAGCCAATGAATCCACCTATATTTCTCAGTTTATCCCATAATTTTAGATATTATAAAATAAACAAAATAAAAACTGTGTGAATTCTGTATGTTAGTTACCAAAATTGCCCTACCTTGTACTTATTCGGGGCAATATTGATTTTTTTTTCACAGTAACTCCACAGTAGGCCCTGAGGAAAAATTACTTCCCGAAGGGCTTAGGTCATCTTTGAAGATGCTGTGTGGAGGATCTTTTTAGGGAAATGAAGGAGATTAAGTTCTAGGAATGAAAAAGTATGCGGGGTGGGTAGGAATCTGGGGGTCAATGTGTCCAGGAGTGATGGACGTATGAATCCATCCCTCCCGTTGGGGTGCAAGGCAATGTGTCGAGAGATCTAGGTTACTGTGTATCGTAAAATGTATCTTCAACAAATGTAAAAATTAAAATATAGTTACTAAATAAAAAAAGTTATAAAATGAAATTGTTTCAGTATGGACCCCCAATCAAAAAAGCCATATATTTGTATATTTTTAGGTATGGCGATGCCTGAAGAGTTTGAGTATGTGGCGTACCGCTGCGCGTACTGCCGCCACCCCAACGCGGCCAGGAAGACTCGACCGCGCCCACCGCAGCTGATGTCCACACCAATCAACACTGACACCTCAGGTAATAATGACAATAATAACAACGTAACACTTGTATAGCGCGGTTTTGTATTATTTCACTTCAATTGCCAACACTAACCTGCCGCAACACATATACATTCATAGATTGCGTTATATTGTGTGTTAGCCCCATTGATATAATAACTACAGATTAGCCCTCCCATATCATATTGCGATCCAAAAGTAACATTACCTATGAGTCATTTCATAATAGAACTCTACCATCGAATTCCGTCGCATCTCTTGTGTGACGTAGTGTTTTGCTAGGAAGTAATTAAACATTTTTATCGAATGTTACTTTTCTAGATAATATGCTGCCTCGAATTTTTATGATCTATATTTTTTAAGTATTCATATGACTGATTAAATTATTAATTACAATACCTAAAATATTTCTAACTGCCTCAATTTTGTGTTTTAACCTGTCATTGGCCGTATGTACTTCGGTGTACCATCGATTTTGTAAGCGATTTTGTCCCTTATGTATGTATAAAGAAATTGTATGAAGAACAAGGTCAGAATCGCTTGGGCCATTCTCGTTCTTGACGTAACGAAATACTGGATAGCATCTAGCCTCTCCGAATAATTCAAATTAATTCACGATGACGCGCCGGGCATCAAAGATGGCGGACAAAATGGCTGCCGCTCTTCGACCAAGTATATCTAGACGAGCCGTGTGGAACTTAAAAATGACCCCTAAACCAATCGCCCAGACCATTTATGAAAAAGCGCGTTCATTGTATCACAGTATTTAGATCGCAAAATGCATTGTGTTCTACCTTTTGTTGGTCTACAGTGGAGCCAATTCGTCGCCCAGCAATTCCGAGCGAGCACATTTTTTTCAAACACAAAAATGATCCACTTCCAAACATTCGGGAGGACATACACCGCGGACTTTATTTTAGAAAATGTAATCAGCTATCTGAATACATAAAAATATATATGCCTTACAGATAGTTTAAAGAAGGCGCAACAACAAATGTAAAAAAAAATGCTACTATCATACATGTCAAGCAAAGTTTCTGACGTCACTCCGCGAAGCCGCGAAGCTGGGCCCGATATACTAACACAGCCATACATGATACATATCGACGGGCTGAACAAAATCTCTATACCTAACACGTCATTATCGCATGATAAATTTTGTTGATGTGTTGGTTTAGTTTCGTTCCGGGGGTTACAATACTGTTGAAATGTACGTTGTGATACGGAAACGCGTCACAAACTGTATAAGTGTGCGTGATTGTTTTGGTAATCAGGGTTGTATTTTGTCGACTTTGCCCAGTGGGAATTGTTTCGGAATGTGCGGTTTTAGATCGTTTTGGAAATCAATAATTATGAGTGAAAATATTAAAATTACGTCTTTAAATACGATAACCAATCAAAAAAATAATTATTAAATCATCCACACATTTTTAACGGTATAAGTTTGCGAAAATGCCCGATTATTACTATTGCTATAGAGTTAGGTGAAGTCAGTAGAGGATATGTTATATATGAACATGTAGGCTTACAATATTTTCAGTGAATGAATACAGGGATAAATATTTTAGATATAAATTCTGATAATTATTATTAAAATGTCTTATTTTTTATGATTTATAAATAAATTATAAAAAAATCGTAAACTTTAGAAAATGATTTATTCTCTTGGTTTTCTAGTTGTAAACTGCCGTGAAAAGTTTAATTTTGGGTCCACGTTAAATATTTTATATGTAGTTTCATGTAAATGGTCGAATTAATAAACACATACAAATATCTATAATAAAACTCAATTTTATAAGTTTAAACGGTTCGAATGAAATAATTTTGTCATAAATTTTGTTCGTGAAATGCACACACTTGGAAAAAAATTGTATTTTTAATACACTTACCAAGAACACATGTATTACACCAGACAGATATATTCATTATCTTTAATCCGCCATAAGTATTATTTTGATTAATGCTTTATTTATTGAAAATAAGGCATATGAAAAAATAATCATTTTGAACAAAGTATCACGTCGTAAAAAATCAACAAACGCTATTTTGAAAATATTCACTTGAGATTTAATTGTCACGGCATTTAAACACTTTAAATTAATTAATAAATCTATTACTATTACACCAGTTTACAGATATGTTACAAAAATAGGCTAAAATACGTAAAATATCACATTTTATAAGATACAACTATATAATGTGTGTAAACTGTGTAACCTTTTGCCTAGGTTTTTAATGTTGAATCTCTGTGCGGACGACGTTTTTTCTGTAGTTTTATAAAAGGTGTGTTTTGAAGAATTTTCATATCTTAGAAAACCCTCATTGCCACGGCGAATTTCCTGAATTTTAACATTCAACTCCGTAAGATATTTTACATCAATACCGACATGCATTTTCTTTTGTCGGTTTCAGTGTATTTCAAAGTAGAATTAAAATAAAATTTGTAAGAAATCAATTCACTGGTTTTCGCCGTCCCTTTTCCAGGCTGCGATTCAACAATGTGAAGGTTAACGTAAATTTAATTATTGTTACAAGTTTTTGTTTATTCAAAAATCTGCTTTCGATGAAATAGATTTAAAATCAATCAATAAGCTTCCAGATCCGTCCACAAAGAGATTAAAGCTTTTCCTAGAAGCGTGAAACCATTTGATACAATATAGGTCTCTAACGGGGCATTTGTTTATCAAAATACATCTTTTATTTATTGTTTTTACACATTAATCCTTTCATTTCCCAACCTGGATTGGAGGTTTTCAAAGTCGATCATCAACGAACTGAAAACATGGCAAACAACTCTGCGATTGAGCTAGCGGGAGAAGAGTAAAAATGTTATATTTGTCAATGTATGAAAATATCGATAATCGAAAGAGATGCAAACATTTTTTATTATATATAGAGACCACGCGACATGCGTTGCGATGTCACTCAAAGAAAGTGTTTGTATTTTAATTCTGTTTATTGAAAAAAATTTTAAAACACAATATTTTTTGTTTTTCCGTCTGGTGTGTACACGAATAAATCAGAAGGTTTTCCGACGCATGAGCAGGCCACATACAGCCATCAGTGTGATAAGTAGACATCGGATTATATACACTAACAAAGTGCCAAAATATGCATGCAAATTGCACTAAAAAAGGCCGAAATTTGCACTAAAAACCCTTGATATGCCCAAAATATGCACGATGCAAAAAGGCCGAAATTTGCACTAAAAACCCTTGATATGCCCAAAATATGCACGATGCAAAAAGGCCGAAATTTGCACTAAAAACCCTTGATATGCCCAAAATATGCACGATGCAAAATCAAAAAACCATTTTTATTTTTATATATTTTAATTAAAGACGGTACAAAAACAGCGAAATATTCTTAAAATTGTGCATAGTTTTTGTGACCATATACAATTAAGTATTTTTTCAAATTGTCGGTAGCAAATTTGTGACGTTTGTCACCCAGTATTAATTTTATTAAGTATTAATTTTTAAATGCCCACCGTTATTTTTAAGTACAAAAATAATTTTTTATTTTTTATTTTTATAGAGAATACCTCACAAGAGTCTCAACTGCTCCCGTCTGGAGCCAGTGAGACTATGGCATTCCCAAGTGGGGTATGTTGTGAGGCTGAAGGTAAGTGAGGAAGGGAAGGAGATGGGGAAGAGGAAGGTGGGGAAGTACCTGGCTATTCAGATCTAGTCATTAAACTCGGCTAAAGCCTTTATTAACCAACATTTCAATTCTGAATGGTGGTCTTACCAGGGCGATACTGAGAGTATCTTCCACTCTGGAACGTGCCGCAAATATAGTATATAATTTTTTTTATTAATTAATTGTGAAATAACACAAATTAATCAAATAAAATTTATTTGCGCACGCCGGGTTCGAACCCGCGACCTTCCGATGGGAGTCAAGTGTCTTACCACTCGACCACGGACGGTCGTCAAATACATTACCCACGCACAACGGTCCCACTAATGCTCACTGTATGTTATAATATGTCAAATGTAAAAATTGGTAAAAAATAAATAAATTTATATAAACCATGATAAATGTACATATATATAAATATTTAAACCATGTAACTCCAAACCTCCCTTGCCCTCACCCACACCATCTCTAAAGCTCTGTCCTCATTTAACGTGATTTTTCCCTTTCTTTATATTGACGTTATTTTACATTTAATGTACTGTGTACTTAGGTTAGTGTACAATAATGCTTTCGTGAAGAAGGTCGATTATAAACACAATAATAAAAATAATAGTTGACGCAGTGTATTAATTATAATAAAGTGGTTAAAAACAAAATAATTCTTCTTTTACTTTGTCAAGCCACAAGTTTTCTTTAATAATTATTTTATATAAATACTTTTATTAAAAAAAACCATTGCCCAAAAATAAAAATGTTTACGTTTACAGAATTTAAAAACTAGAAATGAAAAATATTTTATGTTATTTATTATCTTTACCTGATTCAACCCTTGTTTTCCTGCATGAACATATATGTATGTATTTGTTTGTTGTGACGGCACCGTGTTAAAATTCAACTAGCACCTCAGATACAATGCTCGCTCCGCTTGTTTCGCATACAACTTTATAAACTCGTACGACAACTTTACAATAAGTCGGATTGTTAAATTCATCTCAATAAATTGTGACGTATGATGTTTTAAGCTGTCTCATTGGTCGATAGACGAAAAAACTACATCATGGATTGAAGGCTAACTTTGTGCTCTGTTTTGGAACGTGTGTTTATATTATCTAGGTTTTCTAAGCGAGGCGGCGGAATTGTAACAGGAGTTGTATTGTGAAGTTACTCTCAGGAGGTGTTATTTTGAATAAGCCTGTTTGTATGGTAGGCCCGGTCTAGATTATACTTCGTCAATGCTGCCGCTTGATAATATGAACGGAGTCGTATTCGAAGTCTATATTTTTTCATTATTTTTGATTTAAACCGATTTTGAAAAGCATAGATTTGAGTGATTATTAGGTAGATCGTTTTATCTACATTATTTTGATGTAATTTTTGTTATATATCACAAAAGAAATGTTATAAAAATTGAATTCGTAAGAAAGGTGAGAACTGTCAAATATTTTACATTGTATTGAAAAAATATATTTTTTGTTTGCTGGCCTTCAACATTTAACACACTTTGGGCGGGAAGCGTAGTTCTTCCTTTTACGCCGGTCGTACTTGACTGCCTGGAAAGGCATTGCTGTCAAATTTTAATACGAATATGTACACCAATCTCTTTTCTACTTTTCTTTTGTGTGAAAGAATAATTTATCAAAAGGAAACTTATCCTTTGGCACTGGAGATACGCAAATTGTTCTCTTATTTTGTAATGATTTCTACCAAAATTTTTTTTGTAATGCAATGAAATATGTACATTTTTTAAACATAAAATGTCACTAAATGGCCCAAAACTGACTTTGACTTCTGTTTATGAAAGTAGTACTGTATAAAATAATTCATTCAAAAGTACAACAGGCGCGGTCGGTCCATACATGCGGTAGAAGCGCCGCATCCCTTCGTTTTCTGTGTCAAAACGCTTAGAATTTATTTATTCTAGCCGTAAACAGCAATACTGCCAATTATTACCAAAAGAGAACACACACAAAGAAACAGAGCGACACATGAAGCGAGTCGAAATACATAAGCATTCTCAATGCTAGTAAAACGTACAACGGGTTAACACACACATACCAGCAACAGCGTCCTCAGATACTCGCTGCGTTCAACACACACAACGAACCGACGGGCGCCCAACCCGGCTGTTTGGTGGATGCTGTTCGTATTCACACTTAAATACTGTTTCTCACCTCAATACTATTTCACACCTCTGCACTATTTTAATATATTTCCTGTGTTATCGCCTTTATCTTTTGTCCTTTTTTTATAATGTCATTTAATACCAGATTGATCAATTTAATCACCCTGTATTGTGGTTATGCCGCGGAGAGCTCCATTATAACATCTCCTTCTGTTACATGCAACATTTATGAGAAAGAGGGAGACATTACATCAAGCCTATACTAGCCCCAGTGAGAGATCATATATGACGTCATCGTTCTAGTTTTTTTTTGTTTTTTTCAAATAAGAAGCTTGAAAAGGAAGAGAATGAATGTTGACGACGTCTGTTCGAACTCTCGCTGGGACTGGTTTATCGGCGGTATGACTTTATGTTTCGATCTCTTAAATATGTCCTTAACCAAGTTGTATACGTTTGTACTTCCTACTCACTTCATAGCATGGCGTTATGTGGAAACATTATTTTGTATTTCAGATCATAAATCTAGCAGTGAAAGTGAAGACAGCGAAGAAGAAAAAACTCCAAGTAAAACTCCTGAACCGAGTTCTAATAATAGCCCTAATAAAAGTAAGTTATCATTTTTAATTATTTCATCTGTATAATCATAACTTTGGTTGGACAGATTTCCACTTCTCTTTACTTTGTAGTGAGATATGAGGTGTCTAAGTTTGCAAAGACAATTTCTCATAATCTGTTTACCAATTTCTGATTATGACGTTAAATCTTGTGTAAAGTATTTTATTTTAACTTATTTCAAAGGAAATGTTTTTTTAAAAATATTAATTCCCTAAGGGCCTATGTCAGAAAAATTAGTTCCCTAAGGGCCTATGTCATCTTTGAAGACGCTGTGTGGAGGGTCTTTTTGAGAAGAGGAAAGAGTGAATGTGGGTCTTGAAGAGACCCATGTTGTAGGAAGGAGGAAACACAGAGGCCGGCAAATCGTTCCACAGCCAAGCTGTTAAACTCAAGAACGAATCGTAGAGGCGACCCGTTCTCATGTAACAAATTTCAACCGTGTACACAATATGTTAGGCATGCGTTTGTAATCCATTAAGACGGGAGAATCTATCAAACGGACCGCCCATTTCTGCACAGAGTTGAGGGTTTTACTCAGGGTTCCAGACCAAAGGTGGCTGCCAAATTCAACCATGGGATGCGGAAGCTGATGAACGAAGAAGTCAGGATAACCCAGGAAGACATGGCACAATCAACAACTGAGAAAACCCTCGGAGGAAATGTGGAACTGAAAATTATTTTTTATTTTTTCCAGCAGTCGAAATGGCAGAGTCACCTCCACCCGCCGACGACGTCCCCGAGGATATGTCCATCGATGAACCCTCGGAGAACCATTCCTCGGATGCCGGAGACAAGAAGAAGACTGATTAGCAGGAGTCACCGTTGTCCGTGGTGAACATCCTGGAATATTACATAATTATTCTTCTTCCAAATCTATTTATTCTGTTCTATCCTACTGCCAAATGGGAGGTTAGCAAATTATTAAGTGAAAGAATGGAAGTGGCTCTTGAAAGTATAGGCCGTCTTCCGTTTCTGCAAAATTTGTTTGAAGGAAAGTATCTCAGATATTATAATATATGTATCTATTTGTCACAAAACCATAACCCTTAAAACGCTGGCCTATACAACGCAAACTGTCCTGGCACTTTTTGACACAATGTGTTTTAGTGAAACTTCATGGCTTACATATGTGACAGCCGCTGATGTACCACATATGCGACAGTCGCTTAGATAAGGTTAAAGACATATATATATATGATCAACTTTTGCTTAGAGATCATAAATTATAATATTCAATTCTTTGTACATAATTCAATCTCATCCATTTTTTTGTATCATAGATAATTGAAACAGAAGAGATGGGCCATGAACAATCATTAAAATGAAACTGCGCGCACCACAAGTGTATATGCCAGGGGTGCCCAACCCAAATCGTTCGGTGGGCCAAAAAAAATATTACTGAGCTCAGGTGGGCCACTACGAGGAGGGGGGGATAGTCGGCGAATATTACCGTTAATTTTTACCGCTCATTCGGTGTCCAAAAATGCTATTATTTTGAAACCGCAACCTTCAATGCTAGAAGGCAAAAAATGATTATACAAGCGCCTATATGTTTCCTTTGTGCTCACCCTCCACTTATTAAAATCAGGTCAATTGTATTCGATCTTCCGAGAAATGCGGAAAAAGTATAGTGGCTGAAATCGATTGCCAAAATAAATTCTTAGTATTTCTCAAGCAATTTCTAATTTCACAAAATGTAATAGATAAATGCGATAAATTTATGAGAATGTTTTTTTTTCTTTTTTGTGTGATTGTCAAAATCCAAAACACGGAAGGCTAAAAACTTCATTGATTGGGCATACCGCGTCTATGCCGTATCCCCCTTTCTTTCTATTGTCTATGGTACTTATTAGTTTCACGTCTACCACGCTCAGATCACGTGTTAAATACCTGATTAGAGAGTCCATGACAATAAACAGGCAGCCAATATAATGATTTAAATCTAACAGTAATAATAATATCGTCTTTGAAATTTTGTGACAAATTGCGCACATGCAGGCCATGTTCCAAATTTAGCACATTTGCCAGTTTTACAACGGTAGACATGAAGCTAATAAGACTCATGCATGGTTTTGCTCTATGTTATCGAGGTGAATTTTTTTTATTCTGATAAAATGGTGCCAAGAATGATGTCTGTTTAAAATTTGTTTGCGTTTTTTTTTTTTAATAATTCCAGATTTGGAAAACTTTAATAATAGTTTTTTTTTAATAAAGTCAATAAATATTAGAAAGCTAGATTTTTTATGAGAAAAAGTAATAATTGAAATTCACTGATTTGTAATAATTCTTTTTTTTTTGTATCCGCATGTTTCGTCATACTAGGACATTAATAGTGTTAAAGGATTATGTCCACTGTACGCACTGATCAGAAAATTCCTAGAAGTGTGATATAATATTAAGTGAAAAAAGGATTTAAAAAGTGATTTAACCCCTTGGGCCTCTGCCATATTTTTTTTCCAGATGGTCAAAATATTTCTGCTTTGCAATAAAATCCAAATAAATGGATTATTTCTAAATGTATCCGAAAACTAAAAACTGTTTTTGAAAGGTGATAAATTATGCTTTCAAATACTTTGAAATGATCGTATAATTTTTGAAATATAAATAATTTTGCAAGCAAAGATAAAAAAAAGTTTTAAAAATGACTCACCTTACTCTAAAATTACTAAAGACGAAAAAATTTAAACAAATACATATTTTCGTTGTTTGTTTTTGGGGTGTTATGCCGTGTTCTGCTACCTCCTTCTTTAGTCGTCTAAACGTCGGCTAGAGAAGGAGGTAGCGCAACACGGCATAACACCCCAAAAACAAACAACGAAAATGCTTTTGGCCGTGAAAATCTAAAAACGTATCCAAATTCATATTTTATTAAACAAATATATTATAAAAGTTAATGTCACTTCACTTTTTTGTCGTTACATGTAATTGTGTGGTTAATTTTTATATTTGAATATAAAGCGTGGTATTTTCTCTGTCTAACACTGTTTAGATCATATTTCTCACTATGATAGTAAGGGAGACACAACGATTTCTATGAAACCTAGATGAGCGGTTCCCAAAAGCGAACTATCTTTAGGTGTGGAAAAAACAGCATCATATATTTGGATTACATATAATCATCACTTGACCTGAAATGCGCGTCACTACAGTGTTGTCACTGGAGAGACAATGGAGAAAATGGATTCCAGGCAACGATGGAAACATAATTATGAATTTTATAGGTAGATAAAATTATTTTATTTTAATTTGTGCAGTACACACATACTAACAAATTATTAAATGTCCTAGTGTGATGAAATACTTATTAATATCAAATAAATAGACCATGTGGAATCACAAATCTCTTTTGACATTTCATAAATATGTAAAAATTTCGTATATTATTGAAAAATCCATTTGACCGTCAAATCAAAAGAGTTGTCTTAAAATATGGAAACTGTAATAATAGAAGTTTTATGTGACAATAACATTTTAAATGTAGTAATTGTCTTATAAGAAGATACAACTCTGAAGTTAATGCATAATACTGCAGTAAAAATAATATCCTATTGAAAAATTTCAGCCATATTTTTTGTTAGAAATTTCTATAGTGCCAAAATTTTTATAGAATTTACACTTCAATTTTTTTTTGAGAATTTCTCTTTTCAATGCTTTTTAGTTTAGCGCAGTCGGTACCCGCTGCGGGATTCAAACTCGGCCCTTGTGAATGCTAGTATAGAGTCCAGAGATATTTGTGTTTGTTTTTCATTCAGAGATTTGCTTAATTTATTTTGTGACAAAGAATTTCTGCAAACTACTTGTTTTTAACCTTCTCTCACCATGCAAAAAAAAAAGTGTTGCCGTCATGCAACGCATCGTTACTGTAGAAGTTTTGGATCTTATTACATAAAGTTTATACATGCTTACGTAAAGTAAGAGCATGTCAGACTATTCGTCGCTCTAGTTCGTTTTTGTCCAACAGACCATTTTTCATGAAATTGAATTAAGTATGCAAATGTTCTCAAAAAGCCTTTATTTATACGATACTCGTTCAAAAAAAATTATAAACAATTATTTAAGGAGTTTTCAAAACGCCCTTTGTAAAAAGTTTAAAGTGCCATTTCTCCCGATTTGCGTTTTGGTCTGTTGGATAAGAGCGAACTGAAGAGACCTATTGTTACATTGTGTAATATGGGAGGTTAAATGACTGTCAAATATTTTGTAGGAGTTATTTGTAACATTACATTTGAACAAGAAATAATGTTGTGAAATTCCATTATATTATTAATTACCAATAATTATCAAAACTTCCACAGCAGTAGACATAACATTTGGATGATAAATACATATAAATATAATAATAAAACACTTTTTTTGTTTGTTTTAAAACCACCATATTTATTAATTTACTTTACTGACCGGTTTCGCTTTACTCAAGCATCTTCAGGGTACAAATTAATACTAAACAATAACTACAAAATGTGTGCTTATATATACATATAGAGAGAGACAACAATTTAAAATTATTACAAACAATGGGGATACATTAATACAAATGAATTGGGAAAAAACCAACATATAATTATATTGGTTTAGTGGTTTGGTTAATGGTTAATGTTTGGATAATTATATTGGTTATAGTGGTTTTAAAACAAAAAAAAAGTGTTTTATTTTTATTAAATATGTTAAACCACAAAGTGATTGCTTTCTACAATAACATATAAATATTTTAATGATAAAGTTGAAATCTCTATTCAACATCACAATTTAGAAACGACTAAAATTTTAAAAATCTTAAACTTATAATCTTGTGGATGAAATTTTTATAAGATAAATAATAGTACAATGGCATTTCACTGCAATAAAACAAATGAGCAATCGATTTTTTTACTCTAGAAAAAATTCAAATTGCAAAATTAATCACAAAATTTAAATAAAACACGTGAATCTCTGTATGAAAGATTGAACTATGTTGATATTCTTGTGTGACAGCTGTTTTGCCTTCCAAGGGCATTGTCAAACTGCAAATTTTTGCAGTGTATTTTTTGTAGAACATGCATAGAATTCTGCATCATTATGAATATATATAATATGAAATTCGATTGAACGATTGTAATTATGTACATAATAATATATTGTCTTGTCTTTATCTAAAAATTATTTCTCATATTTTTTGCAAAATCATCACAAAAAATACTTAGGAATCCTAATTCTAGTCTACGGAATACTTAGTAATGACATATTTTCATTGATTCTCAAGTTTTATTAGAAATACATAGCATAATTATTAAAAAGTTTTTGAATGCATGTCATGTTTTTTGGGTGACTGTTCTATAAACCTAGTACATAGCAATCACTAGATGGCGCCCTGTTTGTTCATTATGTTTAGCAATTGCAAGTTGGTGCCCTGTGTCTTCATTATGTTTAGCAATCACAAGTTGGTGCCCTGTGTCTTCATTATGTTTAGCAATCACAAGATTGCGCCATATCAACCCTTTGGAATAACAAGGTTCCATCTGTTGCTTTAACTTCGTGCGATAATGAACTGTAAGGTAGCTTACCATAGATCCCATAACCGCGTGACGTTTCCGCAGCAGATGGAACCTTGTTATTCCAAAGGGTCGATATGTCTTCATTTTGTTAAGCAATCACAAGATGGCGCCATATGTCTTCATTTTGTTTAGCAACCACAAGATGGCACCATATGTCTTCAATTTGTTAAGCAATCACAAGATGGCGCCCTGTGTTCATTTTGTTAAGCAATCACAAGATGGCGCCCTGTGTCTTCATTATGTTTAGCAATCACAAGTTGGTGCCCTGTGTCTTCATTTTGTGTAGCAATCGCAAGATGGCGCCATATGTCTTCATTTTTTTAGCACTCACAAGATGGCACCATATGTCTTTATTTTGTTAAGCAATCACAAGATGGCGCCCTGTGTCTTCATTTTGTTTAGCAATCACAAGATGGCGTCCTGTGTCTTCATTTTGTTTAGCAATCACAAGATGGAGCCACAGTGAAACCCTCTTAAGAAGTTTTCCAAGGGACCGGAAAAAAGAACTTCTTAGGCCGGAAAACCTTATAAGTGGGAAAAATTGGGCCATTTGGTCTTCAGGGGACCGAAAAAACCATACTTCTTAAGCAGGAAAACATCTTAAGCGAGAACTTCTTAAGAGGGTTCCACTGCATATGTTTTCATTTTGCTTAGCAATCACAAGTTGGTGCCCTGTGTCTTCATTATGTTTAGCAATCACAAGTTGGTGCCCTGTGTCTTCATTTTGTGTAGCAATCGCAAGATGGCGCCATATGTCTTCATTTTTTTAGCACTCACAAGATGGCACCATATGTCTTCATTTTGTTTAGCAATCACAAGATGGCGCCCTGTGTTTTCATTTTGTTTAGCAATCACAAGATGGCACCCTGTGTCGTCATTTTGTTTTTGGGAGGTAGTCAGTACGCACTGAGATATTAGAACTCGGCTTGCACTAATAAGCACTAGTCCGGTGTTTTATTAACCACATCGTAAAGACATTTTCAGAACTTATAGATTGTGTATCCAATTCCTTTCAAACATTTAAGTTAATTCTGCAATAAATGTATGTTTTAGTCAAATTTGAATGTGTGGAGTTGAACCCTCATATTTAACATGTTTAGTGGCCTTAATACACTGCACTAATAATTAGTAATCAGTTGCTAGCCCTATTTTTTACAAAAAAAAATATAAAATCAAAAAAAAAATGTAACAAAGAAAAGAAAAACAGCACCCAAATTGTAAAAAGTGATTTTTACACTTTTCTAATCTATTTGTAAATAACTTAAAAATAATAATTATTTTATAGTAAATTATTATTGGTCAGAATCATTATGAAATGTTTGCTAATAACATATTATTTAACATCGATATATCCAGGTAACTTGCTATTCATATTATCATTATGATATGGGAACTTACATTTGGTAATCATTATGTTATTGCACCTTACAAGTGGTATCATTATGTTATTGCACCTTACAAGTGGTAATCATTATGTTACGGTGGATTAACACGGTAATCATTATGTTACGGTGGATTAATACGGTAATCATTATGTTACAGTGTATGTATACGGTAATCATTATGTTACGGTGAATGAATTCGGTAATCATTATGTTACGGTGAATTAATACGGTAATCATTATGTTACAGTGTATTTATATGGTAATCATTATGTTACGGTGAATTAATGCGGTAATCATTATGTTACGGTGTATTTATACGGTAATCATTATGTTACGGCGAATTAATACGGTAATCATTATGTTACGGTGAATTCATACGGTAATCATTATGTTACGGTGAATTAATACGATAATCATTATGTTACAGTGAATTAATACGGTAATCATTATGTTACGGTGAATGAATAAAGTAATCACTATGTTATTATAACTTATTTTTTGCTTATTTAAATTATTCTATATGTCGACTTGCATAATTATTAATTTTTTGATGGCTGTAACAATTTTTAAACGCTATTTTGGTAACAATTTATTATTCTATTATATTCTCATAAACCATAGAATAATCTAGAAGTGTTTTTTTGAATGAATTCACTTTTAAAATAATTTTTAAATAGTGATGGAATATTAACCATCACATTTTATTATGCAATAAATTACACAAGGAAAAGAGTTTTCCTTCTATAAATTCATCTGTCGAAAACAAAGTCCTTTGTTTAGAACACTTTCAAATTTAAAAAACAACTTTACCAAATGTTTCATGGAAATTTAAATGTAACATTGTCATAACACGGTAAATAAGCATTTTATTTTTATTTTTAACATTTGAAAGGTCCCTGTCAAATGCCGATTCTAGATTTGTTTTGGCTTTTGAACAATTTGTGATCAGCTGACAAGCATAACAACATAACAGTTGTGCTTTTCTGCTGATCACAAATTGTTCAAAAGCTGGAATGGACCTAGAATAAGCGTTTCACGGGAACCTATCAAATGTAAAAAAAAAAAACTGATTAGACATTTGGTGACAATGTTGCATTTAAATTTCTGTGAAACACACCAATCTTGCAATATTTGATTTTTTTCCTTTTTTAAAATATGATGTGCCTTTGTGTGTAGAAAATGAATAAATAAATAAGATCGTATTAATTTATCCAACGCCTCCCATTCATGTTATTTAGCAGTAAGTCTAGCTTGTGTAACAATATTAATAATGGTGGAGCGATCAGGTTATGTTTTTCGGTTTATTTAAAGAAATATAATTTATTTGTTTTTTTTAAATGTCTTTTTATTTTAGTTTTAATATATTCCCATGTTACATATAACCTGATAATATTTGAAATTTCCTACTACGTACCACCATTTTCCTACTTCCTAATAACTACAGAGGAAAATTTGCTTGTGTCGTGATGGAGGACTTAGCCAGCCGAGGAATGGAACACACGACAACTGGGTGGGACCCAAACGCGAAGACAAGTCAGCCACTGACCAGTCAAAAATATTTGAGTATACAATTTTATCATTGTCTTAATGTTTTAAACCCCTGTAACATTATAACGCATAATATAAATAAAAGGAAACATAAAAAAATGGTAATACTTTGAAAGAAGAATGATGTTGCATCTTGCTTTTAAAAATTTTACAACATTCCACAGCCCCAGGTGTATATCTTTCACATTATGTATTGTTAGCAATAATAAAAACGCTAAGTAGATGTTTATAATGAAATATATTGTCTCCACGATAAATGACAATAATATCCTTCAATACTCGACAAGATTAGATCTCGCCATTACTCCTAGCTCCCAGCCGTTGGCTTGCGTTCGGGCAGTTGGTAGCCGCGGCAGTTGCTGGTACGAGCAGTGTTACCAACCCACGGTGTCAATCCCTTCTTTACCGACCGCAGGGGCTGTAGTAGTTTATCAGTTGGCCACCAGAGGCGCTAGCAGTACTTCAGGCGGAAATATTTAAATATGTTGTTAACAGTATAGATACAATGTCAGATATTGATTGTACCCAAGGTTCGTAGAAAATGTATTTAACGAGGTTAACTCATAGAAGCACTTTTCGAAGAAAAACGTAACGGGCTCATGACGTAGCTTAAAGTCCCGAAACTAGAGATGATTTATACCTGAAGTAGGTTGTTAGTTGTCCAGTTACCGGAGACCGATGCGGAACAGGTTCTACAAATCGTCATTGATACTGCAGTAGGTTGTATGTAAAAAAAAAAGCATTTTGTTTTTTTTTGGTAGATAAGTATCCAAATTTCTGATCTTTACATCAAATCAAAACGTCGTATGTCTAAGAATACTATTAATATATCTGGTTAGGCATTATAATATGTTTTGTTTTGTTTGTTCGAAAACATAATTAAAATATTTTTATGTTACATAAATGGTTGTTTAACAGTCTTTGTTGATAATAGAAACACTAATATAATGTATTATAGTCATGGAAATTCTCTCTTGGAAACTGTTGTCATGGAAATTGTTATTATGAAAAAAAAACACTCTTCATTATTGCTGGATTTTGAGCACACATGCTTTTTGGATTGTGAATTATATTTCCGAAGAGTAAAGGTTGACTTCGGAACATTTGCGGATCAATAATATCAAGAATTGTGCTGATATTCTGTACCTCAATTTTGGAACAAAAAGGGAGGCCTCCTATACTTGCAGAGAACGACAATCAAAGGTTAGTGTTTCTGTTTTTCAATAGAAATTGTATAGACAGCCATTCTTCTGTGATATACATATTATTGTTCGCGCAAACAAATTCACAATTAAATTTTTTGGGTATTACGCCCAGAGAGATCTGGGACTACTTACACGTCCCAGACTCGTATATTATAATCCAATACCTAAAGTTTAAATTGCAATTTGTTATTTTTCAAGATGGTCTCACCATGGATAACTCGGTATTGCAGTATCAATGATGATATGCAATTTAAAATATAATTTTTTTAATGCAAACATGGATAAAGTTTTTAATTGATGGTTTTTATTGTGTAAACTTATTGTCATTACATTTTTTCTTCGTTTTATATATAATTATTAATTATAAAATGCGCAAACACTAACCAATGTTTTCCAAATGCTTCAAGAAATTATTAAAAAAAATTCCGGAGTGTCTATTGTAAACTTTGAAATGCAATTACAAAGCGTAGTGTTCTCTTTTTCTAACACTGTTCAAATCATATATCTCACCATAATACAAAATGAGATGGCATTAATTTTATGAGTCCGTATCAGGCTGGGAGAAATATCTCCCAAAAAGACTCAATGAGACCTAAATGGAAGTAAATCAGTGCTGTTTACAATACCACTTTATTAAATCTATGCATTTTATTGTCAAACTGTAGGTATAGGTATATTTATTATCTTTAAATATAAAAATCTCGCATCACGATGTTCGTCCAGGATAAACTCCAAAACTACTTAACCGATTTTGATGAAATTTGCCTCGCTGTATGTAATTTTGTCCAACTTAAAATATATGATAGTTTTTATCTCGATTATTTACCTCAATATTTTTATTGCGAATAAATGTTTGTTATGGGACAATGATTTGAAATTATTTGTAAGTTCCATAAGTTTCTGACAGATGGCGGTGTGAGTTAGTTTATTGACAAAACAGTTGGTTATCTAGGTTAGGTTACCATCCAGTAGATGGCATTGTGTTTCGTTAGCCACAGCAACGCGTGGGCGGGTCAGTTAGTAATATATAGTAGTTAGCAAGTTTTCCAGTCGGGAGAATAACAAGGCAGCTTCTCCACCTCCTCCAAGTCTACCTCAGCTCCTTTCTGCGCCCCGTTGGAGTCCACGCAGTAGCAGTTCCCCCGGCGGCACTGCACCGCACGCCAGTTCCCGTTAGAGCAGCAAACCGGCAGGAAGGCCGAGGACGCTTTCTGCAGCAGGTTGTAGGTGCGGGCGCAGTCTGGAAGATTATCATTCATCTATTTCAATCATGGATTATAATATATATTTTTTTTAATTTCATGAAAGACTTCTTTGGGTGTAAACAGCTATTTTTCATTACAATCCCCATAATATATCAGAATCCATACAAAAAAATATTTGCTTTATGCAATCATTGTTTGACTTTATGCAGATAGAGAAGCCATTAGAGAAGAAATAATATTTTTTGATATGGTACTAATTTGACAAGAAATGGCAACACCTTGAACATCATCATAGATCACATGTGAGTGGTTTATTTATGGACCACATGTATGATCATTGATCACAATCCATCGCAATCTGTCGTTGCCAAATTCACGATACCAAAATTACAATACAATATTACATATTCACATAAATACGTGGAATTTTTATCAATATTTTAAATAACATGCATCAATAAAATAACTTTTTTTGAATACCACTTATTTATATATCTTTAATATATTAACCAACCGGTTTCGGTTCAACCTGAACCTTCATCAGGGGTGTAAAAAAACGTATTAGTAGAGGTGTATAATAACAAAATGTTTTATACACCCCTGATGAAGGTTCAGGTTACACCGAAACCGGTTGGTTAATATATAAAAAAAAATATATAATACAAGTGAAAATTAAATATGCATCATTTCCGCACGATAGTTCGAGTGGATGTCAAAATGTTCGCCATCTTAAACTGTATGAAAATCTGTACTAAACTCGTTCCGAATTCATATGAAAAGATGACCCATATGGAAACAGGATGTCAAAAAGCATCATGAAAATTACAATTTATGTTGTATTGTCAAAACCGGGATCATTTTTGACACCCACAAAATTGAATAACTTTTTGATAAACTATTAAACCATGAATATCATTTTTGGAGATGCTGTATAGAAAAACTTACCAAGGAAAGGTAGAAGTTAATCTAGGTCTTTGAAAGACCTACGTCGTGGTGATGATGTAATGAATATGCGACTTAAACGGTGTATGTGAGAAAAGGCAGATAATTTGGACACATTTCTCGCCAAACTAAGAACTCAAACCTGGAGAAACACATGGTTACTGGCTAAGTGGAAGTCAGGAGAAGCTGATGCTTTGGAGTGACCAAGTATCACAGGTATTTTCTCGAATGTCGGTGTCCTTGGCTCTCCATGCAGCCCAGGACCGTGATGAGTGGAGAAGCAGTTCATCAGGGCAATTGGAGAGGTTGTCACAATCCTCAGCAATAAGGAAATGACTAAAAGATACTCACTGCAGTCCATATCCTTGGCGTTGGGTTCTGTGATGTCGGCTTGGAATTTCAGGATTTGCTTTCTCTGCTCATCCACACAGTACTTCCTGAAATCATATACATATGCATAAATTTACAAGTGTTTTGCCTTTTGTAAATCTTCTGAGCACTCTATCAATGCCAATTGTATAAAAAGGCCTGCACTAGTGACTGAATGAAATCCAATTTCGTTTTAAATTTTGACCGAAACCGAAACTTATTTAAATAAAATAAAAATAGTCTATTCTCCAGAATTAGGCGTTTTTATTGTTAAACTTGAGAGTTCATTAAAGTTAGTGTTAAATAAATGTACAATGAACTAAAAGACATCAATTTAATAACCACTGGAGCGACAAAGCAATTTAAAACCTTTTTCTCGGATTGCTAAAGGAAATTTTTCTGCCCACATTAAAAAAATCATATCTCCGAATTTGAATATGAAGACATACAATCTGATTATAGTTCTATGTAGCCAATGAATTCCTCTATCTTTTGTCTATTATCACATATTTGTAGGATTTATTAAAAAATATAATTGAATCTTTAATCTTGAAATATTTTAAAGAATCTAGAGAATATTTATTTTGTTATATTCTGAATGTACAATATAGTCGCTTTAATAAAAAAAAAATAAAAAAAATTTACATGTTTTGGCAATAAAGCAATCCGTGGTTTTGGAAATAGAGCCATATTGTGGCAAAAAGCGTTTGAGTGGATAAGTGAATTTATTTACTTTTAGTGCTTGTTCATTTTATTTATTTATTTATTGTTTCTTTACAATTTAAAATACATTGATTGCATTAGTTATTAACCCCACTAGGGTTTGCCTGTATCGGTTGTATATACCCTGTATTATATGTTCATTGTTATGCAACAATAAGTTCGTCAATGTTCGCTATACATACATAAACTTTAAAGTATTTACAAAGGTTCTTACTAAGACACTACAGATTCCATTTAGTTCGGGTAGAATCTTGCAATCATGCATAAAGATAGCAGCCTATAAAAAAATGTTCTAAGAAAATTAAGATAATGTTGGCAGTTCTTGGTCAAAGTATGATACTTCATTGAAGAAGAAGAAGGCTAAGGTCCTGGCTTCAATTCCTAGATCTGACCTTATCTTTTGTTATTTTTCTGTTTCAAATTTTCGTTTGATAGTAGCTAATATTATTGTCTTCAATGATTAAATATTACAAATTTGAGGTTTTCTCATTACATTATTCCAAAAAAATAAATAGTATATTAAAATCGCAATCTCTTTAAACTTTGAACTTTAACGTCGGTCACTAGTCCGTACACCAAAGGTAAATATGGCCACCGATCTTGCCCACACATTGGAACTTTGGACCGGTCAGTGGTTGAGTGGGCATTGCGTTTGGGTCCCACCCAGGTGTTCCGTGTTCGATTCCTGGCCAAGTCCTCCATCACAACACGAGCAATATCTTCCGCTTAGTGTGGTGGTAGTAGGAGATTTTCAAATGTTGTTGGGTTATTCGTAACCCGGGAATATTTGTCTTTCTTTTTAAAAAGTTTTTTTAAGACTGGTAAATGAGCAACTTTTTACAGCATTTCTTGTTAGCATTATATTGCCGTCTTTTTCTCTTACCGATGAATAAGAGTATATGAAAGGCGCTTGCAAGTGCTGGGCCCGTTCAATATCATATGCCGATAAGCTAGTTTAGAATGTTGGGGTTCCTCACGTCTTGTCCTTGAGCATGATGCGGGCGTAGTAGCCGTCCGGCTGGCAGGCGGGTAAGGGGTTGCCGAGCGTGGAGTAGCCCTCCTTCTCCGCCGCCCGAATCTCCGCCAGAATCTCCACCTTTTCTTCCTCGCACTCGCGCAGGTACGACCGGTTGGAGTGGTGAATCTCCTTGTCAACTGGAAGGAACCACCATTCATTCAAGCATCATAACAACCAATCATCAAAGAAGAAGATAAATGTAATAATGTAAACAAACATGAAATAGAATTATTCCATCGTACTAGAATTCATAAATAGAATTATTCCATCGTTTTTGTTGATCTTATTAGAATTAATAAGTAGAATTATTCCATCGTTTTTGTTGATCTTATATCTCAAATTAAGAATTACTAATATTATTCACATGACAAAAGACGCACATGAGTGAAATACAAAAGATATATATATATATATATTTTTTTAGAATAGCTCCGCACAGGAGGCCCTGAAGAAAATAATTCCCCCCAGAGCCTATGTCATTTTTGGATATGCTGTGTGGAGAGTTATTTTTAGGAAATGAAGGAGAGGATGTTCTGGGAACGAAAAGGGTATGAGAGGTGGGTAGGAATGCCCAGAAGTGATGAACGAATGATTCCATCCCTCCCACTACGATGTGCCGAGAGAGCCCTGCTGGAGAAGTCAAAAGGCCTCACTCAACCAGTCTCTCCCGTTCTGTCCTGCCATGGAATTGGTGGGCAGACGCATCCGCCGCCTAGACCCGGACAAACCTAACCCCGTGAACCCGGGCACCCCTGCTAAGTCTCCAAAAGTAGCGAACCACTTGGAGTGCCTATGGCAGAGGTGTTGGTTAACCAAAAAATAAAACCGGGATGGCGGTACCCATACCCGCCTACCAAATTGATATAGAGTGACAGAGGCATAACGAAGACCACCAAGAAGAGACTCGTCCGGGCTTTGATTTTCTCCATATTTCTGTACGGTGTGGAAACATGGACACTTAGAGTCAGAGAAAAGAAGGAGATAGACGCCCTCGAAATGTGGTGCTGGAGTAAAATTCTCAGGATTCCATGGACAGCCAGACGCACAAATGTGTCCATCCTGGAAGAGCTAGGCATCCACAATAAGCTTTCAACTATCTGCCTAAAACGTATCTTAAGAGGCTAGACTTTGAACCACACGAGGAACACCCGCGTCTGTCATTGTGTCCCGCTCACAATAAGCTCAGGCACACTTACAATACATGCGAATGCGAAATGTGCGAATGAGACAACGCTCAAATTTACCTACAGAAATCGCTCAAAAAGGGGTTTATGGAGAATACACTTTTCTACACCAAAACTTTCACGAAATTGAAATTTTAAAAAATATATATTTTTTAGAAAGAAGAAGCTACGTCGGTAGCTTTTTATAATTTTATAATTCTTTATGACAGTTGAGTTAGCAGCACTTTTTCCGTAAATAATATTTTTTAATAAATCGTTCATGTTTGACAGTGAATGTTTACGTTAATACGGAACGCATCGAAAATTCGAAAACAAACCGACATAGTTTTCACCCTCTAGAAGGCAGTGTAAAAAAATATATTGATTTTGTTCAATTTTCGATGTAGAAAAGTGTTTTTTCCCTGGCGTCCTTTTTGTATGGGCCGAAAAGCGAAGTCTATCGTCTTAAGATACTTTGGACACGTTGCTCACCAAACTGAGGACTCCAACTAGGAGAAACTAATAGTCACTGGCAAACTAGAAGGCAGAAAAAATAGGGGAAGGTCATCAATGCGCTGGAGTGACAAGTGTTACTGGAGTCCGGTATGTCGGTGTCCGCAGCTCTCTACGCAGCGCAGGACCGAAATAAAGACAGTGACTAAAAATAAGGGATTTAGTTGAAGATACACAAAGATAGCGGCCAATAATATGGGAATTAGTTTAGTATAACCGGTAAGTGGCCGAGTTGGCATCGCGTTTGGGTCCCAACCAGGCATCCCGTGTTCAATTCCTCGGCTGGCTAAGTCCTCCATCACGACACAAGCAACAATTTCTGCTTACTTTGGTGGTAGTAGGAGATTTTCAAATCTGTCCCGGTAAGACAGAGATCCCGGGCTCGATCTGCAGTTGCAACCGCTACCTTTTTATTTTCTATGTCGGGTTCTGTTTCATAATTCGTTTACATTTATTAATAATTTCTTCTTCAATAATCAAATATTACATTGATGGATATAACCTTCAAAAGTTATTCCAACCAATTGAGGGGTTTTCTCACCATCCTCCTAATAGCTTATCCATACTATAATGAATATTATTAAAAATAAAAATAAAATTCTTGCAATAGTTAGAAAACTCGGCCAACTTATCCAATATATAATCATAGGCTTGAGTACCGAATAACAAACTCCGACTTAATAAATAAATAAACCGTATATCGTAAATCGAAAATAAACTTTATAGTACGGATAAGCTATTAGGAGGATGGTGAGAAACTCCCTGAATATTATAACATCCGTTTGCTCTGAGAGAAATTATATTCCCGAATACTCACAGCAAGGCAAGCCCGTGAGAGACTGGGTTTGCAGATCCACCACTAAGGTGGAGGTCAGCACGCCGGTGTCTGGGTTCACACAGAAGCAGCGGTTGCCAGCGCACTGCAGCGGGTCGTAGGAGCCATCTTCCGAGCAGCGCCGCGACATGGCCGATCCACCCAGCAGTTCTTCTGTCAGCTGGGCCTCGCGGGAACAACCACACAGCATATTGCCTCCAGCATTCTTTTCGTTTATTACTTCTCCGAAGATCCTGTCTCCCTTTGTTCCTGTGCAGAAACATCTGGAAGTAATCAGAAACTACTCAGTATACATTCAGCATGAATCGTTAGTGTTGTGTATGGATTCTTGAAATACATAATAACACCTTCACAACAAATCACTGTGTCTTTAACTAAAAACTCTTATAATTAGGAACGACTGTGTAGAATGGCCTGGAAGCTAACATTCTCTCTAAAATGCTCTTAAAACCTCTATTTTTAAAAACCTCATGCCTCCACATAACTTGGTACCCACCATGGAGAGACGACCCTTTATATATACTACCGACATCTGTCGGATAACTTTATAACATCTATGATCTATCTACACTAGAGCCATCTGTGTCTCATAGCTCGAACTATCACAGTTAGTATATTCTTCAACAATCGTCATAACCACTGGAGCGACTAAGGGCGAAATATGGACTCCTTTTATTTTTCTGCAATTGACAGAGGTCCAAAATTGGACCACATTTTCCTACCATTCGTAAAACTTTATAATGTTTATGATTTTTTAATATTTTTTTTATAAATTCTAAAAATATGGGATATTTATTTAAATATAGGCGAATTTATTGGCTATAAAGCACTATATTCGGTTTATAAGTCTCCATATTAAAATTCGGAGGTATGATTTTTTTTTAATTTGGACAGAAAATTTTCAGAGTTGGCACAGGAGAGATTAGAGAGCGCTTCATGTCATGAATGGGAGACATGGATTTATATTATTTGGCCTCGTTCTAGAGGGGACAATATTGTCATAATTGCTTCTTCATCCCTAACTCATGATGGAATGATGGAAGGAATTCCGACTAACAATAATATGTCAACATTGAGAAATTGGTGATACCACAGCCACACTGCATCAAGACAGCGAAACCTTTTACGTTTGGTTTTGTGATAGATTCTTTGTTGGTGATGGAAGTAGCAGATTCAACAGCATTGAATAAATACATATACCGTTTCAAAGTATATTGGATAAGATGATTGATTTCAGTTCACGAGAGAATCAGTGGAAGATACTCACGTCTGTCCCGGCACACAGACCTTCAGACCGAAGTTACCCTCAGCATCACACTCGGGCCTTTCTTCCATGGATCCCAGCGTACCATCTTCTCGCCTGTCATCGTAGTCGTCTTGCAAGGCGTGGCAGTCGGAGACCACTGCAAATAAGTTTAAGTTAATGCTTGTAATGTTGATAATGTTTTCGGCTCCTAAATACTGGTAGGAATTTCAGAGCGAAGATGTCCTGGGGGCTTACTTTCTATCTCTCACAGACAAGCCAGTATGTTTAGGTTTCACAGTCGTAAAATTTCGTGTCTTATCACATTGGACTGAAAATGGTACTCTCTATATCCATTCACACACGCCGGTTTCGAAAAGCGTCGATGACCGTCGTGTGTTTGTGAAACACACTAATAGAAATAATGTGGATTGTCTATGCGCTTAATCTCTATGGTTCGCTAACGCTGATTGGTTCATTTCAGTATTCATATTTTCGAGAAGCTTGCTTTTAACGGTTGACGTTTCGTTTTGTTGGTTATCCATTTTTTCTGTCTGCACAGCAATAATGAACGTAAGTTTATTTTATTTGATTTATTTATTTGTTAGATATATGATTATTTACTACATTCATGTTTATTTTGTGTTTGTGTACATTGGTAAATGTGTTTCGAACGATAACCTCCCGGAAATTATTTGCATAAAGACATTGTAACCTCCAAATCTCTCTGAATGATTGGAGTGTTTTACATTTAAATTTGTAAATTTCTCCCAGGTAATGGAACTATTCAATTAGTTATTGTTTTGGTAAATGTTTTACTACTCCGCTTACCGGATAATACGGAATTCGAAGTTCGATACACGGATACGGACGGATAATACTGAGCGGAACATTTCCTTTGCCGCCATTTCTTTGGATTTGATATTTGCGATTATTTTTTCAATCTAAATACGCATGAATTACTTAGCTCACCCAGCCTAAGAACCTAATAACCTATTTTGTGCACGTAAATAGTTGTATATTGTAGTAATTGAAGTTGTTTAAGTCCCGTTTCACTTGGCCAAACGTGGCTGTCAAAAACACTTCGCGTAAGTGAAATAATCTTATAAAATTGAAATATAAAATGCATGTTTTTTCGTCTCCCCCGACATAAATACTCAATTTTCGTAATAATAAAGCAAAATCTAACTGTTTGAAAAAAAAATATTCCGTATTAACCAGTAGGCGGAGTACGAAACTATTAATATTGTTTTTTTTTACTTGAGACTTAAAATTGTGTCATTTGAATTATTTATGTAATATGGCGAGCGAAAAGCCGAAATACGCCAAACCAAATGATCTTTTATGGCTAAGTCTGTTGGCCACATAAAACATATTTGACCGGTTAAATAACGATTATTTAATTGCTTTGCCTAATAATGGACGGATGTGGAATTTTCGTTTTGCCACCGCCAGCCGGATACTGTTATTACCAACAGCATTTACATGTTTTTATTGATTGCATTGTTAGTTTTAAATTAACAGTAATAATGTATATTAATAATTCTTCTACAGAATAAACGAGCTACGAGCGAGCAGTTGGAGGTGCTGGTGACATGGGTCACAGATAGGCCGTCCATGGCATCTGGCAGGTGTGAGGGAGCTGAGGCTAGGATAGCCAGCAAGAGGGAGTGGGACGGGTTGGCCCAAACCCTGAACGCCATTGGGTTTGGAGCCGTTAAAACAGGCGAGAAGTGGCAGCAAGTATGTACTTAATACAATAATACTTTATTGAAACTGAAACAAACACCTTTCTCAAAATAATCTTATTTTATCAGTTTCTGAATAATAGTTTGACCATTTATCAATTGTTTCAGAGTTGGCGGGACATTAAAAATAATGCAAAGAAGAAGGCATCTCTGCATCGGGTGGAGTCATGCAGAACTGGAGGCGGGATTATGAGGATCCCGCCGCTAACTCCACTCGAAGAGAAAATTTTGGCCATAATGGGGCCAGACCCAATTGAAGGAATGCCGATAAAGGAGACGCTTTTTCAGCCTGTATGTTTCAGACTATTCTTTTATATTATAATTGTATTTTAATATGGATGGTGAAAAGCTAATAGATAGTTTATTACTTTCTTGCAGAATGAAATTGAGCTGGTTGTTATTGATGATGTAAGTGTTTGGGATGAAGAAGATGTTTTCCTGGCAACGCCTGGGCCGTCCAGCGTCAAAAGAAAGGCCTCCGACCAAGGACTTTGTAAGTACTTACAATAAAATATCTTAGGGTGAATGGGAATAATGTTATGAAAGATCTAACTTTCCATCACGCTGTTTCCGAAGGGGTAGGCAGAGATGACGGACCGTCAACAGGACTCCATTGTGGACTGCTAGCTTTGCTTCTTTTGACAGTTTTTTTATTAGTGGCAACTGCATTCAGTCCTCCATTAATGGAGTTACCTACATTTACCCTTTTTTTCCATATCTCCTCTATCAGCTTTCCCATCTTTCGTGATGTTATGATATTATTTTTAATATTTTACTTTCAGTTAATAAAAGAGATAAAATAGAGGTCCAGGGCCAGCATCAATTACCTTGTGAGGAAGCTCTCTCTGCAACGCCAACACCTCAAAGAAAATCCTCCTGCAAAGCACTTTGTAAGTACTTACAATGAAATATCTTGAGTGAATGGGAACAAATGAAAAACTAACCAACCATCGTGCCATTTCCCCGCAGAAGTAGGCAGAGAGGACGGACCGCCGAACAACTCGGTCTTGGCACACTCACTTTGCCTCATTCACATTCATACATCTTCTCATACATACTCTTCTATTATTCTGACTCTTGACATTCCCCGTCTCAATTATCTAATTCACCTGATTATGCCATGTCTTCCTTGGGCGTCCCCGACTTCTTCTACCATTCGTATTTGCATCACTCCTTTCTTCGTTCATTCTCTCTACATGCCCAAACCATCAAGAGGGTCCCTTCCTTAATCTTTCTCATTACGTTTACATCAGCCACATTTCTCAAATGATCATACATGATTTTATCACACATACGCCTCATTTCTACAGCATTCAGTCTACTTGCATCCTTTGTCTGCCAGTTTCATGCCTCACTGCAATACATCACGGTGGGTACCAGCACTCCATGGTGTACTGCTAGCTTAGCTTCTTTGGACAGTTTTTAGTTAGCGCCAACTGCATTCAGTCCTCCATTAATGGAGTTACCTGCATTTACCCTTCTTTCAATATCTCCATCAGCCTCCCCATCTCCTGTGATGTTATGATATTATTAATAATATTTTACTTTCAGTTAATAAAGAAGCCATGTTGGAGAGGTTTCTGAAAGCGGAAGAGGACAAGAACGACGTCGAGAGGAAGAAGCTCCTTCTGGAGGAAAAAAAAATTGAGAAAATAGGAGAGCTCGGTGCGGCCATGCTAGCGAGCATGACCGCCTTGCTGGCCAGCATAACTGCACAGAGGCAAGAAGACACCAAATTTAGAGAGGCATTGTTAGCAGAGCTGTTGAAACGGAAGTGTAAGATATAATTTATTTATTTACTATTTTGTAAGCTCATGGGGCTTTTGCATTGGGTAATAATGTTTTAAAAAAATTACACAAGGGTTAGTAAACAATGGGTTGAAAAATATAATTTCTTACATTGCAGTAGTTTACAGATGGATAAAATTAAAATAATAATTGACAGAAATTATCAGAAATAATATCTTGACAAAAAATATTGTAAACATCGAATTTGTTAAATTATAAATGTCGATGTCATTGGTATATTTGTTTGCTAAACTAACTACATGATATAAAAACTTTAAAAAAAATTGCTGTACTGTCAGACATTATATAGGCAACTTATTATATTATTATTGTAATTTAAAAATAGATGAAGCAAAAATGACAACATTGTGAGTTTGAAGCTACAATAATTAAAATTTATGTGAGTGTAGGAAGTAAACATGTACAACATGTAGTAATATAAGCTATAAATAATTAATGGCAGCGAAGATAGCCAATGCATGTGCTGTTCTTTACAATATGGCCATTGAAGCTCAAATGCCAGAACCAAGGATGTGATTCTTGAAGATGAATTTAGATAGATTGTTAGAGGTAGCTAAATTTGGTCATTGAGAGTCTCAACAAGCTCTCGTTGAGTTATCCGACCTTGCCTAAGGTTATCGTTATGTTGATGGATAACATTAATCACTTCTCTAAAATCATCTTCAATGATCACATCCTCTGGTTCTGGCATTTGAGCTTCAATGGCCATATTATGAAGAACAGCACATGCATTGGCTATCTTCGCTGCCATTAATGGCGTATAGTGCAGAACACGGTGTTTCAGTAGACAGCGCCATCTAGCTTTCAAGATTCCAAAGCAGCGTTCTATGCAATTTCTGACCTTGCACTGCATTTTCGTGTAATTTTCTTCTGGTGATCCCGGTGCTGCATTTAAAATAGGTGTCATCATATATGGCCTCAGTGGAAATGCTGAATCTCCTGAAATATTCAAATTATGTTTAAACAAAAAAAAATTTCAAACAAATATAATTAAAAATTGCAAACTTTAACAAATATTTATATATACATAAAAAAAAATTACCTAACAGCCAGAAAGTTTCTCGGTTATTTGCTTCTTCCAGGGGTGGTTTTATGGCCATCATCTGCCATACATGAGCATCGTGCGATGCACCTCCGTACCTCGCATTGATGGCTATTATTTTTAGCTTGGAATCACAAATCTGTAGGGTGAAATAAAATAGTACGTTATATATTATATGACTGTATGATCAGCTATTCTGTATACATTTCAATCAAGGAAATATTTCTTTACCATGAGAGCATTCATTGAATGGTATCCTTTTCTGTTAAAATATGCCTCTTCATGGTCTTTTGGTTTAATCAAGGCTATGTGGGTTCCGTCTATGCATCCAATAACACCCGGAAAATTATATTTCTCATAAAATCTGAAATATATACAATTTTAATTATTAAAATAGATATGGGTACTAAACTATCAAAATAGTTTTTTTGTTTTTTTTATTGTTTCAGAACAACAAGCTGAGAGCTGCCCTTGTCCCGAATGGGAGATTTTTGCTGCTAGGCCCTGCGGGCGACTTTTGATTCGGCTTCGCCCAGTTGATGACCATTTTATAATACCCATAGGAATTGGTTCCAACAATAGCCGGTTTCTCGGATCCACTGTGATCCAGTGACAGCTAGTCACCGGGACAAAGTAACCTACACGCAATGACGTTGTATGTAATATGGCCGTGTGGTATTATTGTTCACAACTGCCAGTTACTACGATTAGAATGAATATTGTTTTTTTTTTATACTGTCATGGCAATATACCATATTATATTTGCTAGTGATATGTATTATATATTTTTTGTACTTGTTTATCAAAATATATTTTACCATTTCTCCTTTACAATACGTTTTCTAAATGTGTATTTAATGTAACATTTTTTAATTTCTAATGAGGAATTATACAATTTATCCAAAGAAACAACGCTCTCTATGTTATATTAAACCATAGATAAAAATATAACGTTTTGTTCTATGAGAATGAATATTGTATTTTTTTGATACTGTCATTGCAATACATGTATGATACCATGTAATTGCTATTGTTACTATGTACTTGTGTATCAAAATATATTTTACCATTTCTCCTTTATTGTACCTACGTGTTCTAAATGTGTAATCTTCTCTGTAATATATTGCTAACTGTTTTATGGAGACTTATGTTTTCCTCTATGTACAAATATAAAATATTACACCGCATACATAATTTTTGTTGTTTTTGTAATAAAAAACCACTGACTCTGTGCAGAAACGAGCGGCCCGTTTGAAAGATTCTCCTAACTTAATAAACGATATTTTATGTAATATTTGAAATATTACATAAAATAATTACACAATAGCCCGTCATCTGAATATGCCACAAAATATAATAAATCAGAACATACCCTTGTTTCACAGCATTCCTTTCTTGCTGTGTTCCTGGGAACTTTATGTGTCTGTCCATGATTTCATTTATAGCTGACACTATCTCATGCATGTGTCGGCTGATTGTTTGCTGGGAAACGCTGCAGTGGAAGTCGTTTCCCACAATTTTCTGGTATGACCCAGTCGCCAGAAAAGATAGTGTCGTTAGAACCTGAAACATAAAATATATTTATTCGTATGAAGCAGATACTTGGTTATGTGGCATTATAATTTAAAATATATTGTATGGCAAATACATTAAAAAAAAAACAAGAAAGGCAGAAAGAAAAACAGACTAAATAAATTAAACATTCACCGTAATGAGAAAAAAAACATAACAAGAAAAAGTTTCAAATTGTAATTTCCACATTAAGGAATGTGCTGATAATTTTCAGGATTGGGGTTTGACATTGTAAGAAAAAATGATAAATTAAATAATGTTGTATTCACCTTTAACTCCAAGGGAACTCCGGTTGTTCTCCTAGGTGCAGGGAGGAACGGCCTCAACTCGTCACACAGAGCTTTAAAAAGGTCCTGCGACAGGCGGTAATGAGCCATGAACAATGGTTCAGGAATGCTCATTGGGTTTGACAGATCCCTCAACTGTCTTCTTCGGGCTGACTCAACCCTGTATTGTTCTTTGAGCAAAAGCATATTCACAAATTGACCGCGGAAAAAACCTTCCATGGTGGCTAAAAGATAACAAATAAATTATTAATAAGATTGCAACAGACCGTTACCTATTTGGTACGTATAATATTATGGTATAGGTAAATATTTACTTAAAAAACTACTATTTACTAAGGGAGAGGTAAAAAATGCATTCAAATTCCATTTTTATTCAAGTTAACACACTTTGATCGTGAAGGGTATTTATACCTTTTACGCCAGTCAAACTTAAATGTACGGAAAGGCGTTGCAGTCAAATATTATTAAATGCTTATTTAACACCAATCTCTTCGTAAGAGTCCCAACTATTCGTATAGGTTTACGGAGTCCAATCACAACGTAGGTTATAATTTTTGGACAATACTTTTATATTTGGGATATGATGAGCACAATATAAAAAAAATCATCCAAATTTACTTATTATATTCAAAGTTATATTGGTTTAAAACAAATTCCATTTTCTCGAACGGGTATCTTGTTTTTGCTTGATCAAAGTGCTTTAAAATTTTCATAAACTATCCCTTTGCCCTTCGACGTTTGCGAAAGTTTCGCTTCGATCAAAATACGCACAAATTACTTAAATAACCCAAACTAAGAACTATTTTGTGCGTGTAAATAGTTGTCAGTTTTAGGAATCGCTGAAACGAAGTTTAATTACAATAATAGGTGCCTAAAAGTACGGCTATCAGGTACACATCTACCAACCCGGTTGAGGTATCGTTTAATTCCAAATAAATCACATTACTTACCTTATAAACCAGGAAATTCGTATTTTACTTCAAGAAATGTATCAACTATGTTTCATAAAACGGAAGTCCTTGGTCCACTTTGGGAAGCACGAAATTTATACGACTGTGTTACACAGACACAGAGTAGAGAGTACCAAAAATCAACGAGAAATGTCAAAATACAGGGGCGTCGCTGTGAGAAGCAAGCGCATAAATTTTTAGTCTGTGACCTACGGGCTTCCGACTGATAGAGAGTGCCAAGTTTTGCGAAACTGTCGAACATCTGTCAAAATACGGATATGTGACGTAGATATCGTAGGTACGGACATTTAAGAGAGATAGAGAGTAAGCACCCTGTTATAATGGTTCAAGGACGTTACAGTTGTAATGGTTCAAGTTTTAAGACCAGATGATTTTATTTTTATTTCTAGTGAACGTAATCGAGTGACACTTATATACGTTTAAGGATAATCAGTTTGATCCACAGTATGCGTACAAATAATCAAGTTCTCTTTTTAATTATGTACAATCGGATAAACATTGTATAGGTTTAAACATGTTCATGTCATCCGCATATAACAAACACCAAGTAACTGTTTTGAAAGCATGCATAAATATGTAAATATTTATATTAATAAGAGTGTTCCGGAATGCGACCCAGGGGTGCTAGCATGGTTGATTGACACCGACCGATTGTCGGTAACTTCTCATTGTTCCCTAGGACAACTGCAGATCGGAAACGAATAGGTGACAGTTCACAATGACTAAGTGTCCTTAATATATTCGATAACAACTGTCGTTTGTACATTAGCGATCTGCAGTTGTCCTAGGGAACGATGAGAAGTAACGACAATCGGTCGGTAACTTCATATCGATCGATCATGCTAGCACACCTGGGACACTCTTGAGACGATTTCCGTTAAGCAAGATGCGAAACCATTGATTGACAACCAGGTTTGGCGCCGATTACTGACATGATGCGATCCATCTATAGAGATCACCATGCATCTCTAGACGCTATTGACTTCTGTAAAAGAATGTAGTGATTAAAACGGTTTTAGCCACTCCAGCGCCTTTTGCCACATTATGGCAATATTTCCAACACCACGGATTGCTTTGTTGCCAAAATTTATCAATTTTTTTTTAATAAAGCTATTATATAATACATTTTACATTCAAAATATAACAAAATAAATATTTTCTAGATTCTTCAAAATGTTTTAAGGTTAAAGATTTAATAATATTTTTTTATAAATCCTACCTATGTGATAACAGACAAACGATAGAGGAATTCATTGGCTATATAGAACTATAATCAGTTTGTATGTCTTCTTATTCAAATTCGGAAGTATGATTTTATTTAACGTGGGCGGAAATATTTCCTTTAGCAATCCGAGAAAAAAGATTTAAATTACTCTGTCGCTCCAGTGAAGTAAGAGCTTTGAAGTAATTTTAATTTTAATTAGCTTTGGAGTAATCCGCATAGATGGCATCTATCTGGCGTCAGATATCCATTTGAGTACTTAAAGATATTACAGACCTAATGTGATCACACAATCTCTCAGTTATTCCATTGCGGCAGCCAAATCACAGAAAAATAAGGATAGTCAAAAAAATTGTTTCCAGTTGTACAGTAAAACATGAATAAACGAATGTAAAAATAAAAAATTTGAAAACAATAAATAAATGTGGTATTCTACAAGGATCCGCAATACTTACAAGTTACTCTTTAATTTTAATCAATACCATCCAGGTTTTCACGCATAACGGGCAAAAAATAAGTAACTGGTGTATTGTAAATGTAAAATGCTTAAAAATCAATGACTTCTCGGCTGTGAACTCACTTCTTTGACAAGCGTTGTAGTCCTCACCGTCCAGGGGTCTGCAGGTCAGGCCGGGGCCGCACATGGAGCCCGAGGGGGGAGCACCCAGGTTGCCTTGTGTGCACTCATCGTCTTCAGCTGGAACAAAATGGAACTTACAAATTAGTCTGCAGTAGAAGAAAGACCCGCTCACTGAACTTGATATCAGAGGCCCTAGCACGCTCGCTCTATAACGATCGATAAGATAACTATCGGTAACTTCTCATCGTTCCCTAGCATGACTACAGATCGCCAACGAATAAGTGACAGTTCACAATGACTAAGTGCCCTTAACATATTCGACATCAACTGTTGTTTGTACGTTAGCGATGTGCAGTTGTCCTAAGGAACGATGAGAAGTTACCGATAGTTATCCTACCGATCGTTATAGAGCAAGCGTGCTAGGGCCTCAGGAAGTAGAAAGCAGGAGATAGACAGAGATGACAGGAATAAGTCCTAAAATGACTAAATAATAAAAAATAAATGCAAATTTCAATAGAATTTGGTTTAATTTTGGAGGTAAAGAAACTTTTGGAGATTTTATGAGGAATTTGAACATCCATTGTGAGTATTTTAGTGACCCTGTGTTCCATAGACATTTGTGATTCCTATAATAAATCACGGAGAGCAGAGTTTTTTCGTCACTCCAAGAAGTCATTTTTGCAAAGCTGCACAGCTGCCGCAAACTGAGATTAGATCGAAATGAGCATGCTCAAAAGCAAGCCTGTTCACACATGTTTAGAACACTATGCCTTTCACCTGCGAATCCAGTGGAAACCAACAGATGGTTGATTTGTGAGCATGCTCAATACAAGCAACACTCTGACACATGCCGCTAAATAGCATTTGCTCATTAGTAGCATGCTCTCGTACGCCTCTTAGCACGCTGGATTGATCATGAAGTATTGAAAAGAGGTTTGCTTGGAATTATGATCGCGTAAATGCTCTTTCTTACTATACAATATTCGACGGCTGGCGTAGTCCAGAGGCTAGGCTTTCCGAAGGTCTCGGGTTCGAATCCGGCGTGCGCAAACAAATTTTATTTTATTAATTTGTGTTATTTCACAATTAATTAATTAAAAATAATATATACTATATTTGCCGCACGTTCCAGATTGGAAGATACTCTATATAGGATATAGGATAGGATAACTATGGGTAACTTCTCATCGTTCCCTAGGACAACTGCACATCGCTAACGTACAAACAACAGTTGATGTCGAATATGTTAAGGACACTTAGTCATTGTGAACTGTCACTTATTCGTTGGCGTTCTATAGTCATGCTAGGGAACGATGAGAAGTTACCGATAGTTATCCTATCGATCGTTATAGAGCGAGCGTGCTAGGGCCTCTGGTGTAAGACCACCATTCAGAATTGAAACGTTGCTTGAAATGGCTTTAGTCATGTATAGTGACTAGATCTGAATAGCCAGGTACATCCCCACCTTCCTCTTTCCCATCTCCTTACCTTCCCCGCTTACCTTCAGCCTCATACCCAATTGGGGATGCCGTAGTCTCACTGGCTCTAGACGGGAGCAGTTGGGACTCTTGTGAAGTGTTCATTATATAATAAAGTAAAACTACATAGAATAGCTACAAAGAATACCTACAAAGTGAAGGTGCATTTAATTTCAATAAGCATTTGATAATTACACAGTACAATATTCAATATAAAACTTTATTTAGTATTGCTACATTTATAAGATACATGGCCCCCTAGCACACTCGATCGATAAGGATTATATCGATAACTTTCGATAACTTCTCATCGTTCCCTAGCATGACTGCAATCGCCAAAGAATAAGTGACAGTTACAATGACTGTCCTTAATATATTCGACATCAACTGTTGTTTGTACGTTAGCAATCTGCAGTTGTCCTAGGGAACAATGAGAAGTTACCGAAAGTTATCGAAAGTGATCGAATGTGCTAGGGGCCCAGGTTATTCATAACTGCCTTCCTTACAGTGAGTAAAATACCGCTTCTAAAGTTCCATACAAATAACCCCATAACGTAGCCCTTATATTCATGTTCTTTTGCCCTCATGCCCTTTCATAGCATGCTCTCGTGCTGCTAAAGAGCATGTCAGTCAGTACTATTATGTTGTTGGTACTCACGCAGGTAGACGAGACAGTAGTCACAACAGTTACAGAGGGTCTGCGAGGGCATCCAAATTCCGGAGTGCGTCTCGTTCTGCGCATCGCAGTTCTCCGGAGTCTCGGCACAGGTCTCGCTCTGGAAAAGATGCCACATTTATATGAACTACCGGTGGAACAAGATAAAATACCAAACAAGTAATGCTAAAATCCTTGCAATTTCAGATTATAGCAGAATCACAATCAGGTAAGTATTTCATTCTTTCAAATTCTCTGGATCGCATCTTCGCTTCCTTGAACAGAAAAAAAAGTAAGAATTTGCACAAGTGTCCAATGGGATATGTCTTGAGGCTAAAGGTGTTCTTGTATTGTTTTGTATTTATTATACTTAAATAGTGCAATTGCATAGCATGGATTGACTAGATGATCATTTGTGGAAAAGTGTGTGGAAGTGATTTTTTTTTCGTGTTAGGAAGTTTTAACCTGGACACAAAGCACTAACTAGACCGATAAATCCTACTGATCCCTCAATATAGATATTTTTAAAATCTTTCGTAATCCTACATGTTTTTAAAATTACTGACTTTTGCATTTGTATGTATAAATTCTTTGACAAATCTAGTAAGCCTAAATTTTGAATGAGAGAGCTAAATAATGCCAGTAGCCGAAATAACAAAAAATGTTAAATGACAAATAATATTAGCACCAGACTTTTAGGTCACACACTTTTCCATATAAAAGATCATCTAGTAAATCCACGCTATGCAAGTGTATTATTTAAGTTTAATTAATACAAAACAATACAAGAACAACATGTTAACCTACCAGACTATTAAATGGGAAAATAATTCACCGACTCCAGATATTTTCATATCAGAGGGTTCGGCTCGGTGGAATTCCTAATTTGACCGATAAGTCCTACTGATCCTTCAATATAAATATTTAAAAAATCTTTCGTAATCCTACATGTATTTAAAATGACTGATTTTTGCATTTGTATATACAAATTCTTTGACAAATCTAATATGCCTAAATTTTTAATGAGAGAGCTAGGTATAATGCCTAGCCGAAATAACAAATGGTAATATTTTTATAGTCTGAGAATGCCAAATTCTTTTAATTTCATTTCCTGAATCTGTATACTTTCTTATTTTTTCAGAAACAGATTTTTCAATATTACAGGAATTCGGAATAGCTACATCAATGATATAAGTTATTTTTTTTAAATTTTGTAATGTCAAACTATATCGGGTCTATTATGACTAGTTGGTATGTCTGTTAGTATAGTTTTATCATAGTATATTTTAAAGAAATTATTTTCTAAAAATGAATTTGGTTCGTATTCGTAATATGGTACTATAATATTATGACAGTCAATCAAATTATGTTTAATTACCAAACTTTGGTGAATTATTTTTAAAACCTGATTGTGCCTAAATGTATACTCAGATGGCGCTAATATAGAACATCCCGATATAATATGTTCTATAGTTTCCGGAAAAGCCATACATTTTCTACATAAATCATCAATTTGATTGGTATCTTTGATTATATGCTTCCTATAATTTTTGGTATTAATTACTCTATCTTGAATAGCAAGCATAAATCCTTCTATTTCTGCGCTCAACTCTCCAATACTCAACCATTTGTTTGACGAAAGTTTGTCAACATACGTTTGGTTGAGATAATTGAAGTGTTTTGCGTGAATAATGTTATTCGACCAGGAATCTAATAATTCCTGGTTGGTATTTATAAAAATGTTGGCATTCTCGTCGTATAAATTTAAAGGTGAAATATTTCTGTCTGCCTTGCAAATTATTTTATGCAGCTCTGAGCTATTAGCTTTTCTATGGAAAACATTTCTTAACATTTCTACCTGATTTTGTTTTAAAGAAGTTATTTTGACTATACCTCTGCCTCCTAAATTTCTAGGTAAATTAATTCGTTCTATAGCTGAATTTGGATGATGACAATTAAACTTTGTTAACGTAGTTCTAATTAATCGTTCTAAGCTATCTAAATCTGTATTAGACCATTTAATTATACCAAATGAGTACGTTAATAGAGGTATTGCCCAACTATTTATTGCCTTTACTAAATTTTTAGCAGATAGATTTATTTTATAAATAGATAGATTTTATATCAGATAGATTTTTAGATTGCATTTAAAAAAATTTCTTATCCTAGTTTGAAATTTAATCCTAATATCATTTTTAATACTAGTATGATCTAATCTATTCGATTGCGGGTATCCTAAGTATTTATAAACCTCATCCCCTTTCATACTTTTAATTTTGAAATTTCTAAATATACCCTCGTCTCCATCTATAATTTTGCCTTTCTCTATATGGATCGTTCTACATTTATCTAAACCAAAAGTCATTTTAATATCATCTGAAAAAATTTTAACTACCTTAATCATTTTCTCTAAATTTGATTCAGAATTCAAAAATAATTTTATATCATCCATATACAATAAATGCGAAATTGTACTACTCTCTCCTGTATTACCCTTACTTTTTATTCCACACTTGCTTTTAGTTAATATTTTAGATAGAGGATTCAATGCTAAGCAAAACCAAAGAGGACTCAACGAATCTCTTTGAAAAATCCTCTTTTTATTGAAATGCCCGGTACTACTATTTTCTTACCTTTTAAATTGATAAATAAATCTGTATGCCAACAGGACATAATATTTTCCAAAAATCTAATAATCATTGGGTTAATTTTATAAATATATTCTTATTATTTCCGTTCTTTCATTCATTGCCAATTCAATCATCCATTTTCTATCCCCTGCATTTCGATAGATAATCAAGCCATTTTCCTGTACTAATTTTGCAACATCATAATTACTTATCTGCAAAATAAAACTCCATTTTCCTTTACGACTACAATCTGGCATTCCTCTAATTGACGCATATCTTATTTTCCGAGATATGAATAGAACCTAAAGCCCCGTTGAGATGCTTTGGCGACACTGTCCAAACAAGCCCGTGCTATTGGGTATGTACCGGATAAACAAAGTGGCCGATAAGGACTGGGCTAATTATATTTATTATCCCCAGTGTGCCGAGAGTTGTAAATTGTTTCAAATGTTAAGTCAACAATACATTGTAATTACGTGTGGTTTTATGATGAGGAGGGAAACGTCAGTGACGTTCAGTGCACTGAAATTAACTAATTTCTGTACTTTGAAGGATAAACCACAGGAGTTCACTTTAGATTTTTGTTCAGGAATGCGATTTTTGTGTTTGTGAACTGAATGTTTGAATATACTATCAAGGATAGCCTCTGTTGTTCCTAATACTTATAGACGATATCCAAGTCTGTGTAAAATATAGCAAATGTCATCTATTTACGGATGATCTCAAACTCTTGATCGAAATAATAGTTTACGAAGACTGCTTAAAAATGCAATCTGACCTTGATGCCATAGCAGAATGGTCAGAAAAATAACAAATTAGAATTTAATATTAAAAAATGTGTAACAATGACATATACCCGCTTCCAGAAGCCCATAGTTTTTGATTACACCATTAAAGGGAAAAAACTATGCCGAGTCAATAGCTATAAAGATCTCGGTATCGTCTTTGATCCCAAACTAACATTCTCGGACCAGATATCACGACTCACTCCAGCTTGCTACAAACTCCTGGGTTTTATCATCAGAACATGTAAACAATTTTATGACCCAGATGCAATGATAGCCATCTTGATGGTGTCATAAGAAGTAAGCTGGAGTATGCTAGTGCGGTGTGGACTCCGTACCAAACTAAATATGTTAATATGCTGGAACAAATTTAGAAAAAATCCTCAGGATGTCTATGAGGACGCATGTTCATGCACCGTGTAGACTTACATACTTAAGGCAGCAAATAGATTTAGCTTAGAAACTAGACGTTATGCAAATCTTGCAACACTTAGTTTTAACATAATTCATAACTGTATTGATAGCCCGTTCCTCTTGGAATGCTATGGCTTATACGAGCCTGAAAACTTCAGCCGAAGTCGTCGACACGACTTTTTTAAAATACCATACGGCAGAACAGATATTCTGGCACAACATAGCTTGACAAGAGGAATGGTGCTGTTGAATGAAATCTCAGAAACACTATATATATATATATATAATACTTCTTTAAATAGCCTTAAGTTTTTTTGTATGATGTACAGTAATTGGATAATTAATCTGTTGTACAAATTTAAAAAAATTAAAACAGAACTAAAGCAGTACCCTGTGGAACACCAGATCGCAAGTCCAGTTGAAAAAATGATTTATTATACAAATGATATAAAATGTATGTACGCCCATTATACTATTATTATTATTTATGTTTCAGTCTTAAAATAAAGTCTGTTTCATTTATAATAATGAATCATTATTATCTATTTTAACTAGAGCGAAAATTTTTGTGCATTCAGACTGTTTATTTATGAATTTGCGACGTTTTTTCAAGGATTTATGTAGGTAAATTTTTGATATTTTTTGTCAGGGGTTAGATTTTATTTATTAATGGTAGTTAACCATCACACTGTTTCCTCGCAGGGGTATGCAGGGACGGTAGACCGCCACATAACTATATCTTGGCACACAATTCTTGCATCATTCACATTCGTACAATGACCGGGCAGTGATTTGGATCCCACCCAGGCGTGCACCGCAGTGAGCGGAAAATGTTGCTTGTGGCGTGATGGAGGACTTAGCCAGCCGAAGAGTCGAACTAAAAATTGAACGCGAAGCCAACTCAGACAGCGGTCAGCTTAGCAACTAGAAAGTTACATAAAACTCAACCATGTGTTTTATGTATCTTTTTTATTTCAAATAAGGAATTATACAAATTTTCCAAAGATACGTCACTACTTTAATCAAATTCTTTTTTCAAACTTTCTTCTGGGGGGTAGGTACCAAAATATTTTTAAAAATTGAATAAGTAAGTCCAAATAAACACGAAAATTTCTTATTTGTATAAAGAATCTTTACTCAACCGTTATAACGGCCACCACCTTGAAACGGAAACAGGACGTAAAAACAAATTACAGGCAGACGAAATGAAAAACGATCGAGTTAATACAGGAGTCAATAATACTTACACTACAGAATTCCGTAGAACACAGTAAGGTGGAATCCACATCACATGATGTGCCAGACAGATTTACGACGATTGCAACTAGACACAGTAAAGCTGTGCACACAATACCGTGTACCGTGCCTATCTCCTTCATGGTTCTGGTCTCCTGGCACTAAATTACACAAATACTGTGTTTAAACAGTGATTAAAACAATATGGTATATTAATTTAATTTGACAACATAAGGTGATAGGTATGTTTAATTTAAGGTCTTAGTTTAAAACCTATATATATATGTTTATTAAAACAGTAGATACCTATGTGCATTATATAGCTTAAATAGAAGATAGAAACATTGCATTAGTAACTAATGTGACCTGTAATTGTACACTAAAGGGTAAACCACGGAAGTCCACTTTTGGGTTGAAAACACAGAAAAATTGTCTATATTTCATTACTTAATTACTCTATAAATATAATTATTGGATGAAACAATGAAAACCATAATCGGTATATTAACTGATTTAAGTAATTATAAAACCACTGGTATCAATTTTACTTTCGAGGACAAATCAAAGTATATTAATAAATTGACATATTTGTCTTAACTATGGCCAAAAACGAATGAAATTATGAAATAACCGTTCATAGATCTCAATTGTTGCAGTAAGTAAAAAAGTTATAGACCTTCAAACATTTAGTTCACAAAAACAAACATCGCTTTCCTGAACAAAAGTCCAAAGTGGACCCCCGTGGTTTATCCTTTAAGGTACAGAGTTGTGGAGTTCCCCAAGGATCCACACTAGGGTCACTCTTATTCCAAATACGTATTGAATTTATGAAATAACGTACAGGTCGCACAATTATACCCTTCAATATTTGGGGGTGCCCTAGTTCCTCTGGCTCCAGACGGTTCAGAGAATTTTTTTTTTGATTTTATGGATTCTTTCGTAATCCTCTAACTAGCTAGGGCTTATAACAATACCCTTTCATGTTTCTAGCTGTCTAGTACCGCGGGTCATTTGGCCTTATTACTATCACCATCCGATGGTTGTATTTACTTGACTGAGATTAGGTTACATTATTGTGCTTTATGTGGGAAAATTTTGATAAAAAAACTGGATAAAAGACTGTTGTGCAGTAAATACATTATATATTTTTTAATCTACTTTAGTGCTCTGTTTAATGGTGTATCTATATACGCATGTTAGCCGCTTTCGGTAGCGATATTCTTGCGAAGCGCTAGTGGAAAACAGTTGTTTGTCTTGCAAGAGGCTAGACTTTGAACCACACGCGGAACACCCGCGTCTGTCATTCTGTCCCGCTCACAATAAGCTCACGCACACTTACAATACATGCGAATGCGAAATGTGCGAATGAGACAACGCTCAAATTTACCTACAGAAATCGCTCGAAAAGGGGTTTATGGAGAATACACTTTTCTACACCGAAACTTTCACGAAATTGAAATTTAAAAAAATATATATTTTTTAGAAAGAAGAAGCTACGTCGGTAGCTTTTTATAATTTTATAATTCTTTATGAGAGTTGAGTTAGCAGCACTTTTTCCTTAAATAATATTTTTTGATAAATCGTACATGTTTGACAGTGAATGTTTACATTAATACGAAACGCATCGAAAATTTGAAAACATACCGACATAGTTTTCACCCTCTAGAAGGCAGTATAAAAAAAATCATTTTGTGCAATTTTCGATGTAGAAAAGTGTTTTTTCCCTGGCGTCCTTTTTGTATGGGCCGAAAAGCGAAGTCTATCGTCTTAATATCGGTACTATAATCTTAGTTTTTTTTAACGTTGCCAAATTTTAGGCAACGTTAAAAAATATACATATATTATCTCTTTCCTAATCATTTTCATTCAGGTATTATTTTGTCGAATTCATGTAGGAATCTCAGAAACGTCTTATCAGTTAAGAAAAATAAGAACTAATTGCAACATCTTGACGTGGGTACTCTTATCAATGTAACTCATTTTATTTTGTTTATTCCTCGTATATAAATGTGACAAGCTCGTAAAATGTACATTGGTTCTGCTACTGTCTTTTTTCTTGTTAAGAATACAAGGAATGTATTAAACAGAATGTTGCAGAATTTAATTTAAAGTGTTTTTTTAAATATTTAATCATGATATTATTTAATGCCTTAAACATAATCCAAGAAATGAACGTTTGTATTGGACAAACACTTAATCCAAAATGTAATGTTTTGGGGTTTTTATTGAAAATTATAATTTTTTTTTTAATTTAATTTAATTTTTTTATTGTTTAAATAATGTGAAATGACAGTTTTCGTGCATATTTCCCAAATAATAGGAATCAGTTTTATAAATTTCTAATTTTCTAAAATAAATTTTCGACGTTTGTAGTCATGTGTTTTCTTTTTCAACTTTGTTCATGTATGAAATAAAAATATTCCTATTTATATTAATAGATACGTATTTCATATATAAAATTCTAAACGGTTATTTTATCTAGTTTCTAAAAATGGTATTTGTTTTTACGACATTTAAAAAAAAAAAAAATTTATAATACCTTCGAAATATTTCGAAATTCGATAAGAAATATTTTCGTGTTTATACAACTAATAAACAACCTACTTTGGCTACATAAACAATGTGTATAAATTTTTATGGCTCTTAAATATCAGTTTAGTCGAGGTTTTTACAAACACAGTTGTTTATCAATTGTGTAAAATTTACACAACTTTTATTAGTAAGGCTGTAAATATTAACGTTTTTTTTTCATCCCTTGATGAAAATTAAAACTAGCCTTAAAACCTACTTCATTAGGTTTATAAGCTTATTTTTCATCACTTTTAACGACTATATATCACTTTTCAAAAGTGTTCTGATACGTCACAGTTCTTTAAAAATGTAACGGTAGACCTCACGCTTAAGGCCCATTAACCAACGGCCGAGAATTCAAATTTGATAAGTACGAGTATTTATAATTTTTCAATAATGTCTAAGCAAAATAAAAATGTTATTTTATCTGGTACACGCAGTTATAAAATTTTGAAAAACTAAGTGTATTTTTAATACACTAAGGTTATATCGTTGGTCGTTGGCAGATTTGTTCAATTTTCAAACGATAGATTCTATTAAACAACACAAATTTAAAATCATATAATCATACAACAAAACAAATCAATACATAATCTATTAATTATTTTAGTTAAATTAAAATCATTAAAAAATAAATCCGAGATCGTGTTTTGTGACCAAAATACTTGAGTTTTTCTATTTATTTAAGGTCTTACAAACTAATATATTTCAAAAAAATTTTACACACTTATTTTGTTTAGACATTATTAAATTAAATCATAAATACTTATGATCAAAAAATACTTACAAGAAGTACACTATATTTAATAATTTTTCATCGAGCGTTTTGAGCATTTTTTCTGCTTACTTGAATGTAGGTATATATTAAAGCAAGTTTTTAATTAAATAAATCGATATTAAATTTTTAATTTAAATTTGATACGGGGAATAATCAATCTTTCTCATCGGAGCCTCCCTGTACAATTGCAAGCATTTTTAAACTTTTATTCTCAGCCGCTGGTCAATGGCTCTTAAGTTAAGTTATTTTCCCGGTCCGAACGGCGCATCTTCAAGGAAAAATCTCTGGCAGGCCTGAATCTTTAGATTTGGTAGGCGGGAATAGGTACCGCCGCCCTGGGAACAATTTATTGGATGACCAACACCTCTGCGACAGGTCACCCCAAGTGGTTCGCTACGTTTGGTGACTTAGCAGGGGTATAAACTGATATTAATTTTTTAATTTAATTTTTTTTTTTGTTTTTGTTTTTGTTATGCAATTATGTACTTAAGGAATAATATGAACTAAACCTGTCAATTTGTCTGTCCTGGAACGGGAAACTTCCCTAGTTGGACAGGCAAAGCTTCCTAATATGTAACTTGTACTTTCTTTTGTATCTATCTATCTATAAATAAATAAATAAATTTTTAAAATTTGATACGGGGAATAATCGAGCTTTCTCATTGGAACCTCCCTGTACAGTTGCAAGCATTTTTATTCTCACCCGCTGGTCAATCGCTCTTGATAAAGCTATTTCCGTAAAGATGAAGGCCTGATTAGTATAAATAATTCTTAAGAGGCTAGACTTTGAACGACACGCGGAACACCCGCGATTGTCATTCTGTCCCGCTCACAATTAGCTCACGAACACTTACAATACATGCGAATGCGAAATGTGCGAATGAGACAACGATCAAATTTACCTACAGAAATCGCTCGAAAAGGGGTTTATGGAGAATACACTTTTCTACACCGAAACTTTCACGAAATTGAAATTTTAAAAAATATATATTTTTTAGAAAGAAGAAGCTACGTCGGTAGCTTTTTATAATTTTATAATTCTTTATGAGAGTTGAGTTAGCAGCACTTTTTCCTTAAATAATATTTTTTGATAAATCGTACATGTTTGACAGTGAATGTTTACGTTAATACGAAACGCATCGAAAATTCGAAAACATACCGACATAGTTTTCACCCTCTAGAAGGCAGTATAAAAAAATATATTCATTTTGTGGAATTTTCGATGTAGAAAAGTGTTTTTTCCCGGGCGTCTTTTTTGTATGGGCCGAAAAGCGAAGTCTATCGTCTTAATAAAGTGATTAATTATGGTTTTTGATACTTTATTTTTAATTTTAAAATGGAGATTGAACAAAAAATAAAATGGTCGTTTGGACAATTAAGCACTCGGGCGACGAACAGTATAAAACATATTTTCATTCAAATGCACCAAGGATAAAAATACTTGTCTATATCTTACTATCTTCTTACTTATAATATTATAAACGCGAAAGTTTGTATGGATGTATGTATGTTTGTTACTCTTTCACGCAAAATTACCTGAATGGATTTTAATGAAATTTTACAATAATATAGCTCATACATCAGAAGAACATATAGGCTATAATTTATAAAGCTAGCTTTTTATGTTCAATGTATTGAAAATAATAATTATTGTTTAATAGAAAATATCAAAAATTGAGAATGACATTTTACAAAACAATCAAATTTCATTTAAATCAAAGTTCTATTTTAGAAAATTAGTGAATTTATTTGAAGTACTCGCCTAATACTTTGAATCGAATCAAGAATTATAGATATTTTAAATAAATTGGTCTAAAATTTTGGTATAAACATAGATGGGACCTAGGAAAAGAAAATAGGCTAATATAAGTACTAATCCTGCGCAGATGAAGTCGCGGGCATAAGCTTGTTTTATAATAATTGAGCCCGGAATAATGTTGTATCCAACAAAACTATTAATGTTGAGTTACTGATTGAATAATGTTGTATCCAACAAAACTATCAATGTTGAGTTATTGATTGAATAATGTTGTATCCAACAAAACTATCAATGTTGAGTTATTGATTGAATAATGTTGTATCCAACAAAACTATCAATGTTGAGTTATTGATTGAATAATGTTGTATCCAACAAAACTATCAATGTTGATTTATTGATTGAATAATATTGGGCATATAATTACGCATCTTTTAAGGCAGCATTTTGAATGTCGGTTTGTGGAAGAATTTTGTATAAAGCCGTTTATCGATGGAAATAAATGGAGAAAACGAACGTATTATGGCTTCAACTAGATACACTTCAAATGAAGAATGCATAAAAGTAGAATTCCTCCGGAAAAAATATTGTTAAGGCTGCTTTTTAACCATTGAGAACCAGGTATGAACCAGCGGATATTGGAAAAGCGAAGGAAGAAAAGCGGTAAGTCGATAATCCCATCTTATCCATTTTCCTTCCGCTTTGCGGGACCGATTTATGCCCCAAAAAGAAACAGTTTTGTGGAATAATGTTGTATGTTGATCTCAAGACAAAATCTCGATTGTAAATAGTTTCATTTATTCATATAGTTTTTTGCTTTTTAAGCTCAAATGCATCAATGACATATTTAAATTGATGTTAGAAGAGAATGGTGCTTTATTGACGGTCAGAAAAGTAAAAAAGAAATAAAAAAAATGTGGAATAATGTTGTGTGTGAAATTTTCATATACAACATTTTTCCACGAATTCAGCACAAATTCTAATTTAATAGCCTTTTTCACGACTTTTCCTTTAAAAGTCTTAAGAATTGTATTTTAAATATAAAATTTATCAAAAATAACCGGTTTCGTTTTTGCCATTTTTCTCGGAACAAGAATATTGTTGGATACAACATTATTCGGGGCAAGGGCTCAATTATTGATTCAGGGGGCCAACTGTCGGCGGATCAACTTTCGGATCAATTTTTGCATCTCTAACGCGACCTTATAGCATTATAGTTAGGTACTAGTAATTAGTATCTTATGATGTAACGCGGATAAAAATACAAATGTTATTACTGATCAACAGAAATTCATCCACAGTTACCAATAAATATCACATACGATTTATAAATCACTAGTTTTCCAATAACGTTTTGGCCTGTGGGACGTTGTGCCACACTTCACGTCGCGAACTGTCAAATATATCAAATATGGCCGACCGCAACTCGCATTGAACAATCACTAAATTGACGATTGTTTTGTTTGATTGAAGTCGATGACAAATTCAATGGTGAACGTATTTTATCTTGCCTTATCTTCAGGAAATGATATTCATATCGTATCGCCTTTGATTATCTCAAAACGAAGACGCTGATAGATAAACAAAAAAAGGAAATTGTTTTGATTTTATTTATTTATTCTTTAACCCATTCAGACCCCTTGAGCATAATTATGCACACTAACTTCAAAGCATAATATAAGGAGTAATTTTAAGTATTTTAAATGTTCCGCCTGTTTGTATTAAACTAGCAACATTTTTTCTACCTAAAAAATTAACTAGTGGAGTTATCTTACCCGCAAAAGTTATAAATATCGGTTGTTTCGAAAAGTACGATGAACCGTTTTACAGGAGTGCTGGTGGGTACATTTTGTTTTCATTATTTTGAATAAAATTTCAAAATTATTTCATAAAAGAAGTACGCAGAAGCAATTTTAAAATGTTAATAACTATTATGTATTCATTGAAAATGTAAATAGTCAAATAAATAAGCGTATGGAAGTGTTTGAATTTTGATGTGCAGAATTATGCACAATCAGTCTCTATGACACCTTTACATGATGTATACAAAATGTTGTACACCTTTCTTTGTGATTTGGAAAACTTATGTTGTGTTGTTAATTTTAGGAAAAATGTATAACTCTATGAACAAAGAAGATTTGGAGGTGATTTTAGGATTGTTGGAGAACGATTCTGACCCAGACCTTAGTGATGATGATAATTTTGACGTGGAAGCTGAACGTTTGGAGACGAGTCCCTTGGAACGCGAACCTTCGACTTCTATAAAACAAGTTAGAATAGGTGCAGATAAAATTTCTCCAGATGCTATCAGAGGCATTATGAAGATATTGCATTTTAAGAAGATAAACCATTAAATATCACGGAAAAAAATAATATAAAGGGGATAAGGATTTTTTTTTTTACTAATTTCCAAAAAAAAAATTGCATTGCATGTTACTTTTGAAAATGGGGAGGACGACTATATTGGGCCTGCAATGCATTATTTTTTAGGTATATTAATGAAAGTGAACTAGAAAAAATGGCGGAATAAACAGACATTTATGCCCTGCAAATTAGCAAACGTAATTTTAAGCCAACGAAATTAAATCACTCATCAGGCTGCATATACTTATTGGAACATTAAATTTTCCAAGAGTTTGATTGTATTGGAAAAGGCTCTTCGTGTAAATTTATTTCTGGATACAATTGTGAAAAGTAGGAAGATGAGCCTTGCAGAACCATTAGTAAAGGCGGGTAAAAATAAAACATTTAAAAGAAAGTCCGGACGTCCAAAATATCCAGATATGAAAGAACCTGCACCAAAATAAAAAAGTTAGTGAGGAAGTTCGACCTAACTCGACCTGTTCGACATGATAAGGTTGGCCATATGCCCCATCTTGACCAAAGAAAGCGATGTAAAAAAAACTCTCGCAATCAAAAAAACTCATTTTTTGTGATAAATGCAAAATTCATTTATGTATAAAAAGGAACAAAATTTCATATCATGGAAATACTTAAAATAAACTTCAAATATTTAGGTTCGCCACTGTTCATAAGAATTTCTATATTTCATTAATAATCGTGGAAAATTTTCTATTCAAAACCGATGCAACAACATTCTCCTCTCAGTGATTTGTGACCGTTGAGACCTGATGGACATAATTATGCACATGTTCAATTTCCTAATAAACAAAACTAAAAAAATATTAAAAAAATATTTTTGTTTTATTAAAACCACAATAGAGCCTAATTCACCCTTAAATAATTTTTTTCTCCCTTAACAATAATTCAGGTCTGAATGGGTTAACTCCAGTAAGAGGCTAGACTTTGAACCACACGCGGAACACCCGCGTCTGTCATTCTGTCCCGCTCACAATAAGCTCACGCACACTTACAATACATGCGAATGCGAAATGTGCGAATGAGACAACGCTCAAATTTACCTACTGAAATCGCTCGAAAAGGGGTTTATGGAGAATACATTTTTCTACACCGAAACTTTCACGAAATTGAAATTTAAAAAAAAAAATATTTTTTGGAAAGAAGAAGCTACATCGGTAGCTTTTTATATTTTATAATTCTTTATGAGAGTTGAGTTAGCAGCACTTTTTCCTTAAATAATATTTTTGATAAATCGTACATGTTTGACAGTGAATGTTTACGTTAATATGAATCGCATCGAAAATTAGAAAACATATCGACATAGTTTTCACCCTCTAGAAGGCAGTATAAAAAAAATAAATTCATTTTGTGCAATTTTCGATGTAGAAAAGTGTTTTTTCACGGGCGTCCTTTTTGTATGGGCCGAAAAGCGAAGTCTATCATCTTAATGGAGGAATGAACGCCGTTGGAGCCAAAAAAAAAGCTGTCAACAGAAGCGAAGCTAGCAGTCCACAATGGAGTGCTGGGACCTACCCTGAGGTCCTACACACACGCTCGATAACGATCGATAGGATAACTATCAGTAACTTCTCATCGTTCCCTAGGACAACTGCACATCGCTAACATACAAACAACAGTTGATGTCGAATATGTTAAGGACACTTAGTCATTGTGAACTGTCACTTATTCTTTGGCGATCTGTAGTCATGCTAGGGAACGATGAGAAGTTACCGATAGTTAACCCATCGATCGTTATCGATTTTTTCAATGTGGATGAGTGTTTCAAGCTAATAAATTATTGCTTATAATAATTATTTTCTTTTAATTTATTTAAATAAATTATAAACAAGTATTATATATTTTAAGTTGAAGTAATACAAAAAAATGTACATAATATGAAACATGGTAGGTAGTAGAGTGTATCTAATATAATTAGCAACTAAGAGAAAATTTGAACAATGTGTATTTTACCAAACTGTTGCTGTCACTGTCGTTCTTACTCCCCCGATTACTGGGCGAAAGGGACAAATGCACCTCAGGCTGAAAATAACTAAATAGAATCGTCAAAATACTGTTTTTTGATTCCCCATTTTTCTCCTAAAATTTTTTTTCAAAGTTTTCTTTTCGACAAGCCCCTTGCACGTATGACGTCCGAAAACGATCAGTTTGTGTGATTCCGGCAAAGAGGGAGATCAGTGACTGTATGGTGCAATACGATGGGAGCACCCTCCCCAATAAAGGCTCCATCATAGACATATGAATATGTATAGACCTGCCCTAAGTGATAAAAGCGTATTATTTCCCCCTCCTTAATTCTGGGTTCCATGGAACCGGCCGGGCTGGCGTATAGGTTCGCGTGAATCTAGAAAATGTGACGTCATCATTCTTGTGCGGACTAGCGTCGAGCTCTTATCGGTACATTTTACGAAATATAAATATAAGGCAAAAATGGTAACTTGTGCTATTAAAACATGTAAAAATAAAGTGAAAAAGAGTATAAACCCAATTGTCGTATTACCTTCCATATGCAGGCATTATTTGTCATTATTTTAAGCTTATTCACATCATATAATATGATCAGTTTTATCATACCGAGAGACATGAAGCGTAAGCAACCGAAATTCCCGGTCCCGTCGTGTGCACGTTACAGTTTACTGGGGTAAGTAAATTATGAAACATTTGTAAAAGTGTCTTAACTAAACACGGTAACAAAATATTCGACTCTCAAAACAAGCGAACGTTTCTTCATTTTATATGGATTACACAAGTTTGTTCAAACCGGGCGAACAATTCGCGCTCCCATGTCAAAAGGTCTATTCATTCAAAAGCAGATTTTACTTTTAAGAGCTAAATGGTGATATTATAATGCGTGATGCCTATATACTGTCATATTGAAGTATTAACGAATCACATATCGTTACCGTCAACTCATCCCTCTCCGCCCCGCTACAGTTGGTTATTACCCCTCTCCCTGATTCTCTAGTCTATGTTATATTCATATGTCTGTGGGCTCCATTGAAATGCTTTAAGTATGTACCTAGTTATCTCAGACCGGTTATCTTTATCATCCAAAGAATGGCAAAATATTATAAAAGATTATGAAACTTATTATCAAACGAAATATTTATTTGATCGTCACTTATCAATAGATAAACGTACTTAGGATGGGTTATTTTACAGAAACAGAAATGTATCATTGTCATCAAATGGACATTCACTTGAATAGTCCCCGTTAAATGCCAATTCTAAATCCGTTTCAGTTTTTGAACCAATTGTGATCAGCAGGAGAGGTTTATCATATTATAAAGTTGACCCTTAAAATAATTCTTAATCTGCTATTTCATAGAGAGATCTAGTTTAATAATTTTAGTAAAATACACTTTTTGCAAGTTATGCTTTAAAATATTAAGATGAATTAATTGTTTGTGCCTGTAATATGCAAAATAAACCTAATGGTTCCCTCAACCGCTCGTTAAACCGTTTAACAAAAGTGTTACGAGTCCTATTCACTCTGGGTTAGATGAAAGTGATTCAAGCCGGCCAGAGATTTTTCCTTGAAGATGGGCCGTTCGAACCGGGAAGCAAACTTAACTTAAGGGCCATTGACCAGCGGCTGAGAATAAAAGTTTTAAATGCTTGCAACTGTACATTGAGGATCCGATGAGAAAGATCGATTATTCCTCGTATCAAATTTTTTAAATTAAAAATTTAATATCGATTTATTTCATTAAAAACTTGCTTTAATATATACCTACATTCAAGTAAGCAATAAAAATACTCAAAACACACGATGATAAATTATTAAATATCGTGTACTTCTTGTAAGTATTTTGTGAACATAATTATTTACGATTTTTCAATAATGTCTAAACAAAATATGTGTTAAAAAAAAACTTAAATGTTTTGATTTGCAACACGGCATAACACCCCAAAAACAAACGTGTAAAATGTGTAAAAAAAATCTGAAATATTTTAGTTTCTAAGACCTTAAATAAATAGAAAAATTGAGGTAATTTCGTCACAAAACACGTTCTCGGATTTTTTTATTGGTTTTAATTGAACTAAAATCAAAATTCTGAAAAGTGTGTTTACTAGATTATGTATTGATTTATTTTGTTGTATGATTATATGATTTGAAATTTGTGTTGTATAATACAATATGTCGTTAGAAAATTGAACTAATCTGCCAACGATCTACGATATAACCTTAGAATATTAAAAATAAACTTAGTTTTTCAAAATTTAAAAAAAATGCGTTTACCAGATAAAATATCAATAATATAATAATAAAATAAAATATCAATAATATAATAATACAAAAGAGTCATTACGTCTAGAATTTGATTTTAAAAGGACTAATTTCCGGTATTCTCTGGTAATACCCTCTTTTTTTTTTTTTCTAGATTCTTATTTTGCATGAAGTGCGAATCATTTAAATTACTGAATTTAAAGTTAATGTTCTTTATACAAATAGAACGGCGTCATATGCGCCTCGCAATTTTTACCTCATGTGGGTATTTTTAAAAAGTTACCTTGCTATTATAGACTTAAAGGTCCTGTGTTTTGTCGATAGGGAGAAATTGTTATCTAAAAACCCTATTAAAATTGCATGTCCGCCCAAGCGGCAACAACATCATCAGCATCAGCCAGCGACGGCAGCATATATACATACGTGTCAGTTTGTCTTGTGTTGGGAGAGGGAAGGAGATGGGTCGTGTCCTCTTACTTTGGAATTCCCTCGCATTCGCCTTTGGAAATAAGGAAATCCACGAAAAAACCTTATTCGAGGGAGGCGGACGATTGTCAACATGAAACAGATTCGGCCTTCACTGACATCAGATGTCCTGCGTTTTGTGTTGTGTGGGGTGTGTGTCTGTTTTTATGTTAATATATACTTTATGGGAGTTGTAGAATAAACATACATATAAATACAGTTATGAAATATTATATAAATATATAAATAGATATATAAACATACGTTATGGTAATACCCTCTTAACAGAGTTAAAACATAACCTTATATCGGTCAGACCACCTGTAACCCTGAGTGGCAGGGTGCAACATCCAAAGCGCCATTCACATGGTTCACTAATCGCTCATTTCCGCATTTCATTCGGACTAGTTTACTCGGAATGACACGTCTGAACATGAAATGAAACGGAAGTGCCGAATACTGCCGAATGAAATCTTCAAGTGAACCGATCCAACAATGTTGGATATTTTCATTCGGCATCCTTCACTTGCGCGCGCATGCGCGCGGAAGAGAGCAAAGTGAAAGGGAACACCTCTCATATAAATTTTTGGGTCTCCCTTATTATCCATGTATCTTATATGTTTTTTAATATATGTAAGATTATTAATTTGTAGGAAAATGTTCGTAATAAAAAAAGTAAAATCAAATTGTGTTATTATGTCATAAAAAATAAAAAGGTTTATAAGACGAAACAATACTGTTTTTTTATATTTATTTTATTTAATTGTGTCAACAAAATTTCGTAAAAATCGATGCATCTGACATGTTTTACCTTAAAATTCGGGGCCGGACCGCGCTGGAAAACAAACGAATTCCAGCGCGGTTGACCTCGTTCGGCGACGCTGTGGTCGGAATGGACGAGTGAACGCTTATTTCTATAGCGCCGTGTGAGCATGGAATGAAACGAAGATGGACGATTAGGCCGAAAAAACATGGCGGAAACATTCCCACGAGTGAACTGTCTGATTCCAGCTTAACCAATAACATCCCTAAAGCTGGAATCAGACGGTTCACACGAGGGAAGGTTTCCGCCATGTTTTTTCGGCCTATTCGTCCATCTTCGTTTCATCTCATCGTCTTTTTTTATTACGAACATTTTCCTACAAATTAATAATCTTACATATATTAAAAAACATATAAAATACATGGATAATAAGGGAGACCCAAAAATTTATATGAGAGGTGTTCCCAAAAGCAAACAAATTAGCCGAACGAATACCATTTTGACGTTTTGCGTGCGATGTGATAGCGTTCTTTCATGGTACTTCCCGTACAGGACGCTAGACAAACTGATTGAGAGTTCACTCGGTGTTCAGACGTTTCACTTTGCTCTCTTCCGCGCGCATGCGCGCGCAAGTGAAGGATGCCGAATGAAAATATCCAACATTGTTGGATCGGTTCACTTGAAGATTTCATTCGGCAGTGTTCGGCACTTTCGATTCATTTCATGTTCAGACGTGTCATTCCGAGTAAACTAGGCCGAATGAAATGCGGAAATGAGCGATTAGTGAAACGTCTGAATGGCGCTTAATTAGTAAAAGACGCAGCGATGGGGGGAATGAGAGAGAATTCGAGATTGAATACTTATTTTATTAATTAGATTTGTTACACTGTAAAATTGAATTACTTTTCCGTCGCGTCAACCTGTAGCTCTGTAAATATGAAATGTCTCGTTCTCGTTCTTATCTTTCTAGAGGTGTAGTACGGTTGAACATTGCTCGCCGGTCTTATCAAGAGTGTTGGAGTTGGTTGTACGGCAGATCGGCCATATAACCCGCGATAAGGAACAAGGCGCTGTGTATGCGAGCAGTGCTATACACCTCAGGTGAATTTAACATTTACCTGTGCACACTGGAGTCCATTGTGTACTTAATTAAACAAATTAATTTTATCGCGCCTCTTAAAGCCAGTAGATAAACAGACGGGCTTAAGTGTCGGGGAATTCTTCCCGCTTTGTTACATACTAAATAATATTTCAATTTAATATTGTCGTCAAAATGTTTAAAGTGAGATACTTGCAATGAGTTCAACGATCCATTTTAAATTATCATAACTTCTGTCTATCTTGTTGGTTCAACAGTTGGTCCCTTGGCATGACGGCCAGCGCTATGGCGTTGGACTTCCATTCCGAAGGTCGCGGGTTCGAACCCGGCGTGCTCAAACAAATTTTATTTAATTGATTTGTGTTATTTCACAATTAATTATTTAAAATAATATATAGTTTATTTGCGGCACGTTCCAGAGTGGAAGATACTCTTAGTATCGCCCTGGTGTAAGACTACCATTCAGAATTGAAACGTTGCTTGAAATGGCTTTAGCCGTGTTTAGTGACTAGATCTGAATAGCCAGGTACTCCCCCACCTTCGTCTCCTTCCCTTCCCCACTTACCTTCAGCCTCATAACACACCCCAATTGGGGATGCCATAGTCTCACTGGCTCCAGACGGGAGCAGTTGGGACTCTTAACTATAAAAAAATATATATATAATTACTATTAAATTATCATCTTTACCCGTTATTCACCAATTTTAATTATAAAATCGACTTCAAAAATATCTTTATTAATTATTTATTTATTTAAAAATATCTTTATTTATTGCAATGGATATCAAACGAAGTTATTTACAGTGTCGATTTTTTGTACTTATTTGCTGGTATAGTACAAACTCTTTTTAGACCAGTGCTCACGTATGCAGCTCAGACATGGGTACTTACTAAGAGGAATAAGCGAGCACTGGACATTTTTGAAAGAAAATTTTAAGGCGTATCTTTGGACCGATTCTAGAAAATGGATTTTGGCGTAGACACAACGATGAGCTCTACACTCTGTTTAAGGAACCAAATGTGACACAATTTATAAAGTTGGGAAGACTTCGGTGGATGGGTCATGTGGAAAGAATGACAGAGCATCAAGCACCAAAGTCCCTGCTAAAATCTAGACCTGTAGAGCGAAGGAGCCTGGGAAGACCAAAATTAAGATGGAACGACAACGTCCCAAAAGACCTACGTATCAATGTATTTGAAAGAAAATATTGTTTTATAATTTTGTTATTCAGCGGTAGGTACATCCTAACTGCACCGTCCATAGTTAAATCTTGTGTAAGTAGGTATACCGATGTGACATCGTCGGATCTGCCGGATCTGCCCTGATGATGGACACTGCAACGCTGTCCGAAACGTCGGCTAAAGAAGGAGGTAGTACAACACGGCATAACACCCTAAAAACAAACAACGAAAATGCTTTTGGCCGTGAAAATCTAAAAACGTATCTGTCTGCATATTCTTTATACATAAAAATCTCGTGTCACAATGTTCGTCCGAGGTAAACTCCGAAACTACTTAACCGATTTTGATGAAAATTGGCTTACAGTGTGTAATTTGGTCCAACTTAAAAGATAGGATAGTTTTTACTCGATTATTGACCTCAATATTAATTATTACGAATTAAATGTTTTTTGTGGGAAAATTATATGAAATTATTTGTAAATTCCATAAATTTCTGACAGATGGCGGTGTGAGTTAATTAATTGACACAACACTTGGTTTTATTTAGGTTAGGTAAACATCCAGTAGATTTGGTTTCGTTAGCCACAGCAACGCGTGGACGGGTCAGCTAGTTGTATATAAGTTTGCCGGGGGTCCAACTGTTGGGGATCAACTGTCATGGAATGTAATAATAGGTAGGTACATGAAAGTTTGATCCAAGCTAAAAATGATTTTATACATAACTAATATATAATATAAAATGACGTATTACGTCTTCTTCTTCTTCTTCTTCTTCTACAAACTTGTGGAATAATTAATTTTCCTCGGGGCCTTTGTCAACTAATGTGGACAGTATTTTTGATGAAAAATGGTAGAAACACAAAGGCCAGCAAATCATTCCACAGCCAAGATGTGAAACGGTACCTGTAACGTCAAATGAACTGACTAAATAACGTCAACAACAAACTGTGTACTGTATATCTTACTAATATTATAAACCCGAGAGTTTGTATGGATGTATGTATGTTTGTTAGTCTTTCAAGCAAAAACCACTGAATGGACTCTAATGAAACTTTACAATAATATAGCTCATACATCAGAATAACATATAGGCTATAATTTATACCCTAAGCTTGCTATTTTCCATGTATTACAAATAATAATTATTGTTTAATAGAAAATGTCAAAATTTGAGAATGACATTTTGAAAAACAATGATTGTAAAATCAAAATTCGGAATATATTATAAAATATTTAAATTTGTGAATTTATTTGAAGTACTCACCCTTGAATCGAATCAAGAATTATAGATATTTTAAATAAATAGGTTAAGAATTTTGGTATAAACATAGATGGGACCTACGGAAAGAAAATAGGCTAATCGAAGTACTAATCATGCGCAGACGAGGTCGCGGGCAGAAGCTAGTAGATAATATTTGTTTGGGGTATTTCCCGACTGTGCAACGGTGCCGAAGAGATCAATGACTCTAGTTCCTCGAAGCATCTTCCATTGAAATACCGATAGATTAAAACAGCATTCGCACCCGATGCGTGTGCTCTAGAGATTGCAATCCGTTTGTTAAGCTAGGAGAATCTATCAAAAATGACCTCCTATTTCTGCATAGAGTCAAGTTCTGCAAAGTTGTTTCAAGAAATATTTAAAGCACTTCGTGTAAATGGGGGTCCCTTCAGTAATTTATTTGTGTTACATGCTATTGGTTACATATCGATGACAAATCTTCTTAGAAATACCTCTAGGTAGGTTTTTATTCAACATTTTCATGATTTCACCCTGCTAGGCCATCACTGCAAATTATGGAGAGAGAGTGAGTATATAGATTTATTTTAAACTAGCTTCTGCCCGCGACTTCGTCTGCATAGGATTAGTACTTCGAGTAATCTATTTCTTTTCCTAGGTCCCATCTACGTTTATACCAAAATTCTTAACCTATTTATTTAAAACTAGCTGACCCAGCAAACTTCGTACCGCCAGAATCAATGAATGTTGTGTTTAATTTATTAACTGTTCGAATTGATTCAAATTAGTTCCACTAACGCACACTATTTGAAAAGCCGTTCCATACAGAAACAAAATCAACAGAAACCAATCTATGTGAGTTTGTTGATACAGTCCTTGTTGCTATGGATAATGGATATCAAGTCGATGTAGTCTACACAGACTACTCCAAAGCCTTTGATAAAATCCCACACAGCATCTTGATAGAGAAAGTCGAAGCAATGGGTATACACGGTGACCTCCTTCGTTGGTTAGCCTCTTATCTCAACAATCGTACGCAAGCTGTAACTGTACAAGGGTTCTGCTCTAGTTTCGTCCCCGTAACCTCAGGAGTTCCCCAAGGATCTCACCTTGGTCCCCTCTTATTTAATATTTTTATGAATGACGTTAACAAAATTATCCGCAACTCTCAGTTGTACCTATATGCGGACGACAAAAAGATTGTCAAAATCATTAAGTCTGAGATGGATTGTATAGAGCTCCAGAAAGACCTGGACTCTTTGGTTAATGTGTATTGTCTAGAAAATCGCCTCCTTTTGAATGCAGATAAATGTAGCGTCATATCTTATTCTCGAAAGAAACACACAGTATTGTATCCATACACAATTAAGAACAATATTTTAAACAGGGTAAATGTAGTAAGGGATCTTGGAGTTCTATTAGACAGTAAGCTTCTTTTTCAGTCTCACGTCGAGCATATCACGTCGAAGGCTTTGAAAATGTTGGGATTTATACTTAGAGTAAGTTCAGCTTTCAAAAATCCACAAACATTTAAAATTCTCTACATATCCTATGTCAGAAGCCACCTAGAGTACGCTTCAACTGTGTGGAACCCCCATTGTTCTACGTATAAAGCAAATCTAGAAAGAGTTCAGAAAAAGTTTATCAAATATGTCTCTTTTCGCGTACGAAATTATGTAAACTATGTCCCCGTAAACCTTAAATCTCTTGATCAACGCCGAGACACCAGAGACCTATTAATGCTCTATAAGATAATTCATAACTATATTGACAGCCCATACTTACTACAAAATATTCATTTTAGATGTCCAAAAAGAGTTACTCGATCTATGGATACCTTTTATATTCCTAAGAGCAAAACGAATTACCTTGAAAATGTATTTATAAGAAGAAGCTGTAGCACATTTAATAGATTATGCCCAAACATCGATGTGTTTAACACGAACCTTGCTAAATTCAAAACATTCATAAAAAAATGACATTCCATCGAATGCCATATGTTTAACCAAAAACTTAATTTCATTGAATTCTTTTTTTTTTATTAATTCGTCACATTTTCTCTTTTACTTTTTTAATAGTTTGTATTTTAATGAAATCGTTTCCTCAAAGATATTATTGATATCCTTTAAAATTTAAGTGTAAACCTTAGAAATATCTATATCATAAAACACTTTATAAATTGAAGATGCATCAGAATTGTTTGTATTAGGTATATTGTTGCATATTTTTATTTTTTTATTATGGTCCTATATTTAAATGTCGTTATTTTATTGGTCAATGACATAAACATATTATTCACTGTCATATATAAATGTATAGACTGTTTATAACGCAAATAAATAAATAAAAAATAAAAAAAAATACAAAATACAAGAATTTTTTTTTTTTTCTCATAATTTTTTTTCCGGTGATTTTTTTCTAGTTATTCTGTTAATCAGGACGGAGACAAATCCAACAAATCAAAGATCATAAAAATTGGTCCAGCCGTTCTTGAGTTATAAATGGTGTAACTAACTTTGTTTTGTATATAAGAAGAAGATATCTATAATTCTTGATTCGATTAAAACTATTAGGCGAGCAAATCAAGTAAACGCACTAATTTAAGTATTTTCTAAAATAGATTTTTGATTTAACAATCATTGTTTTGCAAAATGTCATTCTCAAATTTTGACATTTTCTATTAAACAATAATAATTATTTTCAATATATTGAAAATAAATATGTAGCTAGCTTTATGAATAGCTTATATCTTATTCTGAAGTATGAGCTATATTGTTGTTAAGTTTTATTAAAATCCATTCAGTAAATTTTGCGTGAAAGAGTAACAAACACACATACATCCATACAAACTTTCGCGTTTATAATATTAGTAAGATAAGTGGGCAAATTTCAAGATTATATGGAAGATAGGAGTAGAGTTCAGATTTAAATGAGATGTGATGTTGAATGGAGGGGAGGTAATTTTAGATAAGGCTTGATAAAAGGGAGGATATTTGCTTAGAGAGACAATAAAAAAATATGTGATCTAAAGTTCCCACTTCCAGACCACAGAAAAGTACAATCTGGGGAGTCAAGGATGACAATTTAAAAAAATATGAAAAGGAACAGAACAATGTCCAATTCTCATTCTAATAAGTAAGGAAATTTCTTTTTTGGAAGAATGGAGGTATAGTTGAAACCAGAATTTTGATGGAATAGTTCTTTGTATCGAGGCATAGCAGGCTCCCTTGGATTGACTCTCTCTCTCTGGTTTCAATCCTGGGATTGGTTTGCAGCAATTTCCTTTATTTTTTTCTTCCATTCTTCCCTGTCTTGTGCGGCTCTTTTGAGGTCTGCATATGATGAGCAGCGCATGTCCACCAGCAGGTCCTCCAGGTACTCTCGGCGTGGGCGTCCCCTAGAGTTTGTCCCCTCAGTCATACCCTCCATTATGGCATGCAAGATTATATGGAATATTATATAATAATATATAATATATTATATTATATTATATGGATTGACTATCAATGTGCAAATACTCTGTCCAAACATTGCGGGATCTATTTTTGAGGATAGAAAAAATGTCAGACAGAGGAATGTGGTTTATGAGGGTAACATTAGACTTAGCACCCACGATGCCAACATGTCCAGGCTCCCTAGCACACTCGATCGATAACGATTGATAGGATAACTTCTCATCGTTCCCTAGCATGACTACAAATTGCTAACGAATAAGTGACAGTTCACAATGACTAAGTGCCATTAATATATTCGATATCAACTATTGTTTGTATGTTAGCGATCTGCAGTTGTCCCAGGGAACGATGAGAAGTTACCGAGAGTTATCCTATCAACCGTTATCGATCGAGTGTGCTAGGGGGCCTGGTATCCATCATATATCAGAGTTACGGATTTTGGTCCAGTATTCTCAGAAATGAACAAAGAGCTTCCTTCCTTCCTGTAACGGGGTGGTCAAAACCTCTGAAAATAATTTATGTTGACCCTTAAAACAAAAAATATCCATGGTAATTCCAATTACAGTATTCAAGCTAATTTTCTTATAATATTTGATAATGTCCAGATTTGTCAAAGCGAAAAATTCTCGCCTCCTTCCACAACCTTCAAGAACATAAACTCAAACAACTTATTCAGAAATGCATTAAGTTTCGTCATCATGGCCACCAAACCAATTGCTTGTACAAGTGTCGTCAACCGGGGTACAATTGGTACAAATATGTTGTTTAACCAAATGGTTCCTTTGATAAGTGTAATGATTATTCATGTTTTAGGTGCCAATGGGTGATACTGAGGTGGTACAGGCCTGTCGGTTGCTAAAAGCGATTTCTAGGCTATTTTAGACTTCTCCAAGAATTTCTTCAAATCGACACATGTGGTACAGATTGTGAAATCAGTTGGACAATGGATTTCCGGAGGAAAAGAGGATGGTGTGTTTAGGAGGTGACTTTACAAGACACTTTACACTAACTCGCCCAATAATCATCGGGCAGACAGGATGGACTGTCGCATGTTGTTATCATGTTGGGTGGTAGAAGCGATTCCTCGGGTATTGCAGATCTCGTGAAGAACTTCTCTAAAAATACGCATATTGTACGCGCCCATCTTAAATTCCGACTTTATGCGATCTATTCTTGCACAGGTACAGTCATTTTAGTGACTTTACAATGACCGTAAGCGAAAGAGAAAGATGGGTAAAAATATACGTGCGACAGAGAAAGGCTTGGGCGGGGAGGCGTGCCACTTTTAGGACCTAAAACTCGCCTACTGCGACGATTTCTGTATCAACGTCAGGTCGGTTACAGAATTAGTTGGACAATAGATAGAGATCATAGAAGTCTATTTGATATTTGACAATGTCCAAACTCACGGCCTCCGGCAATCCGATGGTCGCGGATTCAAATCTCGGCGTGCGCAAATAAAATTTTATTTGATTAATTTGTGCTATTTCACAATTAATCAATTAAAAATAATATATAGAATATTTGCGTCACGTTCCAGAGTGGAAGAGACTCTCAGTATCTCCCTCGTGTAAGACCACCATTCAGAGTTGAAACGTTGCTTAATAATGGCTTTAGCCGTGTTTAGTGACTAGATCTGAATAGCCAGGTACTTTCCCACCTTCCTCTTTCCCATCTTCTTCCCTTCCCCACTTACCTTCAGCCTCACAACATACTCCAATTGGGGATGCCATAGTCTCACTGGCTCCAGAAGGGAGCAGTTGGGACTCTTGTGAGGCTTATCTATAAAAATAAAAAAATAATAATAGTATAATGAGGAAATCTACAATTGGTTTCTCAGTTAGGTAAATTACACATGTACAAATGAACCACATTGTAAGCTGTTGAATTCCAAAAATAAAATAAATAAATAAATATTCGTTTTCTAAACTCACCATCCTCGATTACTCTGGAATTTTTATTATTTTTATTTATTCACATAAAACATTCATAAACTGCTTATTCAAGACCAACTAACTGATCATCACGAGTTTACCGCAGGGGTAGGCAGAGAGGACCGACCGCCAAACAACTCGGTCTTGGCACACACTCCTTGCCTCATTCACATTAATACATTGGGATAAAATAAAAATCAAAATTTATTATTTTTAATTGTAAAAAAATATCAACGGACAGCAAAATAACACATATCTACATTTTTTTAGGCCAAATCTGCTCAAGAATCGCTGGTAAAAATCCTTCTGGTATATTTCATTACACCATGTATACTTCCTCCAAGGTACCTTACCTTGTTATGTAGTTCTTTTTTCGGACATAACTTGCTTTAGGTAGAAACAAAAAATGATTTATTTCTTGCTAGGGCAATTTTGATGAGTTACAAAACTCATTTTAGGACGGGAGTAACTTAAAATTCTTAAGTGGGAGAGAAAGGGTACAATTTTACATAGGTTTTTGATATTAAAAATATAAGTTTCACATACAGTATAGCATAACAATATAAGACAGGGTAGAATAAACAACAATAGAAAACATATAAGGAAAAAATAACAAGGATATGCAAATATGTATGATTTCAAATAAAGGTAAAAGAAATGGAGACAAAAAAAAACAACACAGAAGAAAACATGACAAGAAAACTACATATTAGGTCCTTACATATGAAATTGGCATTTTGCCGTACTGGCAACTTTGATCTCAAATATCTTCTCTTTGATTAGGAATTCCAAATTCAAATTTGTACAGCTATTTACTCATGTATTTGTGTTTCGAAAATTATAATTCATTTGTTTTTTCCTTAATTGTTTTTTTTCTTTGCGTCACTTAGTTTACAAAATGGAAAACTTGAAATATCGCGTTATTTGCGAGTACGAGTTCCACCGTGGCACCAGTGCTGCAGAAACGGCTCGAAGATGAATGATGTGTATGTCGACGGTGCCGCAAAAGAAAACACAGTGCGTTTTTGGTTCCAACGTTTTCGTTCTGGAAATTTTGACCTGCAGAACAAGCCCCGTGGACGGCCGGAGACCAAAGTTGATAATGAATAATTGAAGGCTATTGTGGAAGCGGATCCATCGCAAACCACGTCCGAGTTAGCTGCAGGCTGCGGTGTTAGTGATAAAACTGTTTTAATCCACTTGAAGCAAATTGGTAAGGTGAAAAAGCTTGAAAGGTGGGTACCTCACGAATTGAGTGAAGCAAATCAACAAACGCGCGTTGACTGCTGCGTTGCATTTTCTCAACCGGCACAATAATGGAGGGATTTTAAATCGAATCATTACCTGTGATGAAAAGTGGACTCTGTACGATAATCGGAAGCGCTCATCGCAATGGCTGAACCCTGTCGAACCAGCCGAACCATGCCCCAAGCGAAAATTGACTCCAAAAAGGTTATATGTGAGCGTTTGGTGACGCAAAGAAAAAAACAATTAAGGAAAAAACAAATGAATTATAATTTTCGAAACACAAATACATGAGTAAATAGCTGTATATAGCTGGTGTCGTTCACTACAGCTTTCTTAAATCTGGCCAGACGATTACGGCAGATGTCTATTGTCAGCAACTGCAAACCATGATGGAAAAGCTAGCTGCTAAACAACCGAGGCCGGTTAATCGCTCTAGGCCACTGCTGCTTCACGATAACGCTAGACCACACACTGCACAACAGACGGCTACCAAATTAGAGAAGCTTCAATTGGAATGTCTAAGACTTCCACCGTACTCTCCGGACCTTGCCCCAACAGATTGATTCCCGTTTGAATGGTTTTTTTAGTAAAGGGATCGATGAACTACCTGTGAGATGGCAAAAGTGCATAGATAGCAATGTTACATACTTTGATTAAATAAATATATTATATTTAAAAAAATCGACTTTATGTTCCTCCCATACAAAACGCCAATTTCATATGTAAGGACCTAATATTTTCATTTTTTAGTGTACTTTAAAAATATTCTTTTAAATACGTTGTAATTTTTCTTTCAAAATAAATATGTAATGATTTTTATGGTAATGTTAATCACATTTCAAGAATCTGTTCGTGAAAATTTCATAAAAATACGCTTTACTAAATAAGCGTAGAGGAATTTCGTAATAAAAACACACTCGAGTATATTTTCTCTAAATTCGACAAATATGTAGGTACAATCATTTGCAAAATAATACATAAAAAATCAGGCATAAAATATAGCCCAATCTATATATCTACTTTATATTGTTCGTGTAAACATTCCTCCATCTTCCTTGTCTATCTCTCTCGCTCCATCGTTGATTTTCTCTGACTCTGTTACTGGACATAAATAATGTCTCTGTCACATCGTCGGATCTGCCGAACCTGCCCTGATGATGGACACTGCAACGCTGTCCGAAACGTCTGCTAAAGAAGAAGGTGGCGCAACACGGCATAACACCCAAAAACAAACAACGAAAATAAATAATGTATATTGAAGAATAAGATAAAAAATGAAAAAAATAGAAAAGTTAAAATCGCAAGCAGCACTCAAACCCAGGATCTCTTGTCTTACCGGGACAAACGCCGTAAGAGGGTGTTACCAAATTAGCCCTTAAAAAAATTGGCGTATTTTGTCAGAGGCTAAAAATATTCCCGCTTTGCAATAAAATCCAAAAAAATGGAACATTTGTTAACGTATTCGAAAACTGTTTTCGAAAGGTGATGAAATAGGCTTTCAAATTTCTATATTAAAAATTACTATGTATTTTTTTAAATAAATTTTTTTTTTGCGAAAACTTTAAAAAGTGTTGAAAATGGCTCACTTTACTTTTTTTCTAACAAAAATTGCTGATAATTAAAAAAATAAAAAAACAAATTCTTTTTTCATTAGATAAATGAATTATAAACCTTACTGTCACCTCACTTTTATTCTTTTCATGTAAAAAAAATCTTAAAAAATTCACAAAGTTCCATAATGTTTTTTCAAATTGCTATCGGAAACTTTGGTTTCAGGAAAGGGGTAAATTTTAATTTTTTTGTGGTTTTCTTTTAGATTTGAATATATAGTTTGTTGTATTCTCTTTCCAATACCGTTTAGATCATATTTCTGACTATGATAGTAAGGGAGAAACAACGATTTCTGTGAGACCTATGTGAGCTGGAACAAATATGGTCTCCTGTGATTAAACGGGTTAGTCCCTTTTAAATCAAATTCTAGACGTACTGACTCTTTTTAATTTCTCTGGTACACGCAGTTTTAAAATTTTGAAAAACTAAGAGCATTTTTGATATACTAAGGTTATACCGTTGGTCGTTGGCAGATTTGTTCAATTTTCAAACGATAGATTCTATTAAACAACACAAATTTCAAATCATATTATATAATCGTACAGCAAAATAAATCATTACATAGATAATCTAGTCAACACAGTTTTGTGAATTTTAATTTTAGTTAAATTAAAATCATTAAAAAATAAATCCGAGAACGTGTTTTGTGACAAAAATACTTCAGTTTTTCTATTTATTTAAGGTCTTAAAAACTAAAATATTAGATTTTTTTTTACACACTTAATTTGTTTAGACGTTATTGAAAAATCTTAAATACTTACAAGAAGTATACGATATTTAATAATTTATCATCGTGCGTTTTGAGCATTTTTATTGCTTACTTGAATGTAAATATATACTAAAGCAAGTTTTAAATAATCGATCTTTCTCATTGGAACCTCCCTGTACAGTTGCTTTATTTTTTATTCTCAGCCGCTGGTCAATCGCTCTTAAGCAACTCGGCCATTGGGACCTCTTTCACAGAATTTTTCGTCGACCATAATCTTTAATGATATTTTACATTGATGAGTATAACCTTCTATAGTTAATATAACGAGAGTTCTTACAATAAAAATTTAAAATAATTTAGACTTTTAGAAAAGGTATCAATATGGGCCCCAAATAAATAACATCGGATACATTTATCCGAGATACTATCTAGGTTACAAACCAATTCTAGGTTACAAATCAAAACTTGTGATTATTTATAAGATAGCAGCCAAAAATATGGAAAACATTGAAAATAATTTTTCGTAAGTCTGAATTTAAAATATAGGATTGACAAAAATGACTTAAAGATAATAGGTCCCAACTGCCGAGTTTGTCTCGGTAAAACAAAAGATCCTGGGTTCGAGTCCCGTTTGCGGCTGTTACCTTTTTAATTCATGTGTCTTCTTCTTTTTCATATTTTTTCTTAGATTTATTAGTAGTATCTTCTTCTTCGTTGATATTTACATTGATGTGAATAACCTTAAAAAATTATTCCAATAAAAATTGAACGTACATTTACTTTGTAACAGCAGGTTTTCTAGGTTTTCCAGAACCTATTTTGATCAAATCTTAAAAGTTTTAATCGACAATTCATTCAATTGCCTACTTTGAAAAAAAAGAAGTTATGTGTATGTTATTATAATAAATTATTCATACAGAATAAAATTGTGTTTTATTTTTACGTTAGAATGTTAAAAACGTAAAAATCCGTATGTATTACTATTTCTTTAAATAAAAACAAACTATTAAATAATGTTTTTAACTATTGTTAACTTCTGACGCTGACAACCTCCGTGGTCGAGGGGTAAGGCTCTCTACTAGCTATCGTAAAGTGGCGGGTTCAAATGCGTAAGCAAATTTTATTTGATGGATTGGTGTGATTTCACAATTTAAAATAATATAAGATGGCACTTTCCAGAGTGGAAGATTCTCTCAGCATCGGGTGTAAGACCACCATTCAAAATTGAAACGTTACTGAAAATGGCTTTAGCCGATTTTAGTTATTAGATCTGAATAGTCAGGTACTCCCAACGTTTCTCTTTCCCATCTGCATACCCTCCTCACTGCCTTCAACCTCACAACATACCCCAATTGGGGATGCAATAGCCTCACTGGTCTCCAGATGGTCGGGAGCAGTTGGGATCCTTGTGCTGTAATAAAAACTTTTCTAGAAATTTTAGTTTTTATGATTGTGACAGCTGTTTCGGCGTTCAGGGCCACTATCGAACTGTGGTTATGCCTCATTAAGACCACTTAATTGTAAGATTATATTTAAGTACCTCATTTATATTTGTATGATGTTTAAAATGATTTATTAATATCTTGGGTAACTCCCGATTTACTCTGAAAATAAATCTTACTAATATTATAAACGCGAAAGTTTGTATGGATGTGTGTGTGTTTGTTACTCTTTCACGCAAAAACCACTGAATGGACTTTGATGAAACTTTATAATAATATAGCTCATACATAGAATAACATATATCATAGGCTATAATTTATACCCAAAGCTTGCTATTTTCCATGTAGTACAAATAATAATTATTGTTTAACAGAAAATGTCAAAATTTGAGAATGACATTTTGAAAAACAATGATTGTAAAACCAAAATTCTATTTTAGAAAATATTTATATTAGTGAATTTATTTGAAGTACTCACCCTTGAATTGAATCAAGAATTATAGATATTTTAAATAAATAGGTTAAGAATTTTGGTATAAACATAGATGGGACCTAGGAAAAGATAATAGGCTAATCGAAGTACTAATCCTGCGCAGACGAAGTCGCGGGCAGAAGCTAGTTAATAATAATACTGGGTATTTTTTACTCCCCCGTATAAATCCGCGCTGCTTAAAAGAATTCATAATCTGCTTTTTCATAGATGGCCGTAGATTAATTATATTAGGATAAAACACTTTGTGCAAATTATTAAGGTGATTGTCAAAAGTATTCACATTCCACTCTTTCTTAGATGGCGTGCGTATATTACATACAAGTTATGCTTTAAAATATTAAGAAAAATGAATTGTTTGCGATCGTGCACAAGCAATATGGATATGAATAAATAGTTTTGTCAATAAAAAACTAAAATCTTTCAAGAAAGGCTAACAAATACAATATTGCATTGGCGATTCAATCCAACGATTAATTTATTGTTTGCGCCCGTAGGCGCCACATGAAAATAATTCGATAGTTTTGTCCATAAACATACTAAATCTTTCAAGAAAGGCTTACTAAAAAATAATTAAAGAAAGAGTCTGTGAAAGAGTAAATTTTGAATTATTTTAAGTATCACATTAATCTGTGTAATTAATGGATACATCGGGGTATGTAGTTTCCTTTTGGGAAAGAAATCTTGTCAAACAATATTTTTTTTAGATTTAGACATAATCATGTCTGTTTACCACTAAAATGGATCAACTTGGGATCAATAGTCTAATTCAACAAAGCAATCTTCCCAACAAGCCTGCCATTTAATTGCTCGGTATAACCAACCGATCAGTTGATAATAATGTTTTATCATTTATATATCGCTGTTTTCATGGGAAATTCACATCAAGGGCGCTTCCTTACAACTACGATGTATAAGTAGTGACTTACAAACAAGACTCATAGCTGGCAACTAAGGGGGCATACATTAATTACGTGAGCAAAAAATAGGGGGGGGTCCAGTAAAATCTCACCAAATCTCATTATACTGAGGGGGGTCCTTAAAAAATCTCACGTCAACTTTAAAAGAGTATGTATTATTATAGAGATAATAAATTGTTTCACTTCTTTTGAAGTGTCCCATTTTGCCCGCTGAAAAAATGGCTATTATGAAAAACATTTATTTCGATAGCAAGAAAAAAATCTCACCTGAGGGGGGGGAGGGGTCCCACTAAATCTCATCAAGGGGGAAATAGGGGTCTACATTTTTTCAAAAACTGCTCACGTAATTAATGTATGTCCCCTAAGCATTGAGACTTTAACAAGTAGTGACTTACGAGTACATCAAATCTAAGGGGGTTTCTCACCATCCTCCCAATAGCTTATCTACACTAATAACGAATATTATTAAATATAAAAGATAAAATACTCGCAGTGGTTAGAAAACTCGGCCAACTTATCCAATATATAGCCACTATTCATAGGATCGAGTACCGAATTATAAACTCCAACTTAATAAATAAATAAACCTTAAATCGTAAATATTCGTCATAAGTGTAGATAAGCTATTGGGAGGATGGTGAGAAACCCCTTAAGCATTATATAATAGTGACTTACAACTAAGTCTTGGCATTCCGCATCTCTACCGATTTGTAACATCTCTCCTGAAAACTTTCAGTTCATAAAAATATAGATATTATTTTTTAATATATCTGTAGACTGTCGAGCCGAAACGGTAATTATATGAAATTCAGGCGATAGAAAAAAATCGCGAAGTATGCTTCGAAAATTATTAAAAACACATTTCGTTCTGTTATAACATATTGTAGCTATGAAAAAATTCACAGTTTATCTTTAAATGTAACTAAACCGTTTGGTGAGAGTTTTTGCTTTATTTCAAACGAGTCGTGTTTTATTGAACATTTTCACAACTTTCGCTTGAACATTATCGTTTTAATATTAGCGCGCTCTTCTTCTTCTTTTTGAGCGCCCACCACCACCAGTATTATAACCCTCATTCTACTTTTAGAAATGAGACTGACGTAGACGTCCTGAACATTTTGTTTGTGTTATAACTTTTTGCGTAACCTAAAATTGGATATGCCATTTCTTACTATAACTGTTTTTACTAACTTTTTATAAAAAAAATTGTAGCACATTAATTGTCTTCACAGGATCGGAGGAATTATTCGTATAAACATTTTCCAGTTAGCTCCTGTAAAAACCCACGGATGTCTTCTTCGGACTTTGGATTAAGAGACGAATATCACATGCAAAACATGCGAACACCTCAGCATAGGTTCCCCCAGTGCCTTTTTACATGCCTTTTTACATGCCTTTTTACATCCTGTTACTGAATATAAACTTTTGTTGCACTACTATGTAAACGTAAACCATTGTAATTATTTGTTAAATATATGTAAAAGTAAAGAAATAAATTAAATTAAAAATTAAATGCGCCTGCATGTAGGAATGTACGTACGTATTATTCACGTGATTTGCGAAAGAGATCAGCGCACGAGCAGATGGAAAATCAAAGATGGCGGTTGGCCGTATGTGATTGGTCTAGAAGAGATCCTATAATACTTTGAACAGAGGGCGTTTTCTCCGATTGATAAAGACTACAAAGACAAGTGGAGATATACAGTTAACATTATTTGTAATAGTTTTTGGGCTTTATCATTGTGAATATCACCGGCATAATTTATAGTTTTTATTATTATTTTAACACATTTTGCCATTTTCTTCTTTCTTCTGGTAGGGCTCTCTGGGTGGTGTGGGTGGTAGGTATTGTAGAGCTCCAGGTTCTGTGGATGTACACCCGTCTATAAAGAGAGCAACTCCATGACAGTGTTTGTAAAGCAATACTGTCGACGGATAGCTCTCTTCATTAACGGGTTGTATTCATGCAGCTTCGTGAAGTCGAGGATGAAGTTGGTGTTGAAGCAGTCACCAAGGTTGAAGCACTTTTCGTTAGAGGTTTAAAAAATATTTTAAACGTTTTATATCATTTATTTTATCACCTTTTTATCAAATTTAGTGGTATTTGTTGGGCGAAGTATTAATTTAATCTGTCTTTATTGGGTGAAGTATCTATTTAATCTAAATTCATTGGGTAAAATTTTAATTTAATATGTCTTCATTGGGTGAAGTATTAATTTAGGCTGTCTTTATTGGGTGAAGTTTTAATTTAATCTGTCTTCATTGGGTGAAGTATTGATTTAGTCTGTCTTTATTGGGTGAAGTTTTAATTTAATCTGTCTTCATTGGGTGAAGTATTGATTTAGTCTGTCTTTATTGGGTGAAGTTTTAATTTAATCTGTCTTCATTGGGTAAAGTATTGATTTAATCTGTCTTTATTGGGTGAAGTTTTAATTCAATCTGTCTTTATTGGAAGAAGTATTAATTTAGTCTGTCTTTATTGGGTGAAGTTTTTATTTAATCGGTCTTCATTGGGTAAAGTATTAATTTAATCTGTCTTCATTGGGTGAAGTATTAAATTAATATGTCTTCATTGGGTGAAGTATTAAATTAATCTGTCTTCATTGGGTGAAGTATTAAATTAATCTGTGTTCATTGGGTGAAGTGTTAAATTATTCTGTCTTCATTGGGGGAAGTATTAAATTATTCTGTATTCATTGGGGGAAGTATTATTTCAATCTGTCTTCATTGGGTGAAGTATTAACTTAATCTGTATTTTTATTTATTTAGTTAAACGCCTTATAATGGTTTTTACATTAAAGTGATACATGATATTATTAGTATACAGTGTTTCATAGGATATTAAGAACAAAATAAAAATGTATGAGTACACAAAAATATATTTCTGAAGTTATACAGTTGTTATTAGAAGTAAAATGAGATAATATTGAAAAGACATACAAAAGAAATATGCACTGGTGTAATAGTTAAATAATTTGCTAGGTTTATACAAGACCTAACATAAAACAAAGTATGATGTATGTATGATAAAACCTAATATGTATGTAGATAAAACCTATACCTAAGTATAGGATACAATTATTTAATGTGTGGTAGGTACATAAAAAAGTGAAGTATTCTTAAGGTAAATAATGTTATAATAACAGAGAAAATTTTAATTAAACAGAATAAAAAATATGTAAAAAAGTGACTTGTTAGCAAGTAGAATCGAGCAAATTGTCAACATCAAGTATATCTATTAATTTTATCTGTCTCATTGGGTGAAGTATTATTTAAATCTGTATTTATTAGGCGAAGTATTGATTTAAATCTGTACTCACTAGGTGAAGTATTAATTTAATCTATCTTTATTGGGTGAAGTATTAATTAAATCTGTATTTATTAGGTGAAGTATTGATTTAAATCTGTACTCACTGGGTGAAGTATTAATTTAATCTGTCTTTATTAGGTGAAGTATTAATTAAATTTGTATTTATTAGGTGAAGTATTGATTTAAATCTGTACTCACTGGGTGAAATATATTCACTTAATCTGTCTTTATTGGGTGAAGTATTAATTTTAATACTTTATTGGATGGAGTACTACGAGTAATTTAAACGGTCTTTGTTTTAACAAATCTTGTAAACTGCAATCCAGACCGCAAAGTTATTTAAGTAACCATATTAACATGATGGAAAATGGATATTTATGAACGGAAAACAAAGAATGGTGCAGTCGGAAGGATGTAATGAAATAGTTATACCTTTTAGTGGATGTCCCCTTGTTCCCTCATGCACCTACACTAAAACTCCACGGCAAATTGCTTCTTTTGCGCGTAACGCGGAGTTGAATTTTTTAACATGCTCGTTGAGCGGTTGAGATTGTACTAATTACCGGTGCTCTCCAGGTGCCAATGGGATCAGAAAGAGGGTAGTGGGGGTCATAGGTAAACATTAAGATAAAATCGGAAGGCGTTTTTTCCATACAAACGCATTCCCCAAATACGTCTCTGGATTTTGATACTAATGTTTTTTTTAAATAATATATTCACCACTGTCTGTAGGTACGTTTTGCTTTTAAGGCCACTACACACGGTGCTGCGAACAGCCGGCTGTTAGCAGCTGGTTATTGTCTCCTGTCTCCCTTTTCCTCGTGCGAACCCGTAACATTCTGTTTCACGTTGTCTTCTGTCTCTTTTATTAACACAACAAATTCAATATCACCATCTCATTTCCTCGGTTGGTACTAACGGCAGACGCTTTCTTCCAATTTGCAGTCAACGTGAAACAGAGTGTTACGGGTTCGCATGGGAAAAAAAGAGACGGGAGACATTCTCCAACCTTCGATTTTTAGCCAGCTGCCAAAAGCTGCTGTTCGCAGCATGGTGTGTAGATAGTATTATGAGAAGTTAGGTACTTCTTATATGAGTTGGAATCCCCTAAAAATCGTTAAAATTACCTGGTTTGAACTCCATCTATACAAACTAGACAATGTATTTTTTTTAAACGTAAGAAATACAGACAGAATATATTACATTCTTTTAATACAGTTAGTAAAAAAATCGGTCTAGTTTTGGAGGAACTAAATTGGAAATACAAAACCTCGGTTTTCATGATTTTATATAGGTATTATCGAACAGCGATGGGTCGAGATAGTCCGGCTGGGGAGGGAGGTCTAGGTTAGGTCTCCCTCAGCCGGTCTCTCGCATTAGGTGCGAAAAGGCATCCGCTGCCAAGACCTATACAAACCTCACCCCATGAACCCGGGCACCCCTATTAACTCACCAAACATAGTGGGGTGACCTATGGCAGGGGTGTTGGTTATCCATTAAATGGTTCCCACCTCCCAAATCGTCTGTCTGCAAAATTTGTTTGTACGTTCGGTTACCGGTAATATTGTTGCAGTTTTAATGGTTTACTAAAGATTCTATTTTCAAATGTGAAATCGTCGGGTTTATTTGGACTTTCTAATAAGCACCTTTTTTCAAGGAAAAAATGTTATTCGAAAAAAACGATAATTTTAATAGTAAAAACGGGACTAAAGTTCTTAGGAACAAATTAACAGGGTTTCAATGTTTATTGGCGGGAAAATGTAAGAATAAACATTGAAACCCTGAAACGATAATTTTAATAGTAAAAACGGGACTAAAGTTCTTAGGAACAAATTAACAGGGTTTCAATGTTTATTGGCGGGAAAATGTAATAATAAACATTGAAACCCTGAAACGATAATTTTAATAGTAAAAACGGGACTAAAGTTCTTAGGAACAAATTAACAGGGTTTCAATGTTTATTGGCGGGAAAATGTAAGAATAAACATTGAAACCCTGAAACGATAATTTTAATAATAAAAACGGGACTAAAGTTCTTAGGAACAAATTAACAGGGTTTCAATGTTAATTGGCGGGAAAATGTAAGAATAAACATTGAAACCCTGATAATTTGTTCCTAAGAACTTTAGTCCCGTTTTACTATTAAAATTATCGTTTTTTTCGAATAACATTTTTCTCCTTTTAATATTGAAAAAATGTGCTAATCAGAAAGTCCAAATAAACCCGAATAAATTAAATTCACTAATTTAAATATTTTCGAAAATAGAATTTAGATTTAACCCCTAAAAAAATTGGCGTATTTTGTCAGAGGCTAAAAATATTCCCGCTTTGCAATAAAATCCAAATAAATGGAACATTTGTTAACGTATTCGAAAATTAAAAACTGTTTTCGAAAGGTGATGAAATAGGTTTTAAAATTTCTATATTAAAAATTACTATGTATTTTTTTAAATATAATTTTTTTTTTGCGAAAACTTTAAAATGTTTTAAAAATGGCTCACTTTACTTTTTTTACTAACTAAAATTACTGATAATGGAAAAAAATAAAACACATACTTATTTCATTAGAGAAATGAATTATAAACCTTACTGTCACCTCACTTTTTTTTCGTTTCATGTAAAAAAAAAAAAATTTAAAATTCACAAAGTTCCATAATTTTTTTTCAAATTGCTATCTGAAACTTTCGTTTCAGAAAGCGGTAAATTTTAATTTTTTTGTAGTTTTTTTTTTAGATTTGAATATATAGTTTGTTGTATTCTCTTTCCAATACCGTTTAGATCACATTTCTGACTATGATAGTAAGGGAAAAACAACGATTTCTGTGAGACCTATGTGAGCTGGGACAAATATGGTCTCCTGTGATTAAACGGGTTAACAATCATTGTTTTGCAAAATATCATTGTCAAATTTTGACATTCTCTATTAAACAATAATAATTATTTTCAATATGTTGAAAATATGAAGTTGTTTAAGGTCATTAATGATGCGTACGACTGTATAATCTTGCAAGAGAATCTTAACAACTTTTTCAAATGGTGTTTTAGTAATAAACTCCAACTAAATATTAACAAATGCCAAGTTATGAGGTTCCACAAAATTAAACATCCAATAATGTATAATTATTCATTGTGTAATGTTGACTTAATCTCTGTAATCGAAATACTCGACCTAGGCATCATGTTCGATCAGAAACTCTGCTTTGTATCTCACATAACTACTATCGCTAACAGGGCTATGAAAATGTTAGGTTTTATAGTAAGAATTTCCAAGGATTTTAAAAATATCAATACATTAAAACTTCTGTTCACATCTCTCGTTAGAAGTATTCTAGAATACAACTCTTCAATTTGGTCACCTGTCTTTAATAATCACATTAATACCATTGAAAGAGTCCAACGCAAATTTTTGAGGTGTATTAACTTTAGACTTGGAATTCCTTTAGAAACAATAGATTATGATTTTTTATTACATTCATTGAAATTGCTTAAGTTAAGTGATAGAAGAAAAATTTTTGATCTTATATTTTTATATAAAATTGTAAATTATCATTTGGATAGCCCTGATATATTAATGTTGATTCAATTTCATGTACCTACCATTAGATCGAGGTCCTCTAGTATGTATTATTATGACAATTATACCACAGTCTCAGGATATAACTCAGTTATAAATAGGTTGCAAACACTTGGTAACTTTTATGCTAAAATCGCCGATATTCTTAATATACCCCTTGTGAAGTATAAAGCTACACTAATTAAACATTTTAATGAGGTCATTGTATAACAGGTTTTTGTTTTTGCTTCCGTCTTTCTTAAAGTCATTATTATTTTATTTGTTATGTGTTTCAATATAATTATATAATTTTCACTCATCAAAATGTAATACTGTACTATTTATGCCTATGTAAAAAAAAAAAAAAAAACTTATGTATGTAAATGGCACTAGTGCCGTAAATTCTAAATAAATAAATAAATAAATAAATAAATAAATAAAATAAATAGCTAGTTTTATAAATTACAGTCAATATATGTTATTCTGATGTATGAGCTATATTATTGTAAAGTTTCAATAAAATCCATTCAGTAGTTTTTGCGTGAAAGAGTAACAAACATACATACATCCATACAAACTTTCGCGATTATAATATTAGTTCGATTCGATTGCAGTAAACCATATCCCAGCTAAGAGCCACACGAATAGAGTAAGTAGATAATATCTTTTGCATAAATCACCATACATTTCCTCGACAATATTGTACAAACTATTAAACAGTTTGTTACAAGACAAGTGGCAAATCGTTCAATTATTCATGTTGGAATACTAATTCTATGTACAGTTGCTGCAAATGCTGGTTTCATTATTAGTCAGTTACTGTGTTTGGACTAATTAGGAGAACAATTCACAGCAACTTACTGAGTTTAGACTTATCAGGAGTACATTTCACAGTAGATAGATGCAAGATGTGCAGGAAACTGGTAGGCATTGTTATGGCCAGTACCCACACTCGTTCAAGCTCGATGGTTTTACACTCATTCGAACATGAATCAACGTGTGTACCGTGTCGATCGATAATTTTTTGGTCCGATATCGAGCAATGGCTCAATGCGAAAAGGATTCAAGGTCCGTAATTCTTGCTCGATGTTCGACAGAAATTTACAGTGGTGTGTAAAAGAAAGGGTATAGTTATAGCCTTCACATGGGGGGGGGGGGTGGACCCTAAAGCGGGTGGGATTCGATTCTGAAGGGAGGCAAGGGAGAAGAAACAACAAATGTACAAAAATTAATAACGTACACAAAATGGCCGCCACGTCAAAATATGGACGGAGTTGAGAAACTCTATATGCTTTCATTGTTTTTGATATAAATTCATTATGGAGAGAATAGATTTCAGGTATTATCAGAAAGATTGTTTTATCTACATTGTTTTCATGTAATTTTTGTAATATATCACAAAAGAAATGTTATAATTATTGGATTCGTATGAAATGTCAAATTTCTTACGTCGTAATGAAAAAATATATTTTTCCTATGCTTTCAAAAGGCAGTCGATATTAAAAGTATTAAGAAATCACTGGTAGATCATAGCACAGCACACAACAGACTCCATTGACAATCGATATTAAAAGTACCGAGAGATCACTGGTGGATCACAGCACAGCACACAACAGACTCAAACACATGTTGTTGGTGTTTACATGGTCAGAAAGGATAGGTTTTGATGGTGGGTAGAATTAAAAAAGGTACCTAAAAACATGTATTATTATTGAACACTAGCTTCTGCCCGCGACTTCGTCTGCGTAGGATTAGTACTTCGAGTAATCTATTTTCTTTTCCTAGGTCCCATCTACGTTTATACCAATATTCTTAACCTATTTATTTAAAATATTTATAATTCTTGATTCGATTCAAAGTATTAGGCGAGTACTTCAAATAAATTCACTAATTTAAATATTTTCTAAAATAGAATTTGAGAGTCATTCTCAAATTTTGACATTTTCTATTAAACAATAATTATTATTTTTAATATGTTGAAAATCAACAGCTAGCTTTATAAATTATAGCCTATATGTTATTCTGATGTATGAGCTATGTTATTGTAAAGTTTCATTAAAATTCATTCGGTAAATATTGCGTGAAAGAACAAACACACGTACATCCATAGTTGGTATTATCCATTTTAAATAATTTCCTTCGAAGTTTGATTCGAACACCAAGTTATTTCTTTCGCACAGCTTTTTATTATGGTAGACATTAAACTACAAACTGTTCAAATATTACAAATCGCATTTTTTATGATATCATTATATTTATTTAGACGGTGATTGTTGCACGAGTCAATCGGTTTTCACAAAAATGAGTCACTGCGGCATTTTCATTTGGATGAATTTGAGTAGGTATATAACATTTTTATAAAGCAAATTAACCAATTGGCATATACCAACACCCATACCTACAACATCCCTCCACACCGCATCCCAAAATATGACGGGCCTTGAGGGAAATTATTTTCCTGGGTCCTCCTAAACATACACACAATAAAAATCCAAGCAAGTTTTTTTTTTATTTTTTATTTTTTTTTACATTAGATACACACAGGAGGCCTTGAGGAAAATAATTTCCCTCAGGGCCTATGTCATCTTTGGGGATGCTGTGTGGAGGGTATTTTTAAGGAAAGGAAGGAGAGGAAGTTCTGGGAAGGAAAAGGGTATGAGGGTTGGGGAGGAATCTGGGGTTCAGTATGTCTAGATCATTCGCCGCCAAGACCTGGATAAACCTTACTCCATGAACCCGGGCACCCCTGCTAAGTCACCAAACGTAGCGAACCACTTGGGGTGACCTATTTAGTAAAATATAACTCGCAACAAACAAACAAATTAAAAATCATAATCTACCTCTTTTTTTTCTTTTTTGTATATTGAATACCTTACAAGAGTCCCAACTGCTTCCATCTGAAGCCAGTGAGACTGTGGCATCCCCAATTGGGGTATGTTATGAGGCTGAAGCTATGTGGGGAAGGGAAGGAGACGAGGGAGAGGAAAGTGGGGAAGTACCTGGCTATTCAGATCTAGTCACTAAACACGGCTAAAGCCATATCAAGCAACGTTTCAATTCTGAATGGTGGTCTTACACCAGGGCGATACTAAGAGTATCTTTCACTCTGGAACGTGCCGCAAATATACTATATATTATTTTTAATAATTAATTGTAAAATAACATAAATCAATTTATTTGCGCACGCGGGTTCGAACCCGCGGCCTTCGGAATGGGAGTCCAACGCCCTACCGCTGGACTGCACCGGCCGTCAAACCTCAACCCTATACCAATGAGCCACCAGAGGCCCTAGCACGCTTGCTCTATAACGATCGGTAAGTTCTCATCGTTCCCTACGACAACTGCAGATCGCAAACGAATAGGTGACAGTTCACAATGACTGTATCCTTAATATATTCGATATCAACTGTCGTTTATACGTTTGAGATCTGCAGTTGTCCTAGGGAACGATGAGATGTTTTCGACAATCGGTCGGTAACTTCATATCGAGCGACCGTGCTAGCACACCAGGACTACTATTCGTCTACAAATAAACACCATTAAAGGTCTTCTAAATATGATAATAAAAGTGGAGAAATAATGACGAAATGACACATAATTACTCTGAATTAGCTACAAATTTCGAGATATTTAAAGATAATAATTTATGAAAGTTCGACTTGGCCGTTCCACTGTCTCTTGAAGGTTTACAGTTTTGACAATAATAATTATGGATAATTAACATAAATTGTAAAGAATATTAAGTCGAGCGGATGCATTTAAACCTGATGTATGTCGCCATTCGTCGCGACTTCTAAAATAGACGAACTATTTACCGATAATATGCACTAATACGATGGTAAAAAAAAATGTAGAGAATATGTTACATGGCACTTCAGATTTTGCTTTGGAATGCCACGACAGCGAACCCTGGAATATAGCCATCACCTTAACATACCAAAGTAGAAAATCTTATTTTTTTAACCCCACACAGGAGGTCCATAAGGAAAATAGTTTTCCTCAGGGCCTATGTCTCATTTTGGTTTGCTTCTTTTTAAGGGAAGGAGGTTCTGGGTAGGAAAAAGGTACGAGAAGTGGGTAGGAATCTTCGGATCAGTGTGTCCAGGAGTGACGGACATATGAATCCATCCCTCCCGCTACAGTGTAAGACAATGGGTCGATAGAGAGAGCTGAGAGAGCACAGCTGGAGAGGTCAGAGGGTCTCCCAAAACCGGGTTGTTTTATTTGTATGAAAATGTCAAAATTATGTTTCAATAAACGCCGGTTTATCGATACTGAACTGAGCTGAAATTATTGAAATAACAGTGAGCAAATATAGAATTATACATTTGAATAAATTATCAAATCACATAAGCGGCTTACAAGTTACAAGAATAACCAGAAAATTTCAACAAATACAAAATGAAACACCGGAATAACTACAAAATATACTACACGATATTGCAACCAGGAACGAAACATAACAAAAAGACATGGAACAAGAACAACACAGACACTACGACACAACTATAGGCTGTCGCAATAAGGAACACTTAGGTAACACAGTCAATAAGGAGACATTCAACGAATAATTAAACATACTGTAAGCCGACAGATGCTTTACAAATGGGTTATAGCTCGAGCAACGCCGAGTATAAATGGTATTGCAGAAACATGGCTAGGCATGGAAATGGAAACTTGGACAGTGAACAAAGCATTAACACGGAATATAGAAGCCTTTGAAACGTGGATATAACACATTCGTCGATTTGCCAAAATTTGACAATTGTGAAATTGTACTAGACAAGGAAGAAAACTCTCATTTCAAGATTGGCCAACTGATACACCAGGAAAGATTGATGGAAGACGCGACAGAATAAAACGCCACACTGCCTCGCATCTAAATCTACGGGACTAATACAAGTGCAGATCCATTGAGTTGTTGAAAAGGTTCCCCTAATCATCACCAATCTTTAATTAGAGAAGGCATCAGAAGAAGAAGAAGATTGCATTGAGGTGTAGATAATAAGATTCCATTGTAAAATTATGTTTCAATACTTTACCTCTCTCTACAGTTGCATAATTTAAATACGTAACTAATGAGAATATTGCACATTTAAGTCCTACAGTATTGGTAACTTTACCACCTTTGTTTCAGCAAAAACGGTTACCTATAACTGTTCTCCAAGTTCTGTTAATAATATTCAACATGGACAATATGCAGGCGTGACATATTTTCACAATTGTCCCGCTCTATGCACAACAGGAATTTGAATTTGCTCACAAACGCTATTATTTTTGCTCTATACGTGTTACAATACTGCTATAATATCTCTGCTTAGATAGTCCAGTATATTATCATGTTAATTGTTAACAGGTAAGAGCATTCTAATATCATACAAGAAATAAAAACTTCATTTGGAATTCTATGCTTAGTGATTGAAAAAATAATAAGACCGACTTCTTGTTCAATGCCCTATACTCAATTATGATAAATTTGTTAACGGTAACTGTATGTAATATAAAATGTGTCTATTAAAAGCGGACCAAAGTCAGTACCTTGGGGAAAGCCGGATCTCTAGGCCAGGGTGTTCAAACATTGAATCTTGTTCAATGGCCTCTACTGAATTATGATAAATGTGTTTTTGGTAATGGTATGTAACATAAAATATATGTATTATAGGGGACCCAAAGTCAATATGTTGTCAAACATTGAATCTTGTTCAATGCCCGCTTAAATTATGATAAAATTGCTATCGGTAATAGTACGTAAATATGAAATGTAAGTATTAAAAGGGGTCTACAGTCAGTACCTTGGGAAAGGCCGGTTCTCTTGACCAGGGGGTTCAAATAATGATTTTTAACAGAGACTTTTAAACATTCGGAGCGTTGAGTGCAAGAATAAGAATAGTGTTATAGGTTGCAGCTAAAACACGTTCACACAACAGAAGGACAGGTAAATACAGAAGCCGGTATACTTTAAGATTGTTCCCACCTCTCTGAGTAAATCACAGTTCCGTGTGCTCAGCAGTTTACGGCGTCGTGTGCCACCGTTTAGTAACGAGTGGATAATCAGTTTACCACAGAATGCTAAATCAACTAAACGAGGTGTACAGGGTTGGAAAGAAATGTATATCCGATACATCAAATAAAATAAATATTTTAGGAAATGTCACCTCAGGAGTGGCTGTGCTTGTCAAAGACAGAAATTACACATCTGCCATAGATCACCCCAAGTGGTTATCTACGTTTGATAACTTATTTAGGGTATCCGGGTTCATGATGGATTCATTCGTCCGTCACTTATGGACACACTGACTCTCAGATTCCTACCCGCTCTATCATTTGCCTTTGCAGAACTTACTCTCCTTCACTTCCTTAAAAAAACGCCTAACAGAATCTCCAAAGATGTCATACATAGGCTCTGAGAGATTGCTCATGGCCTTCTGTATGGAGTTAATGTTTTAAAAAAATAATAAAATAGTACTTTAATATAACAGGTACCTATGAAACTGGTAGGTATTTAAAGGTTAAACTGTTATTCAAGTTTTATTTGAATGTGTCCAGATATTTGCAAATAACCAGTCCACGCCTCATACTAATTATGACCTGTTGTCTCTATTGGACTATTAATTTCCCCTTTTTTGCCCATAACTATCAAAAAATTACATTAACGGTTATTAGAACGTTATTTGAATGTGTCCAGATATATGCGCAAACAACTTGTTCACACCTTATTCTAATCAAGAGCTGCTATCTCTATTGGACTATTATTTTATCCCGTTTTTTCTATTGGACTATTATTCCTTATCTATCAAAAAATCACATGAACTGTTATTCAAGTGTTATTTGAATGTGTCCAGATATATGTGCAAACAACCTGTCTACACCTTATTCTAATTAGGACCTGTTGTCTATATTGGACTATTATTTTATCGCTTTGTCTCTATTGGACTCTTATTCCTTGTCTACCAAAAAATCACATAAATGTTATATGACTTTAAAATCACATAAATGACTCTTATTCCTTGTCTACCAAATAATCACAATACTGTTATTCGAAAGTTATTTGAATGTGTCCAGATATTTGTGAACAAACTCTCCACACCTTATTGTAATTATGACATGTAGTCTCTATTGGACTATTATTCCTTATCTACCAAAAAATCGCATAAACTGTTATTCGAAAGTTATTTGAATGTGTCCAGATATTTTTAAACCAACTCTCCACACCTTATTATATTTATAACCTATTGTCTCTATTGTCTCTGTTGGACTATTATTCCGTATCTATCAAAAAATCACACAAACTGTTATTCGAGTGTTATTTGAATGTGTCCAGATATTTGTAAACCAACTCTCCACACTTTATTATAATTATGACCTGATGCCTTTATTGGACTATTATTCCGTATCTATCAAAAAATCACACAAACTGTTATTCGAGTGTTATTTGAATGTGTCCAGATATTTGTGAACAACCTGTCCTCGCCTTATTGTAATTAGGTCCAGTTCTCCTCACTGTTTGTAAAGCTATTAGCACCTCGGTCGCTCAGGAGCCTGAATTTATTGGACCATCACGATCTCTGAAGTTTTGTACTGTACTTTGAGATAATGTAAAGCTATCGTTCGTTTCTGAAAGGCAGGACTACATTTAAAAAATTATCACATTGTAAAATATGAAGACAATAGCTTCTGCCCGCGACTTCGTCCGCGTAGGATTAGTTCTTCGAGTAGCCTATTTTCTTTTCCTAGGTCCCATATATGTTTAAAACAAAATTCTTAACCTATTTATTTAAAATTTCTATGATTCTTGATTCGATTCAAGGGCGAGTACTTTAAATAAACTCACTAATTTAAATATTTTCTAAAATAGAATTTTGGTTTAACAATCATTGTTTTTCAAAATGTCACTCTCAAACTTTGACATTTTCTATTAAACAATAATTATTATTTGTAATACATGGAAAATAGCTAGATTTAGGTATAAATTATAGCCTATATGTTATTCTGATGTATGAGCTATATTATTGTAAAGTTTCATTTTTGCGTGAAAGAGTAACAAACACACATACATCCATGCAAACTTTCGCGTTTATAATATTAGTAAGATTATAATCACTGACATGAACGTGTTTTATTATATTCCAAATCAAATAGTTCTGTTGATGAATTGACATCTCCAATACTCAATTTTAAGATTATGATGAAAGCAATATTCGAACGCTCACCATAAATTTATTATTATTTACACGCGTCTGTGTGCAATGTTTTAAATATGCTATATTTTTTGTTTGTTTATTTCACTCTAAGTTTTTCTGCATTATAATTGACATTATGGTTTTATGAGTAATCTGAGTATTGTACCAGATAGAGGGTACACTTTTACATATAACTGCATACTCAACTCACATTTGGATTTGTCATATATGTCTGACTAATCAACGTGGTCGATATAATTATACAGTTAAAAAAATTAAAATTGTCAAATTAGCATAATGAGCAGAATTTCATCCTATCAACAGTGCGATATTGATGGTATATTATCATTCTGAAATAATTGCATATAATAGGGTATTTCCACGTTTTATATTGCTTAGAAAATTAAGCAAAAAATTACAATTATTACAGCATTTTTATTTTATTTTTATGTTGACAAATAAATTTTCTACAGGAAGTCTAAGTTTCCCATTTTTGTAATGCCGCCAAAACGATATTTTTATTGTGTGACGTCGTAAGCGTTTACCGGCTTTGAAAATTTCTGACGGTAGTACTTTGTTATTTATTGACGTGATTATTTGGCGCCGTTGCCAACCACGGGCCGTTTTGGTTTTGTAGGTTTTTGATCGTTTTTAAAATGAATAAATTTGAATGAAAACATAAAAAACAAACATTTTGAGTAGGATGATAAAAATCAGAAAAATGATCTTTAAATACTCCATACATTTTCAATATAATCAGTCGTTTGTGAAAATACCGTTCGATATTTGTTCGTTCGATATGGTTCGTTCGATATTTTCACTTATTTTTTTTATTTTTTTCTGAATGTACAGCATGTCGAGAGTATTTTGTCAAAATTTCAAGTAAATCGGAGCAAAACTAACGAAGATACAGCGTTTCAAGCAACCAGCCCTTTTCGATATTCGACCGGATTTTCGAGTATAAAAAACTTTAGATCGATTTTCTAGGTTTTAAAAACAAAAACAAAAAATCATGAAAATATGTTTTTTTTTCGTTTTTAAAACCTTACCCTCCCTTAAGGCAGTACCT